>CM074119.1:66009094-68509094 GCA_037177725.1 Cyamopsis tetragonoloba
AGACATGTTTGATGTAGACAAAGAGAACATATCTCTAAAGTAGGTATAACTTTATGATATTTCTTAACAACTTTTTTTTAAACACACTTAAAATGTAATTCCTACTAATAATACATGAGAAACTCAACTATGTATGCAAAATGTGTTCAAAATGTTTGTATGAAATGATGAATATAATGTACCTTCATAACTTGAGGAGCTTTTGTGGGACCATAACCATTTGTTACTTGAAATTCTCCTTGCAACGTTGCAGATATTGTCAACACAAAAACGGTTGGATCATTATCTTCCCATCCCTTTACCTCTGAAACATCAGCAGTCACCACCTCCTCTGTTTTTGCCTGTAAGTAAAAAAAAATGTATATTCAATTTGAAAAAATACATCATTTTTAGTCGTAGGGTTTATTTATTGTTTTTATAGTTTTTGACATTTTTGACTGTACAAATAGAAGTTTATAACTTATGGATAAGTGGAGATGTTTAGTGATAACGAACTTAACAATATTAATGGTAAATTATCTGCATTGACTAAAATATATTACGAAATAGAAATTCAGAACCTATTTGTAGCCGACAATGTCAAAAACTAATATGAATAAACCTCGTAAAGTGAAGGATTAAGGTGCTTAATCACTCAATTCAATTTCTTAATTTTATATTGTTTTAACCTTTAAGAAACAGGGGATGTCACCTGCAAGAAGAATCCATTGGAGGTTTTGATTCGAATTCGGCTTGAATTATCACTTTCCTTAACAAAACGAAACGTTTCAGAATCCATACAAGAATTTGAAACAGCAACAACGTTCTTATTCCCATTTAATCCCACAAATTGTTTGTTGAACACCCTCAATCTGAATGTATTCTCGTTTATCCTCCACAGCTAAACAACATTTAAAAGCAACATCATCAAAATTCAAATTTAAAACGAAAAATAAATTATGAGAAAAGAATAAATAATTAATCCTCACTCTAAACGTTTCCCAACCCGAAGCAACAGAGCGATTTGCAACAAGAATTGTTCCTCCTCCTGATTCAGCACAAAGATACTTCCCTGTAGTCACAGATTTGAATTGAAGACCAGTTCCATCCTACAAAAATTTGGGAGAAATTAAAAGATTTCTTATGGTGATGAATAAATTAATTATTATTTATGTAATGATACTGACCAAGAAATCTTTATTTGGAATACCATCGAAGAGGGAAGGTTTCATCCAACCTTCAGTAACAAGCCAACCACCTAAATTAACTGCTCTTAACCGAAATTGATGATTTGGGCTGCCATGGATAATTGAAAGCTTAGTAGAGAAGAAGATTATAATCAAGTTAATAAGAAGGACATTGATATGGATAGTCATAATTAGATTTGTGTTTGAATTTTTGTATCAATTCTCTTTATTTATAATTATTGTAGTCAGAAATTGAGACTCTAGAAACTATGACCAATCAATACCAAAAAGCAGCTTTGTACTACTCTACTGCAAGCAGTAATTCAAATAACTTATTCTACATTTTCTTATTAAATATTCGGTCTCTTATGAAATATTAGTCATTTAGTAAAAAAAAATTATTTTAAAATATTTATCATTTTTATCTTATTAATGTTATTTTTATTAATTATTTTTATTATTTTTATAATTAATAACTATTGAATAAACCTCAAAATCAATAATAAATTTAGTTTATCTTTGTACTTTTTTTTATTAAATTCTATAGAAATTAATTGTTCTATTTAGTGCATGTAAAATTTTCTAAGGAGAGAGTATATTCTTAAAAAAAATTTACACATTAAAAAAATAGTAATTATTTTTATAATTTTAAAATACTAAATATATTTATTCTTTATTTAATCTTTATTATATAAATAATAAAAAGATATATAAGAAGATAAATAAAAGAATATAATAAAATTCAATTGAAATTGAAATACCACCGTCGCATTAACTCCCCCACCGTCTTTTCATTTTTGTGGTTGACTTATCGTGGAGTACAGTAATTTTCAGTTGACTCTATAAAGAGATACCATATTGTTACTTCTAAAATTTTATTGACATTTATTTTTAAAACATTTTAATAATTAGAATTTTGATATATAATATTTTTAGGGCACTAGTTAAAGTTATTAGAAGTAAAAAATAATTATAAGTACATGTTGTTTTGTCTTTTGAGACTATAAAAAAATTACATATTTTAATATCTTCTTTTTACATTTAGCTCTTAAATAGTGTTACAAGGGCACTAAAATTATTTGCCTGATAATTATTATATAACTAGTACGTGACCCGTGCATTCACACGGGTCTCTGTTTGCGCGTTTATAATTGTGTTCATAATAAATGTTTGTAAAATTATAAAGAGTCAAAGTAAATTATAATTAATTATTAATTGTCAATTATAAACTAAATTGAAAAAAGAATAATCTATGTTAATCTATTTTATTAAATAATTTATGCTCCAACTCATTTAATAAAAATAAAATTTAAAACAATATAATTATACATAAATATAATTAAACATAAAATAAATGAATTACTTATTATCATATTTTAAATTTTAATATTCAATGTTAAAAAAAAAAAACTTGGTTAATGGTTACCCTCATAGCAATGTCAAACATATACACTAAATAATAAAAACCTTATTATGATTTAATTAAAAAATCAAAATAATTTAAGTTATTTTTTATGATAAAATAATTTAATTTATTTGTAACTTATTTTGTAAAAATGATTTAATTTTTGAGTTGATTATTATCATCAATATATTTTAAGTTTTAATATATTATCATTAACAAATAAAATAAAAAATCTCAAGAAAAAAATACAGTTGATATTACAAATTTGATTAATTATTTCATAAAATAGTAAAAGAAATTAAAGACAAATTTGATATTATAAATTTGATTAATTATGAATGGAGAGAGAGAAGGATTTTAGGTTTTCAATTTCAAAATTAAAAAAAAAAGTATAAATAATGGGTAAAAGACAAAAGAACAATAAATATACTTCAAATACTTGAAATATAAAAAAAAGAGTAATGCACATCCAAACAAAAAAATATCATCCAAAAAATGAAGGGAAAGTGGAAGCATGTGAGCATGACATGTGTCACAATGATTGTGTGTGGGTCAAGAAAATGGTTTCTTTTCTTATAGTATATGATACTACCTCCGGTCCTGCTTATAAGAAAAAAAAAAACATAATTTGCACATATTAAGAAAGTTAGTTACTTGGGTTTAATTTTCTTGATTTCATTCAAAAAGATAAATTTTAATTACAAAAAAATACTCTCTCTCCTATTTGGGTAGGTCAAATGACATTGATAATGAGAAAAATGCTTGAAATTAGCATTAAATAAGGAGAAAGAGGTTAAGATTTTCTTATATATTAGACAAAAAAATTTTAATTTTTTTTTTGCTTATCACTAGGACCGGAGGTAGTACTACCTTTGGTCTTTTTTATAAGAGACAAAAATAAAAATTATCTTGGTCTTTTTTATAAGAGACTTTGTGAATTTTCTAGGCGTATTAATTGCTAAGAAAGAGTAAAAATACTTTGTTACTCTCAATTTATTATGAGCACTCACAATTTTCCATAAAGTTATACATTAACTACATGGATATTTTAGTAATTTCCCATATCATTAATTGAAAAAGGACATCACTTATTATGTTTTATTGGTATGTGTAAAACTTATTGAGTGTTTCTTATAAAAAGGACCGGAAGTAGTAATACTTTATTTATATTAATTAAAAATATATTATAAATTATAAAATGATTTAAAGGGAGTTGCAACATATTTAAGAAAGTGTACAATAACTCCAACTTTATGTAAAATGGGTGGGTAAGTTTGAAAACTTATCATATGTTTTATTTTCAATATTGGAGTAATTAATATTAGGAGTGGTCATCACTTGGTCATCTTCTTGGGGTTAAATTGGCTCCCGAGGTACTAACATTGAGAGGTACAGTGATTAATAGTGTTGTTGGCTTTGTTAGAATCAATTTCTTTGCAGGATGGTGTTGACGATGCTTGGAGGTGGCTTGCCGACAATACAAAAGTGTATTATGTTAGATCAGTGTAGGGTCTAATTTTGGATTTGGAGGATTTCCAAATTTAAGTGTTCCACAAAGATCCTTTGGGAGACGCAAACTCCCTCAAATGCCCGGGCATTTGTTTAGAAACTCTCTCTTCATCGCCTTCCCACAAGAACGAATTTAGTTAGACGCGAAATCCTTCACGCTGACAACTCTATGTGTGTAGCATGTAATGAAGAACCAGAATCTGCAGCCCATATTTTCTTTGAATGCAAAGTGTTTTCGCAAATTTGGGTGTCTTCTAGCTAGGTGTGGGATCTCTTCCGTCCTTCATAATTCATCTGTTGATCACTTTTTCCAATTCAGGGGTCTTCTCCCATTTACAAACGCAGATCGTCACGCGTGGGAAGTAGTTTTTAGGCAGGGCTGGCTTAATGCCCAAGCAAGGGCTTTACCCCCCCCCCCCCAAAAGGCCCTAGAAATTTTTTTAAAATACTAATATACCTCTAATAAAAAATTAATTGTAAAACCATATTTGAAAATAAATTTTAATTAAAATATTATAAGTGATTGTTATAGCTTTGTATTGATCCTACAAATAACATTTAATGATAATTTTAATGAACTATTTTATTAGTGTTCACTCACAGCTCCCGAGTCTCGACGGTGGTGGTATTCCTCTGCCCGAACCCTAATAAGAACTGTGGTGTTTATTGTGAGCATGCATACAAATGAGGGACTCTTGGCCTTTTATACAGTTCAAAGCTAAACTATCAGGTGTTCAGGTTCATTTTAAGTTAGAAAGGTTTTTCTTGATATCTTGCTGATTGCGATAGCCTTAATTAGGGTATCTCTTGATTGATTCTTGTCTAGGCCCTTGTCTCTAGGCGTGTAATTAGTTGACCGTTGAGGATGGCCTGGAGCAGATAGTGTCAAGCTCGGATCGGGTCTGGCTGATGTGGGGTCTTGGCTAGTCCACCAGCCCCACAAGCTTTGAAGCCTTTGGCTGAAAGAGGCTTGAAGTGATGTCTTCTTGGAGTTCAGATCGGACTCGACCGATGTGGGGTCTTGGCTAGTCCACCAGCCCCACAAGCCTTGAAGTCTTTGGCTGAAAGAGGTTTAAAGTGATGCCTTCTTGGAGTTCGGGTCGGGTCTGGCCGATGTGGGGACTTGACTAGTCCACCAGCCTCACAAGTCTTGAAGTCTTTGGCTGAAAAAGGCTTGAAGTGATGCCTTCTTGGAGTTCAGATCGGACTCGACCGATGTGGGGTCTTGACTAGTCCAGTGCACATAATCAACATCAACATCAACATAACTGCTTAAATTAAAAAATAGGTAGGATTACTGTTTATGTTACTGTTCATCAAAATGGATAACACAAATGCCCTTCTAAAAACAAAAAAAGTTAATGGTATTTCAGTCTTTACTAATCCGACATCTTTTTGCATCACATAAGAATATAAACGCTACTTTGATAGCTAAATAAAATAGGAATGCGTGTTTAGGTTTTAGCACCAAAATAAATGAGCTAACCACATAGTGTTGGCCAAGCCGACACTAAACGTAATGTCGCTATTGACACGACATCCAAGGGCACGTGTCAACGTTAGCATCCAATTGGTTGACACCAATTTGACTTTTTAAGCAGCATTGGCCAAAGTCGACAATATGTTTTAGGTTAACAACACAAGCAAACCCTTTCTTATTCCTTTTCCTCTCCTTCTTTCTCCGTCACACCAAAGTGACACCGTCGTCCTCAAACACTCCCAATCACCAAACGTCATCCAACCACCGTCCAATAATGGGTGCCTCTGGCCCTCCACCACTCTCCCCCCGTCCGTTACATGTCCCTCGATCTCTATCTCTTTATCTCTGTCTTCTCCATGGCCACAACGACAACCACCACCATATACAACCACCACGACCACCGATGTTGGTTAGCTTCCAAAATGGTTAATCTTGTCATTGGTGGCACTAGATACCCTATCAGACGTCATTTTACTATTTCTTGGTGTTATTTTATTTTTATTAATCCTCTCAAAGTAAGATTAGAGAAAAAGACTAATCCTCTAGCCTTAGTAAGACTTGTACTTTATATTTGTGTTCTCTCTACTATTTAAACAACAATTCTTTTATTAAAGTCATAATGTGTACCTACCTACTATTACACCAACACTATTTTCATGTTAGTTATTGAATTCAAACATGCGTACATTAGGTAACTACAAAAGTACCCACAAAAAAGACATAAAATAAAAAACATAAACAAATGCAAAAAACAGAGCAAACACAATATAGTATCTGCAATACATAGAATCATAAACCTCAGACATCATAAAATAAAGACAAGTTTTGGAGATCAAAGTCGGGTGATGATTACAATATACCTCCAAGTCTTAGTCTGGTATATGGACGGTTCTGGTAGCACAATCAATGGTGACCTTGTGAGCATTAAACCAATCCATTCCTAAAATCACATCCAGTTCCTTTATCGGTAGGCAATACAAGCTTAAAAACAAGGTCTTACCCTAGTACTCTAGGAACACAGGTGAGCACACAGATGTAGTACAAATTTTCTCTTTGGAGGGAGTGAAAATTAATACTTCGTAAGGAAGCTTAGTGATAGGGAAGTATACACGTTTCACAAAATCCAGGAAAATGAATGAATGCGTTGCACCCGAGTCAAACAGAATGTTTACAAACTTAGCTTTAATTTGACCCGTACCTTTAACAAGATTCTTGGAGTTGTCGGCTTCCTCTGCATCCAATGTATAAACTCTGCCCCTCACTGGATTCTTGATACCACCATCAGTCTTATTTTCCTTAGTTGGGCATTGCCATCTTAGGTGTCCCGATTTCTAATAAGCGAAACACGCCCTCTTGTATCTAAAGCACTGGCCCCGATGAGTCTTCTTCCCACATGTCTTGCACGTTGGAGTAGTCCTCTTGTCTTTATAATCAATCCCCTTTCTCTTTGATCCCTTAGAGTTTCCTTCCTCACGCTTCTGCTTCTAGCAAACTTGCTTTCTTGTCGCCACCGCACCTAAGGATTGCTCCGCCAACTGACATGCTTGGATTAGAGTCTGGTACTCACTAATTCTTTGGGTAATCACCAAATTCCTCACTTCCGGCTTAAGCCCATGCTTGAATATCTTTGACTTCCAAGCATCATCAGGTTGGTTCTCTAGATTGTTGGAAAATCTAGCCAAGCTATCAAACTTTGCCACATACTCGTCCACGTTCATGTCGCCTTTTTGCAAAGTGAGAAACTCCACTTCCTTTTGGTCTTTCACATTCATAGGGAAGTATTTGTCCAAGAAAAGCCTCTTGAACTCCTCCCAGGTTAATTGGCCTTCATTCGCTTCCATCTTCTCTCTATATTTCCTCCACCAATGAGTTGCTTCTCCATGAAGTTTGTAAGTTGCTAGGTCACCTTGTCCTGGTCTTTGCACCTCATCACTCGGAAAATCTCCTCTAGTCGGTTGAGCCACTCCTCGAATGCCATGGGATCATGGAATCCTAAGAAAGTAGGTGGATCATGCACTCGGAAACTTTGGTACAATCCAAAAGAGAAACTTTGGATCATGCACAACACATACAATCACAAGCAATACATGTAATGACAATAACATCGATGTATGCATGTCATGGTTCTTCATTACTTATCAATTCTTTTCCTGTGTTTATTTCTTTTACCAGGAATCTAGTGCACTAGATCTCCGCCATGGTGCATTGGCAGTAAATGTAAAATTGAGCTCATATCCATAGACCACTTGGAAGCGTCCTTAGCCAGGGTTAACTGTTGGGCTATCTATACCTTTCGGGATAGCCCAGGAATATCTACCCCTTTTAGAATAGTCCTTTTCGTAATCTACCCATTTCGGGATAACTCTTGTACTTTAGGTTATCTGCCCCTTTCGAGATAGCCTTATATATTTTATTCTTACAGTTGTCCGCTTATCTGGTATACTACCGGTGGAATAGTCAACCCACTTACTCAACAAACGTTGAAGGGAGAAATTATTTCATTTCATTTTATGTTATCATACATTTATCACAATTCAAAGCATTCATCATACATACCATCTTGAGCTATACTTATTGGAATCAGGTGAAATTGGTTCCCTTAGAAAGCTAACATCGAGTTCTACAATGCTGTAGAAGACCTCGAAGTCAAATTCTTAAGTTTTCGGTGTCTTGTTCGATTAACTTAATCAATTAAGAACTTTTTGTTGCCCATATTAATCGATTAAGACTAGCATTAATCGATTAATATATGCAAAATTGCAGAATTTCAACCCCGGGATGTTCTTAACTGATTAATTTATCTGATTAAGAACTTTCTACTCCAATATTAATAGATTAAGAAGCATTCTTAATTGATTAACATGTGCAGAATCGTAAAAATTCATTCCTAGGCTTTTCCTAATCGATTAACTCATCCTAGAACCCATAAATTCACCTATCAACCATACCAAATTCATACACAACCAAAAATCAATTTAAGATGATGTTCTAGTAAACAATCAACACAGTAATTATGGTCATTCTCAAGGACATTTCACCAAACATCATCCTTGTAATATTACGTAATTTGCATAATCCACAATCAATCTCACATTTTAACACCAAAAATCATATGCATTCACATTTTTCATTCCTAACTTCACAAACTAACCCAAATCAACTTTCCAAACATGAATTCAACATTTAACAAGCATTCAAACATGCATACAACACAATATTATCACAATCAAATCACCATTTCAAAAAATACAACATCATTCCATATCAATCTAACACTCAAATCACATTTAACCTAATTTCATCATATCTAGCACAATTATCATTCAAAATCCTAACATCATGCAATTTCTAATCCCTAGTTACCCTAATTGGAATTTTGAGTTAGGGTTACCTCTAATTGAAGCCCCGGATCACCAATCATCTTTTCTCCAAGTTCTCTAAACCCTAGTCTTCAATCACTTCCTTTTGCAATTGATTTCTTTTCAATTTCCAAACACCAAGTTAGCAATCAATCCAATTGACCCAAATCTTGGGTTGCATGTTGGAACAGAAGATGGATTTAGTAATCCTTTTGCTTGGTGAAAGAGTGAACTAGAGGAAGAGAAGAGAGGAGAGGTTGAATGTGCCTTACCTAGACAAGGCTTGGAAATCTTGAGCTTGGGGATGAGGAGAAGCTAGATGAAGATGATGATCTCCAAGGAGTAAGATGGAGAGATGATAGAGTGATGGAGGAGAAGGAGATTGAGAACCCTAGAGGGAAGAGAAACTCAATGAGTGTGTGTGTTTTGAGGGAGTGTGGCGAGAGGAGGAAGAAGTGAAGGAAAATTGTTCCCTTTTTGCAACTTATTAGATTTTGCTATTAAGTCCCTCCTTTTTTATTTTTATGGTTTTGCATTTAAATTCTTCAACTCTCATTTTCCTTTCAAAATGGCCCCTTAAGGACTAAACTAAAACTTCTAATGATTTGACTCTTAAACTAGAAAATTTAGAAATATTACAAAATGTATCAAAAAGTAAAAGGAAAATATAAAAGACACATCACATAAACAATGAGCATTTGAAAGGAACATGACAAAAACATAAAATGGGAAGAAGCTGGAAGACAAATTTTGCAATGCCATGACTTAATCTTGGTAAGAAAGTAATTTCACGTTATAAATAGTAATAAATACATCTATTTCTTAGATGACGTTTGTTTCAATGTTTAGAAAAATATTTCTAGGCATGTACTTGGGAATATGAGTAGATTCTCATGTTTGTTTCAAGGTTTAAATAAAAGATTATTGGGCATTGTTTATTCCCAGGAATATTTTTTCTTTGTATTTTCTATAATCTTCATTCCCATGGTAAAAGGTGTGTAAGTTACTTTCCCATGGAAATATAGATAGTTATTTTATATTTTACTTGTAATTACCACTTTTTTATTTTTCTCTTTTAGACTTTTCATTTGAAATTCAAAAAGTATTCCTAATTATGTTAATTTTATCAAACACTCTCTTATAAAATGCTCAAAAATACACATTTTTTGAAATATACAAATTATCAAAAATAAGATGCCTGAAAATATTTTTTAGTGCTCGAAGCTAACGTCCTCTAAGTTGCCAATGTTATGTATCTAAATTATTGTATATATATATTTTTTGCTTAATCTATATAAATGCATTACATTGTTGTACTTTTACTAGTTATCTTTTACTTTTTTATTCATTAAATAATTAAAATAAATAAATAAATAATATTATATGCAATAAAAATATTTTCATATTATTACATGTAAATTTCATTGAAATTTTTTCAAAAGATTCCTAAAAACAAAAACTAAAAATCAAAAACTTGTTTAAAATGCGTGGGAATAAAAATTATTAGGAATATATTCCTGGCAATAAGATACCTATCAATAAAATTACTATTCTTCTTTAGCTAAAATTAGAATTAGAATTAAAATTAGATTAGATACGGAGAGCATATTGTATTTTTTTTTTTGTTAAAGGAATTAATAATTTTTTGGTCAACAACGAATTAATTTGATTATTTATTGATAAAATGAAAATAGCCCTCCCTAGTTTCCGAAGCTTATGCACATTCGCAAAGAACGGCCCAGGTGTGCATACAATTCAGGCACACGCTGCGTAAAAAATCTTCAAGTAATAATCGCCGAATAATACTCAACGGTTTGGATTTGACCGCGCGCACGTGTTACTGTCTTGTGACGACGCGCGTGGCACGTGTGAATATACGAAGTTATATAAGGGACGTTTAATTGATTTCATTTGAAGAGCATACGATAGCAATTAACTTCTCGAGCTCGCATTATTAATTTCTCACAGTGACACTCATTTTGCAGCTTTTGTTGGCTTTTTTTATTTTCTTTTTCATTGATTATTTCTTCTTTGGATTTCTAAAGAGCAAAGACAACAAATTAAAGCGTTTGTGAGTGAGTGAATGTGAGAAGTGAAGATGGGAGTTAGAATAACAATTTTGGTATGTTTGTGTGTTTTTCCGGCGTTGGTTGCATCGATAAGACTTAACAAGAACTCTTTTTGTGTCAAGGGTCGTGTTTATTGCGACCCTTGCCGTGCTGGTTTTGAGACCCCTTTAACTACCTACATTGCTGGTAAGTGATGGAGTAACTAAAAATTCTTAATTTTTCTATATATATTCACTTCTTTAATTTTCATCTACTTTTTAATTTTACCTCGAGAAAAAAATAAATATTGGTACTACATTTGCATTGCCAAAATATTGTGGAATATATATTCTTTGCTTGTTTTCATTCCTAGGAAGGCTGACACTTTTGGCAGAAAGCTTCTACTAGAAAAATCACACATTTATTTTGTTTAGTAACTAGTTATTGTTAGTAAAAAATAAGGAGTTTAAAATTTGTCTGGTAATTAATTTTTATATCTTGTGTAAATTTGCACCTATTAAGAATTTAAAAGTTTAATTTGTTATAAATAAGTAATCTGTTTTTTAATTGTAAAAAATTATTTCTACACTCTCAACACGTGCTCAGCATTAAAAAAATGTTCCAATTCCAGAATTGCAAGAGTAATATTTTCCATAATTTTGCTAATAAAAAAGAACCAACTCCTGGTATTATTTTGTAACAAGTTTTTTGTTTCAATGATGATCCTTAGGTGCTGAGGTTGATCTACAATGCAAGGACAGAAGCACTAAGGAAATTGTGTACAACAAGAAGATAAAAACAGATTCATCAGGAGCATATAAAATCTTGGTTGATGAGAAATTCGAAAATCACATTTGTGAAGCCAAGCTTTTATATAGTCCTCTTCAAGATTGCAAAGAAGTTACCCCAGATCGTGATGAATCCCCTGTTATTCTTAACCACTTCAATGGAATTGCAACCTGTGATCGATTTGTTAATAATATGGGTTTCATGAAGAACAAGGTTTCTTCTGGTTGTGCACAAATTTTTAAGACTTATCGTGCATCCGATAATGGGAATCTATTTCCATGAATAATCTATCTAATTTTTAGATTTTGCATTTGGGTAGATTTCATTTGTATGGACCGTGCTAATTTAAGTAATAATAATTATAATTATTCTCATATCCTTGCTTTTTTTTTTAATTTTTTTTTGCTTTATTTTTTTCATATTTCTCTTCTATTATCGCTCTAGGCCCTAAAATTAAATGTATGTAAATTATTACTCTTTAATTAATTGTAGGAAGATCATTTCTAATTTGGTCTTGAGTTTTTATATATTAGGATATTCTTTTTTTTCTATTTTAGCTTTATTTTTATTTCAAAATAACATGAACTCATTGATGATTTTTCTTTTTATTCTTTTTTTTTTTCAAAATAAGGTAAATTTATTAACGAAGAAGGTCAAAGTAGAGCCGGCAAAATGGGTTGACCTATTAGGACTAGTCTTAGGACGCTTGGATTGACACCATCCCAGTTGAAAACTAAACCACCATTTTTTCGGACATCATCATCCAAAATAGTGTTTTTGAACGGCGTCGTCTGTAAAATAATGAAAATATGAAAGAAATAACTCTTAATTCCCGAACGTTGATATTCGAAAAAATGGTGGTCTTGATCCTAACTGGGATGGTGTCAATCCCAACATCCCTAGTCTTAGTATACCGATAAAATAATAGGTGGATTTATATACTTAAAATTAAAACCCATAGAAAAATGGATTTTTTTAACCCGTCCTATAAAAGCCTATAAAAAATGATTTAGAGCTTAAAAAGCTTACAAATTAAGACTGCTTTCCGGAATAACTTTTTCTAAAATAATAATGCTACTAAACAAGTGTAAGCTAACTAAAAAATAAAATACTTATTAGTCCATAAACTCACACAAGACCAATAAGAGATTTAGTGTAGATATTAAAAATTTAGTGTAAAATGTGTATGTGAGTATTTGCTTATAAAAAAAATTAAAAAAAAAATCTTGTCAATAAAAAAGTTAAATCTAAATAGATTTAAAATAATCTTTCCAAAAAAATTATCGTTATAAAATAGATATAGATTTAAAAAATATATAATTAAATTATTATATACTACCTCCGGATTCATATATAAGCAAAAATTAACCAACTTACGTATACTAAGAAAATTAGTTAGACGCATTTAATTTTCTTGATTTCATGTAAAATATAAACTTCAATTACTAAAATAACCTCCATCATATTTATTACTAAGGTATGAGTAATAACATTAAATAAAGGATACATTAGGAATAATAACATTAAACAATTTAAAATTTGCTAATATTTTAAACCAAAAAAGGAAAATATTTTTTACTTATATTTGAGTCCAAAAATAATAATTTAGATTAATTTTTCTTAAACAAATAGTATAAAAGATGTCTCTAACATAATACTAACGTTAAATTGCATTGTTGTTTATTAAATAGCATCATGACTATGAAAAATTCAGCATAAATTTGATTAGTATTAAAAAATTTACACAGTCAACTGTCCATTTTATGTTCATTTATTTTTGGCTTAAATATATTTTTTGTTCCTATAAAATATGGTTCTTTTGATTTTGGTTTCTATAATTTTTTTTTTTGACTTAAGTCCTCAACAATAATTTAATTATTAATTTTAGTCCCTAAAGTGAAAAACGAGTTTTGTGCCAAACACACCTTTGATTAATCAATTATTTAATTAATTTAATTTATTAAATTAAATGATAAAAATAGTATAAAAAAGAAAAGAAAGAAAAAATAATAAAAAACAAAGAAAAAAACATATTTATAGGAATTAAAAATCTTTTTTATAATTTATTTTCTTTTTTTACTATTTTTATCATTTAATTTAATAAATTAAATTAATTAAATAATTAATTAATCAAATGTGTTTGTCACAAAACTCGTTTTTTCACTTTATAGGGACCAAAACTCTTTTTTTCTATGTTTTTATAATTTCTTTCTTTCTTTTCTTTTATTTTTACTATTTTTATCATTTAATTTAATAAAATAAATTAATTATATAATTGATTAATTAAATGTATGTTCGGCACAAAACTCGTTTTTACCCTTTAAGGACTAAAGCTAATAATTAAATTATTGTTAAGGACTTAAGTCAAAAAAAAAATTATAGGGACCAAAACCAAAAAAACTCTATTTTATAAGGACAAAAAATATATTTAAGCCTTTATTTTTTAAATGCCTTAATCATCAGCGTTAAATTCCTTCATACTGATTAAAGCTGCAATTTCTATCCAAATATCTAGAGGCTAACGTTTGACTGACCCAAGTGAGATCATTTTAGCACGTCTACATGATCAAATATTTTATCATGTTATCACGATTCCAACGCTTAAAATAAATAAAATAAAAATAATAAAAGGAAGTGAGTGATTCATGGTCTATGATGTTATCTAGAGATGAATTCTACCCATATATATTTGAGCTTTCATTCATTAAAAATTTACAATGAAATAACTTAATGTGCCTATTATCATTCTTGTGTGAACATGTGTCATTCTCACCTTCTTGCAAATTTGCAATAAATAGCTAACAACAACCAATCTTCCCTCCATGAAGGAAGAAAGCAGACAAGTATTACCAAAAACAAGAGAAGAATAATACAACTGCATGAGCAAGCAAGCATTCCTTGCCCATTTCAAAAGTTAGAAGCTTCAATCCACAAGGTAAAATCATTTGTCATCTTAAATCCAACATCAAGTTAACAAATAGTCTCTTAATCCTAAATTTCAAATAAGAATGTCACAGCATCTTGCTAACTCAGTACCTGGATGCAATTTCAAAGGCCTGAGGTACGTAATTACCCAATCTAATGTAAATCTGCACTGGCATTTCTATCACCATGGTTAACCAAGGTATTCTGATCAGCGTTAACAATGCCTGTATCGGTCTCAGGGTCAGGGGAAATGTTGATTTTCTCGTTGTCAGAAGCATCAGATTCGGTGTCTAACCTAATTGAATCTACAGAGGGAGTGTTGTTTGGGATTGATGATGGAGAGTTTTCCCTTATCCAGAAAGATCGAATCTTTTTGTCATCTTCTTTCATTCTCTCGGCATATTTATTTATGTCAAATCCTGTTTCATCTTTACCTCCGAATGCAGATTCAAGATGGTCCAAATCAAACAGATCCTCCATGATCTTCTTCGTGTTTGGATCTTCAGGGTAACCAAACTTGACTTTATTATAAGTCTTTGGCTCTAACAAGGGCTTCACCATCTGCAGCAATGCATATTTCGTCATCACGAAATGGTTAAAGATTAATTATCAGAACTATAGCAGCTAAGGATACAAAAACCATAAAACCATAGAAAGATGGAGATTTGGAGCGCACACACTCACAGTCACACACACACACAAGCAAGCGAAGAATGAGAGGTAAAAAAGAAAGAGGAGCTTGGATCCAGTGCTTCGCTTCTGGACCAAGTGCACTTCAATCTGAATTTCATCTCAAGTGACTGAAACACACAATTAGAGAGATTAAAGAGTAAAACTCCTTGAGAATTAAATATTGAAACTCATTTTTGGATTCATTCTTTCTGACAGAGTCTAAAATAGTAAGCATTGTATCACATCATTAATTAGCTGCATAATTTAACACTTCATGATGTAGATAAATCATACATTGCCTAACCAAAGCCACATTTCATATAAACAGCGGTGAGAAGATATTAAACCACGAACTGCAATAGTGGAAAAAAGTTCTCTAGTTACCGTAAAGAATGGTTCGAAAAACTTAGGAGCATTGTACAGTATTGCCAGTCCCAGTCGTTCAGGGTAATGATCTTGTAATACATGGGCAGTTTCACGTGTCACCTTGATTGATATATGAGACATATTGAAACCCTGGAAGTCAATCAGCCAGACCATTTGTTCCTGTTCTGGTGGGAGATTTACAATTGCATTCTCCATGCAGTACACCAAATACTTGATTTGTCCTTTTGTTGATTTTGAATTCTGCATTCCAAATAAAGAGGAAAAACTAGATTCATGGATAACATTCCTCTATGAGATCAACAATAACTTAAGATTATAATCAATTAAGCAAGACTACAAGTATAATCTAATAATCTATTCAATCTGATATCAATGTTAATGCAGGGAGTAAATGAGTGCTTTCTTGGAGTTAATATGGTGGAAAATGAAACCTGACAAGGTTTTAAAACATCCTTCATTCTCATTATTCCATTTTCACTTATTTAAGCACACCCTAAACATCTGACTCAGACATGATAGAGGTTAGAAGTGATTTTCAGAAGATTACCTGGCGACTAGGTCTCATTACAAGGACTGTTCTGCCATGCTTGTCGATATAATTTGATCTATAGATCTTTCCTGTCTCTGCTTCATGAGCAACATCTTCCTGCATTAACAGGAAAAAAATATGCATCAAACAAACTTTTATCAGGACTCAGAAGATCATTTCAGAAAGTGTATATAATCCTGACCTAAGGTGTCCAAATCACGACGAACAATCCAGGTGAATCAGTAATTAAATGAGTGCACTGAGTTCAATTAATAAGTAGTAACTTTTAAATCAGTATAATATTTAGTTGTCTGGTAGTTCAGGTAGAAAATTGATAAGGTATAGCCAAAACAAGTCCAGTTGGTCAAATGAGAACATTTAACGTTTAGCAGGCTTTACCCTCAACTCTCAAGAGAGGGGTGAAAACAAGGGAAGAGACACGGAACAAATACTCAGCTCAACCACCTTAACCAAGTTAAGTAGAAAGATCTCAAATTTTTTTATCTAGAAAGAGACACAGAACCATAGGAGATGATTTACTTCATAAAGAAAAACTAGGGGTACTCAAAACTCAAAAGTCACATGAAAAAATTAAGGCAGCCACTCACCCAGCGGATCTCTTCAGGTTTGTATTCTGCTCTCCATTTTAGGGTCTGCTTCAACATTTTAACTGCTTTCTTGACATTCCAATTTCGAGCCCTTAAATACCTTGAGATGGATGCATCAGAGCAATAAATAGATGCCTTAGCAGACAGTGGCCCTATTAACCTTCTTACCTCGTTGATCTAGAAGGAAGCAAAATGTTAGGGGCTACAGTGCTCCTTTGGTCAAAATATTGCAGTTTAATACTTTCTGATGACTAACCTCAACATGATGAGACTGAATGTATATTTGTGGATACACTTGGAAAGAAAAATTACTGGACATACCTGTGCTTGCTGCTCTTGTGGCGTAAACATTTTCTCCTGGCCATTAGAGGCAGATTTCTTTAGGTTTACACTCATGTTGATCAGTAAAGCAACTCCTAAAAGTCAACTAAATACTGCAAAAGTAAATACCAAATTAACTATGTAATCATTCATCTTCTGAATAATTGCAGTAACTAGAGAGCAGGATAGCTATATTTTTATCCAGTAGCTCACTATCGTTTATCAAGCAGGCTGCAATTCTCATATAAACATAAGGCATATATATAAGTATACCCTTCAGTGAAATTATGCCAGTTAAAAATTGAAGGGGTCAATGTGAATCCAGGGGAGATAGTTTTTACCTAGATTTCTTATTGAAATGTAGCATTCCTTTATAAATAGGTTATTTACTTGATCTATTAAAAAATTGATTGTGGGTTATTTAGATTTAAGCAATACAACTTTTTGTTCATATAAATTTTTGAAACCAAAATCAAAGAATAACACCCCCCCCCCCAAACACACCCACACCCACAAAAAAAAAAACCCAGAAACTGGGGAAGAATACAGTGAAGCATTCGGGGGCGGGGACAGATCCCCATGGATATTTGTCCATGCATTAGGCATGTAGTCAGTGGGGAAAACTGTATAAGAAAGACAAAGCCCCATCGTATATATTGCCATGGTAGTGGATAAGCATTGCCAACAAATAATAAAACAAGACAAAGAATCAAAGTGTAAGTCAGTTGGAAGATAATAAATTTCATTGAAAACACAAAAGGATGAAAATGGATTATGGATAATAGCATTGGTCCATATAGGTTTACAATCAATTCTACATGATTTGGAATGGAATCAAATCTCAGATTGAAAATCATTCTAAAGCTTGAAAATGTACCAGCAGTTTACATTTGTTTCATTTCCAACTTGCAAGGCATATCCCATGCAACATAGTGCTAAAGGTAACCATCCGAATATTCTAAAGCCCCAGGACTATTTGTACTTTAATAGCCTATTCTCACTGACAACTAGTTAACTTAGATTAACATTTTTCTAAACTTCCCCAATTTGTTTGCAGCATTAGTCATTTCAGACACAACAGAAAACAGACATTTGTCAAAATGTCATGATATCTCACCTGTGAAGTCAAAAACAAAAATTAGAAGATACAATGCAAGCTAACAGCATTTAATTAATAACGATGAGTATCTTATGCAGTTGCATGTCCGAGGTACGGCATATATTTTGATATTTCAAGTAAGAAAGAAGGATCCACTTCCTAGGTTCAATACAGTTACTGGTCTTTGATTTCAAAAATCACAAATTATACCCAAATTTGAGAGCTAGTTGAACTAGTTTGAATAAGAAACAGCTATATTTCCTATTTCCTTTACAAACATTGCACGGTTGTCGGTTCAAGCATTTCCAAATCAATATTTCACCGCAAATCTAACAGGTTGAGTAAATCCAACCATGACCCTAAGTTCTTCTGAGTTCAATTTTAAGTTCGGATTTCATAGCAAACTTGCTGCTTTATCCATATACCAAAAGATAGCCCTCAGTTATCAATTAATCCGTTATAATTACAAGAAAAATAAATACACAAACAAGGAAAACAAGTAATCTTAGGCAAACTACTAGGATAACACAAATTATTATCGAAATTGACAATAGGTTCGTAGCCAGGGTTCAGATTCAAAAAACACAAAATTATCAAAATTGAAGAAAGAATACATCTATAGCAGAAGCAAGAAATTCGGCAAAGATAACGAAGGAGCAAATGTAAATAAAATTGGAACGGAATTCGAATTTCGGAGTCAACGGAACAGAATTGGGAGAAAAGAAGGGCAACGATGAGAATGTTGAAGGCTAACCTGAGTCTCGGGATGGTACCGATTCAGTGTTTGGCGGGCGATTTTGAGGGAGCTGAGTACCGTGGAAGACGGAAATTGGAAAAGTCAACTCCGTTTCTGCGCCTGCGTTTAACAAAAATGGAAAATGAAAATGAAAACGAAGATGAAGATATATAACAGTGGTTTTAGAGAAAGCGTTGATGCTGATGCGATTCAGATATTTATTATTTGCATATGCGGACTGTGATCGTGAACTGAATCCGTGAGATGGCCCCACGTGGAAACTAACCAATAGTATAACGTAAGGCATGCTTTTAAGTTTCAACAATTTATTTCAATGATTCAAAACAAGGGTGGGTCACGTGACAGTATATCGAAAATTCAAGGTCAATTTTACCAACTCCGGCACTTTCCTATGATTTAGGTTCAGTTTCGATTAGATTTTTTTTAATATATAATATATATTGAATAGTTGTTTTTTAGTATTTATAAAAGTTTTTAATTATTTTTTTAATAAAGAAAAAAGAGTTTTCTTTTTTTAAAAAAAAAAAATTAAAAATTGTTTTAAAAAATTTTAAAATTATTTTTCTCAGTTTAAAATTATCTTAAAAATTATTAATTGTTAATATATTCTATTTCATCATTTGCTGAAAACAAAAGGAGACTAAAAAGTTATAATTAATTAATATTTAAATATCATATTAAATACTTTTTAATTATTCAAAAGAAAAATGCTACTACATATTTCTGACTCATTATTTCACATCATTTACTTAATTTACCTTTGATATGAAATTAAATATTTGTATATAGACCGTCGATTACATGTGTTTAATTTTAGGTCAAATTTAAACAAATATAAATTTGAAATGTAAAAATTACTTTGGAATAAATTATAATGGATCCACATTTACTCTTTCTAAATATAAATATAAACACGTTGTATAAATTTTGCAACAATAAGTAAATTTTACTAAATAAAATTGATGATTGATATCTCCAATAAAATTGGTCTTTAAAATTACAAAAATTAGTTAACTTAGTCTTCAATATTATAAAGATGTAAAAATAGTTCCTTAATTTATTAAAATCAGAGATTAAATTTTACTTTTTGTAAATGTTAAAAAAGTATTGTTAAGAACTAAATGGATTCACCAAGCTATTTTTTGGGAAACAAAAACTAATTTTTTGTCCTAATATCAAGAACAAGAACTAACAGCCCATTTGTCTTTTAACACTAACACCGTTGCAGTGTGTTGCAGTTTTTTGGAAAAAAAAAAATTAATGGAGCATAAATATAAAAATAAAAATAAAAATATTGGAGCAGTTGTCATCACAATTTTAACATTAGTGTATTTTAGTGTTTTACATTCGAATAGTATATTTTAGTAAATAAATTTCTCACAAAATACACTACTTAAATATAAAGCACTGGAATAATTCTCCCATAAAAGCAAATCAACCTTTCCATTTGATATTTTATAACATGTTTCAAATAAAATGATTATCCTCATGCCTTCACCTGATTGAAGAGTCAATTAATAACATTACACAGTGACACTAATAGGATATTGTTGATCCCCCACAAGCAACAAATAAGATCCCTCTTCAATCACCTTAACACCAGCCACATTTGCTCTACTAAGATGCTCACAGGGGTTAAGTTCAAATTCCATTTTTGCCCTTTCCCCTGCTTCTAGCTTCACACTTTCAAAACCCACCAACTCTTTAACCGGATTTCCTTTTCTTTCCTTTCCATTTCTCATGAACAACAACACGGGATGTTTCCCGGCCATAGTACCGTGATTTGTTACTCCCACTGTGACCAAAAGAGACATGCTTTGACATGTCTCTTCGCCCAATTCCGAAACCAGTTTATAATGGATGGCTTCGGAATTTTCAATTGCTAAATAAGTGAACGATTGGTTGATGTGAAGAGTGTTGTGTCTGACGGAGAGGATTTCGTAGGAATAATTTGAGTAGCTTAGGCCGTAGCCAAATTCGTAGACCTTTGGACCTTTGTAGAATCGGTAGGTTCTACCCGGATAGCCTGATGCTGGATCGGGTCGCATCCGCATGTCTGTCATTGGTACTCTTATGAAGTCTTTTGGGTACCATGTAATTGGTAGTCTTCCTCCTGCATTGGAGTGATAAAATAAGTCCAATAAAAGTGGTGTTGTTAGCAATAAGGATGGTGGAAAAAAATGTCTCAGTTAAAGTGTAGAAAAAAACTAACCTGGGTTATGGTCACCAAAAATAATCTGGGCCAGAGCCACACCACCAAGTTCCCCAGGATACCCAGCCCACAATATCCCTCCAATTTTTTCATCAAACTTAGCAAAAGTAATATCCACAGGCCCACCACTCAGTATCACCAAAATAACAGGTTTCTTAGTAGCTTTAGCAACACTTGTAATCAACTCATATTGCTTCCCAGGCAACTCTAGGTGATCCCTATCATGTGACTCCCTCTCTTGACTCTGATCCAATCCCATGACCAAAACCACATAATCCGCCGTCTTCGCAACTCCAACCGCTTCCTCAATCTTCGCGGAAGCGCATTGCACTCCATCGAGGCAACCGGGATGGTAAACTGTGTCCTTAGCATAGCTCTTAATTCCTTGCAATAATGTCACCAAGTTACAAGGAATTCCAAAATAGTTTCCTAGAAAGACTTGTGATGAGGAATTTGCATTTGGGCCTATGATTGCAATTTTTGGATTTGTTTTTGGAAGTGGGAGAAGTGAATTGGTGTTTTTTAAAAGGACAATGCCATTTTTGGCTGCTTCAAGAGCTAGTTGGAGGTTTTCTTTGGAACAGACTTGATTTGGACCAATTTTGCCATATGGGAGATTTGTTGGATTTCCATCAAACAGGCCTAGTCTTATTCTGATAGAGAAGAGATTTTCAAGTGCATGGTTGATTTGAGATTCTGGGAGTTTTTTCTGTAATACTGCTGATTTTCCATGCTTTGTTATGTAATCGCCACATTCCACATCCATCCCTGCAAAATTTGATAATTAGTTTTTGGTCCATCAAAATTTTAGTAGTATTAAATCTATCTTGATGAACAAAAGCTAATTCGACACAAATTCTAATTTTTTTCCAAGGGGAATTCAAATAATGCACACTACATCTGACAAAAATAAAAGAAGAAAACTCATTGTACCAATTTAACATGATAAAGTGTCTGTTTCCAAATTAAATCAAGACAAATTTAAATTCAAAATATGAATACTACTCTTAGAAATCGCGGGCAAGTTTTATGACTTTCTCTCTCGTTTTATAAACCAAATAGATTTATATATGTTCGAAGTATAAAACTATTATTTAAAATTGTGATCTCTTAACTACTAAATCAACATGTCATCAATGTTTTTATGTCTCTCTCTTAATAGAGACTAGATAAGTACTAATAATCTATAAATATTGATCATAAAGACAAAAAAAAAAAAAAAAACATAATTAAATAATATATCCATTCCCGACAATGTGCTTATGTGCATATGATTCAATCCAATCACAGTATGGAGGACCACTATTTGTGAGTCACGGGATCAATGTTACATTACATATAGTAAATCTAGAAATTATGCAACATTATTATATTAAATCTTTGTACTTTTTATTTTTTTTGAAATTATATTGATCCTTTTTCTACCTAAAGGGGACCTTGATGGCTGAGAATGAGAGATTTGCCTAATTTGGTGGTGGCAAGTTGCATATATGTGGGGACTAATGGAATTGTGGGCCAAATCATATGACTTTGCTAGTAATATTGGTCAAAGTGTTCAAAGAAATTAAAGTGAGAAAAGCATCAAACATTTTTTTATATATATAAAGATTCATTAATTAGTAGTACTTTAGATATAATTTTGCATAAATGAAGGCAGAAAATAAATGGATAAAGAGCAGAGGAACACCATACCAGCACTGAAGACATCAGCTATAGCATCCTCTGCTGTTTTAGCATAACCTTGGTTATCGTGTATGATAGCCACTGCTTCACAATCCGACGTAATGTATCTGATATTATACAACAACAATAAATTTTATGAGGTCGGCTAAATATAATATATAAAATAATAAAAAGGTTTGTATTAAGAAAAAGATGGTGTGTCACTCTCAAATTCTGGTCAAATCTTAGCTTCAAAAAGGGGAATAATAATGAAATGAAAACGTTCCAACAATCCAATTGAAAAAGAAGTTTCAACAACCAAAAGAATTAAAATGAAGTTAATTATGGTAATATACCCATTGAAATTCCATTTTTTTCTTGCAGTGTTGGTTAATAGATTGAAATCTGCACAATTTGGAACTCCATTGACACGATTGTAAGCACACATTATTCCACTGGCTCGTCCTTGTTGTATGCAACTCTTGAATGGAGGCTGATAGGTGTCTGCCAAATCTTGCGAATTGACCTGAATTAGAAAAAGATTTTAGACAATTCACAAAATGGAAAAAGAAGACAAAAATGATGCTGAATATGAGAAAGTAAATAATAGGGTAAAATATGTTTTTAATCTCCGAATTTTAGTAAAAATCTGTTTTTAGTTCTTAAACTTTAAAACGTTAGTTTTCAGTCCATAAACTTTTAAAAGAATTCACTTTTAGTTTCTCTATACTTTTTTGGTGACGTGCCCTTCATTGGGTTCACATGTCAATAGATTAAATTGTCACATTACAAAAAAGAATGCGCAGATGGACTAAAAGTGAACTTTTTCAAAATTCATGAACTAAAAACTTTAAAAACTAAAAACGAATTATCACAAAAATTAAGGAACCAAAAATATATTTAATCTTAAATAATAGTAAAATAGTAAACTTACATGAGCATCGAAGACGAAGCGATCAATGCCGTTCCAATGGTCAAGATCATAAGCGGTGAAGTGTTTGCAACAAGCGGAAGCTTGAAGGCGCTGTCCCAGATTCCCACCCTTAAAGGAATCACCTTGAAGCCCTCTCACATATGCCACAGCGTATTTCCCACTCACCAATGGATCTTCGCCAGCTGTCTCTTGTCCCCTCCCCCATCTTGGATCCCTAAATATATTTATGTTTGGTGCCCAAAACGTCATCCCCATCGCTTGCCCTGCATTGTACACTGCTCTTGCCTCCTTCCCAATCACCTTCATTCACCAAAATATCAAATCTATCAACATAATTGTACTACTAATCTAGATAGATAGATAACATAACATAATTGTACTACCAATCTAGATAGATAGATAGCATTAGAGTACGTTTCAATTAGCTGCGATTAACTGTAAAAATAAATTATAAAAAAATTTATAAAAAAATTTGATGATTTAAGATATAATTAATTTTTGTTGGGATATATTTGTTGTTAGAAACGATTTTTAAAATGATTTTAAGCTGTAAAAAAGAATTTTAAACTTTTTGAAATAATGTTCAAGTTTTAGTTGAAGGGCAAAAAAACTTTTTCTTTTGTTAAAAAAATAATCAAAAGTTTTGTAAACTTTTTTAAGTGTAAAATATAACTATCTAACATATGTTTAAAAATAATTAAAATTCAAACAAGCTATTAGTTTTTAATATTTTTCTTATTTATCATTTTATTAGTCTTATAAGGTGAATATTAATTGAAAAATTAAACATATCATTTTTACAAGACATATTAATGGCACTAGAGATTAAGCTCATGTTCCACAAATTCACACACACTTTTCATAGACTAAATTACTTCCACGAAAATTCAAACTTAAAATTTACTACTGAGAGCAGGTCTGATCAGTCAGACTCACACACTTGTATTGCCGAATTTCTTTAAAACAAAAAAAACATTTAGAACATTTTTAAATGAATAAATAATAAGATTTATAGGAATATACAATTGAAGGATTTAGATTTATAGGAGTAAGTAGGTTAAGAATATTATAGAATCTATGAAAATAGGTGTAAAAAGAAGCAGAAGACAGAAATGGAGGAGGAGTAACTGACTTTACTGATTTGGTACCAGAGGTTGGAGTCAAATGAAGCGGCGGTGAGAATCACTTGAGGAAAACTCGTTGCGGATTTGATAGTGCCATTAAATCTGACGCCGCGACCACGGTCGGCAACACCGTGCAACGCTTCGCTCCACCACTGGTAACTCGGGATTCCGAGTCGCGGAATCGCCGGCACCGAGTTCACGAGTTGCGCGAGTTTCTCGTCGAGAGTGAGTCGCGACACGATGTCTCTGGCTCTTTGACTGATTGGAAGTTTGGGATTGCAGAAGGAGTAAGATTTGGATTTGGAATTGGACGCGTCACAGGCGTAAGGGGGCTGAGTCGACTCGGCGTGAAGGAGTTGGTGGTGAATGAGCAAAAGGAAAGGGATGAAGGTGATGATGGTAATGGATGAGAGAGCCATGTTGGAGTAGAATGGGAAGTGCAGATATCAGAACAGAGTATCACCTTATAAAGACCCCTTTCGCTCTGACATTAACGTGCTGTTGCAGACAAAGTTTGAATTTTATTTTTTATTTTTTATATTAAAATGACCTTAAAAAATAGATAAATATGAAAGTAAATGAGTAGGACCTGAGTGATGAATATATCAAAAAAAATTTTCATAATTAAATTTAAATATAAATAAATATGTAATTAAATTCATTACTTAGTTATATAATTAGATATTTTCCTATTTAATCACATATTTTTATCCGTATAATAAAGTGTATATTTATTTTTATAGTAATAAATATAAAGAAATGCATGATTAATTAATTATATAATAATTTAATCAAATCATATAATAATATTTCAATCACATATCTATTTATATTTAACCGAATATACAGAATATATATGTACAGTGATACGCGCGATTAATTATTCTTTTACTAATTTAGAAGTAATATTAAGATTTTATAATGTAACATTGAATTATTAAGCCATATTACTTAATCTATATTTAGTACTTAATAACTATTATTCGCCTATCTTTATAACTCATTTCTCTTTCTATTTTTCTTTTTTTATCTATTATATATCATTTTTAATAGTAATAATGTAATATTTTTTATTTTTCTCTCTTCCTTTTTTTAAGAAATTTTAAATTCTTATTGCATATTCCAACAAATCCTTCTAGTTATTTATTAAATAATATATTTAATAATTTTTATGTTTTCAAATATTAAGTATAATTAATTTTATAATTAATATTTATTTTGTAGGTAATAAGATGATAAGTAAAAAAATTATTAGACTAATAAAATATTACTCATTTTTTTTATCTCTCTTCTTTTACAATTCATAATTAAGATCAATATGAAACATTATTCTTTCTTTCATTTAATGTAATTTTGATGAATTATTCACAATTTTTTAATGTAACATTGAATGAGTAGATCGTGTTAACTTAAAACAGTAATTATACTTATAAAAAGGGTAAATTGCACTGAACTTCTTTGAGGTTTGGTGAAAAAGCACCCCACCCTAAAACTTTGTTAAAATTAGCACTTCGTCCTATCTTACTAACACCCACTAGCAAAATATTTTTTTTACATACCATGGTTAGCTTATTTTATTTTATTTAAAAAAATGGCTCTGTGACTTCTAAATCCGATTGCCAGTCACAATTTTCCTATTCCCTCTCACTCCACCAGAACACAAAGAAAACAGCATCGCATGTTATCTATTTTGCGATCGAAAGGCTAACGGATTGATGAAGATTATGCTTTTGATGCAAAGTAATTATTCTCTCTCACTCTATTTGAGTTTTCTAGTGGCGAAGGTGTGGTGGAGAGAGACACGAGGCGAGAGAGTTTCCGGTGGAAGGTAACCAAACTAGAATATAGTTAAGTCTAACTATAGTTAAGTAATTACTATCTTTTAACAGGATTAAGAAAAAGGGGTGGAGTACTAATCCTAACAAAGTTTGGGGTGTGGTGCTATTTCACCAAACCTCAAGAGGATTAGGTGCAATTTACCCTTATAAAAATGTGAGGGCAAGTTTATTTTGCATCTTCATTTTGTTTTTTTATTTATGTATGTGTTTAGTTTAAAAAAATTAGAGAAAAAGTACTAAAAAATAATGTATTTGTGTTTAGCTTGCAAAGGAAGATGCAGAGATTTTATAAAATATTGAAAATATATTATACTTGTTTTGGTTGTTTTCAAAGTTTTCTATACAAATATCCAAAAATAGAAAATAAAATGAGAACAATGTGATAGTTTTATTTTTCAATTATTCATTAAAATAGCAAATGAAAACATAAAATGAGAAACAAAATAAACAGGCCCTTAAATTCTTCTACAAATCCTCTTACCCACTTAATTTTGACAAGTGTCATCTATATTTCACTAAGCATTTATTTTTTTGAAAGATAGATAACACTTGTCAAAATTAGGTGGGTAAGAAAATTTATAGGAGGATTTAATAGGACTGTAAGAAGATTTAGCATTACTCTTATAGTTATGCTATGCTTAAGGATGGGTTTTGGGTTGGTTCAACCTGATCATCCGACCAAACCGAACAATCCAAACACTATTTTAACCAAACCCAAACCGAACCAATAATATTATAAACTTATGAAACCAAGGTGGTTTGGTTCAATTCTAGTTCAGTCTTTTTTGGACTCATCCGAACCAAACCAAACTAATGGAACTAAAACATTGTCATTTTGGTGAGATAATTAAACCTTCCTTGCACATTGTCATTTTGGTGAGATAATTAAACCTTCCTCACAACACATATTGGAGACTTTCAAGAGTCCTACACCTTTCTTGTCGTTTGATATTTTTGAGAGATACCCTAAACCCTAGATACGTCGTCACCTCAGCCCAAGATCAAACCTTTATCACGTCGCCATCGAACGGTCGTCGTCTTCCTATTCTCTGTTCGCTCCATTCGCACGTTTGCTTCTCCTTTTTCGTCGTCTTCTAATTCTTCGGTAATATTTGTCTTCTTCTCCATTAGTCTCCATCTCTGTTCGTCCCTTTCTTTTACGTTCGCCTCCTTCTCCGTTCCTGCCTTTCTCTCGCCTTTCTGTATGGCTCCTTCTTCGTTCATGTCTCTCTCTCTCTCTCCCCCTCTCTTTCTCACTTCTTCGTTCCTATCTCCCTCTCTCCCCTCTCTTTTTTAAGATTTTTCAAAACAATTTCAGAATTATAATTTCTTAGCTACCAACCCAAGACCCAACGCAACCCCAACCCAAGACGAACTTGGTTGGGTTGGTTTAGATAGGGTCAAAACACCTTTTATTTAAAAAATCAAACCAACTCAACCCAATTAAAATTTATTAGCTCGAATTTTAAAATCTTTCAAAATCGAGCAAACCCAATTAGAACCCAACGCTACTATTGCTATTTAGTTATTTACTCCATTTATTTTATAAGTCTTTTTTTTATTTCTCTTTATTTTCTATCAAATGACCTTTAATATTTTTATTTTATCTTTTTTCCTATTTTTTTCATCTTGTCTCTATGTCTACATACTTTTGAAGGATGATAATTGAACTCAAATCTAATAAAAGTAATGTTTAATCCTCCTACTAAATCTTTTTACTAATCTTCTTACCCATTTAATTTTGACCAATGTCATCTATCTTCTAAAAAGTAAATGTTAAGTGGGAGATAAATGACACTTGTCAAAATCAAGTGAGTAAGAGGATTAATATTAAGATTAAGTATGAGGATTAAGCATTTTTTCATCTAATAAATATGGTTAAAACCACCTAAATAGAGAGAGAGAGGGTTTCCCTCGTAAAATGGGTCTAGACCCAAGACTGAGCAATTACTTGCAAATTTTGATGGGAATCGGTGTGTATGAGTATTTTATTACTCAATTTTGTCAATGATTTTTTGACACTAAAAAATCATACATCCTTATTTTTTTATTATTTTGATGGGTTTACATCCTTATTATTTTATTATTTTTGACCCATCTATTACTCTCTATTTTCTTAATTTTTAATTCATTTAAATCAAATAGTAATATTATATTATGGGTGTAAGATTTTAGAGTGTAAGAAAAGATTGATGATATTTTGACACCATTTTCTCTTGCACCCTCCTTACACGCTTAATATTTTAATAATTATATGACTCTCTTCCTCAATTTCATTTTCCTTTTTTTTTTATTTTAATCTAGATATTATTATTTTAATAAGAGTATAAGATAGGTGTAAGGAAAATAGATATAAGAAAAACATTTTCTGTAAGAAAATCATTATTCATATTCACATGGATTCGAATCTTCTTCTACTCTTGCTCTCTTCAACTACTAATAAATAACATCTTAACTACCTATTTAAGAAAGAAAGAGAGTCTAATATAAATAAAATAAACTGATCATACAAGAGAGACTAAGAGTATGAGAGAATTCATTTTCATACTCACACACTAAACAAAAAATCATTATTGGTCAGTTATCCACTCTAGTCGCCTTATCTGGCTGAGGGACCCTATGATATGTGGCATGTTTGTATCTAGCATATAATTGCAAAGGGAAACATCGTCCTCGTTGAAAAAAGTGTACCATAGGACGCATGTCATTTATTGGTACAAAATTTTCTAGCCCATTTTTTTTTGACTTCAACACAAATATTTTGGATATTATGTGTTGGTTCCTGGTCACAAAACTGAAAACGTTGGATAAAAGATTTCCCCTCTAAACAACCCAAATCATTTGCATTTTCTCTCTCACACAACTCAAATGAATTTTAATTTTCATTAACAGAGTAAGAATGAATATAGATTCAAATTAGATGTGATTAAATTATGTCCCTAATCATATTTTATTAATATAATATTGTTATGTCATTAAAAAAAATTTCTTTAATTTTAATCTTTAATTTCTTAATAAAATTTTTTAATAACGTGATAATATTTTATTGATGAGATGTGATTGGGGACATAATTTGAGGACACCTGATTTAAATTCGAATGAATATTGCAGAATTTATGAAAATAAGTGTGAAAAGAAACAGAAGACAGAAATGGAGGAGGAGTAACTGACTTTACTGATTTGGTACCAGAGTTTGGCGTCAAAGGAAGCGGCGGTGACAATCACTTGAGGGAAGCTCGTTGCAGATTTGATAGCGCCATTAAATCTGATGCCGCGACCAATGCTGGCAACGCCGTGCAAAGCTTCGTCCCACCACTGGTAACTCGGGATTCCGAGTCGCGGAATGGCCGGCGCCTGGTCCACGAGTTGCACGAGTTTCTCGTCGAGAGTGAGTCGCGACACGATGTCTCTGGCTCTTTGTCTGATGGGAAGTTTGGGATTGCAGAACGAGTAGGATTTGGAATTGGAATTGGACGCGTCACAGGCGTAAGGAGGCTGAGTTGACTCGGCGTGAAGGAGTTGGTGGTGAATGAGCAAAAGGAAAGGGATGAAGATGATGATGGTAATGGATGAGAGAGGCATGTTTGGAGTGAATGCATGGGAGCTGCAGATTTCAGAACAGAGTATCACCTTATAAAGATCCCTTCCTTACTGTTAATTGGAACATTAACGTGCAGACAAAGATTGGATTTAATTTAATTTAATATAATCTCTCTTACATATTATAAGTCACTTCGAATTAATTTACAACATCATATAATAAAAAAATTATTTAAATCGTGACTTATAAATACAACACTAAATACTTATAAAATATGACTTATAAATAAGATCGAGAGTAATTTAATTTAACTACTCTCTCCGTTTTTTCTTTTTGTTTTTTAAATTTTTATTTTTAAATAATTAAAATTTTAGAATTTTTAAGATATTATTAATTTTTTTTAATTTAATCTCTAACTAATAAATATATATTTTTAAAATAATTGTCGCTTTATATTTTTAATGCATTATTAAATGTTCTCTTCTTCATTTTACCCCTATATAACAATTAATGCTCAAACTAAAAATAACGTGAGGTAGTTAATGATTCAATTATTAATAGAGATATGTTAGTAAAATTACTTTAGTCATTATGATATTTATTTCATTTCTTAATCTCCGTAAAACAACCTTAAACGACGGTCATCTTGAAACGGAGAGAGTATTTTAGAAAATGGTTTTTCTAACCTGTGTAATATTGCACAAGTTAAAAAACTAAAGATAGAAACTTTTTATTGGGAAATACAATAATTTAATTAGATTATGTTTAATATGCAATTAATGTTATAGTTTCTTTCCAATTATAATTTACTATCCTGTGTAGTATTTTACAGGGAATTGATATTGCCACTCCTATATTGATATTGCCACTCCTATTTAAAATTTTTTATTCATTCTTGCTTTGCTTTTTTACAAAGGAGAAGAGAAAAAAGGAGTGACAATATCAATTATTGGAGTGGCAATATCACTCCCCTATTTTACAGGTTAAAAAATTCTTTTAGCGATATACTGTAATTGGTAGGGTGTACAAGACCCGGCCCGGCCCGAACTGGTTAGGACAGTTTTGGCCCGTCCAATTTAAGACAAAAGACACTAACTCATCTTTTAAAGTATGACCCGGTGAGGAAAAGGGCGGATTCGGGCCAATGCTCGGGTCACCCAACCCGGCCCGATAGACATGTTTAATATTTTTATATAATATATAATTAATATATTATATTATATATGTTATTTTTTATTGCTTTAGTTTCCTTCTTTCATTAACCTAGGATTCAAACTTCAAAAGTAAAATTGTTTTGGACGTAGAAACCTAACTTAACTTAGGAGTCATTATATAAATGATGCAATTGTAGCTATTGTTAATTAATATTATTAACATTATAGTTATTTCATTTCACTATTTTTGCCCATTTAACACATATTATTGACGTTATACAGGTTTCTTTCTCCTATCTTTTTGTTTGCTTATTTGTTTTTTTTATTGACATTGTGTATGTGAGAATATAGGTATTGAATAAATGTTCGGGTCAACCCGCGTTCGTCTTACATAAACCCAGTAATCATTGGATATCCTTTAGATCAGGGGACAAGTTAGAATTTAAAATATAGGCTCAATCCTAATTTAAGACGGGATAAAAGTCAATGCGAACTCGTCCTTCTTATTATTTTTTACACCCCTAGTAATTGACATTCAATTTTTAGTGTATGAAGTGTCATTGTAGAGTCACTTGCAGTAGACAATCAATTTAATTTTGAAAATAATGAAAATAAAGTGATGCTGACAAATGACAATGTATGTGTAAGCTTAAAATAAAGATCGAGTCATTTGTGAATGTGATAACCGTAGGAAACACCCAAAATCAAGTGTTTATTATCACATGCATTCAAATTTATGTGTCTTCTCACAAATTCTCTTGGATGGAGATAGAGTGAGCAAAATGGATCGGTCCGTTAGGATTTACTCGAATAGACAGATAAAATGGGAGTATTTAAGTATTAAAAATATAAGTTTGAATAAAGTTGGGTATTTTTATCCTAGACCACAAAAGCTTGTAAAAAACCAGATTAGGACTAAAAAAAATCTGTTGGGCTCAGACTACTTGCCAATTTTATTTTATTTTAAATGGTACCGTCTAAATTTGATAGAACATTATTACTATAATGAAAAAAAAAAGCTTAAATCATTAAAAAAAACAATTAAGCTATATTAGAATAAGAAACTTAGACATCGGACAATCTCTCTATGTCTTATTCTCAAAGCAATATTAGTCTATTAAATATAAGTAAATATTGAATATGGCAAGAAGTTTGCATAAAGTGAATAAATTTATATATATAAGAAATAGAACTAATTTTTGTAAAGAATGGTTGGCAATTTTTTCAATGACAAACCCGAAAAAAACTCGATGCTCGCATAAAGCCGAGTCGGACTTTTAAAATAAGAGACCGAATAGAGTTTGGTATTTTAAGCCCGGACCGAAAAAACCCGCCACCCGAATGGACGGGCCCGAATAAGACCAGGTAGTCCGTTTTGATAGCTCTTGGTAGAAAGGTAGACCACCAAGTGTAGCTGGAAAAACTATCCGGCCCGTCAAGTCCGATTTTTTTATGGGGCCTAGGCTTTTAAAATAACAAAAAACTTGAAATCCGAGTTTTTTTATTCAGTTAAGACGGGCCTGCTATAAAACCGGGCTCGGTCTGGGCAGTCCGACCGGGTTCGGACTATCCGATTATTTTTTTTAAAAAAAAAAAACTTATACTCATGGCTCATAGTACAAAAAATATAGAGCTTATTAAAAAATATTTTTAATTTTAATTTTAATTTTCTTTTACAATTCAAGTTTTAACTATAAAAAAACAATTTTTATACTATTCAAATATAAAGAGTTATCTTTAAAATAATTTTTTTTTAGTTAATAACTACTCAAACAAAAATTAATTATAATTAATTATAATAATAATTGATTATACACATAATCAATTATCAAAATAATCTAATTTTTTAAACTAATTTAAGTTGTCTATCAAATAAATTTACTTACTAATGGGGTATAGTAGGTTTTACCATGTCTATGCCTTCTTTAGAAGAAGCATTTGATGGCTCCATTTGCTTTATAGAAACAGATCAAACATAGGGCTGGCAATGGGGCCGGGCGGAGTGGGGCAGGCAGTACTCTCCCACTCTTCGTCCTCGCTTCTCAGTTTTTTCACCATCCTTAGGGGTGGCAAAATGGGCCCGTTTGGCCCATGGCCCACCAAGCCCGCAAAAAAACGGGGCATGCCAGCCCGGCCCGCCAAGGCAATACGGACTCGTTTTGCTAACCTGGATTGTCGCTTTAAAAATTAGGCGGGCCGGCCCGCCAGCCGTCGCATAATTAAAAACAATTTAAAAAAATTTAAATTTGTCTTTTTTTTTAATTTATTTTTTCTTTTTGCACCATACAAAAAATTGATTTTTTATTATTTTTAACTATGGGCCTAACTTTTTTTATGTTTTTTTGTTTGGTATAAACATTTTTTGTTTGGCCCTATCAAATTTTTTTTATAAAAGAACTCTCACCCTCCACTTTTAACAAAAAAGAAAGTGTCACTAGCCCGGCCCGCCACCTTTGTAGCTCGGCGGGTTGGCGGGCTAGGCGGGGCGGGCTACATATTCCAGCCCACTTATTTTTGGCGGGCCGGGCCCATTTTGACATCCTTAACCATCCTCATTTTTGCTCTTTGCAACGGGAATATTTTCCTCTTCATTCTTGTTTCCTGCCTCTCCACGGGTACCGCGGGGATCCTTGCGGATATTAAAAAAAGTAAAAAATTCTTAAAAAGTATAAAATTCTACTGAAACACAAACGACATGCAGGAATAAATGATCGATGAGCACAACAATTGATAATGCGAGGACATGAACGTAACTAAGAGCAGAGGTGATAATAGATTAAATTTAATCATATTATCTTTTAATATACAAATAACTACATTAATCCTATTAATTTTATGTATATTTATTATACGGGTTTTGTTATCCATTGCCCTAAGGACAATGGTTAAGCAATCCATAAATGGAAACTTTGCATTTAAAATAAAATAAAAATAATTTCGTAGCATTAAATACTATACACTTTCCGACACTTAAATTTTCATTTATGGGTTGCTTAACCATTATCCTAAGGGCAATGAATAGCAAAACCCTTATTATATTAAATGACAGTATTTATATAATTTTATATACATATTTAAAATTTTCACTTTACTTTTCATAAAAAAATAAAAATAGTTAAAATTTATAAAATTAAAAAGACTTAGAAACCCCTTTACTTCTAATAGGTGTACCCAAAACATTTTTCTTAAGTAAAAACTAGTAAACTACTATATATGATAGATAAAGTGTTCCTCACCCTTTACTTCTAAGTAAAAACTACTTGTCTTTGATGTTAATATACTAGTCTTTGATAGAAATATTGTGATGATTATTTGTGTTATTCTGCAGATTTGCAGCTTGCAACAATTTGTACTGCAGTCACAAATGTTTTCTTACCTCCTAATAAAATCATATATATCTGGTGAATGGCTTACAGATTTTATAGAGAGTAAGAAAATATGAGAAAAAAACAAGAGAAGTGGAGAGAATCAAATAAGTTTATATTTTTGTTGGATCATGAAATTTTGTTGCTGTCATCTCAAGCTACTAAATTGCCATTATATGTATAGTAATGTGCAGACCTTGAGAAATATAGATATTAGAAACATTATATACAATAATTTCTTCATTTTATTTTGATTCCACCGGCATGATTGGAATATTTTAAAGCAAATGAAAATCTAGAATGTTTTTCACACTCTAGTTAGTGGATTTTTAATGGGTTCACAACTAATTTTTTAAGATAATCTGAAAGTTATATAATGCATGCTTTGCAGAATTTCAAATCTTAATTTTAGCATAACAAAGATAATTAGATTAGAGATACTCCATCCATTTTTTTTATATAAGCAAAAAAACAAAACAAAAAAACTACCTCACACCTTTTAAAAAATACCTAAAAAAAATTCAATTATTGTAAAGTCACTATAAGAATGGCCTAAAATAGTGATAGCCAAAACCGTCGCTAACAAAGTGTTAACGACAGAGGTCAAATTGTCACTATTTTTCAGGTTACTAAAAAATAGGCATTTAGGCAACATTTCCTGTTCCTATAATATATATGTTCTGTCATTCTGGCAACATCTCCTGTTTCTGTTCATAACAAATGCAGGGAAAAGTTTTTAAAGTTAGGTGAATGTGTTGATGGCTTTGCATTTGGTTTAAAAATATAGATTAGTACGTGTTTTGAGTGGGCTTGCTATGCAGAAAATTCTATCTTGATATTTTGATAAACAAAATTTGAATGAGGCTTTAATTTAAAATTTCCATCTAACTAATTCTCTGTGCTGATTTGGAGAATGGAGTGATGATTAATTGTTTCCTCATTGGTTTGATTGCCTGGATGATGACACCTTTGTATTAGGATCAACATCACTCTCCAATCATGAAGATCAACATGTGAAGGAAGATATGAATAATATTTCAAGTATTCTGATAAAGGGAAATGCAGTATCAATTTTTGAATAGCAGCATTCAAAAACGTGTTTCTGCTGTCCGAAAAAAAAATAGTAGTTTGATTTTCATTTTTAGTATTTTGTGAATTTCAAACACTACTATTTAAAAAGGGTGGTGTCATTTCTAAGTGAGGTATTGTGAATCCCAATACCGTCCGATAAAAACAAGGCTTAGTTTCCTATAGTTAGCCCAGGACTGTTGTGTTAATTTGTTAATTAGCTAAGTTTAGTTATTTAATTAGTGCTTTTTTTGTTTGTTTTCCGTTTAGATCTCTTTGTATATAATTAGCCAAATAATAATGAAAGATAAGTTTCTTCCTTTCTTCATCGTTCTGTTTTCTGTAGCTTTGTATCTGCTCTTGCTGTCACTTTTGAAGATCTCTAGTATCATATGAGGATTTATTCTAGTAAAAAATATATAAAGGCTAAAAAAAATTTCAAGGAAAAAAAAAAACCTAAGACATAGACACATAACTTAAAAGAATACAAAAACCCTATGATAAAAGTTATACTAATTCTGTATTATAATTATGGAAATACTCATGCTCAAAATAAGCACATAAAAATATATATAAGATGATAATTCTGTATTATAATTATTCATATAAACGAAAAGTAAAAACATAACATAAAAATGCAAAATGTATAAACCCTAAATAAAACAGTAAATATTCTTTCTTTTTTTTTTTTATGCTTGTCCTTTTGTCAAGTTGAATTGTTGAATATGAAAATCGAAAATATGCTCCTTCCACACACCCTCATTCAAATATGTCTCATAAAAACATGCTTCACCACTTGGTCTTACTATGAATGCAGCACTGCTTCTAGTTCCATAAAGACCCTACAAAGAGCTAAAATTGTTAGAAACTGAAAATTCCTATGATTATTATTATGAAATATGAATTGAAAATGTTAATTAATTTACCAATGGTGTTTCAACTTCAACAAAAACAGAGCTCAAATTGTATTCCCAGTCAGGTGAAAAAATACAAGGAAGATCACTTTTTTCAGATTTAACATTGTCCTTCATAACCTTATGAATCATCTCTTTCAAAGGTATCTCTCCTTCTCCGAATTTAGTAATCTCTTCTTTGAAATTCTGTTCAAGACGCAGGGCCTGCAAATTATTAAACAAGAGGAAAATAGAATTTTACGAAGATTAAAATCGCTCAATTAAAATTATATAAGAATAAAAATTGCATAAAGAAAGAGTAAAATTTGTTACCTTGTGCCAGGGTGAGTCAAGTGTCCCATTTGTAAGGACATGAAGGCCAGGAGAAACCTCTTGAATGGTAATAGGATGCCCTTTGGGTCTGTTTGAGATATAAACCATTGATTTTGATGAAACATCTGCCACTATTAAGTTGAAACCATTGTAACAATTACCCTCTTCTTTTAGGCTTTCTGCAAATTCTTTTGGATGCATCCCACTCTACAGTCACAAATTCAAATCACTATCTTAAAAACTAACAATATTAATAACAATGAGTTATTTTAATATAATAAATAAGGATGAAGTTAAAAAATAATAATAAATATATTTTATGCTTTGTATATATACTTATAATATGATAAGTAAATATTTTATACTAAATACTTATATTATTATGAATCGGAAGAAGTACTATTTATTTTATTTTTATCTTTTTTTTTATCTATAAATTATTATATTGCCTTTAATATTTGTTTTTTTATGTGTCTCTTCTTATACCTTACTACACATTAAAATTGTGATTTACACTTATAAATTTTCAATAATTATGATGAGGTGGTGTGCTGCAACTTGGAGTCTTTTAGTAGAGTTGTAATTTGATTTTGCAACCTTACACATGTTTTAGAAAAAAATTGAGCCACTTCCATTTTGAGGCATGTAACATGGAGTATATAATGTTATTAGTAACTTGTAATACTATTATTTTATTTATTTTCTTATATATCTTTCTACTATATTATATAATAAACATTAAATAAATAATAAATGTACTTTGAGCCTTAAAATTGTAAAAAGAAATTAATACTCCCTCCGTCCCAAAATATAAAAGACCCTTCTACCAATATTATGAGAATTAAGAAAAATAGATAATCTAATTAAATGCATTAAATTTATCTAACAAAAAGTATTAATTTCCAAATTTACCCTTTCAATCCTTTTCCATCACTTCACTCTCTCTCTCAATTAATATTTTGGATTCATCAAAATTAGTTGAGTAGCAAGGGTATAATGGTAAAAAAAATTAAATATTCACAAAATATTTTAAAGGGTCCTATAAAATGGGACAAGCAAAAACTCTCTAGAGGGTCTTACATTTTGGGACGAAAAAAGTATATTTTTAGTATTTTTAATTTCTTATTGAGAAATTTTACAAGAATAATAATTGCTAAGAGGATTTAGAATTGTTATTATAAATAGGAGTTTTTTATCATGTGCAATATAATATACGTTAAGAAACTAAAAATATATAAAAAAAAACACAATAATAATTATATGTTAAATGCAATCATATTAAATTTTTACTTTTTTCAATAACAACTTTTTATTATTAATTTTTTAATATATATAATATTGCACACGTTAAAAAAAATCCAAAATAAATAATACAACTAACGTTATTCAACTGTGTAGCACAAAACGTAACATTGCATAATAAATACTCATTTGACTTAGTTTTTCATATTTCATCATAGTAAATGGCCATTAAATGAAAAATAAATAGGAGTAAAGTTGTTTCCACATATTAAATGCTTAAAGATTGCTTAATAAATACTCATTTGACTAAGTTTTTCATCACAATAGATGGCCATTAAATGAAAAATAAATACTCCATCCATTTCTATTTAAACTGTTCGAAGAAAAAATTACACATGTTAAGAAATGTAATAATCGTTATAATTTTTTTTAAAATAAATTTTGAACTTTCTATAATACCCTTTATCTCTCATTGTTTGATTCGTTGGATAGTGAAACATTAATTAACTTCCAATTAAACATAAGATTGAAATTAATAAAAGTACAATTAATATTACATTAAACATATAAATTTATAAATAAATATGAGCACAAATTTTTTTTCTTCAAACAGTTAAATAAAAATGGAAAAAGTAAAAATATTTGTGCTAATTAAATGCATGTAACTCAGAACTCAAATACTATAAACAAAATGGTGTTGCTTAAAAATGCTGTTAGAATATTTATTGAGGTTATTAGAATAAAAAAATAATCATAGCTACATATTTATCTTTTTAAAATATAAAAAATAATAATTATACCTTAAGAAATGAGAGAGGAAGGTCACCACGAGATTTAGCCTCAGGGAGGGTACCAAGCTCCAGAATGTTGGTTAGAAAAGACACTCTTCCATCTTTTGAACATGCCAACCATGTCCCTCCTCCTATCTCGTCTCGTCCTCCGATTATCTTACTCTCTTTTTTCCACCATGATGCTGGCATGGTAGGCTTTCATTCATCCCAGAACAAAATAAAAAATCACGTATTAGAAAGTTAAAGGACTAAAATTGTAATTAAACCTTAATATATATTGTGATTTTTGTAAAAAGAAAAAACTTGCCTGTGATGATATTCATCTCTGTTGCTGAGAAGAAGGAAAGGGTATAGCGGGTGGTGTTGCCAAAGAAATAAAACTATGCACATAATTGCGAATCTGGGATTCGAAGACGCGACGTTAAGTTGTTATACGAATGAAGAAATCTCTGAAAGTGACTAAGTTTAAGAAAAACTTATCTGAAATTACAAAGTCGCAAAGCTATAAGCAAATTCAAGGAGCTCTTGCTAATTTTATATACAAAAATAAGGAGTTTGTTTTTTTATAGTTTTAGTTTTGAAAAGTGAAAACTGAATGGGGACTCAATTGAATTCATATATAGAAAGTAGTACTCCTTTCTGAGATAAAGGGTTTGAAAGTTAAAGCACAGTAATGAAACGCTGTCGTCATGTGAATAGAACAAAAAGAAAAGGCATATATCTAGATCCAACATTTTTCAAATATACTATTCCAATATTATATATTTAAATTATTTTATTTTAAATATTAATTAAATACTATCACATGTTTTAGATGTAAGACCTTTTATATAATGTTTAGTTGTACTTCATATAATATGCTCTATAAAGTTCAAAAAGCTAAGCATCATTACTTTTTTACATGTTCATATCCTTTGAATTATAAGAAAAGATAATGGAATATAAGTAATGTACTGATTGAAAAATTTTACATTGGAAAAGGGTAATTTAAAAGAGTATTGATATGTCTTTCTAAAAAAAATTATTTGTTAGAAACAAAAATAGTTTGAGAAATTATTCATTAATATTTTTAGTGTATTTGAAACTGTACAAATAAACTTTATTTATAAGAGAAAGGAATTAGGCAAATAAGGTAAATTTATCTTAATCAAATTTTGTTGTGATCTTAATGTGATTCTAAAATTAATCTTAATATTTCTAAGATATCACTTACAATCACAGAGACATGATTGTATCAATTACAATCAACTATAATCTTAATAATTAATTACAATCAGTTATAATCTATAAAATATCGTAAAATTCTCTCTCAAACTCAAGTGGGTGTGGAAGAGACTAACTTGAGTTTGAAAACTAGAATATCAAATCGTTTAAGTGAATAAGTCTTGGTGAAAAAGTCAGCAGGTTGATCATGAGTGCTGATAGAGAGAAAACGAATAGCAACATTTCTTATCTGGCATCGAGTGAAGTGACAGTCAATCTCTATATATTTTGTACGTTCATGGAGGACATCATTTTGGGCTATTTGAATGGCGCTTTGGTTGTCATAGTGAAGAGGAACTGAAGAAGATTGAGAGACACACATATCATCAAGAAGCCAATGGAGCCAAGAAAATCTCAATGATGGTGTTAGCAAAAGCTCTCTATATTCGGCTTTAGTGCCAGAATGAGCAAGGAAAGTTTGTTTCTTACTTTGCCAAGAATGAGTGAGTCTCCAAAAAAGATGTAATTACAAATAGTAAAACACATTTCAGTAGAGAAATGAAGTCCTTGAAATAAGCCTGCAAAACCAAAGAAGAGTTAGTAGAGAAATGAAGTCCTTGAAATAAAATTCCCATGATATAGCAGTTAATGTGGAGCATGAAAGCATAATTAATGGAGTTGGTGCAGACATGAACTGCCTGACTAGGTGAACAACATAAGAAACACCAGGATGTGTGACAGTGAAATAGATCAAACTACCCACTAATTATCGGTAGATGGTGGGGTTGTCAAGTGTAGTACCATTCGTGGTAGTAAAGTGAATGTTATGCTCAAGAGGAGTACGCTTAGTACAATTATTAGTAAGATCAGCATTAGATATCATGTCAGAAGCATATTTAACTTGAGATAAGAACAAGTCATCCATTGAGGAGAGGACTTCGAGACCCAAAAAATATCTTGAGAGTACCAGGATCATGTTGTAGGTCTGAAATGCCACTTGTGTCATCGCCTGTAATGATCATGTCGTCAACATAAAGAAGTAATAACACAATATCATTGGTAGTCTGACGGATGAAAAGAGCGTAATCATAAGGGCTTGAAGAAAATCCAAGTTGTTTGATATTTGAGCTAAATTTCGAGAACCATGCTCGAGGAGCCTGCTTGAGACCATGCAGAGCTTTACGAAGATGACAAACTTTGTTTGGTGGACACTGATATCCAGACGATGTTCGCATATAGACTTCTTCCTCCAAGTTTCCATTTATGAAGGCAATCTTGACATCCAATTGATTTAGCTTCCATTTTCCTGTGGCATAATGGCAAGAAGAGTGTAAACAAAAGTAAGGAGAGCAATAGGAGCAAACATTTCTTCATAAAAAATGACATACTCTTGAGAGAATCTCTTGGCCATCAGACAAGCCTTATAACGATCAGTAGACCTATCAAAGCATTTTGATCTTATAGACCCACTTGCATCCTATTATTAAAGCATTCAGTTCTTCTTGCATCGCATATAACAGTGGGGATAAGCAGAGGATTTATTTTAAGCATGCGGCTCATAAAGATTAAGCATGGTAGAAAAAAAAAAGATAATCAGAAAGATGGGAAGGAGGAGGATTTCTTATCGGAGATGGATGAGCATAAGCCTCATGCATAGAATCAACATGTACGGTGAATCAGAGGTACTAGATGGATGATCAGAATCGTCATGCGTAGAATCAATAGGTGAAGCGGAGTTACGAGACAGATTTGGAGCTTCATCGGTCGTGATAGGTTCACCAGGAGAATATGCAATCATGTCACTTGGGGCAAGGTTGCTTGAAATATTAATATCAGAATCATGTGGAAAAATATCAACAAAGGGGATAGTAAAGAGAGGGGTAGAGATAGAAGGAACGCTTTTCAACTTCGATATTAAAGTAAACATAATGTCCTCCCAAAAGACCATGTTACGAGAGATTAAAATGTGTTGAGAGATAGGATCTCAACAACGATAACCTTTGTGTTCAGACCCACATCCCAAAAAAAAGAAAAGAAAAGGCGGGCATGAGGTTTAACTTTAGTGTACTCATGCAGATGAAGAAGAACGAAATAAGCACAACCAAAGACTTTAAGGGAAGTGTAGTAAGGAGAGACTTGGTGATGATGCTCAAACGGAGACTTGTTGCCTAGAATCGGGGAGGAAAGCCGATTGATTATGTATGCTGTGACGAGAACAACTTCACAGAACGAAAGCATCATTCAGGATAAGAGGTAGAAAGAAGCATAGCTTGAATAGTATTTAGGATGTGACGATGCTTTCTTTTGGCCTTACCATTTTGTTGAGAAGTTCCTGAGCAAAAAAACTCAACAACAATACTCTGATTAGTAAGAAACTTGAGGAGAGTTGAGTTGCGATATTTCATAGCATTATCAAGACGAAAAACCTTAATAACTTTAGAAAGTTGAGTCTTAATCATTTTGGAGAAGTTAATGTAAATTAGACAAAGATCAGAGCGATGTTTCATCAAATATAGCCAAGTGGACTAAAATAGTTGTCGATAAAAATCACATAGTAACTATATCCTCCCATAGTGGGTGTAGGGGTAGTTCCCCAAATATCACAATGCACAATATCAAAAAATGAGGTAGAAAAGGAAATACTTTTATTAAAAGATAAAACGGGTTATTCAGCAGTTTGACAATAAATTCAACAAATGGATTATTCTGTAACCAAACCAAACATACCTCGAGATATGAGATGTTGTAAATTTTGCAGAGAGCTATGACCAAGGCGTTGATGTCACAAATGAGGGGCAGGAGTAGAGACAACACAAAGTTTTAGAGAGGTTGTCAGAGGCGTGTGAAGACTAATAAGCTCTAAAAGCCTATCGATTTTATGATTGGTCCCAATAGTCTTCCCCGTCTATGGGTCTTGTACAGAATATCTGGTAGAAGAAAAAGTGATCGTGTATCCAAGATCGCAAAGTTGTCCCACAGAAAAAAGATTAAAGTTCAATTTTGAGACATGATACATATCAAATAATCTAAGATTGGGCAAGGAAATAGAGTCGACGTGACTTACTTTCATAAGAGAACTATTAGTAATGTGTATAAAATGACAAAATTTTTGGATGAGATAGAAGAAACTATCAGGGAGGAAGATGTCATGTGATAACAACATATTGAACTATTAGTAATGGGTATGACTTGGAGCAGTCACTAATGCAGTTGGAGCATTAGCAGATTTAGAAATAATTTGTTGGAAAAGATATTTGAGATTCATTTTTTTAAAACCAAATTAAATAAATAAATAAATAAATAAATAAAAATCGAGACAAAATTAGAAAAAACGAAAGTAAAAAATGGAAAGATCTCACCAAAAAACCTTAGGAGAGACTTTGGCCACGTTAGCGCCACGTCAGCAGAACAAGTCAGCTTGTCAACACCACATCAGCTAAAGGTCAACAGATTAGCAGAAAGTCAACATGTTAGATGGGTCAACATGTGGATCAGAGCGCGGGTCAGCAGGTCGGCCAGTCGAGCAACTTGGATGTGGATCGCATAACGGGACAAGAGATATCCAGCAATCTGGTGCATGATCAACATGCAGAGAATCTTCAGAACGCGCGTTAGGGCGAGTGTGACGGTTGTTGGCCGCGAAATTTCAACCTGGGCTAAACGACAATCCGTAATCACAGTGGTGTAGGAAGTGTCAACAACAGGAAGTGAGATGGTGGAGATGTGGAGGCATCAACACTGTTTGAAGAAGTTTAAACCAAAAGTGAGTGAAATAGAAATTGGTACTAGTGGTGTGAACAATCAGAATCGGGAGAGCGGCGGTTTGGGGTCACCGACATTGCTTTTAAGTTTGGAATAAAAAGGAAAATTCCAAAAACGACTTTTCACACAAACAGAACAGCATAAAGTGAAGACTACTAAACGAAACAAGTATCCTAATGCGAAACTAATTGGAGGACTATTGGATGGAAGTGATATCCTAAAATGAAACACAACGAAAGACTATCAAGGATCCGGAACCGGAGAGCAACCTGAACCTTAGCTCTGATATCATGTTAAGGTTCTATCTCAAAACCAATTGGAAAGAGGAGGAGTAGCCCAACAGGTATTTAAACCACACCCTCAAGACTAAGGTAGACGATGTGGGACTTACTTTCAACACCCTCCCTCCAACAGAGTCTGTTGAAACATATGAGCTTGCTAGGCCAGACGAAGAGTAACGAAGACCCATACAAATTGGAGAGTAATTGGGCTCTAGACTTATACCATGTTATAAACCGAGAGAATTTGAGAAAATATTCAATAATATTTATGATGTTTTTGAGACGGTACAAATGAGCCCTATTTATAAGGAAAAAGGGCTAGACGAATTAGATAAATGGATCTTAATCTAATCATATTGTGATTCTAATATGATCCTAAAATTAACCCTAATATATCTAAAATATCAATTATAATCATAGAGATATGATTGTATCATTTACAATTAATTACAATAAACTATAATCCTAATAATCAATTACAATTAATTATAATTTATAAAATATCGTAACATTATTGATCCTTCTAATACTTTATAAGGAATGTATTTAAAAAGAAAAAAAGAAATGTGGATAATGCCTTAGAAACATAAGAAACAATTAATGTTTTCTTTGTTTAGTAGGTAAGAGAATTTATAAAGCGAAATTGTAGGAGGCTGTAAAATTATTTTTTAAAAAAGTAATATTTAAGTGATTTCGTTACATATTTTCTTAATTAATATGCATAATTTGGTTAAGTGGGTCTTTTGTAGTATTCTATATGTTCCTTTTTATTACAAACTCCAAATGGATGGAGAGAAAAATTTATTTTTATTTATTTATTAATTTATATTTTCAATTTAGCATTAATAACACTTTTATCAATTTTACTTTTATACTACTAACTAATGCTCTACTATTGAATAAGAAATGAGAAAATAAAAGGTATTATAAGAAATTTAAAAATTAATTTGTAAAAAACAAGAATCATAATTATATTTTTTAATATATGTATTTTACCTATTAAGTAGACAAATTAATAGTTAATAATAAATGAAAAAGTGGGTTTTTTATGTGGAATTCGAGGAGTGGTTTTTTTATGTAACTTACATGATTTTTTCTGTTTGGTGAAGCACAATGGCTATTATGGCCACAACACGTCTTTTTCACGGTAGCACATGTTCTTCTTTTTTTCTAAAATAGTTCTCACTTGGATTTTCATAACAAAATATCTTAATCACGGATTCTAAGAATCCGATCATTCGGACCAAACTGGTGATTAAGATTTTTCGTTTGCTGGAATTCCGAGAATCCGTAATTCATGAATTTTCACAGTTTATAGTTTGATACCTGTATTTTTTAAAAAAAAAAAAACAGTGTTAGGTAAACTGACGAATTTTGAGAATCTATGAATTGTGCATTTCAAGACTTTGAATGACCAATATTGGTGAATATTTGCTCAGATTCTTAAAATTATTAGTTCACAAATTCTCAAAATTTGAGTGAGAGATAATTTTAAGAAAAAAAAAACCGCATGATATCCTGAAAAAACATGTGTGGTAACACTCATGTTTCCTTCAAATTTTCTTTTCTAGCTCCTTGATTATTAATATAATTGATAAAACAATTACCTCTATTCATGAGTTTAGATTCCTTCTAAAGTGTCATAATTGACCAACCATCCATATGAACTAAAACTTTTAAGAAAATAAGATCACGTATAATTGCAGATTAGCTATTTTGCTGCAGCTCATGTATGTAGTATTCCTCGTATTGATGGGTGGAAGGAATTAGTATCATCCTTATTGAGAATAGCACCATCCTTCTTAATATATAAATCTATGATTTTTATATATAAATAAATGGTGAGACTTCCAAAATTGGGTAGTTTCAATTCCTCCCACCATATTGATGTTTAGCCCAGGTCATGAGAATCTTACAAGTCCATGTATTTAGAAACATAGCAACATAGACAAAAAGAAAAATGAAACACATCAAGTTACAAGGCCCAAAAATAAAATGAAATTTGGCAACTACCAAAAAAACATTGCAAGTAAAACCAAAAACTATATGGGCCATGTCTTAGTCACAGCATTAATGACCCAACAAAAAAAAATGTCGGCAGAATAAATGCTGAAACTCTTGTAGATTTCGCTTTTGGCGCCATAATAATCCAAATCTTTGCTTTATTGAAACTCTGAACTGAACAGTATCAAAAACTTTGTTTTAAGTTTTAACACCTCCAATAAAGTTTTGACACACAGTAATGGTATGTTGTCCTTTTAGGTATACCGGCTCAAAAGGGAAAATAAAAATCATTTACTCCCTGTGTCTCTAAACGTAGGACCTTCTATAAAAAATACACGAAAATTAAAGAGTACGAATAAACTCATTAAATATGTCTATAATTTGTATTAGCTTCCAAAAATACCCTTTTTGTTTTATTAAAACTCATAACTTCACTCTCTCTCCACTTAATTAATGTTAAGGGTATTTAGGTAAAAGAATCTTTAATTTGACACAAAATTCGTAAGAAGGTCTTATAAAAAAGGACAAAAAAATTTTTTAGAAGGTCTTACATTTAAGGATGAATGGAGTATTAATGTTATGACTTAGACATGACATCAAATAAATGCAGTATATGTAATTTTTTAAAAAAACTAAACTCAATGCGAAATAAAAGAAAATTGCCTATAAATGTGTTTGATTTTTTATTCGTAAAATTTAATTTAAATTAAATTTTAGTTTGATAAAAGTAAATAAGTAAAAAGTTTATTTGATTTAATGAAATTTATATTTAGATGCTTTTAGTAAAAAAAAAAGTAATTTTGTCGTTTTAAATCTTTTATTTTTCAAGGATATTTCGCACATATTAAGGGATCATAAAATTTTTTTAAAAAATATTATCTTAGATAAACTAAATTATCCCTTTTTAAGTGAGTTTTTGAAAAGTCGAGTAATCAGTGGAGTAGTTTAAAATTTCATAGTGTAATTAAGAAAAGAAAAATAAAGAAATGTAATTGGTACTCACACCGTTTCAAAACATATTAAAAAATTATTAATTGTAATAAAATGGTATATTAAATAGACCAAACAACCCATATTTAATATGGATTCAAATATGGTGTCGTAAAATTATGTCCTCAATCATGTCTCACAAATAGAATATCGTCACGTCATTAAAAATATTTCCTTTAGTTTTAATGTTTAATTTTCTAATAAGTTTATTTTGATGACGTGGCGATATTCTATTCATGAGACATGATTGGGGACACCAAATTTGAATCCATTTAATATTATCCATTATTTGTGGAGTAATTCAAAGTTTCATAGTGTATTTAAGAGAAAAAAAAATGATTGATAAAAGGAGTGGTGAAAAAGAACTAATGAAGATGTATACTTATTAGTTGAGGATAGAATTGAAAAAAAAAGGAATTATTCCTTGAAATTTTAAAATGACAAATGCTTTGTAACAAAAAATGAAATCTTAAAAAGCAAAAGTATTTAAACAGAAAGGAGTAAAAGAAAAGCTGATAAAAGAGAAATAGTGAAAATATATATATATATATATATATATATATATATATATATATATATATATATATATATTGCTCTTTAAAATTTTAGAATCGCAAATTAACATCCAACAAAATAAACTAAAAATAAAACTTAAATATATGCAAGCAAATAGATAGAAAATAGAGCATTTGAGAACCTAAACTACTAACATCTACGTCAGCGGGAGGAGTAGGTAAAGGGACAGTAATCCTCACCTTTGTCATCATACTCCTCATTATAATGTGGATATATCAACATCTCACAAAACTTTTGACATTTTAAGTTTTTAACGATTCTTCCTGATGTACTGTCTCATCTATACTATATGGTGTATCATAAGTAATTGTCCTAAATAATTATCCTAAATAATGCATCTGTTACCATATGAGACATCATCTCAAACTGATTACCATCATCATCCCAATCAGGATTGCTCGACTCACGACCCAAGTAACATTCTGACGGCCTCTCTTCACCATGTTCTATCCAAATTCAATACCCAACCTTAAACCCAAATATGTACTAGTGAGCTCTCATATCAGCCTGTGTTTTTAAAGCTTAGAAAAATTAGGTTCTCTTATTAAAATCTTAGATTGAAATTACGGATAGGAATGAGCTGGGTCGAAGTAGGTTTTGGATGGTCAAGCCTGTGTTTGCTTATGAAATTAGAGGTTTCCGCCTCATTGGTTACCTGTCATAAGCTTTAGGCTTAAAAAGCCCGTTTAAAAGTCTATTTCATAATAAAGTCCATAAAATTATGTAAAAAACTTATCTCTTAATAAGTTAATAGACCTAAAGACATATATAAGCTAATAAAAAAAACTTTTTAACACAACAAATATACAATAGTAAAACATAAAACTAATATTTCCACATTATAATAGTAATAGTATATATAATATTATAATTTATTATTATAATCATTAATATTATTATCATTATTTAAATAAGTTAGCTTATAAATCCTAAGACTTTTTAAATAGTCATAACCTGAACTTGATATAGACTATAATTACATTCATATCGAATAGGGTGAACTATTTTCACCCCTTACTGAAATACAAGATGAGAAATTTTTGCAAATTATCATTGTAGTGATTTAATATTCATATACTTCCTCTATTTTGAAATATTAGTCACCTTAAGAGATTTCACATGAATTAAGAAGAACAATTAATTTGTATAAAATCTAACAAAAAATACATAAGTAAACTAATATTTCAGAATGGATGAAGTATATAGCTAGAGTTTCTAGCACCTTAGACGTACTTTGAAGTTTAAAGCTAGAAACCTCTATAGTTTTAAATTAAATCCGATTTTTAGACAAATTTGTGCTTTTTGCTGGATTGACCAATGACCTTTTTTTTGGTAACAATTGACCAATGACCTTTATTAATTTTTTTGGTCTTCTTTTTATTTTGCAAAAAAGGGAAAAAGGCAAAGAAAAGTTGTTGAATGACAAAAAATTGAACTTTAGGCGCATGCTACATGCTCTCTCTTAAGAAACATTCCTATTCTGGCCCTCAACCAATTCATCTTTAAAAATTTAGATATAAACTTCATTTTTTGTCCTCCAAATATTTTTACGATTTTTTTTGAAGTGTACAAAAATAATAGTCTTTAATTTCTATATTTTAAAAAATAAATAAATCCGGCTGAAATAACAATGCTTTTTTGAAAGTGCAGCTGCGAAATAAACGAATGATGGAAAATATAGTAAATAAAATATGATTATTGAAGAAATAATAAGTGAAAATCATGCCCTTAGCCCCACCAAATCTGATCCAAATATCTTTATCTGTGACATGAAAACGACGATTTTATTTTCTGAATGATCAGGAAAATTCTTTCTTTCACTCAATTCTATAGACAAAATCATTTTACATTTTTCTTTCTTGAAAATATTTCAATGGCTACACTTCGTCCAAAGGTTTCGAATTTCAAGGTGTTGAGCTACTTTTTTTTGCATTAAGTTATACTCCTTTCGATCTTATATATTAATCACATTTTTATAATTATAACTATATGTATTTTACCATAACGCAAATAATGCAATTAAAGTTCAAAACCTTACTTCCCTTAAACGCAAGAAGCATAAATTCAAATCAACTAGACCTATGACTCTGCTGCTTAATTATTACCAACCATTAATATATTCTATTATTCCAGCTCAAATTGTTGAAAAATGAGGCATAACATGACAAATTTAATTCTTGATGAGAAACGTATACATTTTGATCAATTACACTGTGTGTCCAAACTGCAATAGTGTTGCTGGGGTCTGGGGTACATGTTTCCTTTTCAATTCAACTTCACAATTTTTAAGACCAATTATATATTATTTACATCCTATTTTCGAGAGTAGGAATAATAAAAAAAAAAAGATAAAGCTAGAATTTTAAAAAAATAAAAATCGTGATAAGTGATACTAGTATGATAGATAGGAAATGAAAAGAAATATTAGAAAAAAAATGAAGTGAAAATATAAGTGAAAAAAAAAGTGTAGGAAAATAGATATTGTAATTTTAATTGTGTCTAGTCAAACCAAAGTCTTCATCTAACTTTACACATTTAATACGAATTGAACTGAATAATTAAAAATTAAAATGTCGAGATTTTGTGGTTCAGCAAGCCTGAGAATTTTAGTACCGGAAGAAATTTGAAACCCTACACGTTTTTCATAATTGAAGATGAAGACTCACTATTAATATGACATTGAATGGAATTACTAGTTCAATATGGTACTTGCTAGAGACCGACACACCGACATCTAGGTCATGTCGGTCTACAGTCATGAAATGCCATCTCAGCTTCATTAACTAACAAGTAGTATATGGGTCGACTTATGCACCATAATCATGTTAGGCCAAAGGCCCAAGTTTAACTGCCGTTTAGAGTTCAAATATTTGCACGAAACATTAGAGATTCTACTATAAATACATATGCAAAACACGTGATTTTATATTATTAATCACCCAAACCTAAAATTAATTCACTGACTTAAGTGTTAAAATCTCTACAAGTACAATTCTCACCACATCAAAACTTCGATATACAATGAAAAATAAGGAGACATCTTCCACTTGAGGCTCAACCTGTTATGTTTGTGCCAAACCCTAAGATTAGAACAATCAATACTTCTAATTTAATTTAATAGAGTAGTTTTGAGGTGGTTTCGGTTCGAGTCTTGATAAAAAAAAATTTATCAGCCAAACGTACACAAACTATATACACTAAACCTCTTCTTAAATTTATACCACTAAGAATCAAATCTCACACTTTGAACTCTAAGAGCTTCACCTTATTTTACTTTTGGGTAAGTTTACAAAAGTTAAGTTAAGAAAAGGGTTATCTATGAGTTGAATTAAGGATGATATATGAGATGTTAATTGGTGAGTGAAAGTCTTCGTTAGAGCTTAGAGAGAAACCTAAGAGGCTCAATAGAGCAAGATGTTAAGAGTCTCACTTAGAAAAAAATTTAAAAGCTTAATGTAACACTTAAAGCATGAAACTTTCACTCCTAACTATTCTAAGTTTGACTCTTCTAATGTATTTAACTCGCTTCTAATTATAAGTCTTTTCACATACGGTTTGTTTATGTGTGTCACCGTCAATAAATCATTCACAATTATAATTAAGATGAAGAAATGATAACAAGGATTTATTAAAAAAAATAAATTGTAAGATTCAGGTAACTTTTGACGGCCCCAAGTTCATTTCTTGTCTTTTTTCTAAACAAATAAAAGAGAGAATAATGCTAAGAAGAAAAATGAAAGGAAAGAAAGTTATGAAAAATAAAGTAATTTTAGTTTTTAGATTTAAACAAAAATAAAAATAGAATTAAATAAAGTTGCAAATATATAAAAATATTTTTTACAATGTGATAATATTTTTTAGGGATAACTACACCAACCTTCTTTAAGGGTTGTCTATATTACACTTATTCTCTCCAATTTTTAAAATTAGATTTACTCCCTAAAGGTTTTACTTCATTAAAAAAAACTCATGGTGTTAATTTTTTTTATAGTGTTACAATGCATATTTTTCATTTTAAAAAAAATAATTTTAATTTTACTATTTATTACTTTTCTTTGATTTTACCATTTTTGTAATGAAAGTAAAAATTTCAGGGGTGTAAGTATAATTTTAAAAATTGGAGGGGTAAGTGTAATATAGACAGACTTTAAGGGAGGTTAATGTAATTATTCCTATTTTTTAATAATTTAACTATTTTTTCGAATGTTTCTAAAGGTCAATTATGTTGTAGAAGTGAGTAAATACTATATATAATTGACTTTTAGTAACATTGTCTTTATGCCACATTTGGAAAAAATGTCACGACTAACAAAAGACAATATTTTTTAGTATTTTGACAATATTTTTTAGATGTTGCTAAAATCTTTGGGAAATATGGTCTTTATCCTTCATTTGCAAAAAAAAAAAAAAAATTGCAAGTACACAAAGATAATATTTTTAATGATATAGCAACAATTTTAACAATTTAGTAACGTTTTTTCAAATGTTTCAAACGTTGCTAAAAGTCAATTTTGTTCTAGTGAAATAACATTTCTTATAAATCACTACCTCTGATCTCTTTTATAACGGCAAAAAAAGTGATTTTATTTCGGTCCTTAATATAAGAAACATAGTACTCTGATCTCTCTCTTCCTATTTATAAGTCACTCAACAAAAAACCACGCATATTAAGCAAAATATAAATACTAAGAATATATATTGGCTTTAAGAGAAAAAAAATTGCTCTCTTTTCACTATTACCCCCATTTAAAACTAATCAATATTCTCTATCATTTAAAATTAAACCCAATAACTACCCAAATTAATTAAGAGCAAAATTAAAAAAGTATAATGATGTTTCTGGTTTATATAGCATAGACTTGTAAAAAAGAACGCTAAAATATTTTTAAGGGGTTTTGAATAGGAATGGAGCAAGTACTACTTTTATGCCTATTAATTGCTAATAAAAATTAATTTTCTTTATTTACTCTTAATATATTAATTATGAGATAGAAATGCGTGTATCAATTTTTTATGCAAGTAAGTGTATTAAATACATGAGTATTAAAAAAAAAATTTTGAATATTAACTATCAATAAACCTATTTTACTAATCTGTAAAAAGATATAGAATAAATGATTAAAATGATTTTTAATTGTGCGACCATCATTCAAGATGATTATTGACTAATAAGACTAAGCAAAATAGTCTCAGGCTTTGTCCTCCATCATTCAAAGTAGTCCTTGGTTTATAAGACCAAGCAAAATGGTTTGTGATAGTGTCTTTTGTCATTCAAAATAATTACTTTGTCCACTTTTATTCAAAATAGTTTCTGACTTATAAAAATAAACAAAATGGTCTCTAACTTTATGAGCTAAGCCATCTCGTCTTTGATTTTCGTAATCTTTCGTCTAGATCCACCGTCAAACTATCGCGAGACTTTTGGATCTGTCGTCACTGATTGACCAAAACACGTTTTGTTCACTTACTAAAACGGCAGAGACTTTATTTTGAATGTTACAAGACAAAGTCAAGGACCATTTTAAATGAAAAAAAGAAAAGACGAAGACTGTTTTACTTATTTTTATAAATTAAGAATAATTTTAAATGACGGAAACAAAGTCATGAACCATTTTAAATCATGGAGTATAAAATGTTAGATTATTTTGTTAAGTCTTATAGTTAAGGACCATTTTGAATGATAATTGTATCGTCAAAGACTATTTTAATCATTTGTTCAAAAGGTATTCATATATTTTTTTAAAATTAGGATCAAAATAAATTTGATTGGTAATAAATAAAGTATAATAAATTAATAGGGAAGGGATCAAATGACATACACAAACTTTTATATCAGTTAATAACTATTTATCGAAGATATTTTTCACGAAACTCATCATAAGATTGAAATTAAACTACTTATCCTATAGATCATGTCTATAGAAATTTCACATCATTCTGAAATCAATGTACTAAATAAGTAACGTAAAATATAGTTTTAAAATATACTAAATTAACAAGCATTTAGATGGAGTACTAAACGATTTTGAAATAATGTGAAATTTTGTAGACATGATTTATACGACAAGCAGTTTCAATCCTATGGTGAATTTCGTGAAAAACATCTTTGACAAATAGTTATTAACCGGTGTAAGTGTTGGTGTAAGTTACACCGTTATTATTTGATTTCTCTCTCAAATTAATAATATAAAATATAGCGACACGTGTAGTAGTAATTCATGGAAAGAATTGAAAGCGTAAAAGGCATGGCTAATGATGGAGTGTGTTTTTATATTGATGTTTGGTAAACATCAATATAAAAACATGGATCTATTGAGTTATAAGTTAAAAAAAATTGTGTTTATGTTTAACATATTTTAATTTAAAAAATTATTTTTAAATATGATTTTAATTTTTAACTAAATATATTTTAACATAATTTTTTTGTTTGAACTTAAATTTTAAAACTAAAATTGATCACATTAAAAATACCAAAATAAATATGCCTTAAAGTGAGTGATTGAAGGAATGTCAGTATAACATAAACAAACTTTAAGAAAAATCTTTGTTATGTTTAGAAATATGCAAGGAGATAAGGCAATACTTCACAAGTTCAACAGAGATAAGTATAATTTACCCTTTTTTTATATTATTAATAGACAATATAATATGTACTTATCATTATTTTTTTAATTCTAATAATTTTATTTAAATGACCTAAAAATATATATATATGAGTTTCTTAACGTAGACTCACTTTATTTTTTAGAAGAGTATATTAATAAGATTTAATTTAAATTTTAAAAATGTATAAAATGTGTAACTTGTTAAATTATTTTTTGTATGGAATAAATAAGTGTACGTTAATAAACATTATAAAAACTCACTAACATACACTCACTTACTATTTAAAAAAAATACGTTAATAAATTAAAACATGATTTTTAAGCCAAAAAAATATATTAGACTTAAAAGTTTATATGCGTATCGACGATTGGCCTTGGCATTTACGTTAAATTAATTTTCTACCTCGTTTATGGTTCATCATGCATTAATTTATAACTCCAATTGACAGATTAATTAGTTTTGAATTCAACTAATTAATTAATCATATACCGTATTTAAAAATTAAATCGATATTATAAAAAAATGGATATGACAATAAGGCTAATGATACTGGTTTGACTTTTGGTTTGAAGATGAGCTAATTGACTTCATAGTATATTTAGTTTCTGTTTGTTAATGTGAATTCACTTTAACGCTATTTTTTGTTGCGTTCATTGGATCTGTCTTGATTTATGTGTCAAATTTATCTCAATCATTGATTTACTTATCTTAACGTGATTTGACGTGATCCGATACCAATCCAAACACACACTTAAAGTATGTGTGGTGGCTTATGGATGGAGCAGTTGTAGTTGAAAGATGTAATTGTAGGATTAGGATATATAATTCAATATCAACAATAAATACAATCTATAACAAAAAAAAAACAATATTTTGATCCCATAATTTTGTATCGAATTTTAGTTTGGTCCTTAAATGTTTTCTTTTTTTTTTTTCATCTTGATCCGTTGACAATTTTATGTTTTCATCTATTAATTAAATAGTCATAAAAAATTATCCAAAATACCTGTCGAATGAGAGAAAGAAGAATACATAACTAAAACATGCAACATTATTTGGGGTGTATTTGTCAAATATTTAATTAACAAAATAAAAAAAACATATTAATTCAAAAAAGAAACGAAAAGACTAAAAAAATATACCAAAGTACCAAACTATAATTAAAAATAAATTTAAGGAAATACAAATTTAGCAAAAAAAACTTTTGATGACACTTCAAGACTATTCACATTAATAGAAATTGACTCGTCTCGTCATCGATCAATTTATTTATTTATTTATTTATAAAGTCATCATCGATCAACTAATGAGTCGTCTTAATTTTCGGCTCAATAGTTGTAGCCTTTATTAATATTACGTTTATTACCTAATTTTAGCTCACAGGTTAAAAAATACTCCTATAAATAGAAGATTATTTTAGAAATGGAAACAATTTTTTACATTATAACCTTAAATCTCACATATTGCATGTATATTTTTGTAAAAAATTTGTAAATTGAGGTTCTTAACATGTGTATACATACATAAGATAGCAAAACTCTTAGACGTGAGAAGGATTAAAAGTGACAATAAAATATATGAGCATACGACAATTGAGATATTAAATAAATCTCATTGATAAAAATAATAAAAATAAAAAACAAAAAACGAAATTAAATTTTTCGCAAAACATAAAAGTTCAAACATATTTAAACCTAAATACAATTAAATATACTAACAATTTATCATATTGTTAGTGTATACTTTTGACATCAATACAGGATTTGTTTTTTTGGCTTGACTTGTTCTACCTAAATTTTTCATTGCAACAAAAAAATTGATACTACGTATTAATATCTAAATTTATTGTTGACATCAATCTTGACATTTGGCCACGTGATTAGTGTTGACATTCAATTACTTCTCTCCACATAGCCTGAACCTAACAATAACAAATGGATGATATATGAAGATGGTGGTTGTTCATAGTCTCTTAATTATGCGTGATTGCAAACATTTAGGGACATTTGTAATTACTTAACAAATGCTTTGTTACCCAAAAAAATATCATATACATGAGTTGCTATTTAATAAAATTTGCTCCTTTGTGCTAGATTAATATGTTAGAGTTTTTTTATAGACGGTAATTAATTGTGATTTTTGTTTCAGCAAAAATGAATTAATATTGTGATTCATTCAATGACACTCAAGTTCATTAATAATGTGATCAATTTATGTTTGACTTTGGACACTTAATCTTAATCTGGCCGAACCACTAGGTCTGTGATGAGAGGTGTGTCTAAAGGTTTTATAAATAAGTGAGACTAAGTCTCATTTGCCGTCACGACTGGGAAAAGCTCTCTAGGTTTGCCCCATTGAAAACCTAAAATTGTAGAGACGGTGATTAGGTAAAGGAAGACTTTGCTCTTCGACTTTACATGCAGATTAATTTTGAATAACGACGTGTACAAATAAGCCTTTTTTCTATTTTATATTATAATTGGTGATCTGATTTTATATAATTGATGAGAGGTGTATTAATTTATTGTTTACACAATATTGATAATTATTTGACAATAAAAATACTTGATACCAATTGATCTTCGTCATATGGATTGTGATTTCCCAAGTGCATTTGACAAGCAAAGTTGCGGATTACTTCAAAATAAGGAAACTTCAATTAAGAAAAAATAAATTATGACGTGAAGAAATAAAACTCGATATTGTTTTTAATTGAAGGAAATGTACTTTTTGTCCTAGAGATGCAAACAAACGATGAACACAACTTGCCTACATTGTGATTTTGTGTTGAGGGTTACATTCATGTATTTGTGAATTTATTTATTTATTTTATATGGTTCCTTATTGAACGCGAAAGTCATCATATTTTGTTAAATGGTGATTAGTGTTCTCTTTATTTTTATTTTTATTTTATGGTCAAGGATGATTAATGTTCTCTGTATGTATCATTAACTTCTATTTGGGCCAACGTCCATAAAATTATTTGAGTAGCAAACATTGCCCAAAAAATTAGAGAAAAAAATTAATTAGCGAATTTAAAAAGAAACGGATTTCAACTTTTAATTTGACGATGAATTAAAAATTGTATATACACTACAATAGTTTAAATTAAAAACAAAAAAACAGCTAATCATATATTTTCAATCATGTTCCCAGAATATTACTACTTGATTATATGGATAACTATTGTATATATATCACAAATCTTCAATTATATTTTCTAATGATATTGATTAACCTAACTAATAAAATATCACCAATTGCATTTGAATAGCCAAAAAAAAAAATGCAATTCTATGCTTGAATCTCAATTCATTAAAAAAATCGATGAAATGGTCAGCGACTTAGCTGGGGCAGCTTTTGTTAGTATGAGCTTTTCTAACATAACAATTTTATTAGTGTAAACATTTTGAATTTTTCTAACGTTGCTGTATTGTGTCGTTAGTAAATATGTAGTTATTTGTTAGTTTAGAAAATCAGTTATCAATTTTTTTTTATCGGTCAAACACACATACTGTACTACTCCTAGATCTATTCTACTAGGAATTAAACCCCTCTCCTTAAACTTCAAGATATCCTCCTTATGCCACTTGAGCTTAAGAGCTCTTCCTAAATCAATTATCAAATTATTAGTCATCCAACAGGTTGGTCGGATGGCTAATGAGACATGTTGTCCTCAGTTCGAACTCCTGTGGACGCACTTTAGCTTTTCAAAAAAAAAGTTATCAAATTATTAGTAATAGAGAATCAAATTGTTAGTTTATTCTTTAAAAAAAAAGGGTTAAATATGTTTTTGGTCCCTGAACTTTAGCGAGAATCCGTTTTGAGTCCCAAAAAAAGCTGATCAGCTGACACGTGGACTTGATGAAGGATCCTCAACTTGCCACGTCACCAAAAAATGTACGGAGGGACTAAGAGTGAACTTTTTAAAAATTTAGGGTCTTGTTAAATAGTGTTAATACACATAAATTAATGTTTTGACTTTTTATAAAAAGTATGCATTAAATTAGTTTATAATTTTTAAAATAATAAATTTTATTAACTCTTATAAAATATTTTTATTTTCATACTTTTAACTAATGCCCTAATAAAAATATTGTTTAGCACTTTCTTAAAACAAAAAGTACAACCTTTGATCTTATTTCTAAAAGATAAAAAATAATTTTTTCTTAATCTTGTTTATGAGAGACATAATATTTTTTTTAGGTGTATTAATTATTAAAAAAATGTAAAGTTTTTTTACCCTTAATTTATTTGTGAACAACTAACCAATTTTTTATGTTAATGAATACATTAATTATATAAGTACTCTATCCTTTTCATTTTATTTGTAGTTTAAAGTTATGCATACTTTTTTAAGGAAAACATTAGGTGTAATAATTACTATCATTAAAAAATCTATCATACAAAAATATTTCCTAATGAGTCAAAACTTTTCCCTTCGGACTCATATATAACGGAAAAAGAAATTAACTTAAAGTTAATTAGTTGTATTTAATTTTTTTTATTTCATTCAAATAGTAATCTTAAATTATTAAAAAAAAATGTTTAACTTATGCAATATTACACAAGAAACTATAACTAGAAAAAAAATTGTTGGCAAAACAAAAATTTAATGTGATTGAGTTTGACATGCAATTAATACTATATTTTATATGGGTTCTTAACATTGCCAATATTGTACAAGTTAAAAAAACCCTTATTAAAATTATGTCATTCATGTCATTTATTGCAAAGTGAATAGTTCATTAAATGAAGAGCAAAATAATAATGATAGCATTAAATAAGGAGAAAGTAATTGAATTTTGCTTATATTACCTCTGATCCTTTTTATAAGAAATAGGAATATTGAACATGCTTTACCTATACCAATAAAACATAAGGGTTATGGTAAACAGTGCCTTTAGGACACTTGTTAAGGTGTAATAAATACACTTTCTTAAATGATTGAAGTTACTATAAAAAATATTCATTAAATAGCTTTCAAGTTTCGAAACATTAAATTATACCATTTTCAATAAAGTATTTCTATTTTTATAATCTTAACTAGTGCCCTAAGAGCACTGTTTAGCATTTTTCAAAACATAATAAGTGATGTTCTTTTAAATTATGATGTGAGAAAATTACTAAAATATTCATGTAGTTAATTCATCCACCCATTTGTATGAAAAATTATGAGTGCTCATAATTAATTGAGGGTAACAAAGTAATTTTACTATTTCTTAACAATTAATATACCTAAAAAACTCACAAAATATCTTATCAAAAAGAACAAAAAAAATCTCTTTTTATCTCTTATAAAAAAAACTGAAGAAAGTATATTTTAAAAAAAAAATGAGATTTTTTTCCTTATATTTGAATCCGGAAAAAATATTTATGTGTTAAGTAAAAATTCAGTTCAGACACTATAATAAATAAGAGTAATGCATTGCATTACAAAGATCAATTAATGTTTCATTAAATTACTAAAATGATAATTTGACACAAGTCAATATAACAAGTAAAATGAAACGGAGGGAGTGTTTTAGAAATAAATTGAAATCGATCACGTTTAATTAATTAAAAAACTTCATCAAATATGTTTTATTGATTTATGTAAAAATAATCCTATATTTGTTATATATAGGATAGATGGTACTAATTTTGTTTTGGTCTTAATTATAAAAAACTCATATAGTCCTACTGTTTTAGATATTATTCCTTCCGTTTTTATTTATAGCAAAAAAAAAATAATTTATAAACACCTAACATACAAAACTAAAAAAATTTATTATTTAATATATTTTTTTATCACTAATTAATGAAAGTAGTGAAGTTGAATTTCAAAGTAAATATGGATTTTGAGTAAGATAAATTGATAAAATTTGGAAAACATGTAATCATTTTTAGGGTCTTGATATACAATGTCTTTAGAATACTAGTTATTAAGGTTGTTAGAAGTAGAAAAATAATCATAAAATCATATTGTTTCGTCTCTCAGAAATAAAAAAATTACACATTCAACTATTTTTTATCTATATTTAGATTCTTAAACAGTGTCCTTAAGGTACTAAATATCATTTACCTTTTTTTAATACCAATGCCTTAATAAATATGAACACTTTTTATAATTAATGTATTTTTTGTTTTTAGTGCTTACTACAAAGGAATGGAGGGAGTGATTGGTAAGAAAAAAATACTTTTTCTTATTTACCCCTACTAATTATTATCATTGTTTTTGTATATAAGCACAGAAAATAAAAATGTACAAGTGAATTAAGAAAAATACTAACATATAGAAAATATATTAGTATGGAAAAAATTTTTGATGTTTTTCTAATTTAGAGATCCATGTACTCTAATAATAAGTTTTAGAGTACTTACTCTACTTAATACTTTCTCTGTTTGATAATGAGCGTCGTTTTAGAGAAATAATTTTTTTCTCAAAATGATTGTCGCTTTATATTTTCAATGTTTTATTAAATGTTCTTTTCTCCAATTTACCCTTATATAATAATTATTGCTCAACTAGAAAAAATGTGATATAATTAATATTTCAATCATTAATTGGGATATGTTAGTAAAATTATTTTACTCATTATAACATTTATTTCATTTCTTAATCTCCTTGAAACAACCTTAAACGATTGTCATTTTGAAATGGAGGGAGTATTTATTAATTAACTAACATTGAATTTTATCGATCTAACCATTGAATATAAAGTGCTTAATAGATAGATTAATCGTACAAAATTTTTCATATAATTCTAAGACTTATTGATATTTTATTAATCTAGTTCATTTTAAAGAACAAATGCGTTCCGAAACATATAAGTTAATATTGCCTAGGAGATGACATACTTAGATATATAACACTTTTCTAAAATTTGATATACATAATGATAATGTAATATCATATAATTCAATAATTGGAGTGATAAAATTCAATGTAAAAATGTTATATCCTCTTACTAAATCCTCCTAAAAATTCTCTTACCTATCTTATTTTTACAATTGTCACTTATCATTTTAGAAAGTAATATTTAGTAAAAGATAAATAACAACGGTCAAAATTACATAAGTATGATGTTTTGTAAAGGGATTTATCACAAATCAAATATAATCTCATTATCTCTATAATAATAATTTAATTTAATAAATAAGGATTAAATTAAAAAAATTAATAAATACTTTTAATATTTTTAATAAGCACTTATAATATAAAACATTAACTTTTTATAGTTAGAACTTATATTATGCAACAAAGAAAATAAATCATAAAAAAGACATTGTGCTGCAACCCAAAATCAATTTTTTACTTATCGCAAAATCACGTGAATCGTAAAAGGCTAAATTAGTAAATTAGTTCTTGAACTTTTTTTTTGTTTCATTTTGGTCTTGTAACTTTAAAAAGTTTCAATTAAGTTGTGTAACTTTGCTCCGGCGAATAAATTGGTCTTATTTTTATTTTCCGACTAAATAGTGTTGAGGTGACATTCACCAGACACCTGGATGCCTAGGTGGACGCTGACATGGTTTTAATGAGTTTCAAATTGGTCCTATAATAGTTTAAATAAGTTTCAAATTGGTCATGTAATTGTTTAAATGAGTTTCAATTTGCTCCTGTAAATATTTTAGTGGGTTTTAATATGGTCATTTCAATAAAGGTGGGGAAAGAAGGTTTGAGGTCAGGCATATAAGCTTTACAAGGGACAGGTTTGCGGTGGACTTAAGCCTACTACCACCTGTTAAAGACGAATGTGATGCTATGAGAGGACACGAGACGAAACCGTTAATGATCCACAGCAACCACAACCAAAAACGAAATCAACATGGAGCTGGAGAAGAATAAATTCGTTTTTGAAATTTTCCAATTGAAAAACTCTAATTTTATGCTGATTCAACTATTTTTCCTTTTCTTTTTTATTCTTTTACTTATCCATATCAGCATGCTGACTGGATTCATGTCAGCGTCCACCTAGGTGTCCATGTGTCCGGTGAAGGCCACCTCAACACTGTTTAGCCGGAAAATAAAAAATTGAACTAATTTATTCGCTGGAGCAAAATTATAGAACTTAATTGAATCTTTTTAAAGTTACGGGACCAAAATAAACCAAAAAAAAAATTACCAGACCAATTGACTAATTTGGCCATCGTAAAACTAGGACAAAGACGAGTTATAACAGATGAACAATATCAAACCTTAAAAAAAATAATTTTACTGAATGTGAGGAAATATTCTTTGGCAATGGTAGAGCAAGTGAAGTGGCTCAATCATGAAATGATTACTTTTACGATTCATTTTCAAAAGCTAGTTCATAGAAGGAGGATTGTCACATCTTTATAAATTTAGGATTCAAATCAGGTGTCCTTAAATTATGTCCCCAATCATGTCCCACCAATAGAATATCGCTACATCATTAAAAATATTTCCTTTAATTTTAATCTTTAATTTCTTAATAGAATTTTTTAATGACGTGGCGATATTCTATTGGTGGGACATGATTGGGGACATGATTTGGAGACACGTGATTTGAATCCATAAATTTAATAATGATCATATCACTAGCCGATGTGAGACTTCTAATACGCCTCCCCACGCCAAGAACTACACAGCTGGAGCGTGGATAAACACGAGTAGACAAACAAATGGGTGGCCCAATAATACGAGACTAACAACACACCCAACAACATGAGCCCAATAAACATATCTAGGCTTTGATACCATCTTACAATTTAGGTTTTGACCTAACTCACTTCCAAAAGCTAGCTTGTAACATGAGGATTGTGACATCTTACAATTTGAGTTTGGGTCTAACTCACTCCTAAAAGCTAGCTCATAACAGGAAGATTGCTACACCTATATAAACTCAATAATAACCATATCACTTGTTCGATGTGAGACTTCTAATAATTACCCCCAAAATTTTAACTTTTTTTTTAATAGATACATGTATTTGTGGCGCACTATACTTTTTTTTTTTTTTATATCATTCTTTTGATGCTTACTAAGCGCTTAATTATGAGAGGTGCTTACATGTTGTGTTTGAAGTAGTTTATGTACATACATCTTATAAAAATAATTTATAAATTTTTATAAGTTATTTTTAACTTATTTTTTTAAATTTTCTATAATAGCTTATAAAAAGTTATTCTTAATTTATTCACATAATTTTTATAATTTTATCTAAAAATTAGCTTTAATTTAATAAGAGTTTATTATGTAAGTAATTAATAAAAAAATAATTCTATATTTTTCTACAAATTTTTCTTATAAATTCTCTTACATTCTAAATAAAGTTAAAATTAATTGTTTCTTATGTTTCTAAGACTCTACCTATATTTCTTTTTTTCATTTAATACATTACTTTTATGAAGTATTCTCATCCTAAATATAAGTTCTTTCTAATCAAATTACCGTAACTAAAATAAAAATTAACTCATTAAATTTGTCTAAAAAAGATTTTGTTAATTATATCTCTAAATAAATGTATTAATAAATGTTTTAATTCAATTAATAACTATTTCTCTCTCTTGTTCTACTATCTTTCTCTCTCTATTATTAATTAAATCTTTAAAAATTATAGAAGAAGTGAAAGTAGAAATTATCTATAACAAGTTAGTTAGTGACCTATATTTAAGACCAAATTTTTTTTCTAAAATGTGACTTATATTTAAAATCGATTAAAGTATTAAGAGGATATAACAAATATTGCCAAAAAATTAGAGAAAAAAATTAGTAAATTAAAAAAAACAATATAGTAAATTGTAAAAATCTATCCTAAAACAAAGGCTAATGTGGCAAATTATTAACACTGGCCATTCCCTACGGGTGCTTTGGAAATTTGGTGTGTGTGGTCAAAGTCATTTGGTGTAGGAGTTTTAATTTTCTCTCAATTATCTTATATATAGGTCACTTTCTGTAAAAAAAATTTGCTCTTAAATACTTTTTCCGTTCCTATTTAACTGAGAAAAAATCACACATATTAAGAAATGTAATAATTGTTATATTTTTTCTCAAAATAAATTTTGAACTCTCCATAATATCCTTTATCTCCCATTGCTTGATTGGTTGGATAGTGGGGCATTAATTAACCTCTAATTAAACATAAGGTTATAATTGGCAAAAGTACAATTAATATTACATTGAAAATATAAATGGACAGATAAATAGAAACAAGATTTTTTTTTCTCTCCGGACAGTTAAATAGGAACAGAGGGAGTGTAAGTTAATAACTAACTCAATAATTGAAGTTTTCCCCTTTACCCCTTCTATAATTTTCAAAGATTTAATTAATGATAGAGTGAAAAAGATAGTAGAATAAGAAAGAAAAACATTTTAATTTCTAAAGCATTTACTAACACATTTAAGTTTAGGGTATAATTAGGAAAAACCTCTTTTACTATTAGACAAATTTAATGAGCTAACTATCATTCCTTGATTTTGTTGATTCGGTTAAAAGTTACTTATATATAGGACTCGAGAGAGTATTTTACAAAAGCTTTGTTATATCTTCTTATTTATTCTCCTACTACTTTACATAGTAACTATTAAATGGAACATGATTGAAACTATAAAAAGTAATTAATACATGTTTCTTTTAGTACGTAAGAATTTGTAGAAATATTTAAGGGTTTTGCTATCTATTGTCCGTAGGAAAATGGTTAAGCAACTTATGAATGAAAACTTTGCATTTAAAATAGGTAAATTATATTTAGTGTCCTAATGACACTATTTAAGTAGCCAAATATAGTACGAAAGTATTGGAATATGTAGTTTTTTGTATTCCGAGAGATGAAATAATGTGCACTTATGATTGTTTTTCTATTTCTAGTAACCTTAACTAGTACTCTTGAGTGCTATATATCAAGACCCTTTAAAATAAATTGAAAATAATTTAATACTCTACACTTTCTAATACCAAATTTTTATTCATGAGTTGTTTAAGGACAATAAACAGTAAAACTCATTTGAAAATATATTGTATTGTAAATTGTTAACATACTCTTATTTATTTTTTTAATTACTCTTTATGGTGCTTTAATATCTCATTAATCATCTACATTTAATAAGAGTTTAAATAAGTAATAAGTTAAATATATCTTAAAAATATACGTGAAATAAAGTTTTAAAATTAAAACAACAAAATAAAAGCAACCCGGAGGAATAGTATATATGGAGAATAATTAATATGAAGCTAAGATACTTTTCACTTCGATGCATGCATCTCTTTATGTATTTATATGGTTAAAGCTGTCATAGCCGGAGTATCTTGAAGAAGAATTATTTCTCCTTTGAAAAAAAAAAAACAATGGAAGTTATTATTGTCACGTGGCGTAGTTGAATTTTTTTGTAATAATTGTGGACAATAATAGAAAGAGAATTAATGCGAAGGGAAGAAATTAGATGCAGGAGACGACTTATGAAAGGAATCTACTTTAATTAGTTTAGTGTGAAGTGCAGAGAAGTGGAATGAATAGCACTAGCAGCAGCTATATTGATATTAGTGGAATGTTGAAGCAATCATGAAAAGAGTTGGTTTGTTTTTTGGAAGTGCTAGACTTTCTTTTTTCTTTTTTTTTTTTTAATTGAAGAAAAAAAATAAAGAGAATTACTAATAAAAACTTAAGAAACGAGCAACCTATCAGGAATCTGTAGACACGATTTGATCATCAACTAACTTAACCAGCAAATTATGGAGATTTGGTTTGTCTTACGGAGCAAGAAGTCTGCGCTAGCTAATGCTCATCGGAGGGCGTAGATTCAACGCAAAATAATAATTTTATTAAATACAAAAAAAATTATATCAATAATTAAAAATGACTTTTATAAAAACGAAAGGTTTTTCAACTATAAATAATTTTATATCGTAAATATAAAAATGACTTTGTTAAGAGATATTGTATCCATTCTAAACAAACGTAGTGGAAACGGAGCAATGGTGTTTGTTTGACTAAGATATTACAGCCGCCGCAATTCTAGTGTTTGTCTCTCCCCAAACGTGCATTTTCTCGCTTACATCCTACGCCGTAACCCACCTTCTATTGCAACTTGGTTTCAATTTTCCATAGTTACTCCATTAATAATAATTAACATTAACAATTGCTAAAATAGAATTAAAAGATTTGGTCTCAATCATATAATTTAATTGATGAGTGTACGAGGATATACATATGTGCATACAGGAATTCTCAATTATATTATTTTTCTATGAAATAAAAATACATTAAGAATATAAGAATATTAATTATAAACAACATGCTTGATTTTTATATTCTTTTAATAAATTAATGAACAACACGTTTGGTAGAATCATGCTTTTTTTAAAACTTAAATTACAATACATTATTTACAGAAATTATTATTTGAGTGAATATAAAGAACCTTTATTTTTCTTTTATTAAATCGCCATATGTGTGGGAATTGATCCATTACTAGTAAGAATAATACAAAATTTTATCAGCATCCGACAATTACTTCATGTGAATTTAACTTTAGAGAGGGGATTAATCATTACTTCTTATAATAAATATCCTAAAAAGCGAAATAAATAATTTATAAAATATTTAATCATACTTTAATTTGGCGCTTCACATATGATTAATGTGCAATTTCAATTTTTTAAAAATGTTTTCAGTCTTCTATTTTCTATTTTATTATAATACTTAACTATAGAAATTATTTACTATTTTCATTAATTTTAAAATCTTGAGATTATACATAAGATCTTTTTAAGAAGATTACAAGAAAAATCATTATAAAAAATATGTTATATATTAATCTAACCTGTTAAAATTTAGAACAAAATATTAAAATGTATCAAAATTAAATCTTATAAAAATGTACTGTGGATCAGAATCACAGTATTCTAGTGTTCTTTATCTATGTTGGATTGAAGACCATGAAGGTATTTCGGACATATCTCTAGATATATCTAATGGGTACTACTATCTAGCATGAGGCCGCACTTGAGATGGGTAAGGCCAAAGCTCTAAGTCCAGACCCAATAAGGCCCACATTCATGTTACCCACTCCTCTATAAATATTATCTTAAATATACCATGCAAAGTATGTAACTATCTAATTATAGCATATAACCTTAATTCAATTATTGACTTGAGCGTCAGAGTCCTTACAAGTACATTATCACCGCTATTGGAGTCCAAGCTTAGGAGTCAACATTATTCATTGTTTAGGGAAAGAAGATCCACCTTGCTCGTCTGATATCATCGCTAGATTAGATCACAACAAAACATAAGGGCCTAAAACGTAAAAAATAAATGAACAAATGAAATTGGAACTTTGAAATGTACATTGACTATAAATAATAAAAAATAAAGAAGATGGAAAATAAAACTTATATTTAGTTATAGTTTTGGTTCTTTAATTTTAATAATTGTGCAATTTTGATATTTCATTTTTTAATCGTGTGATTTTAGTCTTTTCAACTTTTTAAATTATGCTATTGTTATCTTCTAATTTTTATTTGCGTGATTTTAATATTATAACTTTGTCATTTGTGCGATTTTAGTTTTTTAAAATTGAGAAAGTTAAAAAACTAAAATCCTGCAATTAAAAGTTAGACGACTGAAATTACACAAATAAAATATAATTGCGTGAAAGATTAAATTGATGAAAAAATATAATGTAAAACATAAAGAATACATCATGTTAAATAATATAGGATTGATTTTGGTAAGCAAAATATAAATGTCAACCCAATAAACCTAACCTGAACCCAAATTCACTTAAAAACCGACCCGAGTAAGTTGGAATGAGATTGGATAGTGACCCGGTTAGCAGTCCTAGGCGTGAGTCGCGTGACCTACATTGCTCACGGACTGCGTGGTCCCCGTTACGTAGTAGGGTATGGTAGGGTCCATCAAAGGTAAAAGTGGTTACTACTACTTTCTTCTTTCCTCGTTGCTTCCTTTCTTGCCGTCAGTTATTCAATCATGACGTCAGGGACAAGCTTGTCAACTTTTTTCAGCAACCAACGGCTCCAATTTAATTCATTCATTACACCATTATCATTCATCAAACTCAACTGTTTGCTTCATCAATCACTCATCTCTTTTTAGTTTTTACTCTGCCTTTAATTAATCATCTTCATCATTCACCAGCTTGAAACTAGTGCCCTTCATGCTCATTATTCATTCACTTTTCAAGAAAAAAAATTATTTATAGTCCCTTCAGACTCAATAATGAGTAAATAAAATTATGTTTTTTTCTTTAAAATAAATAATTTTTAATATTTTTTCTTATTAAGTTTTTTTATATTCTTATTAAAAATTATAGAGAGAAACTTCATAGTTTTAAGAGGATAGAGCAAAATAGGTAAACTTTCTCCTCAATAGGGATAAAAATAAACCAAACCACTCTATAAAGGACTCAAATAAAGCCTATAGTAAGTCTGACTAAGATATATAATAGCTCGTTTAATTAAACAAGTTAGATTTTGGGATTTTTAAAAAGTTTTTTAGACATAATAAGCCAGTCTATTTAAATAATTATAATAATATTAGTGGTAATAATAATAAGGGTAAATTGTACAAAGTACCCTTGAGGTTTTAAAAAATAACACAAATCAAAAAATGAGCAGTCCACACCATTTTCTCAAATAGACACTAATCATAATTAAATCTCTCTCTATTTGTTTTTCTACAAATAAAAAAATCAATTTTTCTGTATGCTTTTTTTATTTTTACAAAATTCATCTATTGAATTTTCTCAAAAATTATTTTTTCATAAAATAAAAAATATAAATTAAAAAAATACTATCATCATTTGTAAATTATTTATTTTAATTTACAAAATATAATTTTTTATTCACAAATAATTTTTTTACTTTATGAAAAAATATTTTTTTATTTTATGAAAAAATATTTTTTTATTTTATGAAAAAATATTTTTTTTATTTTATGAAAAACTAATTTTTGAAAAAATTCAGTAGATGGATTTTGTACAAAAAAAAAAAATACAATAAAATTGATTTTATTTTTTATAGAAAAAATAGAGAGATTTAACTATGGTTAGTGTTTATGTGAAAAAATGGTGTGGACTGCTAATTTTTTAAAAGTTTGGTGGTTTGTGCTATTTTTTAAAACCTCAAAAGTACTTTGTGCAATTTACCCAATAACAAATTATAATATGATTATATATTTTATTACTATTATTATGTGAAAATTGTAGTGTTATGTTTTATTACTGTATAATGATTGTCTTAAAATATATTTTTAATTAGCTTATTTAAGTCTTTATTAGCTCAATTAACTTATTTAATAACACGTTTTTTGAATAATTTTAGGGGAATTTTATTATAAACTACTAGTCTTTTAAACAAGTTTTTCAAGCTTTAGAAGAAACCTATGACAGATAACATGTAAGGTTGAGATCTCTAATTTCAAAAGTAGGTCTAGGTCTAGCCACCCAAATCTTACTCCACTTCCTTTCGGCTCAATCCATCCCTACTCGCCAAAGAAGTACTTTTTACAAAAAATTTTGTTAGGAACCTCTTTGTAGAGTATATCTCTGTACACACTCTCCAACCTTATAAACCTAGTACGCTTCTACTAGGCCAAACTCATTTCGGTTCTTATAATGTTTAATGAGCTAGTTTACTTCCATTTTAAAGAGATTATTAGATTGAATTAAATACCAAAAAATAAATTTGTAATTAAAGTTTGTTTTTTTAATGAAACTACAAAATTAATAAATAAAAATTAACTCCTTTTTTTTAATACGTGTAAGTTAATTTTTTTCTTATATATGAGTCTGAATGGAATATACTCCTGTCCGTTCTTATTTGTATGCATCTAAAATAAAAAAAACAAGCATATTAAAAACATTATTAATTTCTAAAAAATATTTTGGTATTTAAGTCTTGTTGAACAATGTTCTTGGAGTATTTGTCAAAATTGCTAGAATTATAAAAATAATCATAAACTCACATTATTCTATCTCTCAAAAATACAAAAAATAATGCTTCTTAATAACTTTTTTACTATGTTTAATTGTTTAAAAAGTACCTTTAAAACACTTATCAAAATTTGCCTTCATTGTAATAACACATTATTGGTTGGTTTTTTAAATGCAGTTTTAAAATATTAACGATAGATACCCATCATAATAGTTGTTTAATTTCTTAAGTTTAAAGTTTGAATCATAAGATCCACACTTTTAAAAAGATTGATGTAACAAAAAAAAAAATTATTAATAAGTAGAAAATAATTTTAAAAATTAAGTAAGAAAATATAACAATACTCTTTTGAGATGATGAGTAACTATATATAAACACCAATTAATTTTATAAATAAGTTATAATGTGTATTTTATCTACATGTATTTATTTTTTCCTATGTTAAATGCATATACTTATTTTCCCTTGTACCAATAAAGAAATGCATATACTACTGCAAAAGTAGAAATTCTTAAATTGGAAAAAAAGTTTTGACATAGAATAGTAAGAATTAACAAAATGCACATGGATGTAGTATATATAAGACACTTTTCAGAAGGTTTTGATATTTTTAGATAATTTACTTTCACATAAAAAAAATTAAGTTTTTCACCAACAAAAATTAAACTACAAATAAACCAAACAAAATCGAATTTCACTCGTTTTAATTAATTTATTAATTAATATGATTTGTTAGCTGAAAAAAGAAAAGGCAGAATAAAGTGAAAAAAGTCCGGGAAAGAGAAAATAAAAAGACCTTGGATTTCAAAGCAGATGTGTGAACGCGCAATGGTGGTCAAAAGCGCTGAATGGCAACGTTAAAGACACCGAATGGAGTGGCACGTGTCATCTCTGACACTACGGACACGCGTCGTTATTTCATTGGTTCGTACTTTGATCATTTCGAAGCTGTTTAGCATCGTGACAAGGATTCTGCGTAAACTAACCCGTGGTTACTGCCATCACAATTTTGAGTTAATTTCGTGATTAACAGTGGTAATCAAGGTCGCCACCTGCTATATAATCAAGTGAGTGTCACAAAGCCAAAGCCAAGAGTGACCGTGAGATCCTCACCAAACAAAGAGCGTTTTCCAGATATTGTGTGCTACAGAGAGAAACAGAGAAAAAAAAAAAAAGAAGTTTCCTGAATTTGTGATTGTCACTCGTTTTCCTTTATTCCCCCCTTCTGTCACTCCCCGCTTCTCTGAATCCCTTTCTGTTAATCATCTGTCTTTCAAGTTTTGATTTTTTGGGTTTGTCTCTAATCTCATCTAGAATCAAACTTCCAAAGGTTTTCTCGAAAGCCAGGTGTTTTCAGAATCGAGATCCAGGTTTTTCAATTTTTTTTTCTAATTTTTTTCCATTTTCAATCTGCCTAGAGGGTTGTTTTTGATTCCTCAAAGCGTTTTTTTTAATTAATTTCCTTGGATTTAAGAGGTTGCGTATTTAAAACCTCTTCCATCCTTTCTTCTAGATTTTATTATTTTTTTCTATTTTGTGTTTTGAATTTTTCTAGTTATAGAAGGACGCAGGTTGATTTTATCCAAGATCTGTGTGAATCTTCTAGTTAATGGCAGCATCAATGGATTTCTACAACGGAGGTGAGTTAATGGAAGTTCTAGAACCTTTTATAAAAAGTCCTTCCACCACAACTCCCTCTATATCTTCACCCGCTTCATCAAATTCCCACCTACCTTCCTCTTCTTTCTCTCCCTCTTCCTCTTCTTTCTTTCACACTTCTCCTTCATTCCAAACAGAGCCCAATTTCTACACAGAAGCTTGCTCCTCGACGATGCCCTACCTATTTTCCAACGGGTTATCAGAAAGCCAAAACCTTATCGGCTTCGAGCAGCAACAACAACAAACTTCTGTTATTGGGCTCAACCACTTAACCCAATATCAAATTAACCAGATCCAAGCCCAGATCCAGTTCCAGGCCCAACCCCAGCCCAATAACAACACCACCTCAACGCTCAGCTTCCTGAGCCCAAAACCGGTTCCAATGAAACAAATTGGCACACCACCCAAGCCCACGAAGCTATACCGTGGCGTGAGGCAACGGCATTGGGGGAAATGGGTCGCTGAGATAAGACTCCCGAAGAACCGAACCAGGCTCTGGCTCGGAACCTTCGACACCGCCGAAGAAGCCGCCATGGCTTACGACCGAGCCGCGTACAGACTCCGAGGCGACTTCGCTCGGCTCAACTTCCCGAACCTGAAAGGCACGTGCCTCGGCGGCACGTGCCATTCCTCCGTTGACGCGAAACTCGACGCGATTTGCGAGAATTTGGCCGAGTTGCAGAAACAGGGGAAAACAGAGAAGGGAGTTCGATCGTCGAAGAGGTCATCGGCGATGAAATCGGCATCGAAGGAGGAACAGCAGCCTTGTAAAGCGGAACCGTCTTTGTCTCCGGTTATGACTGAGAGTGATGGCTCTGCAGGTTCTTCTCCTCTTTCAGATCTGACTTTCGATATCGTTGAACCACAGTGGGAAGTTGCTTCGGAACATTTCAATTTGCAGAAATTTCCTTCTTATGAGATCGATTGGGATTCTCTGTGAAGATGAATGAATTTGGGAACTGGTTGGGAGATTAGTGTTGAATTTAATTAATGGTAATTTGTGTATGGGTAGGTTATGATAGTGTTTCTCTTGTGGCTACTACAATTGAGTTTTTGAAAATTGCAGGGCTGCTTGTAGGATTCGGATAATTGGGTTTATTTTAGGGTTTTTTTTTATCTGTAATTTTGTTATTTTGTCAATAGGTTGTAAATCCCTCTGTGCCTTGGCCAGCTGGTTTTTTTCTTGCTTGGCCAGGGAGAATGACTTTGTTTAGGCTTTTTTGATTTTGGGATGTTGAAGTTGAAGGATATTATTGTTGATGTAATTCAATTCTATTTGTATTCCAATTTAAGAATATATTAATTAATATTATATTATTGCACTTTGTCAACACGTTAATGGGTTGCCGAGAGCCTGTAGCTAGTGTAACGTGGGAGCGTATATTTAGCTGATAAAAAAGAAAACACGTTAATTGGTTTATTTTTGTATGTAGTGTTGGCGTAACTGCATCAATATTTGTTGAGATTTGGAAATAAAAGCCGCGTCTTCACTAGGCATGGAAAGAAATAGGCTCGACTGTGAATTGTTTGACTGTGATTTGTTTTAAAATCGTTGGGTTGGTTGTCTATATTTCAAATTTAAGACTTAGGTTGGTCCAGAAAAACGAAATTACGACTTAGGCCTGACCTTATTATTTTTAAGGCATAATTTTGCCTTTTTCAAAGCCTGACTAAAAGGATGTCTTTATAATTAGTTAAAAAAAATTAGTTAATGAACTTTTTTTTTGACAGAGTTAATTATCTTAAATATATACATAAATTAATGGCTAAAAATATTCAATTTGTTAAATAAATAATTTTAAAATAATATTCTCTCCATTTCAAAATGTAAGACTCTCTAGAGAACTTTTGTTTGTCTCATTTTATAAGACCATTTGAGAATTTTTGTGCATATTTAATTTTTTTTTTATCATTATACCATTGTTATTAATTAAGAGAAAGGTGATCAAAAGAAAGAGATTGAAAGGATAAATTTGAAAAGTACTATTTTTTGTTAGACAAATTTAATGCATTTAACTAAATTAATTACTTTTCTTAATTCCCGTAATATTGGTCTAGGGAGTCTTACATTTTAGGAAGGAAATAGTATTTTTTTACATAAAAGTTATTATATAGAGCTTTTATAAAAAGTTAAAATGTTTATAATATTAAAAGTATTTTTATCAATAATAATTTTGAATTTTAATATAGATTTGAAGAAGGTTAGAAGTCATTGCTTCATTCAAAAATATTTCACTTGTAATAAAAGCATAAACAACCCTGAATAATTATTTATTTATTTATATTAAGAAAGATATTTTTATGTTAAAAATGAAAAAAATAATTGAAAGTTTTTAAAATATAAAACTGGTAAAGAACAAACATATTAATGTAATTTATACTTTTAGATTTATTTTCACTTTTAGTCTCTTAATAAATTATAGCTAATGTTCCACTCCTTAATTTTTTTTTAGTACTTCTAGTCTCTCATTTTTTTTTTGCAACATGCAAGTTTTATTATTATTTTTCAATGTTTTGTTAAATTCTAACAAATTATGTTTTGGAAAAATATTTTTTTTACAACTTTTATAGTTGTAATATCATTGAGAAAATCTTATGCCTTAGTATGATTCTTTAAAATTTAAGAATAACACTAGAGAAATAATAAAAATTGCACACTAAAATAGGGGACAAAAATTCTTAGCTTGAACAAAAAATCAAAGGATTGAAATTACACATTAATTATTTATAGTTTGCTTAACTATTAAATAATAAGTTTCGCTACAATATAATTAATATTTAAAGTTGTTAAAAATGTTGTCTTTGTATATATATTTACAATATTTTTTGCAAATATTTTAATAAACATTATGTTGTTAAAAGATTTGAGTTTTCCTATCATATGTAATTTTGTACAGGTTAATGTTTAAAGTACTTAAAGTGGTAAAATAGTGGGATATTTATTGTAGTGGAGCATAAATGTAATTAAGTATTTGTCTTTCTCAACAAAAAAAATTATTATTATTAAACACTTAACCCGAGCAAAATTGCACATATATCCTATCTACTTAATATTAATTTTAACGAGCGTCATCTATTTTTTAAAAAATAAATGCCCAATAGAATGTAGAAAACACTTGTTAAAATTAAGTGGATAGGAGGATTCTGTAACAGGATTTAACATTTTTCATTAAATATATATATATATATATATATATATATATATTTTGCTAATTCATAAAATATTCTTTTACAGAGCGATTAGCATAAACCTGAATTGTTTGAAGGTGCTAATTAAAAGGCACGTTATCTACGTGATGTGTGCAGGAATTCTTCACTTCATATTACCTTTTTTGATATCCAATTTGGTCACTGGAGATTCTTGTTCAGACTTGGCTTGTAAAACACCACGTAGATTTTCTGGTTTTCACTCGCTGTATGCTACAAAAGTGTTAGTATAAGTCTTTCATTTTCCTGTTGAACTTTTATTGGAATATGGTAATTTCAGTAATTTTGAAATAATACTGAAAAAGGATATATATTGAGGAGGAAAAACACGAAGCAGAAAATGTTGGGTTGGGAATCGAAACAAGTAGTAGTAAGAGGAGTATCGTGAAATTAAATAAAACTCACCAATTTCAGTTAATTCCATTCACTGAACCTCGCACTCCCAACAAACAAGAACTTTGTCCTTTTCCTCTCGCCGTTTTATTATTACAAATTATACAAAACGCTTAAAAAACAGAAAAGCCTTTCACATGATCATTCACATATTCTGTGCAACGTTCTACACGCTACACATAACATTCCAAAATCAATTTCCACATTATGGGACCTTACAATAATAGAGACTGAGAAAATAATAGTAGCTACTCTTAAAACTCTATATAGCTAGCTCATCATTATCATAATTCATAACATTGTTGTTTGCCTATAAAAGAAGGGTTCATCAATTGTTTATTACATTTCACAACCATCTTACTCTCTGCTTTAGAACTTGTGAATTCTATTCATGGGGTTTTGCAGGTTCCTGTTTCTTTTCCTAATTATTATTCCTTGGTACACTTGTGCTTTGGTGCCACTTTGCAACCATCATGAAGCCTCTGCTTTGCTTCATTTCAAAAACTCATTTATTCTCAATAGTGACAAGTCTAGTTACTGTGATTCTTCCCATGCAAAGACAGAAACATGGGAGAATGGTACAAATTGCTGCTTGTGGGATGGGGTGACCTGTGAGATAAACTCAGGTCACGTGATTGCCATAGACCTTAGTTGTAGTTTGCTTCAAGGTCAATTCCCTCCCAACAGCACTCTCTTCCAACTCTCTCATCTTCAATCACTCAACCTTGCTTACAATGATTTTCTTCATTCTCCAATGCCTTCTGGCTTTGGCGATCTCCTTGCTCTTACACATCTCAACCTATCTTACTCTTGGTTTGGTGGTCTTATTCCTTCCAAAATCTCTCACCTCTCAAAATTAGTCTCTCTTGACCTCTCATACTTAGATGGAATGAGAATTGAACCATCAACCATGGAAAACCTCATTGTAAATGTAACTGAGTTAAGGGAGCTTGTTTTTAATGCTGTAGATATGTCTTCTATAAAACCAACCTTGCTGTCTTTGTTTGTGAATTTTTCATCCTCTTTGGTATATGTTGATCTTGGAAGTACTGGATTGCAAGGGAAGCTAATAAATGATATGCTTTGTTTACCCAAACTTCAATATCTTGATCTGTCTTCGAATCAAGATCTCAACAATGGTGAGCTTGCAGAGTTCAATTGGAGTGCTCCTCTCAGGTACTTGGATCTCTCTTTCACTGCTTTATCAGGAAAGATTTCCAATTCCATTAGCCATTTGAAGTCTCTTCACTATTTGGACTTTCATGAATGTCACTTTGAAGGACCTATTCTTCAGTTTTTGTCCAATCTCACGCAACTAAACTACTTGGACCTTTCTCATAACAATTTCAGCGGTGAGATTCCATTATCACTTTCAAATCTTCAAAATCTCACTTACATTGATCTTTCATACAACATTTTGGGGGCGTGATCCCTGATTTCTTCAGCAATTTTGGCAAATTAGAGAGTCTATATCTTTCTGAAAACAAACTAGTAGGTCAACTGCCATCATCATTGTTTGGTCTCACTCAGCTTGACAGGTTAGAATGTTCAGACAATGAATTAGTCGGCCCAATTCCAGACAAAGTTAGTGAACTTCCAAATTTACTTTATTTAGATTTGTCGAGAAACTTACTTAATGGAACAATTCCCCAATGGTGTTATTCTTTGCCATCAGTAACACAGATAGTTCTTAGTGGCAACCAACTAACAGGCCCAATTGCTGACTTCTCCTCTTATTCTTTACAATATTTAGATCTCTCTTATAACAAGTTACATGGAAACATCCCAAAGTCCTTGTTTGACCTACGAAATCTAACTCAATTGAGACTCCTATCAAATAGTTTGAGTGGCCCAGTAGAATTTCACAAATCATCAAAACTCCAATATTTATACACTCTTGATCTTTCTCATAATAAATTTCTCTATTTTGGCTTTAACAATGAAACTGATTGTCCCTTCCCCAACCTCCAACGTTTGTTTTCATCTTCATGCAATATCAATAGTTTTCCAAAATTTCTCAGCCAGCTCCATGATCTTCAATATTTAGATCTATCTCACAACCAAATTTATGGAAGGATCCCAAAATGGTTTAACATTACCGGTAAAGATAGTTTGTTTTATTTGGACCTTTCTCATAATCTCCTAACATCAGTTGGCCATCTCTCACTCTCATGGACAAGCATTGGATTTATTGATCTAAGCTCCAACTTGTTGGAAGGAGATATTCCGAATATCCCACCATCTACCATATTCTTTTTCGCCTCAAATAACAACCTCAGTACAAGAATTTCTGCAACAATTTGCAACTCAAGCTCCCTCGAGATACTTAATTTGTCTCACAACAACTTGACAGACAAGCTTCCACAATGCCTTGGAACAATTCCACGTCTTTCAGTTTTGGATCTACAAATGAACAAACTTTTTGGAGCCATACTAAGAATCTACTTTCAAATGGAATTTTTGGAGACTATGAACTTTAATGGAAACCAATTGAAGGGACCGTTACCTCGGTCTATAGTCAAATGCAAACAGCTAAAAGTTCTAGATCTAGGACAAAATAACATAGAGGGTATATTTCTTCCATGGTTGGAGTCCCTTCAAGAGTTGCAGGTCCTTGTTTTACGTGGTAATAAGTTCAATGGTATCATTAACTGTCTAAATGCCAAAAACGGGTTTTCCAAGCTGAGGATTTTAGATGTCTCCAACAACAATTTCAGTGGCACTTTACCAGGTACGTGCTTCAAAATCTTTAAAGGAATGATGTTGAGTGTCAATGACGGTTTGCAATATATGAATAGTCAACTTCGTTTCTATTCATATATGTACAACAATTCAGTGGTGGTCACAATAAAAGGGAACACTTTTGAGATGGAGAGAATCTTAACTACTTTTGCAACGGTTGATTTATCAAGTAACAAATTTAAAGGAACGATTCCTTTAATTATTGGAGAGTTGAAGTCACTTAAAGGACTTAACATTTCTCACAATAAAATCACTGGTTTTATTCCAGAATCTTTGGGTGATTTGAAAAATCTAGAATGGTTAGATCTCTCCTCAAACAATCTCACGGGTATGATTCCAGATACATTGACCAATCTTAACTCTCTTTCAATATTGAACCCTTCACAAAACCACCTACAGGGGAAGATACCTTCGGGTAAACAGTTCAGTACATTTCCAAGTGATTCGTATTTGGGAAATATGGGGCTATATGGGTTTCCTTTATCCAAATCATTCAATATTAATGAAGAAGAAAAGGCAAAAGATTCAAGAAGTTTTCATCACAAAGAAGGATTTGAATTCGGTTGGAAGCCTGTTGCTATAGGATATGCATGTGGAGCAGTATTTGGGATGATGTTGGGATCTATTGTATTCTTAATTGGAAAACCTCAGTGGCTAATCAATCTTGTTGAAAGCATTCCTAATCAAAGAGTGAAAAAGAAGTGTCACAGATCTAATGCAAATCGAAGACGACCTAATTAAGGTGGTTATAGTTGATCCATCTTACACCACTAATAAAGAAAGCATAATAGGTAAGGGAAATATTATAATTTTTGTTTTGTTGTGTTTCAAATTTGAAGTAATCTAAAATTTAATTTTGATCATCATTAATTTGATATTTGCAGAAACATAATTTAAAGACACTATTGAGCCTTGAAGCTTGGATTCTGTATTGTAGCAACTCATGGCCTTTGTTCCCTTCGTCCTTTGTTACCTATTTGGCAAAGATGTTTCAGAAGATTATGTTGAGCATGCATGTCAATGAAAATTGCTTTCATTTCTATAGGGTGATGAAGAAAAAAAAGTGGCTGAAAGACTTTTACCCTATGTATCTTTACTATTCAATATAGCTTTGTATTTTTTTTTTGGAGCTCTAAATATTCATTCTCAACACTTTGTTAAGGTTTGAGTGAATAATGCAAGTTATTTTTCTGTTGTTTCATTTGATTGATTAGATGCCCCTTTCAATCCAATCGAAGAATATTTTACTTTTGACTTTTTAATTGATTCACCAAAGGGATTATGTATGGTTTAATTAGGGATTAAAGGCCTTTTCATCTAAGGAATTGAGGCTTAAGTATTAGAAGTTCAATTTGGCTAGCAAATTAGGATTTGAACATGTATTAATTTCAATTGACATCGCAATTCATTGAAATTATAGAAACCTAAACTCTAATATATTCGTTTGTTGAATTTTAACCTCTTTTCTATCAAAATTGCTTAATTTGGCTATTTTAGAATTTAGAACTTTAATTTGCTTAATTACCAAATAATAGAGACTGAGAAAATAATAGTAGCTACTCTTAAAACTCTATATAGCTAGCTCATCATTATCATAATTCATAACATTGTTGTTTGCCTATAAAAGAAGGGTTCATCAATTGTTTATTACATTCCACAACCATCTTACTCTCTCTGCTTTAGAACTTGTGAATTCTATTCATGGGGTTCTGCAGGTTCCTGTTTCTTTTCCTAATTATTATTCCTTGGTACACTTGTGATTTGGTGCCACTTTGCAACCATCATGAAGCCTCTGCTTTGCTTCATTTCAAAAACTCATTTATTCTCAATAGTGACGAGTCTAGTTACTGTGATTCTTCCTATGCAAAGACAGAAACATGGGAGAATGGTACAAATTGCTGCTTGTGGGATGGGGTGACCTGTGAGATAAACTCAGGTCACGTGATTGCCATAGACCTTAGCTGCAATGGGCTTCAAGGTCAATTCCCTCCCAACAGCACTCTCTTCCAACTCTCTCATCTTCACTCACTCGACATTTCTTTCAATGATTTTCTTAACTCTCCAATGCCTTCTGCCTTTGGCGATCTTATAGCTCTTACACATCTCAACCTATCTGTCTCTTTTTCTATTGGTGTTATTCCTTCCCAAAGTGTAAACAACCATGAATAATTGTTAGGCTCCAAAACTAAATGGTATAAGAATGTGTAATATGTCAGAGAGGTGTGAGATATTTTAAAAGTAATTAATTATGTTGTGTTTGATGAGGAGTAAATATCATAAAGTTTTAATGTTAGGCTATGAAAAGATATATACCTATATTTTGTATTATAAACCAACATTTGAACATATTTTATTTTATAAGTCTAATACTCATGCATAATTTATTTTTTTAGGATTTATTTTTTTATAAGCCAATACCGAAACATATTTTATTTTGAGTGATGTACCGTTTCAGCCCCTAATTTTGCGAGAATAATTCACTTTAATTTCTGAATTTGTGCGAATAGGTCACTTTAGTCCCTGACTTTATATTTTACTTAGTCCCTGAATTATATGATCATTCATTTTAGTCCCTGAAAATTAGGGACTAAAATGAATGATGTAGTGAAAGTTGGGAACTAAAATGACCAATAACAGTGAAAGTCAAGGACTAAAATGACTGATTTCGCGAGGGACTAAACTGAATGATAAAATACAAAGTCAGGGACTATTTTAGTATATAATTCTATTCTATTATTTATATAAGCTAGCACTCTTACATTTTTTTTTTATATTTTAAATTCAATCTATCATAATTTTTGTTATTAATAGCAGTTGTCAAAAAAGAAATGAAAAAAAGAAGAGCTGAGTGTGAAATGGGACGAAGGACCAATACAAGGACCATTACTTGTTAAGAGAGACAGATCAAATTGATATGTTTACCCATCACAAATGCTTGCAAAGAAACCTCATCAGGTAAGTGATCCCATTGATATAACATCATAACCAAACTTCTCTTCAAAGTGAAAAGAAAATAACAAATAAAGGGAAACAAAAAAAAAAAGAAAAGAAGAAAGAGATAAAAGAAAACCAAAAGATCTTAATTTGAGGGGGGTCAATAAATTTAGAACTAAGTTCGTAGAACATATAATGTGAATGTAAAAATTGAAGAAAAGAAAAGTAAAAGAAAGCCAAAAGATTAGAATTTGAGGAGAGAATACTTCAAAACTTGCGTGAATTCTCATTGTGGCTTGCTCTTCAATTGTAGGATTGCATTATGGATCATACATTTTTTTTAAAAAATGAATAAACATACGGAGAAAATTAAAATACCAAATTAAGCAGAGTGAGAGTAAGAAAGCAAGCAGTGTACCATAATAAAGAAAAAATTTGATAAAGCAGTTAAGTTCAAGCCAACACCACCTGCTCTTAGTAACACCAACTGAACCTGAAAAAAATCAATGATTCAATGATTTAATGGAGATGCTTAGCAGGAAGTTATAAATATTTCCTAAATGGCTATTGATAAAGACACTTGGACAAATTTATATATACTTGCAGATTTTGGTTCTTACCATGCTTAATTATCTTAAGATAACCTGATTATCAAAGAGACAATAGCACTTGTAAATATTTGCTTCACCAAGCAAAAAAAAAAATTGGATTGAAGATTTTCAAATAAATTGGGAATTTGCCTCAAAAACTATATAAACTTAAATGTAAACATACATACACAAACACTATGATGTTGACTGTCCAGACGATTAAAGGACTCAACTATCTGTCAACTGTGTTTAGTTTTGTTGGTGTGAAATAGGTGTTAATGTCAGTTTACATAAATTAACTATATATGTGACTCCCTCCAAAATAAAAATAAGTTATCTAATATAAAATTTTTATTTTTTAGCTCCAAAATCTTAATTTACTCAACTTTCTAAAAATTCTTCGTAGATAGTCGTCTAAGGTACCGTTTGGCTCAGCTTGTTTTCCTCTTAAAAGTTACTTTTAAGTTAAAGCTACAAATAAGAGATTTAAAAAAAAAGTCATAAGCTGTTTGGCAATTTTATTTTTTTTTTAAAAAAAAAAATTGACTCGCGGCGGCGATCCGGCGGCAGAGGGTGGCCACGGGCAGTGGCGGTCTGGTTTTTGTTATAGTAGTTGATGGATGTTTAACGAAAATAATATGTTGAAAAATAAGCAAAAACTTGTTTGTGTGGCTTATTTTAAAGCTCTTTTTTCCTCTCTTTCATTCATTAAAAAAAGTCATTTAAAATTTTAAGAGTTTATTAATATTTCTGTTTGACCCGGCTTTTACTTCTAAGTAGAAAATAAGCTGAAAAATAAGTCGGGTCAAACGGTGTCTAAGACTCTATAGCAAATTATTTTAGGGTGGAAATTAGCGCATGGAAGAAAAAAAAATAATTGGATTTTAATTAGATAAAGTGTTGGGACATTTTTTATTACAAGAACCAGAGAAAAAGATAAATTCGTTTGAACAATTACAGGTGTGATAGGAGCGTTTAAAAAATAAAGGAGGAATAACTGAATTTAAAGAATTTATTTTTGGTCACTGCTGAACTTAAAGAATCAATTACATTATATTAGCATGCTTTTCACATGTGAACTTTGAAAAACATACACTAGTTAATTACCACTTGTCACTTAATTAGCTTAATTAAATGAAAACGTGTTCAACTACGAAGGGAATGAGATTCTCAGAGTGGTTTATTATTTTGATTAGTAGGAAAAACAGTTTATTTTACGTTTATTTGTTTATATTTTTATTATAAGTAAATGTATTTTTAAAAGAAGTAAAAAATTTTTACTTTTATCATATCTTCATTCAAAATCAAAATTATGACCAATAAACGTACTTTTATACTATTAAAACAGAAAATCAAATTGTTAAGTTTTAAGATCAAACTTTGAGCACCCAAAACTCAAAATCACTCAATTTAACTCCTCAATCATTTATATAAGAATAAAAACATAATTTCACACAATCCAACAATTTTAAAGACTACTTCAAAACCCAAGTGAAAAGTTTAAAAAAACTTAGGTACTTAAGGCTCATCCTGAAAATCTTAAAGTACTTTCACCCAAAGGAATTTTTTGTAAGGTTATTCTCCTCTTAACTTGAGGAAGACCAAGAAATTGTGGAGAAGAGAATTTTTTCTGTTGCTGTTCAAAATCTCAAGAATGACTTTTAGACTTCCAAGTTCCAAGGAGATGGTTTGGCTTTGCATTTGAGAATAGAAGAGAAATATGAGAATCTCAACAAAATCAACTCCTTGTAGTTATTCGTAGGGAACAAAATTGACAATTTTAATGCAAAATTTTATGAAATTTTTTCATGAGTTAGGAAAGTCAAGAAATCAAATACTTCTCCAAAATATCCTACACCAATTGAAACACTTTTTGAGAATACATCAATCCATGTCATTGCAAAACTAGGTCAAGCTGAAAAATAAAATAATTCAAAAATTAATTAAGCATCTTTCTTAGAGTAATTTAACATTTTGTATCCATCTTTGAAGTCAAAACTTCTGAATTCCTAATGTAATAAAATAAATTTCACACAGTAAATTTAATAAAAAAAAATAATACTATAATAATAACTATTACTAAAACTAACTAATCACACACCAAAATTTTGGCACGTACTAAATTCTCCCATTCTCTTGGGCAACATCAACAAATTTAATTCCTGCCACAACTTTCATCACTTCCACCGTTTTATCCTATGTTTGGTTTTAGGGAGTGGAGAGAAAAAAAAATAGGAGGAGAGAAAATGGAAGAAGATGGAAAATAGAAGGAAGAAAAAATTTTAAAATTTTATTCTTTTTTATAATTAAGTATTTTGATCCGTAAATCAACTTTTCTTTCAATTCTCTTTTTATTTTCCCTTAAATAAAACAAATAAAGTAACTTTATTTTTCGTGATTTTTTTTCCTTCTAATTTTCTTTCACCCTTTCAAACAAAGTATTAGTTATTTAGTCATTACAATGAATCCCAACCTTTACATATGAACTTTAATTCATATATATATACACATACATATATGTATATATACATACATATATATACACACATACATACATACATATATATATATATATATATATATATATATATATATATATATATTTACCACTACAAAAATGTGACAAAATAGCCACGCAAAGTTAGCGACGGCCCATGACGGTTGCTAATTAGCGACGATCCAACTTATATTTTAACATATTTTAAATATATCAGTGTATTCCGACGGTCCAAGCCATCGCTAATATTGCGACGGTCTAAGTCGGTGCTATTTTATACTCATAAGGTTTTTTTAAAAAAAAAGAAAAAAAACTAGTCATTTTCGATGAACCTTGTCGTCGCTATTTTGTGATGGACAAGACCGTCGCTAACATCCACTCATTTTTTTTTAAAAAAAAAGCTGGCCGTTTGCAACAGATAAGGCCGTCATTAATATTCACTCATTTTTTTTTAAAAAAAATTGATTGTTTGCAATAGACCGTGTCGTCATTATTTTACGACAGACAAAGCCACCATTAATACTTGTGATTTTTTTTGTTCCGTCACTATGCCTATAGAACCAAATAAAAAAAAAAATTAAAACACCTTATCTCTCCAAACTCATTTCTTCTCCACAAAAGTCATGCCACTTTCCTCCTCCAAACCCATTTATTCCTCCATACCCAAATCCAAAACTACTCCATCCAACCTCACTTCCAAACTCACTTCTTCCAACTCCCCACTCCATTTCTCCTAACCTCTCCACCACAAACTCTCTCTCAATCCATCACGCCCTCCAATTAGAGTTGAGGATAGGGACTTAGGCAAAAAATTAAACTATTTGAGTTGCGAGTTTAGGCGGACATGTCCATTAATAAACAGACAAAATCTGTCGATCCTACGGGATATATGAATATCCGCTTATTTATTTATTGTATTGAAACAAATCACTTAAGTCTAAGATTTTTGAAAAAAAAAATCCCAAACAAACTTTTGGACTCAATCTAGACTTGTTATGCACTTTTTCAAAGGAAAAAAAAATATGTACACAAAGTATTTACATGGATGCCCGCAGATGTCCGCGAACATCGCGGGCGGACATGAGCTTCATTTTTTTTCGGTTCATTTATAATGCGGGCTTAAGCGGATTGTCTATTAAGTCTGTGAACCATGGCAGGGCGAGGCGAGTCATCCGTGTACGCAGTCCTACCTCCACCAGGCACTCTCTCTCCACCAGGCCTTCCCTCTCTCCACCACAAACCACCAACTTATTTAGGTAAGTTATTATTCATTTTTAAATTTTGATTGGTTAATTTTGTAATTTCATTTAAATTTAAGAATCTAATAATTAAAATGTGTGTATGTGATTGACTTTAAAATTGTAAAAGTAATACTAGTATATTAGTAATTGTAAAATAAGTAAAGTAGTATTATCAGAAATTGTGAAAATAGAATAGTAGTAACAGAAATCGTAAAAGAAGAGTAATAGTGTTATAAATTGCAATTGTAATGTATGTATGTGAAATTGAAATTGTAAAATTGAACTTAAAATTTGTATGTGATTGTGAAATTGTATTTACTTTAAAATTTTCAAAGTACATATATACAAATTGAAATTGAAATTGAAATTGTAGTAGCAATGTGTATGTGAAATTGCAAAAATAAAGTAGTAGTGTTAAAAATTGAAATTGAAATTGTAATGTACATGTGAAATTATAAATTTAATATTTTTAATTCTTAAATGAAGCCTCTAACAAATCCAAGGGAAAGTCAAATTAGCAAAAGAACATTTTCTAGGTTTTACCCTTTGTCGTGTCTTCGCTATTATGTTTTTCATATTATTACTTGAGATAAATGAGTCCACTATGACATGGTAATATATCATTTCTTCAAATAAAATTATATATAAACTGACTCTTCTTTTAAGCCAAAATTTCCATAAGCATCTGCAATTTATACAAGAATATCGCAAACTAGAAGTATTGTTATAAAAGTGTCTCTGATTTTCCTACTTTTTCATATACAAGATGAGTCACAGAAATTTTACAGAAAAAAAATAATTTATATGATGAGAGAATCCTCAACTGACTGAAACTGAATTCTCTTCAGTTGCCGTAGCTGTCTAGCCGGGAAAAAAGTACATCTTTTATTATTGATTTTATTTTTGTACATATATAATAAAAGAAACAGAACACTATGAATAGTTCAAATTAGACTGAATGAATGCCGGATAAGAATCCTGCTAGAGAGGATCCAAATCCGAACTTATCACTTAAAATCTAATTAAATAAAATGTGCCAAAACAAATCAACAGCGGTTATGTGACGAGACTCGTTACACTTGACATTTCAACATGTTACTAAATTCTTAAAAGCTACAAATGACCTTCCCTCTTGTTCATATGAAGAACAATATAAGGGAGAGAAACATTTATTTTCAATCTATTTGCAAGTCTAAAACTTACCCCTCTTGCGATGACTTTTTTGGGTGGCAGAGATTTCTATAAAGTTTGAAGCAACCAATGAATAATAAATTATAAATGAAACAATTTACCTTTTTAATTTTGATTTTCATTGGAAAGGAAATTATCTACACTATTACTTGACCCTACTAACCTCTTCCTCTCCTTTTTCATTTGGAAAATGATAAATTTATCATTATTATTAACTCTCCATTTTATGTTTCTATCACATCACTTTTTTAATATTTTTTATTTGTTCTCTCTTTTTATTTCCCTTTCATCTCTCTTCTTATACACCCTACACCTTAATAATAAAGTGTATACTTTTAATTTTCGCTTCTTAGTATCTACAACATAGAATATATATATATATATATATATATATATATATATATATATATATATATATATATCCAAGTAGTAAAAGGATGAATAGCATCATAAATCTTTCTTATTTAGAGTTATTGACTAATAATAATGATTACCCGATATAGTTAAAAAAAAGTATAAATCTATCACTAATATTCACTCCATTTATTTTATCACTCATTTTTATTTTCTATCTCTCTTTCTTTTCTATTTTATGATTTTAAACATTTTCTTATTTTCTCTCTTTTCTTTTATTTTCATTTTAATTTTCTCTTTTTACCCACTCTATACCCCAAAAGTGGATGTACATAAATTAATCCTCTAAAAATATTACTCAAAAGAAAATTTACAATGACACATTACATATCACTTTCAATGTCTATACAATGTTGGGATTAACAAAAAAAAATTGTACTAAAAAACCAATAAAGATAACAACAAAATCGTATAAATTTTGAAGAAATCAAGGATACAAGTATAATTCAATTTTAAGGGGATGATGAATAATAACCTTTGAATCCTTTCAAGGGGATTATTTTGATAGTACAGTAGGTTGTAGATTGTAGATACATCTTCACCATCCTTTATTATTTAATATTTTTTAATGTATTTTTTTTTATTTTCCTAGAAAGGTTTTTTTATTTTTTTTGGTCAAAATTTTTTTTGTGTTTCGTTTTTCTAGAAAGCCAGACCTAACAGAAGCAGCATGATCTGGGCTCAAAAGTGATCTAATCCTCAAACCAAAAAAGATGGCCCAATTTTAATCAAACTCAAAAAAAAAAAACAGGTTTGCCCAAACAAATGAGTGAGAGTGCTTCAGTGTCGGTGGGAGGGATGGTGAATTTTAAAAATCTCACCATCCCTTTATATATAAGAATCATAAATCTATATATTAAAAAGGATAGTGTCACTCCCAATAAGAATAGTGCTAATCCCTTCCACCTTCAGTGCTGCGCACCTGTACTCCGTATCTTGGATGCCGTTCCTGACGGTTGAGTGTTGATGCCTTGACGGCAGTACGTTTTTGTTTGTCAAGGATTTATCGATAGATAGATAGATAGATCAGAGAACTTATTGTAGGTGAGGGTGATAATGAAACCTTACATCTTAAACTTCTGGACACAATTTACATAAAATTCTCTTCAAATAAAATAGCATCATTTAAACAGACTCGTCAGTTATATTGAGTCTTCGATTGAAGTAATTTAGGGAATCCATTTTGTGACAAGATTAAAAATATTTTATAATAAATGTACTGTTTAGTTAAAAACTTGTGTTTAATGAGAAGATAAAAATTTATAATTTATAATTTTTCTTAAATAGAAAGCATTTTTAAAATTCCCTGAAATATCAAAGAATTTGAAATTTATAATAGGATAAAGGTCCGGGAAAAAAATCAAGTCATGTAGCCATGTAAGCCAAACGACAAAAGTAATATTAGTGAAGCACATGTACATATGAAAATAAGCCGAGCTATTCGTGAAATTCTCAAGCCCGACTCGTTAAAAACTCTTCATTTAACTAAACAAATAAACTCAAATTTAAGTTGAGGTCGAATATTTTAATAAACAAAGTTAAAACTTTAATATTAGGGCTTGTGTGACCAAGCTTGAGCCTTCTATTTTTTTCACAAGCAAATCTAAATTTTAAATGCCCGGCTCCACCCTTATGCACATGGGTCTCTGTATTGTATGCTTGAATATTTTGGTTAAAAATAATAAATCTTCCTAAAACAAAACGTATACACTTCAACAAAAAAGGCTCTTGCAAATTGCAATTGTTCATATGCTAACAGGAATATAACTTCACTCTGTGTGTAAAAGGTGACCTAGGCAAGCGTGCCATAGGTGAGATTGAATGTTTATAGTGCAATGGACAGAAATGTGGTTGAAATTAAATCGTATAAAAGTTACCACTACTTAACCAAGATTTAGTACACGGGTAATAATGATGTTTAAACCTATAACTTCATGCAAATTGCCTAACCCCTTTCCCGAAAAGTACGTGACATTCACATCATCAGAGCTGTTTCAAAAAACATATGAATCATGTCAAAGTTGTATTTGTGGTTACACGAAATGATCTTGCATTTCAACCTCCACTAATGACAAGATCTAAGGGCAAAATCCTTTGGTTCAAACTGACAGAACTCAGGGAACCCGAGGGGAATTTCATTGAACAGTTGATATTCTCTGAATTAGATTGTCGTTGTAGAGCCATAACATTAACTGGAAAGACACCTTTTAGCTAAATTTACCAATTTCCATCTTCTTCTTTATAGCTCTTTGACCATGATAGATAAATGAATCTAGTATTCCAGAAACAGTGAAAACGCCTGTATGCAACAAATAGCAAGCATGATTGTGTCAAGATTCACACGTATGAATGGATACACTCTTGAACTTAATCAAGCCAAATTATGAAACACTGAAAAGGAATAGTTGAAGATCCATATTTACCTCCAACTATGGCACACACATTAGTAAGAAAATGTAAGAATGAGACGTGTTCTTCAGTAAAAGTAACCTGCAAAATGGAATTCAAGAAAAATACAAAATCAAAGAGCACGAAAAAGAATCAGATGACCAGAGAAGAAAAACCTCTTGTTTATTAAAAAAAAGCAGTAAAGAAAAGCCTAGTTGCAAGTGTTTTCATTGATTCTGATATTCCATATCTGAACATAAGCGAACAGCTATAATAATTATTAGAAAGAAAACCCACCTTAATTGGAGAAAGGTCATAGAAGAAGAAAACTCCAGGAAGGGACTGCAGACGGACTACATCCCCAGTCCTGAAGTGTTCTGTCACAGAGAACTGCAAAAACATTTCCAGATTGTTTTGAGGTTTTGCTTGTCAGAATGCAAAACATAAAAAATAAAAAATAAAAAATGTCAAAAAGTTACATTTATAAGTTTAATACCTGGTTTGACTGGATTGTATGCCCGCTCACATCAGTGTATACAGTAGGCACAACCTGTAAAACAAAATAAAACAAGATTTGATAAGTTTAAATCAGAATAGTTTTATGCTGCTGCCTGCAATACTCCATATATTGGAAATGGAAGAGTCAATTCAAGTACCCTTTCAAAGATACCAAAACAAAGATAAAGCTCTGCATTGAATAAGTGTTAACCCTCATGATGTAACCAAGGAATCAAAGGCAAAAGCCACAGTTAAGGGGCAAAGGACTTTTAATGCCTTGAGGGGAGGTAGCAAAAGGCACATGTTTCACTAAAGATGAGAGCTAATACTAATTAAAGAGTAAAACAGATTATTGCTATACCATATCCCTTTTCTCCATTCTTTACCACATTACTCATAGTCACTACTCATTACTACTATGAAAGTAAAACACAAAAAATCATCCGGGATATTTCTTTGGTAACGAAATTATAAATCATAAACTGATCTCACAATTGCAATCCCATATTACAGGTATTCTCCCAAAATTGAGATGAGGACCCACTATTGGTTATTTGAAAATATAACACGAGACTTTGGTGAATGTAATCAAATTTAAACTAGCTACATAAAAACAATTGGACACAGCCATTTAAATAAGAATATATGACATATCTCAGTATTTATATGTAAATGTTCAAAAAGTTTTATTACTAACATGTAGACAACAAATCAAGTGTCAACTTATAGATATATTCACCAGTAAAACACAAGATCAAAATTGACATTCACAATTGTAATATTGACTCTTTAATTTAGACTAAAAAAACATACAACAGTCTAACACCAAGAGAAGCAATAACAGATAATTTACATCAACAATTCTTTATGTAGAGCACTATGTATATAGAAAGAGACAAGAAATATTCTATAATTAAATTAAGTTGTGGCTAAACTAAAAATATTGAAATTATAAAATTATATCTATGCTTAGAAAGACTTAGTATTAGTAATATGCAGCAACGATGCAGAATACCAACCTTAATAAAGTACTGATACATCCCACTTGGGGTTTCTTGTGTCCAATGCACACTGATTATCAAAAAAGTGTGAAGATGTATCTTATTATCTTAACAAAATAGTAAAGTCTGATGAATCATTTATAGGATTTAAGCTATAAGAATATAAACTCACTGATCAAGAGGATTCACAACACCAGGGAAATACTCTCCGAAAGCCAATCTGTTGATGTGATGACTCAACTGCATTACAAGTTACAAGTTATAGACAATTCAATGTGCTGAAATAAGAATGATTGAAGATATTCTATTGCCAAAAAAAATAAATTAATATATTACCTTGCTCCTATGATCTATTAAATATTAAATATAGGCAATAAAAATTCACCGAAGTGGATACAAAATAATAGAACATGTCTTACGTTGAAGGAGTCCTTTTGAAAAGCCAGCAGGTCATGAACATGTACACCAGATTGGTGAAAGCTTTTCCCAGGAGCAAAGTGGAAATTCCCTGCCACCTTATTTACTTCCAAGAAGCCATACACATTGCATCCTTCACCTTCTTCATCCTTAATTCTTTGTAAGAATCCTTCTCTTTTGCACTAAGTGAACATATCGTGCACCAAATAGGTACCATATCAAATCAACAGGTTGCCTTTGGCAGAAGAATTATTAAAGAATTGAAGATACAGCTAAAATACAAGCTATAAGAAATGCATGCTAAACAGCCATATATATTTGAATGATCATGTAGATATATCCATGCAATTCAAGGTTAAATGACTGGGGAAAACAATCTACATCCTTGAACAGTTCAATTGACAAGTGGCGTGATCAAGATTCAAGCTAAACTCTCACTGCAATGTTGTGCTAACTATTGATTATTGAGGCACACTAAACACTTGAGGTTGGTTTAATAATCACAATGAGATTGAATTAATGTACCCTAGTTTGCCTTGGATAGCACACCAGGTAGAAGCCAGGAAGTATATAAATGAACAGTTCAAAGTACTGTTGTTTATCCAAAAATATCCTATATCCGAATGTGAAATTACAAGTGTACCTTGTATCAAACAATAATCCACAATGTCATGAAAATGTCACCGGATGTTAAGTGTGATATGTAATGACCCATAAATAGTATTATAGTAACAGATAAAAAGTAAAAACTAAATTTGGTTGTTCATCAAGAAAGAATGCTGCATTAATAATGACTGTTGATGGTCAGTAGGTCATTTCACACTTCACAATTGGAATGTTAGTACAAAGGAAGAGATCTGTTGAGAGAACTAGTATCTTCTATAATGAAAACTAAGTAAACCAAAACAATATGTTGACTACAATTACTGGGTTGCATGAAGTATAAGTATTTTCATTGAAACTGCAGAAGTCTCCAATGGATTACAAATAAAGAGTTTAACTATTTTTCATGTGAATAATAATAACATGTAATGTATGTCACTATGTCTGTCCTGAAAACAGTAAATTTTGAGAATTCTATACACATTACCATAAAGTATGAAAAGGTCATTTTCAGATCAAATTTATATATGTATTGGTCTACAAGATCATCTTTGATGCATTCAAGAATAATATTTAATTATACGCCAAGATGTCATGTGGACACACCTGGTCAATTAAATCAGGATTTGAAACAGCCCAGCCTTTCTTTCGATATGCTTCACGAACTTCCTCACAGGAATTACAACATTCATCATCTGACTGAACAGAAATAAACACAGATTCAGGTAAGCATCAAAGTTGAGATCTTAGGAACTTTCAAACAAAACCACTAGCAAAAAAATCATCATGAAACTCTAGTGCAATACCAGAGGAGTTAGAAGGAATGAAGAAAATTGAGGGGAATCGACAATTAATGTTGCCTGATTGAAAATCGTTTATGTGGAACAAATATATGGTCCTTTCCAATTTCAGGTTCATACAGGATTGGGAAAAATACCAGATTTCTTAGTACACAATGCAGTAATGAATAATGTACTCTCCAGTAACCAATACAAACATAAGGCATTTAATTGATACATCCTCATAAAGCATAATTTTAAAGTTTAAACCAGTCATACCGATTCAGCACCGTAACAGGAACCACAATAAGTCTCATTGTGCTCAAGCCTGCCTCCATGTTTTTGCAAGGGTTTTTCAATCTGAGCAAATAAACAGTTGTATAAAGAAATTATCTACAAATAATCTACAAATAAGATAAGAAAGGAAAGCGTAATTTCTTCAATCTAAAGACTAAAATCAAAGAAGAAACTCTGGATAAAGAACCACTAATGAAATCTTAAGAAGGGCAAGACTGAAATGAAATGCATCTAAAAGGTAACAAGACAATTAACCATTGGTACAAGCTTATTTTCAGAAGAGAAAATTATCCTAGATGCGTTCATCCAGCCGGGCTTGCTAAAGCTTAATAAGATGTTTAGTACGAGAGATAATTAAAATGAAAAGAAACTGAATCAGATAAAGTTTGTCTAGAAAACATAATTGCATTGCTTACCTTGGGACCGCCAATTCCGTCTTGCCTTGTTTCTATCACATTGCCATGAGAGTCTAATCTTTTCTTGATTATATCATGTTTCTGAGCGAGTTATAAACAAAAAGACAAAAAACTTTGTTAGGAACAAATGTTGTTCATTCAAAACATTATAAAGACAGAGTATCAGTACATTACTTCAGAAAAATGAAAATAATAAGTAGCAGGTTCTCAAGTTTTTAGGCTAATATCTCACTTGTGATCCCATAATATTCTGTAATATCGGCAAATCAAGCAACCAGCTGTGCATATCTGATATTTAGGAATTCTTTGCATAAGTTTAGGTGTTGATAGCATAATTTGAGGATCCTATATTATAGTGATTACTTTGATTGTATAGCACATACTTGAATATATAAGTATATATTTCAGGTTGACAATCAATGAATGATATGAAAATTCCATATACCAAAATCAATTCTGTTACAAGTGCTAAACTGAAGACAATAGAGTTTTTATTTTTGGTCAAGTGATACATACTACATCCAGATGCTGCTCTCCGCTTATGTCCATGGCATCAAGACTGAGTATGGAACATGGTAATGCAGGAAATGTAACATCAAACTGCACTTTCAACATCAAAAGCAAAAGGATCAGTTACTTTACAAACCGAAGCACATTACAATAAGCGTAATTTTAAAAAGAGGTAAACACAAAAAATAAATAAATAAATAAATCTAACAATAATAAGCAAATTAAGCAGCTATTATTCAAGGGAGATGACATTACATTGATACGTAGTGTTTCTCCTCTAGAAGTATCTACAACAAGCTTAGTCTCAGTTACAGCATGGAGATACAAACCTGAAGGCAGTGAAAAAAAAAACGACAATGAGTTTCAATTGTAAATGAAGAAAAGCACATTAAAATTAAAAACGACGGCGTACGGAGCTCGGAGAGGAAGAGCAAGAGCATGAGGATGGAGGAAGCGACGGTGATGACGCCACCGGAAAGCGTGCGGCTGTAGAAATCTTCGTTGATTTTAGGGTACGCGTCGAGATTGCGGAGCTTGCTCATTATGCTGTCCATGATTAAATCCCCAAATTGATGATTATTGAGAAAAGATCCAAATCCAAGATCTAACCTAACCTTGGTTATAATTATGAATTATGATGAACAATTTCTAATTGCTAATGTTCTGAAATCAAAAACACACCCCGTTCAATCGAATTCCTTTCGGATTCGACCTTGGAATCGTGACGGGGCGTTGAACCTGTGATTCAACTCTATTATTATATTTTGTTTTAATCTCGCGAGGTTTTCAACAATTCTACTTCTCCTTTTACTTTTTTTCCCCTTTTTTTACTTTTTTGTTTACAGGAGAAAACAAATAAAATATTCTAAAAATAATGGAAGAAAATATCAGATCGATTTTGCCATTTATCCGTTCCCGGAAAGAAGCCTTTTCTAGTGTCGTCTATTACGTTCTTTCTGGATTCTATTACCTTTCAGTTTCTCTTGCGTCAACAGAATTTACAAATGCTATTATCTTTTTAAATTAATTTTTATATTTTTATTTGAAAAAAAAGCGTTTCTAATTTTTAAATTTTAATATATTATATATTCATCTTTTGGTTTTGTAAAATTTAAACCAATTTAATTAAATTAAATTTAAACAGATATATATATTGTTTATCTTGAGCACATGCATTTTTTTTTCGGGAATTTATATATGTTTTTAATTTTTAATCAATTTTGTCCAATAAAGTAAGAAACCCAATGCCGAGCCAAAAAAATAAGATGTGGGCTTACTTTTTTTACCATCCATATGATGTTAGGATTGCCACCACCTAACGCAAATTTATCACCATCCTAATAGCATGAAAAGGACAGTGTTATCTTCCCAATTTCAAACAATAACAGCCAAAAAATTTCCCAACACTAGAATCTGAAAAATGAATAGTGAGTAACGTTTAGTTTCTCAAAAGACAAGATTTTATAAATTTCGAACATGAACATGTGGAATAGGAATGGTGAGAATGATGTTGCGATCAAGTTAAAATCTAGACATTTGTGTTTGAAAAATACAATTTTATCAAAAAATATTTGTTAAAATAGCATCAAACCCAATTTATATGTAAGAATCATAAATTTATATACTAAAAAGGATGGTATCACTCCCAATAGGGATAGTGCTAATCTCATTCACCCTCCTAAATCTTTGACTCAAATCAAGTTTACCCAATGCCCACCAACATCCCCAACATGCAATAACAGGCTTTCAGGACAGCAACATGCGATAGCATTTTTTTTTCTCTAAGGTGAAATGGTACAAACCCAGCCAAAAAGGGGGAAGCCCAAGAAACCCAAAAAGAGGATGTGGGCATTTCCACAGTAGACTAATATATTACTATTTTTTTTGGTCAATACTACTCTAAACATTATTCCAAGCGTATTTTATTACGGTTTTTTGTTTGTTACTAAAAAAAAACTGGTGTATTTGGAATGAAAAAAAAAAGTGCATCTACATGTGACTAAGGTAGGAGGGATTGAGACCACCCAAATTTAGAAATCTCACTATTCCTTTATATATAAGAATCATAAATCTATACAATAAAAAGGATGGTGTTGATCTCTTCTACCTGTGACTAATAGATGACAAGAAATCACACTATTCACACCATACTAATTTCTAAATTTATTATATATTTTATATTTATTGGGTTTTAGAATTTTTTGTTAATAGGTTCTGATTATTAAATAAAATTAAAATGTGTGATGAACTCAAAAATTAGTGTAATGTGAATAATAGCCACCGAAATACAACCAATTGGATTAAATGAAAATTTGTTTATAAGTAATTATAATTACAACCATTGGCAAAGAGAAAAATGATTTCTTTAAACGAAAAGGACTTGTAGAGCTAAAGAAAAACAATTGAAAAGGACGTTACTTTCTTGATCATATTGTGCTTAAACCTTAAAGAACTCTTTTTTTTTCAAAGATGTATATAATGCTCAGCCATATATTATAATGGTTATAAGTTATAGCTTATATTTTGTTAAAAAAAAAGTTATATGAACGTGAGAAACTAAGAACGGCTAAAAATGCATTGGAGTTACCAGACTAGTAATAAACATTGTTTTTTTGGATACAGTAATAAACATTTTGATCCCATATAAAAGAATATAATACAAATTTAAAACTTGAAAAATGCATAAATTATAATGTGGTAGTAATTTTTTTAAAAAAATTAATTATAATTTGTTTGCTATAATTTGCTTTATATATGGTTTATATTAGTATAAAACTTTTGAAGTGAACATTTAATTCAGGTATACTTTTCGAATGTATACTTTATTATAAAAGTATCGATGATATTTTTATTTAAATTAACAATAATTTTATTAACTAACAACGATTTTAACTATTTTTAAATATAACTTTGTAGTAAATTGCATTTAAGCAAAAGAGTGAGATTATTTTAACTAAAATATTTTTTTCCTCAATATTGAGTATGTCTCTCATTTTTAAAAAGCCTTAACTCAATCGTCACAGTTTTAGTAAGGGTGGTAAAACATGCTAGGCCCGGCAGATCGGGCTGCATATTAGAACCAGCTATTCCACCCGCAAACCCGCACGGGCCAACGACGGGGTGGGCTAGCCCACTAGCCCCTTTTTGTTTCTTATAAAATATGTCAAGAAGTGGTTAAAAATCTCAAAACAGAATAAATACATTTAAAAATTATATTTTTTTTCTTGAAAAATATATTTTTTCTAATGAGAACATATATATATTTTTAATAAAAACATTTTTTAGGAAAACTATTTTTTTCTTAATATAAAAATACATTTTTTATTTTTGGCAGACTAAATAGTCTAACACACGGCCCGTCAAGCCAATAAAAAATGGGGTGAGATAGAAAAATGAGCCCATATAGCATGACTGGCCGCTACGCTCCATCTTATTTTTTTTGGCAGACTAAGGGTATGTTTTGGAAAACAAGCTGAAAGCTTTTAGATTTTAACTTTAGCTGTGAAATTGACCGAAAGTTGTGAGATTATGAATTGTTGTGTAGTTAATTTATTAATTAGAATTGTTTGACAAAATGATCTGTATGATTGACTAAAATATGTTAAATAACTAAAAAAGATAATTAATATTATATTAATTAATGGGAGTAGTGGAATAAAAATTTTGTGATTTATAAAATTAAATGAGGATAATTTATGAAGTAAATTATTGAAAGCTAGCTTTTGAAAGTTAAAAGCTATCTCATAGTTTTCTAAAAGTTAGTTATGAAAACTACAATCTCATTGACAAGAGCTTCAATTTTGTAGGCTAAAATACACATTTGGTCCTTTATGTTTTATCGAAGTCCTATTTTGGTCCTTTATGTTTATTTTGTCTCAATTTGGTCCCTTACGTTTGTTTTTTGGATCAATGTTAGACTCTTATTTGAATCCGTTAGTCTAGTTAACCGAACTGCATACATGACACCTATATGGCATTAACGGCATTAGTTGTCATCCATTTCCAGATTAAAACGACACCGTATTGAATTTTTTTCTTAAGCTATGCAGTTTTGTTAACTTAGACTAACGAGGACACGATTAAGAAAAATTCAATACGTTGTCATTTTAGTCTACAAAGGGATGACAACTAACACCGTTAATTCCATATAGGTTCCACGTATGCAGTTATGTTAACTTAGACTAATGAATTCAAAGAAGAATACAAAGTTGGTCCAAAAAACAAACATAAAGTACCAAATTGAGACAAAAAAAAATATAAAGGACCAAAGAACTCTATCAACTTGGTAAAAGCTATAATCTCCTAAGAAAGTTATAATCTTACTTTGCCAAACATACTCTAATTTTGTGGCAGGCTAAATTGATTGGGCTGGTCTGTTTTGTCATTCTTAAGTTTTAATTAAATTAAGGGTTTTTCTAATTTGTGCCCATAGGCACAAGTTAACAATGATTGATTTAAAATTTTTAATGTTTAGATTTAATTCTTTTTACCATACTCTGTGTGTACCCACTGTTTAGTAACTTTCTTTCCATGAAATTTCATTAGTTAATGATCATTGTTAACTTGTGCCCCATAAACAGAAGTTAGAAAAATCTTTAAATTAATTAAGTGTATTTTATTTCCTTTAAAGGTTAACTGACATGTCACTTAATAAAAAAGTTTAAAGGTGAGGTTATTATCATTTTAAAATATCTATTGTCACACCTTTTTTTAAATTTTTTTTAATAATAATTATACATTAGTACTTCAATATGATTGATAAAAATAAATTTCAAATTAAAAAAATATATATGTCAAAAAGAATGGTAATATATTTTTTGGAGTGACTATAATCTTACGTAAGTTTAAACTTAAAAATAAAAAAATTAATAATATTTTGAGAAAATAAAAACATATTATAATTAACCTGAATAAAACTATTCAAAGATTAGAAGTTACAAAGACAAATCGATCGGGTTCTTATTTTCTGAAAATCTATGATGAATGGGGTCGGGTTTTACTGTCAGTGTCATCCTAAACCGACTCACAAGGCAATGAACATTCAAAACATTTCACAACTGGGTCCATTAATAAACTGATTGGAATTAAAATGCCTCTCACATTTTCTTCACTTTTTTTTTTTAATTTCATTTTTTTTATTTGATCGGTTATCATGGAATTCCTAAATCCTAAGTATCGATCCATGATAGAGATGCGCATATATAATTTTATTTCGGTGCAATGCAACTCAAATAAATAAAGAAATAAATAAAGCATGTCCCCTCAATTTATTTCTTTTACAAATAATACAAATGCTTTTCTTTTTTGTACGTACTGGTCCGTGGGTCGGTAATTAATTCTGCCTTTTTTCTTTTTCTGTTCAGATTTCTTTTTATTATTATTATTATTATTACATGAATTGACTTGTTTTATTTGTGAAATGTGTTTGTGCATGAAACATGGAATTTAGCTGCTCCAAAACAAAGGCCAATCTTCTTTCATGCTGTACAAGGGGTCGTCTTCACTTAACCACCTTTTCCACAAAGTTATAACCTATGTGGCTCTTAATTAATTAATCTTAAATTAATGTTTTACTTTTTTCTTAAACCTTCCCCCTTTAGAAACACACTATACGTATCATATATACTACTAGTTAGTGCTTTAATTTGGTTTTTTTTGGTACATAGTTAGTGCTTTAGTTTAGCCACAGTATTATAAACTTTAACTACGTCCATAATCATCTTTAATTAGTATAAACATTATAAATTTCTCCATAATGGCATGATAAATTAATAGTATAACATCAAAGTTGTATTCTAAAAGATTTATTTGTTAATAGTTGTTTGTTCATGTTTCTTCCTGTATGACTTTGAAAGATCATTTCCTCTTGGTTTTTTAGCATTGATCTAGGAAACAAATTAGATTGACTCTCTAATCATTTACTTTTCATTTGTGCTAGTTCCCCCAACTCTTCCACTTCCATCAAGTTTCCATTAAAAACTGCATTGTTACACTACTTTCAAATACTCTAAATAATTCTAAACCATAGACTACTCCAAACCTGTTTGTTCTTTTGGCTATTAAAAAGACCCATGTGTTGTATAAAATGGTCCTCACAAGAGTCTGGTTAAGAAATACGCAATCTTAACCTTTTTTTTTTATCAGCGAAGAAAATGAATTATTAGAAAAGAAAGAGATTACAAGAGCATAAGGAGTGCCATAGATGTCCTGAAATATAGCAAGAAAAAAAATGATACTAGCCTAGCATATATGCTGCTAGCCAAATGATTCTGAACCATACCCAAGTTAAACAGAAGCATGATGCAAAATCATTCCCTACTTAGCTAGTTTTACCTTCAATCAACAACTAATAAAGAATAGGAATTCCTTACCATATAACCAAAAAACAAATGTAAGGCTAGGAGTTCCAAAGCAGTAAACCAAAAAGACAGACCTATGTACTAGGAAATTAATTGAGAGGTTGTTGCACTATTCTACCCCTGCACATATCAAATACAATTCTTCATACACAACCATGGGTTTTGAAGCCATTGAGCTAATGAATAAATGAAGTCTTTGGAATGCGCTTTCAGCCAACACCATAGTATAACCTGTACAATTTCCACCACATCATGGCACATTGATGAACTATTATTAAAAACTAGATCATTCCTCCACAACCAAGCAAACCAAATTACCCTCCAGACTTTGCGAGATTTCCTGCTTCCCCAAGAAAAACTATGTTGTATAAAGTGTTCTTTAACAGTAGGTTGCATTACCATTTTGATTCCAAACCAGTTATAAATAAACATCCAGATGAGGTGGCTGTTAATGCAAGTTAGGAAAAGATGGTCTAGTGTTTCAGGTTCTTGTTTGCATAAAGTACAAAGGTTGTCCTGAGATGAAATATTGATTCCTCTATGTCTAAGATTTATCTTTGTGGGTACTGCATTCATCATCAATTTCCAAGAAAAAGCTGAAACTTTGTGTGGTACATTGTTTGCCCAGATTTCCTTAAAGAGGAGTTTATCTGGTGCTTGGTCATTTAATGTAACGAGGTCATAAGCAAATTTCACAGAAAAAGATATACCTTTACCATGATTTCATACCCAAGAATCTTGCAGAGAGTTACAAACTTTAATGTTGTCAATCATTAGGCATAAATCTGCTACTTGTTGCTTCTCCCATTCAAAAAGAGGTCTCCTCCAATTAAAGGACCAGCACCATCTGCCTTCCATGAATTGTCACATACTCGCTATACAGTCTTCCTGTTGGTTAGAGATGGAGTATAACCTGCTAAACGCATTAGATAGAATGACTCCTCCACACCATGGGTAAGACCAAAATTCTGTTTTGCGTCCATCTCCCACCTTTCTTGATATTGCATATTTAAACCAGCTGCTTTGATTACCTTTGACAACCTTAGTTGTTGTCCATAAATCTCTCGACCAAGTGGAGTATTTTTTCCATTGGTTTGGAGACAATTTAGGTCGTTGAAGCAAGTGGTCACCATACATCGAGATTAAGACCTTGCACCATAGTGAACTCTGGTGTTGTAAGAGTCTCCATCTCCATTTTGCCATTAAACCTGCATTAAAAAGATGTAAATCCTCGACCCCAAGCCCCCCTTTTTCTTTTGGTAGACATATCTTATCCCAAGCTAACCATGCAATACTCCTACCCTCTCTATTACCTCCCCACAAGAATTTCCTTTGAATTTTAACAAGGAGTTTATTAACAGAGATAGGTATCCTAAAAAAAGAAAGGAAAAAAATAGGAATTGAGCTAAGCACATATTTAAGTAAAGTAATTCTACCTCCAAAGGATAGGAACCTTCTCTTCTAGGATGATAATTTCCCAACAAGTTTATCTATGATAAGAGACCAAGTAGAGACCCTTCTTGGGTTGGCACCCAATGGAATTCCAAGAAAGATAAAAGGTGTAGATCCAATGGAACAATTCAAAAAATCTGCCATATAAGATAGATAGTGTTCCTGGATGTTAAAGCCCAAAAGCCTACTCTTATAGAAGTTCACCTTCAACCCAGATACAAGTTCATAACATCTCAGTACCGATTTTAGAACAAGGACATTCTCCCATGAGGCTTCCCCTATAAGCAAAGCGTCATCAGCAAATTGAAGATGAGAGACCAGAACCTGTTGGTTACCCACTTTAATTCCCGAGAACAGACCTTCTTGAGTGGCTCTCTTCATCAAGCCTCCCAGTCCTTCAGCTACTACCAAAAAAAGAAAAGGTGCTAGAGGATCCCCTTGTCTTAGCCCTCTTCTCATATTGAATTCATGAGTAGGGGATCCATTTACCAGCACTGAAACCCGAGATGACTCTAAGCAACCTTTGATCCACCCCCTCCATTTATTACAAAACCCAAACCTTCCTAGCATATAATCTAAGAAAGCCCATGATACAGTATCGTATGCTTTTTCAAAATCAACTTTTAGGAGAATGGATGAGATTCTAGCTTTCTTTACAAAATCTATACCCTCACTAGCCACAAGAACACCATCTAGCATATTCCTAGACCCTACAAAAGCTGATTGAGTATCAGCCGCTATAAAACCCATAACATCCTTAAGTCTAGCTGCTAGACATTTTGTTATAATCTTATATAAGCAGCCTACCAAAGAGATTGGCCTATATTTGCCCAAGTGTTGAGGATTCTCATTCTTAGGGATCAAGGCTAAAAAGGATGAGTTGCACCCTTTTGGTAGTTTTCCATATCTATGGAAATTATTTCAAGATATTCCCTTTTACACTATCCCAGAATTCTTTAATAAAATTGAAGTTAAAACCATCGGGACCCGGGCTTTTGTTCCCCTCACAATCCCAAACTTCCCTCTTTACCTCTTTCTCAGTAAACTCATTGACTAGAGCTCTCTTATCCAAATCTGGGATTATAGGGAAAGTTAGACCTTGAAGAGTTGGTCTGAGCCAAGTATCCTCACCGAACATGACCTCAAAGAAGGATTTGACAGCCTGCTTGACTCTAGAAGGGCTTTCACACCAGCTCCCCTCTATTTGGAGACCCCTCAGATCATTCTTACTCCTCCTCGCTCTTATCGACAGATGAAAAAACTTAGAGTTAACATCCCCTTCCTTAAGCCATTTTGTCCTTGAATTTTGGTGCAAAATTGACTCTTTTCTTCTGTGAAGCTTCCAAAATTCTGCATTCAGTACCTTCCTTTCTAATAGCTGCTGATTATCTAATTGGTGAGATTCCGCAGTCTTGTCCAATAGATTTATCGCAACTTTGGTGCTTTCTAATTGAACATCCACATTTCCAAAATTTTTAGCATTCTATTCCTTAGACTTACATTTCACTAATTTTAATTTTTCCTTGAACACGTATGCCCCCCACCCTTGAATATTACTGTGGTTCCAGACATTTGTAACTAACTTAAGAAAAGATATATCACTCAGCCAGCAATTCAGAACTCTAAAAGGCCTAGGACCCCAATCTGCTTGTGAATCTTTCAAAAGAAGGGGTCTATGGTCAAATACATCTCTCAACAGAACTTGTTGGGAGAGGAAGTTCCATGAACTCAACCATTCATTGGACACAAGGAATCGATCTAGCCTTCCCATAGCTACCCCATTTTAAAAAGATTTAAATAAATGCAAATCAATCAAATTATCATAATGCAAATCAACCAACACATTATACGTAGATTTAACATAGTACAAATCTGAATTTTCATGCATTAATTTCCATTTATCCTTATAATATGGTTTTAAGAAGACACTCCTAACCAATCCTTCATAGGCTTCAAAAGACTCTTTATCCCATTAAATTTTTTTTTCTTCTCCACTCAAATTTACACCTCTAAGACCCATCCACCCAATCCCCTAAATATGAAATCACAACCTTTGAATTTTTCACCAAGGAATATACTCGATCAAATTCATCTTTTAAGATTAAATTCCGATCCCTAACCACATGTCAATCCAAATTTTTGTATATTTACCTACATCTCGCACAAAACCCTCCAACAACAACCAATTCCTTTTTATGCTATGACATGCTTTGTAAATATCTTTCTACAAACTTGAACATTATTGATTTTCAAGTTAGTAGATGATGCTTCCCATCCTAACCCTTCAATCCCATATCTAGATTACAAAATTTTATATCGTAAGCTATTTGATTCATTCAACATTTTTCATTTTCATTTTTTCTAGTAAAGCAGATATGAACAACTCTAAATCCTTAACACCCAAATCAATTAAATATTTTGGTTTATATATTTTGTGCCAATTAATCCATACAATTTTCTTCCTTTCTTTAATACCACACAAAAAGTTTCTTTGAATTTTCCCAAGTTACTTCAAAACAAAATTAGGAATTTTAAAAAAAGAAAGAAAAAAAGAGGGACGATGATTTTCGATATCTTCTATACCAATTAAAAATTGATTTTACGAAAATTGATTTTTTATATTATATTAAAAAGGAGACAATGTCACGTTTAATGTTTGTGTTATTTTTTTTTCTTTTGATAGATAGTATATATTAAATAAATTAGCCCTACAAATAATAATAATAATAATAATAATAATAATAATAATAATAATAATAAAGTTAAAAAACTTACAAGTAACTTATCATGATATGAGATCTATTCTCAAAAAAGAGAAAGGGTGCATCGCATTATGAGATGTTGTAGATGTGTTTTTGTTTATTACTAGTACCAAAGGACAATCAATTATTATAATTGGGACCATTCTAGTTGGTGCCACAGGCACTAACAAATTATAATAATAAAACAAAGAGAAAGAAAATCAAACTTTTGTGAACATATTGACAAGATTCATGAAAGGACAATCTATTTAATAATTATATCTTAGCATAAGTTCATGGGATAGATTAGATTATGGCAATAATTTTGTTTGTAGAATGTTCCCATTTTCCATTAAGTACATTTAACTGGATTCTTTTCTAATTAAAAAATTTGGGAATTAATGAAATATCAAAAGTACTGTTATCTAGCTAGTGGAATTGATAGTGAGTAGTAACTATGCTAGCTAGTGCTATCATTAGAGCATAAATTAGAAGCATAAAGTGCATTCTTTCAAATCTAAATATCTTTTATGGCACTCTAATTGGTGACATTAATTAATATTTCTCAATGTTAAATCATATATGTCCTGTGCACCTAATGCGTTTTTGATGCTTTAGTGCTTATTTAGTTTGTCTTTTCTTTTCTTTTCTTGTTTTTATTTCTTTTTTAAAAAGAAAAATTGCAAAAAAAAAAATAAAAATTCTAAAAACAAAAAAAAATCATGTTTTCAATCATTTTCAGTTTTTCCCAAGAATTGAAGAAGATTTGGGATGAAATTAAAATGGCACAAACCTTCAAATGTCACTGATCATGATGGAGTATCATGAAAATTGAAGCTAAAGCCAATAAAAGAAATTAAAAAGCAAGAAAGGATAGAGGGGGATATCCTACAGCTAAAATAAAATGAAAAAAAATACACCATTTAATTCTTGATTTTTTAGTAAAAATTCATATAAGTTGTTAACATTTATGTTTATTTGTGTCACTAGGATTTTAATCATTGATTCATATTGGTCTTTGGGATTAGTTAAAGGTGGATATTGTTAATGGAAATTTATCATGGTACGTTAAGTGTTACGTGAGACAATCAAAATTATATCGTTCTCACTTTAAAAGTTAATTTATTTTTTTTTCTGAAAATAATGTCATACATCATGAAAAATTATAATTTAACATAAGAAAATTAAATTAAAGTACGAGAAAAAATAGAAAGGGATATCTAACTTGAAGCTAAAATAAAACTTAAAAGGGAGGAAGCGTAGAGATTATAGGTATCATAAGGGGATTAAAACGAATTTATATAATAAATTGTTAGATCATAAATAAGCAATTTAATTATCATTAATTAAAGATAAAAATATAATTTTTGTAACTTTGAATATTTGTCTATTTGATTATATATCAAGTCTTGAAAATTGGAAGTCTAAGTTTAGGATTTGTGCGTGAGTATTTATTAAAAAAAACACAATTTTTGTTTTGGTTACATTGTTTTTTTTTTTTTAAAATAAGAAGATAAAAACACAATTTTTGTTTTGTTGAAAAAGGAAAGGAGTGGGGGGTGGTGGGGATAAGTGGGTTTAGCACCATGATTTGTGGAAACTGCATGATGAATCATTGCTTATTAGGCATATTGATATTATGTGCAAAGTCACATCAAAGAAAAGTTTGTAGCGACTCGTTTTTCCTTCCTTAATTGGGAGGGACCCTCTTCACTCTCTCCTTACTTCTAACCCATCACAATGCTGCCTTGGCAGTTTTTTCAGTTACTTACCTTACACTTTTATTACTCTCTTCGTTTTTATTTATAATTTATTTTTAACTAATTTATATATCTTAAAAAAATAGTTAAAATTAATTAATGGTATTGAATTTAATAAAATTTATATGGACTTTTCAACATTATTCTTATTTAATTTTTTATTGGTTTTACAAATCTTTCTCCTCACATTCTCCATTCACCTTAAACGGAGATATGTTATTGGTTGACACTATTTGTTTTAAAATTGTAAACTCATTAAATATAGCCAGGGTATATGAGTAAAAAATTATTTAATGCTTCACATGCTTTAAAAAGTGACTTATAAATAGGAACACCAAATACTTTTAAAATGTGACTTATAAATTGGAACGAAGAGAGTATAAATAAGAATATTTTTAAAAGAAGTAAAAATTTCTTATTTATATTGAATATGCTTTAGGATCCAAAATCACGGTCAATAAAAGTACTCATGGGATAACAAAATTGTTAACCAAACACTGAGTTAGCAAAGGGTTGGTTTTGTAGGCAGATTTGGCAGAATAAAATAGACAAAGTTCAAGAGTATCCTTTAGATGGCAAAGAATCCTTATTGTATCTTGTGAATGTGAACTACGAGGAGAGGCCACAAATTGGCTCAAATGTTGTACTACAAAACTCATATCAGGATGGGGGTTAGTTAAGTATAACAATCTGCCAATAAGGCATCAAAAAGAAGTAGGATCAACAAGTAATTCTGCATCGGTATCATGTAGCTTAGTTGCAGGATCAATTGGTGTAAATGAGGGCTTGCAGCTAGTAAGATCATAATCTATAAGAAGTTGCAAACAATATTCGTGCTGATTGAGCAAAGTTCGCAAAGAAGAGTGTGCAATCTCATGCCCAAGAAAATATTTCAACGGACCTGAGTCTTAGATGCGAACAAAGTGGTGCAGAAATTTTTTGATAGTAGTGAGTTCCTCAAGATCATTGCCAGCAAGGACCACATCATCCACATAGACCAATAAGGTCGTGAATGATGAATCTGACTTCTTTACTAATAAGGAGTAATCCACGAAACTTTGTTTATATCCCAAGAAGAGTAATGCCAAAGTGAGTCTTTGATTCCATTGTTGACTAGCCTGCTTAAGGTCGTATAAAGACTTCTTCAATTTGCAAACGAGATTGGGCTGAGAAAGTTTGACATTGGATGGAGGTTTCATGTAGACCTCCTCAGTCAAATCCCCATGTAAGAATGTGTTGTCGATGTCTAATTGGTGAAGATACGAATTGTAAGTATAAGCTAGAGATATGAGGAGTCTTACACTAGTAAGTTTGGCAACTGGAGAGTACATCTCAAAATAGTCAACACTGTGTGCATATAACCTTTAGCTACAAAGTGAGCCTTGTATCTTTCTATGTTACCATTTGCCTTAAACTTGACCTTGTAAACCCATTTTCACCCCATAGGCTGTTTCCCTTTGGGTAATTCCACTAAGGATAGCGTCTGATTCTCTTCTAAAGCTTTTAATTCAGCGAGCATAGCCTTCTTCCTGCAATCATGTTGACTAGCTTCCTTAAAGGATATGGACTACACAATGGATAAAATAGAAAAACAAAAAAGAAGTGTGAGAATCTAAGCATTTTAAATATAAAAAAAATAGATATTGATGCATGTGAAATGGAGTATTAAAAGAAGTGTAATTAGAGGAAATGGCACCACAAACATAATCACTTAAATGACTATATGGTCCTTTAGTTCTTAAAGAAGCATGTTTTTCAAAAGGAATGATTTGGTTAGCATCACTATCAACAATAGTTTCATTATGAACATCAGAATTAAAAGTAACAGGAGCATTAGATAAATCAGAGTTATTATTTTCATGAACAACAAAATCAATAGGAACAACAGGATGAAAAGTATTGTCGGGAATAAGGGTGGAAAAACGGGCTAGCCCGGCCTGCCAGGCCCACCTCCATTTAAGCTTGCCCAAAAACGGGACGGACCAACCCAATTCGCCAAAAAATGGGCCCGATATCCTAGCCCGACCCATTATAAGCGTTGTATGCGGCCCATTTACTAAAAAACCCTCATAAATATAGGAATGATTGGAATAGATTTTGTCTAATCTTCACTCTCTTCACATCATTAGAGACAGAGTGGAAAAACAAAAAGAAAGAACAGATTCAACGTTAGCGAGGCAAGGCAAGAAAAAGGAAGAGGACTAGAGGAGGAAGCTTACTTGCTTGTGGCTTGCGAGAGACAGAGGGACGCTGGACGGCGGCGGCGGAGGACGTAGGCGGGTCTTTGGCAGGCTATAGCGGCGTGGTTGAACGAAAAAGAAGGTGACTTGTGAGAAGAATGGGAGAGAGATGGGCAATGGACTACGCAGCTAGTTTGAGTGTGAGAAGTGTATGAGAAATTAGGGTTCAAAAATCATCTTTTTTTAAAAAAAAATTAAAATTAATTCTTTTTAAATTTGGTTTTTTTTTAAAAAAAAAACTGGCCTGCCAACCCCACCCCGCCTGTAGCCCACATAACCCGCATGTAAAACGGGACATGCTTTTTTGGATGGCAGACTCATTTTGACAGCCCAGCCCATCTAATAATGGCAAGCCAGCCCGCCGGGCCCAGCCCACATTGCCATCCCTAGTCGTGAATGGATTAACCAAAAATACAATGTGTATTATCAATAGAAGCGTTGATAGGACCATGAAAAGAATGCATATAAGAATTATGAGAATCAGCAAGAGAATGATGTTCTTGATGAGGAAATGAGTTCTCATAAAATAAGACATCCCTAAAAACAAAAAATAGATTTAGAATGTTGATTAAAAAGAACAAAACATTTAATGCCCGTTTGAAAACCAAGAAAAAACACATTTTGAAGCCCTTCAATCAGGTTTAGTTCTACCAAACAGAAGGGTATTAGCAAAAGCAAGACAATAAATCTTGGAGATTAGGAAGAGTATCATAGACCAATTCAAAAGGGAATTTTTGGGAAAGTGAACTAGAAGGTAACCTATTAATGATATGCACATAATGTCTAATGGTGTGAGACCCAAAAATGTTAGGAAGATGAACCTGAAATAGCAAGGCACGAGCTACATTAAGGATATGCTGGTGCTTGCATTCCACAATCCCATTTTGTAGTGGGCATTCGGCACAAGAGGTTTCATGAAGTATTCCTTTCTTTGTAAGAAAATCATGCATTTAAAATTCCCTACCGTTGTCAGAACGAATGCGTTTTAGTTTTAAATCATGTTGATTTTCAATCCTAAGAAGAAACTTTTCAAGAATAGTTTTAACTCTGGATTTGCTTTTTAAAAGATGAGTCAATGTAAAACAACTAAAGTCATCTTTATAAAAAAGTATCGATGCCCTTCAATAGAAACAGTTCCTAAAAGACCCTAAATGTCCACATAGATTCATTCAAAAAATCTAGATGTTTGGTTGGAACTAAGAAATAAAGGCAATTTTCTTTGGCATGAGTAATGGAAAACATCACATGAATAAAAATTGTGATAAGTTATGTAAGAATATTGAGAACATAAAGTCTTGAGAACTTTATTGGAAACATGACCTAATTTTACATGCCACAAGAAGGAATTATTTGAAGTTTGTGAAGAAACAAAATTGATAAAGCTATTTTTAACAGATGCAACCAAATCATTGTTTTGTAAAAGATAGTATAAGCCATTCCTCTTCCTAGCTACTCCAATCATCCTCCAAGGGAATTGCAGCACAACAAAATAATCATGATTAACAAAGAGGACCAGATATGCAGAATTGAAATTGGAGGTGAGTTTGGAAATGGAAATCATAGGACAACAAAATTAAGAACATATAAAACATTGAGTAAAGTCAGATTACCTAGAACTACAGTGTCATTAAAATGAGCTATAACATTATTATTAGATAATCTAATAAAACTTGGAGAAATTGTAGGGTGTGATAGGATAGGTACTACCTAAGAGAGGAGGTGAATTAGGTAGTGGGAACTTTTCAAACTCATGCGGCGGAAGCATTATCAAATTGCAAATCCAATGTGATAGAGAAATGTGAGTATACAAATGAGAGTCACCAATCAAGTATAGTGAAACAAATAGGTTTTAACAATTTAAACTGTAAGCATTGAAGTTATTTATCATGCAATTAACAAGGAACACTTTTTAATGATTACCAAAACTTTTTACAAACTTGTTTTAGGTGTCAAGGTTTGATTAATGTAATGTGATATATTTGATGATGTTACCTTGCCTTTTATCAAGTCCAATTAACAAAGTTAAATATGGTCAAAGTGTGTGTGATAAACGTGTGAAATGCAAAGTGAGATAAAAAGCATAAAAAAAACAAAACACAAGGAATTTATACTGGTTTGAGGTTCTAACACGCCTACATCCAATCCAAACACTAGCAAATGCACTAGCTTGGATTTTTTCACTATCACACAATAGCAATTACAATGTTTTAAACACAAGATTCACCCAATCACCTAGGAAACCTCTACTCAAACACACAAACCAAGAGAAACCCATTCTCTATTGATTTTTCAAACACCTAAAGCACCTTTAGGATTTTCCAGAAGCTACCTAAGCCCCCTTAGAATTTATGTTTAACCACTAAAGAAACCCTCTTTGGATTTGCACCTAAAGCCACCACCTTAGGGTTTTTCTCAATCCACCAAGAAGACTCACTCTTAGCACAATCAAACAATTCCTAAGCCACAAGTTAGGACTTCTCACACAGCCACTTGAAGATACACCTTAAGATTTATGTCAAACACCACCTAAGATACCACTTAGGATTTCACACAAGCACCTTGTGTGCACCACACAAGATAATCCCTTTCGGGCAAGCCTATTACCCTTCAATATCCTTAGAACCCCTAAGGAAAGCAAGATTTAAGGGTTAGAGGCGCAAAAACACATAACCCACTTGCACTATCGCCAATTCCCAATCAAACAATCAAAAGGAATTAAAACTATAAAAATTACAATAACTACAATGAAACCCTAAATCAAAAATCAATGTAAAAGGAAGGAGTTCACCTAATTGCTCTTCGATTGATCTTCATGATACTTTCTTGATCAACCAAACATGTTAGAATCCAAGCCTTTGATCAATTGAATAAAGCCCATTAGTAATCTAAAGAATGATGCAATGTAGAAGATGATTCTTGAAGATTTTCTCACTTAATCAAGCATAGATGAACCTCTCATGAAATTGATGAACTAGAAACCCTAGGAAAGCTTTTGGAAGGTGCTTTATCTCACTAATGTCATGCAAAAATGAAAATGAAAAATTTCTCTCTTGATCCCAAGGCTCAAAACCACTTTATATGGGGTTTTTAGGATCATTACATCGATGTACAACATGCTTACATCGATGTAATACATGTAGTTTCTTCCCATGTTTTCAAAGTTTCACAGACAGAGAATTTTGGCCTATATACATCGATATACAAAGGCCTTTTACATTGATATAAATGCTCAATTTTATCCTCCTGCACTTAGTTTTTGAAAACAAAAAAAATTTGAACTATGTACATGCATGTAAATCCAATTTACATTGATGTAGCTCACTCAAAAACCTTCTACAACTTCCAAAACACTTTGAACACTATTCCTAACATGTTCTAACATAAAATCAATGATCATAACCAATTGAAAACACTTTAAGACCACTTAGACATCTTTGTTCAAGTAAACCTAAAGCTCATCCTTTTGAATGCAATGCAAGTAAGCTTTTCAAAATCATTTGAGCATGATGCAATATATGATCCATGAAGTTGATTTGGGGTCAATTCAATTCATTCAAAGTGATCCTAACTTGTCTAGCAAGGAAGCAATCAAGCAAATTAACTCCTTACCAAAAGAAATCTATAACACACAACCTAGAAAATTCTAGCAAGCAATTAAACAAAAGGTCTTATTTGCTTCAAGTTGTGATTGATCTTCTTCTGCTTTTGTCATCTTGCCTTGACTTGTTGACTTGAAACTTGGTTCTTCTTCAAGCTTCCCCTTAAGTTATCAAGAGCTTTGTCTTCATCAAAATAAGCATCATCAAGGGTGCTATTGGTGTGCTACCTCTTGATCAACAGAAATAGGAATTAATGATTTGAAGAGATGTTTAGAGGGGAAAATGTGGTCAGTTGCACCACTATCAAGTATCCAAACAGGTGAAAGGAAAGAATTACCTATCATGGAATTAACCATAAAAGTTTGAGCATTATTGATAGAGTGGGAAGGATCCTTAGATTGATGCAACAAAGACAGAATGTTTTGAAATTGATTTTTGAGAAGGTTGAGTTGATCCTGAGTAGAATTGCCTATTTGAGAAGCTTCTTGTGGTGACATATTTGAATCCACCTCAATCAAGCTAATAGAGGTTTTGAATTGTGTAGAATGTCCTTTTCCCTTGGTTTTATAGCCAGCAGGAAATCTGTGGAGATAGAAGCATGAATCAATTGTATGGTTAGGCTTCGTACAATAAGTACAGATTTTAGTACCTCTGCCATTAGTGCCTTTTCCAGATCTACCACCACCGCTTGAATGTTCAAAACCACCTCTACTGAGTGAAGCTGACTTAGTATTTTCATTAGAGACGTTGACAAGAGTAGTGGATTCAATCGATGGTGTAGGGATTGGAGATCCAAATTCGCGTTCTTGCTGAAAAATAAGGGAAAAGACCTTAAAAATGAACGGCACTGGTTCTAATATCATAATCCAAGATCGCATATAGGCAAATTCCTCATTCAAACCATGCCGAAATTTGATAATGCAATCGTCTTCACGTTCTTTCTAAACCGTTGATAAAACACCACATGAACAAGTTTGAAGGCATATACAAACCAAAGGAGATCGAAACATCTCAAATTCCTTCCAAAGGCTTTTGAGTCGAGTGAAATAATCAGAGACACCGGAATCCCCTTGTTTGCAAGACTGAATCTCTTCTTAGAAGTCAGCAATTCGAAATTTGTCACCATGCGAGAACCTTTCATGAAGATCTTTCCAAATTTCTGTAGATGTATCAAACTAACTCCCAGATCTTGCAATAGCAGGTGTCATCGAATGCATCATCCACAATTTCACCATACAATCACATCGATGCCATGCTTCGCACAAAGGATCAATGAGAGGCAGAGAGGGAAACGATCCATCAACAAAGCATTCCTTGTTCTTCGAATCTAGGGCACAAATCATATCGCAAATCATATCGTGGTAATTTCGCTCAATAAGTGCAGGATAAACAAGAACATAAGATGGATTTTCACTCTGATGTAAGAAAATAGGGTTTGATGGATTAATCAGATGATTGGAGCTCTAGTTCTCAGAAGAATTTTCATTGGAAGAATCCATGGCTGATCAAAGAGAAATCAAAGTAATGAATAGAAGAAATGAATCGTAAAAAAAGCAAAAAAGAATTAGAAAAACGAGAGCTCTATGAATAAAATACAAATAGTTAGTCGAAATAGGTATAATTGTGAAAATATCCATCATATTTATTAATAATCATATGAATAAAATATAAAGAATTAATTTATATACATCAAGAAAAGAATAGAAGCTAATAGTAACTAACACAATAACTTGCTCTAATGAAGTTAGCATCCTAATTAATAAGTTTTTACAATCAGAATAATATTCAAATGGATCAAAATATAATCTAGGCCCAATAGACCCATATATCATAATATTCTTCAAATAAGATGTAGAGTTTACGATTTTCTTGATTCATTTATATTCTTTTATGTGTTTAATACTCCTTTCATCCTAATGGGCAGGTATATTTTCCTTTAATTTATGTGAAGCATGCATGTGTCCCATTTAATCTTAAAAAAATTATTGTTAGGCTTGTACATGAATAATGATCGTTTTGTTCCTTGGGCACGAACAATTCACACTATATGCTAGCTGTCATTCTTAGAAGACATTTCTCGAAACACCAATTGTTTAATTTAATTTGCAGTATGTGGTAACAATAATTGAACCAATTGCACGTATTCACTCTTAGCCTGTTAGGCCCTCAGCATTATACAACGTAACGTAACATAACTTGCCCTGTGGAAAATTTTAAATTAAAAGAAAAAAAAAATGTACGTGAAACTTAATTCGAATGGGACTTGTGGTCTAATTTGAACCAATAAAAAAAAAAAATGCTGCCGAAGAGTATCGAGTATTCATTGTTAGAAGTATTTGACTAATCTCTTTCTCAAAACTAAATTTTTAAAAAGTAGTTATTAAATATTTGCTACTAATAAAAAATTAAACGAATACACTTACAATTAAAAAACGAGGTGAACTAGCACACTTTCTAGTTAGAGTATCTAGATTTAGATCTAGATGAAGCTATAGGCTAATTGAGACTTTATTCCATGGTATACCGTGACTCCCCATTTCTTAAGCAAAGGAACCTAGCTCTCATTATTTTGAAAGATTCTAAAATATCTTGGTGGCACAGAGCAATTTTGAAGCATTAGATTCCATCTTTGACCCATTAAGGTTCATGCATTATGGCATATAAGGTATAAAATCTAGGGAGAGTATGGTCAATAAATGGATGCCGACCCTTCTGGTTACTCTGCCAGGCAAAAGGGCCTTTAAGGTTTCATTCCAATACCAAATTCGAATCTAAGAAACCTTGGATTTTGTAAATTTATTGAATAAATTAGACTACCAATAACATTTTATATGTGACGTTTTTTCTCATGAAAAAAAAATTTACAAAAAGAATCATTCATTGAATATAAGGTTTCTTGTAAAATTTATAAAATAAAAATTATTTTTAAAATAAACTAATCCAATTTAATGTGTTGTATTTTTTAAATATAGTATTCTCATACCTGCTATATACCCGTAAGTACCTCTAAGAAGTATCCAATGAGTTTATTAGATAGTTGTGGGTATAGGTGGAAATAGATCAGACAAGACTTTGCTAAATAAGCTAGATCTATTTAATAGTAATTATTAGAGTTAAATCCAGTTTATTGACTTGTCATATGCTTATTTTTCAGCCTAAGCCTAGCCTATTTAAAACCTTATAAAGCCTGAAAGCCTATTAATAGACCTACTTTGTCTAAAAATATCTATAAATGTCAACAATTGTATTTTAAATAAGCTAACAAGCTTCTAAATAGGCTAATAAATCTTTTTAACAGACATTTAAATAGGCCTAGTTTAATTATTTCATATTCAACCAAACCAATTAAAATCTATGGCATTCAACCAATAATAATTTATTAATATTATTACATGCCATAGACAATAAAGATCACAAATTTATATATGTTATTTTTTTTATCAACCAAACAATATTAGATCATACACTACACCTAAAACAACATATAATCTTCAATATCATATAATCAAGTAGCTTATTAACCTTCAAAACAATAAAAAAATTATTATTAAAATAAAGCATTGATAGACATATTAAAAGGTCTAAATGGAATGGGTGTTTGCTTCTTTTCTGCCCTTAACTTAACCCTTCTTTGTAAGCACAATTTTTTATTTTGTATATTTGTCTCTTAAATAAGTTAATATATCTTATTATTATTAATGTATATTATCTTAAATTTTTTTCTTAAAAATATTTAAATACAGAGATTGAATTTTTTTCATCAGATTCAATATACTATCTACCAGTAAAATTTATTGTATTTATATTTATAAAATTTATTTTATATATATATATATATATATATATATATATATAGGGATCCATTTACTTCAAAAGTAAGTGTTATATACTTACTCTTATAACTCCATATGAACATTGAATTTCACCAATCCTACCACTAAGTTATAAGTTATTATCATGATGATTATATATACCAAATTTTAGAAAAAAACAAACATCTCTATGTACGTCATAATGTATGTGACATTTATGTATGTTTTAAAATGTCTTTTGTTTATTAAATTAAAGTGGATAAATGAAATACCATCAACTTTTCAAATCCAATGAAATTTTGTATAGTTGATCTATATACTATGAACTTTCAATTTAACGGTTGGATTCATAAAATTTCATGTTTATATGGAGTTATAAAATGGAGTAAATATCGCAATACTTACTCTTAGAGTAAACGAATTCCTCCTCTATATATATAAATTAAATAAGTCGGTCTATTAAGCTTAATAGAAATTTTAAAAAATCTGAACCTAACCTCTTTATTAAACATGTCAGGCTAGGCTTTGAATAGGCCAGCCTGAAGACCCCTATCAGGACTGACTTTTTTCACCCTTAATTGCAGGTATCAATAAGTACTTGTGGGTATTTATTAATGGTTTTTACAATTTAACAATAATTGGATTAGATTTTTTAATGGTTGAAATTAATTTCTTTTACTATATTCTATGTATATTCACTAAACTCCTTACCATGCACTACTTGATAACTTTTTCATATATAAAATTTTATTGGTAGCTAATCATTATCAACTTATGGGTACAAATTAAAAAAATCATTTTATTAATTTATAAAAAACTATTTTTAAATATATAAAATAATAAAGTTTAATTGATATTTTTAAATGTCTGATAAAGTCAGTACAGCTGACAAGAACATATGTACGTGGGTTCTATCCTTGATTTGTAACTTCCTTATAAAACTTTTAAAATCTTACAAAATAAATAAATAAATAAATATCTATAATCTGAAGTACTACTAATTTTGGATTTTCACACTCAAAATAAATAATAAATTGATGGTAAAATAAAACCCAAGTTGAAAAAGCGAAGGTACCCCCCATGGAATCAAGTATTGAAGCAGAAAGTGGCCCAACTGCAATAAGGCCACGATGGATACACGTGCAATATCTTTTTCCGGGTCCCACACGCCCCACGGGTCAATCAAATCAAACCCATCATTTTCCCACCTATCCCTCTCTATGTTCATTTTTTTCTCCAACATTTCTAAGCTGACTACAAAAGAAAAAGTAAATTATAAACCCAAAAAAATACATAATAAAGAAAATTAATTAAGAGTGCGTGCTAGGGGAACAATCAAAATTTTACACATAAGAACCCAGTCACGAACTATGGAAAAAGTGTACTACTTGCTAAAATTCTTTTGTCGTTTCTACTCCCCTTCCTATTAAATTTCCCATTTAATTTTTAATATTTCTTTAATTTCGTTTGGAAACAGCAGAGAAACTAGCCTAGTCAGATTATTTGACTTTTTTTATTTTTATTTTATTTTATTTTTTCTTGTGATGATTCGTTTACAACACGGACAAATATTTGATTCCAAAAACACCCCAAAGTCCACCGTCTCTGCAATTTCATCAGCAGTTATGGCAGTTTGGTTCACCTAATTAAATTCTAGTAATAATCATGTTTATATTCTGATAACCTGGTATTTTCCCTAATGGATTCATGGAATTGAAAACCACCATAATTTTAATTTACAGTTACAATTGCGTTACTGTTATAGTCATGTTATGTTAAATACAATTAATATGATTAAACATAAATAATACAGTTATTGCAGACTGTAATAATAATTTAGTGTGATTTCGATTACGGGTAAAACTTTAATTGGTGTGACATAATGTTAAACGGATCCTAACAATGTAAACTAGTTACGTTCTAGAATGTACATTATTAAAATTTAGGAATATGAATAATACTCAAATGAATCATGTTCTCTTTGCCAAATTTTTATTTAAAGAAAGACCCGGTTAATGATCAAAGGCTCAATTAATTTAATTTCCTACAGAAATATTTAATAGTTTTTTCTTTTTTTTTTTCCCCTTGGGATCTGCAGTTCCTTTTCAACGTGCCTAACTCTTTTTGACAATACCTTATTTGGTTTTAAACTTTTTATAACAAAATTATGATCCCCATGAAACAAAAAAATAAAAAATAAAAATGAGAGCGACACATGCAAGTTTGAAATTAATTTAGTTACTGTTCACATGAAGGTTAGCTTGCAAGCATCTCCTATAGGCCACCGGTTTTGACTCAATACATGAATATGTTGATATATGAAATATCTGAAATAAACATAAAAAAAAAAAAAAAACCTTCTCTCATTCTGAAAGAGCTGATTCAACAATAGAGACTCAAGTGATTTAGGTAGAGTTGGATAAAATAGAATAAAATGTGTATAATATTTGTTGACCATGAAATACAATATGATCATATGTCAGATTTTGCTTTTAGTGTTGGTTAAAATATAGAAAATAATATGCATAATACATATATAACTTTACTTTACTTGGTATAACATGTAAAATTAAATAAAAAATAAAATGTTACATTTTTTAATATTTTGTTAAATAATTTATGAGCATAATCAAAATAATAATTTTACAGTTTATTAATTTTTATATTGATATTTTATGAAAATATTTTTAAATCATTATACAAAATTCTCACGAGAAATATAATCATTAAATATACTTTTAAAAATAATTATTAAATATAATTTATGTTGAATATACTTTTATTATATAAATTTAAAAAAAATATTTTATGGTTAAATAAAAAATAATACTACATAATATAAGGTTTAAGGAATTTAAATATATATTATTTTGTCAATAAAAAATGACTAATTGAAAGTAATGATAATCCATTTTTGTGTGTTATGTTCTCCTCGATTCTACCCTTTTCGCTGAAAACAAAAGTGTTCTGTTCATGTGCCTTAGTGTGTTGGTCTGTTCCTCTTGATCGATATACCAAACATAGAATATTACTCTATGTCCCATTTTATCTTGTTCAAATACGTCTGTTACACACTACTTTAATGTTTTTTTTCCTATATATAGTTGAATATAATGGTTGAATCCTCAAAATTATATAACTTTTCTTTTATATATTTCAAAATTATATAACTTATTTAATACATTGATTGCAAAGAGGTTTAAACTTAAGGATTCATGTATACAATTACCGCCCACTAACTCAATTATAATGGCTCTCAAAATTATAGAACTAATGCAAAAGAACTTTGGGTCGGTTGGCTTATTGGACACACATACTTTATTTATGAGACACTATGCTTTTGAAAAACATAGTCATAGTTAGGAGGGTTAGGTCCAGATTGTGCATATTTAAATTATATGAATGTGCAAACTAATTTAACCAACATTCAATGTACCCCAAATAGAAGTACTTCTTCCATTTTATAATATAAGATCATTTTTAAATAAAATGATTGTTTTATTTTATAAAGTCTTTTACAAATTTTTAAAATCACTAATTAGACTTTTTCTTTTTTACTCTTCATAAATGATCAAATTTTTTTCTTCAAAATTTAAACAAATGCAATAATAATTAAATGCTTCAACTTTAAATAGAGGTAAACATGAAAAATTGTACTAATTTTTTAAAACTCAAGATATTAATTGATGTTTTTATAAGAATAGCAATTATTGTTCAAATAGGACCTTATAACATGAAGCGGAGGTAGTATTTACATCTTTATTCGAAGACCATAAGTGGTTTATTTCGGAATTAGTTATATTTTGTTTAGTTTTGCAATGATAAAATTAATTTTGAATATAATTAATTTTATGAAATTAATTATGAGTAAAATTAATTGCGAAATAATCAAATTTTTAGAGATAATATTGTTTATATACTCTCTTTTTTTTGCTATGATATATACTTTTTTTTATCAAAAATAATTTTTATAACTACCAATAATATCTTGTCAGTTGTCAATAATAAATATATTAAAGGACAATTGTTTCTTTTCTTTTTTCTTCTTGTATCAAAAAAATTATTTAAGGACAAATATTATTGAAGCGCACACATTTTTTTTGTTTTATAAGGAAATTACAAATCGAACCTTATATATCACACACTCACACACACATGTCCTTATCATTTCAGCTGCTGACCTTACTGGATGAATCGCACACATTTATTGATGCATAAGTGATTTTATTGAAAATAAAAGTAATTATAAATCACTTCTCCTCCATTCATATTTTGGTATAATAATAATTAATTATAAAAAAATTACTTATACATTATAATTTAAATTTGATTTACAACAAACAATAATTTGACCACTCTATAAATGATTCCAAACACGCATAAGTTAGTAGGCCAAAGTTTTAAACAATCCAATTATGATTAAATCACAAGACATAATATAAAAGTTTTCACATAATTAATTTAATCTATTATGTTTGAAAAGTTTTTCAAATGACATGAAATCTAATATGTTTAATTAAATAAGCTTTTGAAAGAATAAGAGTTATATTCAATAAAAAAGTCTTGCCTAGCTTCAATAGCCTAGGTTGGTCTAGTTTGAGCCTAACATAGACTAGACGACGTCTAGACCTAATTAAGGCCGACGTTGAGTTATATGACCTATTTCTATGTTACTTCTTTAGCAAGTAACAAATATTTTGGAATATGAATACACTATTCTTGTGTGAACATATGCATACCATTAAGACCTGGACTCAGATTCTCCTAGTGTCACTTTCTTGTTGTAACAAAAGAAAAGAAAAAAAACAAAAGAAAAGAAAAGAGTTCTTGTGAAGCCAATTAATTAATACTCTATCATAAACATTATTCTTGTTCGAAGACGAAAGAGAAAGAGAAAACAAACAAAATGTGGAAAAGCAATTAAAATGCCAATGGTTTTTAAGTTTACTGTATACAAGTTAGGTTGGATGGAGCTCCTAGTTTTTATTAAACTCAAACTAATACAGGGGGCAATTGATTTTATTTGTCAATATACAAGTTATACTATAAGATTCTGTTATTTGATACCTATTTTGAAAATTAATTATTATGGAACAACATCAAAAGGTACCGTATAAAATTTGAAATAATTTTGGATGTTGTAACCAAAAATTAAAAAAACAAACGTAGTTTACACTCTTCAGATTTTGGAAGTTTTTCAACACGTTCGCGAGAAGGTTAGAAATGTCGCTTTGGGAGAGAATCTAGGGAAAGACAAGAGAAAAAGAGGGAATAAATAAATAACTCTTGTTAATATTGTTAAGCATGACAAACCCTGCTAATTAAAGACAAAGGAAATTAGTTTTTAAACTTGTTTTATCGGTTGCTATTATTGCTTTACTACTTTACTCGGCTCATTCATGATATTAAATAGTGTTGGATAACGGTACAAAATAAAACGGAATTGTTGTGATTGTATCTGGTTGGAATAGTGGACAAACAATGCCTATGATGCCCTGGATCAATGATGAACTCAAGACGGGGCATCTAAGCTCCAACAGCGGTGGTGGTGCACTTGTAAGTACTCCAATGCTCAAGTCAATAGTGGAATTAGGGTTGATATGTAATAATTAGAATGATACGTATCTTGTATGGTGCACTTAAATGAGTATTTATCTTAGGTGCATTAGATAGGGTTGACCGTGAGTCTTAATGGGCCATCAATGTTCTGTCTCGGCCCATTCCATGACCATCGTCATATTTCGTGGGTCAGTTCATATCCCGTCTTCATGGCGAGATAACCTCAAGGTTGCACCTCATCACGCCTAGGACGACATGTGACACCTGACCGAGATATCATAAATCCGGTCCATAACAGGAATAAAACAGAATGGAACATAACATATGTGTATTGTATTTGGTGACCATGGAACAAAACATGACTATATATATTATTTTATATCTAGTGCGGATTAAAATATAGAAAATATTTTTATATTACATATAAAATTTTACTTTACTTAATTGAAAGTATAAAATTAAAAGAAAAATAAAATAGAATATTTTTTTAATTTCTTTTTTTACAAAATTATGAGTATAACTAAATAATAATTTTAAAATATATTAATTTTTGCATTAATATTTTATGAAAAATGAATTATTAAATACAAACTTCTCTCAATAAATATAATTATTAAATATAATTTTAAAAATAATTATTAAATAAAATTATGTTTAATATATTATTATTATGTAAATTTTTTAAAAATATTTTTTGGTCGAAAAAAAATAATATAAGGTTTAAGAAATTTAAATAGATATTATTTTATTAATAAAAAATGACTCTATGAAAATAATGATAATTCTTTTGCGAGTGTTCTGTTTCCTTCCGTTCCATCATTTTCAATAGAACCAATTTGTCCCGTTCATTTGCCTCAGTGTCATGTTCCGTTCCTTTTGACTGATTTACCAAATGAGGAACAATTTCAAACACGTTTGTCAAACATTACCTAAGAAAACAAGGATAAGCAATCGAATCATAGTTGAGGGTGTTCGAGCTAGGAGTGAAAAAACGAGCTTGGTCTTTCGGATTGGCCCGTTTGTCCACCTTAAATTGACGGGCCAAGTTGTATATTAAAACCTGGGAGGATGGGATTAACACCATCTCTATTGGAAGTGACACCATCCTTTTTTATATGTAAGAATCATAAATTTATATACTAAAAAGGATGGTGTCACTCCCAATAAGGATGATGCTAATCCCATCCACCTAAAATCTGTTACCCCCACTTTGCCCGCCTCATTGGCCTGTTTTTCTTATTCTTCTTATAAACTTTTATTTATGTGAAGAGAGGTTAAGAGTTAAAAATAAAATAAATACAATTAAAAATTATAGTTTTTTATGAAAATAATTTTTTTTAATGAGAACATATTTTTTTAACAATTTTTTTAAGAAAGCTCTTTTTTTATATAAAAATATATTTTTTTAAAGGCTAAACGGGTTAGCTCGCAACTTGCCAGGCTAATCACAAAATGGGTCGGACTAGAAAAATAAGCTCGTATAGTCATGGCGTGTCGGACCACCCAGGTCTGCATTTTAGCGGGCCAAATGAATAGTGGGTTAAACGGGTCACAATGTACATCGAAATGTATGTGACGGCATAAAAAAAATTGTTTATATTTCATCTTGGGTAGGGTTAGAAATGTGTCGTGTCAAACTTGTCTCGACTCAGCTCGACTTAATTATAATTTATCTCAATCAAACTCGAGTGGAGCTTTCTATGAATCAATTTTTTAAGCTCAAGTTTGACTTGTTTAAAATTCATGAACTGTTTCATTCCTCTCACGAGCTTGCCAGAAGTTCTCAACTTTTTAAAATTGTTATTTTTTTTATCTTTTATGGTGTAAATAAAAATTGTTGAAATAAATTATTTTTATAAATTGACACTAAAGTAAAAAATTTATGAAGAAAAGTTGGGTATATTTATGATTATCAAAATCAAAATAAAAGCTCATTGTAATTATATATATATATATATATATATATATATATATATATATATATTTGTTTATTTACTTATCGAGTTAGTTGATGAACCAAATAAATTGAGTTGTGCTTGGCTCAAGTTCAGCTCGTTTAGTTAATGAACTTAATTCTTAGTTCAAGTTTAGCTCATTCAAGTCATAAACCAAATTCATCGAGCTAATTAACAAGACAAATGTCGAATATAAATCAAATTAGCTAGGTTCAGTTCTAGCCTTAATCTTGGGTACAGTGTTTATGACCTGATCATATCCCTTACCCCAACCTAACTCTAGATTTCATGGGAATGAATGTTCTTAGGTCAAGACAAATGCTTTCCATGCATTTTATATCTTAGGGTTTGTTTCAAGTTCTATTTACTTATTTAATTCTCAAGTTAGAGTTATGTTTAAGTCTATTGTCGAGTTACCCAATCAGGTGCAATGCTATGGTCTATTATCTTTTTTTACCTTATATTTTTTTGTTTTCTACCATTACTTATTATCTTTTTTTACCTTATATTTTTTTGTTTTCTACCATTACTTAACTAGCACATTTTTCTCTAAAATATTTGTTCCAATAGTAGTATTGTATGAAATATTTAATAATTAAATACAATTTTACTCATATCTACATTTTTATTGAATCAACAAAAATGAGTTCAGAATATCTTTCATTTTTCTTAAATTAAAAATTTAAATCATTAAATATGTTATTAAGCATACTATTATGTTATTATTGTCAATTTTAAGTATTAGTTTTATGATAAATTACTAATAATAGTAAATTATATTTAAAATTTTTATATTTCTTTAAGCTTAGGTCGAGTTTGAGTCTAAATAATTAATCTAAATCATATCTAGGTCTTCATGAGAGACAAGTGTAAATCATCCTACATACACTCCTAATTTCACCTATTTAATGATTATAAAACAAGAATAGCAACAAATTAAACACATGATAAGGTCATATATGGAGTAAAAGTCAATATGAAATAATCCAAATTTATTTTCTCCTTTTCAGTGGTACACCAATAACCAGCTTGTAACTTTAAAGCTTCTCTCTCACACTTTTCTTTCTTGAATTTATGGTAGAATGAATCAGCTGGTCACAGTAATTGGACTACCAGCATGTTTGAAAAAGAGTAATTATATTTAGTAAAATATTTTTTATTTTCTTAAAATTGTCTCATATATAGCTTATGAAAATAAGTGAATCCAAACACATTAAATTGTAGATTTTTTTCCAATTAAATGTAATAACTTTTATCCCAAGTTTATTCTATAGAATAGAATTTTATATGGATAGTTGAGACAATCAATCAAATAATTTAATACTTTTACCAAAATAATCAAATAATTTTTTTATTCATTTAAGAATATCAAGTAATAAATAACCATAAAAATAGTAAATGGTGATTTTCTCCAATATTTAAACGAATCTGAATAAAATCCTGCCTTTTCCATAGATACGGGTTAAATATTCTCCCTAATTAACAGTTTCAGTCGGTGACCATTTCTTTCCAAGAAAATCCCCTATTGCTTAAACAGTAACAATTATTGAATAATATAATCCTGGAGTATCCAATCCTTAAAACCATTCTTTATTTAAATAAGAAAATTGTAATTCTATGCTATAGCTAGGTTAAAGGTCTAAGAAGACAGAGGAAAAAAAAAATAAAGAATAATGAATGAAAGAGAAAGTTAGTGACAAAATAAATAATCTCATTAAAAAAGTGTTGCAAGAATATTTTATTTCTTAAGAAGATCATAATACTTCTCTATTTTTTATTAGAAGCAACTTTTAACTTCATTTGATGTAATTATATATAAATTTTTTTAGTAATTAATTATTGAGTTTTTATTTTCAATTAACATGATTTTTTTTCGATAATAATTATAATAAGGGATAATTTTAAAAGTTAAATAAATTTTTAGATGAAATTAAAAAAAATTAAATAATTTTTTTTAGTATGTTTGTAATTGGTTACTTTTGCTTATAATAAATATCCGAAATAAGTTTCATATTGCTTATCTCAGTCTTCAAAATGCACTTTAAATATTTGTTGATCTACTCTTCATATTATTAATTGATGTTGTGATAGAACCTTAACAATAAAAAACTATATAACTACTATTTATCTTTGATAGAATGATGAAAAAATAAATGAAACTAATAAAATCTAACAAAGTTAATAACCGGTTTAGTCATTTAATTACTTAAATATATTAACAAAAATTGAAACTATTGTGTTATTAAGTAATTTGAATTGTCTTGTATTTTTTATTTTTTTATGTTTTTTATATTACAAGAGAGATAGATACAATAAAATTTCAAAAAAATGATGGTTAGATGATTTATGTGTCTTATATATTATTATTTCGTTATTTCTATCTCTCTCATAACACGAAGAACATAACCAAAAGAAAACCTTAAAGGGTCTAAATCCATAATTTAAATTAAAATCCAACATAATTAAATTTGTCAGGAGGAGATATAAAACTCATTTTAATAAAATAAATAAAAAAGAATTAAGCTTAAAATAATTAAAGCTTCCACTATGAACTAATGAATAAAAAAGTGAAGAAAGTTCGTTATAATTGTGAAGAAAACTGTGTGGCATAAAAAACCTGAAATTCCTGTGGAATTATTATGTGGTCCCTCCATCTCTAAATTTTAGTATTAGTTGCTGAAAGAAGTGGTTGTTTCGTCGGTTTTTGCCGTGTAAGTGTAACCCAACTTCTAAAATTGACCACATACCCCTCGCTTCAACCAATCACTACAAACCGAGTCCCATTCTTTTTTTTTTCTCTTTCTTTTTATTTCCATTAATTTTAATTAATTTATTTATTTATTTCCACCTGTGTCCTTTCGCCTTTTTCTTCCCCTATAAAAGCTCGAGCCCTTTCTCTCCATTTCCCCAAGTTAATTCACTTCACTTTCACACAATTTCCTCCAAACAACAACTTCAGAGTTCGAGTTCTAGCTACTATGCCGAACCAGAACGGGGTGACTCCTATTCAAAAATCGCGTGTCAACAACGCGCTTATGGAGTTAGCAATGTCGATTTCCAATTCCAGCGTTTTGCCCGGAGCAGCAGCTGGTCCTGGATTAATGGCTTTGCTCGGGGGTGTTTTCGGAATTCCACAAAAGAAACTCTTGAAAACTTTCGAAGATAATAACGGAAAACCATCTGCCAAAGTTAATTCGCTAATCGATTCAATGAGAGCTTCCTCTCCTCCGCAATCCCGACCCGGGTTCGAAAACAACCATGACCCGAATCCATGGACCGTAAGCCCAAACCCGAATCATAATTTTATAATTATTATTAAGAGTTTTTCTAACCTGTACGGTATCGAATAATTGCAGTTTTATCATCCTTCGGCGTTGAACGTATTTGATCAAATTATGTTTGATGCGAAAGGGAAGCAGATTGTGACATTTCTCGATTACGATGGAACTCTCTCTCCGATTGTTGCTGATCCAGATAAAGCTTTCATGACTAAAAAGGTGAACTTTTTTATTTTTAATTTGCTCTGTTATCAATTCATCAAATAATGGAATTTAACAAATAATGGAATTTAACTAATCAAATTCGAATAAATTAATTTTTTTTTTTCTCTTTGGAACAGATGAGAGGGACATTGAAGGATGTAGCTAGTCATTTTCCCACAGCCATAGTGAGTGGAAGGTGCATAGCCAAGGTACATTTTCTTCTTTTTTTTAAATTTTTTTTGTTCCTTTTTTTTTTGGTACATCGAAAAAATGTTCCTTTTCTATTACAAGCAACAATATATTTAAAAAGTTTTAAAAATTAATATAATTTTTATGATAACTAATTTTGATTTTTTTCTTCAGGTGTATAGCTTTGTAAGACTGGGAGAATTATATTATGCCGGAAGTCACGGCATGGACATCAAGGGACCAATTATAACTAGCCAAAACGCTAAGAAAGTAAGAGATAGTTTTTAAAATTAAATTATTAATGTGAATTTGTTTTTATATTTTATGCTGAGCTTCTTTTTAATTTTTTTTCTCAGAATACTAATGAAGCATTGCTCTTCCAACCCGCGAGTGAATTCTTACCTATGATCAATGAGGTTCGTCTCATTTTAATTGAATCTCTGATACACATTCAATTTTAATTGTGATTTATCGACTTATCATTTTATTTTTGGTGTGAATTTAGGTGTATGAGATCTTGGTAGAGAAAACAAAGTGTTTCCAAGGAGCTAAGGTGGAAAATAACAAGTTTTGTTTGTCCGTACACTTTCGCTGTGTGGACGAAAAGGTAACTTTCAACACAATTTAAAAATAATATCTCATACACATAAAACACAAATTATTGATAGTTAATAATATTATTATTTTATATCTAACTTTTTTAATCGCCTATGTTCTTTTAGAGTTGGGGAGCATTGGCAGAAGAAGTTAATTTAGTGCTCAATGAATATCCGAAACTTAAGCTAACTCAAGGAAGAAAAGTGCTAGAGATTCGACCGACCATAAAATGGGACAAGGGCAAAGCTCTTGAATTCTTATTAAAGTCACTCGGATATGCAAATTCTAAGAATGTATTTCCAATCTATATTGGTGACGATCGAACTGATGAAGACGCTTTTAAGGTAGCAAATATTGTCATCTCATGACCAGCTTCTCAAAATTAATATGCCATTATATTACTCATATTATTGTTATTTTACTATAATTATTGATATTTTGGAATATATAATATAATTTGAAGGTTTTACGTATGAGGAACCAAGGAATTGGGATTCTTGTTTCCAAAATTCCGAAAGAAACAAACGCTTCTTACACTTTGCAAGATCCATCCGAGGTAATTCTAAGTTCAATATTTTTCTTCTATCGAATTACATGTGTTAATTAATGTTGCATATTTTTTTTACATATATATTATTAAAGGTGTATTCGTACTATATATGAAAAATACCATTTTCTTAAATTTACAGGTTAGGCAATTTTTGCGGCATTTGGTGGAGTGGAAGAGAAGGAGTTGCCACTCTCAAAAGTTGTAGAATCTTAGATTAGTTGTAAGAGAATTAACACTGGCCCTAAATTTGGTCAAGGGGTTTGGTTCGAATTATATCACTTTCTTGATGGAAATTAAATAGGAAAATAGAATTGTTCCATAATTTAAATTAAATTTTAAGAGAGGGACAAAAGTTCAAATAGATTCTCTCTCTTTCTTTCTTTTTTTCCTTTTTTTTTGTCACATGTATTCTATTCCTTCACACGTTTGCATGCGCATGCGGATAGTGAAATTAAGATTATTGATGTTTTTCTTTTCTTTTTCTTTTTTTTTTTTTTATAATGAGATTATTGATTTTTTATGATTATGCCGAAATTGAAAACGGCGCGTCAATTAACCTTGTTCATCTGAATTGTACTTATTGTACATGTGGACAATGTCATGTTTTTTTTTTTTTTTTTTATTAAGGACAATTATGTAATGTTATTGAAAATGAAAATCACCAACTTCAACTTGATAAGCTGATTTGTACAATCATGATAATACAAAATAAGTTTGTACTTGTACTCAAACAAATTAAAGTACATTATACCAAAAAAAAAAAACAAATTAAAGTACACAAATCAACTAGGTTTTGTAAAGAAATATAATAATATTGAGAACATGAATGTAGGGAGAATGAAAACGAAATTGTGCAGAAAATTTAAGTTTTATATATCATTCACAAATTTAGAAGTATATATATAAATATTACGAAATTAGTAAGAATTTTTGTACAATAGAATTATTGTTTATAAAATATTATTCATTTATTTAATAAGAGTTAGATGATAAAAAAGTTCCACTTTCAATTATATTGTTTAAACCAATGCATTAAGACGGCTACTTCTAATTGTTTGTTCCGGATTGCATTTGTTCTAAAATGAAGAACAAAAATTAATGTACTTTTGATGAATTAAAAGAATACTTGTATCTTTAAAAAAAGAAATTGCATCTTTGGACAATAACATGCTTGGTGTTGTTTCAAAGGAGGGCAGAGAATATTGAACTCTTTTATTGTGTTTGGTTTCAAATAAAAGAGAGGAGAATGTAAAGGAATTCATTAAAGAGGGCGTGAGTGCGTGACAGTATTATCTGGTTTATATATAATAAGATAAGATCACATGTTCAAGCTCTCACTTCTTCTTTTTAAATAAAATAGTAATTATAAATATTTTTATAAATACTCTTTGAATTTGAAAATTTTTTCTATATTAAATTAGGGTATAATCCCTTGACCAAAAAGTTTTGTGACAAAAAATACTCTCTTTATACTTCATTTATTTGCAAAAAGAATTCTTTTGATTGATTGATTTATTATCTTTAACACGCTCAATTTTTTATTTCATCCAAATCTCTCAATATAGGCAAAACTCTCTCACTTCTCCTCTCTTATCCATGACTCCATCCCTTTATTCTTTAACTACTAGTGATATGAATTAGACTTAAATATATTTCTCATTCTTGAAAAATAGAAAAATAAGTATTCAAAACTTTGAAAAATATTGATCTAAGAATTCAAATCACCCGTTTAAGAACTTAAATTCTAGAAAAAAAATTTTAGGAACTTAAATCTTTATTTTCTTATTTTTCAGGAACGAAAAACATATTTAAACTTATAAACATATGTGAACAATCATCAAACCATTAGAAGTAATGGTAAAAGTACTTAATTGGATGTAAATTGTATCCAGTTTCTTGTACTTTAATTAAATTAAAGAAAGATAAAATGTAAATAATAAAATTGAGACAAAATAGTTAATTTAACCTAAAAATTTTGCTAGAGTTAAGCCACTTACTTTCAAACTTTATAAAAATCAATTTAGTCGTATTTCTAATCAATATAATTTTTTTGCATATTATATTTATACATGTTTAGTATTGTGGTAGTTACAACATTGTACATATACATCTGTCAATTCTTATAATTTTGAAAAATTTACAATAACTATTTACATTACACTTAAACTTAGCTTATATTGACTTCTTATAAGATTTGTTTTTGTTATATTGATCTTTTTTTTTAGATTTGTTTCTTGTTATACCAAATTCTTCAGTTACACCTAGATCTCTTGCGTTTGTGCATATTACAGCTAAGTTTACTATTTTAAAAATATGTTGAATTTAATTGTAATTTGCACAAACTTCAAAATAAATTGATGTATTTTTTACTATAACTTTTTATCTCTATTGACAATGTTTAGTGACCAACTCAAAAAACTTATATGGATAGCTGTAATATAACTTACATTAAATAATCTCAATTTTTATATATTAATAATTATAATTATTAATTAAATCTCAATTTATATATTTTTTCATTTTTCATTTCACTAAAATTTAAATTAAAAAACACACGTGGTCTCTCATCCAATTAAGTTAAGGTGAAGAGTAAAGAAGACCAAAAGCATGTGAAATTTTGAACTTAGTGTCTTATTATTTTCCACCTGAACGAGGCAGAAAAATATTTCATAAGAATATTATCAGCTGTTAAAAGTACAGTTGTCAAGAATCAAGATACTCATTGCTAAAATATAATGCTCTAGAAATAAATAAATAAATAAATAAATAAATAAATAAATAAATAAATAAATAATGGGAACTTAAATATATATAACTCACTACTGGTTAAGAAGTGCAAGTGTTGAGAGTGTCTATATTATTGACATTTGGATTTTTCCCTCAAAAGAAATATATGGTAAGAGCTTTAATAATTGCTAGGTTAGTTTGTCCCTTATGAAGGATATCCCCCACACTGACACAGATGCTAGTGCCAAATTTGAGTTGGAAACACTACTTGTTTTTTCAGTGAGGAGTTCTTTTTTTCTTTAAAAAAAAAAAATATCTAGGTTTTAAATTTCAATAGTTGTTGTTGAATTGAGGTCACATGGTACTATTGCTAACTATGATTGAACATAACTATTATCAACTGTAGTTATAGTGTGACATAGTATTTATAATCACTATGATCAAAATTATGATATCGCAATTAAAGAAGTCAATTTTAATAAATCGCACCCATTCGAGTTAGCTAGCTTGATGTTGGCTAGTAAATTTTTGGGCTAGGTTGATTGGCCCATTTACTTACCAGTCTAATTTTGTTAACTCAACTTAGCCCATTTGACTCGTATGACTGATTCATGAGTAGTGCGTATAAATTATGTATTTAAAGAATTATATTTTAAATATTTTATTGACATAACAATAAAGAAATACATAATATTTTTAAAAATAATAACTTAGAATTATATTCAATATCTTCTATTTAATTCTTAAATAAAATAATAATAAGAAAAATAGAAATAAGTCAAGTTAAAGAGTTGACTAGTCGTCCATTATGAGTCTAGCCCACATGAGACTACCAAAATTCGACTTAGACTAAGTTGGACCAAATTTAAATCAAGCTAAATTTTTTTAAAATTAATCCATATCATATGTTAAATTATTCAATAAATTCATTGAAATTAATCTATTTTAACTCCTCTCAAACTTTAACCTAATGTCCTTAAATTTTGCAAGCAAGCCAACATATCCTTGTCATCATGAGTCATGTGTTGAAATCAAATTAATCCCACGTTGTGTTAGAAAAATAAAAAATCATTATTGAACACCTATCATTGGTTTCATATATACGTCTTTCTCAATGACTATGTAATAATTGTTCAATAGAACAAAAACATAAATTATTTCAAACTTTAGGTGAGAGCATATATATATATATAGAGACTATACCAAGCTGGCCGGAAACTTTTTGATAGCTCCTCCTTTGGTTATTAATAATTATGATATGATCATCAATTATTATATAGTCATGTTTCTATTTTTGTTCATTTTGCATTACTACTAAACTAGCCATCAAGACACCTAACACTCTCAAAAGAAAAAAATAAACCTATTATACTCTTGTTTAATTTCTATTTTTGATGGCCACTATATTCTTTTAGGTGTCCAATAGAAATATTCTCTAACAGACAGTTAAAGACTAATTCATCCGAAACACAAAAATAATTAAAATAAGTTTTATGTATCTTAAAAAAATTTCTTTTATTCTTAACATACTCAAATGATTAAGCTATTTATAGATTATAGCGTGTTTTATTAGCTACATTTTTCTTACGCAAAGTTATTAATGTTACATTTTGCATTACAAAACTAGCTATGTAGGACACCTAACACTCCAAGGGAATAACCCTATGCTATAATTATCTTAGTGAATCACAAAACACAGAATTCCATTATTGCCAACCACCCTATTTGTTATGGTCAAGGTCCTATTCTGTGAAAAAATGAGTTAATTGGTCACGTTATTACCAAACAAAGTATAGTCAATTTGAATAAGATAATAATAATAATTAGATACACATGCATGACAATTATTTATTTATTTATTTATTTATTTATATATATAGTCTAGAACTCACAGTGCATAAATCTGCTTTGCCCTGTAACCCCCAACTAGTATACAGGGCATCTATTTTCACCCTTTTGTCAGACAAACTTTGAAAACTAAACACATGGGCACAACGGTTAATTATTTATTATTTAATTTAAATAAATTAATTAGTAGTATAATCTTTATTTGATAAATTATTATGACCATCATTATATATTAGCAATATATTAATTTAAGACGGCTCCTAATAAAGATAAAGTGAATATATAAGATCTGGGACACAATAAATTAATTAAAAGAAAACACTTAGGTTGATCTTGATTATATTATCCTAATTAATATATATACATATATAATATTCCTAACATCCCTTTTGCAATTAATTAACAATTGAAAGCACCATCCTTGTTTAATTAGGATGTTGAACCTAAATAGAGCCACGTATGTATAATTGTACACAAATGAGATCGATGTTGTCCTTATTAAACCATTGGGTAATTTGATTTTAATGAACTAACCTTGATGAAATTAGGTTAATCGCATTTTTAGTTTCTTAAACTTGTTAATTGTGTAATTTTAGTCGTAAAACTTTCAATTATTCGAATTTGGTCATTTAACTTTAAAAATTACTTGAATTTAATCCCCCATAGCCATTTTAGTTATTAAATTAACGGTTAATGTACGGCCAAACGTTTCAAATTGATTGAATTTAATCTCTCTTTCCATTTCTGTTCCTAAATTGACTATCAATATGCGGTCAAACGTTTTAACTTACTCGAATTTAGTCATTTATCCATTTTGATTATTAAATTAATAGTCAATGATCCGTCAAACATTTCAAATTGCTCGAATTTAGTCCCCTTCATTTCATTTTGGTCCCCCTAAACGTTCGTCGGCGTATTGATGATTAATTTAGTAACAAAAATGGACAAAAGGACTAAATTAGAACAATTAAAAGTTTAGAAACCAAAATCACACAATTGACAAAGTTGGTAGAATAAAAATGCAATTAACCCATCAAATTAATATCACTAGTTGACTGCACTTTTTTCCGTAAACTTCTGGTTTACTATAGCATTTGTTTCTATTGTACTAATTTTTGTGTAGTACAAACCGGAGGAAAATGAAGGTAATTTTTCCAATATACATTTCTTATTTGAAATGTTCTGAGTGATGTAAAGACACTCAATATTTCCTTCATTTGTTGTCTCAATATGATATTCATTTTTGCGAATATCCTTAAAACTCAATAGATTTCTTTGAGACTTTGGAGAATATAAGGCACTCTCAATGTGCAATTTTGTTCCTCTAGGTAACAAAATATTAGCTCTTCCGGAGCCTTCAATTATATTTGCACTACTAGTACTAACATTGGCGTCTTGCATCATTAAATTATAAAAATACTTCTTATTTTTAAGAATAGTATGCGTTGTTGCGCTGTCTGCAAGACATATATCTCCATTATGGATGCGGTCACTCATTCTTCATAAAATAAAATAAGATTGAATTAACGAGTGAACACAACTAAAAATAACAATAAATAATAAACTGAAATTAAAACCCAAAATATATTTTTAATGGAATAATTGAAATAATATCATTTAATAGAATTTAGAATTTGAATAATAAACTAAACATAAATATAATTGGAATAACATATTTAAATATTCAGCAACTAATCATAAATTTACCATTCAATTTTATTAGTCTTCCACTGAGGCAATTCTAACAGCCAGTTCGGAGACAAATATAGCATATTTTAAATAGTTAGAAACATAAAACAAATTTGCTAGAATATAAATGTTAGAGACAAAAAGTAGAAGTAAAAAGAAAAGCCGGAGCGCGGTAGACTAGTCAGGACCGGCTTGAGAAGGAAGAGAGAGTTAAGGTTAGATTCTAGAAATTAAAAGTTTAGAAGTTAAGCCGTTCTTACTCTAGATCCCAACATACCTTTTCACCAGAGCTTTCGTGCTGATAACGTATTGTGAACTATGTTGTGAACTAACACAAACTAAAGAGAATATAAAATAAAGTAAAGAGAAGACAAGAGTAGAGAGGAAGAGAGAATATTGTTCATTCACATTCATCATTACAATAGAGTCCTATTTATAGGCATGTATCACACACCTTAGGAGACAATACACATAATAAGGAGTCAATACACATAATGGATAATAACATTAGGAGTTATAAGAAATGCTTAGGATCCCTTGGTGAACTTGAAGGTGGACATCCATTTTATAACTTATTCATAACAAATAATTATATATTTATCTATTATTATAAATATTATATATTTTTACTTACTAATTAATTATGTTAGACAAAATTAATATCAACTATAGTTAATTTAACGGAAGTCAATAAAATAATGGTAGCAAATGGCAAGTTTATTACTAATTTTTTTAGTGGAGGCATCTAAATTATTTTAATACAAATGTGAGATCTGATTTACTAGTTAGTTTAATGGTTTTGTTAATTTTCAAAGGGGTTAGGTGCGTGAAAGGGAAATCCACTACTTTGGTGAATCTTATAAATGGTTGAAAGAGGAGTTGGAATCCACTCATAGTGCTTCATTTCAAGAAGACACCAAACATGCTTCCAAGCCTTTAATCAACTCTTTGTTTTTCGGATTTAATTCATTTAAAATGAATAAATACATAAAATAAATAAAATAATATTATTACATTCACCGGTTATTCAAAATAAAATAGATTTATTTATTGACAATGACATTATAATTTAAAATGAGTCAAAATTATTTTGTAGCCTATTTTTTATACGTGTAAAGAAACATTTTACCAATAGATTGAGTTTCATAATTGGTGCCTTAAACTGAAATAAATTAAGCTATCTAAGCTTTAGAAGCTCCAATTATTGGTAAGAAAATAAAGGGAACTCCATAACACAACTAATTACTAAATGGAACCCTTAATTTTTTTATTTTTTATTTGGATAAGACAAAAAATATTATTACTGAACATAATAAATGCTCAAAGAATACTCTAATATAAAGGGATATAAAGGAATGATAATAGATAAACAATACCACCCTAACAGTCAAGAGAACAAACAAAAACGTTGCATAATTGACTGCAGCACAAACCACAAAAAACAAGATTACAAAACAGTATTAGTAATGTAAACAAACAAGGAGATTAGTAAACCAATTCGATATAGAAGCGAAAAATCTAGGATCCGAAGCCTTAATCCAAAATCACAACCGAACCTTTATCATTTTTGACATGGTGAGTAATTCACAGTTCATTTTTAAAAGTGATATTGTTACGAACTAATTAAACAGCCCAAATCACAGCACACTAAATTACAAATTAAACCACTTTAATTAGTCTGTTATCATGCCAAATTGAAACACTATTGCACTCATGTATTTGTCAATCATATTCATGATTTAATATGCGCGAGGAAATTTCTAAAGCCTATACCTCGTTATAGACTCAAATTTTCTTCTTATTATTATTATGGGTCATATGTAGGCAATTTTTTAACCTGGATTAAAAGTATTTTTTTGGTTGACAATTAAAAGATTAACTTTTTCGAGATAGAGAGATTATTAAGGATATAGTATATCTCATAACAAAGTTTTTTTTTATTATTACAACATAATGACCTTTAATAACATTTGAAAATATATTGTTAAATTGTTAAAAAGATATCGTCAAATCGTAAAAATATTGTCTTTATGTATTTATAACATTTTTTAAAAATATTGTATAAAGACTATGCTGCAAAAGCATTTAGCAACATTTATAAAATGACCAAATAATTAAAAAAATTATTTTATTTTTATATTTGCAAATTTATTTGTAAATATCATGTTGCTAAAGGTTAGTTATACACTCGGCGAAATTTCGATCCCTAATCAACATATTTAAGAGAGTTGGTTATTTACCGATCTTGTCGGGCTATATACGTTAGTATATCAAGGCAATTTAGGGCCGGTTTGTTTTAGTTTTTGATTTGGTCAAAATCACTTTTGATTAAAGCTAAAAATATTTATTGCCTCGTTTTTTTACATCAACAATTTCAATTATTAAATTTTGTCTCGATTTGTGTGTTTTTTACTTCTCATTTTACTAAAATCTAAAACAAACATGCATTTATTTTGTGTTTAAAAACTAGTTAGGTTCTTCAAGTTGGCTTTCAAGATGCTTCTAACTCTATGCCCTTTCGTTTGGACTCGTTTAGTTTAGTTTGGGTTTGTTGGCCAAACTGAAAAGTAATGCTTTTAAAAGCTAGTTTGCCAAAAGGAAAAGGATAGTTTTTTTTTTTTTAGATCTTAGTGAAACTATTTTTTTAAGCCAAATTAATATTTTCGTCTTTTAACTTATTTTTTTGTTTTGATATCGTCCTCTAACTATCAAACATTGGAAGAGGTGGGTGGTGGCCACCAGCACCGGTGGGAGGGATGAGGTTAGGGTTAGGAAAGAAGATGAGTATTGATAAATAATAATGGCATCTAACGGTGTTAGACGAAAACAAATAGAAAATACGAATTTGTTGGACAAAAAAGAATTAAAGGACTAAAATGAAACATTTAATAGTTAAATGACGAAATTAAAAAAAAAATTAGATGACTGAAATAGTAATTTGGTTTTTTTTTTAATATACACATACAAGAGGTACTCAAAAGTACTTTTACTAAAATTAATGGGTGTTTCTTTGGCACTTGTTTTCTATGGATTTGAGTCACCTTGACTTTACTTGGTGTAGTTGGTGCTAAGGTTTACTCTCTAGGGTTTTTGATATTTTCTTTCTCTTTCTTGTATTTTTGTGACTACATTTTTAAAAAAATTAAAATTATTTAAATAATATTCAATTTAACAAGTATTGTTTAAACTAAAAAAATTCAAATGTAAATTCTGTTAAAGTAAACTAATTTTTAACTCATCTTATTTTTAATAAATTTAAATTGAGAAAAATTAAGTTTTGTCGACGAAAATACAAATACACTGCCCAACCAGGTAGTTCAGTTGGTGAGTGCATGAGAACATGCGTGTGTGGGTACGAAGTTTGATCCCCAATTATACTAGTTTCCTATCCAAAAAAATAAACACACTTAGAATGTGTGCCTTTTGATTGGGAAAATAAAAAATACACATCACCATTCATTTCTCAATCTATTTACAATTAATTTAGAGTGCGTGTTTTTTTTTTTTAAAAAAAAGGAAAAGGACAAGGGGTGGACATGTATAACGATGATATAAGATAATTGTTAATAAGTTCAGAAGTGAATAATAATATACTCGTATCTTTGTTATTTTAATTGTTGTGACCTTTTTGCTCCCAGTAAACCGCAGCTGAGAATTGAAAATGGAGAAAAAGAAAAGAAAAGGACTCTTCAGAATTTTATTGTTAACAAAAGTACACTCTGATCGAACAAAAAAAAGTACCTCTGCTTTCTAAACACCCTTCCTTATTTCTTTTTTTTTAAAAAAAAATTATTTCTTCTTATTCATTAAGCTAAAAGACCAAATTAAACCCAACTTGTAGATATTTCTCTAAGGACAAAGATCCAGTTTCTTAATTACCAAAAAAATATAAAAAAATCCAGTTTCTTAAATGTGGTAGCTGATTTATTTTTCAAACAGAGTTAGAAAAGAATTTCAGTTAAATAAAATACATTAGTCTTTAATTGTCACGCAAGATCCAAGATATGTCAGAGTAGTAAATTACATAAGTACTAACAGATAGTTTTTTTTTTTTTAATAAAAAGTTTAATTAAGGGGTATGCCTATCTCATTTAAGGTAAGACGTATCATTAACTTCAACGAAGATTTATAGTAAAATTTACAGATCACCTATCAACGAGAGCTAAACTCAATGAGATGAGACTCGAACCCATGACCTCACAATCATAAGTAGATAATTAGTTCACACAATAAAAAAATATTCCGCTTAAATAAGAGATTTTTCATTCGAACCCTTATGGATATATAGAAAATCTTCGTGAAGAAAGCTAGCCCGCATCCTGATTAGAGTAATTAAAGGTGTTTTGATATGCAACTTAATTAAATATTTATACAATAAAAAAAATTATAAAACTTACTTGAATAAATTAAAAATTAGATAGTTAGTGAAAATAAGTTGAAAATAACTTATAAAAACTCATAAACTACACATAAACTCTTTTAAACAGGTCTAAAACTTAGAAAAAAAAATTACATAAGTAAAACTCTAATTTTAACTCTACTGATTAATTAAAATATGGTACCAACAAGAATTTCATCAAAATTTGGTCCTTTTTTTTTTTCAAAACCCTGCCCATTTCCCATCATAAAATATTGTTGCTGGAATATTATTGGTCAATTACTGTTTGTATGCTTTAATAATTAAATTATATATAGTAGCTAGCAAGCTATTGTATATAAAGCATATGGTTCTCTATGGAATACATTATTTTTCCATAGAGAGATACTCAATAATAAATGTATCTCTCCACATATTGACGTGTCTCAAAGAAGGACATTCATCAATTGGTCCCCACATATATGGACCATATGCAGGTGTTCACTGTTCCACACAAATATATAAATAAAATATAATTAAATATTAATATTATAAAGTACTAGTACACTAGTGAAGAGAATTATATTTGCAGCTGTTGGAGGGGGCAAATAGTTGTTATTTGTAGTTTCATAAAAAAAAGGGTCATTATAATGCTGGTATCTAGCCCTTCACCTGTGTCTGATTAAAAAGTAAGGTAGCATCAATGTGAGAATTAATGAAGGTGATTATTATATATATATAATTTATAATTTATAGCAAACTTATTTTATAAAAGAATTAAAGTTTAAAGATAAAATATAAAAAAGAGATGTGTGAGCATTATTTATTTGGCTTTCGGCTAGCTAGCATGCATTCCAGCAAGTTCGTGTAATGGGACAGATGTTGCTATAAGGGGCAACAAGTTTGGGTTTTTTGGTAACTATACAATAATAATAATAATAATAATAATAATAATAATAATAATACAAAGAAAATGGTTGTATGGGTTGGCATCTTACCTAGAGCTTATTGTACCTTTATGAGTAGTGTTAACACCACTGAATGAATGCTCAAAAATGGCGTTTCGAAATTCCATTACAATCATTCCAATAAATTCTTTAACTTGTAACAATTTTAAAGTTAATTCAATGTTAATTGATTTATTTTTTTGAAACAATTACATTTGCATATATAAATAGAAGTTAATTAAGCGCGTTTTTTAATTTAGGAGGAGTAGGAATTCTATTAATGGGCTTTATGTAAATGGGAACTGGAGTGAAGAACCCTTAGTGGTAAAGGAAAATATCCAACAATTTTTTTTGAAAGAAAATTTAGTGAACATACTTGTATTAGACCAACACTCGATGGAGTGATTTTCCCTCAGTTGAGTGAAATGGATAGAATTTCTTTAGTTGAACCTTTCTCTGAAGAAGAAGTAAAGGAAGTTGTGCAGCAGTGTGAAGGTAATAAAAGTTATGGACCGGATGGTTTTAACTTTAGCTTTGTTAAAAAATTTTGGCATATTATTAAGGATGATATTTTAAGGTGCGTAAAGGATTTCCAGTGGAATTGTTCTTTCCCTAGAGGCTGTAACGCTTCCTTATTTACTCTTATCCCAAAGAATGATAATCCCCAACATTTAGGGGAATACAGACCAATTTTTTTGGTAGGGTGTCTATACAAGATTATCTCCAAATGTCTTGTGAGTAGACTTAAGAGTGTAATTCACTCAATCATTGCGGTCACTCAATCTGCGTTTGTGGGGTCTAGGAACATGTTAGGTGGGGTGGTTGTGGCTAATGAAACAATAGACTTTGTGAAAAAAATATAAGAAGTCTTGTTTTTTTATTAAAGTAAATTTTGAGAAGGCTTATGACACTGTTAATTGAGATTTTTTGGATTACATGTTAGGCAAGTTTGATTTTTGTAAGAAGTGGAGAAGGTGGATTAGATGTTGTCTTTAGACTGCTTCTGTGTCAGTTCTTGTTAATGGTTGTCCTAACCAGGAATTTTATATGCATAGGGGTCTTCGACTAGGAGACCATTTGCTCATTTCCTTTTTCTTTTGGTAGGAGAAGGATTATGTGGTCTAATGAAGAGAGCTTCAACGTTGGACCTCTATTTAGGTGTTTTAGTAGGTAGAGACCAAATTGAGATATCACATCTGCAATTTGCAGATAATACTTTGGTTTTTGGAGAATCATCATCAGATAATGTTGTAGTAATCAAATCACTGCTTAGGTGTTTTGAATTTATTTCTGGACTTAAGGTAAATTTTCATAAAAGTAAGTTTATGGGTATTAACTATCAAGTGGAATCTTTGCAAAGTATGGCTCGTTTTCTAAATTGTCTTATTGGCTCTGTCCCTTTCACTTTCTTGGGTATCTCGATTGTTGCTATTTCTAATTGTAAAAGTACTTGGAAACCTGTTATTGACAAGCTCCTTAGGAAACTTTCTTCATTGAAACACATATTTTTATCCTTTGGTGGGAGGGTCACTCTTCTTAAATTGGTACTTTCTTGTATCCCTATCTTTTATCTTTCTTTCTTTAAATTGCATGTGTTTGTTTCTAATTCTTTTAAAAAATATTTAGGAAATTTTTACGGGGAGGTTTTAGGGATGGAAGGAGCATTGCTTGGGTGGGGTGGGATAAAATTTTTTTACCTAAAAACTGTTGTAATATCAAGTGTTATTTCAAAGTTTAGGAAGTCCCACATTGAGTGGTTTGGTGCATTGTAAAGCCTTTATATACTAAAACAAACCTTAGGGGGTTAAAAGAGCTAGAAAGGAGATTGGGCTCACGCGCACCAAAGGCCCAACTCAATGCAAATCTTCCAATTTCCCCCCCCCCCTGCGCGTGATATATGGGCTTCACCAATTTTTTTGTAATCCAAATATTTTGTTTTTTGGCCTTACTGAAAAATCCATGTTTTAGGCATGTGTTAAATTGGTTTGGGTCAAAACCAATTTTTCAATGTGTTTTATGTGCACCGGCCAAACTTTGGATTCATCACACCGGCCAAGCCTTGTGTTCTCCGCACCGTCCAAACCTCCAATTCCTATTGGACAGTCCAGTCTGGGTACTCACACGTAGCATCAACTGCTATGGGTAACCCAGTACTATATATACACATCTATTATTCCCTTCAAAACACACCAGCAAATTACTTCCATCTCTTTCTCTTCTGTTCAACAATTCTCTGGGTTACGAGTTATCATTCTTCCTAGTTCTGTAGCCCGGTTCTTACTTACAACCGGAGGAGCTTGTTTAATCCTGGGGGAATTTCGGTGCCATACCGAATAATTCCTTGAGGACAGTGTCGTCGACACAACTCAGGCTTATTTAAATTCTTTCTCTGGCAACAACAGCATCATCACACGGTTCTCTTTGCAATATTTTACAACAAAAACAAGGGTGGGTTGGGGCTAACGGATTTGGAGCTTTTTAATGCAAGTCTTCTTACTAAGTGGAGATGGAAAATTTGGCTAATCCTAATAGCATATGGTGTAGGTTTTTGTACTCTAGATATGGTGATTTTTCTTTTTTTCAGGCTTGACCTTTCTTAGAATGGTTGGAAGAGGAGTTCTTCTTGGTGGAGTAATGTGTGGAAAGCTTGTGACAATATCAAAAGTTTTCAGCGCAAATGATTTGAGAAAGGGTTAAGAAAGATGGTAGGAAATGGTAGTATAACTGCCTTTTGGTTGGAGCCATGGATCGGTGACAAAATCTTGAGTCTGGAGTTTAGTAGATTATATTCCATTTCAAAGAGCAAGAATGCTAAGATGTGTGACTTGTGTTTGGTTGAGAATGGGAGGTGGATTTGGAATTTAGAATGGAGGAGACCGCTATTTAAATGGGAGACCCAACTGCTGGAGAATTTATTGAATTTGATTAGTCAGTTTTTTGTTTACCCTTCATTGGAAGATAGATGGAGGTGTAGTTGGGGAAGAGCAGGAATGTTCAGTGTTAAGGATACTTACAATTTGTTGGCAATATCTGGTTTTTCTTTTGAGAAACATCTGTTTGCTGAAATTTTTTCCCCTTGTGTTCCTCTTAAGGCGTCTTCTCTAGTTTGGAAGATAATTCTTGATAGTTGTCCCTAAAAAATAAACTTGTCTAGAAGAGGTATTCACTTGTGAGTTGAAGAAATGCTTTGCCCTCTTTGTTAAGAAGAGGAAGACTCCACGACTCATTTATTCTTAACTTGTAGAATTTCCTATCAGATTTGGTTGTGTGTGCATAAATGGTTTAGGTTTAAAGTGGTTTTAGATAATTCATGTAAAGAATATTTTAAGCAACATGGCCACTTATAGGGTTCTAAGAAGAATTATAAAATGTGATGTGTGGTATATTTCTCTGTAGTATGGAATATCTGGTGGTTCAGAAATCAATTGGTTTTCAAAGATAAAAGTTTCCATTGGGATAATATAGTTGATGTTTTCAACTATGATCTTGGCCGAGAGCTTATAGCTCAAGTGGCATAAGGAGGAGCTCTTTGAGCTCAATGAGAGGGATTCGATCCCCGGTGGGGTAGAATTAGGAGTGGATTTAGGAGTAGTATAGCGTGGGGGTGTGTGTATTTGGTTGATAAAAAAAACTAAATTGTGGTTTTTCTGCTTCACTGTCGGATTGGTATCAAGAATCTCGTATATGCATTATGTCTACCTAGTTGATGATTTTATGTGAAATTTTGTTTTGATATCGGTTGATTTCTGCTGGTGGGATGTATCAATTTGCATTGGAGCAATAGTTGATATTTGTTGCAAAGGTTGAAAATAGCAATTGTACTTTGCTGGTGTGTTAAATTATGAAACCTTATCTTTCTGTTTCTCTACAGTAATTCGGTGGATACTTCTTCCGAGAACAGACATGGTTAGCACCCATTTTTTTGGCTTTATCTTCTTTTAAATCGGGGTTAGAAAATAGCTTAATAGTTACTAATGATATAATTCCTTTTTGTATTTTTTATTTTGTTGCTAGAGAGGTGGGATTTGTTGTTGTTTTACGTAAGAATTCTTTAGATTAATGTGTTTCTATTTCGATTCGTTTCTGTTTTTTCTCCTTATCTTTTTCAAGCTGTACTTATGCACCACTGGTGCTTACTTATTATTAATATATTTATTTTCTTGCTCATAAAAAAAGAATAAGCTTTTAGGAGTTGTTGACTTGTCTTAAAAAGACATTGCAAACAACTTAGTGATTTACGATCCTATTTAACAAAAAATAAAATAGTTAAATTAGTCGTGAGTTGTAATTTGCTACAATAGTTGTAGCACAATTATTTTAGATGTAAAAAATATTTTTGTTACAAGAAACATATATATTACTACAAAATATAGTTGAATCCACAACATAACATATTATTTTTCTTTGGTAATTGAATACATAATTACTGCGAATTAAAATAAAAGTGTGAATTTTATAAACAAGGAGTTTTTTTTTTTTATCAGAAAAACAATAAAACAACAAAATTAATACTAACAATAGTGATGTTGATATAGTGATAAAACATATATAATACATTCTCAATAAAAAAACAACCAATGGTTCAAGCCTAAGAGAAGACAACAATTAGAAGGAAAATTATTTTTTTGTTTAAATTCAAATCAATAAATAATATAGTATTAGCTATACTCAGCAAATATAAAAAATGTGCCTTTTACATAGCGCCACTTATGTTTTGGCGCACTCATGCGCTCATTGTTGATGACCGATTATGCGCTGTTATCCAGTTACCTTCTATCAGTTGCTTTATTCTCTTTTTTGCCCTACCATTTATACTTTTTATAAATTAGATACCCCTAGTACAATGACATTAATGCGTTGGGCTTTAGTTTGTTGCAAATATTAAATTTTGAGCAATAAATAAGGCAACAAACAAATTAGGTACCTCATAATGAGAAGAGTAACTATGTTAATCTACACCTGATTGTTTGTTTAAAGAAAATCACCGAAACAGGAGGGCTATATATCATTTTGAAAAATGCTATGTTTTTCGTTGTGAAGAATGCTTTTTGAACAAAATCTTTGCTTACTGAATTAGCAACTAAAGGTAAGTAGTGATTTTTTTTTGTTCGTTTTGATATTTGTTGGTTGTCATCCAAGATTTTCTTTTTATGGTTTCAATATATGAATTTATTTATTTGACACATTATATTGAGAAGTAGTTAAATGTCATAGGTGGTATATTTTGGAGCTGAAATTTGCATTCAACGTAGATTGTGTCCCTAACGGGCCAAACCATCACTAAATAGGCCCATTAATACCTCCCACGGCTACTAAACCCACAACGTGTCCCTACCACAACGTGTCCTTAATGGGCCAAACCGTCAATAGCTAAGACCATTACTACGTCCCACGGCTACTAAACCCATAGCGTGTCCCTAACGGGCCAAACCATCACAAATGCACCATTGAGCTTTTTTAAAACTGACCTTAGATTTTTTTGTAGACATGGGCTTCACCAAATTAAAACCCAAATTAAACTTGGCCTCTATTGATTTCTCCAAGTTAACGTTAAACAATAGGTCAACTTGAATCTTGTTTAATGCCCACGGCGTAATCAAGACCCGTCTCATGACCTGTTTGGCCGTTTCTGTTCCCAAATTTTGGCTTTCTTCACTCATCAAATTGCGAACCCACAAAACTAACACCACCAACGCTTAGATGAAACAACAAGATACACTCGCGAATGCATGACCAGCAGTGCAAACGCTTGCACCTTCCGACATACTCAAACGCTGCCATCTTCTACAACCACCACCTCAGATGCTAGCACCTTCCGACCTCCTCACACGATGGTTCACCAGCGCAATAGTGGGGGTGTACCTACAGCGACTCCAATGATCATATGACTATCTTAAGGTTTATATGTGATGATAATATTACGTACTTGAGATATATTTATATTATAGTTTCAAGGATTTTTAGTCACATACACATAGGCTACATGCTTAGTAGATTTGGGCTCAAAGTCCCCTAATTCTGTGTGAATGATGTCAAGTGAAATCCTTCCTTCTTGGTCCAACATGTGCTATGATGGGAGTCTAGCCGAGCCATCGGTCTCTAAGACGACATGATTTGTGAGCCGATGTGTCGGTCCAAAATAGTAATCTTTGAAGCATCCAATAATTCAAAAACTATATATCTACGTTGACCAAAAGACAACTATATATTCGCGTGTGAGACAATGGATGATCACACTTGGTAGCCCCACTGAAATTTTTTTATCAATACTAACTTTTTATTTTATTTTTGTCTAATAAAATTAATCTGTTAATATAGACATATAATATTTATATTAAAAAATGAATATATAATTACTAATAAATAAATATGTTATTATAAGTAATTATATTGATTTATACTATCAATTTAGAATATATTAGTAAAGATATTTAATACTATACTATTAAAAAAATATGTTACACAAAATCTATACGTGCAATAGTTAGTTTAACGAATACTAACTAAGAAAATACCATTAATAAATAATAATTTATTTGTATTGTGTCTGGTTTTCCTCCATTTCCATTGATCACTGATAGATGGAAACCACCTCAATTAGGGTTTAGGAATGAACAACACTTTTTATTTTTTAATTTTATGGAAGCGTCAGATTTAACTATAATAAATAGATAAATAGATTTAATTGGTGCACTACCATTGGTGTTTTAACTTTAACTTAACAAAAGGTTCTGTTACAAGACCTGTTGGAGTTTAGGGATTCATTAGGATGACTTGTTGAAAGTTAAGCGTTTATAACCAAAATAAAATAACTTAGTCGTGTTTGTGTATCTTTTTTTTTTCCTTCAGTTAATTTTACTGATTTAATTTTTTCTTTTTAGCAGCAGTTTTTTTTTTTTTATTGATTCAGTCATATATAATAAGGTTTACATCTCCATCTTACAATAAACATGTCTTGTTAAAAACAATTTGCGCAAAGGCCAGTGGAGTGCTTAATTATGCTAATGTAGGTTTTTTTTTGGCTGTTTCTATGTGGGATGGGCTCAGTGTTTTTATACACAAGCCCAGTTTATAACCTCTTTTTATTCTTTTTTTTTTACTCTTTTTTCATTCCTGTTGGTTAGAGACCCTTTGTTCTAATATTTTTGGGCCAAACCCTAGTTTTATTTCTTGGTGCAATTATCTTGTAACTCAGGTGACTACTATTGCTACCACTCCTTTTTCTCTCTACACCACATGTTTGAAATTTTTTTTGAAATTTCTCTTCACCTGGTATTTAAACAAAATTTTAGAAATTGAGCGAATTAGTAAGTGTTCCGGAAAATTAGCTAACGGTTTTAAATTACTTTTTGCGCTCGGTTTTTAATTACTGGTAGGCATTTTGAAAAATCTTTTACGTATTCGCTCGGTTTTTAACTAACGGACACGCATAGTTTATAATAACCGTTAGGTAGTTTTGCGACTATTAATTTGCCCAGTTTCTAAAATTTGGGTGCATCCAATTTTTAAATATTAGGCGAAGGAAAATTTTGAAAAAACAAATTAAAAAGGTATAGCATCAGCAGAAAAGAGAGAGGTGCTAATAGTAGCACTCCGTAAACTCTGTATAGGCAGTGAGGCCTGGTTTTATTTTGTTGGGTCACAAGTACAGTTTATATGTCTTTTTTTTCCGTTTTTCAGCCCATTTATATAATTCTCAACCATTACTTTTGTGATCCAGTCCAAAAAAAAAATACTTTTCTGACGGTGGAAGGAATTAGCACCATTTTTATTGGGAGTGACACCATCCTTTTTAATATATAAATCTATGATTTTTATATATAAAGGGATGGTGAGACTTCCAAAGTTAAGTGGTGTCAATTCTTTTTACCTTTTTAACTGTGACTCTCTGTGCTTAGGTAGGGCGCAGACTAGACTAAAAAGGAAAAAAAAATTATGTCAGGGTTCAGCTGAAAAAAAAAAAAAGAGAAATAGACGAACACTTTTGATACTACACATTATTTTCACTATAGTCCCAATATACCTTGTGTGTGTATAGTATAGTGTTTTTATAGTAAAATGAAATTCATACGTCAATCATGGATACTGTAGAGTGTTTTTTCTTCAATTTTTTAAAAACTAATACAAAAAATATCATTGTAGGAAGTGTCATCCAAGTAAAAGTAGCTTATCGTTGAGCATAATAAATTTTTTTATCGGTCAAACACACATATACTCTCACACTAGATTACTTTTAAATATACCCTACTAGGGATCGAACCTCTCCCCTCGAGCTCCAAGAGCTACTCCTTATGTCATTTGAGCTACAAACTCTTGGCATTAACCATAGTGAATGATCTACCCAAATGGTGGATGAGATTAGCACAATCTCTATTTGGGAGTGACATCATCCTTTTTAATATATAAATTTATGATTCTTATGGTGTCACTCCTAATAGAGATGATGCTAATCTCATCCTCCAACCCAAACTCTACTATTTTGCTTTCTTTATCATCGTGGACCTACATCATTTAGGTCCAACAAAAGAAATTCTAAAACAATGTTGTTTTAGTGTTTTTTTTTTCTTTCTCATCTCTCATGCCCCAACCATTGTTTTGGATATTTTTGTTAACCATTTAATTAGCAAAAATGAATAAAAAGTAAAGTTAAGACACCCAAATGAAGTGAAGAAAGTTAAGGGTATGGAAATCTAATATAAAATTAAAGAACCAAAATATTAGTAAATTTATTTATTTTCTTCAAAATAACATAATTTTAGAAAGATAAATTACTCAAATTAAATATATCATATAATTTGAATTGGTTAATATTTTTTTAATAAAATATATTTTGGTCCTTATAAAATATATTACTTTTAAATTTAATATCTGATCAATTATTTTGTTATTATTATCATTATCATTATTTTTGAGTTTTAGCATCTATTTTTTCAGCAATTATACTTTTAAGTCCTGAACGTTCATTCTATTTTTCACAGCATAACTATGCCAGGTTCATCATGAAATTGTTGATAAACCGCATAATCTAGGAGTTCAACTATGAGTTTAACTCAGCATACACTAATTTTTAAAAGATTTTGGACTAAAATACAAAAAATAATTTTTTAAGGACTAATTTAAAAAATATAATGTATTTAACATTACTAAAACATTATTTCCCCATAATTTTTTAAATTATAAAATATGTTCTTTACTATTTAAAATTACTAATTATAAAATTACCGCTACACTTTGTACCATTTAAAATCTTTCATATGTACACATTAATCTACATATGGAATATTACACAGATTAGAAAAACTCATATATATAATAATAATAATAATAATAATAATAATAATAATAATAATAATAATAATAATAATAATATTTTTAGGGTGAAAAATAATAAAGCAACTAAAAAATATATCAAATTATTTAAGAAATATAAAATTTATAAATATTTTTTTATTAAAAACTACAATAATATTAATTGTTATTTTTTATGTGAAATAAATATTTTATAGCGTAAAAGATATTATAGTAAAATTAACTTTGTATTTATTATTCTGTACTTTAATAATCAAACAACCAACAACATAAGTAGTTGTGTTGCACTCTCTCTATTCCTTTTTATCTATCCCCGTTTTGAAAAAAATTGTTACTTTTCAAGGAAACATTAATAGTTACTTTTCTTAATGTACAATTTTTATTTATTACTTTGTATATTAACATGAAGTGAAGAATTAATGATTTTCAAGTTTCAATAAGAGTATAGTCAACAATAATTATCTCATTATTTTTATAGTATTAACGAAAACATTAATTAGTTTTCTTAATAATTACTCCTTCCATTCCTAAACTATAGTAATTTTAGGTTTTTTCACACATTAAAAAATTATTGATATTGATAAGTTTTTAATATGAGTGGACTAATGTGTTCAATTAGAAGCTAAAGTGATAGACAAAAGAATTAAAAAGATAGATGGTGATTGGTGAATAAATGAGGCTATGAAAGAGAAATATTAAAATATGTAATTTATTGTATATTGGAAACCTAAAATGACAATTGTTTTGAAACAAAATTTTGAGCCTAAAATGACTATAATTTTAGAATGAAGATAGTATAAATTAACTTAAGAGACAAATAAAAAAAACGGAGGAAGTAACTCATTAAATTGTTTTGTATATACATAACAATTAAAACCGAATCTGTGAATATCCCAACTCCGTCGTAACGTTTACAGAAAATCTCCACTTTATCCTCTTAAAAGATAGAATGAAAAGTAATAACAGAATATGATCTAATATTGTACATTTAAATTTAAATTTTATTTCTTTGGTTTTTATCATCTTCATATACGTTAGCTTGCGTGCTCCATTTCACACGGTAGACATAGATAACATAATTCCAATTCAAAGGTCAATAATTTTATTTCTTTGAAGGTTGTCCATATTATTGTTTTTTGTACTTTTTTTTTCTGTCTTTTTTCACTTACTTTCATGGTTTCTATCATTCTATGATGTATCTATGTTTAGAACACAAAATTATTTTACCATTATTTTATATTACTTACACTCTCACAATATTAATCTCATTTCTAATTATATGGTCCATATCATATTATATTCTTACAACAAATAATCATTCATTTTGTTTTTATAAAAGTTAAAGCTGCATCTTTGATAAATTTACATTCGTTTTGTCTTTTACTTTTTTGCCTTTTAAAACAAGATTATAAATAGTGCCTAGATGAAGGTTATTTTTGAATAAAAGAATGTGTGGTGTAATTTGAGATAAGTGCGGTATAAATAGTGCCCATCCAAAATTACTTTCCGAACAAAATGACACATTTATAACACACAATACTCTCCAATATGACATCTTGGACAAAAATCCACACTATAATTTTTAACACAAATTGTTATGGACAGACGTGCCGACATTTATATCATGTCAGTCCATAGCCAAGAGATACCATCTAGGCTATTAACCAATATGCAACCAATAAAATTAAATTAGTACTATATAATGATTAACTAAATTAATTTAATTAAATATTTCTTTATATTTGACTAGTGATATCATAGTAGGACCAGCAATAGTGACAAGGGAATCATCATTGTATCAAGATATTGATTTTTCTTGGTTCCTTCGTTGTGGTACAAAAGAAGCTAAGTTCAAGTCTTCCTTTCGTGACAACAATTGGAGTGCTCCGTCTTACAAGTTGTTCGGGTTTGTATAAGGTAGTCACTCTAAAATGAGGATCACTGTAATTCTTCTTTATCTTTAAATTTTGTTTACCAATTTAATTGTTAGATTAAAACTTTATATACTGTAGATTAATTATGTAAAATTTTAAATTTTTTTTTTAAATTTGCAAGTACGTAATCTAACCGCAAATATTTTAAGTATATATTATACGGCAAGAAGAAAAATCAATTCGGTGAAGTATCAACCAATTTTTAAACTGACTCAATTAGGGTAATCTCCATCTTAAAGTCATTACCTTGTATTGCTTCTTGATAGTTTCTTTTTCTGTCTTTTTTTTTTAACAGTTCCTTCCATGGTTTCTATTAGTTGTATATAAGAACTCACATTTCAAATAAAAATATCAATTTTACGCCCAACAGATTTATTTTATTAAAATTTCATAAGAAAATAATATTATAAAAAATAAAGAATAAAAATTTAAAAAGAAATAAGCTATCCTTTTTTTTTAAAAAAAAATCCCCTCATTCTAGATTCTGCTTTTTACATTTTGTTCATGAAAAAAAACTTTTAATTTAAGAGTTTCTCTTGATAATTGTGTTTGGCCCAGCTTTACTTTTCAAGAGGAAAAAAAGCAAAAAAAAATAAAAATTCAAACATTACCTTAATCTATTATTTTTTTCTACAATTCAAATTTATACTATAAAAAAGTAATTTTTATATGATCCAAACATAAAAAATTATCTTCGAAATCACTTTTCAACAACATATCCAAATAAAAATTATGTTATAATAAATTATAACAATAATTCATTATATACATAATCAATTCTTAAAATAATCTAATTAATTTTAACAGCTAAACCAAATGCACTCTAAATCTCTTCCTTTTATATTATAACAAACAAAAACTTAGAATACTCCATCTTGCAACTTGCAAGTTGTGTATCCTAATGGTTGTTACTCATTAATTTCTTTCTCTCTTTCGATTTTTCTGCTCTGATCTTTTCATGGTTTCCATCAAGTATCAATAGTGCCCTATGTACACTCCTCATTCAATAGTGCTCTTAAAGATTCAATTTTTTTCAGTTTTAATTTGCTATTAAGCAACATATTCGATCTCTTTTCCAGTAGTTGGCAATAGAACAAAAAAAAAAAAAAAGAAATAGTAGTTAAAGTAGTTAAAGTTAGTTAACTTTATTGGTTTTCTAAACAAATGTGTGAGATGTCAATTTTATCTTTCATTGAATACTATGTTAGCCAATTAAAATAGTGGTTTCTATGGTGCCATCTCTATCAAGATGACATCATACCCTCTTATCAATCAAATTAAAAATTTGATATGAGGCAATCAGAAATTCAATTAAGTTATATTTTCTATTAAATCATATAAATTTGAATAGATATAAATTTGATTTTGTTTTTGATCTAATATTTAGTTTTTATTTTTAACCTAAATTGTATATCTATTTTTTTTAATTAAATGCTTATATCATGATTATATTATTAAAGGTGTATTTGAGCTTTAATTAATTGAAAAAAATAAATTTTTATTAGTTAAAAGATAAATAAATTAACGGTGAATATTATAATAAATACAGTAAAGCAAAAATATTATTTTTGGTCCTTAAACTTTATACCAAATTTCAGTTTAATTTTTCTTTTTTCTTTTATTATTTTGGCTCCTTTACTTATTTTTGTTTCATTTTATTTCATTAAATAATTAATAAAAATATCGAAAATAGTTGTTGGATGTGAAAAAGAAGAAGTCAAGGATAAAAACATATTATTGTGGACATTCTTGTTATTTATCATAAAAAATTAATAAACAATGATCATATTATATTAAAAAGATAAATTACTAATATGAAGAAAAAATAAAAGAACAAAATTAAAATTTTAGATAAAGTTATAGTACTAAAATATGAATTTAACCATAAAATAATAATAATAAAAATGTTTTAAAAATTTTCCAACTGAAAAATTCATAAAATAACAAAAAAACAAGAAATGATTCATGAATAAATTTTATAAATCTGACATGAATAAATCTTACTTAAATAATATAATTGTATTTTAATTTTATGTTAACTGTTATATAATTTTTAATTAAAATTTTAGTTAGGAAATGTAAAATTTAAATATTATTTTTTTATATAAATAGTTATTATATGCTTCATTATATTGTCATCCATATGCTCAAGTATTAATTATTTGCGTCACATACTTTTAAGTCATATAATTTGTTTCCGGTCCAATTATCAAATATTTACATTATGTTATTTTGGAAATATAGTTCACTTTAATTACTTGTATCATGGAGGGTTTGATGTAAATGGTAGACCTAAAACAAGACAACACAAGTAACTAATACTTGAGTCTTAAGCAAACATTAGATCCACAAGAACGTGACCTAGATAACTTATACTTCAACCTGAAGCAAATAGTAGACCTAGAAAAATACATAATTAATTACTTGAACTTGAAGCAAACTGTATTTTCAAAATAATAGAACGTATAAATAATTTATAATTGTGCCTGAAACAAATTATAAAACTTATTCGAACATGACACAAGTAACTGAACGGTTGAACATAGAGATAACAATGTAATGAAGAGTGTACAAGCTATTTATATGAAAATAATATTTAAATTTTACATTTCTTAACTAAAATTTGAATTAAAAATTATATAACAATTAAATAAAATTAAAATACAATTATATTATTTTAGTGAGATTTATTCGTGTCAAATTTATAAAACTTATCTATCAATCATTTCTTGTTTTTGCGTTATTTTATAAATTTTCACTTGAAAAATTTGTACAATAATATTATTATATTTTTTTATAGCCAAATTTGTATTTTTGTCTCATAACTTTATCTCAAATTCTAATTTGGTCCTTTAATTTTATCTACATATTAGTAATTTTTGTACAATATAATATCATCATTTGTATTAATTTTTGTTGATAAATAATTAATGTCCCACAATAATATTTTTTTATGATTGCCTTCTTTTTTTCTCACTTCCAACAACAACTTTAGATATTTTTATTAATTATTTAATAAAATAAAATGAAGCAAAAATAAGTAAAAGAGCTAAAATGAACAAAAATAAAAGAATCAAACTGAAATTAATTTTTTTTGAATTAATTAAAGCTCAAATATACATTAAATAATGTAACAAAATATAAATATTTAATTAAAAAATAGTGACATATAGTTTAGACTAAAAATAAATATTAAATGTTAAATTTAAATTAAAAATAAAATTAAGTTGATATCTTTTTTTATGATCAAAACCAAGTTTATATCTATTCAAATCTATATGATTTAATAAAAAATATAACTTAATTGAATTTTTAATTGTCTCATATTAAATTTTATATTTGATTGATAAGAGGGCATGGTGCCATCTTGATAGAGATGACACCATAAAAACCACCAAATTAAAATAGTCAAAATATTTAATGTCTTATAAAAAGGACCAAAAGCATAATAAATTAAGGATCATCCTCTTTTATAGTTTCTATCCGTAATCATGCTATTATGCAACATATCAATGATTTAAAATTCTAAAAATTTTTGAAAAAATTATGAATGCTCATCACCACAATTGAATACAATTCGCTATTCAAATGATATATTTCTCTTTAAAACCTTTAAAATCTACTAACAAAATAAATTATCCTCTTAAAATTTTTTATTGAAACGTAGGATTAGAGATTCCATCATTGATTTTTATTAACAAAACGTAAGGAAAACTATAAAAACTAGAAAAGGAAAGAAATTAGGCTGTTTGATTTACATTTTCATTTTTTGTTTTTATTTTCTGTTTTTTTGTTTTTTGAAATTTTACAAAAAAAAAAAAAAAACTGAAAATGTTGAAATAAAATTTGTTCTGTTTTCAGTATTTTCAGTTTTTCTTTTACTGAAAACAAAAAATAAAAACAGAAAATAAAAATACAAACTAAAATTCCCTAAAGTTTTGATTCCCCGTAAAAAATCTAATAACAAGATAGAATGAAAACTAATAACAGAATATGTTCCATTTCACACGCTAGACAAACATAACATTATTCCAATTCCAAGGTCAATTTCCATTTTCCACATTATCAATGACTAGTTGCTCTTCTCTTAACATTATCATAACATTATTGTTTGTATTTAGTATGTAGTTGGCTATAAATGAAGGGTTCATCAAGTGTTTATTACATTCCACAACCATCTTACTCTCTGCTTTAGAACTTGTGAATTCTATTCATGGAGTTCTGCAGGTTTCTGTTTCTTTTCCTAATTATTATTCCTTGGTACACTTGTGCTTTGGTGCCACTTTGCAACCATCATGAAGCCTCTGCTTTGCTTCGTTTCAAAAACTCATTTATTTTCAATAGTGACGAGTCTAGTTACTGTGATTCTTCCTATGCAAAGACAGAAATATGGGAGAATGGTACAAATTGCTGCTTGTGGGATGGGGTGACCTGTGAGATAAACTCAGGTCACGTGATTGTCATAGACCTTAGCTGCAGTTTGCTTCATGGTCAATTCCCTCCCAACAACACTCTCTTCCAACTCTCTCATCTTCAAACACTCAACCTTTCTTGCAATGATTTTCTCCACTCTCCAATGCCTTCTGCATTTGGTGATCTTGTTGCGCTTACACATCTCGACCTATCTTACTCTGAGTTTAGTGGTGTTATTCCTTCCAAAATCTCTCACCTCTCAAAATTAGTCTCTCTTCATCTCTCATCATTCTCATTATTAAATGAATACAGTTTAGAATTTGAACCATCAACAATGGAAAAGCTCATTGTAAATGCAACTGACTTAAGGGAGCTTGTTCTTAATGGCGTGAATATGTCTTCAATTAAACCAAACTCGTTGTCTTTGTTTGTGAATTTTTCATCCTCTTTGGTATCCATTGATCTTGGACGTACTGGATTGCAAGGGAATCTAACAAAGGATGTGTTCTGTTTACCCAATCTTCAATATCTTGATCTGTCTTGGAATGACAATCTAAAAGGTGAACTTGCAGAGTTCAATTGGAGTGCTTCTCTCAAACACTTGGATCTCTTTCATACTTCTTTCTCAGGAAAGGTTTCTGATTCTATTAGCCATTTGAAGTCTCTTCACTCTTTGAACTTTGGTTGGTGTGACTTCGAAGGACCTATTCTTCAGTTTTTATCCAATCTCACGTAACTAAACTATTTGGACCTTGTTGGTTACACTGGTAACAATTTCAACGGTGAGATTCCATTATCACTTTCAAATCTTCAAAATCTCACTTTTATTGATCTTTCCTACAACAATTTTAGTGGTGTGATCCCTGATTTCTTCAGCAATCTTAGCAAATTAGAAAGTCTATATCTTTCTGGAAACAAACTAGTAGGCCAACTGCCATTATCATTGTTTGGTCTCACTCAGCTTGGCAGCTTAGCATGTTCATACAATGAGTTAGTCGGCCCAATTCCACACAAAGTTAGTGGACTTCCAAATTTAATTTATTTAGATTTGTCGAGAAACTTTCTTAATGGAACAATTCCCCAATGGTGTTATTCTTTGCCATCAGTAACACAGATAGTTCTCAGTGGCAACCAACTAACAGGCCCAATTGCTGACTTCTCCACTTATTCTTTAGAATATTTAGATCTCTCTTATAACAAGTTACATGGAAACATCCCAAAGTCCTTGTTTGACCTACGAAATCTAACTCAATTGATTCTCCTATCAAATAACTTGAGTGGCCCAGTAGAATTTCACAAATCATCAAAACTCCAATATTTAGACACGCTTGATCTTTCTCATAATAAATTTCTCTATTTTGGCTTTAACAATGGAACTGATTGTCCCTTCCCCAACCTCCAACGTTTGTTTTCATCTTCATGCAATATCAATAGTTTTCCAAAATTTCTCAGCCAGCTCCATGATCTTCAATATTTAGATCTATCTCACAACCAAATTTATGGAAGGATCCCAAAATGGTTTAACATTGCCAGTAAGGATAGTTTGACTTATTTGGACCTTTCTCATAATCTCCTAACATCAGTTGGCCATCTCTCACTCTCATGGACAAGCATTGGGTTTATTGATCTAAGCTCCAACTTGTTGGAAGGAGATATTCCGAATATCCCACCATCTACCATATTCTTTTCTGCTGCAAATAACACGTTGAATAGAGGCATTTCGGCAAAAATTTGCAACTCAAGCTCCCTCCAGATACTTAATTTGTCTCACAACAACTTGACAGGCAAGCTCCCACAATGCCTTAGAACACTTCTACATCTTTCAGTTTTGGATCTACAAATGAACAACCTCTTTGGAGCCATACCAACAACCTACTTTCAAATGGAATTTTTGGAGACTATGAACTTTAATGGAAACCAATTGAAGGGACCGTTACCTCGGTCTATAGTCAAATGCAAACAGCTAAAAGTTCTAGATCTAGGACAAAATAACATAGATGATATATTTCCTCATTGGTTAGAGTCCCTTCAAGAGTTGCAAGTCCTTGTTTTACGTGGTAATAAGTTTAATGGTATCATTAATTGTCTAAATGCCAAAAACGGATTTTCCAAGCTGAGGGTTTTAGATGTCTCCAACAACAATTTTAGTGGCACTTTACCAGCTACGTGCTTCAAAATCTTTAAAGGAATGATGTTGAGTGCCAATGACGGTTTGCAATATATGAATAGTCAACTTCGTTCCTATTCATATATGTACAACGATTCAGTGGTGGTCACAATAAAAGGGAACACTTTTGAGATGGAGAGAATCTTGACTACTTTTGCAACGGTTGATTTATCAAGTAACAAATTTAAAGGAGCGATTCCTTTAATTATTGGAGAGTTGAAGTCACTTAAAGGGCTTAACCTTTCTCACAATAAAATCACTGGTTTTATTCCAGAATCTTTGGGTGATTTGAAAAATCTAGAATGGTTAGATCTCTCCTCAAACAATCTCACGGGTATGATTCCAGATACATTGACCAATCTTAACTCTCTTTCAATATTGAACCTTTCACAAAACCACCTACAGGGGAAGATACCTTCGGGTAAACAGTTCAATACATTTCAAAATGATTCCTATTTGGGAAATTTGGGGCTATGTGGGTGGCCTTTGACAAAATCATGCAACCGTGATGAAGGGAAGCCAAAAGATCAAGGAAGTTTTCACCACGAAGAAAGATTTGGATTCGGTTGGAAGCCTGTTGCTATAGGATATGCATGTGGAGCAGTATTTGGGATGATGTTGGGATCTATTGTATTCTTAATTGGAAAACCTCAGTGGCTAATCAATCTTGTTGAAAGCATTCCTAATCAAAGAGTGAGAAAGAAGAGTCACAGATCTAATGCAAATCGAAGACGACCTAATTAAGGTGGTTATAGTTGATCCATCTTACACCACTAATTTTAAGAAAGCATAACAGGTAAGGGAAATATTATAATTTTTGTTTTGTTGTGTTTCAAATTTGAAGTAATCTAAAATTTAATTTTGATCATCATTAATTTGATATTTGCAGAAACATAATTTGAAGACACTATTGAGCCTTGAAGCTTGGATTCTATATTGTAGCAACTCATGGCCTTTGTTCCCTTCGTCCTTTGTTACCTATTTGGCAAAGATGTTTGAGAAGATTATGTTGAGCATGCATGTCAATGAAAATTGCTTTCATTTCTATAGGGTGATGAAAAAAAAAAGTGGCTGAAAGACTTTTACTTTGTGTATCTTTACTATTCAATATAGCTTTGTATTTTTTTTTTTGGCGCTCTAGATATTCATTCTCAACACTTTGTTAAGGTTTGATTGAATAATGCAAATTATTTTTCTGTTGTTTCATTTGATTGATTAGATGTCCCTTTCAATCGAATCGAAGAATATTTTACTTTTGACTTTTTAATTGATTCACCTAAGGGATTATGTATGGTTTAATTGGGATTAAAGACCTTTTCATTTAAAGAATTGAGGCTTAAGTATTAGAAGTTCAATTTGGCTAGCAAATTAGGATTGGAAAATGTATTAATTTCAATTAACATCACAAATCAAAGAAACCTAAACCCTAATATATTCGTTTGCTAAATTTTAACCTCTTTTCTATCAAAATTGCTTAATTTGACTATTTTAAAATTTAGAACTTTAATTTGCTTAATTGATAGCATTAGAATTCTTTTCGACTCATCTATTTTGATTCAACTTGTGATGAAGTTGTGAAGTGGTATTTGAAGCACAATCCCTGATGACGATAACCAGTATTCTACCGTTTTTTATAACTTGCAACAAATCCACACACTTGCCGAGATCCCATCACCTTCCATCAAAATTTCATCTCCTTTGAATCAAACACAACATGAAGAATGTAACATTTAAAGGCTGCTCAAACATCCAAATAATTAAAAGAATCTATTACTAACACAAAGAATTCAATTTTCAATGAACTTTTTTACATGCTGTAGTGAAACTATGTTTCTTTCCGGTTCCCTCTACTTTGTTGACAAGTTCAGCTAATTTAGGAAGGAGAAATAATTTGCTATAATTATTTTGGGCATCATAATTTTCCCTTCCATTTTGAAATTCCAGCATCTTTTCCTCTGCACAATGAATGTTCTCACTAGAGAAGTAAAGTTGTCTCAACTGCTATACAATTTGACTGATCTTTCTAACATTTCGTAGTTGTTGCCTGAAATTTCTTTGACCCTTGATCCATTCTTGTATATTTTGAAGGCTGGGATAGATTTCACACCTTCTGATTTTGCTAAGTAAGGGTGGTCTTCAATCTCCACCTAAAAAAAATTAATTCAGTTATAAGTAAGAAAAAAGAAACAACATAAAATCATTAACAAAAAAAGCACCATGTAACATAAACCAACCTTGAGGAAATTAACTGATGGAAATCTCTTGCTAGTTTGCTCCATCACTAGCAAAACTTGTTTGTGGGTTGTTTTGCTGGTAAAAAGCACCACAGCCATTCCTATTCAACAAACCTCAAAAATGGTTAGTGTATTTGCAATGATCATATGTAATTTTCATTCCTATTCCTATTCAACAAACCTCAACTAAGAGTAATTTTCATATATTGATCATATGTAATTTTGTATATAAGAAACAGGAAAATGTGACTTACCAGGTGAGGTTACATAGTGTCTAAACCGATCATTACTTGAAACAAAAACCAAATTTGAACCAAATTTCAAGTCCTTGATATCTTCACCATGTAGCAACTTGATTTGGAGTTGAGCTTCAAACAAAGCCCTAGCTACTTCCTCATCCCCTGGCTTTTCTCTTAATAGCATTTCATAGTCTTGAATTGCAGCTTCCCATCTTTCCAACTACATGCACAAAAAAGTATTTATAAGGTATTAAATTTGTTCACATTATTTGAAAACTAAATCTTAAATTTTTAAATAATGAGAATAATAATAATCAAAGTACCTTGGCATTGCAATCTGCTCTTCTCAACCTTGCTTTGCTATAACATGGCTGAACAAAAAGTGCAGCATTACAATCTTCAATTGCTTTCTCATATTGTCCTAACTTAGAACGACATGCTGCTCTGTTACATAGCAGAACAGAGTTGTGAGGATCATTTTCTAACCCTTCATTGTAAACAGAACATGCTTCCATGAATTTTGATGCCTTGAAGAGTAAGTTTCCACTCATTCTTGCTGATGTTGCTGTTCTTGCACTTCTTAACACTTCTTTCACCTCTCTGTTGTTTGGATCAAGTTTTGCTGCTAGCTGAGCTGATTTCACAGCTTCCTCAAACCTAGTAACCAAAAAAATTCAATTCATGATTGCTATCAAGGTTGCATCATGAAGTTGGATATGGTTATTACATACTATAATCATGATCTGATGTGATTCTAGTTGCTGTCAAAACCGTTATATTGCAGCATGATGTGACAAAGATGACACAATGTGAAACCAAGATTTGAATATGGAGAAAGGAATGGCAGTATGAGTTTGACAAAGTAATTATCAAATGAACGAGTTAAATATATTCTGTCATTTATTTTTCGCGAAATTTGATTTTAATCCCTCATTTTTAAAATGATACTTTTAGTCCTTAAATTTTTTGGAATAATTAGATTTAGTCCCTAACTTTTCAAATTGAGGGACTTAAACTGAATTTTCGCAAAAAAAGATAAGTATTAAAATAGATGCAATTAGGGACTAAAAGAAAAGTATTTCCAGAAAAGATGACTAAAAGCATGCATTTCAAATATGAGAGGCTAAAAGTAGATTTTTGAGGAGAAATAAAAAAAAATAAAAATTAAGCTTAAATTACATGAAAATAAATCTATTCTTCTGTTTCTTTATCATGAGGATTCAAGAAAAATATATGGAACAGAAGTTATTAGTACATAGCTTAATGCTTGGCATATATTTGTAACATTGAATCATGCCAATAGCCAAACAAATAAATCATGACTGAACAATTTTCCAAAAAAATAAAAATAAAAATATTTCACCAACCTGCCAGCTGCCAAGGAAACCTGTGAACCTATCATCAAAAAGTAAGCACTGCAAGCTAAGCCAAAAATCTTGTTACACCAATCAAGTGGAAATTTTGGCATTTTATCATAAATCTCATATGCCTCTTTATATCTTAAAAGCTTCAACAAAGCTTCTGTTTGTAATGCATAGACCTGGCAATAGCACACATAACCAATTTTTAGTCACAATGAGTCATATCAGTTGGTAGGTTCATAATTATAGGCCAATTGAATAAATTTTGGTACAGAATCCAAGATTGGAAACAGTGAAGTATTAAATTCTTTGGGATTTAAATGAACTTTTTGATTAAGGAACTGACCTGTGGAGCAGAATCAGCACCTAAGGATATAGCAGAGTGTGTTTCCTTAAGTATAATATTCCATTCATTCTTTTTCCGAGCTTCAATGCATTTGTTGAGGTGATTTTGAAGAGCCTGAGCTTGGAAAGTGATTACAGGATCAGCATATAAGATTGCTTCATTGAAATTCATTGCTTTTTCTGCTTCTCCCAATCTGAAAAAAAAAAAAAAAAATCCAATTCTATAAGGAAAAATAACTACTAAAAATAAATCAAACTGGCGTCGAGCCAACCTATCAGAATCATTTTGTCCGTGAAACACTAGTTTGATTTGAACTTCATTTTAGTGAACGAAAATCCAAACACAAATCTAGAATTTTCCGGTCGAAATTCTTGGTCTAAAAACAGGGTAAATTAATTATGAAACACATAACTTCTTTGTTATTACCTGAAATATATTGAAGCCAAACGATTATGTGCTCTGTGATAAGAAGGTTCCAACCTTATAGACTCCTCACATTCAAAAACTGCTTCTTGAAGCCTTCCCAATCCAATCAAAGCAGCACTTTTATTGCAATGATAAATTGCATTATCTGAATCAATAGCAATAGCTCTGTCATAAAATCCCAAAGCCTCTTCAAAATTCCCCTTTTTATATTCTTCATTTCCCTTTGACTTCAAAATCTCAGAGTCAACGATTTTGTGCCTTTGACTTAGAAGCTTTGAAAGTTCATTGCTGTTCTTCCTCATTATATTCCCCATCACACCTTTCCTTGCATTACTGAAAGAATTCACCACAGAATTCAGTTCTGTACTTTTTGGCATATATTCCACACTCTTCCTTCTTGGGGAATTATTCACAATCAAATTCCCTGTTATTTTCATGGTAGTAAAGTTAAAGTCCTTGGTTGGCAATTTCACGCCCACGTTGTCTCTCTGCTTGCTAGTATTTATCCTAGCAAGCTCGAGAGACGACGATGTTGATGATGAGGAGGATGAATTTCTCGAAGCATCGGAGTGCTTTCGAGGCGATTGATGAATTGAGGCAGTAGTAATCTTCCTGGAGGGTGGTTTCTGATCAGTGGAGTTTCTTGTTGGAACAAGTTTTGATTGTTCTTCATTTGGAGGTTTCTTGTGTTCAATGAAGGGGAGTGAGTGAACAGAGGATTTTCTCATCTTTAGGGTTTTGAGTTGGAGGATTCTTCCCATTAGACCACAACCCAGATCATTTCTAACAGAGCTGTTCTTGGTTTTTGCTGCCATGGATGGGAAAAGGAAAATTCAGGGGAAGAATAAAGGAGAGATTATGAAAGGGAAATGATAAAGTGATGGATGGCTTGCATAGGAAGTACTTTATATAAGAGGCTTGCCCTGTACTACTACTACAATACTGTTGTTAATATGCAAATGCAAATTATTATTATTATTATATATAATAATAATATAAAATAATATCTATATGTGTATAGGCTTGTTGAGTGGCTTCCAAGAAACAGCTTTAGCTCTTTCTGTGGCTTTAGGGACACAAAGGGGGTTAAGAGAACAGTAACCTACACATTATCTAAGGATAAGTTCTATAGTTAATCTAAGACTTGGTTAATAGTGAAAAATGGATTTCACATGTCATCCTATTTGGAGAAAGATTTGGATCTTCTTGAGATTTAATTGTGTTAATAGTGAAAAATGGATTTCACATGGATTTAATTGAGCAAGAGGTGTCATCCAACGAGTTGGTTGGATGGCTGATGAGACCTACTTTGAGTAATAGGTCCTCAGTTTGAACTCACGTTGATGTACTTTAGCCTATCAAAAAAAATTGAGACGTCCTTTTCTTAATTTCGAAATGAGTAACTTAATTAATCCTAGTATAAACCAATTTTAGGCCCAAAACGCGGTGTAACTTTGGAGCTTAAGCAAGACATTGCTCGGTTTGGACTCAAATGTGTCAAATAACGTGACATAAAATTTAAGGTGTCATATAGAGATTTCGTCAATATCACGTAACTCCATCACTAAAGTGATCTGCGAAAAGTAAGTCAAAAACTAATTGAATTATTTTAAAAAGTCATCGACAAAAACGTCCCGTGATTATGAAACGAGTGACTAAAATAGTCATTTGCTCCTGAAAAAAAAAATGAAGTTCCAAAATTTACACTTAATAACTGCATAGGATTAAACTTTAAAAATGTCGTTATTTATTTGCGGCGATTCATTATTACTCTTGTATTTTATCCATGAAAATATCATTTTAATCAGAAATCACCAGGTAATTATGAATTATCGCTTTGATGTCACTGATAAAGAAAAAATTGTTAGTGGAATAATTTTTGTCATATATATAGTAGTACTATTTTTTAAAAAATAAAAAATCAAGTCAGTTAGGATACCCGCGTCAAGGCCCAGGCGTAAATTAATTTAATTAAAGTTTAAAAAAAAGAAGAAAGAAATATAATAATGAGATTATAATAATAATGAGGCTTGTACCACTATCATTAGGACCAAATAGAAACATGTTAGACTTTTAAGTCTATAAAAAAATAATACAAGATAATAATCTTCCTATATCAGGTGCAGCTAGGCTCTTAGAACCTTCTCGTGACGTATAATAAGATGAAATAATTAACACTTGTGTTTTCAATAAATTAAATTTTGTTACTAACTATAAACAAAAGACTATATCATAAAATAGTTGTTCATAATTCGTCACTCATTGATTAAAAAAAAAAACATATCCAAATTAAACTAGGTTATTCTATACTTAAAATAATTAGATTAACTTTCTTATGTTGTTGATCTCGTCCACTTGGCTCTCCATTATTGATTTTTAATTTAACCATAAAAGAGTCCCCTGCTTTAGTTATATATGTTTTGTTTGTATACTAGTTATTTTAAAGAAATATCTCAGTATGAGTGGTTTATTTACTTTTAATACCACTATTAAATTAAAGTTAACATATTAAAACATAACATGTAGTATCAAACTGACATCATCCTTAAAAATTTAACTAGAGCTTTGGTGTAATAATAAAAACATATTACGGATACCGTGAAAGAACTTATATTCAAGTTCTCCAGAGAATACTAATTAGAAGAATAAATTTATTTACGCTCGAGAAATATGTATTTACCTTAATAATAGAGTATGAGATTTTTTAAAAAAATAGCCTCTTAAAAAAAAGTTTGTTTAATTTGGACATTATATTGGATGGAGGGAGAGTTTATGAGGGCCTTACAAATGCCCCTTTTAGTTTAAGGCATCTTAATTTATTCCTTGTAGTGGATATATCTCACTTTCGGTCATTGTTTCTCAAATTTATACAGACAATATAATTAAACAAATGAAAGAATTTGTATGATAAGAAATAGGGTATATATTTATGTGCTTCTTGACTTGAAACAGTCATAGCTGGAGCCGCATCAAATGAAACTTGATGTTGAAGCATGTAGGCATCTGGGTGTGAATTATTTTGATTCCGGGTATATATATATATTTTGAAGGAATTAATTATTGATAGAGACTCGTTGGACCCATATCGTAACCAAATAAATTTGAGAGACAAGTGAAAGCATAATTAATATATTTGAGCTCATGTCGCTAGTAGAGAAAGTGCGATCGTCACCATGCGAAAAGAACTTATTACAATCTCTATGGAGTCAGATTCAAAGTCTTATTACAGTAGACACAACTTCAAGTTGATGATGCTCTCAACTTTGAGAGTCCAAATAGGTCAAGCGTGTCTTTATAAATTACAAGTATAAATTAGTGAAGATTGGAATTAGCTCACTTGGTCATGTACCAAAATTTTAAATACGTGTGTATTTAAGCTTGTTGGTTGACCCTCATACATTTTGATACTTTGTAAAATCATGATGCATCTAAGCTTAAAAAAATTCACCCAAGTCATTTTCGTTGTAATCTAGAGAGGGACAAATTTGTCAAGTATACAATTGTAGTTAAGAAAATTATGAACCAATTTAAAATTGCAAATACCTAAAATTTAGGTACTAAAAGTAGTATTAATTTTTAAATAATTATTTTCACTTAATCCATTGGATTTGACAAATGACAAACAAAGCAAATTAAAGAATTTTTGTTTGGTTTTCACTGAAGCTGCACTAACATATTGTAATGTAAATTTGTAATAAACAGTTTCATTTTAGAACCCTTTTGCCACCTTACTGTTCTTGTCTATTCCAATTTGGAGGTTGGTAAAGATTCTTGCCTCTTGTTTGTTATATGACACTGAAACGTGGAGGATTTATTTCATTTTCATTAGATTAAGGGCGTGTTTGGTCCACCCAATATTCCAATCCAAACAGAGTGAGATATTATAAAATTAAACCATGCATTTTTGTCAAGGACCCTGCCCCTATCCTGTCTCCTAGCTACTTCCTATGCCGGTTTCTGAACACTTTCCATTACACCTAAATTCTGCACATAACCCAAATGGGTTTGTTCTCGTAGAATGTGTAAGGAAATACTTTATAGGAAACTTTTCAGTTCAAAGCTTTGTGAAAAATATTTTTTTAAGAGAAGGTTTATCCATATCGTTCTAACCTTTGAGATCGTAAAGTTCTTTTCTATAGTTTATATTAAAAACAACATTGTGCACATTTAACTAGAAGTAAACTTAAAATAACCCTATATTTTTTTTATAATCAACCCATCAATTTTTTTAAAAAAAAATCTGTGTAAAAAAAATAGTTATATACATATGGAATACTATTATGAATCTAAGATATAGGACCATACAAAAATGAGTCATGAGTTTTGTATTCAAAATTTTATGTATTCAATGTACTTATTAGTTATGTACGTGGAAAAAAGTGGTTACATTAGTTATTTTTTTGTTACAGTGTCTTTTCGAATTTGGTGGTTACACGAGTAGAAATACGTGGTTACAACGTAAAAATAAAAATTTAACAAAACTTCTACTGTGTAACCCGATATTTTTCTAAAGTGAGTATAAAAAAAAAGTGAGTACATTTTTCTAAAAAAAATATTCAGAAGACAATTGTTCATGTACCATTACTATTTACTTACACTTATTTTACAACTCTTTATATATTTGTTTTTTATTTATATATCACATCACCTTTAATATTTTATTTCATTTTTTTCTATCTCTTTTTTCTTATAAAATCCTACAACGTACACCAATCATGATGCTATCTAAAGATTTGCCTACACCACAAAGTACCAACATATATGTATTATGTACATACAGGGCAACAAACAGCAGCACCAATTATAGCATCTCTAACTAAAATCCATGGTTACATTTTTTTTAGAACACCACTTCGTCAAAATTTTAATTAATTAATAAGATAAGATTTATGTTAAGTTCCTCTTAATTTCTGTTAAGTTCCTCTTCTTCGTGTTAGTTACCGTGACCGTTTAGTTAGTTTTTCCCTTTTCATTAACTCTTATAAAAAAAAATCTTCAAACATAAATCATGTTACTTTAAAATAAATTTTACACATAATTAATTTCACCAACATTAAATCAAACACGCCCTTAGTGATGGGGAGGGTCTGTATGTGGCTAAAAAACATAAAAAAATGTCTAATAAATACCTTATAAATTTTATATAATAGCTTTTAAAAAATATTGAAATGCTAATTTAAATGTTTAAGTAATCAAGTCTATGTTATTATTTTAATATTAAGAGTTTTTATATACATATTTTTTTAATTTTGTCTCAAAGTGAATTTATATATTATCTAAATATTGTTTAAAATATTTTGATTATTTTAACATTTATCATTTAACTATTTTGACCCCTCAAAAAATCTGGTAAAGCATGACTATATGGAACCACTTAGGTTTTTTTTTCACAAAAGCAAAGAAACATGTTAGAACCATCAAAACACACATTGATTTCTTCTCTGTCATAAAAGATAAACAAAAGTAACACTACGTACCCCTAATTATATTAAGCATCATATAATTAAATACATACATACTTTATGACCTTTTCAAAGTTAGTAGTGTCAAATTTCTACTAGCAAGAACGGTTAGATTGTCTATGTCCAAGAATTTATTTTTTTCTCTTCAAAACAATCAATAAAAACGTGGCAGGTCATTGAATAACCCCTAATGCATGTTTCACATCTTGAACAATTTTTTTTTCAATTATCAAAAAAGAAAAGAAAAAAAGATTGTAACCAAATATTACAAGTAGAAAACAAATCAAAACAACAAGAGAATTGCCTTAGCTTGTCGTCACGGTCGGTATGAATGAGATAATTCGGAGTTGGTGAATCTAATTATAAACATTATACTAATAATACAAAATGAGATTAATTGGGAGAGTTGGTGAAGAAAAAGACATGACAAAATTTTAAATATATTATAAAATAAAATGTTTTGGTTGCATAAAAACCATTGAATCAATCAATTAATTCAATGTATATGCATTTGCTTAATTAGTTAATTTGCCCCTTACGTATATTCCTATCTCTTTCTCCTAATCCAAAGTCCAAATTAAGAAGAGTCAATAGTACTAACCTACAAAAAAAAAAAAAAACGACACTACTGAATTGTAATCACATAAATATATAATATGGCTTTTTTCAGCTCTCTTCATTGCATTAACATACATATGATTTAATTAATAATCTTATGACAGAGACTAATGGAAGCATTTGGTATTAGAAATATTTTTTATTTTTAAAAAATTTACTTAAAGTCATAATTTATTTTATTCGCGTTTAATAAAAGGTTTAAGTGACTTTTTTAAAAATATTTTTTTATTTTCACCTTTAAAGATGGATATCACTTAACAAAACAACAATTACCTTAAAAATAACTAAAACTCAACCTTTTACCAAACACCTCTAAGAAGACGAGAGGTACATAATAACCACATATCATCAATAGTATTAATTTATACTATATTATATAAGTATTCAAGTATTACTCTTTGAATTTAGAGGTTTTTGACTTTTTTTTTTCTACCTTAGACTAAGGCATTATTCTCTTATTCTAAATTTATATTTAGAAAAAAATACAGAATTAGAAAAACAAATAATTTTGGTCATTTTGTCTGACATTTAAGTTCCTTATGTGGACTGCCTAGGTAAAATTTAAGTTTAAATTAGTAGTTACACCTATTCAATGAAAAGAACTGCCTCATTACATAAAATTATATTTAAGTGATTTTAAATAGAAATTATAAGGTACAGTTTTGTTTTAAAAAATCCCATAAAGCTATAACAATATTTTAAATGTTCTCTATATTCATTATTAAGATTTACCAAGTTTTAAACATCTTTAATTATTTTTTTCTTATAGAAAGTTGATATAATTAGTTGGGTGATTTCTAACAAAATTTCAATCACCAATTAAGAATAACTTCAATATTAACAACTCACTTTTAAAAGTACCAATAGTCAAATATCTTGTGCCAAAAAAATGTGAAGCATCACCCATAACTATATCATAATTGAAATGCATTGAAAAAGGCACATACTTATGCAAGGCCGAGATATCCTAGCTAGGACAATATTTACTTTTGTTGCTCCCTTTTGCTCTTTGTTGAAGCATTTGAATGCTCTGAAAATTATTTGCTCTCTATAATAGATAAACAAATCCTGAATAGCTATACAAGAGAAACTAAACATAAATAGTTTAAAACTATATAAGGAAAACATTTCAATGAGAATTTTTCACTTACTAAAAGATTTGAAATGTTTATTTTCTTAAGCTTTTTAATCATTTTAAAGCTCATATTGCATGCACCACGTAAAGAGTCTTTAAATATTATTTCTAATTGAAAATCCTAAAAAAAATAAAATCTGCCGGTCAATCCATTATATCAATATACTTTGGAGAATGAACAAAGCTTTATAAGCCAGTGAAGCCACATGAGAAAAATAGAAAAATGCAGAACCAAAATTAAATAAAAAAAACAGAAAGGTCATGGCATGCAGTTATAAATTGATGAAAAAAAAAAGTTATGACAATTATAAATTTATTGTCATGATAGTTATAAATTTTTTCCGCCCAAATTGATGCTTTACTTATTTTTTATATAAAAATTTGAATCATGATAATGAATTATTAGATTGTAATCAATAAATTTAAACATAATGATATCAATACCAACTAGTTAACTTTAGAGCTATCAAAACGTGCCAACTAGTTAAGTATGTTCATTATGGGTTAGCAAAAAAAAAACAAGCTAATTCAACCCAACTCACCTTTTAAGTGATGAGCCATGAAAAACGTAATCCGGTCCAACCCATTCGATTTGGTGGGTTAAATGAGTTTGCTCATTTAAAATAAAAAAATAACATAAAAAATTTGAAAAAAAAAATAATTAAAGCCAAAATGTCATTCACCACAAGTATAAAATATAATTATTTTAATTAAGCAAATATTATAAATTTATAATCTAAAAGTCATGTTTCTACAACTAAAAGTTCTTGTATCCCCTTTTTTTATTTTTTTATTTTTTTTAAGTGGTGGATTAAACGGGCTAACTCGGCTCAACCACGTTTAACAGTGAATTAAGTGAGTCAAGCTAAATTTACCCACATCTTTAACGAGTTGTTTTTTTAAACCCAACCCACCGATGAGCCGGTTTGGACCGAGTTAGGTCACGGATTCTAACTTATTTTGACAGCTCTAATTAACTTAAAGCTCAAACCGCATCTCTCATGAAAAAATAATGATTGAAGCTATTGTAAAATAAAATATAAAATTGCTTCTCATGTCTGGTTAAGAAAAATAAATAAATAAAAATGCATTTAAAAAGTATAGTGATGTATTGTTTCAGTCTCTAACTTTACGAGAATAATTCACTTTAATTCTTGACTTTGTGCAGATAGGTCACTTTAGTCCCTGACTTTATATTTTACAGGTCACTTTAGTCCCTGAATTATATGATCATTCATTTTAGTTCCTGAAAATCAGGGACTAAAATGACCAATAATAGTGAAAGTCAAGGACTAAAATGATTGATTTTGCGAGGGACTAAACTGAATGATAAAATACAAAGTCAAGGACTATTTTAGTATATAATTCTTAAAACTAACCAATTAATATTTTTTAAAAAAATAATAGTTTAAAATTTTAATTTAGACATATAATGTATAAAAAAAATCATACTAAAATAGTATAATATTATATTAATGAAGTTTTTTTGCAAGTTTAACACATATGTCTATCTCGGTCTCAATCATGTAGTTCAGTTGTAAGAACATGAAAATATGTATACATAGATATCTGAGTTCAATCCCCAGTTAGTGTACTTTCTTATGAACAAAACACGGATGTCTAATATAAATCTTGGCCGCTAATAACATGAGACCTCTTTAAACTTCTTAAAGTAAATTTAATTGGTCAATTCAAAATTTATCTTTAAACACTTTAAAAAATTTATGTATATTGAAGCACCATAATCCATTTTGTCTACATTTTCTTGCTTTATTTATTTTCTTTTTCATTTTGTCTACATTTTCTTGCTTTATTTATTTTCTTTTTCTGTTTTTCCTGTTCTTTTTTCTGTTTTTGGCTCTGATGTACACTGATATGCACCTCTGGTGCTGATTAATGTATTTATTTCTTTTCTAGTGGATAAAAAAAAACTTTAGTTTAAATAAATAAAAACATTCTTTCTTTTGAATCAACAGTTATTGAGATTGTTAATTTTACAAATAATATGAGTAGTTAAAATAAAATTAATCCTCTTATATAATTAAGTCAATTGATGTATTATTTTTTTAACTTTTATATTTTTTATATTTCATTTTAACATTATTTATTAATTAATCAATGATATATACTTTGTTTCATTTTTATGAAACATATTTATAAATGAAAAATGAGGCCTAAAACAAAAAAAAACAAAAAAAATAGTTGCCTTGACCTCTAGGGGCCAAAGAAAAAAGCTCACATAACATAAAATTACCAAGTGAAAATTATATCCATTGAAAACAAAATAATCCTTTGCTTTCACAAATTTATGGTAAAGATTTTTGTTTTTGGCGAGAAGGTTTTTTTTTTTTTTTTAATGAATTAAACTTTTGAAATGAATCAACTCTAGATATGCATTGCGTGGAAAGTGGAAAGCAATGCATATAACATGATTGATTTGCTTGTTTACAAATTCAATAATAATATATCATTTCGGTGATTTATAGGCAAATTATTAAATGAGCTTAATTGAAGGCTTTTAAATAGACAGTAGCGACCCACCAATTGATTCATATAATTTCAATCATGATTGCCATCCATGCACAATTTTCAAGAAGGGATTATTAATTTTAATTTCACCAAATAAAAAGTTCACCATATATCATCTATCTATTTATATCTACTTATACTAATCAAAAGAAAAAGACACCCAACTAGGGTGAAATATGAGGACAAATAAATTAGAAATCATTTTTAAAGTAATCAATACAAGTACTAATATGTTGGTTCGACGAAACTTTAAATAACAGCTTTTCAGATTGAATTTACGTAATACGTTTTTATTTTATTGGTAAACAAAATTAAAGTGATGAAAGCAAAATTGGGATTGCATAAATGTGGTATTTTGTGTGTTAAGGATGGACAGTGGTGATACGTGCAATTGAATTGTCGGGAGTGCATTATTCATGGTCTAATAGCTACTACTATATCTATACATGAGGCTCAGTTGACATTAAAATGGTAAAATTCATTCCATTATTAGGAGACATGTGATTTAATTCCTTGATAACTAGGGAGACCCCCTAATCAAATTGATGATTTGATTTGAGTTCTAAATAATTGGTGATTTGAAAAAGCTTAAGGGTCGGTATGTTATAATTGCTTAAAATTTAGTGATATGATTAAGAGTGTATTTTCTAGGATTAGTTATGATTAAATGTGAAATTAAATTGTAAAAAAAATAAATTGTCTCAGACATGATTAATTTTTGTTTGAATATATTTGTTGTCAGAAACGATTTTTAAGATAATTTTAAGTTGTGAAAAGTGATTTTAAACCTTTTTGAAACAATGTTCAATTTTTAGCTGAAGGACAAAAAGTTTTTTTCTCTGTTAAAAAAATAATCAAAAACTTTTTTAAGTGCAAAATATAACTATGCAACGTATGTTTGAAAAAATTTAATCCAAACATGATCTAAGAGTTAATTTGTTTGTGTTTATTTTATAAAATAAACACTTATTTCAATAAAAAAATAATATTTTTATAAATTTTTAGTATGTTTGTTTGTGTTTTTCAAAATAATTACAAGCAGAAAATAATTAAAGTTGCTTCTCAAAATAATCAAACGTAGTAGAAGAGAAAAGATTTAAAAGTAATTATTCTTATTTCAATCAAACATAAACCACTTCTGATTTTTAGTATAATCAATTAAACAAACTAGCCCTAGAGTACGTTTATTTGTATTTATTTTATAAAATAAGTATTTATTTTACTAAAAAGAGTAACTTTATGAATTTTTAGCATATTTATTTGTACTTCTCAAAATAATTAAAAACATAAAACAATTAGATTTTTGCTTATCTTGAGAAGCTACTTTAAGTTGCTTCTTAAAATAATCAATTATGATAGAAGAAAGAGAAAATTAAAAAAAAATTTATTGTTCTTATTGTGACCAAACATAAATAGCTATGATTCTTATCATAATCAATTAAAAAATAATCATTTCTCTCTTGTCTTTAAAATCACTTATTTTTAAGTTTAAACAAATTGGTCTTGTAGGTAGAAAATTGATTAATTTCGAAGTAATTGTGATAAAAATCAAAAAATAATTATGTTTGACTATACTAATAATAATAATCTTCTCTTTTCTATCATATATATAATTGATTATCTTGAGAAATAATTTAAAATAACTTTTTAAAAACTATAATGATTATTTTTTATTTATGATTATTTTTAGAACACAAACAATGAAAAAATCTTTAAAATTTTCAAAAGTCTGTTTTTTATTTTTAAAAAATAATTATTTTATAAAATAGATAATAACAAACGGATTTTAAATGTTCCAGTCATGTAGTTCAGTTGGTAAGTATATAAGGACATATATGTGAGTACGGAATTTAATCTTTAGTTATACTACTTTTGTATAAATAGAAAAATGGAATCTAAATTCTTAGAGAGAATCACTTTTTTTAAAAAAAAAAACACCATATTTTACTAATCAGAACTCATAAAAAAATGATTATTAGCCCGTGATACTTGAGTTTGGGCAGAGAAGCAATTTACCTTTTCTTAAAAAAATAAATAAATAAAAATAAAAATAAAAAAAACCAATTCAAGGGTTGGGACCCAAGTCTGTTGTTAGCTAGACTTGAGCACATGGTGCAAAAAGCTGGCAAGTTGCAGAGACGCACGTGCATTTTACGTAAAGACAAACACATTGTCACGTGATCCAAGGTTATCGGAAAGATACAACCTTCCAATTTAAGCTATGTTTTGCCTTTAATTAGGCATATAATTCCTCCGTCTCATAATATAAGTTTCAATTATTAAAATGTTTTGTCTTATGATATAAGTATTTATACATAAAATAAAAAATATTTATTTTGATTTTTTAACTTTTAAAGTCATTCATCTAATAAAAAATAACTGTGTTTAAATTTAATTAGTATAACATCTCAATAGTCTACCTAATACTTCTAATTTCAATAATTTAACCATTTTTCTTAAACTATATAAAATGTTAGTTAAGACTTATATTATGGGACGAAAGAAGTACTGTACTATAGATCAATTCACATTTGGATAAACCATAAACCTTAGTTAAAACAAACAAAGACATTCTAACACCACCATTAATTTGGTTTTCCTCTCGATGTAATTCCAGTAACAATGCCAGAGAGAAGATATGAATGAATGTGAATACATACTAATTGCAGTGACAAACAAACCATTCTACATCTATATCTACACTGTAATCGAAGAATTAGTTAATTAATTAATAAATTGATAAATATTATGATGATCCATTTCATTATCGAGAAGTGCTTGGTATATACATATCCAGTTAATGATTCTATACTACTCAAGTGTCACATGTTGAGAATTGCATATCAAGTCTATATACCTCGTTGCACCTATATCAGATTCCAATAACATGATTTTTATTCTTTTTTTTTTTTTCTTTTGGGAATAATTCTTAGTCTTAGGGTGTTGATTATTGAGTGATGATATCAGTCTCATTTTTGGGTCAACGCAAATGTTATTATACCTAGACATAACAACAAAGCAAAATATTGTTAAATTGTTAAAATAATATCGTTAAATTATTAAATATATAGTGTTATTGATTTTTTTTAACAATTTTAGAAAATGTTGTATAAAGATTATGTTATTAAAATATTTTAGTAATATTTAAAAAACTTATTTAAAATATTGTTTTTTTATATTTATAATATTTTTACAAATATTATGTAAAGGTTATGTTAATAAAAATCAATTATATTATAGTGGTACCGGTAAATTATAGTTAAACATTTGAAAGAGTTGTGAGCCTTAGTCTTTTTTGTATAGAGAAAACTTAGGGTGTTCTTTTTTTTTTTCAAAAAACTTAGGATGTTGAATTGAGTGAAAATTTCAGTCTCATTTTTCAGGCCAACACATATGTATAGATAAAGGGTTGAATGGATTGACACCACCTCACTTGGGAACGGCATCATCTATTTTTGGACAGCAGCGTCCAAAAATGTGTTTCTGGACACTGTTATCCGAAAAAACAAGAATGGTTTACTTTCTATTTCTACTATTTTATAAATTCTGGACTCTACTATTTTACATAAGAAAGAATTTATATCATTATACCTGAACCTATACTATTGTGATTCGTATCCATTTACAAATTCAACCAGGAAAAAAAATAAATATGAGGCAAACACAAACCACCCAACTCAAATTCAGCGATACCACAAGGTCTCAACATAAAGAATGGATGGGATTAACATCATTCAAATTGGGAGTGACACCATCCTTTTTAGTATATAAATTTATGATTCTTACATATAAAAAGGATGGTACCACTCCCAATAAAAATAGTGCTAATCCTATTCTCCAACATAAAGCTATAATAACAAGTCCTGCTCCTGAAAACAAACTTACATAAAACAGTAACCAACACCAAGTATTACATGATTCCTAACAATCAAAAATCAAGTATGACCAGTTGATGGCATTGAAAAACTTGCTTTATACAGCTCAAAAGGGTGGATGAGATTAGTACTATTTTTATTGAGAGTGGCACTATTTTTTTTAGTATATAAATTTATGATTCTTACCTATAAAAAAGATGGTGCTACTCATAATAAAAATGATGTTAATCCCATCCTCCCTCAAAAGTTGCTAAACCATGAGCACACCACACCAAATTGATGTGGTGTATTTAACAGCCACTGAAAAATTCTGATGAATTTATTTTGAACTTATCTTCGATTCCTAATAGGTTAATACTGGGTGCAATATGTCGAAATTCGCATGCTACCTTTATATTTAAAAATAAATAAATTGCATAACTTTTTTATTGTAGGAGTATTATCCTTAAATAATTAACGGAGTTGCTATTCTCGCAACCATCAGTGTCAACCACACCACCCTATTGCTTTCGGTCGCTACTAAAAGTGTGCTTTTATCATTTTTGGAAATTTAATTTTCAGAATTGATTATAAAATTACTTCTGGAAATTAAATTAAGGAATAAAAAACACTTCAAAAAATTAACATCCAGAAACAAATTTTTGGAACCTAATTTTTTAAGATATTTTATATTTTCAGAAATTAAATATATGGTGTTTTGTTCAACCAGAAATTATATTGCGGAAGTGAGAGAGGGGGTGCAAAAAGCAACTACCACAATGTAATTCGGGAATGTAGAAAGAAATGGAATGTTGAATTGTAGCTGCTTAAGTATCTCTAGGAACTTGATAATTTTCTGGTCTTGACTAGTGCTCTGCAACCTTTGTGAATAAGGGAGGACCTCTTTTTCTCCATGTTCCCTTCAGTAGGAACATTATTCATTTCCTTATCTATGTTCTCGTGTATAGGAACATTAGATCCTCTGTATAGTGACTATCATAACTTGTTCTTTAGGATTGGAGATGGTTTGATTTTGGTGAGCGCTTTGAGTGGCGAGTTATACGGTCGTCTCTTTGAGTTTGGGACCATCATGATCCTCATTATGTTATACCACTTATTACAGTGAATTTTACCAATTCAACTATTGGATTGATAGTTTATACGATATAGATTAATTATATAAAAACTTATATAATTTGAAAACGGTTTGATATTCCATTGAATTGTTTTTCATATGAACGTATAATATAAACTTAAAATATCTTCTGCACTTAGATTACATACCTACAAATTTTCACATTACTCGAATTTTCATACAATTAGTCTATAATATTTAAACTTTCAATCAAACGGTTAAATTCAAAAAAGTATATCTTTGAACCATGGTGAACCACGATGGTTCTCATTTTTTAGGGATCACCTTTTAGTTTTAATTTTTGAAATTTTTTTCTTTAAGATTTGATTTCTAAAACTTTTTTGGTTTAGGTTTGGTTATTGAAATTTTATGTGTTTAGGGTTCTTTTTCTAAAAAATTCTGCAATCTTTTAGTAGTTTTTTTTTTGTTCTTGTAATTTCTTGTTTTGATTTATGTTGTTTTTGGCTCTTGATTTATGAATTTTCTAAAATTTTCTTTGTCGTTTCTATTATTGATTTATGTTCTTGATTCATAATTGTGTTTTATGTTTGTATTTTTTTTTAAATTATTGGATCTCTGTAGTTGTTGTCAATTCAGATTTTTGATGTTTTCTCTTCTCTTCCTCTTCACTCGCTTCTTTTGATATTCTTTATGTTACTTTAGCCCCATTTAAAAGATAATTGCAAATTCAGATCTTATGATATCTCAAATATTCATTAGTGGTTTAACTAGATGTATCTGTTGCAGAAAAGGCCCTCAAATCACATATTCCATTTGAATGGTGGCACTGATATGCTTTCTTTTCTTTATCCTAGTAATTTTTCTCACTTTACTTTAAAAGAAGTGGATAATATTCCACTTGAAGTGTATAGTATTAGTACATGTTCTCATAAAAGATTACTTTAATTTTAAAAATATAAGAAATTAAGTAAATTAAGCTAGAAACTTCAAAGTAGATAATACATTTTTTTTAATAATAATTCAAAGAATTTAAGAAATTTAAAAAAATGTGTTTTCATTTTTATTTCGAAAACATCATATTCTTCAAGTGTATAATGTACGTTTTTCTAAACAAATGTTGCAATTGTAAAATTAGAAAAAAAAAAAGTAAATTGAGCTAGAATCTTCAAAGTGAACAACACATTGTTTTCAGAAAGCTTCAAATAATTTAGGAAATTATAAAACACCTATTCATTTTTATTTCGAAAAACTCCCTATTCTTCGAGGTTTATTGTACACGATATCTTAAAAAACTTTGTAATTTTTAAAATATAAAAATCATGTAAATTGAGATAGAAACTTAAAAGTGAATAAGACATTATTTTAAAAAAGTTTCAAACAATTTAGGTAATTTAAAAATCTCATTTTAATTTTGATTTCGAAAAATTCGCTATTCTACACATTCATAGTACACAACCTCTAAAAAAAATATTGCAATTTTTAAAATATAAAAAAAAATGTAAATTGTGGTAGAAACTTTAAAGTGAATAATACATTATTTTGAAAAAACTTCAAATAATTTAGGTAATTTAAAAACCGTGTTTTCATTTCTATTTTGAAAAAGCACCATATTCTTCAAGTGTATAATACAATATCTCTAAAAATACTGTTGCAATTTTAAAACTATAAAAAGTTATGTTAATTGAGCATGAAACTTCGAAGTGAATAGTAAATTATTTTCAGAAAACTTCAAATAATTTAGGTTATGTAAAAATATCCTTTCATTTTTATATAGAGAAACACTCTATACTTGAAGTGTATAGTAGACGATCGCTAAAAAACTGTTTCAATTTTAAAATATAAAAATTATGTAAATTAAATTAGAAACTAAAAAATGAATAATACATTATGTTCTGAAAGCTGTAAATATTTAGGTATTTTGAAAATACTATATTCAATTTTATTTCGAAAAAAAACCACAATCTTCAAGTGTTAGTACACGATCTCTCAATTATTTGTAACAATTTTAAAAATATAAACCTATGTAAATTGAGATAGAAACTTCAAATTGAATAATACATTATTTTTAAAAAACTTCAAATAATTTAGGTAATTTAAAAATTGCGCTTGCATTTTTATTTTCAAAAACAACATATTCTTAAAGTGTATATTATACGATCTCTATAAAACTAATATACTTGTTAAATATAAAAAAATATTTAAATTTAGTTAGAAACTTCCAAATGAATAATACATTGTTTTATAAAAGCATTAAATAAATTAGGTAATTTGAAAACACCCTTTTCATTTTAGAAAAACGTTGTTTTCAATTTTAAAAATATAAAAAAATTTGTAAATTAAGTTTGAAACTTCAAAGTTAATAGTATATTGTTTTCAAAAAATTTCAAATCATTTAGGTAATTTAAAAACATCATATTCATTTTTATTTAGAAAAACACTCCATTCTTCAAGGTAGTACACGTCTCTAAAAAAATCATATAAATTTTAAAAATATAAAAAATTATGTAAGTTGAGCTAGAAACATCAAAGTGAATAAGATATTATTTTCAAAAAGCTTCAACTAATTTAGGTAATTTAAAAATTAGGTTTTTATTTTTATTTCAAAAAACACAATATTTTTCAAGTGTATAGTACACAATCTAAAAAAACTATTGCAATTTTTAAATATAAAAAATAATGTAAATTGAGCTAGAAATTTCAAAACGAATAATACATTAATTATTTTTATAAAGCTTCAAATAATTTAGGTAATTTAAAAAACGGATTTTCATCTTTATTTTGAAAAATACCTTATTTTTGAAGTGTATTGCACACTATCTCTAAAATATTGTTGTAATTTTAAAATATAAAAATATGTAAATTGAGGTAAAAACTTAAAAGTTATTGTGGACCAATGTAAGTCCTCGACGTCAACCCTCTGATGCCTGGGGCAAGACAATTCACTAGGATATAGTGTCAGGTCCTGCCTTGTTAAGTTGGGCCTAGCGAACCGGCGCCTATAAAAGGGGCCATTGTAAAGGCTCGGAACCCTAAATGAGATGTTATATATATTTAGCCAATGCGTTGTGCAGAGGTACGCAGTATTCATATTTCAATTACCTAAAAACCCTAGCTTGTATTGACTTGATCGTTAGAGTCCTTTACAGGTGCAGTGCCTAATTTATAGGCTCAGGCACCTGGGCCACCATTTTGGTGTCTGGGCACCACGAACAGGCCTAGATTTCCTTGTTTTATTTTGAATTTTCCCTTTTCCACACAAGAACCTCATCTCTTGACCCAAGTTCACTTCTAAAACCAACTTACCAATACAAATTCCCTAGTTACATGTTTAATCATGCATATTTCAAACAACTAATTCAAGGGACACAAAATCAACACATACACTAATTGCTTCTCAATATAATTCGAATTACATCATAACATTATTTCAACAAGAAATGCTCTCCCACTTCAGTTTCACATCACACATACAATCTACTCCAAACCCATTACCACAGATGGTCTACAAGCAACATGCTTTCAAACAACAAATCACATTGGTACTCAAACGAACTCAAACCAAGTCAAAACCACAATTTATCATACATATTCACAACATGCACTCATTTAAACCTAAATCAAATTCATATTCCTACATATCACCATTTCATACCAAGTCTACAAGAGTCAACCTAAAATTTTACATTCCTACACATACAAGTTCCAAATTCCTAACCACCTAAAATTTCTAAGCTCTAGTCACTACATTTGGGATTTAGTTGGGTTACCTTTGTCTTCAAGTCCTAATTTCCACTTTCCCCCAAATCTTCAAATCTCCAAACCTTCACTCTTGGCACTTGAACCCTACAATTTCCACCTCCAAATTTAGTACACAACCTCACCTAACTCAAAATATTTAGTTGCATGTGAGATTAGAAGGGTTGGGGTTCATTTTTCTAGAGAGATAAGTGAGTGAAGAGAGGAGAAAAAAAATGGTTGCATGTGGCTTACCTTGGTTTCCCTTAAAGCCCAAGAGCTTGAGGATAATGGTTTGAGTCTTGAAATGGAGAGATTGAAGAAGATTACTCAGATTTTGAGAGAAATGTGATTTGCCCAAGGAGAGCAAGTAGGAAGAAACGAGGAAGATTAAGTTAGAGTTGGATTTAGAGTGTGAGAATGTGAGAGAGAGAAGGGCGAGGGTCTGGGATAATAGAAAGGGAAGGATGGGGGTTTAATAAAAATTCCACATCTCGTTAAAAATTGCTATATGGTCCTTCCTTCCACTTCTCTTAATAATTGCAACAATTCCCTTAAACTCTCAATTTCTTCTAAAGAACTACTAATTCTTACTTGAGAATTTATTATGGGATGTTAAAAAAAATTATGTAAATTGACTTAGAAACTTCAAAGTCAATAATATTTTTTGAAAAAAACTTCAAATAAATTAGCTATTTTGAAAAATGCCTTTTCATGTTTATTTTTAAAAATATCATACTCTTCAAGTGTATAATACTGATCTCTAAAAAAAACTGTTGCAAATTTAAAAATATTAAAATTATGTAAATTAAGCTTGAAACTTCAACGTGAATAGTAGATTATATTCAGAAAGCTTCAAATAATTTAGTTAATTTAAAAACACCCTATTAATTTTTATTTAGACAAACACTCTATTCTCCAAGTGTAATGTATATGATCTCTGAAAAAAATTATTGAATTTTTAAAAATATAAAATAATTATGTAAATTGAGAATGAATGAGACATTATTTTCAAAATTTTTGGTAATTTAAAAATCACGTTTTAATTTTATTTTAAAAAATACCTTATTCTTCCTATGTATAGTACATGATCTCTAAAAATTATTGCAATTTAAAAAATTTTAAAATTAGGTGAATTGAGTTAGAATATTTAAAGTGAATAATACAATATTTTAAAAAAGTTCAAATAATTTAAGTAATTTTTTTAAAAAAATATTTTTATTTTTATTTTGAAAAACACAAATCCTTAAGTGTTTAGTACACGATCTCTTAAAATTTGTTGTATTTTTTAAAATGTCAAAATTATGTAAATTGAGCTAAAAACTTTAAAGTGAATAATACATTGTTATAAAAAAAACTTCAAATAATTTAAGTAATTTAAAAAATACGTTTTCATTTTTAATTCAAAAAGCATCAACTTCTTAAGTGTATAGTACACGATCTCTTAAAAAATTATTGCAATTTTATAAATTTAAAAAATTATTGAATTTAATCTAGAAACTTCAAAGCAAATGATACATTATTTTCAGAAAACTTATAATAATTTAGGTAATTTAAAAATACTTTATTCACTTTTAGAAACACCCTATGCAAATTGAGATAAAAAAAATTTAAAGTGAATAATATCTTGTTTTAAAAATTTTGAAATAATTTAAGTAATCAAAAAACACGTTTTCATATTTGTTTTTTGAAAAACACCATATTTTTCAAGTGAATAAATTTCTAAAAAATTATCAAAAAATTTAAGTTGTTGCAATTTTAAAAATATAAAATATTATGTAAATTGAGCTAGAAACTTTAAAGTGAATAATGGTTATTTTAAAAAAGTTTAAAACATGATGACAATGAAATAATTAACTTGATGAATGATATCAAGATATAAATTCACCTTATAAATTATAGATTTTATAAAATAGAAATTGATAATTTTTTTATGAAATATTATCAAATTTAATTAAGTTATGAAATAACTTATAAAATAGAAATTGATAATATAATTTTATAAGTATTATATAAATGTAATACGTATTTATTTATTTTAATCGACGTACAAATGAACCGTTGCTACTTACTAATAAAATTAAAATCTTATTAAATCATGTCTTTAACACACTTATTAAAATTATTAGGGTTAAAAAATCATAAATTACAGAATTCTGTATTTTAAAAATGTAAAAATCATTTTTTAACAATTCTTTATTATATTTAAGTTCTTAAAAATATAAGTTTAAGAGTGAGTTTGATAACATTAGCTTTTAGTTTAATTATGAGCTTATAGCTTATTGTCAAGTAGATGTATTTAGTATTTATAAGTTTATAGCTTGTAAAAGCTAGCTTTCATGAGCTAGGTTATGAAAAGTTACTTGATATAATTTATACTAGTTTATAACTTGTAGCTTATAACTAGCATTAATAATTTATTTTTATTTTGTCCTTAGTTAATTTATTATATTTTACTTTTTCAAATCATTTATTATATATAATTAATACATGTCCATTTTAGTCATTTAATACACTTTTAACTTGCCCTAAAGGCACTAGATAAAGTTACTAGAAGTAGAAAAACAATCATAAGTGCACATTATTTTGTCTATTGGAAATATAAAAAACTACACATTCCAATATATTTTTACTATATTTAGGCTCTTAAATAATGCCCTTAGGGCACTAAATATCATTTGTCTAAACTAATTTTATCTAACGAAAAATGCTTAATCTTTCTACTAAATCCTTCAATGAATCCTCCTATCCACTTAATTTTGACAATTGTCATTTATCTTTCACTTAACATTTACTTTTTAAAAGATAAATGACACTTATCAAAATTAAGTGAATAAGAAGATTAGTAGAAAAATTTAATAGAAAAATTAAGCATTACTCTTTATCTAACACTTCGATTTAACTATAAACTATAAATCACAAGTTATATCATAAATTATAAATTATAAATTATAAATTATAAAATATAAATTAATTTTAGCAAAGAGATTTTAAAAGACATATTATTGTTTGGCTTTAATCTTAGAGGAGTAGTTTTCTTTTGCTATGTCTGCTAAAAGTTTGCACAGTTCCCATCCCACACCACATCCTTTTCGGCCCTTTCACATTCACAACCCTCTCCTTCTCTCTCTCTCTCTCTCTCTGTCCCTCTCACCATTCACTTTGAGTTTGACCCTTTGCCAGCCACCGGCAGCTCTTTCTCTTTCTCTTTCTCTTTTCTTTTCTCTCTACTCCATTGCCTCCCCGGCCCCACCTTGCACTCTCTAGAGAAAATCTTCATCTTCCAAAGTCCCCCTCCTCTTTTTTCCTCAGACAACACGCTCTCAAAATTACTTAAATAAATATATATTAATATAACCTTTTCCTTTTCTTTTTTCCCTCTCCTTTTTCTTTTTCTCCTGAAACCCTAATTCATAGAGTCTCTGGCCTTTTTGTAATTTACTTCTCCAGGCTTTTCATCCCTTTCCTTTCCTTCTTTCCCACCTTCCTCCTCCTTCCCTAGCCAACCAGTCTTACAATATCTCATGAGTGAGATCTACATGCCTATGCAGTTCTTTCTCTTCTTTTTATAGACAAAAAAATAAAAAACCACCCAACCTTTTTCTCCGACTGAAAGATAGACAAGCTACGAAAAGATTTGTTTCCATTGCAGATCGGAGATTCCAAAATCCAAAGATACGCTAGCTGCTGCTCTTTTCAAAAGCATGTTTTCTCCTTTATCACCACCATCGTAAATCGTAATTCTCTCTCTCTCTCTGCAACTTCACAGCTCCAATTCCAATTCCACTTTATTAATTTATTTTCCCCTTTTTGTTCCCCACTTTTTGCTTAATTTACAAGCTATGGATTCTAGCAACAGTGGAAGTATCTCTTCTAGTGGCGATGAAGAACACGATTCACGATCATCTGATCACACACAATTCCTCAATCACCTCACTCATCAATTCCCTTCTTCCTTCGTTAATTCTTCTTCTCATTTCCATCAACAACCCTCTCTGTTCGATCTCTCCTCAACCTACCTCCACGCCTTCCCTCATCAACAAAACTCCTTTCTAAATTTGGACGCTGCCACGTCATCATCCTCTTCCCGTCCCCGACGAATATCCGAACCTCATCACTGCACTGCCGAACCTCCAGGTCTGGTTCCTTCATCATCGGTAACAGCACCACCACCATCGGTAAACCAATGTTTACCTACTCCTCAAGACAATGCCAGAATTCTTCCTTCACAAGCCAACCCAGCGCGAAACCCGAAGAAACGAACCCGAGCTTCACGGCGAGCACCTACCACCGTTCTAACCACCGACACGACGAATTTCCGAGCCATGGTTCAAGAATTCACCGGAATCCCCGCACCACCGTTCTCCGGCTCGTCGTACTCTCGCAGGCTAGATCTCCTCACCGCCTCTCGGTCCGTTTCCTCTCATCATCACTTTGACGCAACGACGCCGTTTTACCCCTTGCGTCCTTCGCCGCCGAAATTCCCGAACCCGTCGACGCTTTTATCTTCCTTTAACAACAACGCGGTTGATGCTATAGCTTCTTCCACTGCAACGAACATTTCTCCTTCTTGTAACAATAATAACAACCTGGTTAACCACCAACTACCTCCTGATCTGGCGGTTCCCTATCACTATCATCACGTGCTAGGCACGCAAAACGACTACCCTCCTTCAACAACAACTCTACTTCATCCTCCTTTTGGAAACGCGCTCTCTTTTGCTGCTAAGCCTCAGGGAACGTTGTCCGTACTGGAGGATTTCAGTGTGAGTCACGTGAGTGCGCAGGTTGGGGTGACCGTACCAACTGGCCATGGTCACGTGACTTCTGATGAGGCAAACGATGATGGGAGGTGCAAGCTAAACTTTGGTTCAGGTTCTGGTACTGGTAGTGCTGATGAGAAGAGGTTGGAGAAGAATCATAATCATAATAGTAATAATAATAATACTAATTCTTCTACTAGTAGAGGAGAAGGTACAACCATTGATTCGTGGATTTGTTCTTCTGATAATTAGTACTAGTAGTAGTATTAATTATTATTCGATCCCGTGAGATGATGAGACTAATTAATTACTGGTACATGAACTTGTCATCATTACATGCTAGGAATATAAATGATGCTGCAATGAATTATAAGATCGGAATCATCATTATGTTGATCATAGTGGGTGTTGCTGTTGGTGGTGGTTACAATTTGCAGCTAAACTTCTTCTTTTCTTTGCTTTTCTTTTTTAATTTTTAATTATATTTTAGTACATACTTCAACATATATATTGTCAGAAACAAAATTAACTAATACTAGTTTAGTAGCTAGCTAGTATGAAATTAATTTAATAATGTATGATATATGTGTAAATTAAATACTACTAGTGTTGTTCATACTCTATATGACCAAATGATTTATATAGTGTAATTGTAAAAGATTATTGTGCATGCTAGTAAGTTTTGCCTCATTATATATTGTGGGAGTTTTTCTCGCATATGATTGTACGTATGATGATTAGCATTATTTTATAAGGTTGCTAATTAATGGTATTGTCCACATATATTTTTTAATCTGTATGTTGTTATGATTATTGTGTATGATTGGTGATTATTGATGATATTAGTATACATAATGTAATGGTAAAGCGAATCTTTGGCTTTAAAATGAGGTGCAATAACAATAAGAATAATAAGAGAAAGAGTTCGTCGTACGAAGGGTTGTGTAAGTGCTTAGCTTGTTATAAGAGAAGATTAAGAAGCATATATAGTTTAGTATTTTATAATGAAAAAATAGAGTGATGTATGGTTTCAGTCCTAAACTTTATGAGAATAATTTATTTTAGTCCATAATTTTGTGCAAATAAGTTAGTCCCTGACTTTATAATTTACAGGTTACTTTAGTTCCTAAATTATATAATCATTCGTTTTAGTTTTTGAAAGTCAGGAATGATGTAGTGAAAGTCAGGGACTAAAATGATCAATTATAATGAAAGTTAGGTATTAAAATGACTGATTTCACAAGGAATTAAACTGACATATATAAATCAGAGACTATTTTAGTACGTATAAAAAAAATGTATAAGTAAGGAAAAGTGAACGAACCAAACATAAAAGCACAATTTTCCTTCTCTGCTCTCCTTGCTCCCTTCCATTGCACTAAACGCTCCCTTCTTCCTTTTTATTTATTTACTTTTTGTAATTTCTCTTCTGTTTCTATATATACTACGTCTTACGTGGCCGTCGAAGGTGATCGAACTCTTCCATAGTTTTGTTGAATTTTAATTAATTTCCTATATATATTGTGTTAATGTCATGTAATACTGATGAAAATTTACATACATACGTGGTTTCACTTTTATTATTATGATTTATGATTTATTCAGAAACATCAATACAACGCTTGTTGGTCCCGGACGATATGATGTTACAAGTCTACTGCAATAATACCTTTCCTGATAAAGAATATTATTAATATCTTGAAACTAAGTTTAATTTAGGGTAACCTTTAATCTCAATAAATAAAAAATTCCTAACTTACACTATATTTTACCTTCTTCATGTTTAACTGTCATCCTTCAGTATTCGTCACGTCCACTTAATCATTTAAGTCATATAACACAATATATTCCCTGGATACACACCCTAGATACACACATATGTTCTTATATACTCACTAACTAATTGACTATTATTTGATGAATATGGATCGATAAATATTTTGAGAAAATTCATTTATAATTAACAATACCTAGCTATCCTTTCATGTTAAAAAATAAAAAAGTAACTATCCTTTCTAGTCATATTTCAAATTATCAAGTTATTTTATCAGTTAATTTTTTTTAGAAAGTGAGATTGGAGAAGGGGAGGAATACAAATCCAATCCTAAACTCTAAACTCAAGCGTTCCTTCCAGTACAGTTTAAATTATCAAGAAATAATTTAATCGTATTTAAAGAGTCATCTGAAGAACAGTTTATTTTTAGTCGTCTACAATATTTTATAGCTTTTTAGTTAGACTTTTAGTTATCATAAAAAAAACAAAAACTTTTTAGTTCATAGCTTGCTGTTCTTTAAACATAACTGCGTTAGTAAATGATCCCAAAGAAAAATGTTAACCTGAATGACGTGGCATTTATCTTTTTATTAGGGATGGAGTACAAATCATAGCCAAGAAAAAATCAAGTATAAAATTATTTAAAAATAAAAAAGATTTCCCTCAAAACAAGTTATTACTTACCTTAATCTAGATGGATAATGACATACATATATCGACAAAGACTTCATTTTTTTATTTCTTTATACCATACCTTCACTTTTTTCTAAATATGAAAATGTATAGTTAACTATTGGATTATTCAGGAAAAAGAAGTAATTAATTAATATATAACACTAATATACAAAAAAAAAAAAAAGGCATTGCTTGATTATAATATGCAGCAGAATTTGTCCTTACACAATTCTCCATCAGGTGATTTGTCTTCTAGAATTACAGTACAAGAGTCCACCGTGACTTTTTCTTTTATGACTTTTTTAATTTTTTCAACACATATACATTTAAAATCAAATAAATTTGGAATTGTTTTTAACGTCTACTACGTACTAGCACAAGTGCTATTCCATATTTCCATTGCAACTGTAAGCAAAGGAATATTTAATTTTCTGAAATTCAATTAATTTCTACTGTGCATATCATAGTAAATGATGCATTTTCTATTTTGCACTATAAAGCTATCTCCATTTAATAGTAATCAAAGATTAATTTCTATAAAGTATAAAAGTCACTCAATAATTGAGCCTTTTATGACAAAGCTTGTTTCTAGTTCTATACACACCATTAAAATTTGACTCTAGTTATCAGTATATTTAAAGAATTATATTGAGCATAATTATCTATTAAATTATACCAAAATTTGATTATAAGTATTTAATTGTTTTTCACATAGATTAAAAAATGTAATTATTATATTGACTTTAAAAAAAATTAATTATTCTGTTCTAAATTTATCCTTAAATAAATATAAGAAATGTTATATATTTTTACAAATTCTATTATTCACTGAATTTTGACCATTGTTATTTATTATTTCAAAAAATAAATGTTTAATGAAAAATATATGACAATTGTCAAAATTAAGTGAATAAAAATTAAATGAATAAAAAGATAAGTAGAAAGATTTAGCACGGAAGGATTTAGAATTTTTCTATATATGAACGCACTATTTTAAAAACTAATAATATTCCTTGTGAGTTACTTTAATAAATAAAAATAAATTAAGATATGGTTTGGTCTAGCTTTTTTTTGGCTTCTCTTCCTCTTATAAGTAAAAGCTAGACCAAACAATATTTATGGTAAAGCTCTTAAATTTAAGCTGGCTTTTTTCCTATGTACAAAATGCAAAAAGCTGGCTTTTAAGCCAGAAGCTAAAAATATGAGCTTTTCAAAAAAAAAAAAGCTGGCTTATTTGTGGGCCCAGTGTAATTAATACCTGAATATTCTAACACATGAAATCTTGAATATTTTTTTCTTCTCTCTTTGCTAAAACCTTCAAAAAATATTTTTCTCGTTCATGAATTATTCATTCACTTTAATATTTATTAGTTTTATTGTTATTTAAAATTTTTCATATTAAAAAATATTTAATGTTATATTATTATTTTAATAAATTTATATTGCGTTTATTTTTTAAAAAAATAAAAATATTGAGTTTTATCAAAGAATTTTTTTTATTGCAACTTTCTTTTTAACAAATAAAGAAATGCGACAATTAATGATAAGTAACTTAAAAAGGCTGGCACAAAATATTTTTAATAAACAAACAATTTTTTACTCATAAGTAGCTTATAACGTACAAAATAATGAAATTGTCAAACAACTTTCAGTTTTTTATTTAAAGCTCTTATTTCGAACTTTTACTTATAAGTGACTTATAAGCCAAAAATAAGCCGGGTCAAACGGAACCTAAAAAATAATAAATATATCTTATATTATGAAGTATATAAATGGTTATAAAATAGTACTATAAATATTTTACATTTGAAACAGAGACTAGTAATACCAGGGCCGACCCAACAAATTCAAGGGCCTAAAGCGAAATTTTTAGATGGGCCATTTTCTTAATCTAATAATAATTATTATTATTATTAATTTTTTTATTTCATTTAAAACTTATTTTCGAGCTTTTTGTGACGCAAAACCACTTATTAAATTATCATAATTGATTTTCTTTAACATTTCTTTTTCAATTGATAATAAAACTAATCAATTTAATCTTTGTTGAGACATTGTTGATCTTAGATAAGACTTTATTAGTTTTAAATTTGAAAAATTTCTTTTTGCTAAAATTAAACGTGCGTGATTAAAAGCCAGAAAGGAGAAAGGAGAAAGAAGAAAGAATTAAAAAAAGGAATATATAAAAAAATGGTAACAAATAAAATAATTAATTGTGTGTGATTATCCAGTTACGGACCATACAAGAATGGAGAATCGAACCAAGGATGGTTAGGATGCAAAGAATCGGTCAAACCAACTGGCTAGAAGCCACATGATTGTACCATAATATTTGTATCAATAAAAATAGTTTTTACCAAAAATACCCTATAATAAGTATAAAAAAAATTAAAACCTAAAGCGAGGGCTTAGGCCACTTTACTTTTGGGCCGACCCCGAGTAATACAACACTTACGGATATCATAAATAGACAACAAACAATAAAAAGCACAAAGATTCAACACGCATAACAATCAACTATCATTGGCAGGATGGTAAATACTCCCTCCGTTTTGAAATATTAGTCACTTTAGTAAAAAAAAAATTGTTTCAAAATATTTGTCACATTTACATTATCAATACTATATTTATTAACTTTTTCCACTTTTATTATTTTTATAGCCAATAGCTATTGAGTAAATCTCAAATTCAATGACAAATTTAGTTTATATATGTACTTTTTGTTAGATTATATACAAATTAATTGTTCTTCTTAATCCATGTGAAATCTCCTAAAGTGACTAATATTTCAGAACAAAGGGAGTACTTAGTAAACCTAAGGATTGTGATCCACACACATCCTCTTTTTTCTTTTGGGTCTTGATACACAGTGTTCTTAGGATACTAGTTAAGGTTACTGGAAGTAAAAAAATAATCATAAGAGCATATTGTTTTATCTCTCGAAAATACAAAAAAAAACTACACATTCTAATATTTTTTTACTATATTTTGGTTCTTAAATAGTACCCTTAGAGCACTAAATATTATTTGTGTTTTCTTTTTTACTATTTTTTTTACCAAAATATCCCTAGTGACGACGGAATACTAATTGAAGGATTTTAAGGTGAAATAAATTGAACTGTTGATAAAAAAAAGGTGAAATAAAAAAATTTAAAATCATATGGTTACTTTACTAAAAATGAAAAGTGCGAGATATTTTTAAAAATAATAAATTTTTTAAAAAGATTCATACTTTCTAAAAACGCCATGGCGGACCTAAAAAGAACTCACTTATCACTTATCATCATACTTAAAAGAGTGAATCGATTGTGTTAAACTTTTGGTAGTCTAATTTTATTTTTTAGTAAGAACGCAAAAAGAGAAAGCAGTACAGCACCTCAAATTAATAAAGTCCAAATTTGGTGATTTCTATTATTTGAGGGGATTAGTCTTTAACTATCAACTAAGAAATACCCTTAGTTCACCCAAAAAAAAAGTACAGTCACCTCAAATTAATAGATACACTCCCTCTGATTTTTTTACATAATCACTTTAGCATTGGACTATTATTTTTACTTTTGTTAGTCACTTAAAAGAATTAATGCACAATTAATATATATTTTTACTAAGCATTTATGTCACTAACTATATAAAAGAAAGAGATATAATAAAAAATTATGTAATAAATACTCATTGAAGCACCGAAACCTCTCTCAACTGTTGTGTCGCTATGTTCGACACGCGTCAGACACTCATTTAATACGTCTCTGACACATCTCTAGCGGTGTCCAATAAAAAAATGTTATTTCGAGCCAACACCTGTGTTTGGCTCGGCACTTCTAAAATGACAGTTACGTGTAGCTCGACACTTCGGAGACATTTTTTCTTAATTTTGTGTAGGCTACGTTTTTTAATGACAGAAGTTAAAAAAAATGATCACATACCTTAAATTAAGCTTTGTCTTTAGAGTTTTTTTGTTATAAGGTTTAATATTTCTTTTTTTTTGTGAAATATTAAAAATTATGTTAGAGGTTAGGCAAAATGTGATGTTTAAGTGGTAGAAAAGATACAATATTTACATTACGATGACGTATTAATATTTTTTTGTGAGAATAATTTTATTATCAGGTTTAATTGTAAAGGTTAACAATTTATTTTGAAAAAATAAATATAAACATCTTGTCAACTTAATTTTTTTTGTCATGTTCCATATAATTTTTATATTTATATTTTTTAATATTTATATCTGGTGTGCTATATTTTATACATTAGCCATGTCGTGTTATGGTGTTTGTTTCGGAATCGGTGCTTCATAGGATGCATACTCCCTCCATTTTTCAAATACTCTATCCCCATTTAATTAAAATGTATAAAAATAAATATTATACAATATTGATATTATTACGTCATAGAGGTGTTGAACACTCTCTCAATTTTCAAAATACTTTATCTATTTACTACATCATATTTACTTTTTTATTTTAAATTAAGTAAATTGATAAAATATTTAGAAAATAGAGAGAGTCTTTCACCTCTCTCTATAGCATGGTGACATGATGACATCAATGTTGTGTATATTTATTTTAAATTTTTATATATTATATTAAATAGATAAATAGTTAAAAAAATAGAAATAATAACATCTCTTGATAGTACGGTGACATTAATATTTTTTTTATCTTTTTATAGAAAGACAAATGATTTTTAGTGTCCTAAAGACATTATTTAAGAACTTAAATGTAGTAAAATAATATTGAAATGTGTAGTTTTTTATATTTTCAAGAGACGGAACAACGTGCTTTTATGATTATTTTTCTACTTTTAGTAATCTTAACTAATGCCCTTATGACACCGTATATAAGACCCTTATAAAAATTAAAAAGAGAAAAAGAAAACTTTTTTTAAAAAAAAATTATAACCTAGCCCCAAATAAAAAAATGTTCTTGACGTTTAGACCCATGAACATAATTTTTCCTGATAGGAGATGATGATGATTATTAGGACAGAGGAATATAAAAGAAGAGGACACAGAGAGAGGATTTGGTGACATGTGAGTGTTGTTGCCCTATTGCCTATTGGAATACTCCATATATATCAAAATCAAAGGGTGGTGGGGCCCATGAGAGGGAATAATCTGGTGTGTCTATTGCAATCATGATCCCTCCCTCCCTACCATTATCATCTACCCTTCACAATCAAGTACTATCTGTTCTGTTCTGTTCTGTTTCTCTCAGTTTTCAGTGTCATATTCTGTAATCAACACATTCTGATGGAATTGCTATAATTATTTCCATTTCCATCTCCTTCTCCAGTCTCTCTATGCTATGCTTTGCTTCTGCCTTCTTTCTTTCTTCTGAAAAATAAGCATAACTAGGCATCTCTGCACTTTCCCTTTTCATTTTGTCCTCTATCTACTATCCTTTTTTAAAAAAATAAAATAAAATTGGAATAATAATTTTTGGTTTAAAATTATATATTCTTTTCTTTTCCTATTTTCTTTAATTCCTCCTCCGATCCCATGTTGTGATTCGATTATTGTCGTTTTTAGACTTCAAGATCAGTTGTACAGATAGAGGAAAGTTATTTAGGGAATTGGCTCCCTATTTTTTCTCATCAAGTAATAAAAATATTTATTTTTATTGATTTTCATAAAAATATAATAGGATGTATTAACTTTATATTTGTAATTAGATAGTTAGATTAATTGAATATGATAGAGTTCAATTTAATTTGTTCTAAGAGCTGAAATGATAATAATTAATTATGTTAAATATATATCATTATATATATTATTCAGAACTAAAAGCGAAACAATAGTTTGTTTATCTTATCTTATCTAGTGTAAAGCTAATACGTATAATAATCTTCAGATACCATGTGGCCAGTTTTCAAGAATTACGGTTTACGGATGACTTTAGACTAACAAGACAAATTAATATAAGACTTTTCGGCAACTTTATAATTAATTTCCTGCTTAACAAATACTCCTAATTGAAATTAATTTGGCCTAAGATTAATTAATTATTTTGAAAGAGAAATTAACCCTTTTTCACCATCTTTTCCGTTTTCTTGTCACGCCTAGCTCCACTAAATCGTGACTGAGAAACCAGGTTTCAAGTTAGATAACTCTAATTAAGCAACTAATCAGCGACTTAACCTAAATCTAACCCCTTTTTTATTATTAATAACAACCTAAATGGCTAAATCTAACATAAATAAACTTCAAAATGTCATCTTTACGAGGATTCGGATTTTCTCCGGTGCTAGACCGTCCAGCTGATAAAAAACACTAGACCGCATATGGTTTAGTTGTTTTATGTCTTGCAGAACACAAATTCCAACTAACACAAAAAAATAACTAGACCGCATGTGATCTAGTGTTTTTTGTCCATCAGGTGCATGGTTCAGCGCTGAAAATGATCCATTTCCTCTTTTTGAATTAGAAGTTGAACCTGTATTTCAATAGGACTATTATATTTAAGAGTTTATCATTGAAATTATTTTTCCTGCAAGAGATATTTTGTGAATAAAAGTTATTAGGTTGAGGGAAAACTTACCTGCTAATCTAATTAATGCCAAGGCATTCCACATATCTCAGTATGGATTTACATTGAAAATTATATATAGTTTAATAACAATGAAATTTAATAGAGGGAGACTTGAACCCCAAATCAAACAAGCAAGAGTTACTATCATATGAACAACTCGGGGAGAGTTTGAGTTTGGTTGGTTTGATATTGGGGGATATTAAAATTAGAACTAATCAATTTTAATTAGGTTAGGTTAATTTGATTTTATAAAAAAATAAATAAATTTTTAACTCGAATCAAACCAATCCAACCAAATCAACTAGACTTGGGTTGAGTTGTGTCTCACGTTAGTAACTAAGAAATTAAAATTTTGAATCACTTTCACTTTCATGTGGTGCTACACTTCTTGCTGGTGTTGGAGCACTTCAGATACCACTTTCATTTACAATGTAACCATTTTATGATGTAGTTGAAATAATAAGCGGACATTAACAATTAGAAATTAATAAATCAACATTTTTAAAAATTAAAAAGTAGAATTTTGTAGAAATAACAAGAAGGCGACATTTTTAGAAATCAGCTGAAAAATAACAGACACCACTTTAAATACCTAAACAGAAAAATAACGTTAAAAAGGAAAATCTAAGAACATGATAAAAAGAAGAGTGCATTCAAATAGAGAAATCTAAATCAATTGGAAAGTGAGAAAGAGAGGGGGGGGAGGGAGAGAGAGAAAAGTAAGCGACAAAAAGGAGAGAGTCATTACCGGAATGTGCAGGAGGAGAAGACGACCTAAGACGAGACGGAGTCAGTCTTGATGGCAAACAACGGTCTAAGGTGAGCTGTTGGTAGCGGCGTTAGCTAGGGTTCCTTATTCTCTCTCAAAAAATCGAAGGATTCATTACTAAAAAAGTGTTAATTAGCGACCGAATTTAGTGACCACACGCTAGTGGTGGCTATTTAATGACCAATTTTACTACTGATAAGGTATTCAGTCACTATTAAGGGATGATGTGATTATTGCGACCAATATAGCGACCGAATATAATTGGTAAAAAAAATTCCCTCAATCGGTCACTGAATCGCTCACTAAAGCAAAAAATAAATAAATAAATTTGCGACTAGTGATATTCGGTCGCAAAATTAAATGGAAAAAATTTAGCTACCGCATTTGCAACAAATTGAGATAATTCGGTAGATACTTTTAGCGACGGAATGTTAGGTGGTCGCTAAATTGGTAGGGCTATTACATTTTAGAGTTTGTCATTGAAATTAATTTTCCTGCAAGAGATATTTTGTGAATAAAGTTATTAGGTTGAGGAAAAACTTACCTGTTAATTAATTCAATTAATGTCAAAGCATTCTACGAATCTCAGAATAGATTTATATTGAAAATTAGATATAGTTTAAAATAATAATGAAATTTAATTGAGTGGGACTCGAACCTCAAATTTAACAAGTAAGAGTTACTACAATATGAACAAATAGGGAAGAGATTGAGTTGTGTTGTTTCCGTTTTGGAGGATTTTAAAATCAGAATCAATTAATTTTAATTGGGTTAGGTTGGTTTGGCTTTGTAAAAAAAGAACTTCAACTCCAACCAAACCAATCCGACTAAATCAACTTAGGTTCGGTTGGGTCTCAAGTTAGTAACTAAGAAATTAAAATTTTAAAACACTTTCACTTTCCGGTGGTGCTCGTTGGTGTTGGAGCAGTTCCAATACAATTTTTATTTACAACATAACCATTTTATGATGTAGTTGAAATAACAAGCCGATATTAACAAGTACTCTCTCCATTCTGAAATATTAGTTACTTTAGTAAAAAAAATTTGTTCCAAAATATTTTTTACATTTATATTTTCAATGTTATATTTATTAACTTTTTCCACTTCTATTATTTTTTATAGCCAATAGCTATTGAGTAAACCTCAAAGTCAATGACTAATTTAGTTTACCTATGTACTTTTTGTTAAAATCTATAGAAATTAAATGTTCTTCTTAATCCATGTAAAATCTTCTAAAATGACTAATATTTCAAAATAGAGGAGTATATTATAAAAGGTTTCTTTCATTCACAATTCACACCTTAATAATACATTTTCTTTCTACACTTACTTTATTAATTGTTTCTTTATTTAACTTTCAAAAAAAGTAACTGAGAGATAAGGATATTATAATAAACAAATAATTAATAATAAAAAGATTTAGTAGAGAATATTATAAAAGGGTCTTAGAAAATTTTTCTGGATAGTCATATAAAGAAGATCGAATGTAGTAATATAATATATAAGCATATTATTCGTACCTTTCTAACCTTGTGTTTAGTTAGGTAAAATTAAATAAGATTGAAGAAAGTTATGAAAAAGGTAAAATATAAAGAAAAGAAATGTTAAAAAAAATTTGTTTCTAAAAATTAACTTTTTCTTTTTAAATTTTTTGAACTAAACAAAAAAATATATCACTATGTATATTTTTCTTTTCTTCTAATTTCTTTTTTCTCAACCACATATAATATTGTAGGGAACTGCTTGATCATGAGACAAGATTGCAAGAAGATCAAAGGCATATTATCTTTGTCAGCCCCCAACCAACCCGGATGGTTTTTGCAACCCCACTTGTTCCCTACTTCTTAGTATTCTTCAACCATATTAGGTTTAAATTCTACTAAAACCTGTTCGATCGTCACGTGAAAGTCATAAATTAATTAAGGCAAATGTGATTAACTGTCTTAAGAGTAATACTCCCCCGTTACAAAATATTAGCAAAAAAATACCTACCGTACACCTCTTAAAAAAATTAATTAAACTTATTAAATTTTGTTGAAATCAAGTAAAAAGTAGGTTTATTTTCTAATGTACCCCTAATCATTAAATCTCTCTTTTAGTGTTGATTTCAACTTTCAACCACTAAAAATTTAACACTATTATGGAAAAGTAGAAAGTCTCTTCTCTCTCCTAGCCAAATTAATGAATTATAAGGAATAAGAAGTAAAATAAATATGAGCATTTTAGGTATAATTTAATTTAATATGATCAAAATAGTTATATTTACTTATAAAAAATAACATAGGACTTTTCAAAAATTTACTTATATTTCGCATCGAAATGAGTAGTTTTTAAGGAAATAAATATAATAAAAAATCATTAAATATATAAAATTTTAGTATATTTGTTAAGAACACAAAAATAAAAGTAATATTATTTGTTTGAATTTAAAAATATTTAATATTTTAAAAATTGAACATACTTATTACCTGCTTTTTAAACATGAGTACATTAAATATAATATATTTATTACCCTTTAATAAATATCATTACAGTATGTTTACAGCAAGACCTATTAATTAAATAGTGGAATGTTGCTTTTAGAATCCCTAGTAGTATATTAGTAGCTCGGTGTAGTATAGTATTTCTTTTCTTATTTTGTTTGTAGTACGTCACATATAGTTTGGTCTTACATGAATGAACATGAGATATACTTTACTCTAAATTAAATTATGGATAAATACAATTATTTTTTTTTATTTTTATATTCATTCACTAGTAGAACATGAACCGAGAGATTCACTTAGGCCAACAAGAAATGACCTAAGACCACAAATTTAGAAGGCCTCAAAAAGTTATTTAATATTATTGGTAAATTAAATTATAAAAAAGGACTTCTTAAAATTTTGTATCAACATACTCAAGAAACATTGAGTTTTTATGAGTAATTTGATTTGATTTGATATTGTAGCTGTGATACGTTTTTAGAATTAAATTGGTGTTAAAAGAATTAGTAATAGATGAATTAATACCGAGCTATATAAAAAGATAAGTTAATTTTAAAATGTAAATATTTATTAAAGAATATTATAAAGACTACATATAAGTTGAAATAAGTTTTTCAAAAACAAACTTGATTAAATTATAGTATATTTGAAATCAACAATGTTATAAAATAAATTGAACGGATTCATCAAATTATCTATTATTGAAAGTTAAAGTTAAAGTTAAAATTATTTAATTATAAAACTTTTATAAATATTTACAGCCTAAAAATTAAAAAAATAAAAACTAATAATTTAGTTTTTTTGGTTAACTAATTATTCATATTTAGAAAAGCTTAATTTTGTTAGTTTTGCCCTAGGCTAAAAAATTTATAGTTCCGGCCTAGCCATAAAGGAACCCAAACCCAAATCTTTCTTAATAGGTAACTTTTTTGGACAATTCTATTTGGACATGCTTTCCTTTTTCAAAAGACACTATTCGAAGGTTAAAATTGGATGATAGTATGTAAAAAGGGCCACCAAATCTTCACAACCCCCTCTTGATTTATTTACCTTCTTTTTTTTAATTTTTTTTTCTTCACGGATATACCTCAAAAAAATATACATTAATTTTATATAAAATTCATCCAAAAAATATGTATTAATTTTTAAATAAAGTTTATCCGAAAATTAACAGATATATTTTTTTTTGATGAATTTCGTCCAAAAATATTTCGGATGAAGGTCATCCGAAAAATAAATTAATTTCGGATGAAGCACGTCCGAAAATATGTGTTAATAATTTTCAGATAAGGCTGATTCAAAAATTAACACATATGCTTCATCTAAAATTAATTTTAGATCAAGTTTATCCATATAAATTAAGAGACGGTTTGATTTGCATTTTCATTTTCTGTTTTCGTTTCTTGTTTTCTGTTTTTTAAAATTTTACAAAGGAAAAACTGAAAATGTTGAAAACAGCACATTTCTGTTTTCAGCATTTTCAGTTTTTTCTTTGTAAAATTTCAGAAAACAAGAAATAGACTGAAAACAAGAAACATACTGAAAACAGAAATAAAAATAAAAAATAAAAATATAAATTAAACAACCCATCTTTTGATAAAATATGTATTTTTTTTTGGATAACACTCGTCCAAAAAGTATATCTGCGGTAAATGGTGAATGGATCAACGGGGTTGCGAAAATTGAGCGCCCTAAAAAAGTAAAAAAAATTTTGAATAATTCTTTTAAAATTTTTTATCACCATCTTTATTGGGAGTGACACCGTTGAGAGTGACATTATCATTTTTAGGACACTCATTTTTACCACCATCCTTGGGATTTCTTTTGCCAACATTCAACCTTAGAGAATAAGCATTGAACCAAAAAAACAAAAAGAGAACACCAACCGAATATTATATTTCAGTTTTAGGACTATTCTATGCGTCTTACAATTACACGTACTCACAAGAACGCGTTGCTGGCAACACAAACCCTCTTAAACCGTGCCACGTGGCAATATCAACTCTTCAACTCTCCCCTTCCGCTGCACGCAACGCAAATCACAATCGACAAATTGAGCTGACACAATTGATTCACAGCATCCAAAACGAAGCATTGCGGTAAGGGATTTGAACATCCATATCTCATTCCCCACACTTCCTGGAAAAAAAGCCAGAAAAAGACATCATATAAACATATTCTCTGCTAAGAAACCGCAACCTGTTCAATATCCCTTGTACTATCTTGTGTTCTGCAACTACGAAAGAGAGATTAGAGAAGAAGATGAAGGGAGAGACGGTGACGTTGGTGCTGGTGAACCTGGCCGGAATCATGGAAAGAGCAGACGAGTCACTTCTTCCCGGTGTGTACAAAGAAGTTGGTGCCGCACTTCACACTGACCCAACGGGACTCGGTTCGTTGACGCTGTTTCGATCCATTGTTCAGTCCTCTTGCTATCCCATTGCGGCTTACCTCGCTATGCGTCACAACCGAGCACACGTCATTGCTCTCGGTGCTTTTCTCTGGGCCATCGCCACTTTCCTCGTCGCCTTCTCCTCCACCTTCTTTCAGGTCTTTTCGTTTCTCTCTTTGCTCTCTTTTCGAATCTGTAGATCTAATCTAATTAGTCACAAAATTAACGGTTTGGTGAATTAATCTGTTTCGTTTAATAGTTAAGTGTTAAGACCATTGATTTAATTTCAAAAGTGGATCGATTGAGGGTTTGATTTTGGGCGTGTTTTGTTACCCAAAGTTTCTAATTAGGTGATAAATTAAAGGATAAGATGATTTGGGGTTTCTCCTTCCAGCTTGTGATCTGGAGTAAATAGCTAATTTAGTCCTCTACTTGCACATGGACTTCACATTAGTCCTCATACTAATGAAATTCTCCAACTTGTCCCTAAACTTGTGATTTGTCTTACAAATTAGTACGTCTCAAATTACATGGTTTGGGGACTAATATGTCCGGAAAAATTGTAAGTTTGGAGACTAATGGGTTAATTTCTCTAGTTTAGGGACTAATGTGAAGTTGGTGTGCAAGTTCTAAGATTAAATTGGGTATTCACTCTTGTTTCCAGGAGTCTTTGTTACTGATTGGGAGAAAAGTCTCAACGAGTGATTATACCTTTGAATGAAAGAAGTTGTCGATTGTGGTAAATCATGTGGAGTTTTTAAAGCAAAGTAGACAGTTACTACTCATTTCTAGCTTTAATTGTGTGATTATCTATTAATGAGCAATTATTGCATGAGAGATACACCCAATCATAAGATTAGAGTTATTTAATATCATGAACACATAATCCAACATAGTCTTTGTATCGGTTGTGGAGTACATCTTAAATTTTTATCGGTTGTGCCTACAGGGTCATGTAAGAATTGCTCCTGATTGATTAGTGATCAGTATGGTTGTTGAGTGAATACAAAGTCAGGGAAATATGTGCAGTGTTAATTTTTGTTTTTGTTTTGATAAGCAATGTGTGTAGTGTTTAAACTTCTTAGAATAACATACCTAACATAGAATTTGAGCCTTCTCCTTCGTTTCTTATATATATATTCATGCTCTCTCCCATAGGTATGAGGGAGTGTCTCAAATCTTGCAGATTATGGTTTAAGCTAGTTTGGATGCCCATTTGGTATGGGATTTTTTTGGGAAATCATGAAGTAAACTAAAATGAGTTTAACATATCTTTTGTCACTTGAGTTTTCCTCATGATTGGAGCTTGTTTAGACTTTCTCAAACATCTGGTAAAAGCAATAATATGTGGACACTTAATATTTTGTGATAGAAACTGCTATTGGTAGTGTTATTAGTTAGCTACCACCCTAAATAAAATAACTGATTACTGTTTGATGGCCCTGCTTAGAAGAATATAAGTAAAACTAGGAGGCTGGAGATAAAGGAAAGAAACGTTGAAGATGCAAATTAAATGTAGGGATGTGAATATGAAAGCAAAGTATATCAACCTTTCTTTTTCCTCCCCTGTACTGCTGTTTCTCTCCTGAATATAGCCTTAATTCATTTATTCAAATTACAATGATAAGAGAATGAAGGGCAGAAAACTTAGACTTTATTTACTTACTCAAAAGAGTGCTTAAGAAAAGTATAAGAAAATAGTATTCAAGAATATGCTAATTTCCAGAAACACATTTTTGTATGTTGGCATTTTGATTTTTTGAATAGGCAGTAAGGCACATACATTAAGTTCTTAAAGCAGTATTAATGTACCTGTTAAGCTATTGTAGATGTATGGCTGATTGTATTCACTTTGAAATTTGAAGTCATTCTGTATAGGTAGCTGTATCGCGAGCATTCAATGGGATTGGCCTTGCACTTGTAGCGCCTGCAATCCAGTCCCTTGTTGCTGACTCAACTGATGATGGCAACCGTGGCATGGCTTTTGGATGGCTTCAACTAACGGGCAATCTCGGTTCAATTATTGGTGGGCTCTTCTCAGTGTTGATAGCTCCATACACAGTATTTGGTATCCCTGGTTGGAGAATTTCCTTTCACATTGTTGGATTAATAAGCATTATAGTGGGTACTTTGGTGTACCTCTTTGCCAACGATCCGCACTTTTCAGATGATGGTCCAATTGATAGAAATCAAGCTCCAAATAAAACATTTTGTTCGGAAGTAAAAGGTCTGGTTCGGGAAGCCAAGTCAGTTTCTAAGATTTCTTCTTTCCAGATTATTGTTGCACAGGGTGTCACTGGCTCCTTCCCGTGGTCGGCTTTGTCATTTGCACCTATGTGGTTAGAGCTTACTGGCTTCTCCCATGAGAAAACTGCTTTCCTCATTGCTTTGTTTGTGATTTCGAGTTCTATTGGGGGTTTGTTTGGAGGTAAGATGGGGGATATCCTCTCCAGGCGTTTTCTGAATTCCGGAAGGATAATTCTAGCACAGATAAGCTCTGGATCAGCAATTCCGCTATCAGCAATTCTTTTTCTGGGTTTACCGGATGATCCCTCCAGAATAATAGCTTATGGTTTGGTTCTTATCATTATGGGGCTCTTCATATCTTGGAATGCTCCAGCTACAAATAAGTATGTATTTCAAACTAAAATTATCCGGCCTGCTTGCTTAGTCATTTTCCCAGTTAGTTATTCTTATTTCCCACAAACATTCTGCAAATACACCTTACAAGTTTATTTAAGATTATCAATTGAGCTTGCATTCTATTCAATCATATTACAATACACTAGTGATCCTTTATTCGTAAAACACATGCAAGTACCAATATAAAGTCATCTGTAGGTGTATGACGCACCTGACCTTGGTATGAGGCAGCCTCCATCTTATATTCCTTAACCAAAAGATATAAATATCATTTAAAATTAGTGCAAACTGACTTGTAGTGCTGTATATAGGTACCTTCAGCTGGCTCGACCGTCTAATTATTTTGAACATTTTCAAATTTGTTTCACGATTCAGTTTTTGAATTGTTTGGTGGCTTTATAAGCACAGTAGTAGTGTTAAGGTTCCATTTCAAAACCCATTGGAAGGGGAGGAGTAGCCCAACAGGTATTTAAACTACTCCCTAAAGACTGAGGCAGCGATGTGGAACTTCCAACATGTAGATACTCAATTCTGCTGCATTTTCAAATTTGTTTCACAATTCACATCTTTGTCAAAAGTTTTTACCTTGTGGCTTTATGCGACCAATTCTGTGTGTGCCTGTGGCAGAAACAGAGCTGTGAACATAGAATAGGATTGTTGATTGCTTTTATTGTTTCTGTGATTGATTGTAGTAAAGCTTGTTCAAATTATACGTGAATGCACAGATTTATTTGTTTAACTGTATGGACATTAGTCCAATTTTTGCAGAGATAGTACCAGAGAGATCCCGAACAAGTGTATACGCTTTGGACCGATCATTCGAGTCTATACTATCATCCTTTGCTCCTCCTGCAGTGGGAATTTTGGCTCAGCATGTTTATGGCTATAAGCCGATTCCTAAAGGGTCTAGTCTATCTCAAGAGATCCTAACAGATAGAGAGAATGCCGCATCATTGGCCAAGTCCCTTTACACAGCAATAGGAATTCCAATGGCTATATGCTGTTTAATATACTCTTTTCTTTATAGGACCTATCCGAGAGACAGGGAACGCGCTAGGATGGAGGCCTTAATAGAATCAGAAATGCAGCAAATTGAATCAGAAGGTTTGACCATGGATAGAGAGCATGAGTCAGAAGAATTGTCTATTCGGGATTATGATGGTGATGGTGTTGATCTTGATGATGAAGAGAACATATTACTTTACCGGCAGTTGACACTCTCCAAGTAAGGTGAGTGTGTGTTTGGTTCTATGTTAAATTAGGTCTGACGTGAATTCACATTTAGCTCATTCAAATGTGACATCAAGCCATCTGAATAGTTATCTTGAAAACACTATACAAATATTTAGCAGGTTTTCCTGTCTAGAGATATAGGTTTAAGGTGTTCTCAGTAGTAGAGAATTCTTCAGAATTACATTTGGTTACAAATTTGTGCATAATTTAAAATGGAAAGTCATAGATGAATCTGTATAGTCCTTCATAGTTTTGTACTTTTGTCCTCAACTTCGTGGGGGGAATTAATTTTGTGAACTGTAATACTTTCAATACAATGGATGTTGATTTATTTGTTTTGGCTAATGTACTTAATGTTCTAATTTGTTATAAATATAAAGTATAACGCGAATAAATATTACCTCAGCTAGTCAAATATTGAAATAAATACTTTTTATATTGTTCAGTGTACCATAATTTTCTGAGAGGTTTCAGGGACCAACGAGATTGAGCAAAGTCAACATGGGAGAGTGGGGAGTCCTTGTTAGAATGAAGATGAAAAATCAATGAACAAGAATTGTCTATGCTTCGACTTAATTAGTTGTAGTACCAAAAGTTTCTGACATGATATCAACTCTTTTTATTAATACCCCAACGTGGAAAACGATCATATTACATAACAAATGTTTTATTTTTTGGTCTATAAATATAAGAAATGCTTCAGCATGACATATTTTGAGAAACCTAAAACCGATGAGGAAAACCCAATAAATTTTGGTCTTGCTACAGAAAATAGGCATTTTGTTTTTAATCAAATATAGGCCTATATCAGAAAACTAACCCTGTTGAAAAAAACTAAAGGCCCTTGGGTTTTGTAACAAGCCTAAATCATCTTCCAATCCTAAACCAGAAAACTAGACCAAAAAGAAAAAAACCAGAAAAAAAAATTCATCTTCCAATCTAGACTGCAGAAGTTTACCTCACTGTTTCAAATTGAAACAATCAAGAACTATTGTTACAAAGACTATTCAAAGTTGCCCGTCTAGCTCAGTCGGTAGAACGCAAGGTTCTTAACCTTATGGTCGTGGGTTCGAGCCCCACGGTGGGCGCTGTCATCTTGGAGTCAATTTTTTGAGCAGTATTTGTTTTCTTCCTTAGAAAAGATAATGCTCATTTTGCAATTTTGATTATATGTATCATCATAATGCAACTTCACTGATGCATTGCATAGCCTGACCTATATCAATCCTTAATGTTTATCATTATGAATCTACCACCAACCACGATTTATCTGTTCGTTTTAGTGTTGGAGTCCCATTGTAACTTCGTTTTATCGAATATGATATTTTTAGCTTCTAATAAAATTGCCTCGAAATATGGAAACACGGTGAAAGCAATCTAAATCAAACATGGTATTACACTGTTGCGTTCCTGTGCTAACATGGCTTAACCATGTCATTTCTTTGATGTCAAAGGACTAAGTTTTTTCTTGCTATCAGGCTATGTTTATAGTCTACAACTTACTTCCTTGAGTCCTTTTTTATAAGGACTTAGAAAGATAATTGTACTTATTAAGAAAACGTGTAAAAAGAGTAATTAATGTATTGATTTGGTAAGCTGCAACCTAGAAGCTTATTTTATGATAGTTATAAGTTTGTAGTCATTAAACACCTCTACTAAGTAATAAATTATTCCCTTCGTGAAAGTGTTAGGCTGTAGTGAGTTAGTAATTGAAACATGTTTGGCAAAGAGATTATCTAAGTCGTTGTCCACTTATTTTTCCACTAATCCCGTTCACGGTAACATGGCTTAACCATGTCATTTCTTTGGTGTCAAAGGACTAAGTTTTTTCTTGCTATCAGGCTATGTTTATAGTCTACAACTTACTTCCTTGGATCCTTTTTTATAAGGACTTAGAAAGATAATTGTACTTATTAAGAAAATGTGTAAAAAGAGTAATTAATGTATTGATTTTTAAAAGATTTACATAATGTTTAAAAAGGGTCTTATAATAAGGACCTAAGGGTGCGTTTGATGCATGAAATGGATAGTACAAGTAGTACATCACTGTACAAGTTTTATGAGGCACAACACAACTTTTTATGTTGTGTATCGTTTGATACTCAATGCATATAACAAAAAGCACAACATAAATTTTACAATAATATCCTTCATGTTAGATTATTAATTTTTCTTAAATTTTTCTAAGAAAATAATATTTTGATATTTTATAATTATTTTATTATTTATTATAAAATTAAAATTTCATGATTTAATAAATTACTACATAATATATTTTATGTAATATAATAATTATATTATATATAAAAATATTATTATTAAAAAATATTTTTGACTCTTTATTTTTTAATATTTATATTTACCGTTAAAATTTATTTTATTATTAATACATTATTTTAATTATATATATATAAATGACAAAAAAAATGACGTAAACATTGATTTAAAAAAAAATACAACATAAACTACCTCGTAAGTGGAGAAAATGGGAAAGGTAGTTACAATACTGAATAAAAATACAATGTTAATTATGTCTTTTCTTAACTTGTGCTTGTCCCTTGGTTTAGTGAGGTACAAAAAATTGCCATTTTGTACTGTCTTGTGACTCAAATTTTGTGCTATTACTTGACAGATTTTTGAATCAGAACAAAAAGTTTTGTCACCTTGGAAATTAGCAAATCAAACGGACCCTAAAGGAGTATACATTATGACTTATAATTTATAGTTAAAATTGTCTAGAGGTGTTTAATAAAATTAATATGAATTAGTCTATATTTATTAAATGACTTGAAATGACATATAATAATTATAAGTAATAAATGTTTTTATAAAGTAAACATGTAATAAATAACATTGGGGTAAAATATTGAAAGTTATCTGTTCATAAGCGCTATAAATTACTTTAAATAGATTTTGGTAAGCTACAACCTAGAAGCTTATTTTATGATAGTTATAAGTTTGTAGTCATTAAACACTTCTACTAAGTAATAAATTATTCCCTTCGTGAAAGTGTTAGGCTGTAGTGAGTTAGTAATTGAAACATGTTTGGCAAAGAGATTACCTAAGTCGTTGTCCACTTATTTTTTCACTAATCCAGTTCACGGTACCACTTTTTTGCCCCTATGGGTAGAGGTGTATTCCCTGTGGGACCCACTTTGAATATCCCTTCCTACCTCCGTGGGTCCCTTTCTAGGCTTGGACTCCGTACCCTGGCTCGTACCTTGCATAACAGCCTCTTGGTCTCCCTGTTGTCGGCCTGGTAATCTCAATGGTTGAAGGGATTCTTCGGGGACCCGCCTACAAAACTGCCACTTCAATCACCATGGCGGCCAAAGTTCTTGGGACTGGAGCGGATAAAAAGGGACTATATTTAGGCTTGGACGCATCAAAGGCAACCATGAGCTTAGGTTTGCTGCAATTCCTTTGCTCATGTCCGATGATGCAACATTTGAAGTAAAAATCGTGTAGCTTTTCATATCAGAAGAAGACCCATTTCCATGTGAGAGCTTTCCTACTAATTTAGACTCTAGTTTCTAGTGGATGTTTTATATTCACAAGGACTCGAACCCGAATTAATGATCACAAGAGGTGGCCCTCCACCATGGGATCCTCTATTTCCATGATACTCCTTGCCTAGGCTACAATCTTAGTAGTGTTTGCTATTGGCATTTGTTCAAAAGGCATTCCATGCACCTGAACCTAATAAGGGACCTTCTCAAAGCAGTAATCAAAGAATGATGAGGGGGGTTGCCATTGTTGTAAACAGATAACATGGCCCATTACATGCCATGGGCTATTACATAAAATCTTTTCGCATCCTCTGCATTTTTAAAGTGGAAGCTAAACATATTGAACCCTTGCTATGTGATGTGGAATTCCCCCAAAACTTCCCTAAGTTTGACAAAGGACATTCTTTACTCCTCCCTTGTTAAGGGCCTTCTCTAAGATAATCTTTCTTGCTATGATTTTCTTTACTTCGAAGGTAACTTCTTCTTCATCGAAGTCAAGCTTGATAGTGGCCGCTTCACTATCAATCTGGTCTTCTTTATGGCTTGTTTACCTTCTCTCTTATACTTTACACCTAAGGGTTCACCAAACTCCATCCCCAGAACTCCCACTGGAAGGCTGAGGAAGAAGGAGACAACGAGAAGGAGGATACACTAGGAATGAGACAAGGCACTCACTCTCACACCACACACTCGCCCCTCACACACCCCAAGGAAAATTTCTCTACTCGAAAAGACGTCCTAGGAATCTAGAGAGACTCTCCTCTTGAGAGAGGAAGATATATGTTATTTTCTATTCAAATAGGTCTTTCTAATGTTGTGACTATTCTAGTGGACCTATATATGTAATAAATATTTCTTTACAAGAGCCTAATTGACCACAAAGAAACAAATCGAATCAAACCCACCAAATTTAGACTAGATTGTGATTTGGCTCACTTTTTCAAATGCAAAAGGCGAGAGACAATAGAGCCACCCAACACTGGCAGTAACTACAACCAAGAACAATTAAGTGCCTAATAACCAAATACAAATTAAGTGACTAAAACAAAATTATCACCAAATTCTAAATTCAACATTAAAAATAGGACATAGTGCGTCTTCTATACGCACAATTATTCTCTTTGCTAAATTGACAAGAGTAACAACATGATCTCATTTCCCAGGAACACAACCACGCAAAACCAATCACTTAATAGGGGGAAACCTTTCCAAAGGGATTTATGCAAAACTAGAGCTGGGTAAATAGAATTAGGTCCGCAAACTGTCCTGCAGATTAACGGGTTGGGCAGATTCGACCTTCAAAAAATCAGGACCATTTATTTTGCTGGCTTAGGTGGACATGTCCATTCACCCGTGGGCTAAACAGACATTCTGCGGACCCCGTGGGCTCAACGGATATCCGCTTATTTATTATTATTTTTTGTATTGAAACAAGTCACTTAGGTCTAAGATTTCTGGAACAAAAAAAAGCCCAAACAAACTTTTGGACTCAATCCAGACTTCTTATGCACTTTTTAAAAGTATATCTTATAATGTAAAGCCAAAAAAAACTGGTAAAAAAATCTGTAAAAAAATAGTTTTTATGCACTTTTTTTTAAAGTAAAGTTATAGTGTATAACAAAAAAAAAGGGTAAAAAAAACTATACAAAAAATATTTATACGGATGCCCGCGGATGTCAGCGAACATCGGGGGGTGACATGGGCTTCATTTTTTCGGTTAATTTATAACGCGTACTTAGGCGGATTTCCTGTTAAGTCCGTGGACTATGGTGGGGCGGGACAGACCATCCGTGTACTCAGTCCTATGCAAAACTTGCAAATCATATTCATCACTTACCTCTGCAAGGGCTGCCAAATCTTATAGGATCCAGAAGTTAGATATCAATAAATAACAATAATCTCGTATACAAACCCACCTATCCAAAGTAGAAGAAGTAATGAGACATCCTTATAAATCTCAATGAGCTGATGAGATAGAGAAGACTCCCAAGCAAAGAGAGCCTCAGCTAAGATAAATTCCATTTTCAAATACCATTCCCCAAAAAAACGTTTGATTAATCTTCAACAATTTATGATTAGAGACAAAATATTACCGGAGAAAGAGCTTATTGAAAAGATATATACCAAGCCGCTTTTCCTCTCAAAAAGTGTATTAGATCCACACTCAACCAACTTATTGACATTAGAGAGAAACTAGTCCCCAACCTCTCAAAATTATGCCACCACTAGGAAGGTCGCAAATGATGCTCATAGTTTTTTTTTTTGATCTGCCAAAAGAGAATATATTAAATTAGTGAGTACATGGAGTACTCACAGAGAAAAAGTTACAGTTACAACATAAGTCAAGTACAACAAAAATAACCAGAAACAGAATAAATCAATTACAAGAGGAAATAACATTCAGAGGAGAATTACACCAAACAGAAAAGGGAAAAGAAGTCCGTCCAGCAGAAGAAAACCAGCTCCATGTCCTGACCTTAATAAGATCAAACGCCTTTGCGAAATCAAATTTTGCCCCTTTAAAATTGCAAGCATTCCTCATAAGCCAAATTGTCTAGACCACACCATGCCAAATGGCCATTCCATATTTCTTGGCTTTTTTTTCCTGTAACGAATCCTCTAAACTCCAAGTACCAATGTTGAATGGATTGAAGAATAACAGTATCAATTCCCAACCAAATCATAATAGAATTCCATAAGTTAACCACAACCGGGCAAGTAACAAATAAATGATTTACCTCTTCCAATCCCCCAGAACAAAAGACGCAAGACAATTCAGAGTTATCAAGAATAACACCCCGCTTATGAAGGTTGACTCTAGATGGAAATCTATCCAGAAAAATGAGCCAAGAGAAGAAGTTTACCTTTGAGGGGAAATTAGAGACCCAGAGCTTCTTCAAAATAGACGACATAATATGATGCCATGCCATTCTCGGGAGGAAAATTTGAACTCCCCACTGATATATAATTTTTGTAGTGAATTCTGAGATACCTCCTTAGTTCCACTTCAACTCTCCAAGAGAATGTCGACCAACAATAGACTGGGACAGGGTCATAAGTAAGTCCCATGAGAGGAATCTCCCACTCAAACAAATTACGCCTCCATTGTAAATTTCATCTCCAACTTGTCTCGTTCCAATAACCCATTTCCGCCACAGTACAAGAGGAATTAGAGGCTATTTGAAACAGCCGCGGGAGCAAAATTTTTAGAGGAATGCAACCCACGCAAGGATCATCCCAAAAGCGAGTATTGTTACCATCCCTAGGAGACTTCATAATTCCATTTTGAAACTAATTGGAATCACGAAAATTACAGCAAGAGCATATATCCAGCCACCAATTTGATGCAGCTCTCTTATTCAAAGAAAATTGCTCCAAAACTGGAGAACTAACAGGAAACTTAGCATTCAGTACTTTAACCCACAAGCTTTCTGATTCATTTAGACGTCGCCATCCCCATTTCGAGAGTAGAACCGAATTGAACCAATCTAAATCTTTCACCCCGAGTCCACCTTGCTCCTTCGGTTGGCATATTAGTTTCCAATTCACCGAAACAATCTTATAATTCTCCTCCACCCCTTCCCATAGAAAATGACACTGGATACTTTGTAGCTCCTTAATCACACCTTTTTGGCAAAATGATGCTCGTAGTGATCATAGAGCCAAGAAGGGCTACCATACCTCTCCCTCACCGCCTCAATCCACAGAGCCCACTAAACACCACCAACACCACTTACCCAACAAACTACGATTCATCAAAGCAATATCCCACATACCCAACCCACCATGCTCCTTAGGAGAGTAGATGTCCTTCAATTTCATCTAGAGAATCTTATATCTAAACACCTGCAACCCCGTTTCAAAGAAATCACCTTAATTTTAATTTACTCCATATTAATTTTTCCTTTCTATTACAATAAAAAAACATTATTTAATATTTATTTTTTAATTATTCATGTTCATTTTTTTCTCCAACCAAAATTTCCATAATTTCAACAAAGCACAAACATAATTTCAAATGACTGTGGAGCATGCAACTTTGAAGATTTTACATTGCTTTCGAGATTATGTAAGGGTGGCTTGAGTTTGAAATGATTTGGGAGTGCAATAATCACATAGCTTCTTTCAGGTGGATGAAGCTAATTTGTTGTCATATATTGTTAATGAATCTCAATTTACTCTTTATGCTACTGGTTTTTGGACAATATCGAAAGCTATAAGAACACCGAAGCCCTAGGGAAGCAAACTTGGTTGAAATTCAAGATAATTATTGATTCAATTATCTTCGGAAAGAGATGATCAGGCTAAGAAGCTGAGGTGCACTAGCTTGGAAAAACCTATGTGAATAATGATTTGGTGTCATGTGGAAGAAAGCGTGGTAAGGTTGAATGTGATGGCAGTGCCTTTAGAAATTCAAGTCATGTTGGTTGTGGCAGTCTTGTTCGTGTTCATGAGGAAAGCTAGCTTGTGAGATTCATGGGCTCTATTGGTATTTCTACTAATACACAAGGTGAACTAATGACTTTTGGTTCATGGATTGTAATCAGTTTGGGATAAAGGATGTCAGGATGGAGACGAGTTATTTGTAACTCTAACTTTAAGGTTGACTAGACCTTATTTTTAGTTCTCCACGTAAATTTCATTTGTATGCACTTCTGGTTAGCCATATGAAGGTGCTTAGGTCGCAAAAATTTAAATACCAAGTTCGAACATGCATTTTGGAAGGTGAATAATTGTGCATATCGAGTAGCTGAACAAATTAAAGTGTTAGCATATCATCATCTTCATATATTAGAATATCTTTTTCTAAGTTTTAGTTTTCTTTATTGTTATACCAAATGTCTTTTTGTTTCCGCATATCTTCTATCTCTATTACTAGGAGGAAAGACTAATATCTTAGATATAATGTATGACTACCCTCTTAACTGATACTCTCACAAAGGTTTGAACTATGTATAATTTTTTATTGAATAACAGTGAGTCTTTAGTTACCACTTTGCTAATACCGTTATTGATAAGATATTCCTATGTTGATTAAATTTATTTATTTCCGTTATATTATTTTTATTATTATTATTATTATTATTATTATTAAATTCAGTTTTTGGAAAGGATTATGAGCTGCAGACTTGCAGGGTACACTTAACTACGCTTCGATATTATTTCCTACTTTCCAGGAAACATTGAATGTAATATCACAAACTAATAACTGAAAATAAAAAAATAATTATAAAACACCAAAAAAAATTTAAAAAAATAAGAAAAACGATTTTTTATTTTAAAATCATATTAATATAATATATTTGACCTAGTTTTTTTTACAGTAATATACTTTACCTAGTTAATATTTGATAAATTTAATATGATAATTTATTTTATAGTTCTATTATCTAAATATTATCTTAAAATTTTATTCTTCAATATAATTTTTACTAATTTTGATTTATTTGAAATTCAATTTTATCTCCATTTTTCTATAATTTCTATCTATTTTTCTTCATTATATAACTTTTATGTTTTAAGTTGAAGAATAACTTTCAATAAAAAATAGTTGAAATAAATAAGTAAAATATGTTTTCAATGAAGTTTATTTAAGGTGAGCATAAAAAATATCATCGAGCCAAATGCATTTGAACACCAGTCAATCTTATTCTTAAAACCCAACTATTCATCAATTGTGCATTTATGCTAGACATGTTTTTTTTGGTATTTTTAATGAAATCATAAAATAAATTACAATTTGTTACAAGTCTAATATATTTATGCTTTATTTCACAATTTATTGAATATATTATCAAAACTCAAAAAAAAAAAAAACCTTGAAAATTCATCTAATACAAATCTCTTTTAATTGGATAATCAGATCCTATTTGAATCTACACATAAAATATGATTGGATTTGAAATGCTAAATCAACCGATTTGATAATATGCATTTTCATATTGATATGATCAAATCAAATAATTTTTCTCTTTAAAATTGATTCAACTTAACACGTAAACATTCTTAATACTACCTCCCTTATTTTTTATCTGTCCACTTTTGGAAAAAAAAAATTGTTCATTTTTATATGTCTACTTAGAGTTTTAAGGTGATATTAAATACACTTTTATCAATTATACCCTTTATTTGATTGGAATATTAATTAATATTATACTTTTGAATCAATCAAAGATAAAAAATATTATAAGAATTTTAAATATTACTTAGATAAAAACAAGAATAATGATAGTATTTCTTAATATACATAATTTAATCCAAATTGAATAAATAAATAAGAAAGGAGGTAGTATTATTTTGTCTCCAAATTACGAACATCAAGAGAGTATCCTTTAACTGATTAAATTTGATAATATCCAATTCAAATTGATATATGATCCAATCAAATAATTTTTCTCTTTAAAATTGATTCAACTCAATATACAAACATTTTTAATATTATTTTGTCTCCAAATTACAAACATTAAGACTATAGTTTAACCAACTAAATTTGATAATATCCAATTCAAATTGATATGATCAAATCAAATAATTTTTCGCTTCAAAATTTATTCAACTCAATATGCAAACATTCCAATAATATTTACGAACACTAAGAGTATTGTTTAACTGACTAAATCTTTTAAGGACACCTTACCTTTAAAAGATAATTATACCATAAAAAAATCTTTTAAGGGTATAAATTATCGATATGAGTTTGGCATTTTTTTTGTTACACGTGGCACCCCAAACTAAATTATTTTTTTTTTATGAATATATTTTAGGAAATACTATAAATTATTTCTTTTTTTATAAATAGAAACCATATCATTCAAAATTTCATTTAAAAAAGATAACTTTTGATCGTACAAAAATAACAGATTTTTTTTTTTAACTACTTGTGATAAAACACAAAAAATTAATTATACTAAAATGATTCTTAGTATATATATATATACAAAAAAAAAATTATTTCATTTTTATTGAGAATGTGGAAGGGTATAGTAACAAACATACCATCTCCAATTGCAAGATATAGCAAAATTTGATGAACTTTCTCATATTATATGAGGCTAAAGCCGTCAAAACCCATTAGATCTCTGATTTGGATGCTTCTTTATTCCCTTCAAATTCTCTGAATTCTCTGATATCACAACCGAAATCTACGCACACTCTGCTAAAACCAAAACCACACTGTACCTTCTGCATTTTTCAATTCCTATCTCTTCTCTTTCTGTTACAGAGTGAGAGTTTTTTGTTGTTTTTATCTCTAATAACCACCTTCTCATCTTCTTCGTTCTCTTTCCTTCTTATATATCTGTGAAAAAGTTCCTAAAAAAATACCTGATCAGAACAATTAACTCCATGAGAAACGAAGAGCTGCACGAAGCAGCGTGGTTGAACATGAACATGAATGCGAACAATAATCCTAATGCTGCACCAGCAGCTCCTCCTCCATCGTTTCTCAACCTTCAGAATGGCCATGGCCACGGCCACGGCCACGGCCACGCCCACGTGTCTTCTCGTTCCGCTCCTTTTGGAAACAACACCAACAACGTGATCAGTGATGATGATTTCGATGTTGGACTTCTGGATTTTTCCTCGATGAGGATTTACGACGATCAACAACAGGGGAATGTTGCTGCTGCTAAAACCAGAGGAGGAGGATATGGCGGTGGTGTTGGTGTCGGTGTTGGTGCTGATCATCATCAGAACTCGTTTTGCGGCGGGTACGGATTCGCACATGCGCGTGTTATGAATCATGAAGAAACGAACCATGGTAATTTGACACCGTATCATCATCATCAACAGCAACAACAACAGCAACAAAAACAACAACCACGCCTCTACAACAGCGAGGGTACCCCATCGGTGGTTTCCAACGATTTGAAGTGGGTTTACCCTCATTTGGCTAAAGGTCACGCCTTTATGGAATCTTCGATGAACCCTTCGAGGGGTTCTTATTATGGACAAGTTCAACCGTCGCTGTTGCAACCGCAGAAGCCGCCACTGCCGCTGTCGTCGGCTCTCGCTTCTCCTTTCTCTTTTGATTGTGGTGTCCAGTACACACGGTCCTACGGGATGATGGAGAATTGTGAATGTGATCCAGGTAATTGGGGTGTGAAAAACCCCTTCATGATGTATTCTCAAGATATGCAAATTCAACCAGCAAAGGTTGGCTTGAACAATCTGAACAATACTCAATCGTTACATTATTTTCCTAGAGAAAGGGGAAGGGTCACTAACAGCACTAACAACACTGAACTTCCCTTATCTCTGTCTCCAAGGAGAAATAATGCAGGGGACCCTGTAGCTTTTAAATGTGATAATAGTTATATCATACAAGAGAAAGATGTAAATGGGTTCAACCCTTTTCGGGGTTACAAAAGGAATTCTCTTCCTCATTCTTATTCTTATTCTCATCATGAGGTTCCTCAATTCAATTTCTCTCATGGTGAAAAGAATAGCAATGCTCTTGCAAGTGATGTTCCACAACTCCTTCTGCCCAATTTTGGGACTTTGGTTGAGGGTCAAGGTTCCATGTATCATCTTGCAAAGGATCAGAATGGTTGTCGCTTCCTTCAGAGGATGGTTGACGAGGGAACTGCTGAAGATGTGCTATTGGTGTTCAAGGGAGTGATAAATAATGTTGTTGAACTTATGGTGGACCCTTTTGGGAATTATCTTGTGCAAAAGTTGCTGGATATTTGTAGAGAAGATCAAAGGTTGCAGATTGTGCTGATGTTGACTAAAGAACCTGGGCAGTTAGTCAACATCTCTTTAAATATTCATGGGTATTATATACTTTCTCCTCTTATATATACTAAAGTTAAGATTGTGCTTTTATCAATATTGTAATAGTAATATTGTAATGCATGCATTGTTTGTTTTCTTGTGACACACTGTTTGATGGTTTTACTATTATTGGATCAGGACACGTGTGGTTCAGATGCTGATTGGGACCCTCAGGTCTAGAGAACAGATTTCATTGGTGACTTCTGCCATTCAACCTGGTTTTCTTGACCTTATCAAGGATCTGAATGGAAATCATGTCATCCAGCGTTGCTTGCAATGCCTTAGCTGTCAGGATAATGAGGTATAACACTTATTTCCTCTTTTTCTTTTGGTACAAATATAAATAAATATAAATATAAAATTCTTCAAATCCTTGTTACATTTTAAGTGAACAAAATGACAAAAGAAGCACTTGTTTGAGCATGGTATTTATAGACGTAATTAATCAAAAGTTAGAAAGTTAGAACTTTAAGGATGTTTCTAAAAACTTCTTATTATTTGTGTCTAGGAATGAAGTGTTAAATTTGTGCTAATGTAAGAATTACTTTTATTGATAGTTTGAATTAAATAACTACATGGCAAACGAAAGTGGTATTTAATAAAACTATAGTGAAACTATAGTTAATAAAAGGAAAGCTAAAGTTTCTTTGTTGATAGCACTTCTAGTTTGACATCTATGGTCATTTGCATTCGTAATGTAACATTTCCCGGATATGTTATGATCAAGATCTGTAAGACTTTGTGACATGAGCATGCTAGTTATGTACAATTGTACATCGTTGTTGTTGCTTTAAGTAGCTTGTACATCATAAGGAAAGGTTGTGACTTGTGAGTTTTTGGATTGTAACTGTTTCTGATAATTGAAGCAAACTAACAACAAATCAAATTTAATCTCAAATTTTGTTCTAATATATAGAGAGATATCATTCAAAATCTTGATTGACATCATCATCACCCTGTTATATGCAAGTTGTACAAACTGTTTTCAATCATGATTTAGTTAAGTTTTAGCTTCTTATAGTATGACCTCTCCACATGTACCTAACTGTTTTTTATAACTATGTACCTCACACTTTGACTGTTCCTATCATATGATATTTATTTTTGAAAATTGGGTCAAAGGGCAAAACTTTCATTTTGTTGAACCTTTACTGCTAGTATGTATCAAACACTGCTTCAAAATGTCATGATTAAGACTTTAGGAATCTAAATGGTAGTACACAGTACACACTACACACCATGACATCATAATTCTTTCAATTTTCAAACTTAATTCTCAGATGTTAAGAAAAGTTTACCATCTATTATCATATTAGAGAAGCATTTATCTAGTTGGCCTGAATATTTTCTTCATTTTCTTTCCTAATAGTCAATAGTCAATGACTCAATGCTTTAAAGGATAATTCTCTGTGATAAGAAGCAATGGAAATTAATGTTTTGGTTGAGAAAGTACTGACTATTGACCATTGACACATGCTTGAAAATGTTGAAGTTATTATTGCTTTGGGTGATTCTTTTCATTTCATCGTGCCATTTTTCTTTTTGTGCTAGCCACAAAAAAAATTAAACTATTCCCATTATCTACAATTGTTGTTTCACAAAAGTTACAACTCTTTGGTTTTTAGGAGAGGGTGGAGAACAAAACTTAATGCTCTATGAAATCTTCAATGATAAAATATTGTGAGAAGATATTTTTCAGACATACTGTTTTAGATTTTTTTTTCTGGAATTGTAGTTCAATAGTAGTTTTTCAAATTTCTCAAGCATGTCCACAGTACTTGAAAATCTGATTCATCATCTGTTCTCTCCTTTTGATTGAAACTAATTATGAAGTTTCTTCTTTCCTGTTTCCCTGAATGGCAGTTTATTTTTGATGCTGCTGGAAAGTACTGTCTTGAGATTGCTACTCATCAACATGGATGTTGTGTTCTGCAACGCTGCATTGATTATTCCACTGGGAAATATCATGATAAGCTTGTCAAAGAAATATCCAAACATAGTCTTCTCCTTGCTCAAGATCCATTTGGGTAAACCTTTCATCTTCTCCCTGCTTGAGATATTGTTGATAAATATAATACCATTGATATACTAGTTGTTGTTCTTTTAATCATGTGCCACAAATTTTAGATCACTTCACTTATTTTACAAAAAAAAAGCACCTTGAAAAATTTGAGGATGTTTCTAATCTTTTAACAATAATCAGGAGTAAAATGTTACTATTGTAACCAAAAATAAATAGTTTCTGATTTTCTTTTATAATCGCTAAAAGAATAATCACTTATCCACACAACTTAACAATCACTTTTTTAAAATTTTAACAAACGAGCTCCTAACAACTCTTCTAGTAAAAATCACATCTACCAAACTGGGAGCTATTCTGGGTACCGAAATGCATAGAATAAGAGATACATCTACCAAAACAGGAGAAAATCTTATCTTAGCCCAATCCTGAAACCAAAATTAGAGATAACTACTCAAATGGTATAACACATGCTTAATCAATTTTGAAAGTATTGAAACCATTAAATAGGAACTGAATTGGATTTCTACTTTGAAAATTTCCAGAACATTGTCTTTTCTGCTATTTGGTGCTTAGAATAGTGATTTTTTTTTTTTAAAAAAGAAAATGTTATGCAAATTAGAAAAATTTCCTTATCACTTCTGCTTCATTTGCATTTTTGTATTCACCTGTTATAGAAAGAAAACATTTGGAGCTTAAAGTGTTCTTCCAACTTAATGTGCATGTGGTTGTTTTACATCTATTACCCTCAAAGTAACACTTACAATTTGATATATCTGGCAGAAATTATGTTGTGCAATATATTATAGAGAAGGAGAACCTAAGTGTCTCAGCCAAACTGGCATCTCAGTTCAAAGGGAACTATGTGAACCTCTCCACCCAGAAATTTAGCAGTCATGTGGTTGAAAAATGCCTCAGATATGTTGCTGAAAGCAGGCCTAAGATAGTTCAGGAATTGCTCGCTTTTCCTCACTTTGACCACTTAATGCAAGACCCTTATTGCAACTATGTTGTTCAACGTGCACTTGAAGTCACCAAGGTTTGATCAAAACTTTCTACATGTAGCCGTGGTTTTAAATTGCAGTTGCATTTCAAGATAGGTTGCATTAATTATTGCTATGTGTAGTGTCGTCTAATATGACCTATGTAGGCTGTGATCATAGTCTGATGCGATTGATAATATCACAACGGAAAACCTTATATATGTAACACGGTTTCAAATTAAGGTCTGAATGTGACATCACGTCACAACTTCAGGTTTAATATCTTGATATTATCAAGATCGTATCAGAATTGTGATGTTTCTTTTCTTGACTCTTATTTATTTTTTTCTGATATAGGGCTCTCTGTATGCATCTTTGGTTGAAGCAATTCGCCCCTTCAAATTCTTGCGCACTAGCCCTTATTGCAAGAGGATTTTCTCTAGAAACCTTCTCAAGAAGTGATGTCAGCTAGACAAATGTTGTTGTTCTCTCTCGAGTTACTTTTACTAATAAATTAAAAATCCTTATGTTTATGTCTAGCTTAATCTCTAGTCTATGCTTATGTTGTATTTGTGTCTGTGACCAGTGTCTTATAAAAAAAAACAAAAAAAGAGAGAAATATGATGCAGGCGTGCGTGTGTTGTATTTTTATTCTGTTGTTCTAATGATGTGGATGTACCGTAGTCGGTCTTTGTTTTTATTTTTGTCAAGTGTCTAGCATCATGTTCATGTTCTTTCTAGAGATCATGTACATGCTATGTTTTGAAGATATTAGGTGTTGTGTCTTTTCAAATTCAGGGTGGTAATAAATTTGTGGATTTTGTTGTTTGGAGTTTTCGCAAGTTTCTTCTTTCTTTGTTGTGTTCGGTGCAGTATGCACTTATGTAATAAGAAATGGATTTCCCTTTGGATTATTTCATCTTTGATGATAGTGCCATCTTTAATATTCTTTTATATATATATATATAGTTCTGTCTTCATTAGCATTACTTAAATTTTTTTATTATTAACAAAGTGAAACATATACACTTTAGTATGACAAAATCATATTAAAAGCTAACATATATGCCTAGGGAGTGTGTCTAAAGATAGTTACCAAGTGTTTTTGTTCAAAGAAAACCACGTGAGGAAAGAGAAATTGAAAATGACTCTGTATTTAGTTTAAAGGGGAGATATTTTAACAGAGCGAAAGGAAGAGAAAATTAAATTATTAAATTAATCTTTTGATATTTATACTTGTACCTCAATACCTCAATTTTGTTTTAGCCTTTACAAAAAAAAAAAAAACTTTACTTTTAGTCCTATATGTGTTCCTCATATATGGCATGGATTGAAAAAAAAAAACAATGAACAGATTTAGGGAAAGCATTCTTTTTTTTTTTTATAAAAATTAAAATCACAATAAAATACAAATATAGAGTTCAAAAAGTTAATTCAATCTAATAAAAAAAAACCTACTTTATTATATTTGGTTCAAATAGAGGGGTCTCTACCCTCGCTTTCGCTTTTGTCCTCTTCCCTTCAATTCCTCCAACTAAATAATAGGGGTCAGTTCAGGTTGTATTTGATTGGATTTATTTAGTTTGATTTTATGAAAAAATTTCCTTGAATGCAAATTAAATCAACTTGAATTGATTTGGGTTGACTTTTTATAAGTAGAAGTGCACTCATAAGATTCACTCACAAATTTGCATTTTTTTTTTCAAAATCAATTGCCTGTTATTAGTTTTAGTGATTTCATTCCATTCGCTCAAATATAAGCTAGTGAATATGTGAAACTTAATCGAAGGAATTAAGTAATTATGTAGTTATATGCTACATTTTACAAAATGGTGTCACTATTAAATATATCCGGTTTGGTTCGGTTTCACCAATATACAAAAATTCAAAATTGAGACTAAACCAAAGCACCTTGGGCTCAGTTTGGTTTCACCAGGTTTGTGGGTCTATCCATTTCAAAAGTCACTCTTAATTAGAGTAAGACTACGTGTACATATAGAGAGTGATAGTCGAATGAAATTATATATAAATTTTAGTGGATCAAAAATGAAATTCCAAATAAATTATAAAATCATATAATAGTAATTGCTCAGCATTTTAAAATATATTAAAGAAATTTCTAAAATATGATTTAATTTAAGTACTCTTAACGCAATAATATTTCAAACTGAATTATTTTTGGTACATAAACTGATGATGAGTGTTTTGATTTGTTTTATAACAATGATTTATAAAAATTGTTTATTTTTTGTTAATGAATAAATATATATATATATATATATATATATATGTATATATATGGTATTCAGTAGAGTTGAAATACAAAATAACAAAAAATGACCTAGCATTTTAAATTGGGTTAGGTTTGTTTGAACTTGAATTCTCTCCATCAAAATCCAGTAAAATCACAACTTTTGATTAGCCATTAATGTGAATAATTAAAAAGTGAGATGGTTTGATGAATGGAGATTTTTTGCAAAAGAGAATCAAAATCTAACAAAATTGCAACCCTTGATTAGCCATTACAGAGTAATGAATGGTGGAGATTTTTGCTTGGAATGGAAGGAGAAGACCCAAACTGGGATTGTTTTGTTTAGAATCTCTCAACTTGATACTAGAACCAATCTATTTTTTTGTGTTTAGTTTGATTTTGATTTGTGTGTCAAGCTGATCCGTGCCCAACCCTAATAAATTTTAAGATACCGAAATCAATTAGTTCAATCACTTCTTATTTTACTATTTAATTTATTTGATTTTAAATTTTAATTTGATACGATTAAATACTTATTTTTGATTCATATTGAAAAAAGAAAAATATAAAATTAGGAATGACAATAAGTAAGGTACTATGTAACTAGCCGTTACCATACTCACGTCTAAAAATTCTAATACCCGAGTGGATAATAACTTCAATACAAATCCTCATACCATCTCAGTACATATATCTTCATTCCAGTGTCTACAACCCACACCCCACACTTTTATTAATTGTTAAGAACAGATTAATAAAAAGACATTATTTTTTTATAAACTAACAAAAATACTAATTAATTAATTAATAAAACTACACAAACGTTGTTAAAAACTATTCTTAAATTAATAACACATTATAATAAAACATATAAACATAATTATTAAACTAAATGTATTAAAAAATTTCAAATTAAGAAATAAACACATACAGTCTTTAGATTTAAAATTTTGTTCCTTAAACTATCACACTTTTTAATTATTAAATTAATAATAATAATATTCATAATAAAATATATAATTATTAATATGTATAATTATATAAATGAAATATCTCAATTTATGTGTATATATATAGTGTGGATATCAGACAAGATGGATATAATATAATACTCGTACTCAGATTCATTTCCATTAAATTTTACAGGTAAATATTCGTTTTCGAATCCATAACCCTATTGTTTCATCATGCATTTGGCATGGCGGATATGGCCTCTTATCTGGTCTCTGGTGCGGTGGTTGGACATCTCCGGCCACTCACCTGACGGTGAGGGGTATCTGCAAGCACTCCGACGATCAAGTCAGTTATGTGTCACAGGGAACAATTCTCAGATATTGAGTAGTGATAAGCGTACTAAATGAAGATGAATCACATGTATTTATAGTGTAAACAGGGTCACCAAAGTCAAACATATCACTGTCATACTTCCGTGAATTGCGGCGGTAAGTACGGATCTGTAACGGTCTTCACGTGGGGTGATGTCCCTTGAGCCTTAAGTCGGGCGTCCATGTTGTGGGAACACGACATGGCACTGACGACTTAGGTCACTCACGTGAGACTTGCACGTATCCTTTCCGCGAGCTATGTCCATAACACCTATAATTGGGTATTTATTCTAATTTACCTGTTGTGGGTATTTTTTGCAAGTAGTAATCCTTAAGTATGTTCTAATTGCTATCATTGTATAAAACACAATTAAATAGGTTGAATCATGTTTTAAATTCTGTTTACAAAAGAGATGGATAAAATCCTTACATGTAAAAGCGCTAAGAGTGCTAACTCCCTAATGACAGTTCAATGGCAGTAAATTTTCAGCATTTCTTAAGTATATATTTCCTTCATTAAAATAGTGGTGAAAATAAAGAGTGGTGAATCTATACTACATGGTGAGTGGGGATCTGCAACACATGATAGGTAGTAAAAATTAAAAATAATTTTATAATTTTTAAAAAACAAACACTTATTATTATTTAAAATGATGCTATACTAAAATAATACTATAAATTTTTTGGTTCAATGGACAAAGACTAGAGCAAGAGATAATCATTAAATAATGACTCAACTGATTTGTCTAATGGATGGTCACGTGTACCAGGGATGGACTTGATTTATAAAAGAAATTTAAACCGATATGCTCCAATATATTTTTTGGTTTAGATTAATTCGACTTTTTATTTTAACTTTATGTTAATTATACATAAAATTAAGTATGAAACTAAACATTAAATGAAATGCGAAAGATAAAATACAAACTTTAAAAATATAAATAGAAATAACAATTAAACAAAAAATTATAAAGATACGATATTAAGATAATATTTATATTATAAAACTATAAAAAATAAGTTATGATAATATTTTCATTAAATATTTATTAGTATAGATGAGTAAGTATAATGATTTTATTTAAAAAAATTGTATATATATATAAAAATTCGGTTTGGATTGAATTTGTTCAGTTTAACTAAGATGATCCAAAATCCAAACTAATTTGATAAAAAAATTTGGTTTTTTGATTTATTCAGTTTTTAGTTTTTCAATTTAATTTAATCAGTTTAGATTGGTTTTTATGAATTATGAAAAATGAACACCTCTAGTATATGAGCATGATAAAATAAAAACAATTTTTAATAGGTGATCAAAATTCAAAATTTTCCTAGGAATGAACAATTCGTTCCGATCCCGTGTTTAACTAATAAATAAGAGTGAATGACGGAAAAATGACAAAAATTTATTATGGTGATTCACTTAAAATAAGATTGACAAGGGTAGTGTACTAGTGTTTGATAAAAAAAAACAAGCTTAATATATTTTTAGTCCTCGAAATATTATATGAATCTTACATTAAATTTTTAGTATTAAAAATTTAGAACTTACGTTCCTATAAAATTTGAAATGGTAATTTAAGTCTCATTAAAAAAAAAATTGGGTGTCTTAAGTCTCTAATCAAGGACTTAAGTCAACATTTTTCACATTTATCAAAGACTTATGTCACCAAAAAAATTTATTAAAGGGACTTAAATCACCACTTCAAATTTTATAGGGATGTAAGTCCTAAGTTCTTAATGTTAGAGACTTAAGTCAATGAAATTCAATATTTTAGGGACTAAAATCATATTTAAGCCAAAAAAAAAACTTCCCTTCTTAAAATAAGAAATGAAAAAAAAATGGACCAAACACAAGTTTAAAAATAAAAGAAAAAAGAGATTATATAATAAACTAACCATTCGCCAAGAGCTTGTAACTCAAATGACATAAGGAGAAGTTCTTAGAGCTTGAGGGGAGGGGTTTGATCCCCAATAGAGAGATTTAAAAATAGTGTAATGTAAGGGTGTGTGTTTAGCCGATAAAAAAAAACTAACTATTCTTATATTTGGCTAAATTGCACTCTACTCTATTATTGAGGTAAAATTATACTCCACTCATTCATCCTATTTTTGGATAAAATTACACTCTATTCCATTTTTTAATAAATATCAATAGAATATTCTATAGATTAATTATGGTAAATTTTCTTTTTGTTTTTTCAATAGTTAATTATTTTTAGTACATTTAAAATGTTAGTTTTTTTTGGCTTAAATAGTTTTTTAAATTCCTATAGCTTTTTTTTTTCAAACATAATTTAATTTTTGTAGTCCCTTATATTAAAAAAATTCTTCATGACATTTTTTCAAGGAAAAAAAAAAACACAAAAAAGTTAGTAACAATAAGGACTGGAACTTTATATAGTTAATCGAGAAAAAAAAACTAAAAAGGTTAAAGACAAAAGTTTTGAATTAAGTTGGTCCAAAATAAAAATAAAAAAATTTGTAAAAATTAAAAAAAAGAACAATTTTACAAGGACCGATGAACTTATTTAAGGCTAGTTTTATTTTTTATCTTTTTATAAACAAGCCTAGGTTTTATTTAATTAAAATGAATTGTTCTAAACTTTTCTCAAATTATTATCAATTTCATACTTTTGGAAATTTTTAATCCTTATAAAATTGATATTTTTTAAATTTTAGTCCATGTAAAAGTTTTTTGTCCAATTAAAATCTTCTTTTTAATCCCTATAAAATTTTGTTTCATGATAAAATAAATTTTTTTAGCCTATATAGTTACTAATTTTTGTATTTGGTCCATTTTTTAACTTTTATCCTATTATGTAATTCATTTTTTTTTTGGTCCCTTAAAAAAGGTCTTGAAAAAAAATTAACATTACGGAGAAATCCTTTATGAAGGAGATATGTTAGTTTTATTAATATACATCTCTAAAAATGGTCTACAGGTTCCTTGGCCTATATGTCTTGCCACAATGTTAGCTCTTCCAAAGTGATATCTTACTCATGGCTAGAACTCATCCGGAAGGAGGCATTCTTCACCCTCCATCTAAGTTGCACTGAAAAAACATGTCAATTTCAAAGACAATGAAGCTTCATAGAGTCCAGGTGCAAGTAGTTTTATTCTATAATATATTTTTATTTTTTGTTGCCACAATTTACTGTTGTTATAACATCGTTGCGACATTGTTAATGTGCCAAATACTTTAAGGAGCAAATTGAAAATAAATATAAAATAGAAGAAATAGGTTGAAAATGAATGACACAAATAAGAATTGAAATGGATGTCACATATAAAAAACTAAATAAAAAAGACACTGATAAAAAAAACGTGATGCGAGAACAATTTTATTAAAAAATAGTTGAAGTATGAATACAAATTTAAAATAAGGAAATATTTTAAAAGTAGGAATAAAATTATATGTACAATAATTAGTTTACAACCAGTATTCATATAGTTATTTTATAGCTTATTTTTCTTCTTATCTTTTTTTCTTTAATTTATTTATCATATTATCTTTAATATTTTTCTACTTTTTTTATTTTCATTCTATCTCTCTCTTCTTATACGAGACTAAAACACAACATTAAATTAAATTAGATTGTACTCAAGCATTATTCAAATTATATTTAAACAATCTATATATATATATCTATATATCATCTGACTTACAAACATTGAACCACACTTATGTCACATGATTCCAAGCTCGTTTTCCCTCCATAAAAAATTTCTAGGAGCTTCAAAATCCCACTCAAGTGAGGTAACATCGTCTATTTATTCAACATAGAATGACAACCATACCCGAAAACACAGCAACACTTATCAAACCAGCACACATTAGTGCCTCTGCCATAATACAATAACACACAAAAAGGGACTAAATATCTCAAATTCTCAATTCTCAAGCATCATCTTGTCCTAAGAGCGCCAGAAGCATTTTCTCATAGTCACCGGTGGTGTCCTTCACGACGGCGCGTTCAAGAGGAACACTGCTCCTCCTTTGATACTCCTCTCCTATAGTTTTCAAATCAAACTCTGCCCTTGTGGCCACCACTCTTGTCAGTGCTCCTTCATCGGTTCCATGCCCGTTGATAGCCAATCGCAAAATCTTCTCGAAGTATTTCTCCGGATGGATCAAGCACTTCACGGTGGCTCTCAGCAAAGACAAGAACTCGTCCTTTGGATCAGCTTTCAAGTCCTGCGATATTGGCTCGAGAAATATAGTTCATTGTAATCATTTCTCCCATAAATTGATTGATGGTTGTTAATTTTAAGGACTGAAATTTATTTGTCATAATTTCAAGGATTAGATTGATCGACAGATATAATTTTAGAGACTAAATTGATGTTACTTAAGAGTCACAAAAGAGATGAAAGGTAGGAAATTAGGGAACATGTACCTTGTTGATATCTTTTCCAAATGCATCTTTGTAGTGATTCAAAGTGGCATTAATCTGTGCTTTGCTCCTTGTGGCCAAAATCCTAATGAGGTCATCATCATTATAAGCCTTGTTTGAAATCTTCTCATGCAGTATTTTTGCCTCAGATTTTGCCAGAGTCAAATTGACCTCATCTCCTTCATATCGGTAAGAACTAACCAGAGGTACTAGGATCTAGACAAACAAAATAATTAGCTAATTCTGGCTTTTTAAAACACACAAATCAAATTCACATTCTTCATCATCAAAAGACAGTAAAATTTCACTTAACTTTTTAAAAAAAAGTTATGATCCTACATCAGGGCAATTATTTGACAGAAGGAAGCTCTATAACACTTGAGTGACTTGACATTACAACATACATAAGGTTTCAATGCAGTTGAGAGGCTAGTCAGTATTGCTAAAGTGCAATGAGTAATAATGTTTTATCAATATGTAGCCATAAACCAAGATGCAAGAATATGTAGCTCAAAAAAAATGTTATTAGGCATACAAATTGGATCTCATTAGTTCTGTTCAATTTCAGCAATGTCTATGGCATTATTAAGTATTAAATTTGAAACAAATTGAACACATTGTAATGTATGTTCCCCCAACAACATTAAACAGTATACTCTAACCAAACATAGGGTTAGTGATAATTAAGAACATTTTATTGTCCATGTATATATACAATTCACCAACTAACCATTTCTAATCCACTAAAAACACTTCTGAGAACCCATTTCAGTGAAAAAAAAAAAAGAAAAAGAAAAGAAGAAATGCATGAAATTTTCACATTCATTCCATTTATAAGCCAGCAGTGAATAATATACATCAGGAATCTAAAATCTTTGTTTTAAAAACTGTGAATCAATACCTTACGGAAATCCCCTGTGGTGTGATGAGCAACATCCTCCTCAAGAGACTTCTTATAACAAGCATGATAAGCCTTCCTCACAGAAAACAGTTGTTCCGAGGACTTTGCGCACGCTATCTCCACTAGAACCTGATTGCTTGATGTCCATTTCTTCGTTGCTTCATTTGCCAAAAATGCATCACGCTCGGCCGAATCAAGTGTCCAAAGATGAACCAGCCTCTAGCATCCAGAAAATTCAAAGCGTATATCAGTTTCAAAAAACCAAAAAACAAAGAAACTCAAATTATTCACACAGGATAGGATAATTTTATTATCTCGCCCTGAAGCCATGTTTTAATTAGAACTATATATTTCAATGTTAATAAACAAACACTTAAAATAGGAAGATAAAACCAGTGACGTTACAAAATTTCGCAAATATTGCTCATCTAAAGATCAAGGGTTCAAATTGCACCCCGCATCTGATACAACCTTAATATTTAAGATTTTTGCCATCACTAGAACTTATTCACATATGAAAATGAAAAATTCAATTCCTACACTGACCTCAAAATCACTGGTTAACTCTTTGTCCAAGACCTTAAGGAGATCTTCTCCATAAGTTTCTGCATAAGTTTCTCTAATAAGCTTCCTCTGACTCGCATTCCGATGACCCAAGATCGATATAATCAATCCCTCATTAGTTCCCCAACCTGAAATTAGATTTCACTGATCAATCAATTGGAAAAAAAAATCACAATTTCAGAAGATGATCAGTTAACAGAGTGTTTCGGATCATTGATCATTCTCTGTCTTCCGATCCAGAAATGATCACTTCAACAAATTTCACTATTGCAGCCTCATATTTACAACTAATACCATCACAATGCATACCTTTCGCAGATCAAACTACAAAGAAAGAAGATAAACAATGGAATGATATGTTCAAACTTCAAGGCTTAAAAGTTAAAACTGCACTTGTGGATCGCGATCACAGTCAAAGTTCAAAACTAAGGTTTGTTGTGTTACATACATCATACTGTAATATCATAGTTTCAACCATCACGAAATTCAAATCAGATCGCAATTGCAGTTTGCAGAGTGATGGCATCATATTGCGATATGATTGCAACCGTAATTTGAAACGTTGATCGCGATCGTGTTAAGATGCAGCGAGATATGCTTAGATTCAACAATCGCGGAACACAATAAGCATCGGAGTTGATCGCAATTTGATACATTGAATATGATTAGAGGTGAATTTTAAAATATGATGACTAGAAAAGGAAGAATGATGTGAAACCTTCGAAGGCTTTTCGGAGCTGCTCGCAGTCATCGGAAACGGGAGGAGGAGATTGAGGGACTTTCAGCGTCGACATTGTTGTTTCTCTCTCTCTGTTCTGTGTTCTGTGAGATTTGAAAAAAATTGGAAACGCAACGGAAAGGGACACCAGGAAGATCTCTTTATGTGTTGTTAAAGTCAAACGTTGCTGTCCCACACCGACTACGTGACTCAAAATGGAAAATGCAAAATGGACGATTTCAGAATTCGCCACGTCACCTACGTTATCCTGATTCCTCGGTTCTTCTTTTAGAATAATGCGAAAATTCAATCATTCAATACAATAAATACTTGCATGATGATGATGAATGGAAAGATGAAGCGTTGCCGTGTAATAAGGTTTTAAATTCAGATCTTCAAATATGATAATGCTTTCAAATGTAAAAGTTTAGAAGGTGATTTCATCTTTAGAACGGAATTGAAATCGCATATATACGAATGTGATATTTAATTGTATTTAATAGAATGCGATTATAACATAATGGCAATAATAATTTAAAGTCTTGCGAAGTAATAATGTAGTTCTAAATTGTTACGAATATAATAGTTGTGTTGTCTTTATTCATATTTAATTTTATATTTTATATAATAATAAATGGATAAATAGAATGATTTTTAAGAAGCGATTAATTTTTCTGATGCAGACTATTGAAGAAGATCTTTGTGTTATGGACGGTAAGAAGATTGCAAACTTTTTTCGTAAGATTATAATACGCCATCCCTTTTATCACCTGAATATAAAATATAGGAAGGGTCCAAAAATTAAAATGAGGAAATTACAAGAATGAAAAAGAAAACAGGTAGCACATGAAGGAGGCAAAATTTTAAAGCATACTATAATATAATACTTCCTTGAATGGTATATTTCACAGGTAACCTCGAATGAAAGTAAAACAGGGCTAGCAAGCAAGACGGTCAGGTGCAACATTTTTAAACATTGTTCTCATATGCTAAACTACAGTCTCAAAGTGAGTGGATTCATGATTCCTCTTCCGAGGCAATATATACCACAATGGTTGCATGAAAAATCACTTGATATGATGCGTGATTCTATTCTTATTAGTTAATTATGAGAAAATTCCAAGTGAATTTCAATAAGAGATTAAGTTTCGATTCTAAAATTAAAGGCCCTTGCCAAGCCCAAACTATCAAATGCAAAATACCTTGACGCTGGGGAATTGTTAGTTTGTTACTATAGACTGAACACAAAATTAAATTTAGATGTAAATTTAAAAGTAAAGTTCATACAGTAAAAATTAATTGGGGTTATGTTCATGAGATGTTAGTGTAAAATTTTGCTTGTAAAATTGATAATAGAGATAAAATTAACATTTCATTAATGTATTTGAGTTGAAAGTTACGTCGAGGTTATTTTTAATTAGTTTTTCTAACGGACTTTTAATGACAGGAGAGATTTGTGTAATGAGATAGTAAAGTTCAGTCTATGTAAATATTTATGAAATATGCTAAGAGGTAGTATAACCAAAGTTCATGACACTAAAAATAGATTGATTTAGGGACCAAATTTGCCACCCTGTTAGTTGCAAAACATTATGTTGTAAGTTATTTTTGTTCACAAAAACATTTTGTGACCAAAAAAACGAGTTTTGCGACCGATTTTATTAATCGTAAAAATAATTTTTTTTTTGTAGTATGAGAAGTCCGCGTAATTTTCTCTTTTAAAAATATTATATTGCAAAAATTCTCTTTAGGCCCCAGGATTGGATGGATTGGCCTTGGCTAATAGCATCTACAAACACTCATAGCTAGTGTATTTGTAAGCAAGACAAGAAATCAAAATTGAGTGAGTTTCTAAGAGTGTGAGCGCTTGTTTGATTTCTATTTCAAAAACATAAAACTAAAAAATTTGTTTGTCAGACGAATTTTAAAAATAGTTTTTCAAAACAGTTTTTATTTTTTAATATTTAAAAATCAAAATTTAAAAACATATAAAACTTGTTTCAGTTTTTAGTTTTTTAAATTTACAGATAAATTTATATTGAAAACTGTTCTCATTTTTTTAAAAACGATGTCCAAAAACTATTTTATAATATAATTTTTAAAACAACTAAAATTGTTTCAAACATACCGTAAGTTTTTCTCCTTCTTCATTTCCTACAAAGTGGTATCAAGTGCCAGAATTTGTTCGATCCTAGTGAAAATGTTTCAACTTCAAAACTCCAATTCCTAAATTCACAAAAATAAAAAAAAATATATAACATATTTAAATTAATTGTAAAAATTAGATTATTTAAAAATTAATTGTGTGTAGGATTGATTATTATTGTTATAATCGATTGTAAAATAATCAATTTTCGTTTGAGTATGATGGTATGTTGTTGAAAATCGATTTTTAAGATAATCTCTTATATTTGGATGGTATCGAAATTACTTTTTATAATAACAATTTGAATTGTACAAAAATAAAGTAGATTAAAATTAAAAGTATTTTCAACAAGTTTAAACTTTTTGCTTCTTTAAAAAGCTTTTGGTTTCATTTTCAATTGAGATAGTGCTAACCGAGGCATGGTATGGCTCCTTAGTTGGGCTTATTTGCTTGTGGTCACCCCTGAACAAAAAAAAAACACTCTTTTATAGTCTGTTGAACAAAAGAAAATTCTTATAGTTATTTCAGACCAAAAACAAACTCTTTTACAGTTTTTACAAAGAAAAACTCTTTTATAGTCCTTGACCAAAGAAGAAAAAAAAAAAACTCCTCTAAATTAGACTTGAACGAGGATTCCAAAAAAAAAAAAAATTAGACTTGAATGAATGAAATTAAGTTGAGAGAGTTTTTCGATATGATACATTAATAATTTATCATAGACACATTTTATTACAATATTTATCATTAACTTTTCAATATTTCTTTATTGCATATTTTTTCTCTAAAGTGCATTTTCACTTTAGTAGAACTAATTTTTCTAATTATATACTCCATCCAGTCCAAAGATTATGTAGTTTTAGAGCTATGCACACAGATTAAGAAAATAATAATTATGTTATACTTTTTTATTATATGGACTAAACTGTCCTTATTTATGTTTTGATTAATTAATTTGTTGTATTTATCAGTTATCCAATTACTTATCTATAATAATGATCCTTTATATTCCAAGTAAACACAAGAATTAAAACTGACGTGAGGAACTTCATATATTGTGTAGTCTCTATTCCTTTGGAAAAATGCATCATCAATTCCTTGGAAACATATAACATTTGGTGAATACACATTTAATCATTAGTTGGGGGTATAATTAGAAAAAAAATAATCAAACCTAGAAAAGCCAAAACAACATAACTTTTGACACAAAAAAAAAGTGTCTAAAACTACATAACCTTTAGACCGGAAGGAGTAGTATAATATAATCTATGTTGGGAATACCAATTTAAATTTCTAAATATATGTATTAAATGAAAAAATCTTGATTCATTAAATGAATCGTTCAATGGATAGGAGAATGTATGAAAATACTGTAATTCATGAACCTTGGAATTGTGGGAAGAATTAATTCTTTAAAGAAGTCACCACAACCACTATATAAATGAGTTTTGAGAAGAGAAGAAATCGTCACCTAAACTAGAGGAGGGTCATATGCAGAGAAGAAAAGATATACACTTTTTTTTGTTGAGGAGGGGGTCACAGAGTGAGGGTGATATAATTCCTTGTAACTTTGAATGAGAGACTCAGGTTTGTAAGGTAATACACTATTCGGGGAGGGTTTTACTTGTTTGTCCAGAAAATTGTAATCACTATAATATTTGTTCAGGTAGTGAAAGCATCGTTGAGATAGTTTTGTTGATGTGGGCAAGAGGTGGCAAACCACATTAAATCTTGTGTGTCTTCCCCTGTGTTTTGTGTATGCTTTGTGTGTGTATGTGTGTTTTCATCTTTGGTTCCCAAGGTTTGTGTGTATAGAGGATTTTTCCCCAACAGTGGTATCAGAGTCGTGATTTTTGACCATTGGAAGAAGAGGAGCAATGGTGCATCAAAGCTGATGGTTTAGATCCAGTTCAAATGAGTATTGAAGCACTCTCAGGCAGAGGTGGTGAATCTATTGGGATCCTTGTGTCGAAAATCTTCTTAGTAATGGAGGTTAAGCAGTGTGTCCCATAGATGTTTATTAGCGGCGGTACAAATACAAGAAGTGTCACCACCAAATACTCATATGTGAAAGTCCAACTGTTTGAGTAGAGTGCCAGAGATCAAAGTGTCACACTAGAAACGGAGATTTGAAAATTTTAATTGAGGGAGGGTTTGTTGGGAATACCAATTCATATTTTCAAATAAATGAATTGAATGAAAAAGATGTTAGATTCATTGAATGAGTGATTCAATAAATAGGATAATGTCTGAAATAATTCATAAACCTTGAAAAGATTTGACTTGTTCAATATTCTTGAAATTATTGGAAGAATTAATTCTTCATGGATGAAATTGCTATAACCACTATATATATAAAGGAGTTTTGTAAAGATAAAAAATTACCACCTTAAGTGGAGGAGGGATCACATGGAGAGAAGAAAATATATACATCTCTTGTTAAGGAGGGGGTTATATGAGTGAAAGTGATATCACTCCTTGTAACTTTGAATAGGAAATTCAGGTTTGTAGAGTGATATACTATTCGGGAAGGATTTTACTTTGTTTAGAAAACTTGTAATCGCTATAATCTTTGTTAGATAGTGAAAGTCTTGTTAAGATGGTTCCGTCGATGTAAAAAAAAAGTGTTGAACCACGTTAAATCTTATGTGTCTTCTTCTATGTTTTATCTTTGCTTTGCAGGTGTATATGTGCTCTCATATTTGTTTCTTAACGCTTGCGTGTGCACGGGATTTTTTCTCAACAATATAATATATAATATAGAGTCTTGATATACAATGCCGTTAGGACACTTCTAAGGTTATTAGAAATAGAAAAATAATCATAAGTACACATTATTCTGTCTTTCTAAAAACTAGAATACAAAAAACTACATATTTCAATACATTTTTATTACATTTAACTTCTTAAATAGTGTTCTTATGACATTAAATATCATTTGTCTCGGTACACAACAATTAAAAAAAATTATATATTCAATAAATCCGTCCTGCACAGTGCACATGTTGCATTAAAATGGTTACTAATTAAAGATGATAAAAAATAACATGTAACATACTTTAAATTTTTAGAAGAAAAAGCCAAAACTGTCCAAAAGAGAAAAAAATTCTTTAGCGGGTAAGGACAATTTGCAATTTTGCATTGCAGGAAAAGGAAAACAGAAGCCCCACGCGCTCCTCAGCGAAGAATAAGAGACGTCCTTACAAAGAACAGTAAGTAAAAAATAACGTCGCAGTTTTGGTGCTTAGAAATCGTGAAGACTGAAGAGAGAAAGAAAACGGAACGGAGCTACCGTTCCAAAATGGCCGTTGGGGGATTCGCCGTCGATGCTTCCGCTAACGGCTTCAACGGCGACATAACGCTCTCCGTTGTAATCACTTGCATCGTTGCTGCATCTGGTGGACTCATTTTCGGTTATGACATCGGAATTTCAGGTTCTTCTCTTTTTCTTTTTTTCTTTTTATTTAAAATTCTTTTCCTATTAGTAATTTTTTCCTCCCAATTTTTTTATTAATTCTTTATCAACGTGTTACTCCCAATTATTTTCACCATTTAGCGTTGCTTCTCATCTTTTGTATTTTTAATTAGTCTCTTTTTATATGCGTAATTTTAGTCTTTAAATCGAGAAAGCAAACCAGCGATAATAGCACAAATTTGCTGATGTTTTTATATCTGTTAAAGAAGCTTTAAGCTTTTCATACGTTTTTGTCAGTTTTATTCTAACAACAAATTCCTACATTAAAAGATTACAGCATATAACTCATTTTTAAAGCTTCTTTTGACACATTTAAATTTTGACAAATTACTAACACTGAAAAAATTTAATCAATTGTTTTTTTAAAAAAATACATTATGTTATTAGTAATACTAAACATTTCTCCTTTTATTTGTGAAAATAAATAAATTTTATAGTTTTATAAATAGAGATAATTTTTGGTCTTATTGAAATACAAGTTTGCTTTTTTTTTTCTCTTTTTTTCTTTTTCGTAGTTCTTTATGTTTGGTGAAATTCTGGTTTGATCTGTTATTTTTTATTTTTTCTATTTCATTCTTGATATTTATTTAATATCTCAGTTTAGTCCATCCATTAATTTTTTATGACCAATATAATTTCATATATTTATTTATAAGTTTTACTTTAGCTATTTTTTTAACGAATTATGAATGATAAAATTAAATGAAGATTTTCAACAACGATGAAGGACAAATTTGAGACTATAAATAAATATAAAGAATTAACATGACAAAAAAAAAATAAAAGACTAAATTAAGATATTAAATAAATATGAAAAAAAAATTAGCAAATATATACAAAATATAAATAACATGTTATATATTTTAGCCAGTCTTTTTTTTATAAAACTTTTAAATCTGTGCTTAAGATTATAATTGTAATGATCAATTGATTTATAGTCTATTAAATTTTAAAAAACCTATAGTTAGTATTTAACTTTATAAAACAACGGATACTTTAGTCATTATAACTATTAAACAACATAAAAAATTAGAAAAAAATGACTAAAATAACTGATATATACAATTTCAGGAGGAGTCACTACAATGAAACCATTTCTGGAAAAATTCTTCCCAGCAATACTGAAAAATGCTGCGAGTGCCGAAACAAACATGTACTGTGTGTATGACAGTCAGGTATTGACATTATTCACGTCGTCGCTTTCTCTGGCGGGGCTTGTTTCGTCGCTGTTAGCTAGTCGAATCACGACGGCGTTGGGGCGGAGAACCACCATGGTAATCGGTGGTTGCTTGTTCTTCGCCGGAGGTGCTATTAATGGTGCTGCTCAAAATATTGCTATGCTCATTTTGGGTCGTATCTTATTGGGCCTTGGTGTTGGTTTCACAAATCAAGTGAGTACAAATCCTTAAATAAATACATATTGAAACTCCAAAAAAATAAATAAAATATATTTTTTTTTGACAAACAAAAATTAAATAAATAATTTAATCTTAAAGATTCATTCTAAACAAGCGAAACCAAAGGGACAATAACTTCATATTTCTGATCTGTGTCAAAAAAAAATATATACTTATTTATGATTCACCATTAAATAATGACGTATGTTTTTTTTTGGCAACCATACTAGTAATTACTTTTATATATTTTTTTTGCTGACAATTTTTTTCTTTAAACTTGTGTTCACTTAATTGTAATTTTACAATTTTTTTTTGGACTGGGTAATTTTATAAATATTGTTGTAGGAAATGTTATGGGAGTTGCCTTTTCACCCGTTTTTTAAATAGCACCCACTTACTTAGAACTAAATTCTTATTTTTTTTAAGCTGACGAAAAGAAAAGTATTTTTTTTCACTTTAAGAAATTAGTTTTCAAAACTGATTCGAAAAATCACATCCAATATTTAGAATATGTTTGGATAGCATTTTTCTTTAGCAATTTCATTTTGGGAGAAGTAAGAATTTCTTACTTCCGTCAGATTGCATTGGAATCCAAAATCTCGTTGAAAAAAGAAATTTACAATTACTATCCAAACATGTACTTAATTTTCAAAAAATATGACTCTTAAGAATCTAACTTCCAGAAATGCTAAAAAATAAATTCCTAAATTAATTGTCAGAAGTTGTTCAAAAATTGAGTGCTCTCAGTAAAGAAGGGGAGCAATTGGCAATTACCAAATGTTTACTCACGAATCATCACTAATAGAGATTTAAACACAAAAAAGATGATCAAAATATTTTTTTTTAGTCTCTCAAAATATTTTAAAAAATTGTTTCATTTAGTCTCTCATTTTTAAACATTTATATTTGGTCATTTCAAAAAAATAAACGTTTTCGTTTAGTCATTTCTTTTATTTCATGCTATCTTTGACTGTTAAGTGATGATGTCACAACTTATGAGACACACTGGATGGTGAACACTTGACATGCCATGTCATCGTCAGACTCAAATAAAAAAACTAATTAATTAAATTGAGACTTAGAAACTAAATGAGAATGTTTAAATTTTCACGATAATCAACTCTAATATTTTTTAATAGGGTTAAATATGTTTTTAATTTTTAAATTTTTATGAAAATCTATTTTAGTCTCTTAAATTTTAAATTATTATTCTTAGTCCTCGAACTACTAATAATGTATGTTTTTAGTCCATTTGTTTAACTCTATTCTACTATGTACCTTTGTTCAACACTCCACCTCTGTTCAACATGTGCTGCTTGGAAAACGTGTTTGGCTCCCCTGCCCTTCCCCACACTCCAAAAAGTTGTCATTTTTCTTCCATTTCTGGCATGGATTTGCATTTTGTAGAAACTTTCTTCAATTTTCAAGCCATGTTTAGTTATTTTCTACGTGTAAACCTATGTTTTTCGAAGCAGCACATGTTAAATGGTGGTGATAGATCATTGAACGGAGGTGTTTAATGGATGTGGTAGAAACAATTTAAATAGAGGGACCTCAAATATATGTTGTTAGTAGTTGAAGAATTAAAAACAATCATTAGAAAGTTGATGGACTAAACCAGATTTTTATAAAAGTTTAAAAGCTAAAAATATATTTAACAATTTTAAAATGAGAAATTAAATGAAAAATGTGATATTTATTTTGAGGGACTGAAAACATATTTTTTTTAAAATAAAGTATATGAATGAGAAAAATCAAAGTAAGGGTGACAAAAATGTCAGGTTTGATTGGATTTAGCCAAAATTCTTATTTGATATCCGATCAATTGAGTTCGGGTTGGATTAGATAGGTTGATTAAATTTTTATTGTTAAATATGATCACATCCAATCCAAATAAAGTCGGATGGATCAGGTCATGTGATCGGATTAGGCGTAATTATTTACTTTAAATATATATATATATTAAAATTAAAATATAAATATAAATACAAAATATAAAAAACAAAAGAAATGAAAAAATATATATATACACACACATTTTTATAATTTTAATAGAAAAATAATAAAACAAAAATATGTTTACATAAAAGATTTTAAATAGAAAAAATAATAAGATAAGTATTGAAAAAGTCGGATCGGATGAGATTGATCATATTTGAAAATATATAATTTGATATTCCATCTGATTAGAGCAGGTTCAGCTTTTTTTAACTCTAATCTAACTGTTTATCTAATCAAATCCAAAATTTTTAATTAAATCAGAACGAATTAATCAGGTTTATTTGGTTGATCCCATCCATATTCACTCCTAAATGCTACATTTTTATCATTTTAATTTCTACTAATCAATCCACTAACTTAGTTTGTGATATTTTCATCATGTTCCAATCAACAAAGGCCACACCTGTATACCTTTCAGAAATGGCTCCACCAAAATGGCGTGGCGCATTCAACACAGGCTTTCAACTCTTCATAGGTCTCGGCATAGTTGCTGCAAACTGCATAAACTATATTACCGCGAGATACACATGGGGTTGGCGTCTTTCGCTTGGCTTAGCCACGGTTCCTGCAACCGTCATGATAATCAGCACCTTCTTAATACCCGACACTCCCAGCGGTTTAGTCCAACGTGGCAAGATAGACCAAGCAAGGCTCGCCTTGCGCAAATTCCGAGGTTCAACAACTGATGTCGAACCCGAATTGGAACACATGATTAGGTTGTCACAGATTTCAAAGGAAATTGAGAAGGAGAGGTTTGTAACCATATTTGAGAAAAAGTATCGACCGCAATTAGTTATGGCGGTTGCGATTCCGGTGTCGCAGCAACTTACAGGGATAAATATTGTGGCGTTTTATGCCCCAAATATATTTCAATCATTGGAATTTGGTAATAATTCGGCATTGCTTTCGGCGGTTATATTGGGATTAGTTAATTTTGCTTCTACACTGGTGTCTACTGCTGTTGTTGATCAGTTTGGTAGGAGATTCTTGTTCATTGTGGGCGGCATTCAAATGTTTCTATGTAAGGTAACCAAATTGATTTAATACCTTTTAAGTAGGAGGATTTAGAATTAATCTTTAACTAATATTAATATTAATTACATATATTACACATGTTTTAAACTAATCTTTGTCATCATGCTTGTGAAGATCTCAGTGGCTATTGTGGTAGCACTAGTGAGTGGCATTCATGGCACAAATTACATGTCAAAGGGCAACGCTACATTGATACTAGTGTTCTTCTGTTTTTATTCTGCTGGATTCGGTTGGTCATGGGGACCACTTTGTTGGCTAATTCCAAGTGAAATTTTTCCCTTAAAGATTAGATCCATTGGACAAAGCATATCCGTTGCAATGCAATTCTTAATTGTATTTATTTTGTCTCAAACATTCTTGACAATGCTATGCCACTTTAAGTTTGGGGCTTTCTTATTTTATGCTTGTTGGATTGCACTGATCACAATCTTCATAATTTTGTTTTTTCCTGAGACTAAGGGGATTCCTTTGGATTCAATGGATGTCATATGGAGAAAGCATTGGTATTGGCGTCGGTTTATTGAAGAAGGACAAGTTCACCAAGATAATTAAGCTTCCATAAATTGCTATAGTGTATCTATGGTCATGTTTGTAAGAAAAAAATTGTTTGCCTCTTCCTTTATTATGTGTACAAAAATTATTGATCACTATGCTTGAAATTCTACTACAATTTATTTTCTGTTAAGAAGTTTTACTACAATAAATACTTAAATGTCTATTGCTACTTTGGGCCACAATCCCCTCCGAGCCCATTATCATCATTGAAGTTTCTGAGGCTGTGAGAAGGATTGAGACTACTTAATTTTGGAAGTCCCACCACTCCTTTATATATAAGAATCATAAATTTATATATTAAAAAAGATGGTGTAACTCTTAATAAGGATGATGTTAATCCCTTTCACCCTTCTAAAGCACATGATAGATCGAAATTGTGAGTCTAAACAACTTTAACGGTGATTGTGGACCTAAATTGAACTGTTGTCCAAAGTATTCTAAGAATTTTTTTATTATTATCAGAAATTAAATACTATATTAAACAAGCACAAGGAGTGTTAGAGGACAATAAAAAAGAGTTAAACAATACTAGTCATAACAAAACATAGTGAAGAAAAAAAGAACAAAAAAATAACCGATAACAAAACATAGTGAAGAAAAAAAGAACAAAAAAATAACCGCTGCAAAAAGCCCGTGAGACAACATAAGAACAATAGGAAAAAAAACGGATTTGAATTCTCTCTAGCAAGATCCTCATCTAGCATCCCTCCCACCCAATTTGGTCTATTTATTGTGTACTCTTTCTTTCATCATACATGTACAAAAAAAATTAATTGTAAAAAATGTGTTTTCCTAGTTGCTGCAGTTGAAAGGATCAGTTTCAAAAAAAAACTTGTCTCTGCCCCTACAACCTAAAACCAAACAATAGCTGCTCCTCCACCAATACACCATCAAAATCAAAATAAAGAAGCTCGAGGGTTTGTTTCCCTTCTAATAAGCTGTGTAATGGAAAACTATAGAACACTTGATTTTAACCACAACTATTCTAAAACTAAATTCTTCTCAAAGATGCACGTCAGGTCCATTAGTTTGTCATTGAGTATGGCTTGGCTTCTAACTAACCACGTACACCACAAATTAAAGTAGAATGCCACAAAATTTGTGCCTTGAGACTAATAGGTTTGGTTGAAAATGAACCAAACTAACTCGGAAAAAAAAATGATATTCGATTCATTAATTAGTTCAATGAGTTTGGTTCGTGAACCAAATAAACTGAACTTGAGTTAAGACTTAAGCTCGTTAACTAAATGAGCTGAAAGCCAAACATAGTTTGACTCGTTTGGTTGATAAACTAGCTAGATAAATAAATTAAATAATAAATATATATATAATAAACTTATATCTATGACTTTAAAATTTAACTTTACAATTTTTTTGTTTTAGTGATAATTTGTACCGATAATTTATTTTTTACATTTGTTTTATAATAAAAAGAAAGTAAATAATAATTTTAGAAAATGAGAACTAAAATCGTGAGCTTAAAATAATTAAAAAAAATTATTTTATTAAAGTTTTTGAAAGCTAATAAATATATTTTTTTATTAAAATAATTTTTATTAAAATCTGTACCTACATAAAATATGTCGTTAATATTATTTTGCACCTGTAATTACATTTATTGACCGGTACCCATTATCTACTATAAAAATTTTATGCATATATATTTATACAATTTAATGTATTTTTTTTTATCAATTTCTAAAACTAGTACTTAATATTTAATGTAAATTAAATAAATATGTTGAGAATTTTTTAAACGAAAATATCAAAAAATAAATTTAATGTTTTCTCCTTTAGTATTTAATTTTGGTAAAGAAACTTAATGATTAACTTTTTTATTTATAAAGGGGTTAAAAAGCCAAAAAAAAAAAGATTATCATGTGATACACTAATTACAAATGTTATAAAGAGGAAATTTCTTTTAGTAACAAAGTTATAAAGAGAGAATTGATTGATCTATCAAATAAATAAATAAATAAATAAATAATTTTTTTAACCTGTGCAATATTGTGCATGTTAAGAAAAAGGAAAGAAAATATAACATTTATCATGTGATACACATAGTCTTTTTAAAGTTTTTGTTTTTTTGATAAAAATTTTCTACCTTTAAATTTTTATCTGTGTAATATTGCACGTGTTAAAAAATGCATAAATAAATAAGGATAAAATACACAAAGTACCCTCGAAGTTTCATAATATTGCACAAAACACCAAACTTGAACAAAATAAGCACTCCACACCAAACTTTAACAAATCTAAATCACATCAAACATAAAACTAACTATAATTACTCAAGGTAACTATGATCACAAATTATTTTGGATTAATTAGTGAAAAAACAAAATCTTTCTCATTAGTTCTTCATTTTTAAAACCATTTCCTTTTGATTCATTATTCGTTAAAATCCTTGCCTCTTGGTTCCTCATTCTTTGGCTTAGCGTTAGATCTTCCCTTGATGCCATCTTTCTTTGTTCCTCGTGATTTAAGGGAAAAAATGACTGAAAAAAATAAAAAGGAGAATTAAAAAAAAAGCCTTACAAGAAAAATAAAAGAGTTAAAAAAAACTAGAGTTAACCATAGTTAAGATTTTTAACATAATATTCTCACATAGTAGTTGTTAGATTATTTGGTGGAAAGTGCTTATTTTGTTAAAGTTTAGTGTTTTGTACAATATTATGAAACCTCATCAGTATTTTGTGCATTTTACCCATTAAATAATAATATCGAATTTAAAAACTAGTTACGCGGGAAGAGAGAAAGTTTGTTAGGCCACGTGGCATAGTCTCGAGCTCCCAGCCCGATTTCGCTACATATTCAAGATGAACAACATTACAACAGCAGTTTCAGTAGGCCGTGCAGAGAAAGAGAGGGAAATGGAAAAGGAAGAGAAGACTGTGAAATCGCAAACCGCCGTGCGTCGCTGTGCAAAAGCCGCGTTGTTCCTCTACGCCTTGAAATCCACCAACTCTGAAAACGAGGTTCATCTCTGAATCCTACAAATTAACCTTCGTTTTCTCTCTGCGTCAATGTTTCTCACGCTAATTGATCGTTTCAGGAGATGCAGAGGAGGGAAATCCAAGACCTGAAGATCCAATTATTGAAGGAGCGTTTCAACAGCAACAACATAAAGCTCTGCTCCTTCATCGAGCTACTCATTCAGCTCCTCCTCTTCCTCACTCTTTCAACTTTCTTCTTGCTGTTCCTCCTCAAACCTCATTGATCCTTGTCTCTGCGCATGTTTCACCTTTTTAGACTATGCGAAATTGATTTTCTCATCATTTTGAGAGAAATTTGAAATCATTTTAGTTCGCTCGCTAGTGGTATATCATTTTTTCTTTCTTTGTTCTACGAATCATGACGTCTGTAAAATGCTTTAGGCTACGTTTATTGAAGAGTTAATGAATTTGCTGAGCCATGTCATTCAATCAATCGAATCAAAATTTGATTCTAAAATATTGTTCTGATTTTAAATTTTCAATTGTCATTGGTTAATGGGGTGATTTTTTCAACATTTGCGGCGATTAAGAAAATTTACTTGAGACAGTATGATAACGTGCTTTAAAACAATACAATGAATTAGGACAAGTCATCAATTGTAGAAGAGGAGTTGAAACAACCTGAATAATTGTTGCTCTGAATGATTCTCTGCTTTAATACAGCAGAGGGAGTAGATATGCAACAGTAGATTCATTGTATGGAACTTCTGTTAGCTCTAAGTGGATGAAATTAACTTTATATGGGAGTTTACTTGTGAAGTACATCATAATGTGATGCCTTAAGCCTTTTTTTCCTGTTATTATAATTATAATTTTCCAAGCTTATCAGGGAAAAAAAAAAATCATCATAATTTGTCATGAAATAGGACCATGTATGCTATATTGTGGATAAAGTTGCGTCTAGGTTCAGTCGTTATTGCAATGCAAGTATTACAACAAAGCAGAGGATTAGGTACTTGATAGCCATATTGGCGTACTAGAGAAATTCTGCATAAAAAATCAAGTCTAAAGAGAGAACAGAACAACGCAAATTTTGATGTTTCGACGTGAGAAGCATTATATGCCTAAAGCTTGAGGACGAATACGATTGTCCCCTTTTATTTTATAAACTAATGAATAGAAATTTTTTGAAAAATTCATATAACTTTTACATATGAATTCTAGTACCAATTTTCACTGCAAAACGTATAACAAGGTTTGGGCTGCAGTATTCTATTTGTCTTGTATCATATCTCTCTCTCTCATAAGTCACCGGCCAATCATTTCACATTAAGACTCCAGTGGTCAGTTTTGGTAAAAAAAAGAACAATAAAACTTCAAACTATTTATCATCCTTGCATCATAGCTGTGAACGAATGAAAAATGGCATCTGTTTAGTTTTGTTTTACGAAATATACTTACAAACGCAGCCATTATATTCACAATCATGTTCCATATCGTGGGAAAATTTATAATGTGACATTGAATTCACAAACGCATCTACGCGCATCCAGCGGAACATGTGATGCAATGCAGTGTATCAAGCAGCAGTAATTCTATGTATTAACAATTACAAGGGGAATTAGCATAAGTCTAGTCACTTCTTTCGCCCATCTTTCTGTTATTTGCATAACGACCAACAAAAATAAAATTTCTCCCAGCTTGATGCTTATAATCTTTCAATCCATCTTTAGATCCATCCACGTCGACAAATATGCGAAGTGAAAGAAGCCGATGATCAATCAGTCGGTCAGCACCAAATTAAGGATATTAAACTAGTGATATAATATAATGACTCATACATGTTCATGTACAAGAGATAAAAGGAGGGGCGTGTGGGGTAGGAATAAGGTAGAATAGAAAGCTTCTGCTTTAAACTCGAACTGAACATTTGATGAACCAATGATTTCTAGTTGCTCCAAGGATATAGCCATAGATAATAAAAAAATTCAGCAGATATACTATCATCAAATATTCAATAGCTTTCTAGGTTTTTTGGAGATGGGAGTGTAAGAGTAAAGAATCAAAAGCAAACCATTACTTGAATACAAGCTTGAAGGTATTTATTCCCTGGCAGAAGCTATGGGTAAAAGTTTGGATCACAAATTATAGAATTCCAGGGAAGAATCAGCAGTCGGTAAAAGTATGGAATCTATCTTAATTCAAAAATATGTTTAAACCTCTGCATCCTTGGGGGAAAAAACAACAAGACGTGAAAGGGTGGCAGTATTTCTATTATGGCTTTTAGTAGGAAAAAACACCATGTTAACGAGGAGATAAAATCTAGGATTACATTTAGTGATTGTAAATACCTCTAGTCAAATGCATAGGGATCGTCTGCATATGGATTCAGAGACCCTTCCGAAAACAAGTCACCTATATTTGAAGGATGAGGACGGCCGCCTGCCTTCATGCTCTGCACAATGATACGTGAAAAAAGATTGTGTTACTACAGCGCACTAGGAAACACTAATTTACCACCTCATAAGAATTAAGAAGTATGTGAACTAAGTATGCAAAAAGAGATTGATATCCCACTTGATTTGATTTATCGTAGATTCTTTGGAAACAAAAAGAAAAATTAGACCAAGTAACCTCTTTTTTTTTTGTTCACAAGTATACCATATCAATAAGCATTATATGAAACAGCTCAACAACTATTGTGGCAAAATATTGGACTTAAGAGTATTGTTAACCGGAAAAAAAAGCAGAGTGGAGAGTATTTGATAGCATAAGATTCTTCTATTACTCACTCTCAAAAGAATGAAGATTATCACACCCTTATAAAAATTCAACAATGGCCATATCACTAGCCGATGTGGGACTTCTAACAGTTACTGGATTAAATATAATTGTTATTTACAGTAATAATATGACATTAGCTCCTAACTAATGCCCCGTATAGCACAATAATGAAAATATCGAAGTATCAAGATAATAAACTATATTATCCGTTAACTATTTAGATACCCTAACTTCCTTAAAATTGATGGGGGCACTATTTAAATGAAATGATATGAAATTACAGAGGCAGTTTGGTATCTAATATTGTTAAGGTCTTAAAAGAGGATTTAAGTCCAAGGGTTAGTTAGAACATCAGTTACCGGGCCAAAGGTGTGGAGAATTAATGTTCGAAAAAATTATGAGGGTCAGGGGTCTGGAAAAGAATGTTGACATGGCAGAGAGAGAGAGAAGGGTGTTCCGATGTGTAAAGGGTTTCTGTATATTGGGTGTAGAGGGAGAGAGAAGGGGTATTGTGGAGAATCATCCAGTTTGTTATGCATGGAGAGCAATAGCTCTCAGGAGCAGCCTAGCTCTGGTTTTGGCCTTAAAATTCAATAATACCAGTGTATTTTTCCTTTGTTGGGTTATTTTCCTCTTTAAATCTGAATATACAGGCTCAGTTTTGAATTAAATTTTGGCTTATCAAAAAATAAAGTAAACAAATGAAATGATACGTAAAACACATGCAGTTACATGTGAACTTCACCCAAAAACATGAGAATTTTGCACCTTGGTATTTCAAAGCAATAACGCTAACAGCGGGCTATAAATGACATACATGACATACCAATAAAAGGGAAATTTCAGCTGAATTGATTACCTTAACAATACTTCCAGGGGTATTTGCTTTTGGTGTATTTATGTTTTGTTTTCTTGGGTCCTGACAAAGAGAAGAAATTCAATAGTCACTGACATGTAAGAAGTCTGAACTTGAAAGCCACCAATAGGGTAAACAAAATGTAAAGAGAAATAGACACATACCTCAATCAAGACAGTACTTCTTTTTCTTTTCTTTGTGATTGTTCTTCCATTAGAAGTCTCAACTTCATATTCATGGCGAGTTACCTGCCCATTGAGTTAAGGAGCTAAGGGAATTGCTAAATATCATAAGTTATTTATTGCTATTATTTTCAAGCCATCAATCGAGAACTCAAAAATATATCATTTTGTAAGTAATTGCTGCAATATAAGGTTTCGTTTTTTGGGCCATAAATTCATAGAGAAGTTAGTCACCTTTCTATGATGCTTTGGAATGCTCATTGCACTTCCTGTTTTTATGTTCTCCACTTTCTTTAACAATTTTGGCACTGGTGTTTGTGCTGCTTCATAGTAAGGAGAGTCCTACGAACAGGAGGGGAAGACAAAACAAATTAGTTGACTTGGTGTGAACATAATAGCATATGTTATGAAGGAAGGAGAAAAGTAAAGTTTCTTCTTTTGATTTCCGTTCTTACTAGGTCATGCTGACTTCTTTTGCCACCACAAGAACTCCTTTTCTTCATTGATGAAATAGAGTAATCCTATCACATGGAAAGCATTATACTAATATTGCAAATTCAATTGAATTTCATTAGAAAGGTTGATTGAATTTGCACAAACACTCTGGCTTAAGTATTCTAACACCTATCTTCAAGATTGATATCATACTCATACATTCATCACATTCTCCAATAATGGCAATGGCTTAAAGATCTTCTAATCACTTATAACCAATATTTATAGGAGAACTTTTTAGCATATATATAAATAAATCAGAATAAAAAAATATTGCAGTAACCTTGGGCACATTTGAAACCACTAAGTAGTAAGTGCCATTACTTTCTGTAGCATTCTTCTGGAAGATACTACGGAACTTGAAACAACACATGATTACAGGTAACAAATACCAAATTACAATCAAACCATTATCTATTGTCTTCTAAAAAAACACAATATTTCTGCTCCAATTTGAAGCCTTCGGAGTTCTGATGCAACCTTCCCTCGGTTATGTGCAAATCATCAACAAAAATCTTTTTAACTTAAATTTCAAAGCAGATGCGAGAATTTTACCAACCAAATATATCAAATATCATGCTAGTAAATAGTCATTATAAGACAGTTATGCTATCGGTAACTAGATTGTTCCTGTTTTATAAGTGAAAATATTACAATGAAGAAAATACATATATGGACCAGTGGGTCCTTATTTTCATCATACTGCTATGCGTTTAAGTTCACAATTGACAGACTCATGGAATAAGAATATTAACAAAACAAAATTTTGGATTACAATATTATGCAAGCATTGTCTTCTCATTCCCATCTGTTGTTACCAAAAGACAACTCTAATATGTCAAACCAAAGGTACCCCAACAACAAATTAACTAGCATGGTAAATTTGGGTTTGTAGACAGACATGAAATATGGACAAAGAGTTGGTAACACAGGTTAACCTGTTTTGAATTCACTTCTTGGTCCTCTTTTGGCTTGTCACTCATAACTTTCCACTGCAATTGCAACAAAGCCCTTTGCCTGTCTTCCTGTAACATATTAAAAACAAATTTATAGTTATCTGTTTAAATTAATTTATTATATCAGGAATTTCATACTTTAGATTTCTGAAGATGCAGCTCCTCTTCCAACTTCCGACACTCATCTTCAAGTTCACACCTCAATGCTTTAATCTGAGCTTCATGGTCATTCCTCAGAAATATTGTTTTCTACATATAATCAAGGTAACAGTAGGTGAAGTAATTTCATAAACAAATCAGAACTAACACTTAAATTTTGTCTATGTGTTCATTGCACCTCTCTGAGTTCATTTTCAGCTTGCAGTTGGCTGCGCTTTAGCTGTTCATTGTGTTCGGCTATCAGGCTTAGTTGCTTCTTATCATGCTCCTGCTGCATTTGTGTAACCTGTAAATTGAGCAGAAAATCAAGTGACCTAGTGACAGGAGGTTCTTCAACCTAATGTTAAGCAAGTTACATAAAAATAAAAGTAGTAATGCAATAGCATTCTCACAACTCACAAGAGGTTCATATTCACTTTAAAAGAGCATAGGACTATTATAGTTGAAGACAAACTTCAATGTACTTGGAGCAATTTAAATTTTCACTTGAAGATTTTGTTATTTTTAAATAATTAATGAATAAAGTAATTTCTATTATAAACCAACATTCCCAAAAAGTTAAGTTTCATGGTGAAGACACGTGAATGATTTTATATCACATCTCTAATACGTGCCCTTAGCCCCTTACTCATGAGTGCAGTGGGCTCGAAGCATAGACAATGCACTGGCCCACCTACATTGTGCTGAAATTCAACATTTTATTAGAAAAATGAGAGCAGGCAGAATCAAACTCTAAACCACTTGGTCATATAGCCTAAGAAATCATGTTATGAATCAACTACCCCAAAAGCTTTGCTTGTTAGGTGAACACAAATGAATGATTTTATTTTACATCTCCACACTTATCAATAAAAAAAATAACTGCAATTTTTTAATGAAAAACAAAGATTGTTTTAAGAAAATAATGCATTAAGCAATTGAAGATACCAGTAAAGACAAATCAGATCACTTATGATCCAAGAAGACAGAATATGAAATGCCCAAATACTTTTAAGTAGTCAACAATTTCATATTCTAGTTATATTTTCATGCATACCAGCCCAGCGTGTTCCTCCTGAATACGCATTAACTCCTGCTTTGTTTCTTCTTTGAGTTCCGCAATTTTTTGGTCACACCTTTCCTCGATTTGCATAATCGCTTTGTCAGCCTGATGGTTCAAATTGGTCAGAAATGTGTTAATGGATATTATATACTACAAAGGAAAACATAGCCTATCAAACCTTGTCTTTTTCCCTGTTGACAATTTCCATCTTCTCTAACTCATACTTCCTCTTAATCTCATTAATAGCCTGTTCAAAAACTGCTATTATCATGTGAAGTTATTGCACAATGCATCAAGCACCAATACTAGGTAACTAATTATATGTAACACCTGATCATTTCTCTGAGATATTTCTTTCAAGTGCCTTGATAATTCTAATTGCTTATTCTCCACCATCTGATCATATTGCTTTCTAGCTTCTGAAATTTTAGTTTCAGCGGCAGTCAGTAATGACAAATTCTGCAAAGCCAGGCAAAAAACAAACTTTAGTTCAAAAATGAAACGCAATTACAAAATGCAGTCTGCACTATATGTTTGTTCCAAAACCTCTGTGATCTGATCTTCCAGCTTCTTTTCCTGTTCCTTACACTGTAAAATACACTGTTCTTTTTCCGCTAAGGCACTAAGAAGCTGACTGACTTCTTTATCAAGAGAACCGGCATGCTCCTCTTGATTCAGTCTCTCCTTTTTCAGAGTATCTATTTCCTCTGATTTCTCCAGTATCTCTGCCTGCAGCCTTTCCATGTTTTCTTTGCTTTCTGTCTCCAACGCTGAAACCTTCAGCAGTAAACCTTGCTGCAAAGCATTGGATACCCCAATGAAGAACATGATGATGTGTATTAATAGGAAATTAACTAAAGCATATTAACTGTCATACTATTTCGTTCTCTGATGATCTAGAACTTTCTAACAGAAGTTCAGATTTCTCCTCTAATTTGGAAATTAAGACCTCTGCTTCTGCCTTTTTTGAGATTAAAGTTTCAGTTTCTGACACCAAACGTTGAATTCTCTCAGCAGCTAATCGACAATCCTCTTTATGCTGGGCTACAGTAGACTCTTGAACTTTCAGAAGTTCATTTACTTTCTCGTTCAACTCATGATTTTTCATTTGAAATGCAACATTCTCGGATGTCAAGATCAAGAATTTATTATTTAGCTCACTATACTGGTGTAGAGCATGCTTTGAGAAAGTTTCTCTCTCCTGCTGGACCAGCTTAAAGCAAGAAGCATAGAGTGAGTTCATTTCATCAAGCTTCGTCAAAAGATTCAAGCTTTCTTTGTCTATATTTAACAAATGTGCAGCCAATGACTGAAGTGATCCTTCAAGGTTTTTGTTCTCATTAAGTGACATGCCAAGCTTTTCAGTAAGCTCTGCATTACACAATTGAAGATCACTCTTTTCTTTCTCCAATTTCTGTTGACTTGTTATGTGATGCATTATTTCATCTTCTTTTTCTTTTAACTGAAGATGAACCTCTGCCAACTTTGAGTTCAAAGTCTCTGTAGCCAATCTGCTAGCTGATAACATTTCTTCTAAATTCTTTGTCATGACATCTGCAAACAAATTAGTATTCCGTTAAACAATTGAAATTAGTAGCAAGCTGAGGATAGCAGATATTCTGTCTGTTGAAATTATAAGGATTTAGATAGAGAAAGAAGGAAAAATAAAAAACAGAGATTGAATATTATGAAATAGACATTGATTTGTTGAGATACGGTGTCAATGTTATGTGATGCAAAATACTAACACCACTATGTCATTATAAGAAAGCCATTCTGTGTCATTATCATCCATGACATTTATCATATGTTTAGAATCTCTAAGGAGGCAATCTTCCATAACAAATCAAAATAAAGTTATTTTAAAAATCTTTATCAGGAAAACTTGTAGGTGGGTGGTTTAGTTGGGATTTGGGAATACTTCCCAATCAGTTGTGCCCAAACCCATATAGTACACTCAAATAGGCCTAAGGCACCAAGGGGGTTAATAAAAGTGCAGAAGGTGAGAGTTAAGTACGGAAAGGATGATGTAAGAGAGTTTGTTGGAGGGGAGAGAAAAGGTATCATATGAAAAGGGGGAATGATCTATGTGGGAGGGGACTATGGATTCCTTCCTACCATAACATAGCATTAAGTAATCAGAAACTCGTTTTCATAAGTAATTAGTTACTTGTAGTACATCTAATTAAAAGAATAAATGTATTTTCTTAGTCATATTATCAGTATAGAGGTATAGGGAAAATTTATGCATACATCCATTCTAAGAATGAAACAAAACATTGTACATTTTCTAAGGTTCATATATATTCTACGCCTACGGTACCTTCGTTTTCCAAAAGAAACTTTTTTTTCAACAAGGTATCAAAGCTTTGCTGTTAACTACCCTGAAACCTTGGTTGCAATGGCTTCATCTGAAGAGGAAAAGGAAAAAAAAAAAAAAGTCTTGGCAACCTCCAAGGAGGTGTATCGCCTTATTATATCCTTCATTTTCATTTCCTGCCTAAGATTTTGTTGTTTCGTCAAATGGGTTACAAATTAGATAGTGTATCGTTGCGCTTTGTGTTTGATTGTTGAGTGATGGATACAAAGGAGTTGTAACTGATGCTATGGTGCCTTTATAGTTGAAGGCGCAACTTGGAAAGTCACAAGGTAGGATGTTGTATGACCTTTGGAGTCATGAGCTCAGCTCCTTGGTACAGCTACACAGCCCGTGCCCACAGATCTTCTTGATCAGTGCAAAACATTCAGAGTCATAGAAGGAGAAGTTATGATGAAAGAAAGGGCTGATTAAAAATAAAAATGATCCATCAAAGGAACTGTGAACTGGATAGATTAGCTTAGTTCAAGGGAGTTGTGAAAGAGCTATGATTTGAAGTCTTGGGCACCGGTAAGTATTTCTTTGGCATTATTGTGAGACCCATATTGTAAGGACCCGCTAGGAGTAGGTAAAACCTTAAATGGTGGTTGCCATAGAAAAAGGTTAAAATCTTCTAGGAGCTATGCCATGTGCATAGAACATGTACCAAGGGGAAGCTGGGAGAAGTGTGAGGCTGAACACTAAGAAAAAAAGCTAAAGACTTTTAAGAGCTATCTGCAAAGGATATTGCCAACAGTTTTCTATCCAAGGAGACTTCTACACTGCTAGATGCTTGAGTTTTTCTGTTGATAGGTTGAGTCTTTATGTTCTTTTCTCGACCTGAGTTTCAGAATCTTTTTAGGATCTTGCAGCAAGCATAGTAAGATTCCATGTTGAATAAGATATATACTCCTTCCGTCTCATAATATAAGCACCTAACTATAATTCAGAGTTTAAAAAACATAGTTAAAAACTTAAAATCTTGGTTTTAAGATCATTAATTACATTGTTCTAATTTTACCCCTATTAAATATGTAAACTTCATTATCTCTTATTGGTTGTGTTACTTTGAAAACATTAGATGAATAGGGATATAGTTGGAAAAACATAATAAATGCTTCTTGTTTTATGTTTAGAAGCTTATATTATGAAATACCAACATTTTATGGTCAGGGCTTATATTATGAAACGGAGGAAGTAATGTAGAAGATATCTAATAAACTCTTACGTATTGAGTAATTTGTTACTCGTGGTCCAACCAAAGTAAGGGGGGCATGTATGTCTCTACATAGATGTCGTAGTTGCTTAAACCGGGGATATAAATTGTATTCTTTTTCTGTCTCAATTCTCAAATATGTATTATTTTCTTGTCTTACACATTGATGAAATGATCGGAATGTGATAACAGCATTTAATAGTATAAATTAGAAATCACTAGTCTAGTATTCTTCACCAAAAAATACTGCATAAATACAGAGGAAAACTGAAAATTTCAGGTAGCAATATAAATAAAATGTTAATGGCACATAAATATAGAAAAGACATAGAGAAATAGAAGTCTAGCCTTCAACTTAACTCATCCCTCTTATTTCATCATCAGTTCCAAGCAAGTACCTTTACCTTAAATAAGTATGAATGAATTTTTCTTATAACTCTAAAATGCCGAGTTACATGAACATCTTTCTAGATTTGAAATGTAGACAAAGGGAGGATTATTTTTACCATGTGCTGAGTCTTGTGTTGATTAACAGTAGAGTCCCATAATGGAACCTTAGATTAAATACATTAGTTATAGTAAGCATACAAAAAAATCAAATTCACAAAAGAAGAAAGCTATATAAAAATAATAATTAAGATAACATGAAATAACAAAATATGATTGGTAGTATGAACCATTCTAGTAACAAACTATGACCTTAACAATATTTATATTTTATACAACTAAACTGAACTTACAGCTCTAGTAGACCAAAAATGTTAGAAAGCATTCTAATCTGAAACTGCTCAACTATATCCTCTACTTTTTCATTCCTTCGTATACATGCAAAATGAACTGAACATATGACCCTAGCAGACTAGAATAGTTTGTTTATGACCACTGTCACCTGAAACTGTTTAACTAGATCATTCATTCCTCGTTTCCTGAGATAAAAAAATGGAACACATACCATATAAATTCTGCACAATTATAATGTGCAACTTAATTCTTACCCTTCTCTTGTATAACACTGGCAACTCTGCATTGTTCATCTCTGTGAAATTTCTCCCTTTCTTCTGAAGCAAATTTGACCTTCTCTAGCTCATTATCACCTGTATCAGTGATAACAGTATATTTCATATTGTTACATCAGAAATATAACAAATAAAACCAATCAACATTCTAAACCAGCTTTTACACCATAATTTGAACAAACAAAATGAACTTACGGGCTCTAATTGTTTCCTGTGCAGAATCTAGCTTCAGAGACAAACCATCCATCTGTTTATTCAAGCTATTAAGAGCTTCTGAGCTTGCTAGAAGTTTATTTTCCAACATTTCCTTATCTTTCTCAGCTATGTCAGCAAGGAAAAAAATTGACTAACTAAAGGGGAAAAATGGAGGACATTGGGGAAAAAAATAAACATAAAAATACAGAGATAATGATTATTAATACCATCCTGAACTAAACCAGCCAACTGCTGTAAAGTCTCAGTGAGTTGATCACACAGAGTTTTAGTTGACGAGAACTTAGACTCCAATCCTTTCCAGAGTTTCTCATCTTCCTTCTGTTTGACCTTGAGCTTCGCATTTTCATTAAATGCATTCTGCAATTTTTCTTCTAAAGTTTGGATATGCTCCTGTGATTTCTTAAGCTTAACATTCTGCACAGGAACAGTAAGAAAGTAACAATACTTCAATCGAACAGCAAAACGAGACACTAAGCATCATACATTTTAACGTGAATGCGTTCCTAACTTTACAACACACTAACAATCTCAAAGGAAAACATTATCATACCGCAATTTCAAGGTCAGTCTTCACCGAAGCTTGCTCTTTCACCAATTTCTCTGTACAGGATGAAATCAACGGTGCATAGAAACATTACGGCAAAATTTACGATCAGAATGTTCGTACTGAAGAAAAAAATAGTACAAAATTGAAGCGAATTTCGGATCAAAACCTGCTGTGAGCTTCAGGTTCGCGAAACTCCCCGATGATGAAATGGAATCTGCGGAAGGACGCGAGGAGAGCGATGGTAACGGCTTCGCAGTTCCCGAAACTGAACCGTACAAGGATTTGAATTGGTCGAGGCTCTTGGAGATAGAGAATCCTCGCTTCTGCATTGCGAGGATTGAAACCAAAAACAAGATGGAACCCTAGAAATCTGAGTGAAGTGTTTGATCCTTTCTCTTCTTCCACACGCTACTCTGCTCTCGTTCTGCGAGGGACAATGCAGTTCAGAGTGAAGTATGTTAGGCGCCATGGTGACACGGCATTTATAGTTTTATACTGACGCGCGTGTCACCTTTGGCGGCAGACGTGTAGACCGTTAAACTGGTTGTCAGAGAGTTATTTTTTAAAAAATTTTCCTCTCCCTAGTCCCTTTTCGTTTTTCTTACATGAAAATGAATATCTTATGCTTTTTCCTGATATAATTTGTTTACACCATAAATAGTCACATACTAATTACTATATAAAATTTCTAAGAGATTGTTGTAACTTTTTTCTTTAACTTTTTAAATTGTGCAACCTTTACTTTTAATTTATGTAATTTTAGTTTTTTAGTTTTATCAATAGTATAATTTTGATCCTCTAACTTTAAAATGCACAATTTTAGTTTCTAAACTTTTTTAATTATGTTATTTTGATTTTTTGATCTTTTTTTTTTTGTTAAAAAACTAATGATCAACATGGTCAAACACATATAATGAGTTTTTATTTGTACAATTTTGATTTAAAATTTTTCTTATTACATAATTTTGGTGCTCTTATACACTTTATTTTTTTTATTGGTCAAATACGCACACCCACACTACACCTAAATCTACTCTTAATTTTATCTCACTAGAAATTGAACCCCTCTCCTTCAACTTAAAAAAGTTAAAAAGATAGCAATTGACCGACCCTCGATTGTGGTAAATTTGTGATGTTTATTTTTTATTTTTTGTATTAATTGATTAATTGACTGACTTACACTAATATATCATGATAAATAACACCTTATTAGTTAGTTATAAAAACACTTTTGTTTTTGTCTATCTAAAGTAATGAGTTTGGAAGTGAAAGAAACAAAGTAAAAATTAAGAATAAAAAAATCGTAAAATTGATTGTTATCAACTTTATATGAAAATAGAATTATATATGAAAAATAAACATAACATTCTTTTTTTTTAAAAGAATGACACCCTATAGTTGTAAATAGGTAAGAAAGCATTTATAAAATTTATTTTCATTGATTCTCTATTAAAAGAAAAATTATATAAAAAATTTACTTAAAAAGTAATAGTTTTTTTAAAAAAACGACACATATAATTATAACTTACAACACTTTAATTTAAATATTGAATAATTTATATATATATATATATAAAGAATGAATTTAAGAAATATAATATATTTTAAGTTAAAAATTTAATAGATATTTAAATTTTTTAATTAAATGATTAATAACTATTTATATACATATATTATTATTAGATGGTAAAAAAATTGAAAAAAGAACAATTAAAGAACCTCCAATTATAATAAATTGATGATATGACGAAAGATGAGAATGAAATAATTGATGTGAAAACTTCACATACTTTTTTTCATTAATTATATATTATAAATAGATAGATAGATTTAACAGTTCATTACAAACAAAAAATATCTCAGACCCTTTATGCTTCACTAAAAGAACTTTGTCAAAATGGTTATAATTTTGCTATAATAAACACTGTAGCAAAATCTAACCTACAATTAGTTTAAAAAATGTATATTTTGTAAAAAATATTAATTAATTGTGAGTTGTATATTATGGTTATGACACTACAACAAAATTAATTTTTAGCAACATTGTCACATACAACATTTATAAAAAAATGTTGCAAATACTACAGGACAACAATTTTTAACAATTTGACAATATTTTTTAAATGTAACTAAAATCTTTTTGCAACATCGTCAGATACCACATTTGTCAAAAATGTCACAAATGCACAAAGACAATATTTTTAATAATTTAGCAACATTTTTTTAACAATTTAACAATATTTTTTTAAATATTACTAAAAGTTATTTACCATGACGAGAAGGAAAAGGTGTAAAGGGCTCACCTCAAATGAATGGAGATTTGCGAGCGATGCCAAGAACACACCATTACATGAATGGAGGAAACAAAATCCACAACTAGTCACAAGTATAGTCCAACCTTCATTTATTAACTTTTCAAATGGATCTTTAGCCTATATATGATTTCACAAATATTGTCAAATTAATGATCACAGTCCGACTTTAGATAATTTTAAATATGAAAAAAAAATTAAAACAAATACTAAAGAGAGAGAGAAAAAAAAAAGAAATACTAAAGATATCTCTTTTACCAATTATATAATAGTTAAAGTTAGTGGTGCACGATGGATCAATTCTTACTTTATAACCACCTTAAGTGTGTGCTCTTCGATTTGCATTAGACGATATGTGACTCTTTCTCACCCTTTGATTAGGAATACTTTCAACAAACTTGATTAGCCATTGAGGTTTCCCAACTAAGAAGACAATAGATCCTAACATCATCCCAAATACTACTCTGCATGCATATCCTATAACTACAGGCTTCCAACCGAATTTAAATCCTTCTTCGTGGTGAAAACATCCTGAATCTTTTGACTTTTCTTCTTCATTAATATTGCATGATTTGGTTAAAGGAAACCCACATAGCCCTAAATTCCCCAAATAGGAATCATTTTGAAATGTATTGAACTGTTTACCTGAAGGTACCTTCCCTTGTAGGTGATTTTGTGAAAGGTTCAAGACTTCAAGAGAGTTAAGCTTGGTCAATGCATTGGGAATCTCACTTGTGAGATTGTTTGAGGAGAGATCTAGCCATTCCAGATTTTTTAAACTGCCAAAGGATTCTGGAATTAAACCAGTGATTCTATTGTGAGAAAGGTTGAGCCCTTTAAGTGACTTTAATTCTCCAATAATTGTAGGAATAACTCCTTCAAATTTGTTACTCGATAAATCAACAATTGCAAAAGTAGTCAAGATTCTCTCCATCTCAAAAGTGTTCCCTTTTATTGTGACCGCCACTGAATCATTGTACGTATATGAATAGTTACCGTGTCTTTGTCCTGTACTATTCATATATTGCAATCTGTCATGGACACTAAACATCATCCCTTTAAAGCTTTTGAAGCACGTAGTTGGTATAGTGCCACTGAAATTGTTGTTGGACACATCCAAAATCCTCAACTTGGAAAAACTATGCTGGTCTTTTAGACAATTAATGGTACCATTAAACTTATTACCATGTAAAACAAGGACTTGCAACTCTTGAAGGGACTCTAACCAATGAGGAAATATATTATCTATGTTATTTTTACCTAGATCTAGAACTCTTAGCTTTTTGCATTTGACTATAGACCGAGGTAACGGTCCCTTCAATTGGTTTCCATTAAAGTTCATAGTCTCTAAAAATTCCATTTGAAAGTAGGTTCTTGGTATGGCTCCAAAGAGGTTGTTCATTTGTAGATCCAAAATTGAAAGATATGAAAATGTTCCAAGACATTGTGGAAGCATCTCTGTCAAGTTGTTGTGGGACAAACTAAGCATCATAAGAGAGCTTGCGTTGCAGATTGCTTCAGAAATGCCTTTACCAAACTTGTTATTTGTGACAGAAAAGAATTTGGTAGATGCTGGAATTTTTGGAATATCTCCTTTCAACAAGTTGAAGGTTAGATCAATATATTCCATGCTTTTCCATGAGAGTAAGAGATGACCAATTGATGTTAGAAGGTTATGAGAAAGATCCAAATAAGACAAACTATTCTTCCTAGAATTATTAAACCATTTCGGAATCTTTCTGTAAATTTGGTTGTGAGATAGATCTAACATTTTAAGATTATGGAGCCGGTTGAGGAATTTTGGAAAGCTATTGATATTGCATGAAGATAAAAATAAGAATTGAAGGTTGGGGAAGGTGTAGTTAGACTCATTATTGTCAAATTCATGAGAAAGAAAATTATTATTTGAAAGATCAAGACTTACTAAATTTTGGAGTTTTGAAAATCTGTGAAATTCCACGTGACCACTCAAGTTATTTGAGGATAAACTCAAGATTAATAGATTTCTTAGATTAAAGATTGAGTTTGGGATATTTCCATGTAGCTTGTAATAAAAGAGATTTAAAATTTCTAAAGAATAAGCTGAGAAGTCACCAATAGGCCTAGTAAGTTGGTTGCCACTAAGATCTATCTCTGTTAATGATGACAAAGAATAACACCATTGCGGAATTGTTCCATTTAGTAAGTTACTCGACAAATCTAACTGCATTAAATTTGAAAATCCAATAACTTTGTCTGGAATTGGGCCAAATAATTTATTGCCAAAACATTGTAAATAGCAAAGTTGAGTGAGATCAAACATTGATGATGGCAATTGGCCTACAAGGCTGTTTATGGAAAGATCTAAACTTTCTAATTTGCTAAGATTGTCGAAGAAATTAGGGATCACACCACTAAAGTTATTTTCTGAAAGACGTAAGTGAGTAAGCTGTTGAAGGTTGAAAATTGATGATGGAATGAGTCCTTCAAAATTGTTGTTTGAAAGATAAATTTCAGTGAGATTTTGAAGATTTGAAATTGATAATGGAATCTCACCGTTGAAATTGTTACCGTCAAGGTTCAAGTATTTCAGTTGTGTGAGATTAGACAAAAACTGAAGAATAGGTCCTTCAAAGAGACACCCACCTAAGTCCAAATAGTTAAGAAACTTCAAATGGCTAATGAAATTGGAAACCTTTCCCGAGAAAGCAGTGAAAGATAGATCCAAGTGTCTGAGAGGAGCACTCCAATTGAACTCTGCAACTGCAAGTTCACCTTTTAGATTATCATTCAAACACAAATCAAGATATTGAAGATTGGGTAAACAGAGCATATCATTTGTTAGCTTCCCTTGCAATCCAGTACGTCCAAGATCAACATATACCAAAGAGGATGAAAAATTCACAAACAAAGACAGCAAGCTTGGTTTTATAGAAGACATATCTACACCATTAAGAACAAGCTCCCTTAACTCAGTTACATTTACAATGAGGTTTTCCATGGTTGATGGTTCAATTCTCATTCCATCTAAGTATGAGAGGTCAAGAGAGACTAATTTTGAGAGGTGAGAGGTTTTGGAAGGAATATCACCATCAAACTCAGAGTAAGATAGGTTGAGATGTGTAAGAGCATGGAGATCGCCAAAGCCAGAAGGCATTGGAGAATGAAGAAAATCATTGTAAGCAAGGTTGAGTGATTGAAGATGAGAGAGTTGGAAGAGACTGCTATGTGGATGGAATTGACCTTGAAGCTCATTGCAGCTAAGGTCTATACCAATCACGTGACCTGAGTCTTGGTCACATGTCACCCCATTCCACAAGCAGCAATTCGTACCATTCTCCCATGTTTTTGTCTTTGAATGAGAATAGGGAATGAAACTAAACGAGTTCTTGAATCGAAGCAAGGCTGAGGTTTCATCATGGTTACACAGTGGCACCAATGAAGCAAACAAAGGAAAATGAAAAATCAATAGGCTAATTAAGAAAGAAACAGAAACCAGGACCCCATGAATAGAATATATAAATTAACAAGTTCTAAAGCAGAGAGTAAAGATGATTGCATGTGGAATGTTAACAATTGATGAACCTTTATTTATAAACCAACTATTATACAGAAACAACAATGTAATGATAATGGTCCAATTAATTATATAGTCTTTTCTCAGTTTGTGTGTTAGGTAAAGGTCCCATAATGTGGAAATTCAACTTGGAATGTGATGCGTAATGTGTGGAATGGGGCCAAGGGCGCAATTAGCCCAATTTTTAAGAGGAGTTGATCAAATTCGTGTTAAAATTAAAATATTAAATTTAACAATTTATTACAATTTTAAATGATTATAATATAAAATAAAACTAAAGCAATCAAAGCAAAAACTTATCATGGTTATTTAATTATTATTTGTATGAGAGAAAAAAAAATAAGAAAAAACAAAAACATATTAAACGATATAAATTCTTTTGTTCGATTGAAGTGAAAAAAAAAAACAAAATAGAAAGAGAAATCAACTTCTAGAAATAAATTACATTCAAACATTTTTTTCTTCTAATTTTTCTACCCTCTCACTTTTTCTCTTCAATTATTTTCTTCCCTTCTAATTTCATTTCATCTAAACAATTGTTTAAGAAAGTTACACTTAATAGTATTTTATAAAGTCAAATGCATCAATGCATGACTTTGTTCTAAAACATTTAAAAAATATTTTTTCAATAAAAATTATTGAATTATATGTATGAATTCATCTTTAATTTTGTTTTAAAGTCTTACATTTGATATTATTTTGTGCAGTTGTAAGTTCTAGGAATGAAAGATTTAGAATAAGACAATTAATATATTAGTTAAATATTTTTAATTTCTATTAATAATGTATCTCTCTCAATTCAGAAATGGTATATAAAAAATATAATATATTAATTATAAATTCAAATTGAATTTTTTTAAATAGTTACCGCGACAACAATGTGATGGGATCTATGTAATCAACATTATTTAGTGAGATAAGACTATAAGACTTTTTATTATTGTTGATGATGAAAATATTAAAGAGGGTAAGGGGAGGAAGCAAAATATACGTTATATATAAAATATATAATAATAATACAAATAAAAATTTTTGAGGAGTCAAGATCATTACATTCATAATTTCATAAAATACCTTCCGCCCCTGATGGGGCACAAGGTCTCGAAACCGATACATGATAATTAGTTAGCCTTTGCTTAAGCTTTAAAATTTTTTGACACTGATAGCCGATAATTAATTAGTTAGCCTTTGGTTTAGCTTCTTTTTAAACTTTTTTTTTTTCTAGAAAAGTAGATGATGATCAAATATTGTGGTGGAAAACCAACAAAATTCGGCACAGTTGGCAGATAGTTGAGTCCTTTAAGCATTCTGATAGGGGTTCGAATCCTGGCGGTGCGTATAGAGAAGACTTTGTTGGGAGAGGCAATGCCCACTTCAGTGATCTCTACGCCTTGAGGGGATTAGTCTTTGGCTATCGGCCGGGAGATACCCTTGATTCACCAAAAAATTCTTTTTATAAGAAACATTCGACATGTTTTACACATACCAATAAAACATAATAAGTGATATTTTTTTCAATTAATAATGTGAGAAAATTATTAAAATATCCATGTAGCTAATGCACCCACTCGTATAAAAAATTGTGAGTACTCATAATAAATTGGGGGTAACAAAGTATTTTTTTATCCTTTTTTGGCAATTAATACGCCTAGAAAATTCACAAAGTCTCTTATAAAAATGACCAAAAAGAATTCTCTTTTTGTTTTTTATAAAAAAGACTGGAGGTAATATTAATTAAGAGAAGTAGATGCTCAACACTTTTGGCTTTTAAAATTTCTCTTATGTTTTGGTTTTTCTTCGAAAAAATAAATAAAACTTTTAAAAAAAATTCAATTTGATTTACCTTTACATGTTTACTTGAAGTAAAATAAAAAAAGGTTGAGTGAAATAGTATGATTATGCATAGAAACTATAAAATTGTGTTCCTTAATTTATTTCCAACTACTGTAAAAGAGAATATATTGCTTGGAAACAAATTAAAACTAAACTTAACACTAAGAGGCAAGAGCTAGTGTTTCTCGTACCCAAAATGTTGGGATAACAATAACATACAATGATTTTTATTTTTATTTTTATTTTTACCACGAGGTTTAGCGTTGCTAATTTACCTCGTCTCTTAACTAAATGTGTGAAGGTTCAATCCCTTACGAATAAGAGTGAAACAATATTTTATAGCTACCCGATAACGGTTTCGTGCGAACTCAATTTCAGGGAGAGGATTAGCTTCTAGTAATAGATACCTTGAGAATGAACCTCGAAAAAATGACAACTTTTAAATAGATATATTGAAGGGATAAAAATGTCTGATTTATTAAAGGGATGAAGAAATGTATGAAGTTAATTCATCAACCCCAAATAAAGTAATGAGATGTGATTTTTTTTAAGGTTCTTGGAATTGGAAGAAAATATTAATTATATTTATGGAAGAAGTCACTTATTACTACTATACATTATAAAAGTTATGTTATTAAGAGTCAATTATGTTGCAATTGGGGCAATTAGCAAGTTAAGAAAGTGACGGATTGAATTTTATTTAGTTTTTCTTTCCATTTTCTTATTTTTGAGCCAGATATGATTGAAGGATTAATGACATAGATTGCGCGGTAGGTTATTAATGTATTGTACTATAATTTTGTATCTTGATTACTATGAAAGTTGTGAAGATTCTTTTCATTTCAATTTTGTTCTCTTTTATTGTGACCACCATTGAATTATTGTACATATAGGAACTATGTGCACCATTATTCATATATTGCAAACCATCATTGACACTCAACATCATTTCCTTAAAGCCTTCGAAGCACGTAGCTGGTAAAGTGTCACTGAAATTGTTGTTTGAGACATCCAAAATCGTTAACTCAGAAAAACTATGTTTGGCTTTTAGACCGTTAATGGTACCATTGAACCTATTACCACTTAAAACAAGGACCTGCAATTCTTGAAGGGACTCTAACCATTGAGAAAATATATCTTCTATGTTATTTTGTCCTAGATCTAGAACTTTTAGCAGTTTGCATTTGACTATAGACCGAGGTAACGATCCCTTTAATTGGTGTCCGTTAAAGTTCATAGTCTCCAAAAATTCCATTTGAAAGTAGGTTCTTGGTATGGCTCCAAAGAGGTTGTTCATTTGTAGATCCAAAACTGAAAGATGTAGAAGTGTTCCTAGGCATTGTGGAAGCTTGCATGTCAAGTTGTTATGAGACAAATTAAGTGTCTTGAGAGAGCTTGTGTTGCAAATTGATTTAGAAATGCCTTTACTAAACGTGTTATAGCTTCTTCCAACAAGTTAGAGCTTAGATCAATAAATTGAATGCTTTTCCATGAGAGTGAGAGATGGCCAACTGATATTAGGAGATTATGAGAAAGGTCCAAATAAAACAAACTATCTTTACCGGTAATGTTAAACCATTTTGGGATCCTTCCATAAATTTGGTTGTGAGACAGATCTAAATATTGAAGATTATGGAGCCGGCTGAGGAATTTTAGAAAACTATTGATATTGCATGAACATAAATACAATCCTTGGAGGCTGGGGAAGGGACAGTCAGTTCCATTGTTAAAGCCAAAATAGAGAAACTTATTATGAGAAAGATCAAGAGTTTCTAAATATGGAGTTTTGATGATTTGTGAAACTCTACTTGCCCTTCCAAGTTATTTGAGGATAAAACCAAGTAAGTCAGATTTGGTTGATGAAAGATTGAGTTTGCGATATTTCCATATAACTTGTTATAAGGGAGATCTAATGATTCTAAAGATTGAGTCGAGAAGTCAACAATTGGGCCTGTTAGTTGGTTGCCACTAAGATATAAAATGATGACAAAGAATAACACCATTGGGGAATTGTTCCATTAAGTAAGTTACTGGACAAATCTAAATAAAGTAAATTTGGAAGTTCACTAACTTTGTCTGGAATTGGGCCGACTTATTCATTGTTTGAACATTCTAACCTGTCAAGCTGAGTGAGACCAAACAATGATGATAGTAACTGGCCTACTAGTTTGTTTCTAGAAAGAAATAAACTTTCTAATTTGCCAAGATTGCTGAAGAAATCAGGGATCACACCACCAAAATTATTGTATGAAAGATCAATGTAAGTGAGATTTTGAAAGTGATAATAGAATCTCACCACTGAAATTGTTGAAATGAAGGTCCAAGTAGTTTAGTTGTGTGAGATTGGACAAAAACTGAAGAATAGGTCCTTCAAAGTGACAATGATGTAATTCTAAATAGTGAAGAGACTTCAAATGGCTAATGGAATTGGAAACCTTTCCTAGGAGAGCAGTGTAAGAGAGATCCAAGTGTCTCAGAAGAGTACTCCAATTGAACTTTGCAACTACAAGTTCACCTTTTAGATTATCATTCCAAGTAGAGCTGGTAAAATGGGTCAGCCCTAACGAATAGACCGTCGAAATGGAAGGGTTTGGGTATCGAAAATGTGAGCCTGAATAAAGGCGGACGTTTTTAGCCCGGACCGCAAAGCTCGTAAAAAAATGGACTCGGGCTCAAAAAGCCCGACGGGTTCGGTCTACCCGCCCATTTTATTTATGTGAAAATTATATTAGTGCAAGTATTTTATAAGACCAAAAAAATAATTGTTTTTCAACCCAAATTTAATAGCCCAACCCACTATCTTAAAAAAAACCTTAAATGATTAAACAAACAATATCAAAAATTCAGAATTAGAAACTCATCTTATTTTCAGTTATTCAGGATGTTAATTGCATTATTTGCTTTGTATTCAGGATGTTAATTGTATTATGTCTTTTTCTTTTAGCATTAAGGGTTTTAATTGCATTAAGCCGTAAGTGAGGAAAAAAAAATTTATAAAAAAAATAAGACTATATATTTTGTAAGAATCAAAAAGACAATTTTTTTAATAATAACAAATATGGGCTACTCGAAAAAGCTCGATGCTCGCATAGGGCTGGGCCGGACTTTTAAAATGAGAGACCAAATAGAGATGGATGTTTTAAACCCTGATCGAAAAAACCCGCCACCCGAATGGGCGAGCCTGAATAGGGCCGGGTAGCTCGTTTTGACAACTCTAATTCCAAGACAGATCAAGATATTGACGATTGGGTAAACAGAGCACATTGTTTGTTAGCTTCCCTTGCAATCCAGTACTTTCAAGGTGAAGGGATTCCAAATGTTGGAAATAAGTCTCATATTGTCTGTCTTATTCTTTGCAGTACGGTTTAAATACTTGTTGAGTTACTCCTCATGTTGCCAATTAGTTTTGTGATGGAACCTTAACACCAAAGAGGATGAAAAATTCACAAACAAAGACAGTAAGCTTGGTTTAATTGAAGACATATCTACACCATTAAGGACAAGCTCCCTTAAGTTAGTTGCATTTACAATGAGTTTTCCATGCATGGTTGATGGTTCAAATTCTAAATTGTTTTCATGTAATAAGAATGAGTATGATGAGAGATCATGAGAGACTAATTTTGAGAGGTGAGAAATTTTGGAAGGAATAAGACCACCAAACCAAGAGTAAGATAGGTTGAGATGTGTAAGAGCAAGGAGATCGCCAAAGCCAGAAGGCATTCGAGAATGAAGAAAATCATTGTAAGCAAGGTTGAGTGATTGAAGATGAGAGAGTTGGAACAGAGTGCTGTTGGGATGGAATTGACCTTGAAGCCCATTGCAGCTAAGGTCTATGGCAATCACGTGACCTGAGTCTCTCTCACATATCACCCCATCCCACAAGCAGCAAATCGTACCATTCTCCCATGTTTTTGTCTTTGGATAAGAAGAATCATAGTAACAGATATGGCCCGGGATTGTGGTAACCCGGCATCTGGACATATGTCGTCTCAGGATAACCCGCTCATGTCTAGGAAGATACCAGGCGGGATCTACAATACAACTCCGAATTGGGCCAAGATAACGATGGTCAGGCCCATGTTGATACATGCTCAACCCTAATACGCTCACTATAAATATCCATATAAACAGCTCATGCAAGGAACTCTCATCCAATCTACTACACATAACCTAAATCACATACTAACTTGAGCGTTGAAGTCTCTGCAGATAGCAACACCGCCGTCGAGGAGTCAAGACGTCGTGTTGGATATTCATCGTCCATCAGAAGCACACTCATAGCCATCATCCTAGGTCATCTCTCAGGTACAATCACAACAAGAAAAAAATCACTATGGAGAATAAATGAGTTTTCGAAACAAAACAAGGCAGAGGCTTAATCATGGTTGCAAACTGACACTAACGCACAAGTGTACCAAAGAATAATGTGAAAGATCAAGAGGCTAATTAGGAAAGCAAACACAAACCATGACCCCATGAATAAAATATAAATTATATTGCCTATCAAAACAATTCTAAAGCAGATAGTAAAATGGCTGTGGAATGTTAACAATTGGTGAACCTTCATCTTGGCCTAGTTAACGCCTGGGACGAATCTGTTGGCGACTGCTTGTGGTGATTGAGAAAATCCGAGACTGACGTGGACGTTAGTCTTGATGTGGTCTAAATCGGTAAACAATTTAATCACAAGGTGCGACATGATGATAACTCACCTTGTCCCTTAATTACATATGTAGGGATTTAATACTCTGCTGATGGGAATGAAGTGACATGTCGTGGCTATCCAACAACCACTTCGTGTGAGCTTAGCTTCGTGCAGAAAATTTTTCACTACTTTCGATAATGACTACCTTGAAAAGAGACCCACAAAATCAATAAATAATTAAGAAATGACACATTTATTGAAACTGGATAATTGATTTAACTAGTATGCATTTGAATTTTCTTATGAAAGATATTGAGTTTGAGTTATGAATATGGGAAAACTCTTATTAGAAGAGTCAAGCTCATCATGTTATAAATATTTTTACCTCAAATAAGATTATTTAGGTCTTATTTGAAATAGTTTTAGTTTTGAAAAATTATATTGTAAAAAAATTTTTAGAAATAATTTTTAAAAAAGTGAGAGGAATTTTCAATATAAATTTATATATAAATTCAAAAGATTGAAAACTAAAAAGTTATAAATGTTTTCAAATTTTAGTTTTTAAATATTAAAAAACAAAAGTTATTCTCAAAAATATTTTTTAAAAACTCATCTGCTAAATAAATTTTTTTATTTTTAAAAATAAAAAATTATTTTTAAAAACAGAGATCATTGATACTATCAGTGTTAGTGTGATTAGGGAAAAATGAAGACTATATTTGCTTCATTTAATGTGAGAAGAAAAAAAGAGGGAGCAAAAAGAGGAATGGTCCAATATATAAAAATTAGTTTTCACAATACTTTGTATTATAAATTTCATATAAAAATTAGTTATTAGTTATACCTACTTGTGTAATTGAATAGAAGAAGCGAGAACAATACCAAGGGCTGTCAAATAACCAGAGTGTTAGCGAAAAAACAATTTATTCACGGTATCATTTAACATTTACAACATAAATATAAATAAATATATATAGCATAAATTTATTTATTAATTTATAATATAACATAAATTTTTTATTTTTAAATAATAAATTAATATTTAAAAGAGTTGTGTATGGATATACAAATTTTTAATTCAGATTGATAAGTGAAACATTCTTTCATAGCAATAATAAAAAAACAATTTATTGTTCCTCGCAAATCACAAGGGAACACGTGACATAATTGCGTGAACCATATTTTTCTCACTGAAAAATGAATATTAAATTCCTTCGCTCATAATTCAAGCTTGTGTCCCGTACGATTCCGTCTTACTATATGATTTCCAACTTCGTTCACCTATTCCCACTCCATAGCTTTATTGGGAGCAAAATATAAGGCCATATTTCAAAATTTCACTCTTCAAACTCAATCTCAATTCCAACTAATAATTATTTTGTTTCTCTTGAGTTTCTTAGTGTACATATATTATAATCATGACTCAGTGTTTATTCAGCTTGACCGATACTAGAACCAGATGCTACTGTTACTTGTTTTCCGGTTCGGGTCTCCGATTTACGGTTACGGACCTAAAGGACGGAACCGTAATGCATTGTTGGGTGCCGAAAACCCGAACGGAATCCAAACCGAACCTGCTTCTGATCCACGGGTTCGGAGCCAACGCGCTATGGCAATGGGGGAATTTTATCCGCCCCCTCACGCGCTTCTTTAATGTGTACGTGCCGGACCTTGTTTTCTTCGGCGGGTCATACTCGACCCGACCCGAACGGAGCGAGGGGTTCCAGGCGGAGTGCGTCATGCGCTTGATGGAGGCGAATTGTGTGCGGAGGGTGACGGTGGTGGGGCTGAGCTACGGTGGGTTCGTGGCGTACAGCATGGCGGCGCGGTACGGCGAGGTGGTGGAGAGGGTGGTGGTGTGTGGGTCGGGTGTGGCTATGGAAGAGAAGGATATAAAGGAAGGGCTATTTCCGGTTTGTGATTTGGATGAAGCTGCAAGCATTTTGGTGCCTCAAACGCCACAGAAATTAAAGGAGCTTGTAGGGTATACCTTTCATAAACCACCCCCTATGGGTTGGATGCCCTCTTGCTTCCTCAATGATTTCATTGATGTAAGTATTTCATTCTATTATTTGAGTACTCCCTCTCTCCTATTTATAGATGTTTTTAACCGAATTACATGAAACAAGAAAAGTAGTTAAAATTAGTTAACTTTATTGGTTTTCTAAAAAAAATATATGAGATGTCAATTTTATCCTTCATTGAATACTATATTGGCCAATTAAAATTAAAAAGTTAAGATAGTCAAAGTATTTAACGAGGATAAAAAAGAAAAGTGACAATAAATGCTTTATGAAAACTACAAAACATCTTATAAAAAGGACTGTCAAAATCTTCTAGATGGTGTCTTATAAAAAGGAGCAGAGGGAGTATTTTTCAAAGTTTCAAATTGTGGTTGTGGTCGCATTGCCGTTACAATCATGTTTTGTTAAATATGTCGAATGTGGCCTCATTCGACTATTGTGAACTGGAAACATAACAATTTCGATGACCGTCAAAATCAAGATATTGTGGCATAATGGGATAAAATGAACCACAATTCAATCCTTGTTTCTTCTGTTAGCCACTTTCCAAGTCCAAATGTATTAACTTTAAGTCTAATATGTAGTCATAATTTATTTTCAAAACACGCATTAACAAAATCAAGACAATGTAGTGAGTTGTATATACACTTTTTGAGCATGTTTAGTTGTTTACCAAGTGCTATCTTTTAGAAATTTGGTTAGACTTAGGAGTAGCTTCTCTAGAACATATAATCTTTCTCAAGATGCTTCTCTAAGGTTTCTTGACTAGTTTAGCTAATTTATTGTGGTTAAGATCACTTACTATGATTGTTAGTTACTTTACTTCAGTTCTTAATCTGGATATGGAAAATCCTGCAGTTGACAAGTTGAGTTCATTCTTCTGTCATTCATAAAAGTTGGATTAGTCTAGCATGCCGATTGCAAACATGTTTAAAGGAAAACAAGAAGAATCTGTTATGTAAATGATGATGATGGTTGAACTAAATGCTGTTTCAGCTGCCACTTTAACTAACTAGAACTATAATACTGGTGAATTTGTGTAGGCAATGTGCAGGGAACATGTACCAGAAAAGAGAGAAATAATTGATGCCATTGTGAAGGACAGAAAACTTTCTGATCTCCCCAAGATACCTCAGGTTCATTTAAAGCTTTTTTTCCTCTTACAATTGCATGATCTTTTACCTCTAATTGTAAGTTTGTAATGAATAGCTAAACTAGAAAGCTTCATTTCATTTTCCATGCAGCCTACATTAATTATCTGGGGAGAACATGATCAGATATTCCCTTTAGAATTGGGTCACAGATTGAAAAGGTTAATTACATTCTTACTCAATTTTTTTTAACCAAATTCCATCACTTTTGAATTCAGAACTCACTGGATTTGAAATGCAGGCATTTAGGTGACAATGCTCAACTAGCAGTGATTCGGAATGCAGGACATGCTTTCAATGTGGAGAAGGCAAAGGAGTTTTATAGCATCTTGAAGTCCTTTCTCGTCGATTCGCAGCCACAAAGACGAAGCTCGTCTCCCACGTTGCAAAACAACAAACCAGTGTGAGTTCAAACTTGAGAAAAGATAAGAAGCATACTCTGATGACAGATTGAATGATTTGAAACACATTATTCTTTTTTCCATCTTTGTTCAAAGCAGAGGGTCATTAATATTTAAAACAGTTGAATGCAAAGGGCTTCAGGCTTCAGCTGTATGTTGTGTAAATAAACTCTGGTCTGTGTATATTGAATCAAAGAATCTTGAATTTGTTGTGCTTTATAGAGGTGAAAGCATTCAGATTGGAACGAAATAGAAAATTAAGAAAGAACAGATTATGATAGAGTATATTTTCACAGGCCACTAATGTTCACTCAAGTTTCCATCATTTGTAACAAGATTATTTACATAATATGGCTACCCTTAACGGCTCAAATCAGATTGTTAACACATGAACTTCAAAACCTTTCTTCATTTCCATTTTTTTTGGGGTTCTATTTAGGCCTTACAAGATGGCACATAAGCAAATGAATTTAGAGGAACAGTATCTAAATTTGCTAGGAGAGCATTACTTTAAACAAAAATGTTTTTCAGCCAATTAATAATGGCCAACTTTTGGCCAATTTGATTTAAATAATAATATTTTGCTTTTTTAATTAAAAAATAAAAATTAAGAAAGAGACATAAATTAATATTATATTAGGTTGGCCAAAATTTGGTCAAGTTGAAGTTGGGCACAAATCGGAGTTGTACTTTAAATAACGGCTTCGACTCAAATTTATTTAGATATACTTTTGTAAATAAAAAACGACAAATGATATTTAATACTCTTGAAGACACTTTTTAAAGAGTTATTGAAAAATATAAATTTATTTTTAAGAGACAAAATAATGTGCATTTAAAATTATTTTTCTAATTTTAATAACTTTTACAAATATCTTAAGAGCATTTGTTAGAAATATCCATAAAAGAAAGTATAATTTGAAATTGGATATAGTGCAGTTTTAGAATTGGGTAAATTGCACTCAGGTTCGACTAAATTGCACTCCACCCTATTCTTAAGGTAAAATTGCACTTTACCCCATTTCATTAACTATGGTTAGTTTCATTTTTTTTTTTTACAAAAACTTAATTTATTATTATTTTCTACATTAAAATGGTTAGTTTTTAGGTTTGAATAATTTTTTAATCCCAACAATTTTTATTTTTCATTTTAATCCAACTTAATTCAAAATTTTGTTTTTAATTCTTAATAATGATAAATTTTTTAATAACATTTTTTATGGATTGAAAGAAGATTAAATAATAGGATTAAAGTTAAAAAATTTAAAATTTTTATTGAAAACTAAAATTAAAAAATTCAAGGGACTAAAAATAAAATTTTTGAATTATTAAAGAAAAAATAAAAAATTATTGAGACTAAAAGTTTATTTAAACTTAAAAACTAATCATTTTAATGTACCAAAAAAATCAATTAAAATCTAAATTAATTAAAAAAAATTATTTTTAGTCCCTTGAATTTTTTAATTTTAGTTTTCAGTTAAAATTTTAAAATTTTTAACTTTAATCCTATTATTTAATTTTCTTTTGGTCCCCTAAAAAATGTCATGAAAAATTTTAACATTATTAAGAACTCAAAATAAAATTTTTGATTTAAGTTGGATTAAAATAAAAAACAAAAATTGTTGGGACTAAAAACTTATTCAACCCTAAAAACTAACCATTTTAATGTAGAAAATAATCAATTGAACATTGTAAAAAAAAAAAAAAATTAAACTAACCATAGTTAATAAAGTGAGGTGGAGTGCAATTTAGCCAAACCTCAAGGATAGTGAGTGCAATATTCCCTTTAGAATTTTATAATTTTTTTTTCAATTTAATTGTTAACTAATAAATACATATATTAATTATTTTTCTTGAATCACCTCATTTTTCACCAATTACATTTCTCTATTTATTACTCTCTTTATTATACCATATAATTAAATAAGAGTAATTTAATTTATTTTTTATAAATTTGTCATAACTAATCATTTCTTAATATGTGTAACAACTTTAAATTTTTTTATTGTAAGTAACTTTTTGGAGAATTCTATGTTATTAATTATAAGCAAATTTAATTATTTTTGTTGTATTTAATGAAAAAGTACCTAAAATACCCATAATAAATTTGATAGGGATTAACCAACATTCTTGATAATTATTCTTCTGGTCCTTATTATAAAGCATTATACGTACCGTATGAAGTCTTTATAGTTGTTTCTTTTATGAATAATTCTAAACCCTCCTAATTCAAATTTCTAAAAATTTTTCTACTTATCTATTAAAGAATATTTTCAATATTTTTTTTATATTTTTAAGATTGAAAGTGTATTTAATTTTATACTTTATATGGTATCAAAAGGACAATGAGAATGATTATTAGAAGGATATAGTTAGGCATGGCAATAGGGCAGGGTGGGGGCGGGGAGTACTTCCCCGCTCCTCGCTCTTGAGTTTCCTCCCCGTCCCCATCCCCATTCCCCACGACGGGGATGTTTTCTCCCCCATCCCCATTCCACACTTCCCCACGGGGACTGTGGGGATCCCCACAAATAATAAAAAAAAATCTAAAAAATATGAAACCTGAAACATAAGTAATAAAACAAAGAACCAATGTAAGAGTCATAACAATTGACGCAAGAGCATGAATGATTGTATAACAATAATGAACAAGAACGACACGCAGGAATGAACGAATGAATAGCACAACAATTGATGTAAGTAGAGACAAGAATAGAAAGGATAATAATAAATAAAAGTTAATCATATTATTTTTTATGTAAATGATTACGTTAACCCTTTTAATTATATATATATTTATTATATTAATTATATTAAATAAGAGTATTTATATAATTTTATATATATTCAGGGATGTGGGGACCCCACGGGGCAGGGAGCATGGTCCCTATCCTCATCCCCAAATCTGATGCGAGGGAACTTTTGTCCCCGTCCCTGTTCCCACGCGAAAAAATTCTCCAACCATAGGGCCCCAAATAGAGCAGTCCCCACGGGGATCCCCAAATTCGAGTGGTGATGACTATGCCTAAATATAGTATTACTCTTTTCTTATTTATCCCTATTAAATATTATTTTGATTTTATTTTGATTTTATTGTACTAACTACTAAAGACAATATTTAAAAAAGAATAACTTTTTAAATAAAATAATGTAACTAACTAATTTGATTGTTACGTGTAATTTAAATAATATTGTCATATAATAAGAATAAAAAAATGTAAAATTATTTATTTATTTGTTTATAATAAAAAACGGAAGATGTATACTAATGAGAGGTTCAAATTTCAAGTCAACTATACTACCTTGTGATCCTAAAGGAATTTATGATAACACAGATTATTGTCATCTAGTCACTAGTCTAGAGAATACTAGAAGTTCCCAAAATAATCATGCATCCAGTACATGAACATGACAACCAATACTCAAATGGGACCAAGCTAGATTTATAATATATATTCTCTTCATTTAAATTTTCCAAAATACATATTAATCATCTTATAAAATTTTACATAAATTAAGAAAAATAATTAATTTATATAAAATCTAACAAAAAGTAGATAGGTAAACTAAATTAGTCATTAACTTTAAAATTTACTCAATATTTATTAACTATAAAAATAATAAAAATAAAAAAAATTAATAAATATAATATTAATAATATAAATGTGACAAATATTTTAGAATAATTACTAAAATAATTAATATTTGAAAACGAAGTAATATTTTTTCAACCGATGATCAATGATTGACTTTCAAGTAAACCTCTTGGTCAAAGAACTTCATATTTCAACTCAAGTTCAACTTCTACATTTCAATTTGCTGACTCTTTTTTGCGCTAAAGGTTTTTTTAGTTAGAAATTAATCTCTTTAGGTTTCTGATAGACTATTGGGATCAACGAGTATTTTAAGGTTACCGCAAAGAGAAAATTAAGAGATATAGAAAGAAAGATTAACCCTTCATTTCCAAATAAAAGCAGCATACATATACCACCTAACCAAATAATTGCTTATGGAGCTAACTAATGAAAATAGCCTTTTAGGCTTAATTATAATTATAATTTTTTTAATTTATTTTTTATTTGATTTTAGTTCTCTTAATTTTATAAGGCAAATGATATTTAGTGTTCTAAAGGCACTATTTAAGAGCCTAAATGTAATAAAAAGACATTAAAATGTGTATTTTTTTATTTTTGAGAGACAGAACAATATGCTGTTGTGATTATTTTTTTACTTCTAATGATTTTAACTAGTGCCCTTAAGGCACTGTATATGAAGACCCATTTTATAATACTCGATTTTAGTCTTAATTTTTTTTTCTTGGCAAGTCCCCCACCAGAATGATGGCGTGGCATCAAAAAAGTAAAATAATATTTTTTATATTTTCTTATTTTAAAATAATACTATTATAAAAGTTCATCTTCTTTTTATTAATTAAATAATTTTAATAGTTTTTTCAAATTTATTATTTTATTATATTTTTATTTTAAAATAAAAAATGTAAATATTATTTTATTTTTTTCTAATTACATGTCATCATTTCGGTGGGGTCTTGGTGGAAAACAAAAAATTAAATCAAAATCAAACATTTTAAAATTGGATAGATTAAAATTTAACAATTAAAAATAAGGAACTAAAATAAAAAAAAAACAAACTAGAAAATTAAAATTACATTAAACCAAAATGAATTAATGAAAAATACTATTAAAATACATATCAGCTCAATTCAAATACAATTCAAATACATACCACGCAATTTTGGAAATCTCACCATACTTTTATATATAAGAATTATAAATCTATATATTAAAAAAAATGGTGTCACTCGCAATAGGGATGGTGCTAATCCCTTTCACCGTTAAGACATGTTACACTCGTTTTTTTTTCAGTTCTGACCTTATTTAAATTCAAACCCAACTCTTCAAAAAAAAAAAAACCAAGATTTATGGGTGTAATTAAGACCAGACAAAAAAAAACACGCAAAACAGGTTGACCCAAAGTTATATTTGGGTTCAAAAAAATGTTATATTTGGGTACCTTTTAATGAACACAATAAATATGACAAAACTACAATTTTGAATTAGTTTTCCACTGATTACCAAAAAAAAAAAAAAGAATTAGTTTTCCACTATCACTAACTCACCAATTCCAAAATCAATAGTTGATAATAATAGCACAATGATATGCTTTAGGTAAGAAAAATGAATGATATATAAGAATATCACTCAATATATATACATACTCTGAGGAAAAATAGCTATACGTGCAATTTTATCATATGATTGACAATTCTAAGGCACCTGAATGAAGCTTAGAGTAATAATTTCTCAATTAAAATCATATGAGAGTCACTTGTAAAAAAATGATAAAAGGTAAATTTCTCTCTCATTTCTATTTTACTTGTTAACGCATGTCATGGACAAATTATGATGGAAACTCTTAGATGTTAATCAACTTGTTTCTCTAAATGATGATTTATGTAATGCTTGCGGGATAGTCATTCTTATATAAATTAAGTTAGCAGAGATCGATGAAGATAATGGAGAGAATGAACAACTTTGTATTTATCATCATATCATATACTATAATTGGCCCAAACAACATCACTGCATATCCCACACAAGTCGCTGCAACCACGCCCCATCACCACTCTCCTCCTCTTGCTCTCCTCCCACCACCACGCCCCACCACCACCAAACTCCATATCTCCACTCCAGCCGTAACCTCGAAGGCAGCATCACATCGCAGCCGCCACCACCACTTGGGTTAGTTTCTTGATACCATTTTTTATGGTTTAATTGTCTATTGGCATTGTTGATTTAAAATTGGAAATTGAGTTTTAATTAGAATTTAGGATGTTTTAAGTCAAATTGAAATTGGAATTAAAGTAGAGTTTAGGTTGTTTGAGAGGTTTTAGATATAATTGGAATATGAATTTTGATAAAATTGAAGTAGAGTTTATGATGTTTTATGTAGAATTGAATATGAATTTAGTATAATTGACTAGATTTGTGAATACCTTGTTAAATTTTAAAAAAAATAAGAATTTATAATATTTTAAGTAGAATTGAATTAGAATTTTGGATGTTTTAAGTAAAATTGAATATGAATTGTGTAGTGTTGATTAGATACAATTGTTTAATTGTTTAAAATATCCCCGTTATGTGAACAACAATCAATACAACAAAAAAAAACATTTGCCATGACTTCCAACCGTCGCTAATAAGATATTTTTTTAAAAACATTTGTGACGGTTGTCGTCGCTAATAAAAGAATTAAAAAATAAATTTACAACCGTGAAAAGTCATCACTAACTACTAAAGTTTTCTTTAAAAAAATTTTCGAAGCCGTCGCTAGTTTGCTACTGTCAAAAACAGTTGCCAATAAAGCGCGTAGTTGAATTTGGCGCCAAAAGTTGTTTTGCTACAGTTACTCTGTCGCTAGGATTTTGATCTATGCAACTAATGTAGCTGACGCAACAATTAGCCATAGCGTTTTTACGTTGAGATGGTTCAATAAAATACAATTTGCTACGGTTTCACCATCGCTAATTAGCGACGACCAGTTTTTCCGTCGCTACTTTTTAGCCATGCTTTTGTTAGAGATGATCCAATGGTCGTCGTTAGTCCATCACTAAGACACTTTTAGCGACAACTTTTCTCTGTTTGCAACGGCTAAAAGCTGCCGCTATTGAAAAACTTTCTTGTAGTGAATATTCCTTTTCATTCGCATTTGCCCTTCTCCTTCCTTTTCTGTATCTATATATTTATGGCATAAATCTTTTTGTGTGAAACAGGTGAATTCAAATGAGTGGCATTAGGGTACTTTTGTTGTGGTATGTGTGTGGGGTTAACAGTTTAGTTTATTTTTTCTTGTCACCTCGGGTCACAGGTGAATTCAAAATTTATTATTTATTAGTTTGTTTCTCATTTCTCTTATAAGTTCCTATTTAATTATAACGGTTGTTTGGTTTAATGATATGATTGTCGCTTTAGACGCGAGAGGTGACGAGTTAAATTTTCACAACGTCCTTTCATTTCTTCAATAGTTATATTTTATTTTCTTGCTTTCTTTTGAAAATGTTTGATTTGTGTTAGCTAGATTTAATGGATGGAGGGATGATGATGATGTTGGTCTCTTATTCTATATCCTCCAAATTTTTCTAATTGTATCACATCACTAATAAATTTCCCTCTTTTTAGTTTCATTTTTGAAAATAAAATTTATAACTTCATAAAAAAATACTTTGAATTGACCTGAGGAGACAATATCTCTAGTTGGATTAGACCTTCTTTAATTGTAAAGCCAAGAATGGCATCATGTTATGTTTTTATATACTGGAAAATAATTGACTTTATTAAGGAGGAGGTGTATGGGGTAGTATTGTTTTTTTGGAACACATATGGGATAATCTCTTGTGCTGACATACTTTCACTTGTAGGCTTGTAGCAGGATACTTCGTTATCTTGATACCACTTCCTTCGTATTTTCATTCATTACTATAACTTTAGTTTCAATATTTGTATATTGGATACTTATTTTGCTTATAAGTTGTGTACAAGTTTTATTGTGCAATAAAAGATGCAAAATGCTAATAACTATTAAACTTCAATAAATAAAAATAAATACAAATAATTTATAAAATTTTAAGGAAAGCAATAAACCCAGTAAGATTAACACTAGATACTTTTTTTTATATATAAAAAAGGGATTTAACGACGGTTACAACAATAGGAAATGTACAATTAAACCGTGGCTAATGCATTGATGGTTATCCATGGTTTGAAACCGTAGCTAATCCAAATTTAAAAACGGTTAATTTTCGAACATCCAGCGGTTGCTTAAAATTATGGTTAAAGGTATTGCCTTCGAATGATTTGGCTACGGTTGGTCGAACCGTAGGAAATTGATTTAACTACAGGTAAAACCTAGCTAAAACCAAGTTTTAACCATAGGTGAAAATCTATTTTTCGTAGTGTAACTATATATAGAGTTATCAAATATGTAGAGAACTTTTAGGATTACTATCCACACCATGCCTATCAGTCCCCCAGAAACTTAGCGTGGTATAGGATAGCACACTAACTTTACGTCTAAGAGGAAGAAACATAGTGCTGGATGGTGCCTTTGTTAACAGATCCACAAGTTGGAATTGAGCTGGAATATGCTTCAATTGCTTCACTCAAGCTTTGGTTTCATTTGAGAAATAGTTTTATAAGTTTCCCAAATCTCATAGGACCAGTAACATCTTACAACCTTGACCTTGAATGGAGAATCCAAGGACTCAATTAAATAGGATTTGAGAACAGAATCTTGTTCATAATTCTCATATTCAAGATTGATAACTTTGCCTATTTCGTCTAGTTTGCTGGATAATTTTGGTGTGATAATTCTTGCTTTCCAAGAATATATTTTGTCAATTTGAAACCTTTGATCATTGCCTTTGCGAATTTCATCCATGTCAAGTAGTTATTATCACTAAGCTTGTTCAAGATGGCGCTTGAAAAGGTTTGAGGGACGAATGCCGTTGATGCAGAAGCCATTGGCGAAGCTCAATGAAGGCTCATGGATACCATGTAAGCTAACAGAGAGCGGTGTAGATAAGGGAGAATGAACAACGTTGTGTTTAACATTAATTGGTAAAAGTGAATGACTTACATAGAATGATTATAAATAATCATGGAGCCATATTGCAGTTCTATCTTTCGAATTTATAGTTCTATCAATCAATTCAAATATCAACACTAATTGGAAGACTTCAACAAGCAAATTCAAAGCCTCAAGAAAAAAGGATATCATTCAGCAACGATGGGAAGGTTTGTTCCTTTTGTGGTTGGAAAATAGATTCAAACTATTTTAAACACGGCTTTCCTTCCTATTTTAAATTCAAAAAACAAGAATTCTCAAAGTTCAATAATGAATCTTTCTACACAAATGAACTTGTTTCTAGAAAATATGATGATAGTTGTGATAAAAACCCTTTAAACCTCACCAATAAAAATAATAAGTTCTTTGACATGCTAAAGAAATATAAAGTTCAATTTTAAGAACATAGCATAAATCAATTTACTCAGCAAGCTGATCAGAAGCATCCTTGTAATCTAAAGAAGATGATTGGGCATGATAAGGCTCAACAGCATTATTTGCGAAATTTCCAATAAAAATTGCTGATTCTCAAATGATAAACCTACCATTAAAGAAAAACTACCATGCATGTTAAAATGCATAAAAACCACATGAAAATTAGGTTGTCCAAGTAATATATTATTGAAAAGAAAAATAAACCGTTCAGACTTGGCGTTCTGTTACTCTGTAGCAAACAAAAAAGCAGAATATATTTAGGTCTAATCTAGTACACACCGGAAACCAAAAGAACATAAACATTATCCTTTCTTAGGTATTGATAGAGCAAATAACAATGTCTCAAAGTTAAGCTGAATGACACAATTTGATTCATCAATTATGGAGAGTTCCTCTCCTGTTTCACTTGAACAGAAGATTCCTTTGCATCTGCAATAAGAACAACAACTTTACAATCAAAAACTTGAATTCTTAGCTCAAAATGAATGAAGTGTGGATTGTAACTTTTTTAACTACTTTATTTTTAAATATTTTATTTTAATAGTGTTATTTTATTCTTATTATATTGTCATACCTTTAACTTTAATAAGAGATTTTTTATATTTCATAATAATAAAATACATGCCAAAAAAATATACCATAATAAAAAAATGCATGACGATAAACTCTTAACCATGATTCTCTCTAGCCAGATCCACATCTTTTCCTTTTTGATAATATATATCTCAACTATTAAGAGTTTGCCAGGATGGGCTTTGGTGATGTTTGGGAAAACTTTCACATGCCCCGTTCAAATGAGATTTAGCTTCAAACACAAGTTTGACTAAAAGCAACATTTTCTTACTTTTCCGTTTGTTGCACTGTTTGTGTTCATTTTTTTCAGTTTATCCTTATAGTTCTTCACTAATATTATATTTAAAAAATCTCAACTATTTATCTTTTGCTATATTTTGTTGGAAATTGGATGAAGGGGATTAGGGTTTATGAACTCTCTCTGCAAAATGCATTTCTCAAATTTAATAATATATATTTAATTTTAATGTTGGAATCATAAAGTAACAATAACAAGTCAATAAACTACAATATAAATTTCTGCATAGGGATAGAAAAAGAAAAGTAACTGATTTAATTTAATTACCTTGAAGTTCATTGAATAATCCATGATGTGGGTTAACTGGAAGACCCATAGTCTCAAATGATGTGGCGTTGTTGTTCTGATTCTGCACCACTTGAGTATGAGGAATTTGGTTCAGCTGTTGTGGTGTAGGCTTTGTATCAACATCTTCAGTTATTGGCTCCAGCTGCATCCGCTCAAAACAAACAAACCATAAGAACCTCAAATTCTCATCCCTAGTTCATTTTTTAAGGTTAAATTAACCTTTTACTTCCTATAATTTTCCTTATTTTTTGTTTTAGTCCCTATAGGAGAACATTTGTTTTAGTCCCTATACGTGTTTTTTATGGATGAGTTCCTGAACTTGGTTAACCCACTAACACTGTTAGTCCCTATAATAGACTCCTAATACAACTTATAATTTGGTGCCTATACATGTCCTTTATTTTGTTTTACTCTCTATACAAAAATATTCCTTTTAATTCCTACACGTGTATTTTTTAATGATAGTTCTCTATATTGTGTTTAGCGTATAATGATATTAGTCTCTCAAGTGTAATTTGATTATGCCCAATAAAATGTTGAAACATGTAATGCCATCAAGCTAGGGCTCCTTTGGAATGTTGAGAACTTATGTTTTTAGGTATGAGCCTTCTACCTTTAGAACAAGGAATATGTTCTTCAACCCGTCGATGAGGTTTTCTTGTCTTGCCTCTCAAACCAAAATTTTTTGAAATCCAATATTGTTCTTCACCCCAGGAATATTCTGATCTCACGGAACCTTTATACCCCAAACCTAAAGAACCTAATAATTATGATATTCCTTTTCCGACTTCTTCTTCCTCTTATTTGGATGATTCAAAATTTGACCCCCTTTACGCTTCTCCTTTTTCCTACATAGAAATGTTTCCACTAAGACTTGGAGGAGCTTCAATTCTTAAGAAGAAAAAGAAACCATCTCCTAAGCCTCATAAAAAGTATGCTCCTAATCCCAACTCCCCTAGAGATAGTGTGGCTGAAATGGTAGAAGATGCATCCCGTTGGATTGAGATTAAAATAAAGAAGAGATACTATGGGTGGCCCTAAGAATCTTGGACATTGTCTCATCTATCCAAAGTAATTCCCATATAGTTATGGCTGAAATGACCTTTTGGAATAATTGTCATCTATTCCTGGTAGTTGTGGAGGACGGTCTTGAAACAAAGCCAGTTGAAAATTACAATGGCCTTTCTTCATTGTGCTCGTTTGGCTACAGGTTTTCTCCCACTCTTCTATCCTTACCCACTAGTGAACACACTTTTTCAGGTTTACTATCTAGGTCAGCTTATTGCCTGCTAAATGTTTCGCAAAACCATCTGGACATAGAACTTTAGTCAAAAACACAATATAGTATTTGGTTTACATCTTTCACTTCTAATGCCTGAGTGTTAAAACATGAGTGTTCAAATTTCAACTTTCACAGGCTCATTTTGAACCCTAGTATAGAAGGCTACTATACATAATCATCTAATGGGCTAGCAACTTACAAGTTGGGTTGAAAATCAAAAGAAATGATGCATGAAGTGAATAGGTTTTTGCATAACCCAAAGGGCATCTCGTTTCGTATAATTTCTTAGCCTCAGGTTGCCTTAGTGGTTGTGTTTTGTGCTCCTCAGATGAACGTCTCCTTTAATACTCAATGTCTCTCTTTTCTTTCAGTGTTGTTAAGGTTAGCATTAGGATTAGGGTTTGGGTTGACATTGGCATTAGGGTTGGCTTGTTTTTCAGGTACCAATTTCTCTAGTTCCTTTGCTTCTCTATCATAGCCATGAGGCTCCGCATCTCATTCTATACGATGGTTGCATGTTCTTCTGAAGCGCAAAGTTGCACTTAGGGTTATTCGGACACTCACGTCGAATCATGTCGCTTGGAAGCTCTAGCATCCCCCTGATTCTGGACACTCTTGTTCTAGTTAGTGTCATAATTCCTCCTCCTCGTGCTTTTCATGATGAGAGATGTAGGAAAATGGTTTTTCCAGTTCCCCACATATGACGCCAAAGTTGTGTTCCAATCTTAACATGGGACCACAATCATATGCGATAGGAGTTACCGAGTGGAAGGCGTGGATGGAGTGATTCTAAGTGACCTAGAATGCTTGATAGTGAACCTGAATGGAGGGGGTTGTACTTGCAGATACTATGACGATCAAGTCAGTTATGACATTAGGATATATGTGTGATACATAGGTTATGTACCTAAGATATTCTGCATGAGATATACTTATAATGGAGAACTAAGGGTAATGTTTTCATGCCTAAGATATGAATTTAATGGATTTAGGCTCAAAGCCCAAACCCAGGAAGGCCCAATCTACATAGGGATGATGTCAGATAATGTCCTTCCTTCTCAGTCTTGTGGGTGCCGGGATTAGGGGTTTGCCGAGATGCCATTCGGCATTCCGACATGATCCTTAGGCTGACATGTAGGTTCACATGCAACATCTTCATTGTTTGAAAATATTCAATTAAACTCACATCATGTTTAGTAGAAATCTTAACAATTTTAAGCAAGGTTTTATATTGTCGTTAAGTTCGCATTGTGGTCACGATCTTGTCGCGCATAAATGAATGCGATTGGAACATGATCATATGTGGCCATTGTAGTTTACAATCACAATCTAAGACTATTTCACTAACCACTTAAACTATCATATTTCTACTTCGATGTTGCAAATCAAAATTTAAACGGTTAGTTTTATGAGGAAATAAGTGCAAAATAAATGTAAGAAATATGTAGAAAAATTACATATTTGATGGTTTGATTTCAAAAGTACATGAAGAGGGAAACACATCGTGGGATCAAAAATTAAAAATAAAGAGGAAAAGCAAACTATCTTTCCTTTCCAACTCCAAATACTACAAAAGTCAAATCATGCATATTTAGACACAAGAAAAATGGCATACCTTGGGGCGTTTGGCTATGGAAGACTCTCCAACCTCAAATCGTTTCAGGCGATCATCACCAAATGGTAGTTCTTCTCGTCCCTATAGTGAAACTCCCATTATCAATGTCTATCTCGCATTTTCTTACCATGAAATCAAATTATTGATTACCGATGAATTAAAAGGATTAGTGATAATCTAGAGAACTTTAATTACCCTGCTTCTGTTTTGTAAATTCACACTCTGGCTTTGATGAGGAGTAATAGAAATTGAAGGACCAGAGGTAATAGCCATTGATGCAGCCTGGTTCCACATGTTGCCAGAAGCCTCCACTGGTACTTGCCTTCCCCTATGCTCGATTTAACCATATAAACAAGTCTTTTGTAACAAAACAATAGAGTTGTACAAATATAACACATTTTATTATATCAAATCAATTAATTTCGAAAAGGTTCAATATTTTCTGTTTTTCCATTCTTAAGACTTAGTTTTTCATAATTTGAAAATAGCTAAATTTGAAGTTGTACGAAGTAAATTATGTTTAAATTAAATATTTTTATTTATGTGTGTTTGATTTTGCGATAGTAGAAATAATTCTATAAAATTAATTATTAAATAACATCACTTTCTTTTAAAAATTAGTATAAAAAAATTGATTTTCAGATATAATCCTATTGGGGTATTCTTCGTTAAATTTACTTATAACGTGTATAATTACAAATATTACAAAACATATCCTGTCAACAACATATGATAGCAAATATTAATGGTAAATGCAACATTATTTAATATATAATTTATTTATTTTAAGTAAATGTAACTCTAGTTTTCTTCTCTTTCAACTAAGGTACACTATAGTTGATTATCCAAAATTCACCAGAATATTGTAAAATCAATTTCAGTTCATACCAAACTATGATTTTACCACTCAATAATGGCTCCAGACACACAATATACATATACTATTTATCCAAGCATATGGCTCCAAAAGGAAACTTGACTTTGGAGAACACACATCCACACATTTGTATTTTTAACATATAAACCTGATTTTAATTGAGTGAATTAGTATTACCTAAGAGATGAAGCCTCTCGAGTCAATGGGTTGCCATATTGTGTGGTGGCCCTATTTGCATAAACAGGGGCTGCATGCTGATTCTGCATCCCCATTCCTTGTCCAAGCCTTGTTAAATTGAAGAGTCAGTATTATTAAAATGTTATGTAAAAATAAATAAGTAAATAAAAATTTTACTCAAAATGACATAGATATTCAAACCTCATAGGGACTGATGAAGGGTTTAAAGCCCTTGATGAGTTTAGTGCTTGAGAACTTGTGAGCATAGGAACACATGTAGTTTCATGTGAATTTGAGCTTTGCGAAAGCTCATTGATTGCCTGGCCGGTAATGGGCCTGTTGATGAAAACAAATGAATATTTCTAATTAATTAAAAAACCACATGTAAACACTATAAATATTTCTAGAAATAAACATTAAATATTTAATATATGTAATGAAGTAACTAATATGAAATACCTAATGTGCAAGCTAACAAAAAGTAAACCATATTTCACATGTGCCTATCAAACATTTAGTCATCTTAAGAGTGAACGTGTACATGCTACATAGGTAACTGAAAAGCTTTAGTCCTCCACTGACCACTTGACCAAAACATACTTATCTTTGAGTTAAACCATAAAAGAAAAGTTAAAAAGAAAATAATATTGTTTAAAATGGTGGCACAATAGAGCAGTGTAGTTAAATCACGGCTATAGTGGTGAAATAACTCTATAGCGTAGTAGACTTTAGGTCTACTGAGATAATAAGTGCCTTCAGGGTTCATCAATACATTGCACGCTTCTGGAATGATTGTGGATTATTGTTTAACTTGGCAAATTTGGAAAATTTCCAAGAAATGGTTACAACCATTGGAACCTTTGGACCAAAGTTGAGGGCTCCAAACTATCATGAATTGAGAGTTTCACTCTTCAACAAGGAGTTGGAGTATACTGATATGTTGTTGAAGCCTCCAAAACAACAATGGGGGAAGTTTGGATGCTCTATCACGTCAGATGAATGAGCTAATAGGAAATAGAGGTCTATCATAAATTTTTTGGTGAACTTGCCTCCGGGAACTATATTCCTTAAATCAATTGATGCATTTGATTTTGTAAGACTGGTGAGAAGATATGTGAAATGCTTGATGTTGTTGTAGAAGAAAATGTTGCCCAAATTATCATTGGCAATGAGGGTAAGTTGAAGATACCGACCTATTTAGGTAAGAATGTTGAAAATGAACATCTTTCACATTTCAAGACTCCTGGAAATCCTACTTACCCAGAATTTTTGTGTGTCTTCTACCATACATGGGTGTATTTTGTTTAAGTGACATTTTCGGGAATTCAAAAAAATATTTCTCATATCAAACACCCCGTTGCTGAGAGAAAATACCGACTTTTGAGTTAAGCTAGAAAACAAAAGTTAAAAAGAAAATAATATTGTTCAAAAAGGTGGCACAACAAAGAACTATTCAACAAAGAATTCAAATTGTATAGGTAATTGACAAATGTTGTTACTAGTAGAGTTGAAAAGAGCTAAAGTGCTGCCCAAAACCATTAGGCATCATGGAGTGGGAATGTTAAAAGTGATTCTGATAATTATACAATTTGGAATAACTATTTTGAAAGAATCATAGGGCTTGTTTGATTTAGTTATTTTAAGAATAATTTTAAAGAAAAGATAAATAAGTTTTTAATACAAATTAGTATGCATCAGAAAACTAAAATAAGTTTTAAATGCTTCAGAATTTCAGATTTTAAAAACTAAAAACATAAATTGTTTTCGAAACTAGCATGCCAAACAGATTTTTTTTTAAGTTTTTTATTTTTAAAAAACAAAAACTATTTTAAAAAATATCAAACAAGCATGAGATCATTTTCAACAAAAGTGTAAAACAAAATACACTAATCTCCCCTAAAGTTGATCATTTAATTAGGGGATAATTACATCAATCTCCCATGAAGTTTACATGTATTGCACTTACCCTATCTAGGCGGATAAGTGTGATGAATTTCAAACTCAAAATGAATAAGTATAATGAAGTTTCAAACCTCATGAGATTTGTGTATTTTTAAAATAAAAGGAAGATAAATGTAATAAATATAAATCATCGGAGAGGTTGATGTAATTATCCCTTTTAATTTGATTCCTAGGAGGCAATGAAGATTCATAGCCTGAGAATTGTATGGCATTGAAAACGAGCAAGGCTATTGATAATAAGTAGGATAAGTTAACCAGAAATTACATGAGATAATTAGTTCTTAACAGGTGGTTCGTACATTAAATTAAGCATAAACAAATTAAATTTCCAAAGTAATTATACTAATTAATAAATATAAACTTCAAGTCGAAAGAATTTGTACCCGGAAGGAACAACATAGTGAGGTAACATGGGTCTATAACCATTTTGATTATCATAACCGTTTGGGGGCATTCCAGCAACGGCCAAATGAGACTGATGAGGAGAATATGCTCCCAACAACCTAAAATAGTAACAAAATGTAGAATGTCATTCCTTAAGTTACCAATTTTCTCATAATAAAATAATTATATACAATAACTTCAATTAATTAATTTAATAAAAGAATTTACCTCATATTAGAGTACCTAGGAGGCTGGTACATAGGAAGTTGCATAAAATGTTGAGTGAACTGCCCTTGTGGCCTAAAAGAAAATTAATTAACTATGGTTTATACATTTGTTGCCTATAATTATAAATTAACCAAGCAATCTCTAACAATACATTTTTAAAAAGAGGCTGAAGAATCATACACACATAGTAAGTATCATTATCAATATAATTAAAGAGAAAACGAACATATTAATTATAGTGAATAAGAAGAACAAAAGTAGTGCATGTATGTCACATTAATTACCTGGGGTTTTGAACCATGTGAGAGCTAAGGATTTCATTACTCTGAAGAGGTTGTGCCCAAGGTCTTGGGCTAGTGAGGAATTGTCCATTTGGTACTCCTGCGCTAGTACTTGCGCTTGTCTCAGCCTGTTCAGTGAAATTTAAATTTCATTTAACATATTTTGACGTACCTATATTCTAACTTTAAAAAAAAATTGTATTCAATGTTGTAATTGTAATTCTGAATTAGGGACCTAATAGCAATTAATTGTGTTTTACATATTTGTTAAAGAGGCCACGCGTGTTTTGCAGTTTAGTCTCTCTTCATTCAAGTATATTATGACAGTTAAAGTACGTTTTCTGTTATAACTCTTTGTATAAATGTAGTGTCACTGTTCTAAGTTAAATTAATGAAAGTAACCCTCTCTTACACAAAATCTATTCATTCTCTGTGACTTTGAGTGATTGAAATCCAAGTTCGAACAGTGGCATCATTCGCCTAGTTCGATCATTCCGCTGCATATCACTTTGTGTTCTCTTCATCATGGACGTGTGAGAGATTGGAGCTAGAGTGACGGCTTCTAATGTAGGAATCTCAACGTCAATGCTGGTTCTTTATGGGAAGAGCCTGGATAACTATGAGAAGTGGTGTGTCAAGATGCCTGTAGTCTTTGGATTTCAAGAAGTCATGGAGGTGGTGAAGAATGGATTCTAAGAAGTAGGTGATTCTGCGACAGAAGTGCAGAAAGCTTTGTATCGAGAGGCAAAAAAGGATGGTATGGCCCTGCTTCTTATACATCATTGTGTTGACGCTGTGAATTTTGACAAGATTGCAGGTGCTACAACCTCGAAGCATGCTTGGGAGATCCTTGAAAGGAGCTTTGCAGGCGCTAATAAGATGAAGAAAGTGAGATTGCAGACACTTCATAGGCCGTATGAGCTACTGCAGATGGAGGAACAAGAGTCAGTGTCTGATTACTTTGGAAGATTGCAGTCACTCACCAATTAGATGAGGAGTTGTGGTGAAGAGTTGAAAGTTCAGATATTGGTTGAGAAGGTGCTTCGTACTCTCTTGTCCAAATTTGATCAAATGGTGATTGCACTCGAAGAATCTAAGGATTTCACTATACTGAAGCTTGAAGAACTTCAAGGTACTCTTGAGGCACATGAACAAAGGCTGCGAAAGAGAAATCCAGAGAAGGCTATAGAGCAAGCATTTCAGGCACAATTTGGAAAGAAAATTGAAAATTCTGGGCAGAACAACAAGAAAGGAAAAGGGAAGTGGAAGTACAAACAGAAAAAGAAAAATAACAGTTGTTGGAAAGAAAATTCCAATGCTGGGAAGACTGATGAGGATACCTCCAAGAAGAATGCTTAAGGAGGAAAAAAGAAATTTGACAGAAAGAAGCCTCAGTGTTATGCATGTCAAGGGTGGAGGCATTTTCCTAATGAATGTGCAAATAGCAAGAACTCACATAAGAGGAAGGGTGAGGCTCAGCTTGCTAAGGAGAAAAGTTCAGAAGATGAGCAAGTACTTCTCATGGTTACAACTAACAATGAGAAGATTAAGGAAGATTTGTGGTTCTTAGATACGGGATGCTCCAACCATATAATCGGCCATAGAGATTGGTTTGCTAAACTTAATGAGACTATCAAAAGCAAAGTAAAATTTGCTAATGATAGTTCATTGAGGGCAGAATGTATGGGTAAAGTTGTGATCATGCATAAGAATGGACAAGCAGCCACCATTTCAAATGTTCTTTATGTTCCTGGCATGAAAACCAATCTGCTCAGACTTGGCCAACTACTTGAAAAAGGTTATTCCATAAAGATGGAAGACAAGATGATGAGGTTGTTTGATTGCAACAACAGATTGATCTTGAAGGCTCCTCTGTCCGAGAACAGAAATTTCAAGATTGATATTCAGGTGAGCCAGCAAAAATGCCTGAATACCATTGCTGATGATGAAAGCTGGTTGTGGCATGAAAAGTATGGTCATCTGAACTTCAAAGACTTGCATGCCTTAAGTTAAAAAGGTATGGTTTCTGGATTACCAAAAATTGAGTAGAAGCAAGATTTGTGTAGTGGATGTCTAGTAAGTAAACAGACTAGAAATTCTTTCTCATCTTATGTCAAATCCAAAACTAACAGTTTGCTTGAAGTTGTGTATTTTGATGTATGTGGTCCTTTTAAAACCACATCTCTTGCTTAGAATAGGTACTTTGTAACCTTCATAGATGATCACTCACTGATGTTGTTGTTGTACTATATCAAGAAGAAGTCTAGGGTGTATGACACGTTCAAAGAGTTCAAGGCAACGTGGCAGAAAACTCAGAACCTTGAGAACTGATGGTGGTGAAGAGTACAGCTCTCAACCGTTCAAGTTGTTTGGTCAAGAAGAAGGCATTGTTCATGAAGTCATTGCTCCTACACTCCACAGCATATTGGAGTTGTAGAGAGAAGAATAGAACAATTCTCAACATGGCCAGAAGCATGTTAAAGGCAAAGAATCTACCAAAAGAGTTTTGGGGAGAGGCTGTCACAACACAGCCTATGTGATCAACAAGTGTCCAACAAAGAGACTTGGAGATGTGACACCAGAACATGCTTGGTCAGGGAGGAAACCGAATGTGGTACATCTAAGAGTGTTTGGTTTCATTTGTTGGAAACGTGTCTGACAACAAAAGACAGAAACTTGATGATAGAATTGAATAGCTGATTCTAGTGGGTTTCCACTCAACTGGAGCCTATAGAATGTTTAATCTTGCAACCAAGCAGGTGGTTCTCAGTAGGGAGGTAAAGATTGATGAAAAACAATGTTGGAGATGGGAAGTGATGCAAGCAAATAGTGGTAGTAAAGTTGTTCTTGAGCTGGAAGAAGAAGCTACATAGAAGGTAGCAGAGGTTATTCCATCTCAGACCACTCAGAGGTCTCAAAGGCAGAGACAACCACCTCATAGGTTCAGTGACTATGAGGTCTATCCTGACTCAACAATATCAAAAGAAGGAGAGCTTGTTCATCTTGCTTTGATGGCAGAAATAGAACCTGTAACATTTGAAGAAGCCATGGAAAACAAACATTGGCTACAAGCTATGGAAGAAGAACTGTCATCCATAGAAAAGAATAAGACTTGGGAGTTGGTATCCTTGCCCCCTAACAAGGTGCCAATTTCTGTCAAATGGGTTTATAAGGTGAAAGTTAAGCCTAATGGTGAGATTTCCAGGTACAAAGCAAGGTTTGTGGCTAGAGGTTTTTTGCAAAAGCCTGGGCTTGATTTCAATGAACTCTTTGCACTGGTAGCAAGAGTTGAAACTATAAGACTTGTGATTGCAGCAGCGACTTCATTTGGCTGGAATCTATATCAGATAGATGTGATGTCAGCATTCTTGAATGGCCCTTTAGAGGAAAGAAGTATATGTGTGCTAGCCACAAGGTTTTGTGGTAAAAGGTCATGAAAACAAGGTGCATAGGCTGAAGAAAGCTCTCTATGGGTTTAAGCAAGCTCCAAGATCTTGGAATATGAAGATTGACAGTTTCCTTATGAAGGAAGGATTTGTGAAGTGCACTGGTGAGTTTGGCATCTACATTAAAAGGTTAAATCACGAGGAGCTTGCACTAGTATGTCTTTATGTTAATGACTTACTTGTGACAGGTTCTTGTGAAAAGGAAATTGGCAAATTTAAGGAGAACGTGAAGGAGTTTGACATATCAAATCTCAGGGACTTAGATTATTTTATTGGATTGGATTTCTTAAGGACCAGCAAAGGAATCTTCATGCATCAGAAAAAATACATAACTGGTGTCCTGAAAAGATTTAACATGTTGGAATGCAATCCAGTTTCAACTCCAGTTGAATCTGGTGTCATCTTGACCAAGGATAAAGCAGGACGGCTTGTGCACTCAACCTTGTACAGGAATATTTTTGGCTCCTTGAGATACAAATTGTCACACTAGACCAGATATAAAGTATAGTTTTGGCTTGATAAGCAGGCTCATGGAACAACCGAAGACATCTCGCTATTAGTTTCCTTATGAAGGAAGGATTTGTGAAGTGCACTGGTGAGTTTGGCATCTACATTAAAAGGTTAAATCACGAGGAGCTTGCACTAGTATGTCTTTATGTTAATGACTTACTTGTGACAGGTTCTTGTGAAAAGGAAATTGGCAAATTTAAGGAGAACGTGAAGGAGTTTGACATATCAAATCTCAGGGACTTAGATTATTTTATTGGATTGGATTTCTTAAGGACCAGCAAAGGAATCTTCATGCATCAGAAAAAATACATAACTGGTGTCCTGAAAAGATTTAACATGTTGGAATGCAATCCAGTTTCAACTCCAGTTGAATCTGGTGTCATCTTGACCAAGGATAAAGCAGGACGGCTTGTGCACTCAACCTTGTACAGGAATATTTTTGGCTCCTTGAGATACAATTGTCACACTAGACCAGATATAAAGTATAGTTTTGGCTTGATAAGCAGGCTCATGGAACAACCGAAGACATCTCGCTATTAGTTTCCTTATGAAGGAAGGATTTGTGAAGTGCACTGGTGAGTTTGGCATCTACATTAAAAGGTTAAATCACGAGGAGCTTGCACTAGTATGTCTTTATGTTAATGACTTACTTGTGACAGGTTCTTGTGAAAAGGAAATTGGCAAATTTAAGGAGAACGTGAAGGAGTTTGACATATCAAATCTCAGGGACTTAGATTATTTTATTGGATTGGATTTCTTAAGGACCAGCAAAGGAATCTTCATGCATCAGAAAAAATACATAACTGGTGTCCTGAAAAGATTTAACATGTTGGAATGCAATCCAGTTTCAACTCTAGTTGAATCTGGTGTCATCTTGACCAAGGATAAAGCAGGACGGCTTGTGCACTCAACCTTGTACAGGAATATTTTTGGCTCCTTGAGATACAATTGTCACACTAGACCAGATATAAAGTATAGTTTTGGCTTGATAAGCAGGCTCATGGAACAACCGAAGACATCTCGCTATTAGGTACCTTGGAATTTGGCATTCAATTCAGTTCTCGAAGGATGCAGTTTGATGATGATCTGATTTGGTACACTAACTCAGATTGGAGTGGTGATAAGAGTGATGGTAAAAGCACATCAGGTTATGTATTCATGCTTAGTGAAACTGCAATTTCATGGTGCTCAAAGAAACAAGACTCAGTCGCCTTATCAACATGTGAGGCAGAGTATATTTCAGCAGCATTTGGTGCTTGTCAAGCTCTTTGGCTGCAAAAAATTCTGAGGGGGATTGGATTCAGATCAGAGAAAGCAATGGAATTGAGAATTGACAACAAATCAACAATAAACTTGGCTAAGTACCAAATAGACCATGGAAGAAGCAAGCATATAGACAAGGTATCATTTCTTGAGGGATCAGCTTGTAAAAGGAAAAGTTGAGCTCAAGCATTGCAGATCAGAGGAGCAGTTAGCAGATGGACAAACAAAGCCCTTAAAGGTGGAGAGGTTCAAGCTGCTTAGAGAAAGGCTCAGATTGCACACAATGGATATTTAGAACTAAGGGGGAGTGTTGTAATTGTAATTATGAATTAGGGACCTAATAGCAATTAATTGTGTTTTACATGTTTCTTAAAGAGGCCACGCATGTTTTGCAGTTTAGTCCCTCTTCATTCAAGTCTGTTATGATAGTTAAAGTCTGTTTTCTGTTATAACTCTGTATAAATGTTGCGTATGTGTTCTATGTTCAATTAATGAAAGTAAACCCTCTTTTACACAAAATCTATTCATTCTATGTGACTTTGAGTGATTGAAATCCAAGTTCCAACATTCAATAGAAATTTAAATAATCCTAATTAACTGCATTTTATAATTTTCTATTTTTGTTTTTTAAATTTCAAAATTAATAATGATGACAATATCACTAGGGTCTTTTTTTTCTTTGGTCAAGCAAATATCACAAGGGTCAAGTAAATCCTCGGTGCCTCTCCCTCTAGTCAGAATAAGTTTTAACCAACAACTAGACTTGCAACACAAAAAAAAATTATCACGATAACTAGACCCAAAAAAACCCAAAAAAATTAATATATAAAATCATTAAAAAGACATATTATAATTATTAAGCTAACATAAGTTCTAATTAAATTCATATACAATTGATTTTATACCTGAAACTATAATTTAACCCATTTAACTTACGGTCTAAATGGACTAACTTGAGAAATTCAATTTATAAATAGTTTTCATTTTTTCTGACCTAAAACTACGTGGGCCGCTAGTTTTGCGTCTGCCGTATCACGACCACAGACTAAGCTCTAATCATACATAAATTTAGTAATATACTATAGGATGATAATACTCACAAGATATTGCATATATAAAACTTGAGAAAATGATGAGTGGCGATTAATTCCATGGAGAGCATTGTTTGGAACCGAGGGCTGATTGTTAGTTGTACCTTCACCTTGAAGACTACATAGCAATGTGCAAATTTTCTTAAGAAAAGGAAAATAACGAGACATATACATAGTATAAACGTTAAAAAATTATTATGAACAATATATATATTCAACAAATAAAGCCTAATATAGTTGATGGATAGTCAGGTCTCTTTAACTAAGTGTCAAATCCTAACCAAGAGTATCAAAAATATTTAATTCAAATGTACTTTTAATTTAGTTAGTATATTCTAAATTAAAACTTATTTTCTAGTCCTTATACTTTCGTTTCATTAAGGAATTGGTCCGGTCATTACGGCCGGGCCCAATTTCTTAAAATAAAGAAAGTGTAGGGTTTTCGTCGGTACACTTTCATCCTATTAAGAAATGAAAAATGAAAAATGCTAAACTTTCCGACAAATTCTCCTGCCACTTAATTTTGATAATTGTCATTTTAAAAAATAAATACTTAGTAAAAAATGGATGACAATTATAAATTTATAAGAGAATTTAGCATTTCTCTTAAGAAATTAGTCCCTATTGTTGTTTTCTTTTAACCCCTGCACTTTTATATATCGTTAAAGAATTGGTCCTTGCACGTGACAAAGTAACGAGAGGAACCATTCCTCAACAGAATAAAAACATAGGAATTAAAACTAAAACTAAAATGTATAAAGTATAAGAACTAAAACGTAAACTGACATAAAATATAAGGACTTAACAACATATTTAAACTAAAATATTTTGTTTGAAGAGATTCTACCTACTTTAGCTATTATCAATAGGTTAGCCTTTGGTTGTTATTTAGAAAATAACTTTGATGAAAAATCCTTGATAACAATATTCATAGGAGTCTAGGGAACATACATAAGCGAATTCTCGTTCCGAGGTCGATTACGCCGACCAATGTATCTTACAACACCTCCTTCGTAGATCCTATAATATCTGGTAATGCCTTCATCGTAGACCAAAATTGCTTGCTAATCAAAACATCAAAGAGTTGAATTAAATAAGATAAAGCCAAAGGTATACAATGGAACATGATTTTTAAAACCGAACCAGATTAGTAGGTCAAAATCGGTTGGACTGGAAACTGGCCAGGTTATGAGTGTATTACTCAATAAATTGGAGGTGTAAGAAATTGGTGTTAAACCAGTCATAAACCGGTGAAAGCTTGAGCAATTGAGATTGTAGTTGTCTTCTTTGAGAAAATGAGAAAGAGATGAGAGAGAAAGAGGCAACCCAAAAATTGCAATGCGGCGCGGTAACAACAGTAAAAGAACGTTGGCGACAACTTTCAATTTCTTAGGGTTTATTCTTTACAATCACAATGACTTCATTGCCCTATCCTTTCTTAAATGCTACTATTTTCTTTATAACTAATTAAATGCTACTTTGACTATGTTAAATTTATATTTAAGTGGTGCGTTACTAAAATATTCAAAACGGTTACAATCCATCTCCTAACACTGCATAAATGATTTTCTTTAGTTTTATCTAAAATAATTATAATTATAATAATTTTTACCAATAAAAAATTATAATATATAAAAATGCGTGAAGGTAATATTTTATGAGTAAATAAAATAAAATAAATTTGAATCATAATTTAAAATATTATGAATAAATTACATAATATTAAAATAATAAAATATGTACATTTAATTGTCACTTGCTCAACCATAATTTAACCACAAAATCATAAACCACCCTGCCTTAACCAATTTAATAATCAGTCTAATTTTCAAAATATTGCAATGGAAAAGGTTCTTGGAAGGTCAAGAAAATGGCTCAATATATAGCAAAAACTTATAATAATACTATCCAATAATTAAAATGGCTCGATGGTTTGAAGATATTTTATTTTATAAAGGTTGTGTACTATTTCTTTTACAATTCCCAAGCTATATATAAACGACTTTTTTTTTGGATCAAGAAACTACCATTGGGCCTAAAAGAATTTTACCAAAACCATTGATTCAAAATAGGATAGAATTGCTAGGAAAAAAAAAAGTGGGTTAAAACTGGGAAGTATTTTAATTCAAATTTCATCATTATTTTTTTTACTTTACACACCCATATACTCTTTTTATAAAAGCTTGATTCATTAACATGAATATGTGTGAGACGTTTCAATGTACATTTTTACAAGTACAAGGCAAATGCATAGTTGAAGAGACATGATTATGACATATCATGGCATGTAAACAGGGGTATACACATACACACATGAATTATGAATTATTTACCACTGGAACTGGAGAATTTGGTAAGTGAGACGACGGATTCTGAAATAATCATGCAAAACATATTAATTGTAACATAATTAGTAATAAAAATTGAATAAAGTTTTGTCTACACCAACTATCAAAAGTTGGTGTATTCCATGTATATCATATTTGTATGGTTAAATATTATTTAGTTAAATAATTACGTAATAATTTAATCACATATTACTTGACCGTTAGTCACATAGGAATATATAATTAAAATTTAAGAAATATATAATTAAATAATTACGTAATAATTCACCAAATTATATACTAATTTAATCAGATAATTATTCACATATAATCTAGTGTACATGATGTACACCAACAATTAGTATACACAAAATGCTACTAATAAAAATTTATGTCCATTTTATATCAATAAAAAATTAAAGCCAATACTTAAATAGAGAATGGAATCCAGTTTAATTTATTTATAAAGTCTCGCACATTTTGATAAATAATGAAACTGATGAATATTAGAGAAAAGTATAAATAAGTTGACAAGCAACTTTTATATTTATATATAGAGAGAATTATGAATTTATCACCAGAGCCGAAGAGGTTGGTAACTGAGATGACAAATTCTGAAATACTCATACAAAGTAAAACATATCAATTGTTAAATAATTGATAATAAAATTGAATAAAGTTTTGTGCACACCGACTACCAACTATTGGTATATATTGTATATTAGATTTTTATGGTTAAATATGAAAAGAATATATAGTTAAATCGGTACATGATTTTGTTAAATAATTACGTAATAATTTAACAACATCTTTCTTGACGGTTAACAACGTAGGAAGAGGATTAGGTATTAAAATTTTGGATTTAGGCCTAACTCACTCCCAAAAGCTAGCTCATAGGAAGAGGATTGCTACACTACTTATATATTCTATGGTGGCCCTCTTTCTAGTCGATGTGGGACTTGATCTTAACACACCTCCCTCACGCCCAAGACTAGACACCTGGTGCGTGAAGTTTGCAAGAATGGACATCTGCGGGTGGCCCATAACTAACTTCAGCTCTTGATATCATATTAAAATTTTGGGTTTGGGCCTAACTCACTCCCAAAAGCTAGCTCATAGGAGGAGAATTGTCACACTACTTATATATTCTATGGTGGCCCTCTTTCTAGTCGATGTGGGACTTGATCTTAACATTAGGCCAAAACAACACGGACTTTTCTAAGCTGCTTTTTCAACAACCAAACCCTGCCTGTGAGCCGATTTTCACAGGGTTAACGCACTGGTTGGGGTTCACTTTGATAGCTCAAATATCTATTATATACTTTAATATGACTTATGTGTTTGGACTCGCAAATTTGACCACCAACTTAATAGACTAAAACCCCAATTAGCCATTAACGTAATCAATTTTGATAACATTTCTTAACAATAGAAAACTCAAACCTGTATTGAATGTCCTTATGCATATTCTCACCGTACTCAGTGAATTTTACATGAATACTCAAAAATATATGTACGATTGGAAAGATTTGAACACGTATGCCATATTAAAAGGAATGAATACACTTACTTGGTTTTCCATAGAGGTTCAAGCAAATAGGGGTATCGGTTTCTATCCTTCTTGAGAAGCAGACGGCCGATAAGTTTTCTCAAATGAAAAATGATGTCCACAGGTCACAAGAAAAGATGTATTTATACTACAATATCAAAAATAAAAGAAATACTCAAAATATATTCATTGAATTTTCAAAAGTATTTAGGGCAATTCTTATTTAGTATTTAATTTTATTCCATTCATAGAAATTATTTTAATAATGGCAATAATTTATAAATTCTATATATTTTTTATTTCGCATTAAATATGCGAGTTAATGGATGAATTTATTTCCGACGTTACTTTTCAAAAGTTATTTAAGGTTAATCAATGCAATTTAAGAACTTCGTCTTGGTCCCTATACGCGCTGACATTCATGTTTAGTCCCTATCATTTGATTTTGGTCCCTATACTTGACAATGTTTTTTATTTTTTGTCCTTAAATGTGACACTATTATTGTTGTTTTAGACTCTAAATAATGTCATGTTTAAGGCAAGTGACTAAATATTCATCCATCTTTAGGGGCTAAATGAAAAATGTTATCAATCTAAGTATAGCGGCCGAAATCAAATGGTATGGAGTAAAATATAAATATTGGTATATGTAGGAACAAAAACAAAATTTTTTTAGCGTACGACCAAAACAAAAATGAGTGACATGTAGGGACTAAATTGTTGATTTGACCAAGTTATTATCTAATTATTAAATAAACTATTGGGTCTCTATATGTGTCATTCATTTTTATTTTAGTCTCTATACGCAAAAAACTTTTCTTTTAATCCCTACATTGCTACACCTGTCTCTGTTTATACTTTTAGTTCCTCCGTCTTCTCACCATTCGTCCCAAATAAATGTGGCATGTTGGGAATAGATTTTACAAGTACTAATATGACAAAAATGAATATATATATACAACTACCAAAATAAAAAATAAATGTGTGTACATGGACTAAAATAAATTTTTGATACATAGATAAGGATTAAAAGGAGCGACATCAACACTCCATGTGTCCACCGTATATGGTTAGAAGTTTTGTTAGCCACCTAGGATGAAGATTAACACCATTAGCAAGAAAATAGATGATAGGGTCCAAACTGAAAAATAGACATGTGTATGGACTAAAAGAAAAGTGTTTTGCATATAGGAACTAAAAAAAATAAGGGACACATATAGGAATCAAATGGTTAATTTAACCTTATCTAATTTTCTATAATTCCTTTTGGTGTGATCCTCCTTCTCGGTAAGGACACAACCATGCAAGTGTGATGGGTTGAAGGTGAGGCCCTTAGCTCTGACATCTTTCGACCACCAGAGGAGGGGGAGGGTACTGCAAGACCACTCGTATGGCAATGTTAGTAATAGAGTAGTAGAAAGACCACTCTTTGCCTTATATAGTGGTACTAGGTAGTTAGGATATTGGGGGTTGACCTACTGATTTGGGCCCAGGCCCAAATACCAAGATAATGACTTGTGTACTACTAGGGAAAAGGTGGAGACAACTTTATCAGGCGTGCCTTTCCCTGTTCTACTATTTTTCTAGCTAGCTCCAACGCATGGTGATGAAGAGTTCGCAAGATGTTTCATCCTTAGAGCGGGATACGGAAGAGTCGTGATGAAAGACGATCCAAATGACCTCTCCAAGTCATTTGGCGGGATTGACCTTTCTTAGGATCCCGTCCATAGGATGAGGGTTGGCCCTGCTGGGACAACCCAAATGTACAGAATGCCCCTTGATGAGATGTCGTCCATAACAGTTTCCCCACAAGTCAGTAAGTCGATATGTTGCTTACCAGATTCTAATCGCTCGTCTTTATCCCACAACATCCATATCTCGTTTTGACTTTGGTGGTTGGCTTTTCGTGTCCTCGTTGCTCAGTCGTGGGGGTACGTGTCTTGCTATGCGTTGTTGTTTAATTGCTCATCTTCCTCACGATCACAGAGAGAGAAAAATAACAGAGTGTCCAAACATCTAATCATGAGCGTGTTGGGCCTTCTCTTGGGCTTTTGACTATCTCTTGGCCCAATTGTTATTGTGCCTCGTCACTCAATCTCCTCCTTCTTCTCCAATTTATTTCGCTCCTTTGTTCTCTTTTCAAACTTTTCCCTCTTGTTTATTGTGAAGCTTTGCTCTTGGTGTTTCTTGTTTCTTTTTTATGCACCTTCTATGGGGCTCACTATTCCAAGGTTCTGCCTTTATAACGGTCCTTGAGGTCGTCTTTCCCACTAAGGAAGCAACCTCTTCCACTAGAAGTTGTTCGTCCTGATCAGATGCCTTCTCCTTCGCCTCGTCACTGTTGTTCTCCTATGTCCATCGGTGGTTCTCATTTGAGGGGCGTGGCTTCACATTCCCAGGATCGCATCCCTCGGAATGGGGGCCGAAGGAAAAGTGATGATGGAGGCGACGATCCCATGGTCTATCGAGGTCCCAACAACATCAAAGGAGCTCTGGATTGATTCACACCCATTCTTATTATTATTATTGGCTCCGTGGGGATGAGTTTGATGGCGTTTTCATGGATTTTTCTGCCTATCAGCAGGAGCGTCTACTGGGTTGTGGAGCTCCATCATCTTGGTCTCCCATGAAATCTATGCCAACTGGTCCTTATCGAAAGGGCCTTCGTGCAAACTCGCGGGTTATCGACTATTGTGGCTTCCAACTCCAATGGTAATCCTTTCTCCCCGGATCCTCCTTCTTCCCCCATAGAACTAGGGGGCTCTTAGAACAATTCTTGTCAAAGCGTCTTGAGTTAGAGGATATTACGGATAATGGTGAGCAAGCTCCCGTTGTTGGGGCTCCGACAATGGCATCTCACCTCAAAACTTTTAAGGACGTGGACGACATTGAGAACTTGGTATAGTAGAAAACAAAGTTCTTTCTGAGGCTTATTATTTTTCGACAGAGGGCCAACTAGCGGAACTAAGACGCGAGATCCACATTTCTCCGGGGATTCAAACCGAGCAGGAGGATAAGTATCGCATTTTCCTTGCTTGTTAGAAGGAGCGTGTTTGTTGCAAGCCTTAAAAGGGGGCTGAGGAATTTACGGTGATGTATTATTGGCACTTTCAGATGTACTGGGTATGTTTGCCTTTCACGCGTTGTCAGTGGGATAACCTAGGTTTTTTCACCATTGCTTCTTCCTAACTTCATCCTAATAGTTGTGGCTTCACCTACCCTATTAAATATTTTGTTGGGATTATGGTTTGGAAGCTTCTGGTTCTGTTTTTGCCAGTTCTTCAAGCCTTATGCGCTAGATCGGACTTGGGCATCCCTCTGCTAACGGAAGGTGAACCGATCTTGGCGGGATTCTTATTTCAAAATTATGTTAAAACCCAATTCGGGATTGGTCACAGTTCGCAAGGCGAGGGGGAAAGCTCCTTTTTCAGTTTCACTAGGACTATCGCATGTATCAGAAGGGGGACCTAAATTCCAAAAATTTAATTCCCAATGCCTTCCTCGCGGAAGAGGACAAGAAGACAAAAGAGGGAATACTATCTGTTTCTAGCAAATTCAACGGGATCGTAAGCAATATTCTGTTGTAGGTCGCTTGGGATACCTCGGAAGTGTTCAAGGGTATTTCCCTTATTTATGAATCGTTTTACTTGCATAATTTTTCAGTGGTTATTTCTTCCTTTCTATGATTGGCTTATTTCATACAAGTGCAATCATGTCGAGCCTTGTAGAGGAATTGGATAAGTGGAATTGGGCAAAATACACTCAAAGGGAAGCTTCTACGGTGGGCCTTGCCAAGAATAGAAGTAAAGAAAAGAAAAGTTGTTATCCGACGAGGGCAAAGAACCATGTTGCTTCAAAATCTGATATTCCATCTAGTGTGAATTGGTCTATTATGCCTCAACCTGGTCTAGTTCAGAGTCTGCTTCCTATTTCTCCCATTTTAAACCATGTTCCTGCTCCTAGTTCTGCCCTGGCAGCAAGCGATGTGGGTTATGGGTGTACTATTGGAGGTTTCGGTGGTTCAGAGAATCCATGTGCCACTTCTGAAGCCAAGGTTCAAGTTCTTGAAGATAATCCTATGTGAGGAATAGTCATAGCTGTGTATGCAAAGAGGGTTTTCCCTACACTAGGTGTCTTTTGTTTTTCCTTCTTGTCGCCTCAATTGCTGACTCCTTCTGTAATTGTTAGGTGCTGATCATACTAGCACTTCTCTTTTGGACAATCTTCTAGGGGACTCACCACATAGGCATTCGGTTTAGGAGCCTCGCATTGCTAAAGATATTTTAAACTACGTCTATCATGTCTCCTTTTCTTCTTATCGTGTATCGCGAGGGTTAACACGACTTGTGTTCCTTTTTTCCACAACATGTTTGTTGGATTTTCTAAGCTATCCTTCAACAAGTTTTGTTGGGATCGTATTTTCTTCATCTGCAATGGGATTTTGCTAGCATTCAAGATCTCGCGAACAAGATATGGAGTCTGTTCACGAAGCTGAGAGGGCAGCAATGGCTGAGAGCATCTTAGGCATTAAGAGTAGTTCTCGACACTGGGTCAAAATGTTAAGCGGCTTGAGGCGCATAGTAGTGAGGTGAAACTTCGACAGAAAGAGTATGAATTTAAAGTTTCCTCCTTGGAACTATCCCTTGCCAAAGTTCGTCAACAAACAAATTATCTTGAAAGCATGACTTTCTCCTTTCGAGGCCGGATTGCTGAAATGGAAAAGATCATGGCTGAGAAAACGATTTCATTAGAAGGGAGTTTCCTTAGTGGAACTATGTCAGGTTGTTCTGTAACTCCACAATACTTGATATAATTGGTGTACCCAACTCCCACCTGCTGCCTTCATCTTCTTTCTAATGCCATTGTGGATGACCTTATTGGTGAATTATGCCTGGCCATTAGTCTGTGGGTGCTCTACACTCAAGAAATGTTACTTTATCTTAAATGCTTCTATCATTTAACGGAAATCCTTTCCCGCAAATTGGGTGTCGTTATCCATGATAATCTCGGCTGGGATTCCAAATCTTCATTTGGTGATTTTGAAAAGAAAGCTTTGAAATTTTAGCGAGGTGATTACGGTTAAGGGCTTAGCCTCAATCCACTTAGTGAAGTAGTCCACAGCGACAACTAGGTGTTTGTTCCTATGGCCATTATGAATGGTCCTAACAAGTCCATCCCCCACGTGTGAATGGGTCATTGGGCTGACAACTATGTAATCCTTTCAGTGGTAGATGCGGGGTAAGCACATACTTTGGACACTCTTCACACCCCCATTGTGTTTTTCTGCATCATCATGAGTTGTAGGACAATAAAAGCGTGCTCTCAGAGCTTTATGAGCCAAAAACTTCCCTCCGAGGTCATTTCCACAGCATCCTTCATATATCTCTACAAGGATGTACTCAACTTCTTTTGGTCCTATGCATTTTAGGAGTGGGGAGGGACATCCCTCATTTGAACAGGTTCTCTTGAATGACCGAGAAAGAACTTTCTCTCTTGTCTAACTTCTTTGCTTCCACGGGGTCACTTGGCTGGGCTTCGTGTGTTATGTAGTTTTGAATAGGAGTCCTCCAATATTTCGTTTCCACCTCTAGTATCATACATGGTAGTGGAATCATCTCCTCTATAACCGAGTGATGTTGTGAGCTTTTCTTTGTGCTAGCCATCTTGGACAGCAGGTCAGCGTGGTTATTTTGTTCACATGGTATGTATTTAATTCCGAAATGAGACAGACCCATAAGGGATTCCCTTACTTTAGGCAAGCACTTCTGAAAGTGGGCTTCCTTCTCCTGATACTCCCTTTTTATCTGGGAGACTACTAGCTGGCAATCTAAGCAAAGAGTGATTTCGGCTACATCCATCTCTTTAGCTATTCTGATTTCGGCCAAGCAAGCTTCATACTCTGCTTGGATGTTGGACGTTTGGAAATCAAATCTAAAAGAGTATTCTACTACCATGCCTTCTTCGTTTTCTAAAACTATCCTAGCGCCACTCCCATTCGCGTTGGAGGACCCATCAACATAAGTGGTCCTACTTCCTTTAATAACATGCTCGGGATGGGTAAGTTTTACCAAGATATTAGCTAATACCTGCACCATTGTGTCCTGTCAGGGCTCTTACGAAATGTTAAATTAAGAAATTTCTATAGGTCATGCCATGAGTCTTTAAGTTAGAATGGGTTTGTGCAGGATTTTCTTGAATCGCTGATTGGTTCAGAAAATGATGTGATATCCTTGGATGTATGGCCTGAGTCGGCGGGATGTCACTACTAGAGCAAAAGCCACTATTCCCATTTTTTGTAATTGATCTCAGACCCCTAGAGAGCACAGGATACTAAGTATATTGGTGCTTCAACCCCGTCTTGGCCTTCTTGGATGAGAACGGCGCTGGCTGCCTCGTTTGCTATTGCTAGCTAAAGGTACAATTCTTCTCCTGACTTAGGACTGGTGAGAATAGGTGGGGTCGCGAGAAGTGCCTTCAATTCTTCAAAAGTTATTTTGTATTACATGCTCCATTAAAAAATGTTCCTTCTTTTTCAATGCTTTGAAAAGCGGCAAAGATTTTCTCGCGGACGCAGGCAAGAAATGCGTCAAGGCTGTTATCCTTCCCGTTAATTGATGTACTTACTTCACACACAGGAGGCTGTGCATTTGAAAAACCGCTTGACATTTTTCAGGTTTAGCCTCAATTCCTCTGTTGGTGAGCATGTATCCCAAGAACTTTCCTGCTTCGACTGCGAAAGTGCATTTGTGCGGGTTTAACCACATGTTATACTTTCTTAATTGCCCAAAGACTAATTTAAAATCTTTTAGTGAGTCTTCCACCTCTTGAGTTTTGACAATCATATCGTCAATGTAGAATTCTATATTTCTTTCGATTTATTCTTAGAATACTTGATTCGTCATGCGCTGGTATGTAGCACTTGCATTCTTCAAATCAAAAGGTATCATGGTGTAACAGTAAACCCTCGTGTCTGTTATGAATAATATCTTTTCCATGTCACATGGCTTCATCAGGATTTGATTGTATCCCGAGTACACATCCATGAATGAGAAGTACCTGTATCCTACGGAACTATCCACAAACGTTTCTTTATTCGAGAGTGGGTATGGATCCTTAGGGCAAGCTTTGTTGAGGCATATGTAATTCTTGTACATCCACCACTTGCTTTTGGCCTTTTTGACCATGACGATGTTTGAGAGCCAAGTCAAGTACTGAACTTCCCTGATAAATCCAACTTGCAAAAGATCATGTTTCTATTGCTCAATTTATTTCTGTCTTTTAGACCCCATATGATGCTTCTTTTGAGCCACAAGTTTGAATCCAAGAAAGATAGAGAGTTTGTGGACGCAAAAATTTGGGTCCACCCCTAGCATATCAGCAAGCACCCAAGCGAACAAATCGAAATTTTGAATTAACAAATCCGTAAGCTGATTTTGTAATTGAGGTGGGAGCTTTCCTCCAATTTGGATGGTGTGCATCTCATCTAGGCCTATTCGTACCGTGACTTGGTCTCATTTGGGCTGCGGTAGTTGAGCTTCAAAATATGCACTAGGATCCAAGTCTATCAAGAAAATACTCTGGCATTGCTTTGGCTCCGAGACATCTCTCTTTTTGTGGTATTCCGACGGTAAGTTGTTGGCAATTTTCAAACTTTCCGCATAAGAAGCCTTAACCTCAAAACTGTTGGCTTTGACTATAATGACGCTACCATCTTCCCCGTGGAATTTCATCATGAGATGAAGTGTCGAGATCATCGCCCCTAGAGTATCTAATGTAGGCCTGCCTATGATGGCGTTATATATTATTGGATAATCCACCAATAGGAATTTTATAGTTATCACCTTCTGGGTAGGCTTCTTTCCAAATCCTACGTTAATATTAACGTATCCTTTTGGCTTGATGGAATCTCCCATAAATCCTACTAAACTCCCCTTGTAATGTTGCAAACACTTGGGTTCTAATCCTAGCTTCTCAAAGAGACTCCAAAATATTATGTCTGCTGAGTTGCCTTGATTAATAAAAATTTGACAGACTTCATATTGTTTTATAGTAGCTGCCATTACCAGCGACTTTTTTTATCCCATCATGATCGGGAGATCCTTTTTGGAGAAATTCAACTTTGCTTTGAAAACCGCTATCTTAGTGATCGTGATTCCTGGAGATGGGATGCCCTGTTCTCTCTTTTTGTTGGGCTCAAGATTGAAGCCCCCTGAGATCACCTGTAATACCATTCTGGGGGACCATTCATGTTGCGCAGGACTTCGATTTCTTTTGGGACAGCGGGAACAGCTTCGTGGGCTACAGGATCTTCGCTTGTGATCTCGTTGGTCTGGTCGTCGAACGTAATTATGGCGCCTTCCTTGTCTTATTATCTTTTCAATAGCATCTTTTAGCTGTATGCACTCGTTGGTGTTATTTTCATGATTGGAATGGTATGCATAAAACTTCTTTGTATTCTTACTTTTGGATTTCAAAGGGGGAGGCTTGTCGCGCAAATCAGTATGCATGATGTTGTCATATACTGTTGCTAGAGAAACTCTTAATGGGGTATACTCATAATAGTATCCCCAAGGCCCTCTCATGTTTCTTCTTTCTTGGTGACGGTTGTTTTCGCGAGGGTTCTGAAGGTAAGCTACTTTGACATTTGCGCCTTTGCTAGGATTTCCTGTATTTTGAAGTTCTGCATTTTGCTCTACTTCTTTAACCCGTATCCATCCTTCTGAATGATTCTTCAAGTCTTCTATGTATGCGGGCGGAATCCTAGAGAGATCCTGAGCGAATGGGCTTGGCATAAGGTTTTATACTAAGAAGTGAAACACCGAGATGGGGATAACCCCTTTCACGAACAATGATTCTCAATTGTACCTCGCGATGAATTTACACAGAGGCTCGCCTTTTCTTTGTTTCAAGGTCTTCAAGTAGTATTGAGTCTTATCTTAACTGCTGGTGAAAGCTAATATGAAATTGTCTCGCAACTCTCTCTAACGATTGACGAAATTCCAAGAGAGGATAGCGAACCAACGATGGGCTATGCCTTTCAGTATTAAAGGAAAAGATTTGCACATGATCTTGTCTGTCACTTCTAGAAATATCATTGAAGATTCAAACAAATCTATGTGGTCCACAAGGTCTGAGTTATCTTCATCGAGGGTGATATTTGCTAAGAGTTGAAATCTCACCGGATACTTGGATTTCATGATTGGGTCAGTTAAAGGGTGATTCACATCACATTCGAAGATTTGGGGTATTAGGCGCTGCCTTGCTGACTTAGGACCATGCCCAAATTCCAAGAAAACAATCTGTGTACTATTGGGGAAAAGGGGGAGACAAATGTGTCACGCATGCCTTTTCCTGTTGTACTGTTTGTCCAGCTAGATCCTAGGCTTGGTGATGAAGAGCCGCTGGGTGTTTCATCCTTGGAGCGGGATACGGAAGAGTCGTGATGAAACACGATCCTAATGACCTTTCGAAGTCATTTGGCAGGATAGCCCTTTCTAAGGATCCCACGCTTAGGCTGAGGTTGGCCCTGCTGGGACTAGCCAAATGTCTAGAATTCCCTTTGACTGGATTCCGTCCATAACACCTTTGTTAAAATTTATAACAATTAATAATCTTTTTTATAAAACATGTATAAACTAGTAAATGAATAAGGGTATAAGAGAAAAAAGAGTGATTGACATTCTTAAACTTTCAATTTATCAAATAAAAAGAAACATTTTTTTTTTCAAAACAACAATAAATAAAAAAGAATAAAGAAAGTACATGTTAATATAAATTTTTTTCTCTATCTTATTTTCTCCTCATAATTGCATAGAAAACATTTCATGTGAGACCCACATATTTTTCTTATCTTGTCTTTTCTTTGTCTTACTCAAATATAATGTACCAACAAAGGTATTTGTGTAGTGGTAAACACAGCCAACGGTTTCAGTTGGAGAACTATGGTGCAAGTCTTGAAGAGAATACCAATTGAAAAGGTAAGTACGCTCGAGAGATCAATATTTAACTCATATGGGATGGGAGAATATGAAAAACAAAACATATATATATTTTTATAGTTATTTTAGATAAACAAAGAGTCAATTCTCATTTAGTCCTTAATGAGTATCAATTATTTTAGTCTCAAATATTACAAAACTCTCACTTTAATTGTTGACTTATAAAATAATCATTTACAATAGTTGTAATTGCTTGAATAAGGATGATACAATTTTTCAGTTTAGAGACAATAAGAACTATCACATTTCTTTGAGAAATACAATTGGTTTTCTAATATACAAATTAAAATCTTATTACAATCTTCTTGCTATGCTTTTCTTTGGTTAGTGGGATGGGGAGGGGATAGTGGTTTTGTTTCTCCCAGGATCGAATCCTGGACCTTAGAAGCACATGACCCTCAGCACACCACTTGTGTTATCTAGTTGGATCTTTTCTATCTTATTCATAAAAAAATGACTACAAATATAAAATGGGTCAGTAAACACATTCTAAAATAGGCCAACCTTAATGTTTATTGATCTGGCCCAATTTGGATAGTGGTTTTGTATCACCCAGGATCAAATCCTAGACCTTAGAGGCACACGAGACACGACCCTCAGCACACCACCTATGGTATCTAGCTGAATCCTTGTTATGCTTATTTATAGTGGTTTTGTATCACCGAGGATCGAATCCTAGACCTTAGAGGCACGCGAGACACGACCCTCAGCACACCACCTATGGTATCTAGCTGAATCCTTGTTATGCTTATTTATAGACAAATGACTAGAAATGTAAAATGGGTCGGTGAACACATTCTAAAATAAGCCATTTCTATTTTTTATTGATCTAACCAAATTTGGAATATTCTAGTGAAAAAAAAGGCTAAAGAAATTCAAGAAAAAAAAGAAGCACAAAGTCTAGGAAAAAAGACTTGAAATAGAGGCCCAAAACTTGAAGAATACAAAAAGATCAAGTTAAAAAAATGACAAGTCACAACTAGTTGGACTTGAGGGTAAGTTTTAGATGTTCCATATTGGCTAGGTATATGGCTAATATAGAGTATATAAGTTGTGTGGCAATCTACCTCATACAAAGTAGCTTTTAGGTGTGAGTTAGGGCTAAAGTCCAAATTTAAGAGCATGTAATGGTTATGACTAGTGGTATGCTTAGCATAGGGCTTGGCCGTAGCATTAACATATGACATTAATGAGAATGAAATGAATTAGAATTACTATAGTTCGGGCATCTCCCTCGAATTACACCAAGTTCCACCATTCTCTAACTCTAGATTTTATTCTTCCTATCTTTTCTTTGCTCTTTCTTCTCATCCTTTCTTTTTTTTTTTCTTTTTTTTTCTTGGTGCATTAGTCCATACTCACAAGAAAACCATCCACTTAAACCAGCCATACACCATAAACTATTTGTTCTTGTAAAGTTGTAAAAATGACAAAATCCTCATTAAGTCCATGATATAGTTTATACCCTTTCTTCCTAACTATTATCAAAGCAAAACCAGACTTTTATCACTCTACCATGAAGCATTTCACTATAAATTCCAAAAGCATACTTACCCCTAACAATATCATAACACAAGACGAAATCATACGCTTAGACAGACAAACAAAAACCCTACAAACAATCCAAACAATCATAGGAAAGCTTATAACATACAAAACACGTAAGAAAAATGTAGTTAAAAACCTCATCATGAAGGCTTGGGGTAATCCAGAAGGTGTGTCTATAGCTGACTTAGGTTCTAACCTCTTTCTTTTTCATTTCAAGGATAAGAAACAATTTCAATGAGTGCTAAAAGATGCACCTTAGAGCATCATGGGCCATCTCCTCAACATTCAAGAATGGAATCCAAGTCTAGTAGCTCATGAGGTAAAGTTTGACCCTGCTACTTTTTGGGTTCAGATTCATAGTTTACCTATGGATATGATTACACTAGGAAATGTTGCAAAAATTACTAAAATTATTGGTAAAGTGATTTAAGTTGCAGATCCATTTATGGATTATCAATTAAGAAGTTTTATATTTTTTAGATTAAAAAATTATTTGAATGACCTCTAAAAACTGGAGCACTGGTGCCTAGAGACAATCTACCCTATGCTCATGTTAACTACTTATATGACAAACTAGCAGATTTCTGTTATCAATGTGGGAGGATTGGCCATGATCTAAAAGTGTATAAAAGACCAAGGGCAATGTCTGTAATAGATCCCACTTTTTCCCAAGCAACGAACATTGTTAGTTGGCCATGGACTCCAACATTCAAAAGTCTCAATATAACCTTTAGATTCAGAAACCAGTCTACCCCTTCCATCCACAAGAAAACACCCCCTAAATGAGGATCTTATAACACAAAAGATTACAAAAAAATTTCCCCCAAGTGCCATGAAAATAGAGGTAAAATAACAGGTGGAAAACCACCAGAAAAGCCACCTTGCTCAGTCAGAACCTTCAGTTGATTTTCTAGCCAACAAACCAGTAGAGTCCAATAAATCAAGGGTTTATTTTCTTTGGGAAATAGTAATTCCCCAGTTTGGGTCTAGCAATTTCTATTCCCAAAAAATACCTTAAAGTTCCTAGATCTTTGATCTTAAAAACAGAATTCACACATTGTTTAATACCATTAATATCACCAATATTATTTGCAACAATTATAATATCCTAAACATATACAAAAATCACAGTAATCAGATTTCATATTTTTTAATGAAAAGAGAGTGATCATGTCAAGACTGATTGTAACCATTTTAAATTAGAAAAACAAAGAGTTTAAAAACCACATCCAACCAGCCTATTTAAGGCTGTAAAGGAATTTATTGAGATTGCAGTCAAGTTTTTTGCCAGAAACATGCAACCCATTTGGAATTTTCATGTAAACAGTTTCATTCAAATCACCATGTAAAAAGGCATTTTGTATATCAAGTTGTTTTAACACCTAATTTTTAACCAAAGCAATAGCTACTAACAATCTAACCGAAGATAACTTCGGAGTAGGGGCAAAAGTGTCAAAATAGTCAATAGCCTCTACTTGTTTGTAGCACTTGGCTACCAAACACATTTTATAATGCTCAAAAGATCCATCGGAGTTGTATTTTACGTTATACACCCATTTGGAGTCAATTGCGCGTTTACTATTAGGTAAGGGCACTAGAGACCAAGTGTTATTAGCAGCGAGGGCATCCAATTCAGTTTCCATAGCCTTAACCCAATAAAAATACTTACAAGAAGTATTATAACAACTTGGTTTAGAATGAATAATAATATTCAAAGCATAGGAAGCATAGAATCGAGATAATTATTCATAATTAATAGAAGTAGATAGAGGATACCTAGAAGTGTTATGAGTTGTATCAATATTAACTGTCAAAATATTACAACGGAAGTCTACCAAATATCCTTGAGCATATTTTATTCTTGTGGACTTAGATATGTTTGAAACATCAAAACCATTTGTTTTAAGGTCTATGTTATGTTATGTAAAGGAACAACAGGTCCTGAGAAATCCTACATAGCGTGGTTAGTATTAGAGTCGAAAATGTCAGCAGGTGGGTGTTGCTATAAATATACGAACTTGTGGTTTCATTGGTGGGGGGGGTCCAAAACAAATAATTTGGGCTGAAATCAGAAACAATAGAGGGCGACTTAGGAGCAATACTGATTTGTTGTCTTGACTGATAAGGAAAAATGTTTTCATAAAAAATAACATTTCTAGAAACAGAAATACGACTAGTTTGTAAGTCCAAAACAATATATCCCTTTGTACCTTGTTTAAATTCAAGAAAAACATATTTACAAGCATGAGAATCAAGTTTAGTACGATGCTGAGAAAGGGTACTAGTATAGCAGAGACTGCAAAAAAAAAAAAACTTTCAAGCTTAAAAGGGTGGGGACTGTTTGAAAACAATTTCATAAGGAGTGATGTCTTTTAAAATAGGTGTAGGTAAATGATTGATTAAATGAACAATGTGGCATAAACCATAACATAAATAAGCATTTGGAAGCATAGAGTGAAAAAGAAGGCTTCAAGTAACATTTAAAAGATGTCTCTGTTTCCTCTCCACAACAGAATTTTGTTGTGGAGTTTCAATACAAGAGGTTTAGTGTAAAATACCCTTACTAGCATAAATTTCAAGCATGTGAAATTCTCTCTCATTATCAGATCGTATAGCTTTCACAGTAGTATTAAACGGAGTCTGCACATATGCTATAAAATGCTTAACTAACTGATGAGTGGCAGCTTTAGAAGACATTAAATGAACTTGTTGAGAACGGTCATCCACAATAGTTAAAAAGTATCTTTGATTATGAATGTAGCTAATATTCAAGAGACCCATATATCAAGATGTAAAAGATAAAAAAAAAAACATTAATAGTTCTATAATTCTCACGAGGAAGATAAGTTTAGTTTGTTTTCCTAAATGACAAGAATCACAAACAACATGTTCGTCAAATTTAAAATAAGGAAAACTGCGAGCAATAGTACGTATAACATGCGAAGTAGGATGTCCTAAATTGTGATCTTCTCCCATGCCACTCCTCCATTCACCTTCACCATCACCACAACCAAAGTTCAAAAAGGGAATACAAACCACTCCATCTCCAAGCTTCATGCGGAACCTTCCCTATCCTAACATGCTCACTTCACACTTCCACTTCAATCTCAAGAACACAAGCCCTTCTCTACTCCTACTCTTGCATTTTCCACCAAAAATCTATCAATTACTTAAGTGCACTTAGTCATGCAACCATAATCAACCATCGTCTTCAAGACTTCCTAACATGCAAGTGCTAATTTTGGATTAGGGTCTTAAGGAACTAAGAAGCAAGACCAAGGAAAGGAAAAAGGGGTGCACTACAAGAAAATAGGTGTTTGGCGGTGGGTATTTTGCAGCGGTTTCCCACTCTAATGGTTTTCGGGTCGCGCTTCAATTCTTTCCTCTCCTCAAGGGTTTCTCTCAAATCCCCAAATCACTTATCTTCTCCTTCCCTTCATTGATTAGGAGTATTCTTGGCCAAATCCCCAAGCATGCTTCCTCTCCTACTCTTCATTTTCACTTCAATGCCCTCTCCAACTGCTCGCTCAAATCCACTCTTCAACTGCTCTGATTTTTTTTCTTCACTGAAATCCTCTCTTCAAGCTGAAGGCTCAAATACACTGAAGACTCTCTTCAATAATTATAACCAACTTGTATTTCTAGGGCTTCCTCTCTTCAAGCGAAAATCCTACTCTCGCTGCCCTGTCTCTTCAAAGATTTTTGTCTTCTTTGCTCTTTTCTTTTCCTAAACCCTCTCTCGTAATCTTGTTCATCTCCCTCTCTTCATCTCCCGCTCTTTGTCTCTCTCCCTTGAAGCCGTCGACGCTGTTGTTAACTTGTTGATTATTACTCAGGTATGATTATGAATTTCGTTTTCAATTTTAGTAGGATTACTTTGTTCTTAAATGATTATGAATTTCGTTTTCTCCCCTTTTGAAAACCCTAACTCTAAATTAGAAGAGGTGCTTTTCCTACTGCAATAGTGTTGTATCACTATTTTCATTTTCCCCCTTAAGTCACTTGCAAGAATGATAGATAATGACGAAAACAAAGTGAATTATACACCCTCCTGTCCATGCTTCGTCTTTACTAGTTTCCAAAGGCGAAAACTTCATAATTTCTTTTAAAGTGATATTTATTATCATATATAAAGCATTAGAAATTGATATATATGTGTGTTGAGAATTATGTCTAGTATGTAGATATGATATTAATTATGATTCTAGCAGAGTTAACTATAAGGAAGCACCAAGAATAAGTGAGAGGGTTTTTATTATTCTAAGTTATTTACATGCTTTTCTCGCGGAACTTATGATATGTGTGATTCTGATAATGATTTGGTAATGTTGGTTTGATGATGGCATAGGTACAAAAGAACAAGAGAAATGTTAAATCAATGAAGAAACCATAAGTCTGGTTTTATGAGCAACACTGGAGAAGATAAGAATTTTCAGTGTTTTGCTCAGAGGTGAAGATACATTCTCGATTCGAATGGAGGGTTTCTTATTCTAATTTTTCCAATGGTTGATTATATTTATATCAATTTCAATGGTTGATTGTCGTTCTTCACTACCCTAATGTGCATTATGCTATGTTATACTTTTTTTTGATTTGTGCCTTACTTGATCTATATTCAAGCTTCTTTTCTTTCGTTGCTTTTTACTAACTTGTGACTTGATCTGTATTTGCTTTTTACTTTCTTAACTTTAGATGGTTGTATCTATTGAATGTTGATACTATGTCTATGCAAGAATTGTTCTTAAGTTACTTGAGCCTAAATGAAGTCATGTGGTTATCAGTAAGACAATTGATACTTTTACCTTGAATCTTTTCTGTGCTGTCCAAATTAATGGCTTTGGGAACTTTAAAAAAATACAAAAGTATTTGTTGCTTTCCTCCAAAGTTTTTAGTGGATAATGATTTGTTAAGCCCTTTCTATTTTTATTTCTTCCAAAGTTTTCGGTGGTAAATTTAACTCTGACATCTCAACTATGCTTGATGTAAGAATTTTTTACTCGCCTATGTGGTCTGCGTATTATACCCACAAGCTGGATCTTTAATATTTATTATGATCTAAATTGGTTTATAATTGGGATATTTGTGCTTCTACTTATGTATTTAGTAAAAATTTCAACATGTTAAAATTTGAAAACCTTTTTTTACTGTGTCATTTTGATTTCAAGCTGCTGAAAAGCAGGGACTTGAGGAACCAGATTTTGAAATTGGTCTGGAACCTTTATGAACTATGGTTAGTGTAACTTTTATTTTTGATAGTGCCGCAACAATAATGCAGTTCTAAAAATGAGTTATCAACTTTGGCATCATAAGATGCAAGAAATCATTTTGTAGTTGGATAGATTTGTATTTCATACAATTGTACTGAATCACAAGTATTATATATTTGTTTTTTTTTAATCTTCTCTAATACTATATGAATGAATATTATTTTTCATTTTAAATGTTTTAATGCTTTAACTTGTAAAAATACTATGTTGAAGTTGTAATTCAAGGAAATTAATTTAAATAACAAATATAGAGAAAATAGCGGCGGTTGTTCCAGCGATTTTGCAAAACTGCCCTAAACACTTTCTCGGTAGTAGAAATTGCAGCGGTTTGTATACTGCCACCAAAGGTATTTAGTGGTAGAATATTGTATATAACATATTACAATAATATAATATAAGGTAAATTATAGAGATTAAGTGTAGAGTATTGATTGTGTTGAGGGGTCTTTATCTTCACCCAAAATAAAATTATTAACACTTATAATATGTGTGTTTTATATAGTCATCTTTTTGGTTTTTCATACAATTCTCCTATTTGATTTTTGTTATTACTCGCTCCAAAATAAAGTAAGTAAAAATAAATTAATTTATAGATGTTAAGAAAGCTAGTTAATCATATTTAGTTTTCTTAATTTAATTCATAAAATTATCTCGTTCAGATTTTCAAGCTCTTTTCTTTCCCTAGTTATTCCTTGGATTTAGGGGGTAGAATATGAAATAAAATCTTGATACCTGGGTGAAAAACTTATGAGTGACTTGAGTGAGAAATAGAAGGAGTAACTAGAGTATCGTGTAAAAGAAAAATAGTTAATTTGAGAGAAAAAATAATAAATTTAAAATATAGACTTATTCTTTACCTTAGATTTTTTTATATTTTTCACCTTTTATCCTTATACTTATTTATCTTCTTGATTTCAATGTCTTAAATATCTTTATTAAATTTTTTAATTTCATTATTTTAAGTCTATTATACATTAAACATAGAGTAACTCTAAAAGAACAGACTTACCCTTGAACTAAACTTTTTTATTTCTTCTTTATGTACCAAAAAAATACACCTTAAACTCCTTTAAAAATATTTATTTTATTTTTCTTTATTTTTGTTTAAATTTTTAATTAAGTCATATCCTCTAACTTCAGATCCTCAACCACCGCCACGACGACCTCCATAAAGAAGAGCTAGTTCTGCTCCTGAAATGTTTTTCTTTTTCTTTTTTTTTTTTAATTTTAAAAAATGTTATCTAAAATCATAATCTATTTATATTTATATTTTCTATGAAATAAAAATCGGTTAAATGAATTTTATAAAAATGTTTTTTCATTCTCATACTAAATGGTGGATATCACTTTCTAAAAAAAAACACTTTATCGAAAAAAATAACTAAAATTGATTTGGATATCAACGGTAAAAGGTTTTTTTTTATATTAACATTAAAAAGTTTTCGTAATATAGTTTCAGAAAATATATGTGCATTGAAAAAAAAAAATTGTTTACATCACTGTGATATATAATTTATTTATAATCGGTTTTGTGGTTAAATACAAAAAAATATATATAGTTAATTATTATGTAATAATTTAATCATATTTTATAAATAGTTAAAAGTAAAAAAAAATGTAATTAAATTATTAGATAACAATTAATTAATTCATATACTAATTTAATCACATATTTTTTCGTATTTAATTATAAAATTAAATGTACATATAATTAAAAATTAAAAAAATATAATTAAATTATTAAATAACAATTAATCAATATGTACTAATTTAATTTAACTACGTATTAACCAAAAACCTATACTCAGTGTAAATGAGTTATATACTTATATACTACAATGATGTATACCAATCACTACTAATGTGACTTTTGATCTCTTGCGAGATGTGTGTGTGCCTGTAGCACATTGATTAACTAATGTGTATATACCTTTTGTTTAGTGTAGTATTACAGTAGCACACGTAGTTCCGTGACTTCATTTCGCAGGCATGAGTAATAATTTTATTATCATTCAGTTATCTATTTTTTTATTAATTTTTAATATTACTCTTTTTATTTTTTTGTCTTTCTATCTTTTTTTGGTTTATATAAAAAAGCACACATTTTCGTATACTTATCAACCGAGCTGGAACTCTTTTTTTTTTTTTTACATGGCTATATATCTCTCTAAAACTGGAGTGTAATAATTTTTCCAAATGTAAAAACTAGTTCCTTGTATTATACACTAGGTTTCAAGTGGTGTATGATACACCACATAAAAAATATATATAGAACTCAATTGAAAATGTTTAATATGATAATAAATTATGTATTTTGTGCGTATACATACCTCTTTGATTTTTTTCTTTTAAACGGGCTATAATCAATCAAATATAATTTTATAACTTGTGTATGGTACACCACTTTAAAATTGGTAAATGTTAAAATCTACCTATAACAAGTTAAAAAAACTTAATAAATGACAAATATAAATAAACAAAAAATGTATGATATAATACATTTAATTTAAAATCACATATAATTCATATATTTTTATTGAAGCATGGTACACTATTATATCCTAAATCCACCATAAAAACTAGCTAGAAAGACAACGTGCTGATTGCGCATATGTTTTTTTCCATGCGACTCTTTTTCTATTTTTCTTTTTCTTTTTTTTTGTAAAACTATATCAGTGATTCCTAACCAATGGAAATATGTTATTTTTTTTGTTTTATAGGAAAATAGTACAACCGGGGATCGAACCCCATACGCACACACGCATGTCCCCATGTACTCACCAATTGAGTTACTGAGACAATGGAAATATGTTATTTATTTATACAACAATACACCTTATAACTTATTTAAGAAGTATTTTTTTAATTAAATTAATAGTGACTTACATGAATAAATAGTAATAATAAATAGCAATTATACAAAAATCATAACCTAAACAAAAACTACCTCCCGTTCTCTTTGGTCTTTTTTGTTTCATCTCATATTATTATTACGAGAAATATCTTATGTATACCAAAAATTATTTTATTCTTATTTATTTGTTAACTCATATTTTTTATATAATACTAATTGTACTTTTATTTATTTTAATTTTATGTTTAATTAGATATTAATTAATGTTATACTATTGAACTAATAAAACAATAAAAAAATCTAGAGTAATATAGAAACTTTAAAATTTATTTTAAAGAAAATAATAGTAATAATTATATTATTTAAAAATATATTTTACCTCAAATAGACATATAAATAAAAATGGATTGAGTATTTAATCATAAAAAGTAAATATACACACCTATTTAAACATATAAAAATATATGTTTAGAATTACAGCAAGGGAAGAAGAAATGAATGCCATACTCAATCACACAGAGATGAAATTAGAAAGTGTGATCTTATTCGTTAACTTAACTCTATACAAATTATGTTTCCCTTGTATACAAGATGAAGAAAGGAAAAACTAAGGAGGTATTTTTTTATCAGCTAAACACACACATCTCACGTTACACTACTCTTAAATTTATTTTACAGGGATAGAATTCCACTCCTTGAGCTTTAAGAGCTCATTCTTATGTCACTTGAGCTGCAAGCTAAGCTCTCGACAACTAAGAGTTTGTTTACTTTGTTTTTATTTTCTATGTGTTTAGTTAAAAAGTGAGAATGGAAGAATTAAAAAGTTGTGTGTTTGTGTTTAGTTTGTAAGGGGCAATGGGGAGATTTTACGAATATGGATCCTCTCCAGCACTAGATGGTCCTGCAGTTGAAAAAAAGCACTAGATCGCATGCGGTCTAGTTACTTTAGTGTTAGTTGAGAATTTTGTTAAGTGTGCCACAAAATAACTAGATCATATGTGGACCAGTGCTTTTTCTAGCTGTTGGATCGTTCAGCATTGAAGAAGGTCCAGATCCATATTTTAGAAAATATTGAAAATAAATCACAGTTGTTTTGATTGTTTTCAAAATTTATTAAACAAATCTCTAAAAACAAAAATCGAAAATACAAAGTAAACAGGTCTTAACTGGAGTATGGGATTCGATCCCAGTTGTATTACTTTTCTATGAAATAAAAAAAAAAAAAAAGGAAAAACTAACTAAGCTAACAAACTACACTAACTTTACTAATTGTGACTGATTACAGCTATACAAAGGAAAGTAATCTAATTGTACAAAAACTAAGCAAAGATATACTCTGTATGTTACATAATTACATAATAATTTAATAAAATTATATTATAATTTAACCACATAAATTTGTTTAAACTTAACTAAGTTGTGCGTGAACAATGAATTTAATTGTATCATTACTCTATCGTGAGTTTATGACACGTGCATTTGCATACATAGAACGCGATCGACCACAACCCAACCTCCTCAATTTCACTTGTTTCTTTCACTACTTTCATTTTCTTCCCCAAAGCTTTCCAGAATTATACATTTTTCCAGCGCGAAACGCATACACTGTCTCGTGCTGGTACGGCTCCGCTTCAAAAGGTGCGCAATTTCCGGCGTAATTTGCGTGGAGGTAGTTTCTGATTTTGTGTGTCTGCGTTAGAATTACGCTGCATTTAGGTCATCCTTTTGACTCTTGTAGCAATTATTTACGTTTTTCTGTTCCTTTTCTCAACTGTTTCAAACCGTTGCGTTTTGTTTATATTGTTAGAGATCATTAGTTAGTGCATTTCCCAGGAAAGTTGATTTTAAATGCTGCTTATTCTGGTGATCGGATACAACCATTTTAGACGGCAATTACGATCTGATTCGGTTTCGGTGACGGCCAAACGGTGATATTTAGGCAGCTGACCTTAGTTTACAATCAATTCTATGTATGTTTATATGAGATTGTTTTGGAATTTTGATGATTTCTTGTTATGGTTTTTAGAAATTGATCTGATTTTTATGTCGATTTGGAATTTTGCTAAGAGGATTCCTGAGTTGCTAAATGCTAGATGAATGTTTATGTTTGACATGTTTGATCTTTATCTCTGATTCTTGGTAGGTTTATTGATTCAGAGAGAAGAAAATTGGTGGATCTTTGAGAACAACTCTGGCCAATTCCGTAGAGATATCTCCACCAGCCGGAACAGGCTTTGGTCTTCTGTTTTCCGGTTTAGTCTTTTGTTCAAAGACGGTTCTTTCTCTTGTTCTGCGCCTTCCTATTGATTATGGCTAACGTTTGATTTGATTCAATGTGATGTGTTAGCTGCTAAACTATCAAGGAGAGATGTGAGAAGTGATAGGAGTGCACAGAAATTGCAAAAAGGTTGTTTCAGAAGCTGAATTAGAATAACCTTGATTTTCTGTGATTGCCATGTTTAGGTGCTTCTCTGTTTTGGCTAGGAGAAAGAACAAAAGGAAGGTAAAAGTTAATTGGATACCTTGTTTTGTTTGAGTAATTCTCGCATAAGCATAGAGTCTATAGGCATAATCAATCAAAAGTTAAGTTACTAAAATCTACTTTAAAACTTTTGTCAGTATTATTCTAATGTTATTAAGAGTTTCTTATTGGTTGTGCCTAAGAACGAGGTATTAGGTCAGTGTCCATATAAATTTTTCACGTTTTGTTTTGTTTCATGGGGATTCTTATAAACTGAGTGATTAACTGAGTCTTAGTCTTGCTTGCTTCTTCAGGGAAATGAAAAATCCTCAAAAGAGGACTTTAACACTAAACTTGCCAAGCTTCATGCAAGAGTCTCATCACAGACACGTGATTCAGAGCCACCCTATGCAATCCAAAAAAACTCAAGGAGGAATGTGAGGGTTATGAGTGTTGAGAGTCCTGCAAAGGCCGATGTAGAAGAAGCTTATGAAGGGGAAGATGAGAATGAAGGTTCGTTCTCAACCAAAAGAGAACATTCTGATCCTGATCTCCAAGTTTTTGAAGCTGTTACAAGCAAGGAATTAGTATATGATCCAACAGAAAAAGAGATAAAGTGTGACACTTTATATGAAAACCAAGATAGCAATGAATTGGAAGAAAAAATTGATAGATACAGCCAACAGAGTTTTGATAAAATCCAAAGTGGACATGTGAGTGATCCTGGGATTAGCAAAACTGATTTTTTGGCTTCTCCTAAGCTCAAGAGATCTTGTTCTAACCTTGAAAAAAGGGATGTTCTTAGGCAAGTAAGTCTTCATTTGACTCCTTCAAAGTCTCAATCTTTCGAGGATTTTCATGATTTATTGGCAAATCCTATGGTTAATGTTGAAAGTCCCAGGTCTGTGATGAGTCATTGTAGTGCTGATAGAGTTATGTTGAAAAGACATTCTTCAAGTCTAGTACTTCCTTCTAGATGTAAAAAATTGTGGTGGATGTTGTTTCTTTGGAGCCACAGGAATATTCATAGAACTTTCTCTAGCAAATCAACACTAGTTCCAACTAATGCTGCATTAAATAGTCAATGTGGGTATTCTTCAGACACCCTTGAACCAAAACAAAGCAAGGCATTATTGAGACATGTGGAATCATCTGATTCAATTACGATGGCTACAAATATTGTTAACCAAAAGCTGAGTAGATGTCATATTCAAAATGGAAAATCTGGTTTTTTGCCTCAAAACCAATGGTTTGCTTTTTCAACCTCCTTTGCCAGAGTGGATGCATGGGTGAAAGATCTTGAAATTCAAGAACCACTTCCTCAGGATGAATTTGATGATGGTTATGGAAGAAGCATTGTCTTTCCGCCTTCTCCTGATGCTGGAAGATCAATAACAAGAAGAACATCTCAATTGTTGACTCATACAGATCATGTCAATATTTCAAAGGAGGTTTTGAATGCCAATAGTGTGGTTCAGTCTTTAAATCCATCTTCAACTGTTGCTCACATATCCAGTATTGGCATAAAAGCCATTCCTGCTATTTCACACCTCTCCAATCTTCGCACTGTCAATTTGTCAGGCAATTTCATAGGTATTACTTTTGAGTTTGGAAGTAAAATTTTAACACTTAATGCAACTTAGCTAATAACCAACTCAATTGATTGACTCACTTTCTTCATTGATCTGCAGTTCACATCTCACCAGGATATCTACCAAAGAGTATTCAAACACTTAATTTGTCAAGAAACAAGATCAGCACCCTTGATGGTCTAAGAGAATTGACCAGGTTAAGGGTACTTGACCTAAGTTACAACCGAATCTCGCGAATTGGACAAGGTTAGTCTCCACGGATTTGGATCCTCTCATGTTGAATTTTAACATTACCTTGTCATGTTGAAATTTCGCGTTTATCTCTCTCTTCATTAATAATCACAAATTTCAATAAGACTCCACCAAAGAGACAAATTCTACACAAGGTCATCTTAAAATCCAATGTGAGAAGATCTGAATCGCAATCTCTGCATTAGTTGATTCTCAAAAGGAAGTTTTGAATCTCAAGTTTGATAGCCTTTATTTTAAGTAATTTCTACATTACAATCATTCACTATGTGATTATTTATCATTAGGGTTATCAAGTTGCACACATATCAAAGAGCTATACCTTGCTGGAAACAAGATAAGTGATATTGAGGGGCTACATAGGCTATTGAAGCTAACAGTTCTAGACTTGAGCTTCAACAAGATCACAACAACAAAAGCATTAGGCCAACTAGTAGCTAACTATAACTCACTTCAAGCCCTTAACCTTCTTGGGAATCCTATTCAAAGCAACATTAGTGATGACCAACTAAACAAAGCAGTTTGTGATCTTCTTCCAAAGATGTTGTACCTAAACAAGCAGCCGATAAAGGCTCAGCGGGCGCGCAAAAGACTTGCCGATAGTGTTGCTAAAGGTGCACTTGGAAATAACAAAATGAACTCCAAGAGTAGATCAGTAAAGAGGAAAGTTAGTTTAGGAGGATCAAATTCCATAAGAGGGCATAGAAGCAATGCAAGTTTTGCCCTGAAAAGTAGGAACGGAACAAAGAGGAGTCCTGTTTGAATCAACTGAGGCAATTACTATGAAATCCTTAAATTCAACAAAAAAAAAAATTTGGATTTTCATATTGTTTCCTTTATTTATACCATAAAGGAATCTGTGATCGTGGTGTTGACTGTCTTTTTGTTTAGTTTAGATTTTAGTAAAATCAATTGTTGAGATTATTGATGCACTGAGACAATCCAATAGAAATAAATACTTTTAGTTTTGGACAAAATTCTTTTGACCAAATCAAAAGTTAAAACAAACGGGCCCTTAAACTTTTTGAATAGTTGTTTCTTTAATCACTGGGTCTAGAGTTTGAGATAAACCATCATGGTAATGGCTAGGGTTTGGTAGGGTATGAAAGTATCCATCTCATACCCGTGTTTTAAAAAATATTTGGTTTCTAACCTAAACCCATTTTAGCAGGTAAATTCTGTCCTGATAAACACACAGGCTTTCCATTGTGAAATGAGTGTTTTAAATATAAAATTCATTTTCATCTAAAGGGTTTTCATTGTCTCTAGCTTCAGTGTGTGGAATTTGATATCACAAATTCTGTGAACACTATTATGCAAATCGAGTTTGCCTCTTCAAGACAACAATTGGTGTCTGATTGCTGCAATTTTGACAATTACCTGAATACCAATATATTTGATCCAATTCAGCGGTGGCATTATAAACTTAAGCTATAAAGTAAAACGAAATATACCACATGGAAATCCTAATACAAGTGGTAGTTTTTAAAGTAACTTAGCATCAAACAGATACTGAATAAGAGTGCTGTTTACTTAATTCATCAACTGAGTTAACAATAAGCTCGCTCAATGACAAAGGGGATAAAGTTGAGGTGAGCAACTTGGAAATAACTTCTTGGATACTACTTAAAAACCAACAACATTTGGTGTTTGTCAAAGGGTGTATAGTTTTCATCTAATTCAAAAGTGTTTCTATTAAACTTTTTCTTTGTTAATAATACCAACTGATCAGCATAATTGCCCTTTTAGATTAAATCTTGATCTAAGTCACATAAGTTGGGACACTATAAATGCATCAACTTGTGGATAGAAAAGTACCTAAAAATTGCGTTTTTTCTTTAACTGGAGTAACATTTAACAGGGGAAATTGGCGGTAATTATGTTATTAAACAGTAAAAAGTATTAAAAGCCGACAAGTGATGATGAGAACATTGATAAAGTTATAGAAAAACAAAATCCGACCTGCCGGATTCGAACCAGCGACCTAAGGATGGCTATCAGGCATTAACCCACTACAGTCCTCCGCTCTACCAACTGAGCTAAGGTCGGTGACATTCTGGATGAACAACAAATTTTATTTAACCTAGTTTCTCAATGAATGTCTCTACCTCTACATGTGATGTCAATATTTATTTAAAGTTAAGAGTTATACTAGTGAAGCTATAACATTTGATTTTCCTTGTTTAGTAATGAGTAGAGACTCGAATTTTTTACAACCCAAAATATACGACTTATTATACAATTGGTTAAACGTGAATCTATATACAATTGATCTTATTTGTTTTCATTTTTCTAAACATTGTAATTTTAGTTTCCATACCATTTTTTTGTTTTGTCGTTGATGGTACGTTTGAATTAACGGAAAATAGAAGGAAAGAAAATGAAAGTACACGGAAAACGATATATTTTCTATTATTTAGTTTAAAGGGAAAAAAATGAAAAGAAAAAGTTAAGTAGTAGGGTCGGCCCTAGGGCATGGGCGAGTGGGCACTCGCCCAAGGCCCAATGTTCAAGGGGCCCCTAATATATGGAGTATATATATGTGGCTGTTATTTGAAAAAAAAAATCTCATTTCTTAAGTGTGGATGTTGTTGGTGCTATTATTTTAAGTTATGCCCTGAGAAATTGTGATATATTGATAGGGTTGTATGTAATATCAAAATTTTATTATAGTTTAATAAAAAAAACTTAAAAAATACTCATTTTGTTCACTTCGTCCCAAAGCCTATTAAAGGCTAGGAATGACCTTGTTAAGTAGTAGAAGCAAAAAATTTACAATTTTTCTTTTCTTTCCATTTTCTTTCTTATTTATTTTTCCTTTCCTCCATTTTCCATCTTCACAGCCAAACAAAGCATTATTTTTCAATATTTTTGCTGCATCAAAGTATGCGCTTTGCTATGCTGACAAATAAAATTTATTTTGGGGAGATTTTTACTGTCAAGATTGCGAAATCATAATGCAGTAATTGGCAAACAATGCTGCAGCAAAGCCAAGAACAGTAGTAAAAGGGAGATTTGTTTTTTTTTACATCTTTTACAGATATCAGTATCTTGGAAGGCTAATTGTGCTACTTTCCAGCCATCTTGAGTTGAATCCTTATTCAAGAGCTTCTCTCCACTCTCCAGTACTGCAGTCTCCACACTGTCTTTAAACTACTGATTTCATATATTATTATTTTTGCAGACAAAAAGATAAATAAATTATTATTTTGAAATAAATTCTTATATCATTGAACTTAATTTTTTCAAAGTTTTAGAATGAACTTTATTTGTGAAAATACTTTAAGTATATATTCGGGAATTTCGTTACCATTTATTTTCAGAGTTTAATTTAACATATTTTGCACACTTTCTAAATTAGTTTTTGAAATTGATTTAATTATTAGTTAGAATTACATCATCACATAAAGATGGCGATTATATTTAATAATCTAAAATAAAATCTAATAACACTTTGGTATATTCTCTCTTCAATGCTTCTTGCAGTTAATGAGAATTCTGGTACAATTATTAAATAATATAAGGCTTTCGGTCATTATTTTAATGAGCCATATACTCTCTTCAGTTAGTAAGATCAATTTCAGTTAATAAGAAAAAATTGTACCAAAAATGTTAGAGAATGCATCCTTGATATTGCTCCAACTTATAACACTTCTCAGGTATTAAGCATAAATCTTGCCCCTGATGATTCCAATTAATCAGTGATCAAATCCAACCATAATACCAGAAATCACATTCTATACTGGACTGAAGAACAATGAGATTTTCATTTTCATTTTCACACTATGAAGTACAATTTTGCAGAGTTTATAAAAGAGACATCCAAGAATCTATGAAATAATAGCAAAAAAAGCAAATTCTATAGCAAACAGCAATAACTTATTTTATCACCATCTTCTCAATCTTAATATTATGTTTCTGTAAACTTTATCACATGATCACATAATAAAAGGTAAATAAAATCTACCAATATACCTTTCTCATCTGCTCTGTGGCTTGTTTGGTAATTACATGACCCTATGTACACACCCTTAGGGCTACATAGGTGATGTGTGAGAATTTTCTCTATTGCTTTTTCAGCTTCCTTTCTGTCCAAAATTTTCAATCCCCACTTTCTGTGGGGGAGCTTTATAATAAATTGATGATAAGAAATGTAAAATTATGGAAATTGTTGGATATATGTATATTATGGTCTAATTTCTTCAGGGCTTCAGTTAATATGCTTGATGTCTCTTGAAGAAAGGTTTTTGGCAGATCAAGAGTCTCTGGTCGCTGTCGCTTTCAATTTCTATCACTCTTGCATCCCACTTCAGTTGTGTTGTTAGTGCTCTAGCTGTTTCGATTAAAGGAACTGTGTCGCGAATTATAATCCAACCCTGCATATATGACCAACATCAGCATAATCATTAGTCTTGAACATAAAGGGATGAAATATTTCGAGAGAATTTACTTTTGTTTATATCAAAGTTGAATTTTTTTTTTTAAAAATTAAACAAGACACATTAATACACTGCTTAATGAGTAAATTCTGCAGCAGTTTCGTGTCAATAAGAAATTAAAGTTCCAAAAGATACTTAAAAGATACACTGTCTACTATCTAGTGCTCCATAAAATTACTATCCTTAACAGAATAATAATATTACATTATTATATACTTTTTGTTTCTTCAAACTATTATACCTTTAATTCATTATGCCTCATAACAGAAAACCCTCAATCACTTAAAAACACTTATCCTAGGAAACAAGTTGAACAGGATGAAGAGTAAAGCCCAGAGTAAGTTTACATACCTCTGGGCGAAGTATTCTGTCGATTTCAATGAACAGATCAAGCATGGTGCATCGGTGCTTCTGTGCAGCTTCAAGGGATAGAAGTCCGGCTGCGTGAACCAAGTCATAGGTTCTAGGGTATGTTGGAAACGCCTCACACCTAGCAGCGACCAAAAATCATATTTGTAAGAAAAACTAAAATCTGCATAGTACCTAGCAACTTTTGGAAACTTGGGGAACCAAAATCGCAAAATTAAACTTGAGGGATCAAAATTGCAAAAAGTGCAAACTTGAGGGACTCAATGTGCAATTAAGCCTAAAATAAATTGATGAAAGTGAAGCATTACACACTTCGAAATAAGAACAAAAGGAAGGAGACTTACCAATCATGCAAAATGCCAACAAAACCTCTGTCCTGGATCAAGGGAAAATAATTAGGTCCATTTACAGGCACCACATTCATGACCCACACAGACTTTCTAGCTTGCAACAATGCAGAATTAAAGCCGCCAAAACGAGCATTCATGTCCAACACATTTCTGAACATGTTGTAAGGCGGTGAAGGGTCCTCTTCCCCAGGCCTCTTTGGGTGATCAGAAAATATCAAAGGTGACAGAAGTGACCAATAATTCTGGACTTCTGCTCTCCATCCGTCAGAGTCCTCGGCAAATTCATCAGATTGCAACCCTAGTACAGTATATATGAAAGTATAAAATTAATAAAATGAGTAGGAGATTTGATTCAGTAACAAGACAGTGCAATTACAATGTAACCATTTCCACAGAGAACTATATAAATCAGTGTAGAGAACTAAAAAAATCAGTGTTGAAGAACATTGCAATTACCATGAATTGTGAGCTCGTTCTTGTTTAAGTTAGCCCGAGAAGGCCACGTTTCCCGCTTTTCAATTGGAATCCAGCGGCTGCTCTGCGTTCCTCCTATGCAGTTTTGCAGTTCTCGATAATATGGAGACTCCACATCAAGACCTCTACCACACAAAGATAGGCGAGAACTAGACTTTCTGGTGGTAAAAATAAGCAATGTTAAGAATCGGTGCCACGATAAAAGTATATACATGGTATAGAATCTATTTAGTAGAATTCTGATTCTATGGATAAACAAAAGGTCCAATACACAAGACCTACTGCCAGTATTTGAATCCGTGATCTTTTAGGTCAAAAGGCAACAACTATGCCGTTACGCCAAGGCTTCAACTTTTAGGATATACAAATGCGAAATAATTTTCTAGAAGCACATGAAAGGCAGCATTACCTTGTAGAATAACAACTCTTTTTACTGGTTTTCTTCCATACAACAGTTTCATCTTGCTGAGACAACATTTCCCAGCAAAGATTTTCTGTAAAGTCATGTACAAATTTCCATCTTTTCTGATTCTCTTTGTTGCGAGCATTTGCAAGCGGTGATGTCCAGACAAAGTATCCACCCGGTTTTAAAAGTCTATCAGCTTCAATCAAGAGAATGCCATCTGTACCATATAATACCAATGTTAATAAGATCACAATAGGCTAAATTTTTATTTAAAAATCTACATAAACTGAAGTTATGGTTCTAAAGCAAGACTAAACTTTTCATTTAAGTTTATACATGAATGGAAGCAAGCACAATAAAACAGAATAAAGGATTAGCTCCAAACCCTCATATAATACCAAAAGGAAGACAATCAAAACTTAACCCTAGTTTCCCAGATACTACACAAGTATTGCTAGTAAATAATAGAAGGTCTCTACATATTTTGCTTTATTAGCAACAACAAAATGGATGCATTACGTTAAGACCTTGACTCAAGCATTGGCAACATGAGATAGCTAGCCCTCATATTTTGACATCCATGGCAATTGGCACAAAGAAACAACAAAGCAAACACTAATGAACAAGAGAATGAACGTCATTCATATTTGATGCCAAATATTTTTTTCCAGTGATGCATGATGTATGACGAATCATCTAAAATAATTGAGACAGAAATGTTTTAGTTGAATAAGCAACAGATTATGATAGAAGAATGTTGACACAAAAGAAAGCAGCAAAGACTAAACGTTGTAAGATACCTTTCTGGTCCCAATCAATGCCACATCTTGCACAATGTAACATATCAAAAGATAAAGACGCAAATGGCAACTGTTTTGAAGTGAAAGAAGCAATCATAGCAGGAAGACCCCTCTCAAGAGTGAGCTGAACTTGACTGCCGGAGGGCTCATAGTTTGCAATGCACATAGTTAAAAGCTGACTCTGGAAAAGGTGAGCTCCAACGCTACCATAGCCACAACCGATGTCTAGTATGGTTCGAACCTGTAAATTTTAGGATTCCAACATGCTCAGTTAGATAACATTTCAGGCAAGGAATGTCACATTCAAATTTTAAGAACTCAGTTCAGATTCAATACAACAATAACCCATAAAAAATTCTAACACAAGTCCCTCCAAGGCACTTAATAACAAACAAATCCAGAAGGCACAAGCATAGAACAGTTACAACACATAAAAGGATACATTTTCATGCCCACAGTGAATATCTAGAATACTCATTTGATCACGTCGTTAAGATAGTTAGTATTTATTTAGTTCTAGAAAAAACAGTGAGCTTAAAGTCAATGAAGAAATTCTCTCTTTTATAGTAAAGTAAAAGTAGATGGCATTAATTAAGTTGAATTCTACAGTGAGCATGTATTAAACCAGCAAAAGGTAATAAGGTCCACCATAAGAAATCAAGCAACAACCAAATGAGTCAATATCAATAAAGAACTAAAATATATTTACCCCAGCTTGTATCAAGTAAGATTCATTTCTTAGACCAATCATTTCGGCAATTTGATGTGAGTAGTCTTCAACACCATCAAACATAAGAGAGGCTGAACGAAACGAAATTTGCTCTTCATCCAGCATCATCATCCTGTAATTAATAGCAATTAAAAACTTTAGGAAGAATAAGATAGCTAAAAGTGTGACACCAAGTAGGCAAAGCACACGTCACTAACCTCTTTGTCATGCTTCCAGAAGAAAGAACCTCCTGTGCAGTGATTTTCACATTAGCACTCCATATAACATCTCTTCCGGTAGGCCACCTGAGAGGAATTTTGTAATTCACCGGTGGAACAACTAAACAATTTTGCATAGGCTCACGGCCACATTGCCGGTCGAATTCATTGCCATCAGAATAACCAAGAGCTAAATTATCAGAAACATTAAAGCAAGGAACAAAGTTCTCCATCTCCTCGGAACAGAATTCCAATTCTTTGGACTTCAAAGGACCACGAGAAAACTCTCCGATATCCAACAAATCTGAAACAAGCTTCTCCTGGAGTCTTCTATAACCATGGTAAATGTGGCCTCTTGAAGAGGATGAAATTGATAAGGTCCACCAAAAGGATCCAGTAAGAGCAAGAATAACTATAAACACTAAACTAAACTTCAAAGAAAGCAACATCAACTTAATTCGACTTCTCGGGGTGCCAACCATGAATGGATCAGAAGCAAATCCATTCTCAGTAATGCCATTACCATATTTGGAATCAGAATTATTTGCAAAAAGTAACCTCAAAGGAAACCTCAGGGCTAAAGGGCTGTGATCTGAAGAACCCCTCTTCTCCAAATCCTCCTTTTCTGTCTTATCTTTGGATTGAGAGTCCCACAAGTCATTGCTGCATAAATTCTCAGGGACCCTAACCCCAGACACACCTCGATGCAGAGGCCTAGACATTCTCTGAACAACCACAAAAGTGGCACAAAGAAATTCTCTTCAACTATAATAGAAATGTCAGTAAATAGTACTCTATGAACACACCAAGAAACCAATACAAGTGTGTTATTCCAACACCATTAAGATCTGTGTGGAATTAATCATGAAGAGAATCTGGCTCCAGTTGAGCAAAGGCAAAACCTACAACCCCAAAAGAGAAAAAAAGGGAGAAACCGTGTCAAACTTTGTACCTCGCACTTAGAACAGTGAAGTCACAAATCTAATTCAGCATTATTATTATTTTTTTATAAATCATAAGCAAGCAATTCAGCATTACTATTATTTTTATTTTTATATCTAAATTAAAAAAGAAAAAGGAGGAAAAACACAAACTTTCTCTCTTTAGGGAATCAAAAACAGGGGAATAACGACAAGGCAGAGCAGTAATTAATTCACCGCATCAGATCCATCACGGACCCGGTATTGAAAATGGATGTGTACCCACAATCACTAATGAAAACAAAATGAAAACTTGAGAGGTAATTGCAGGTGTGAAGTTGAAATAAAAGCATATGGGTTGGTGGGTATAACACTAACAGAACAGTAAAAAAAAAATCACTAGCTACTCTTACTAACTGTAGCACAAGCTCATTTTGTTTGGATAAAGCGAAAAATAACATCATTGAGTATCCCAGCGGAAACCCAGTAAGATTAAAGGAAAACAAACACAAACCCATCTGCTGTGACTTGAGATCAAACCAGAAAACAAGAGAAAATTTGATTTCTTTTTCATGAAAGAAGAGTAAATAGTATTGTAGTTACCTAGTTATTTTGTTTATTTGGGGAGGCGGTGATTAGAAGAAGGAGAAGAAGAAGAGAAGAATTCACGAGAAATGAGAGTTGAGTTGTGGTTGGTTGCTTGGAACACAAATGAAAACAAAATCTCGTGTTGTCTTTGGCTATGGTTTTTTCTGGTTTTTCTCAGAGATGAACAGTGATTTTCTTTCTCTTTCAATGAAGAGGAGAGTATTAACTTGGTCGAATGATTAGTAGCGCGTTTTGGAAATTAGAGAGAGAAAGAGAAAGCGAGGACACGGAGACACAGAGTCTTGCAGCTTCAGCAAGCAGATTTTTGTACTGATCCGATCGTGACATTGACACTGTTTCCACAACAAAATTATAGTATTGTAATTATATTTATAAATAGTATAATATTAATTAAATTAGTATTCAACGTATTGATTTAGTGTTAAAAAATAAAACTGAGTAAAAATTTCTCAATTCAAACACTTATAAACACACTTTAATTTATAATAAATATTAGTTAAATTAATTTCCTGAGGGTGGGGGATTTATGACAGGCATAGCTTGCATAAACTGAATTTTCTTTTTCATAGCGAGTATTGTATAAGATTTTATTTAAATAATTATGATGATTAAAAAATATTTTTTAGTGTATTGTATTTTAAAAAATTGGTATAACCTTCTATGTTTAACTCTATTTAAAGTTGAACTAGTTAATTAAAATTTTAAAATTAAAAGAAGTTAGATCATTTATGATGAACAAACTTGAAAATAAAATTTAAATGCTTCTAAATTTTATAAAGAATTTTATAAAATGAAATATTCACAAAAATAATCTTATATTATGAAATGAAATAAATAGCTTTTATATCAGTTGGGATTATTTTTCTCAGTAAGGATTTTGTATATCTACAAAAATTTCACTTGAACCAACCACGTTAGAGCATTAAATAAGATGTAATAAATATATTTCATTTAATGATTGGAGATATATTACACTCCTATTCTAAAATAGTAGGAGTATTATTAAAAGTTATCTTAGATTAAGGCACAAGTATTAAAAAGGGTGTTAATAAATAGGGCTTTTAAGACATTAGTTAAGGTTACTATAACTAGAAAAATAATCATAGGAGTAAATTTAGTAAAAACCACAAATTCCAACACCTTTTTATTACATTTAGATTCTTAAATAGTGTCTTTAGGATACTAAATATCATTTGTCTATTAAAAAAATATTAATTATTCTAAAATCTAAAAAAGTTAAGAGTAAATTTAGTAAGACAATATTCTTTATTAATCGCTATAAAATGAGTAAAAGAATGATTGATTTAGAAAAATAGCAGTAAATGTTATCTTGATATTGTAAAGTGACAAATATTTTGGAACAAATATTTTTTGACAAAAGTAACTAATATTTTAGAATGAAGGGAGTAAGGGTTTTTCTAACCTGTGCAATTGCAGGTGTTAGGGAATTGCAAATTAAAAAGAAAACATATCATTAATTGTTTTTCAAACATAACCACATTAAATTTTTTATTTTTTTCAAAAATAATTTTCTATCTTTAGTTTATTAACCTATGGAGTATTACACAGGTTAAAAAAATCCATATTATAAAAGACATATATTGAGTGAATTTTTAATTTTTAAAATAATAAATATTATTAATTTTAATAAAATATTGTAGTTTGATTCTTTAACTAGTGTTATAAGGCCATTATATTTTTTTTATCTTTTTATTACATTATTTTTTTTTAATTTTTATGTTTCTCTTATTTTCAAATTAAATTGAATATTTTTTTGAAAAGTCAAATAATATGTATTAAAAAGAGTATTAGAAGTACTCATATATTTACAAAAAAGACAATAGTAACTAGCTCACATGAAAGAATCATAGGACCGAACCAAAAATGAAGGAGACCCCAAGCAAAATTAAATTGAATCAATCTTGATTTTAAATTAAAATTTGACTTTAATATATATGCTTTTCAAATAATTGATGGAAAATTATATTTGAAAGAGAATGAAAAATATTATATTCCAAATTATTTTTTTATTCCTTTCGGTTCCATAAAAATGGTAATTTTAATGTGAAAGGAAAATAAAAAAAAATACTATATTTCAAAGGATTTAAATAGGAAAAATTAGTTTCCATCTATTAATTATTTCAGTTTGTTGCTTTTTTTTTCTTTTTCTTGATTGTTGATTTTATTTGTTAATATTTATGTGTACACTAAGGTATCCTCCAATCAATTACGAAGCACTAATTTATTTAAGATGTAATAACAATCACTAAAATAGGTTGTATAATCTTGATGGTTGGCTTAGCGGTGTAAGACTCCGTATTCAAATCTCATCTATGTCAAATTTTTAGGGGCTAGCACCAACCACACTGTGCGAACAAGAGAAATTCGTCGTTATAAAAAAAACAATTTTTTTATACATATTTTTGGGTTGAACTCGCTTTGTCAGTATTTTTTTATTAATTAGAAAAAACATCAATTCTATCCTCTCAAATATTTAGTTGTCATTAATTTGGTCTTTTTATATTTTTCATTAAATTAGTGTTAAGAAAGATTGAAAACATTACTAAATTAATCATTTAAAATACACATTTATGATTTTTTTTAATAGAATATTTTTTTTCAGAAAATTAATTTGATGACAAATAAAGCTAGTTACAATAAATTTAAATTTTTCTCTTATTCATTATTATTTCAATTTCAAAAAACTAAACATTTATAATTACTACTCATATATTCTTAATAAGTACAAGTTTAATTCAAGATCGTGTTTGTTATTGCTTATTTTGTAAATTAATTTTTTTAATAAAAAATTAAAAGTTTTTAAGACATTTGTACGTACTTTAAAAAATAATTAGAATAAAAAAATAATCAATTTTTTTGTTTCTTTAGGAGCTATTCTAAGTTGGTTCTCAAAATAATTAACTATAATAAAAAAGAGAAGATTAAAAAGTAATCCTTTTCATTTTAACCAAATATAAATAATTTATGTTTTTTTATAACAATCAATTTTCTATCAAACTTTAAAATCATTTACTACCTCCAGTTTTATATATAAAAAACATAGGACTCATTTCATCAAGACCAATAAATACATATAATAATAGTATTTTTTTTAATAATAACATGATCAAGTTCCTAAAATTTCATATAATTAATATATTTATTTATATTAAAAATATGTATGCTAACAATAAATAAAATGTAAAAATGAGCATTCAAGTTTTCTTTACAATTAATACAACAAAAAATAATACTATTTCAATATTAAGCTTCTTATAAATAAAACAAAAGAAAAAAAAACATTTTTTATCTCTAAAAAACCAAAGATAGTACTCCATTTTTAAGGGGTTAAGCTCATGTTCTTGTGGTTGGTTATTGATTTACCTAACCTGACTACTTTTATTATTTAATTTTACTGAATATTACAAAGAGCATTTAAACTTTAAATACGAAAATAATACCTATAGGTTATCATTATCATGATTTTGATTGTCCTGGCAAGAGAGTACTATCATCAAAAGTGGCTTTTATTTTTTTTTTTTAAAAAAACAAAAAATGAGAGAGAAAAAGGTAATAGTAATAACTGATTTATAGGTCATATGAGTAAATAAACTGTTATTATTAGAAAGAATTAATAAATGAACGCGCTTAACTCTGCTGGCAGAGCCACAGTTCCAATCCAATCCCACTCTCTTTCCCATTTCAGTAGTATTTTTTTTAGTCATCCATATATCTTTTTTTTTTTGGGTAATATCTTAATTTAAATGATCGTATTTAATTTTATTTTTGAAAATTCTTAATATATTTTTTTACCATAAAATGATATGAGTAAAAGTTTTCATGTAAAATAATAAATACCACTCTATATTGAATGATTTACGAACAAAACTATTCAATAGGATAGAACGGTGCCTAAGAAAGCACCAAAATAAATTCCCAAAAAAAAAGGTGCCAACTAATTATTCCCAAAATGCCATATGATCCTTTTTTTCTTTTTTGGTTCTCATTTTGCTTTTTGAAGGTATAAACGCCAGCTTGTCAAGCTAATAATACGTCATACGTCAACAAGGCATAAAAGAAATGGAAAGATGGATTTTTTTAAAGAAAAAAAATGCACATTATTATTCATTTTTTAATTTATTTATAATTAATTTAGAGTATATTTTTTGAAAAAAATGGCCAGATGATCTCACATAATGATGATATAAGGTAGTTATTAATGAGTTGAAAAATGAATAATGATGTGTACATATTATTGTTATTTTTAAAAAAAGTTACTATTAAAACTATAGGAATGGAAGGTAAACTGATATAATAGTATTTCATTTTGTAGTAGAACATTTTTTTTTTTGTTGATTCTGTAAGAGATTTGAATTAGTTGTTGATTTTATATTTTGTTAGTTATTTTAATCTCTGATGTTAAGTAATATTAATGAAATGTTTATGTGGTAAGTTATTTGATATATAGGAATTCATCAAGCAACGTTTTGGGACGAAAATGTAGCATTTTCGAGCTCAAAATTGTGTTTTTTTATAAGTGATTTAAGATATTAAAGTGACTTGCGCTTTACAATAAAACTCAAATTTAGGCCTCAAAACCTGTGTTTTGACTCCAAAATGTCATTTGGTCACTTATATAAACTCTTATATATAAAATTACATGTTAGATACACTATAAAAGTCACTTAGTGACCGAAATTAAAGTGATCTACAGAGTAAAAAGTTATACACTAATTCAGTTATTATATAAAATCAGCAACTAAAATGTCTCTTGACTAAAGCAAAAACAAAAATGCTACTTGTTGAATTTTTTAGCGCATATTTGGATAGAAGTGGATTCACGTTAACATGGATTCACTTCAACGCTACTTTTTGTTGCGTTTATTGGATCAGCCTCGGCTTATGTGTCAAATTTATCTCAACCATTGATTTATTTATCTTAATGTGATTTGACGTGATCCGACGCCAATCCAACCACACGCTTCCTTTTATTCCTCTGTTACTTTTATTCCTCTGTTTCTAAGTTGCTTCATTTTATTTTTGACTTTATTTATTTCTGTCATTCAGGTTTACATTTATCAATATCATAATGCCATCAATTAATTAGTTATATTTTAAGTCTCTGTTATTTTAAAGAATGATTTAATCATGCCATTAATGCATGCATTTAAAATTTTTAATTCGATCTCCGAATTTATTTAAAAAATTTATAAGCCAGTGTAACCAAATTGAAAATTATAAATAAAATTCAATAACCTATTCAAATTGTTCTTAAAAATATGCTAAAATAAAATTCATTAATAATGTTATAATGTTAGAGATCAAATTAATCAATAAAAAAAATGTGATGAATTAAAATAAAGTTGGATGAAAGTCACCTATAAAATTGAGAATCTTTTAGACTAAAATATAATAAACTCAAGTGTGAAACCTTGAGAAACTTGAATGCCATCCATGGGATTCTTTCTTTGCTCCTTCATGAATGGTAATACAATGTGCCATTTTGACTTGAGCCTGAAACAACGGACACTGACCCACACATTATTATATATTTATATTAGTTATTGTCATTGATTAAAAATTTTAAACATTTGGTACACATTCACCTTCAATATATAAAGTTTTATACACATTTGTGGCGGTTTGGCAAAAACTCATATTGTGATTGGAAGATTACTCAACTTCATTTCCTTCTCTATTCTTTGGGTGAAAATTTATTAAGATGCAGCTGCATGGAAAGTACTTCTTTCATTCTTTTGATAAATGAAAGTATCTTGTTATAATGAGATATAGTTATCAATGTAGAAGTGCATTCTTGATTTATAGTTAGATGACCTAAATTTTGATTTGAAGTGTTCGAATTAAATTTTGAAAAAAAAAAATTGATAAGACTACATTAGTTAGTTTTAAACATGGTTTTGGATCCAAATTTGAGAAAAAAAATTTCTATTAAATTAGATCATGTTTTGTTAACTATAAAACAAACACACACCGGATACCATTGATCGCAATAAAAGTTGAAGTACAAGTTACATAAAAAAAACACTGAGGGTTAAAAATATCTTACTCACATGAACTTTATCTTATATGTTTACTATAATACTATAAATCTTAAAATTTGTATTGGTTTCATATACTTTGAACGTGTACTATACTATAAAAATTATATTTAGTGATTGTTTTTATTTAATTTAGTAAAGATATTTTAAATTTGTGATAGTTAAAACCGTTACTAAATATATGACTTTGTTTTTTTAATCGGTCAAACACATATCCTTACACTACACTATATTACTCTTAAATCTACTCTATCGAGGATCGAATCCCTCTATTTGAGTTTCTCCTTATGCCACTTGAGCTACAAGCTCTCGGCAAATATATAACTGTGTATTTCAATGCAAATTCTAAAAGTAAATAAGACTAAAATGCACACTTTAAAAGCAAAGTACTTTTGGAAGAAACAAAGATTTTACAAGGATCAATCTTTTTCTCTCTTTTATTTGAGGGGGAGGGGGAGGAGGGTAAATAAATATACAGATGAATCTAATCTTATTAGTCTTTTGTAATATTTATTTTTCTTGATAATTAAAAAATTCATTCATTCAAAATACAAATCAATTCAATATACATTACCAACAAAGTTTGACATGGTTGATAGTTAGTTTGGTCCTTTCGGTATGTTGAAAGTGGTTCGAATTCTAGTCGGCATATAGAAAATGATTTGTAAGGAGAAATTGTACCTAGTTAGGTGGCTCTCCACCTATAAAGAATTAGTTTTCGACTGTCAATTAAGGATACCCTTGATGAAAAAAAATTTTTTACATTAATTTGATTTAATTAAATCACATTTTTTTATTTCTTATTTTCTTATAGATTTTTTCTAAAATATACAACAAATCTACTACACATACATGCATCACATGATGTTATAGTGTTTGATCAACGAATACTTTTTCAGAAATATTATTTACCAAAATTTTATTTTAATGATCTCTTTTAAAGTCTTTGTTGGCCTTCCTTTATCACTTTTAACCATGCATGTTAAAATTGTAAATCACTTATATTTTTTCTTTAGGTATTCTTTATTTTATTATTAGAGTAGAAGATTAATCCTTTGGACAAACAAATTTGTCCTCCCAACTAGTATTTTTCTATGTCTCAAACCTAGATTCTTCTACTAAGATCATAATTTATATCTATCATTACACCAACACCCTCGTTAGTTATTTAAAAGTTCTTTTGCTTTTCATTTTATTTATTTTCAACACCTTTATTGGTCACTTTGAAGTTCTTTTACTCTAAATTTTATTTATTTTCTTTTAATTACTCTCCTTAACTTTCTGCCCCCAAACATATTTTGTTTGGTATCGTCCCTGTTGGTATTTAACTAAATGTATGTGTTGTGACTCATGTCTCAGTTTGGAGCTTGGTTTACGATTTACATGAATGGAATGTGCAAGTTTGTGAAGTTTGACGATGAGAATTTTGATTGAAAAATCACTTTTGACTTGTGGCAAATTCACAGCAAAGTGTTGACACAATCAGGATTACACATGAAAGATAAAGTCCAATTTTAATAAAAGGTTGTAAGTCATGTGCTAGCACTAGCAATGTCTCTTGTGTTGAAAAAGGATGATCCTTATGGTATTGTTGCCCTGTCATTAAGAAGGATGAGCCAAATTCCTAGTTGCTAGTAGATCTATAATTACACACAAGTATTGGCTGTCATTGATGCTTAATATGTGGAGATTGTATATAGTCCTTGGTTGACATTAGTGCAAGGTGTATGGTAAGATTTTACACGATTATTGACTGACATTGATGTAGGGTGTATGGTGATAGCATATATTCATTGATTGACATTGTGTATGATGATTACACACAGATGCAAGTTGTGCAATGAAATTATGTTGATGGCTTATGAATTCCTAGGAAAAGATGGCATGGAAGTTGTAGCCAAAATTATCAGCAAGGTTTTGACATATCAACAATAACTTGGGGTGACTTAATAATTTCGAGCATACCTTTTATGGTGGAATATAATTGTTTATATGAACAACGATTATTGTTGACAATGATTGTTAGTGAAGGAAATAAAATAGATGTATCTATTTTAATCACGGTGCATGGAGATATTTAGAGTTGATGAAAATTACGCATCTTAAAAGTCTCACTTTACTTAGGATTGCAATGAGAGTGGAAAGCCAAGGCTATATATATAACACACTCAAGTCTATAGTTTCAACTTGCACCAATTATACTTTAAGTTTGTATATGTCTTTTCTTTCTCTCATATACTCATGTATTAGAGTATTGTGAGATGTAGTTAAATGTTTACTTTGGAGAGTGTGGGTGTATTGGTTCTAAGGTGTCGAGAGTTGTTTGGGAGAAAGGTTTATATGTTGTAAAAAATCGTATATAGTATTATCCCCTTGTTATCGTCAAACAACAATCACCATTTTTTTTTTACAATTTTGGAGTTTTTCCATGTTAATTCTTGTGTTGTCATTTTTTTTCTTATTTCTCTATTTTAAGCGTAGTTTTCAAGGGAAAAATGATGTTTTACCCAATAATATATTAAAGTTGATGGTGTGACCAAGTGACTAGCTCAGACAAGAAACTAGTAGTGGATTGGTTATCCTTGCATAGAAGTCTTCTTGGCAATATGTGTAGGCTAGGCAGAGTGTCCGGTTGATGTGAGCCAACAACAATGCAAGTATAAAGAATCTATTGGCAATAATGGCTCAGGTCTAACGCTACTAGAATACTTGTGATAAAAAAGCAAAGCTTTTGATTGAGGAAGAGCATTACACGAGCAGACTCAAACTCGAGAGAGATTATTGGGATTTTAATTACAAGTACTACATTAGATAAAAATGAAAAAGGAGATCAACGTATAAGTGAGAAGACCCATCAGCCAAATACCTTAAAGTTTTGGGTTGGAGTTGGTGCGTATATCACTTGAATAATTTACTTCTTAATTAGCCCATGTTGGAGGTCTTATATCGGTGTTTTAGGTTCTACACTACATGATATTTAAAACCAACACTCACGGCCATATAAAATGGTCATATATAATAGGGTAAAATATATTTTTAGTCCCTATAAAATAGGGTATTTATGTTTACTGTATAAAAATTTTTTTTTGCATTTTGGTCCTTATAAAATGAAAAATTGTTGTTTTTAGTCTCTATCTTTAAGAAATTTTTGTTAAGTGCTATCTAGGATGACGAAATGCCATGTATCAATACCAAATCAGATCTAAATAATTTTGTATTTAATATTAATATTAGTTTTTTATTATTTTATTAATAATGAAAAATAATAATAAAAAAGAATTTTCGTTTGGAAAGTCATACTACATAGATTAGGAAGGAAGAGTGAGAAGACCATCTTTGTTTTGTTTTGTTTTCTTATTAATATTTTTTATTATTAATAAAATAATTTATATTAATATTAAATTAAAAAAATATTTATATCTAATGTGGTGTTGACATGTGACACTCCGTCATTCTAGTCAGCACTTAACGAAAATTTCTTAACGATAGGGACTAAAAACAATAATTTTTCATTTTACAGCAGAAACTAAAAAATTTATAAGCAAGAGACTAAATACATATTTTATCCTATATAATATTGCGATGGAGTTTTCCTTTAAGTTTATTGAATACTTCATAATCACAAATAACTCTTAATACATTTTTTTTATTTAACCACCAAACTTATATTATCATGTGTAACATCTTCATTAATTCATTAATCTATCACTTTTCATTTGAATAATAAAAAGATATTCCAACATTTACGCAAAACATTTTTCTTAGCTTGCAAAACTCAAAGTTATAAATTCATTACACCCTCCATTTTTTCATATTTATTAATTTATTAATTTTCCCTCTCCTCTTTCCTTTTTTTTTTTTCTCTCTTCCGATAATCTAGTATTGTGTGGCCCTGATCCTTACATTGTCATGTGCTGCAAATTCATACGTACGTAAAGAACAGTGTACAGTACCCACTACATGCTTGAGACTTGAGTCCCTCCATAACCATTCCCATCCCTCATATGCATCATACATGCATGTACTGACAACGTAACTGCTAATTTAATTTCTTGATGCTTTTGAATTTTTGGACAGCACAATTTAGTTATATTTCTTTTTTTCAAAATTTAATTAGTAGGATGAAACTTGAAAGTGACCCAATAATTCTATAAGAAAAAAAGATTTTCGTACTCACATTTTTCGTATACTCAATTTATACTCATGGTTACACACGTTAAAATATCTGGTTATACATGTAGAAGTTTTGTTGAATTTTTATTTTTACGCTGTAACCACATATTTCTACACATATAACTATCAAATTCGAAAAAATGCTATAACAAAAAAATAACTAATGTAATCATTTTTTCAACGAGTACAAAAAACCTTAAGTACAAAAATCAATACTTTTGTATAAGTTCTACGAAATTGTCCAGTATAACTAAAGCACAAAATTATTCTATTTATCTCACTTATACTTAACATCCCGTGAATTAAAAAGAATTGAACATTTTCTTTGTCCGCTAATTCAGTATTATGCGGGCACAAAGTATATATCTTCAAGTAATTAATTATTGCAAAACGCTTATAAAAAATTAATTATTGAAAAACCATTGTACTACTAATTTTCATCAAGAAATGTGAACGGTGAAATGAATGTGCCCTTCCAATTATTTTCTTCCACTAAGACTATCCCTTTCATCTTTTAAAATTTCAAAATAGGATATAAAGGAAGTTCGTTAGACGTCAAAATTGAAGAAAAGTGGGAATAGGACACAGCTTATTCAGTTATTCTAATTCATTATCATGAAAGTGATTTGCGCACAGTTAAAAGTTAAAACTGTAAATTACAGATCGAGACCCTCTTGAATTCTTACAGAATTAAATCTCATGGGAGTAACACTCAAATTTGGTAACAAAAAGTAAAAATAAATAAATAATTGTAAGAAGAATTGCATATTCTGTAAGTATATAATAAATTCATTCGAACATGTAAAACGAAAATTTGTCGCGCTATGATACGTGTAATTCACGTGAGAATACAGTAAGACGCACGTGGCAGCTTCCAAATGCAAACTGACAACCAACAATTCGATCATGCCAAACATTTATGATACTTAAAAAAATATATAGAATTACTATAATAAAAAAAATTCATCAGTTTTGTTAAATATGTTATTAAAATTTAAAAATGTAGCATCAGACGAAGGTACAATATATTATAATATTTTTTGAAAAAAGGGAGGTTGATTTATGAATCAAGATAGGATAGAACATATATATATTAGAAAGAGTTAAAATTGAGATAAGAGAAAAAAATGAAAAGAAAGGGAAGAAGTGGATATATACTCCTGTACGAGAGGGGTGAAAAGAAAGTGTGCGAGATTTATTGGATTTATAAGTTAAAAAATGTTGTGTAAAGGTTTTATTTTAATGTGAAAAATTATCTTTAAACATGATTTTGAATTCTAGTCAAATATATTTTAACGTGATTTTTTTTCGTTTTAACGTGATTTTGAGACTGAAATTACATTGAAAACGTCGAAACAAACACATCTCAAGTATCTCGAGTGTGTTTGGTTTTCAATTTATAGAAATTAAAAATGTTTTATCAAAAATTAAAAATTATTTTATCCGCTTAACGTGATTGAAAATTTATCTATATCTATGTGAAGTTCCTCTAATAAATTTTCTTTTTAAGAAAAAAGAAAAAGAAAAGAAAAAGCGGCGTTATGTGTGTCGGTGGACCAACAAATAGACGCGTCGGCGAGAGGCATAGAGTGGGAATTGGAGAATTGGAGTGTTATGTGTCACAGACAATTGAAATTTCTTTTCAAATAAAAAATAAAAAAATTTTTGGTTGTATGAAATAAATAGTATTTATAGATAAATAATTTTGAAAATTATGATTTTACATTCTGTTGAATTTAAGATGCTATTAGAACAGAGATAAAAATTACGAATATTAAAAATATATAATACATAAAAATAAAAAATGAATAAAAAAATAAATGTTGTTAAATTCTTTTGGGTGTTGTGTTGTGTGGTTTTCTGACTCTGATAGTCTGATTGAAGGTTTGTGTGTGTCACGGGAGAAAAGATCAATTTGGGGTTAGCTAGATGACAAAATTGGTTGTTTCGAATCCTGCACAGACAATTTCTTTAACCAAAACGATTCTCATTTACACATATTTAGATAAGATTTAGGTTACAAAATTTCAGAACTTTTATATCGGTAGTGGTTTTTTTTTTTTAACAAAGGAAATGAAAAAAAAAAAAGTTAAGATCATTTTGGAAAAGAGTCCCGATTTTATCCGCTAGAAGAGCAAAAGTGATTATAGGAGGACATTTCTCCAGAACAAGATGTCTTCTAAAAAAGGTTAATTGTATCCTTGGTCAAGATATCTGCGTACTGATTGACTTTTCGAAGACAATGAGAAACTGAGACATTCCAAAGGCTTATGAAGCAAAGTCCGAATGTCAGCAATGATAACAACATAGGCATGGATACATGTATTCGTAGTATCCGAAACCAAACTCACGGCCAATAAACAATTAGATTGAAGAAACATATATAGACCAATAGCCACGATTCCAAGTTAACGAAAGACCAACTAGAATTGTTTGGAGTTCTATGAGAGTGGTCTCAGAAGCCCGACATTTACCTTAAAGCCGAACAATCAATCACTATCATCATTATGACAGATAATATCGGTAGTAATTTTGAATTTTAAATAAATTCAATGAAAGTAAAAAATGTTTATTATTTTAAAAAATATTTACACTTGTAATAAAATTAAAATATAATCAAACGGACCCCTTTTTTTTTTTTGTTGCCAATTTGGCTTAATGTTCTAATTTTTAGATTGTTTTCGTTATTGGAGTTGGATAGTTACAACAAAAGGCAAATTTTGTCTTTGTTTTTCCTCTTTGGTTAATAGTTTGCTTTTATATTGTAATCTTGTGGATACTTTTTATGCTCTTGTCAATAAAATCATTTTTCTTTGATAAAAAACATATTTATTTTAAAATATTATATAAAATGTTACAACAGCGTCGGTTTATTTTAATTTTCATGGCAATTGTGGCACACAATAGCCTAAACTTATTCCTTTTTTAAGAAGAATAAGATATTTTTTTGAAAAACGTTAAACAATATCCTAAAGATACTTATTAAAAATATAAAAGTAGAAATGTTTCATTAGAATTAATAATATTTATTGTTTTGAAAGTTAAAATTTTACTTAAATGTTATTAATTCCAATAAATTTTTTTTTTTAAATTTTAACAAGTGCCATTGAGACATTGTTTAGTAAGTCCCATATTTTTTAAAAATAATTATCACATAAGTCCTTAACTTTACAATGAAAATTCACCTAGATCTCTGATTTTCATGAGAATTCACTTAAGTCTCTGACTTTTTCTTTTTCCAAGATATTTATCTCTTAGTGCAGTAACATGAAATGATATTTAAGTTTATAGGAGTAATATAATAAATATTTCTATTTCTTACAAAAGAAATAAAATTAATTTTTAATTATTATCCTATAATAGCATCTCCTTATTATATTATATTAAATATTAAAAGTGTGAGTTTGAAGTAAAAGCCCCACCTATCCATGCATAATTGACGGATCAAAGGTAGAAAATCGTAATATATAATATTTTATGGAATATCTCAATACTCGCGAGGACCTTGAATATCAAACTTACGGCCACACCAATGGGAAATAATGGTATATTTTCTTATTAGCGTTCTTTTTTTTTTCTTTTTTCTTTTTCATCATTATGAGTTTGTTTAATTTGTTTTGGTTATATTTTTGTCTCAATCACAATTTTGGTATCATAGTAGGTTAATTGTCTAATTTTAGAGTTTGAAACAGTTTTTGTTTTTGTTTTTAAAAACTGTATTTTAAAACCGTTTTCAAAAACGGTTTTTAAAAAAATTGAGAGTAATTTTCAATACAAATTTGCCTGTAAATTCAGAAAACTAAAAATCAAAACAAGTTTTAAATGTTTTCAAATTTTAGTTTTAAAATACTAAAAAACAAAAACTGTTCCCGAAAAACTATTTTTGAAAACTCGTCTGCCAAACGGATTCTTTAGTTTTCTATTTTAAAAAACAGAAATCAAACAAGCCCTTAATCTCTGAAATTTTAATTGAGCAATTTTAGTTCTTATAAGATTTAAAATATAAAAATTAGGTCTTAAATTCTAGTTTCAGTTAAATTTAAAAAATTATATTTTACGTTATTGTTTAGTAAGTTGATGGAATATTAAATGATTTCGGATTGATGTGAAATTATATAGAGATAAATTATATGATAAGTAATTTCAATGCAATGATAAATTTCGTAAAACAATTATGCAATAAAAAGTTATTAAATAATATAAAAGTAATATAAGTTCATATTGGTATAAACATATTAGCTTAATTCATGTTTTGGTCTTTTTTATTTTTATTTTAATTTTAGTAATTTTGATCTCTCAAGTTTTTAGGTGGGAAGGATTGAGACCACCCAATTTTGGCAATTTTACCATCCAGAAATCATAAATTTATATATTAAAAATGATGGTGCCACTCCTAATAGGAATGATGCTAATCCCTTTTACCAAGTTTTAAATGGACAATTTTGATCTTATTTGTTCAAAACTGCGATTAATTTTTTTTTTAAAAAAAACCAACAGATGGATCAAAATCGCCTATTTTAAAAATAAAAGGAGTCAAAATTACCCTTTAAAATTTTGGAGACTAAAATCACCCAAAAATCAAATAAGGAGACCAAAATTGTAATTAATTTCTCCTCTATAGGATTTCAGTGTTTCATGACTGACCCTACAATGTGTAGTTTTACACCAACCACAACACCTCCATTCATTTTAGTTTTTTTTTTTTGCATCAATGTGGCATATGGACCTATGCTTTGCTGAAATTAAAGTATAGGGGTACAATTTTTCTTTTAATTTAATTTAATTTCTATATGCTCGTGTTAGGAAATTAAAATTCATACCCGTCGACATTCCGTCAAGAGTTGATATTGATCGAAAACGTATAAAAAAACACAAAAAATAATAAAAGTCTCATAATTATTAGCTAATTTGATAGGGGTATTTTTACTTTTATATAGGAGTGGGTTTGGGTTGGTTTGGTTTGATTTCGAGGGATTTTAAAATCTGAACCAAACAATTTTTATTGGGTTGGGTTGGTTTGGTTTTGTAAAAAAAATTGTTCAATCCGAACCAAACCAACCCGACCAAGTTCGGTTTGGTTTGGGTTGAGTCTTGGGTTGATAAATAAGAAATTAAAATTATGAAATTATTTTAAAAATTCTAAAAAATTTATATTACTTATAGCTTATGAAATCACTTAACTATTTTTTTTAGTGACTCATCTATACAAATATAACAAAATAAACAAAAATAATTATAAATAACATAAACTTAAACATAGAAATCAAACTCATAATTTTTCATAATATAAACTCATAAGTCATAATGTCACTATAAATCACAAAATTAAAAACAAACAAATCAACAATAGTTTTCAAAATATGTTATTTCTTAGTAATATACTAGGCTACATACCTATCACCCATCAAGCTATAATTTCTCATAAGTCCTAAGTCATTTAAAATATACCAATAAGGTAATAACTAACAACAGTTACATATCAATATATACCAAGGACTGAGTTGAGGTATAACTGTGTTCAAAATTAGGTTTGAGACCTTTAGTTTTAGGTTTTAGTATATTCATTATTAAGCCTACATTTAAAATTTATATATATCGAATATAATTTTAAATTTTGATCAGTTTGGTTCGGATTGGATTAGATTTAGAAATGCAAATCTGACATCCAAACTCAACCACTTCGGTTTCATTGGGTTGGATACATTATTAGTTTGTATTGGTTTGAGTTGGGTCAAAATAGTGTTTGAATTGGTTCGGATTAGTCGGGTTATCGGATTACCTACCCCTATTTTTAGATGTACACGAAAATGCTTTAATAAAATGTTTATAATTTCAAAATTAAATTATTACAAGTTTTATAAGCAGTCATAAACTCAATTCATTTTAAAATCAAAATATGAATTAATGGAGGGAATTTTTTTTTTTTTTATTTCTCGTAAGGTTCAAAATGTAATTGGGCAATTCCCATGGATTATTTAGCAGTTTAATTACAATTGGCAAAGCCAAGGAGGGTCATAGATCCAAAATCTGACTTACTATTAAATGAATATTGTGATTTTTTTAGAATAATTTTTTTATCACTGAAAACAATAGATGGAGCAATTATGACAGAGAGAATTTAATCGAGGAATGGAGCCGAGTCCAATAGAAAAAAGGAACTGTGATGTGAATTTTTTAAGGGAATTTTATAGTTTGAAGATTAAAGTGTTATCGATAAATTTTTTTTTAGGAAAATATTTTTTTTAAGGATTCAAACAGAAATTTTTTTTAAAATATCTTCATACACATTTTTTTTACAAACCTAATATGTTTTTAGTAGACTAAATATTTTGGGTAGGTGTTTGGGTAAGTGTGATGTGATCTAAAGAGCTTTGCGTTACACAAGTCAAATATAGGTTGGAATTACGTTACGTTCCACCATTCTTGTTTTCGTCAATATAATATAATATAATATAATATAATATAATATAATGCTTTTGACTTAATTATGTGTTTTGTGTATAGCTAGTTAGATCTACCAAATACTACTTAAATCTACTAGTACTACTCTGGTACTACCTTTTTTTGCGGCTGCATGTGTGGATCCAAATTCTTTCAAACCTCTATCAAAGAAAATTAATTAAAGAAATATTAATTAATAGTTAAAGTCATGTGCAGTACTATTTTTTTTTGAAAGAAGGGAGCTAAACCATAGGAAAACAAAAAATTACATGTCTCCATGAACCGAGAGTTTGACAAGATATAAAACATAACAAGTGACACAAAAGAAGGTTCAAAATTTATTATTTGATTGAAATTATTTGTCATATAATTTATCTTTACATAATTTTACATTAGTTCAAAATTATTTAATACTCCATCAATATTAATGGTGTCACGAAGAAAAAGTATCATGACCACACCCATACACAATGCACACAATAGTCTCCATAATCTTGAAGTGCACAACATGTGGATAAAATCAATTAATTGCTTGACCCAAATGGACACCACACACAGCAAAGAAAGACCTACCATGCCCTCAAGACTCGTTCACTTCTTCCATACCTCCACATACATATAATATATCTTAATTTGTAGCAATTCTCTTCAATAATAACTACTTTTCAATACTTTGTAAAAACGTGACTAATAGAAGAGTTGTTGTTGTTCAAGAAATGAAATGAATCATTGCATAAGAAGAAACATGGCTTGTCACCTTAATTTAGTGACAACCAATGAGCACCACCAGGTCCCATCATTGCATGTGACGGCCTTAAGGATCACCACTTATTAGTAACTTGATGATTTGATGGTTACAGTGCAAATAATCTTCAAGCACCCATGTCCTAGCTAGCTCTTAGAATTTACAAAGTGCCATACACTATACCATTGATATATCATTAATTAGGGTCTCTTGTTTGCATTCTTATTTTTATTAAAGATAATATATACATCAATGGTTTTTAATTTTCACTAAAGATATTATGTATTTTTATTTTATTTTTTACCAAAGGTATCTCCTAACCGACAGTTGAATAATATAAAAAAAGTGTTAGTTAGAGACAACTTTTAGCCGCCGTTATAGATAAAAGCCTCAATGCTAATTAGCGGCGGTCTGACTTTGCTAAAGTTGACGCAAATGATGCTGCCAAGAGCCCAAAAAAACCATGCTAATTAGCGGCTGCTTTAGTCGTTGAAAAATTAGCAGTGAAATAATTCCAACAAACAATGAAAAGAGTAATAATGTCCAATAAAAAATAATAAAGAGTAAGCACATCCAGCAAAGTAAACTAAAAATAAATTCGAACAAAGAAAACTAAAAATAAAAGGTAAAATTAATATCCGATAAAGAAACTTACAAATAAATTAATCCAACAAATCTCTATTAAGATCAGTGACGACGAGTGGCGCAGGTGGGATGAAGGTCCTCTATATCCTAGCTTGTTTATCATACTCCTTGTTATAATGTAGATGTGGATGTGACGGCCTTGATGATTGTTCGCCATGGTGCCAGGGACGAGATTCCATGGTAGCTAGACATTGTATCATCCTCTCCATGCTCTCCTTAATCGCGGGTGCCATTTATCTACCTCCTTAACATCTGTGTCTGATGACCTCCGTTGGGCCTCACGCACAAGCCATATCTCCTCATCACGGGCCTCACACATAAAGAGCTCCTTGCGACGCAACACCTCTAGCTCTTCAGTAATCCCTTCGAGGTGTAGTGATCACCGAAGTGAGTTTTACTTTTCTCAACAAAGTCTTTTCCATGCGCATAGATCAGGATTCAAATCTCTATCAACATATTTAAAGAACTCGACTATTTACAAATTGTGTCGTGCTTTGTTGGTGGATTTTTATTTTTTCTAATAACATGCTTATTTTTTAAAAGTTGATGAAAAACAACTTTAAAAAAAAAAACTAAAAAGAAGATTTTCATATTGTCCAAACATTATATGATAAATTTTGTGTTTACTTGATTCTTAATAAATATTAAATAAATATTGGAACCTTAATTTTAAAAATTAAATCATGATAGGTAATTCAAATTTAAAAATTGTAGTTGCTGTCATATTATAATTAGATTAATGTTACACTGCTACACTGGGATGTGGCTAGAAGCAGCTTGACCTGGTTCAACTAGGGTTATTCAAAAAGACTTGAGTAATCATATTGAATTGATAACTAAATTTAAGTGTACCAATAAAAAAGGGAATCACTTGATAAAAAATAAATCATAACCAAATTTGAAAACCACTTCCGAACAGGTTTGGGATAATTAAAACGGCTTAGGTTTGGTCCGGTCCAAAAAGCGGTTTAAACCAGTTCAGGTATGACGAAATTAAGTTTTTTTCATAAAAATAAAAAAATGGTTTAAAATCAATTCGAGTCAAAAGGGTCCGGTTTAGAACCAATTTGAGAACTACAAAAGTAATTCAATTCTATAATTCTAACCATTTATTAATTTGGTATGCATGATTTCGATTTGATTTTTGAATGAACTAGAATCATAGTTAGGCTCAACCCTAATTACTAAATGCCATATATTAATCATGCATCCAGAAATGGATTATGGATGGGTACAGTGCAACTACTTTATACACTCTTTTCAGGTTTCTGTGATAAAACAATGGGTCCAATAAATGCAGCCAAACCAATAGGCAGAATGGGCAACCACAACACTTAAAAGAGTAGTGGATTTATTTTTGTTGTTGTACATATGTACTACTCTCTTCTTTTAAACCTGCAACTTTCAGTTTGTCCTCCTTAGAATTTTAGCTAGGGAGTATTTTTAAGTAACTAAAATGACTTTCTTCGCCATTGCTATGTAACAGTGTATCATGAATTTATGATAATTTGGATTATCAGATAAAGGTCAGTTAGCTTACACAAGAATTTCAAAGTGACAAGAAGTGAATTCATGCTTTTATTTAATTGCGTAAAAATACATTTCTTACAAATTTAATTTTTGCAATGAAAATTGAAAAACATCTTTTCCTAAATTAATTTCAAGCTAGCATTCAATGAATTTTTCTGGCTCTTCTTGAATTATTCATAGTACTGCTCTGTTGTTCTTGATATGAATTCAGGATAGACAGATAATCGATGGGGAATAATCTCTTTTTTTATTTTTATTTTTGAAATATAATCATGAGAACAATTATATTCAAAACACAATAATGAAAATGTTGGTCCATCAATGATTCAATATGGACACAAATTAAATTCTATTTCATTTATGGTGACATGTGTTATAATGGTGTTCTTCTTGTGCTTCTCTGTATATAAGACTTGAGAATTTAGTGCGTGTTTGGTACTTCCTTCACTAATTTAATTTTGTTTTAAAATTTCTCAAAAAGTTAGCAGCAGTTTTTTTTTAAAAAATTAAACCAAACACCTACTCAGCATAAAAATTCAAAGAAAATTTTAACAGAGTAGGTTATATTACAAAAGAGATATTGTCAATTTTATTATTGATCATGTGAAAAGTTGAATCTGCCAAACACCGAAATTAATTAGTTGCAGATTCTTCTATAACAATGAGGTTCAAATTAAAATAATGTTCACAACTTGCTAATTAACATTTTATACATAATAATGGTAGGATTATAAAATGAGTTAAAAAATACTTATTTCAGGAACGCCAATCAAAATCAGATTATTAAATAACTCTAGATCTAGAGAATGAATATGCAGTGAAAGCTAGTGTGAACTTTTTTTTTTTTTTTTTTGATGTATGAAAAAAGAGGAATTTATTTCAATAGTGAGATGAATGAGTGTGTACCTAACCCATATAGTTGTATTGGCATATTGCCACTATTGAGTCAGCAGTTAAATAAGAACTTTAGAACAAAGATAGTTTATAAGGACCAAATTCTCTGAAGTGATTATTTCACTGATGTTTGGTAAACAGAATGCCTTAAATTGGGTGTACTTTCATTAGAACTTATCAGTACCTTCTTGTTGTCAAAGAGTGTACAATATATAATAATAATAATAAAAATAAAAAAAAGAGTGTACTATAATGTTGAAAAGTAGTATATAGAGTTGAAAAGGGAAAGAGACATAGCAACAAAACTTGTTATGGTTAATAAATAATTGAGTCATTTAAGTATATGGATAGCGATTCGAATTCTAGTGATGTGTATAGAAAATTTTTTTTGAGACAAACAAAAATTCTTTTTAGTAATCTCTATACCTCAAAGAAATTAGTTTTCACTTATAAGTAGAAGCCCATACTAAAAAAAATGCAATAAGAAATTATGATTTTATTAATGAGTTTGTATAATTATTAACGAAAATAAAATAGAAATATTTTTATGCTATACACTTTTGCCTATCAAAATTTTTTCCTACATAATAACTAAATAAATCACGAATACTTTTTTTCTTTATGTGATTTTGCTTCTTTAAGTCCTTTAATTTGACTAGAGTGAAAAATCATATGATGACTTGGACTCAAAATAGTTTCTTTTTTTTTTTTTTTGTATAGTACTATAGTGTACGACGTATGTTTAAAAAAAAAATACATTACATGATCATTAGCCTCTTGTTAGAGAAGGGTTGGAGTATGGTGTTATAAAAAAGAGTAAACGAAAGTAATATTATAAGTTTGACACTCATAATTTTACTCTTATTTTCTCAGTCATACAACACTTTCCTGTCTAGTTAAGAGAATTTGAACCGTTAAAAAATATTTAAAATAAAAAAAATTCAATTGAGTATTGGTGGAAGGGATTGAGGTCACCCCTATTAAAAGTGATACTATCTTTTTTAATTTACAGATCCATAATTTTTATATATAATAAAGGGATGGTGGAGCTCATTTTTGATCCAAATAAAACTCACCCATTTATTTGATGGAAGGGATTAGCATCATCCCTATTGGGAGTGACATAATTATTTTTTAATATATAGATTTATGATTCTTATATATAAAGAGATAGTGAGATTTCTAAACTTAGGTGGTCTCAATCCCTCCTACCATTTTTTTTTGGTCTATAGAACTTACCCAATATTTTTTATTTGGTCCTCACAAAACTCACCCAAGTACAATGTGATTTTTGTCATAAACTAAATAGAGGAGACAGCCCACAAAGCAAACTACTCGAGGTTGGAAATTATTTGCACCGCATTTCTACTACTGTCACCACCCTTTAGTACCCGAAAAGGAATTCGAAAATTTTAAAAAGTATTATGGAAAATGGATTCCAAAATCGAAGGGTGGTGCAAATAGTTGAGATGTGCTTGGGTTAAGAATAAGGCATATCACTTTGGCCACTACTAAACGCCAAAAAAAATTTACCTAAAGAATACTAACCCAAAAGTAAAAGAATTGGTCAAAATAAAAGAAAGAAAGAAATAAACTTGGACAAAAATATGAAAAAGAAAAAAACAAAAATATAGCTACTAATAGATTGAAGAACGCTGGGGTTGGCACCACCCACTTGAAAACAACACCACTCTTTTTATAAAGTAGCATCCGAAATTCATAAAATAGTAAAAATCAAAAGCAAACTACCCTGATTTTTTTGGATGTTTCTGGATGTTATTATCCAAAAATATAATATATTTTCTAAATGGGGTGGTGTCAATCCCTAGAATGAATTTCTAAGGGGGTGTGGTGCAGTTAGCTAGCACGTAAATCTAAGCATCAGAGTTATCCCAAGGTATTGAGTGTCTCTCACGACAACATTTTTTTTTTATTTCTTTTAGTTAAAATACATATTTAATTCATATACATGACATCTAGTTACATATTAGCTCTTATACATAAAATTGCTAACATTGAGTCCAAACACAAATTATGTTTACAAATAAGCCCTTGTTCAGTCCAAAAAACATAAAAAGCCCTTGCCGTTTCTTTATGAATGATAGAATCCAATGTGGAAAACAGAGATTCACATGTGCCTAATATTTTGGACACCTTATCAAGCTGACTCACCTCCTTCTCCTCCTAATATTTTGTCTGGTTTGAATCATGAAGGGCATTCAACGCAGGTACCATGGAGGCTGGAGCTATGGATTCTTACAATGGGTGGATGACACAACCCAACAACATATGTAGGGAGCTTATAAGATTGTAGAGGGAGGTTGTAGATCTGAAGAAAAATCTTTTAAGGATTAAGTTGATGATATACAAAACAAAATAATATAAATATTGCAATTTGCTGGGTAGCCTATTATTGTAATTCACGTGATTTTCAATTAGAAAGACTTCATGTGAATTCATAATTAATACTCCCCCAGGTTCTATATATAAGTTATCTTTTAGAAGAAATCTTTGGTCCTAAATATAAGTTATTAACTCATTAATTGAGTTTTTCTCTTTTACCTCTTATACAATTTTCAAAGATTTAATTAATGATGGAGTGAGAAAGAGAGTAAAATAAGAAAGAGAAAGATATATTAATTTCTAAAGCATTTACTAGCACATTTAAGTTGATGGTATAGTTGGAAAAAATCTATTTTTTTAGACAAATTTAATGAACTAATTATCATTTGTTGATTTTGTTGATTCGGTTAGAAGTGACTTATACATAGGACCGAAGAGAGTACATTATATGTTTGATATATCTCACGGTAAAAAATTAGTAAAATCCAATAAACATTTTATGGGTAATTATCCGGTCAAGAAAATACTTATTATTGTAGTAAACACTCAACATACACTAACATATTTTTACAACAGATAAATATACTAATTGCTAAAAAAAACAGATAAATATACTAAAATCATTATTGTTATTACTAAAATTATGAAAGAGATATCCTTCATATACTTATGACATTATTAAATCATTTATTTATTTTATTTGTTCATATCCCTTAAAAATAATTTGTGCTTATTTCTTATATGTTTTAAGTAGAAATAAAATAAAAACAACTAAGAAATTATGTAAAATGAAAGTTTTAATTCAATTAGCTGATTTCTTAACATTTATTTAATTAAACAATAATTTTAACAAGTCAACTATTAATGAATTTAAATTTATAAAATATCCAAAACATATTTTTATTAAGTAAAAATACTATTTTAATTATAATTATTTTTAATACATTAATTTTATATATGATTTTAATTTTAATTTTTTATATTTGTCCCCCCAAAATTTATGGCCTAACTCTACCATTGTCAGAGATTATATAAATTACCAAAGAATAAAAGTGCAAACGAGAAAAATAAACCAGAGAACAAAACATGTTGACTCAAATGGTGATGATATTGATACCCTTGACTACTCTAAGAATGCTTTTTCAAAATATAAGTAATATACTACTTTCACTACTTTTTATAAAAGATAAAAAATAAATTTTTTCTTTATTATTAGAGATTTAGTATATTTTTTAAGTATATTAATTGTTAAAAAAAATATAAAATTTCATTTTTATCCTTAATTACATACATGTTTTAAAAACAAAATTTACATTAATCATTTTATTAATTGTAAAAGACATCATTAAGTATATTTTATTAATATGTTTGAAATTAATCATATTTTTCTTAAAAATAGAATTGGAGGTACTCCCTCCGTTTTCAAATATAAGCAATTTTTTTTATAATACTATGTTTTTAAATATAAGCAAAACTAACTATATTGACTTGCATTTAATGAAAACTTTTCTATTATACCTCCACTCAATTCACCCTCTCATTTATTATAGTGATTTTGAAGAGGATAGAGAGTAACTTAATGGAGGGTAATTTAGGAAAACAAATTGACTTTTTGATAGATTCAAAAAAATTAAATGAGGCTAACTAATTTTCTTAAAGGGTGTGAATTAGGTAATTTTTGCTTATAGTCGAAAACGGAGGAAGTATTATATTTTTTTTCTCTTTCACATATATCTATCACCAGAGTCTGTGGTTAATCCCCTATTCAATGTTGTGCTGACACAAAGCAGTTATCGGATGACTGCGAAATGCTATTCTATCTCAGTAATAAAGAATCAAACTCCTACACATATTTAAGGATCATTAGTAAAGAATCAAACTCCTACACATATTTAAGGATCATTAGTAAAGAATCAAACTCCTACACATATTTAAGAAACAAAGTAAGATAAGACCATGCCACTAGACATAGAGCATGTCTGAGTTAGCAATAAAAATTGGATTATTTAAAAAATTGATTTTGAGTAGAATTCATTATTGTCATACTTGATTAATAAATTTTTCTTTGGGTATATTGTTGAAAAGTAATTTTCAAGATAATCTTTTATGTTTTTTTATAATAATAATATTTTATATTTAGATGATATAAAAATTATTTTTTATACTAGAAAAAAAGCTTTTGATAGTTATAAAAAAGAATTAATCGATTCTCTCAAAATCACTCAAATACACACTTTTAGCTTGAAAAAACTTTTTTTGTAAGTATCAAAAGCTAAAATCTAAATTTATAGAGTGTGTTTGGGTTAGCTGTGATTAGCTATAATCGATTGTCTGAAATGTAATCAATTTTTGTTTAAATATATTTACTGTCAGAAGCGATTTATAGGATACTTTTTAGTTGTGAGAAGCAATTTTGAAACTTTTTAAAACAATATCAAATATTTAGTTTGAAGACTAAAAACTTTTTCTTTATTAAAAGAATAATAAAAACTTTTATAAATACAAAATATAACTATCCAACATATGTTGCATCAAAAGCGATTTCAAACACACCACTAAACACACTATTACTTTCTGTTTGGTAAAATTATGACTTGTAGCTTATGACTTATAGCTTATAGCTTGTAGCTTATGGCTTATAGCTTGTAGCTTATAACTTATGACTTGTGACTTATAATTGAGTAGAGGTGTTTGGTAAAATTAGCTTATTAGGTAGCTTATATTTGTTAAATGACTTAAAAAGATAAGTAATAATTACATGTAATAAATTATTTGATAAAGTAAACATGTAATAAATGACTAGAAGGTAAAATAGGAAAGAATTATTGAAAGCTACTTTTCATAAGCTATAAGCTACTTGAAGTAGCTTTTCATAAACTAGCTTATGAAAGCTATAAGCTAGCTTATATAAGCTATAAGCTATAAGTTAGTTGTTACCAAACACCTCTACTTACTCATAAGCTATAAACTCCTAAATAAGCTACAAGCTAATTGTGCCAACACATTAATATATTTGATTTAGTGAATTAAGTGGTCATGGAGAGGGAGTACTAACTAAGGTTTAAGATAGTCGGTGAAAGCATCCCCACAAGCTATCAATGATTATATAATAATACTATATGTAGTTTGCATTATTGCTATACTAATTTTGTTGATTTTCCTTTCATGTTACTGAATCATTAAACTACTAATCTTGATTATAAAAAGAATAACTTTAATTAAATCCTTCTATAAGTTTTTTAGAAATTCTTTTGTATACTAAACTAAAAATAATTAATTTTTTATAATAAATTTAAAATATATATGACTATACTTACTTTATAATTTAATTTCTATTTTATAAAATATTATAAGAATTTATAAGAGTATTTTATAAAAAAAATATAACAAAACTCTTGTAAAAATAAAGAAGTCACACATAATTACGTTACCTTTAAATAAGAATATGACCATAAAATTCTTTGAGATTGTGAATCCTAACCAATAGGATTTGGAAGAAATTATTGTCACTTCTTATAGTTTATTGTTACTCTTAATTTATTATTTTAATAATATTTATATATTAACACTTGAATTTTATTTTATTAGCTATAAAATATATTTTTTAAATTAAAAAAATATTAAAATAGAAGTGATAATAGACAACGAAGAAGGAAAATAACTTTCATCCTAAGATTATGATAATTATATTGTTATCCAGTTGAGAAGGACTCCAATTACTTAATAATCCCCTCATTAATTACCTAGAATATTACAGTTAAGCAGAAGAAAACAAAATTCCCTTAAAAAGTGCACAAATGCATTACCCTTTTTATTTTAAATCTTGTGCAATTCAATTATTCCTACATTTGGGAACCATGGGTCACAGTAATTAAGGTTATGTCCTAATCAAACTTAAAATAAACAAAGAGAACATACAGAATGAAATAAATGACACCCCTCAACTGAGGCTCTTTTCATTCAACTGTAATATTCTCCAACCTCCTATCACACCATTTCTTTCACACTTCCTCTCTTTTCCAAATTTTTATAAACTTCCAAATTAATGTGGCTCCAGTGGCTATTAAACCCCCCAAAATCTGATAAAAAAACTAGGTCATAATTAATTACTCCTTTTTTTTTTCATTTCATTTCTCATTTTTTATACTTTTTCCATTCCTTTTTATCCAACCAGTTGTATTTTCAAAATAATATTAAATATACTTTTATCAATTTTATGATCTGTTTGATTGAAGAACTAATTAATACTTTACTTTTAAACCAATAAAAAAATAAAAAAATAAATGATAGTACAAAGAACTTAAATATTATTTTGATGAAATTAAAAATTATAATTAAATTAATGTGCGTAATTTTACCTGAAATGTGTATATAAATAAGAACTGAGATAGTATATATAACACACTCTGTGATCCATTTCTCTCATGCATTGACAAAATCAATATATAACAAATTTTACTTTTTTCTTTTAACATGAATCATAACATGCTTCAACCTCTTCCTCTCTTAAGTAGTAGCTTCATTGGTTCTGCTTCACAAGAAAATTTTTCAGTAGAAAACCAAATGGCTAAAGAATTTGAAAATGAAGAAGCAGAGGATGTAAGTGTGGCCTTACACATTGGGCTTCCTGTTGGTAGTTCAAATAGTAATAATAATAATAATAATGGAATTGTGAATGGCACCACACAAGTTGTTGTTCCTAACAATTTCTGGATTCCAAGTGAAGAACAGATCTTAGTTGGATTCAGTCACTTCTCTTGTCCTGTTTGCCTCAAAACATTCAACCGCTACAACAATCTTCAGGTGTTTTGTCTTTTTTTAATTCTTTATATTCTTCTCAATATGTATAAATCTCTTAATTATTTAGCTGAATTGAAGTTTTATTTTCACCTTCAATTGTTTAGATTTTGTACCATACATCTTCTAAGTTCTAATGCTGCTTTTAACAATGTGACCACATTCTTGGAAGTGCCTATGTATATGAAATTTATTTAAACTAGTAACTTAGTATATTCCTTATGATGAATTTTTTAAGTTGTTTTAATTTTAATATATATCTTTAATAAAGATACTGGTAAAATAATTCATCTTACATTTATTTCACTAAATTTTATAGTCATACTTATAAAAAATCCCTAGTATAATATGTACAAATTATTATATATATACTCAATCAAACCAGATTACCCAATAAATAGTAAAATACTAAGTAAAACATTAACTCAGTACTCTCTGAAATTACAAGAAAAAAAACTTGTTTGAAATAGTTTAATTTTTAGTTTTTTAAAGTTGTATTATAAAATAGTTTTAAAAAAAAAGTAAGAGGAGTTTTCAATACAAATTTGTGTGTAAATTCATAAAACTGAAAATCGAAACTAAGTTTTTGAAATTTTGAAATTTTGGTTTTTAAATATTGGAAAACAAAAATTATTCCCGAAAAATATTTTTGAAAACTCGTCTGTCAAATAGGTTTTTTAATTTTCTGTTTCTGAAAACAGAAAAACAGAAATCAAACAAGCCCTAATTTAGACCCCAAATGTCATAGATTATGACCGTATCTTCTAATAATTTAGAGACTAAATTGATTGTGATAACTAGACCGATCGATTCACCTTTGTAATTTTGAAACTAAGTTGATTCTTTTTGTTTTTTTCTTAAAAAAATACTAATTTAACATGAACGATTCATTCTAAAAATTCAAATTACCATTATATAAATATTATTTTTTTTAATTTTGAGCTGGTTAATGAAATTAAACTTTGTGGCAGATGCATATGTGGGGACATGGATCACAATATCGCAAAGGACCAGATTCATTGAAAAGAACACATCCAAGACCATTGTTAGAAATTCCATGTTATTGTTGTTCAAATGGGTGCAAGAACAACATTGACCACCCAAGAGCCAAGCCACTCAAGGATTTCAGAACCCTTCAAACACATTACAAGAGAAAGCACGGTCCGAAGCCATTCGCCTGTCGCAAATGTGGCAAGCAATTGGCTGTTAAGGGCGATTGGCGAACCCACGAGAAAAATTGTGGAAAACGATGGCTTTGTGTTTGTGGTTCCGACTTCAAACACAAAAGGTCGCTCAAAGATCATGTTAAAGCGTTTGGGTTTGGTCATAGTGCTATTTCGCCTTCTTCAGAAGAAATTTAATTAAGTATTTTAAATTTAAATTGTGATCACAGTGGAATTAGGGTTATTTAGTTATGAGCATTTTAAATATAGGGACAAGATGGGAGCGAGGGATAAGAACTAGGCATTTTGATTTCTTGATTCAAATTGACCCATTCCCTTCTTGTATATGTATTTATGTATTTAGTTTGATTTTTGAGTTTTCTGATGGCATCTCAATTAGACAAATAAATGGATTCTGGCATCTCAATTGATTTTTTTTTTCTTTTGGGTAATTTAAGTTTTTTTAAAAAAAACTATTTTAGTATTTTGTTTAAGCACAAAAATGAGTATTATAATCACCCTTTTGCAAGTTTTCTTAATTCTTAGTAACATTGTCTAAAGAAGCTCATTTTTTAGAGTGAGCACGCAAGGACGGATCCAGAAATAATGTTAGAATAAAAATTTACTGGACTTACTCCGTCTCTAGCATACGTACCATATTTCTCAAAGAGGATCGAAGAGATACATTGAAGTTTATGGATCGTTTATTAATGATAGATAAATTTAACGAAGCAGGATGTTAAATCTCAAACTTGACCGAGATTCAAGACACCAATCATCGGAATCAGTTCTCATTGGCAAACGGATCAAGAAATTGTTCTAAGGGGTCAATTTGAAGGGTTTTTTTTATTGGTATTATCAATTTCAAATGAAATTGGTCAATTAGAGGGCTAAAAATTATTATTGTTCGATGACTAAAAAATAATTTTGATTTTACACTCAATTTGTGATTTCTTTGGGGGATCCTTTATTCTTTTTGTTGGATAAATTATATCCGATTCACATGAATATAATATATCATCATATATATTTTTGAGAGATATTGTCAGATTAAACATATGCATGTTACCTTTCTTGATAATGAAATCAGGTAATTGGGTTTCATAGTAAGTTTCTACTTCGATCCTATACAGCTCCATGGGCACATATATAGCTATATGTTATAAAGTTATCAAATCACACATGGGTAAGTGTCATAATCATTCCCACTTGTCTATAGTATTACTTATGCTATATTTTTAATTACATACGAAAAGAAAGTTGTGAAGAAAGAAAAACGAGAGACCATTAATGATATGAGGGAACAAATAAAAAGAATTTAGAAAAGTGAATACTCATTTTAATTTATCCATACATTTTAACAGGTTTAAAGTACCATAAAAGCCAATCTTTTGTGAGGAGAAAACTATGGTATTCCGAGGCAACGACTTTTTGCGTGCGGATAGAGAAAATTAGTAATTTAATTAGAGTAGTAATTAGTGTAATAGTGTATCACTATTAATTATTTGTACCACTTGTCATTAGTTTAACAAAAAAATTTAGCTAGAGCTATTATCTTTAATTTCCTTGGCATTGCATAATTCTTATGATGAATGGTTAAAGAGTAATGTTACAGTCTCCTAAAAATCTTTTTATTTATTCTTTTATTATTATATAAAATATGAAATTAATCAATTAAGGAGGTCTCACATGTCACTTAACGTGCCACACTATAAATTCATAATGGTCAGATAACGTTGGGGACTAAACTGCCTTACCAAACACAAAATCATGGATTGAATTGCCTATTCTTCTAAATCGGGAACTAAAAAATTCTACGTTTATAAAATTAGGGGCCATTTTATTATATCACTTATTAAAATATTATAACTTTTCTAGACACTAATTCTTATCAATTTTTCTCATAAGAACATCATTAATCACATTCTCCAAATTAAGGAATGAAGATCCATTAGGACTAGAAGCAGCATCTTTTGCCAATTTCTTCCATTGCAAAGCTTTCTTTGTCATCTCTTTACCCTTTTCTCCATCCATCAACTCCCTTACGAGGCTTTCAATTTTGTCCCTATTAACATCCTCAATTTCCAACCCAATTCCCCATTCCTTGCAAGAGAAGCAACAATTGGTTTGTTGTTCCGCAAAGAAAGGCCAACATATCATTGGAACGCCACCACAAATACTTTCCAACGTCGAATTCCAACCACTATGTGTTAAGAACCCTCCAATTGCAAGGTGAGTCAGCACTTGCTCTTGCGGGCACCAACTTGACAACAAACCTCTAGTTTTAGTCGCGATAACAAATTCTGAAGGCAAAACGGCATTTTTCCCACCCACAAGATCAGGCCTTATAACCCACAAAAATGATTTTTTACTGTTAGCAAGTCCCCAAGCAAACTCAATTAATTGATCACTTGTCATAATTGTGATGCTCCCAAAGTTCACGTAGACTACAGAGTTGGGTTCTTTTTTGTCTAGCCATTCTAAACACTCTAGCTCCTCCTTCCAAAGGTTGGACCCGATTGCGTTCAGGTCCTTGTCAGTGACATTCTTCAATCGTAAATTCAGAGGTCCGATGGAATAGACTGGTGGTAGAATAGTTGAAAATGCTTCCAAAACGTTGTGCTCCAAAGCATCAAATGTGTTCAAAATTATTGCAAAAGCTTTCTTTGCTCTCTCACATTCCCCTACTAAGAAATCAACCATAAAATCATTTGGGTCTGTGGTTCTTATGAAGCTAGGAAAATCCTTCAAGCGAATTTCTTTGATTCCCGGAACCCAATCGAGTCTAGTCTCCAAATACCCATTTGTGACATAACTTGAATCTACACATCAAACATAGAATTTTCTTTATTAAACACTTATAAAGAGATATATTTTTCTTCTAGTAAGCATATCAATGATAAAAAATAAATAAATAAACAAAATGGTCCCAAAATAAGTAAATTGGTCCTTAACTTTACCTTTTGTTATTTAAAATGGTCATTGTTGTTAACACATTAACGGAGTGACACTTTAAGTGCCACGATGAAATTTCAAAATGGCGTCATATCAGTAAGTAAATGGAAATCAAGTGTTTTTGAACAAAAATAGAGAAAGAGAAGTAGGTTGGGTGCCAAAAAATATAGTGAAAAAGAAGTGAGCATGTACAAAAATAATAGTTTTTTCAACTTTATGAGTAAGATAAATACAGCGAAATAAGATTATTTTACAATAATTTGTTATCATTATTGGCTGTACAGTAATTTTTGTTGTATGTGTCTGTTATGATTAAATTAAAATGACCCAAAAGAAAAGAACACCATACAATGCAAATCCAATATCTAAAACTTATCCAAAATGACGAATTTTCAATGAGATGACAGATCAAAATTAAATTAATTACCTTTGAGGGGTGCTAGGCCCATTTCAATGATTCGGTGATATTGAACGTAACACATGAATCCACACGCGCTTGTTGTCCAAAAAAGCACTTCTGGAATACCGAATTCATTTGCAGCATCCAAAGTAAAACTCATAACACCATCTGACACTATGCAACTCACCGGAGGGACATCGATGTCATTTTCATTATTCAGCTTAGAAATGAGGTTCTTCAAGTGAGGCAAACACGTTCTTCTCGTGGACTCGCACAGGGAAGGGATATCCTGCGTCGCGTCCACATCAGATTCCGGTAGACCGTCAGGGATGGTTTCAAACCGAAATGACGGAAGACCGTTAAGGGAATTGGGTCCTCTGGCTTTAAGAAGACGTTTGTGGTTAAACTCTGAATTAACGAACGTTATGTGGAAACCTTTGAAATGAAGGAGTTTTGCTAACTTGAGCATTGGGTTTATGTGACCTTGTGCTGGTGATGGAATGCACACCGCATGAGGCTTTTTTCTTTTAATACTCGTAGAATCCATTTTGTTGTCTTTTTTTTTTCCCTCTCTCTCTTTATGGATAAGACTTTATGTATGTGTGCAGTTGCCTCCTCTCACAAACACTGGATTTTATAGATAAGAAGAGAGTGGTGGGTGTTACTATGGGCACCACCAAATTTTTTTTTGGCACCACACAATTTTTTTTCCTTCACTTTTATCCTTAGTTCGGAATATATGTTCTGTATTTCTCCTTAAATTAATTTGTATTGCAAGTGGAATAAAACTCAATATACTGTTTGTGTGAACACTCGCTCAGAACATATCATCTGTTTGGAGATTCGTGCAAATTGTAATGTCTATTCCATACGAATGCTACTGTCTGTTCCATATAGACATTAATGTCTGTTTTTTTAGTGAGTGCGAATCTGAACTAAAACTTTAATGTTTGTTTTTATAATGTTTAGACAAATTAGAATATTTGTATACTCTTTGTGGTTTTAAAGGTGTAAACATTAATGTTTTAATGTTGTCTTTATCTTCAGTTTAGATTTGTAGTTAGTAGAAAAACATATATTAGTGTCCGGATGAAACAAACATTAGTGTCTGTATGGAACAACCAAACAGACATTAGTATCGATTTATAAGTTTCAAAATAGAATCTCCAAATAGATCTTCTCCTCCGTTTATTAAGTATCAAAAAGGACGTTATGTTTCGTTTTATTTCACATGATATAATAAGTAATTTAAGTAGAAAAATAAAACATATATTTTAGACAAGGGTAAAAAAGAAACATGTGTTTGGTTTCTTAGAAAAGATTTGTTGTGCGCATAGTGGCACTCGAAGAGAGTTTGGCCGTGTTTAGTTTCAAATTAATATATTTAATATAAATGGCAATGTCTCAAATTATCATATCAGATATATTGTACATATACCAATAATTATTGCGTTAAATATGACTAAATGTGACAAGAATATGGCCACCGCTTATTGCAATAATGATTTGATATGATTACGTTTTAGTGATTATTGAAGATTCAAACTAAAATTCATTTAGTCACAACCGACTAAAACACAAAGAATTTGAAAGTCACTCAAACAATCTTAGATTAATTGTGATTGAGATATATAAAATTCATATTTAATATTTCAACTTCATTTAATCACATTTAATGAACTAAGCACAATTCAAAACCTTTACATACTTTCCTTCCCATGTCTTGCAGGGAGATATTTTCTCTGATTTCATAAATAAGTAATTTTGCTTGGTCTTAAATATAATAAAAATCAACTAAATTTTTATATTATTGATGATAAAATTTAACTTTTTATTATTAATGATAAAAACTTTCTTAATATATTTTTATGAATTTCAATGTAAAGAAAAATTATTCTGTAAAATGATAAGATAATTTAAAATATAAATTTAACTTTTTTATGAGTAAAAAAATATTAAATAGAGTCAATTAATTTTTTTAATAGGTATATTTATGTCAAATTTACTTATATATAAAATTGGAGGGAGTATTTCATAATTCATAAATAAGGTGAATTATTGTTGATAGTAGCGCGCATCTTCTAGACTCATAATCCATATCTCCATATCCATATTAAGCCTGTGTTGTTATTATTGTCGGTGATATCACTCAAGTAGGGATTAATCACATTGTTATAATAACATTTTCTATTCTATTATTTTGTTTTAGTGGCCATAATGCTTATGCTTATGGCATTGGCAATTTGGCATTAACATATTTTTAAATATTACATTTCTTACCTTGCTACATATGTTCCCATTATCATTTATTCATTGTATTATTATAGCTTAGTGAAAGCTTAATGGATCCGTTGGTAGGGTCATATTATTTTAATAATTAAGCATTGCTATAATGTTTGGTCAACAGGACTCGTACGTTCTAGTATGTATTTATTGGGGACAGGGAATGTACGAGAATGCACCGGGCGGGAGTATAAGAAAATTAACTCACCTCAATATTGCTTAAATCTTGGCATAGTTGGTTGATATTAGGTAGTGTTTGGTAGCTGATAAGACCGAGGAGAATAAAATGAAATGAGATAGGATAGAATATATGGACCGTTTTGGTATTTTATTTTATAGTCACGGGATGTCATAGTCTTTTGACTTTTTAAAATGTCTGAATTAGTCTATAACTTTGCACTTTATAAGTCATTTTAGTCCCTGTAATGAAGTGACATTGATGAAATGCACATGTGACACATTACATGTCTATTTGACACATTATTTATCACATATGAGTCCACGTAAACAACCAAATAATATTATTTTGTTTCATCTCCAAAGTTACGCAATGTTTTAATGCTTAAAATTGAATTATTTTATAAGTGATTTAAGAGACTAATCGAGTTACCTATTTCGAGATTAAGTAAAACAATGTCATTTTTTGGCTTAAGTGGACTCCTAAATGTCAATTAACATATCATATAGGCACTCAACATATCACGTAAATATTTTGCTAGTGTCACTTAAAACCGGGGACTAAAGTGACTTACGAAGTGTAAAGTCAGGAACTAATTCAGACATTTTAGAAAGTTAGGGATTAAAATGTTTTGTGGCTACAAATTAAGGGACCAAAACACTGCTTTATGTCTCAATCTCAAGTCCATGAGTTCTGAAATACTGATGTGTTAATTTTGGGTGACTAGTTTCAGATATCGAATTACACCAGATCTTGCACGCAGAGGCATCACTTTGGGTTGTTTCTAGAATTGTTTTGGTTTCTCTTAGTGACCGTAAAGCCATTGATGGTGAGGTGGTGTACGTGGTTTGCATTTTTACAATGTGGTGCGAGAGAATGTTAATATATAGTTTGCACTTTTACAATTTAGGAACAATTTCAAGCCTTTATTTTGTACACCATAAACTACCTCATACATTGATCCGCCAACAGATTCACCGAAATGAAGCCAAATTAACTTTTTTATAAGCGAAATGCATTCTTAGGGTTTAAAGCAAAGAGTTGTTACTAAAGACTTCACTTCTCAACCACTAAATTAACATGTTAGGTGCGAAGTCATATTAATTTTAATAAACTGAACTAGAAGCTGAGAGCATAACCAAAAGATCAACGCTATTAAGCATATTTACGGAATTCAACAAATACCTAAACACTATATGTGTTTTTGGATTGACATTTAAAAATTTGAGTTTCAATTGAATTTAATTTATAGAATCGATCTTGAATAAATGTGAGCTTAAATTTCTGTTAGGATGTCATGGATGAAAAAGTGACTTTAACAAAACAAAAAATGTTTACATACTTCTATTTTATTTGATTTTGATTGAACACAACTACTAATTTTTTTGTCAAGTTTTTTGTTTGGTTCAGTTTTGTAAAGTTATTTTTGGTTAAGTGGTTTTGTTAAGTACTTTTTTTTTTGTCAAGTACTATATTATGTCATATGCATACCTTTTTTTTCAACGTCAGTGTCTTTTGTGCTCTTGTTTTTGGGCTTGTTTTAATGAATATTTTGAAAAAAATAACCTTAAAAAATTTTAAAAAATAAAACTTGAAAGAAATGAACCATAGTTCTATATATATGGTAAGTTGAGAGAGAAAAAATGGGGTAAGGTGGTTACACAATAGTGGAAGAAAATATGGATATTTCTGACTTTTGGATAGTTGTGCTGTGGAACAAAAAGTTATCCCATGGTTTAGTGTGGTACAAAATTTTGACTTTTTGTGCTGTCTAGTAACTCCACTTTTGTACTGTCTCTGGATCATTTTCTGAATCAAACATTGAACTAACAAATTTGTGCTGTACCATGAAATTTAGCAAATCAAACGGACCCTAAAAGAGTTTGGGAATGAATCCCCTTATGTTCAAAATCAACATGATCTATCATATTGATGTTTATGTGTCTATTTCTCTCTTCATTAATATTTATATGGACTCACACATTTAATATATATTTAATACCTATGAGGAGTAAAATAGACACAGAAACATCAACATGATAGGTCATGTTGATTTTGAACATTAGGGGATCCATTTCCAAAAGGTTTTCCTCAACCTCTCACACTCGATTGACGGCGCACACCCCTCCCTCTTTCACAGCAGCTGGAGCTTACGAATGAGGGGGAACACTGAAATAAAAAATTACCCCAAATTAGAATCATATCTCTCAGATGCTGTTAAGATCAAGTCCCGAAAGAGGGCTACCAGAAAATACATAACTGGTGTAGCAATCCTCCTCTTATAAGCTAGCTTTTGGGAGTGAGTTAGGCCCAAACCTAAATTCTAATATGGTATCAAGAGTCAGGTTAGTTGTGGGCCACCCGCAGATGTCCACTCCTACAAACTTCACGCATAGTCGTAGGCGTGAGGGGATGTGTTAAGATCAAGTCCCACATTGACTAGAAAGAGGGTCATCATAGAATATATAAGTGGTGTAGCAATCCTCCTTCTATAAGCTAGCTTTTGGGAGTGAGTTAGGCCCAAACCCAAATTCTAATAGATGCAAAAGCTAATAATAATAGTGGAAGGATCCTCTTATATTCAAAATCAACATGATGATAGGTCATGTTTTTTTTTTGAACATTAGGGGATCCATTCCCAAAAAGTTTTCCTCTACCTCTCACACTCGATTGACGGCGCACATCCCTCCCTCTTTCACAATGGCTGGAGCTTACCAATGAGGGGGAACAATGAAATAAAAAATTACCCCAACTCAGAATCGCATCTCTTGGATGCAAAAGCTAATAATAATAGTGGAAGGGGTCTGTCTTGCTTTTTTTGTTTTGAAAAGGATATAAATGCCATATTCAAGAAGAAGGTGAGTGATAAGTTAACCCCCGAATCAAATATTGATAAGATCGGTTTTAGTTCTTATCTCAAGAACTAAAGAAAAAAGCTCTCAAATTAGAGAAAACTCATATTTTACTCAAAATTCAACTTATTCAAAAGCATTACAAAGAGTACCTATATGGAATTCTTATACATTACATTTTCACTACACATTCCAGTAAGCGTTTACTCCCCACTATAATTCTCACTATGCATTTTGACGCCTACTAACATTAACCTAAGAATAAACTCCCACTATATCTTAATGATTTAGTGGTTCACAATTACATTAAAAACACACCAAAGAGACACTGGTAAAAATCGGCCTAAATGGACTTTATTTAATATATGATCGAACCTATATAAGTTAAATGGCCCAAAAACTAATCAAGTTTCCGTCCATAATTGCATATTTGATTATGTGGATTGAGCTTCAATTTGTTCTTTTCAAATTGGGCTCAACTTTAATTTTTCTAACCTTTGTTAGGATTATATCATTCCCTCCTTCTTCGAGAGGATTCGTCTTCGAATCTAGTGATTCATTTATCCTCTGGGATCAAATGTATGTTTATTTTGGTTAATATTCTCTTTTTTAAAATATTGCTCCATAATGATTAGAGAATCTCCACGAATAAAGTTTTGGTTATGTACAAAACCCACTTTTTGTTGTGATCCATGGGGCACAATCTTTGGAAATATTTCCTTGATTATCTGCAAAATTGACTCAACAGCACTAGGCAAGTGATAAGCATTAGTATCGAAAGAAAAGTATTCAACAAAAACATTGTGCAAGTGTTGTTTTGAAAATAATGATTTCTTCACCTCGCTTTCTTTTGTAGAAGGACTTCTAATTTCCTTTTCACCTTTTCCTTTTTCCTCTCTCATCTCTTTCTTTTGTGTTTTTCTCTCATTCTTTTTTTTCTATTTCATTTTTTTGTTATTCTCTATTTTTGTCACTTCCTCTTCTTTTTCCGTCACTTTTCATTTTCTTTACCTTTAATCTCATCTTCTCTTTCTCTATCTTTAATTTCAAATTTGCATGATTTTTCTCACTATTCTTTTCTATTATCTCAAACAATTTTTTTTTCTTTTGACTCTTGAATTTTTTTTTTCACATTATTTTTCTCTCCTTTCATTTTCCCTCTTTTGCACTTTCCACTCATCTTTATCAAATGTATATCATGTGTTGCACTTTCTTTATATATAATATCGGTTGTGTTTCTTTTTTAGATTTTCCTCACGTCTTTTCGAACCAGGCACACTAAGAATGCAACGAATCAGCATGACCAACAAGCTAAACGCTAGATACCTGTGAAATTGATGTTCTTTAATATTTTTATTTACAAAAATATTTTTTACCAAAAAAACCTATAGCAAATAAAAAAAAATTAGGGCCTAAAGCGAGGGCTTGGGTCGCTTTACTGTTGGGCCGGCCCTGTTGCCATCTGAAAATCAAGTCCCGAAGCTTTGATACCAACTAAAACAATAGAAGAAAGGGACCGCCTTGATTTTTCGTTTTGGAAAATGATATTGATGCCACACTCAAGAAAGGGATGAGAAGGTGAATGATAAGTCATGGGTTTTATCACCACAATCAAAGATTGATAAGATTAATTTTAGTTCTTATCTCAAGAACTACAGAAAAAGTTTTCAAATTAGAGAAAACTCATATTTTACTCAAAATTCAACTTATCCAAAAGCATTACAAAGAGTACCTATTTATATGCTAAGTGGAATGCTCATACATTGCATTTCCACTACACATTTCAGTAAGTTTTTAGTTCCCACTATAATTTCCACTATGCGTTTTGATGCCCACTAACATTAAACCTAAAAATAAACTCCCTCTATATCTTAATGTCTTAGTAGCTCACAAATACATTAAAAAACACACCAAAGATAGACTAAAAAACTCGTTTAAAAATTAGCTAAAAACCTATACGAAAATTACATCAAAAAGAAATAAAAATAGGCTTTGATATCTCATCAAACCTAAGTTAAATTGCCCAAAAACTAATCAAGTTTTCACCCATAATTGCATATTTGATTGAATTGGACTTCAATTTGTTCTCTTCAGGTTGGGCTCAACTTTAATTTTTCTATGCTTTGTATGGATCATATCAGCTACCCAGACTAGTGTCTCATCTGTTAGATCCGCGTCTCATTATCCAAACGTGTGTCACAAGTGCGACCCAAATACATTACTTAAATGTTGAACTCAAGTTTGCATATATAACGTGCATATGGGGCTAGGAAACGCGTATCCAGTCACCCACTAGATTTAACTATTACTCTTCAAATATAAATACTTCAAGATCTACGCTTTGGGACCATGGGAGAGGGTTTTCGACTGTGGATGATGGGTGAAAGAGGTCACCGACTGTGGGAGGGATGAAATTAAGGAGGGAGGGATTGAAGAAGAAGATAAAGAAAGGTTATAATATTATTATTTTATTAGAGGACCACTCAAATATAATATGTGACTAGATTTAACGTCGTTAGTCTTCCTTTGTTAGTTTTTAATAAATGACTAATACTAAGGACAAACCTAAATCAAAATTAACAGATGGAGGATAAAATCGAACCAAAAAAAAGAAGATAAATGACAGAGTCAAATCAACCATTAAAGATAGAGAACCAAAAGTATAATTTTGCCTAACTTTAATAATGTTGAGCCTCATTAAAACCTTAAATAACAGTATAACTCCCTTGGGTTTAAAACCTGTTTAAGGAAAAAAAGTCACTTTTTTTACAATTATTATTTCTGGATTGGAAAATTAAAACTTTAGCCGTAATAATGCTGAAGATTAGCGGCATCGAAGGTTCTAGATATTTTCTAGCCCCGTATAAGACCAAGTTAAATGCAAATGGCGAGGTAGACAAGTATAAAGCGCGCTTGGTTGCTAAAAGGTACCAGCAAGAGTTTGGTGTGGACTATTAAGAAGTCTTTGGTCCTGTTACACAACATGGCACTATAAGGATGCTGCTTGTTTTGGCTGGTCATAATTCATGGCCTATCTTTCAACTAGATGTGAAATCACTCCAAGAACAAGTATTTTTTGATCAACCCCTGGTTATGTGATTCAACGAAGTAAACATAAGGTGTACATAGATGCATATTTTTTAAAAGAAGTGTTGTGATATAACCTGACAATGATATCGGACGAACAAGGTGGACCTTCTTCCCATAAAGGATGAATAAGGTTGACTCCTGAGCTTGGACTCCAATGGCGGCGGTGGTACACCTGCAAGGACTCCGAATCTCAAGTCAGTAGCTGAATTAGGGTTGTATGTGATAGTTAGATAGTTACGTACCTTGTATTGTGTATTTAAGATAGTATTTATAGAGGAGCGTGAAACCTGGATGTGGGCCTTACTGGCCTAGACTTGGAGCATAGGCTCAATCCATCTCAAGCGCGGTCTCGTGCTAGACCGTGGTGCCTGTCGGATGTATCCTGGGATGTTTCTGAGATATCTTCATGGTCTTTATTCCGACATAGATAAAGAACACCTAGATACCGTGATTCTGGTCCACAACAAGAAGGTTTTAAGAAATGTCTGTAAGAGTCTACCTTGTTTGTTAAAATTGGTGATGAGGAAAAATACTATTTGTGTGCCTATATGTGGATGATCTTATGTTTATTTTGAAAAATTCAAGAAGTCTATGATGACAGAATTTGACATGGCCGATCTTGATAAATTGCATTATATTCTTTGTTTACAAATAGTGCAATCAACTAATGGAATTTTTGTTTTACAAAAGAAGTATATATGTGCGAGAAATTCTAGACAAGTTTCTTGCGAAGGATTGCAATCCTACTAGCACTCTTCTCGAGTGTGGCATGAAACTTAGTAAAGATCATGAAGGGAAGCACATGGATAGCACATTTCTCAAGTAAATTGTAGGCAATTTTATGTATTTAACTACAAGACCGGACATAATGTATTCTATTACTCTTACTAGCAGGTAGACGACAAGCCCAAGAAAGACGAATCAGATATTTGCAAAACACACATAACTTCGGCATATTCTATAGAAGAGGAGAAAATTTTGTTATGGCGGGACTTATTGACAGTGACTATGCAAGGGATCCATAAGATAGAAAAAGCACATCCAACCATTTTTTCTATGACCGGTGCAGCAGCTATTTCTTGGTCATCACGAAAGCAATCGATTGCTACTTTATCTACAACGGAAGTGGAGTTTGTAACAGCTTCATCATGTGCTTGCCAAGCAATTTGGCTATGTCTTACAATTTGGGTTTGGGTCTAACTCACTCCCAAAAGCTATCTTGTAGGAGGAAGATTGTCACACCTTTATAAACTTAACAATGGTCATATCACTAGCCGGTGTTAGACTTCTAACACGTCCCCTCACGCCCAGAACTACACAGCTGGAGCGTGGACAAACAAACAGGTGACCTAACAATACGGGACTAACAAACAGCCAACAACAAACATGGGGGCAAGAAACGAATTTATGATAGGCTCCGATACCATATTACAATTTGGGTTTGGGCCTAACTCACTCCCAAAAGCTAGCTTGTAGGAGGAGGATTGTCACACCCTTAGAAACTCAACAATGGTCATATCGCTAGCCGATGTGAGAATTCTAACACTATGGAATATTCTTGAAGAAATTCATTTCAAGCAACAAGGTCCTTTGCTCATCTATATTGATAATAGCTCAACTATAAAATTATCTAAAAATCCTGTATATAGATGTGAGGTTTTATTTTTTAAGAGACTTGTCAAATGAAGGAATTATTGAGCTTCTCAAGTATAAGAGTGAAAAACAAATAGTTGATATAATGACCAAGCCGTTAAAGTTGGCTACATTACAAAAGATAAGGAAGTTGCTTCGAGTCTACATATTTGATGATTACAATTAAACGGAATGTTTGCAAACTCTCAGTTTAAGAGGGAGATAGTTGCATAAGATCAATAATAATTTTTGAATTTAATTGTCAGTGGTGGTTTGTCATGAGTAATTCCACTTAGTCAAATAAAAAGTTTTTAGGAGTCGGTTTGTAGTATAGTGGATTGTATAGTGGGTTGTTATTCAGTTTTATGAGAGTCAAAATTATTTTTTATTTTTTATTTTATCTGATGTAGTATGCCTACTTTTAACTAGGTTTAATTATTCAATAAATAACAACAAAAACATTTCTGTCAATTCTTTTTATGTTCTTTCTCTCTGCATATTAAACAGAGGAAATTAAACCTACAAACTTTGGTTTTTTTTTTTTTATAAACCAAAGAATTTATTACTGTAAAGCATAAGAAATACTCTAAAAAATAATACAAGAATCCAAGAAGGTAAGTCAAGAATTAACAAAGTCCAACCTTTAGGGTAAACAAAGCAAAGCTAAACAAACAATAATCCTTTCACAAATAACGCCAAACAAAAACGATGCACTAGGCCACGCAATTCAATAAATCAAGCAATGAAGAGGATTTAATTAGAACCAATCCACCATTGAATAAAAGGACAGAGAGGAAGCTTGAATCCAAAGCCAAGATCTAGCCTTTACTAAATCCAAAACACGATGGATATTCCAAGGTTCATCCCGTAAAAGTACGTGATTCTGAACTAGCCAAATTGCCCAAATAACTTAGAACCAGATCAAATGTCACATTCGCCTTTTCTTCTCCGAGAAACGCATAATGTCCCAAAATTGTAAATATTGAACTCTCGGATCATTATGGAGAGCAGATTTCACACCAAACTAGTGCAAAACCTTATGCTAAAGATTAACAACCTTGTCGCATTCTAGAAATAAATGCAAAACTGTTTCATAAGCTTCATTACACAAACAACAATTTAAATCGCCCAATGCAACTCTTCTTCTTGACAAATTCATCTTACAAGGCACCCGGTTATATCCCACATTTTTTTCATCCAATAATATCTCAAAATATCTCCTTCTTCTAGAGGGCCATACCCATATCATAGTACTACATATACATTTACATTTGTTTCTTTTTTCTTTTTCTATTTTTATATTAACATTTAGATTTCTTTCTTTTAGTCCTTATCATTTTTTTTTGTCTTCTATCAATGTTAACCTCACGATATAGAAGAATTTGTCTCCATCAATATGTCAGTATTTATAAATTCGTGGACCTAACTACGAAGAGACAAGATATGGAGTGTGACAGCTTTTAATTATTATTATCATCATCATCATCATGGAGTGTGACAGTTTTTAATCATCATTAGGGTAAATTACATTTACTACTCTTGAAGTTTGACAAAATTGCATTTCATCCCATTCTTAAGTCAAAATTACACTCCACCTCATTCTGGAGTCAAAATTGCACTCTACCTCATTTCATTAATTATAATTAATTTCTTTTTATTTTACAATGGTTAATTATTTTTTTGGTACATTAAAATTTTTAGTTTTAATTTTAAACAAATTTGTAGTCCTAACAATTTTGTTTTTTATTTTCATCCAATTTAATTAAATAATTATTTTTGAAGACCCCGAATAATATTAATTTTTTCATGAAATTAAAAATTTCGAATTAAATTTGATTAAAACAAAAAACAAAATTGTTTGGGACTACAAATTTGTTTAAAATTAAAGCTAACAATTTTAATGTACCAAAAAAATTAATTAACTATTATAAAATAAAAAGAAATTAATTATAATTAATGAAATGGGACGGAGTGTAATTTTGGCTTGAGAATAGGGTGGAGTACAATTTTGCCAAACCTCAAGAGTAGTAAGTGTAATTTACCCTTGTTATTATCATTATGATGATGATGATGATGATGATGATGATTATGATGATGATGATGATAATGATGATGATTATGATGATGATTATTATTATTATTATTATTATTATTATTATTATTATTATTATTATTATTATTATTATTATTATTATTATTATTATTATTATTATTATTATTATTATTATTATTATTATTATTATTATTATTATTATTATTATTATTATTATTATTATTATTATTATTATTATTATTATTATTATTATTATTATTATTATTATTATTATTATTATTATTATTATTATTATTATTATTATTATTATTATTATTATTATTATTATTATTATTATTATTATTATTATTATTATTATTATTATTATTATTATTATTATTATTATTATTATTATTATTATTATTATTATTATTATTATTATTATTATTATTATTATTATTATTATTATTATTATTATTATTATTATTATTATTATTATTATTATTATTATTATTATTATTATTATTATTATTATTATTATTATTATTATTATTATTATTATTATTATTATTATTATTATTATTATTATTATTATTATTATTATTATTATTATTATTATTATTATTATTATTATTATTATTATTATTATTATTATTATTATTATTATTATTATTATTATTATTATTATTATTATTATTATTATTATTATTATTATTATTATTATTATTATTATTATTATTATTATTATTATTATTATTATTATTATTATTATTATTATTATTATTATTATTATTATTATTATTATTATTATTATTATTATTATTATTATTATTATTATTATTATTATTATTATTATTATTATTATTATTATTATTATTATTATTATTATTATTATTATTATTATTATTATTATTATTATTATTATTATTATTATTATTATTATTATTATTATTATTATTATTATTATTATTATTATTATTATTATTATTATTATTATTATTATTATTATTATTATTATTATTATTATTATTATTATTATTATTATTATTATTATTATTATTATTATTATTATTATTATTATTATTATTATTATTATTATTATTATTATTATTATTATTATTATTATTATTATTATTATTATTATTATTATTATTATTATTATTATTATTATTATTATTATTATTATTATTATTATTATTATTATTATTATTATTATTATTATTATTATTATTATTATTATTATTATTATTATTATTATTATTATTATTATTATTATTATTATTATTATTATTATTATTATTATTATTATTATTATTATTATTATTATTATTATTATTATTATTATTATTATTATTATTATTATTATTATTATTATTATTATTATTATTATTATTATTATTATTATTATTATTATTATTATTATTATTATTATTATTATTATTATTATTATTATTATTATTATTATTATTATTATTATTATTATTATTATTATTATTATTATTATTATTATTATTATTATTATTATTATTATTATTATTATTATTATTATTATTATTATTATTATTATTATTATTATTATTATTATTATTATTATTATTATTATTATTATTATTATTATTATTATTATTATTATTATTATTATTATTATTATTATTATTATTATTATTATTATTATTATTATTATTATTATTATTATTATTATTATTATTATTATTATTATTATTATTATTATTATTATTATTATTATTATTATTATTATTATTATTATTATTATTATTATTATTATTATTATTATTATTATTATTATTATTATTATTATTATTATTATTATTATTATTATTATTATTATTATTATTATTATTATTATTATTATTATTATTATTATTATTATTATTATTATTATTATTATTATTATATTGTTTTGGGTAAAATGCACAAAGTACCCTTGAGGTTTTATAAAATAACATAAACCACCGAACTTAAAATAAATAATCACCCCACACCATTTTTCATAATAGACACCAACAGTAATAGAATATTCCACATTTTTTTTTGTAAAAAAATAATTTTCCTACCATAAATGTTTTTTTTCAAAATTTATCTATTAAATTTTCTCAAGGACACTCGTTAAAGAATTTTTTTCATAAAATAAAAAAAAAGTTATGGAGCATTTGGTCACATTTACAGCTACTTATGTCTTGTTACTTATACATTTACTATTACTTTGCTATTATCTAATGTTAACATTTGGGTTATTGAAAACTTTATACTTTTTACAAACCTCTGTGTAAGTGAAATTATTTTGGTCTTTTGAATCTTTTTGCTTTTTCAATTTGTAATCGTGGTTTGGTTATATTTTTGAAAGCTAAGGTGGTTATTTCCTATTTTATGGTGTCGGTTTGGTGACATAAAGAGTTTCTCAGGTGCTATAACAATGGTTTTAACTAATAATAATATTACATATTTTAGGCTATTTGAATTAAATTTTAGGAGATGCTCTATATATTTTGTATAAATCTTATCCACCAAATATGATAGCAAAATCGTAACTTAGCTTGCGAAGCAATAATAAATGTTGAATTTGGCTTGTTTAGCACATTTGTAAATCATTTAATTTTTTATTCAAAAAATATTTTATTCACAAAAAATTAACGAGCGTCCTTGAGCAAATTCAATCCATGAATTTTGCACAAAAATCAAATGACAGGGAAATTATTTTTTTTAACTTACAGAGAAAAATGAGGACAAAATTTTTTTTTATCGGCAAAAGAAGGAATATATTTCAACAAAAGCACAAAAAAGTACTTCAAGTATTACCACTACAAGTGCATGTTAATGAGAGAGATTTAACTATAGTTAGCAATAAGAATATTCTAATTAATTGAGTATTCATTTGCTATTAGTGCATGTTATAGAAAAAAATAATGTTGACTGCTTATTTATTTTAAGTTTGATATTTTGTGCTATTTTATAAAATCTCAATAGTACTTCGTGCATTTTACTCTATTATTTTATCGGAAACAAGTCATTTTCCCAAACCAAAGAAATAAGTCATTTTCAATCACATACTGAACCTCTTGAACGTATGGTAGATGCAATAATAATTAATGACAATAACTAAAAATAAATAGGGCATTGATATTTTTACACCTTATTTTAGACGTACAAAATTTATTAAAAAGAAAGAGATAAAAAGGTAAAAAAGAAAATAAGAAATATAATAAATAACGTATGAAAAAAATAGAGATAAATTAAAGAGAGAGAAAAATGAAAAATAAATAAAATATAAAAAAGTGTAAAAATATAATTATTAAATGAAATCAACAAAACATAATTACGACATTACATCACTTGCAAATAAATACGTATCTAATAGAATAAATATCTCACAACAAGTAAGGTAAGAGGGATTGAGAGCACCCAATTTTAGAAATCTCACCATTTCTTTGTATATAAGAATCATAAATTTTTATATAAAAAGGATTGTGTCACCAACAAGTAATAACACTAATACATAAAAATTTTGTACGTTTCCAAACACTACTTTTTGTTTTTTGTCATAAGAGCTTCATTAACCACATTCTCCAAATTAAGGAATGAAGATCCGATCGGGCTAGAAGCAGCATCTTTCGCTAATTTCTTCCACTGTAAAGCTTTCTTTGTCATTTCTTTACCCTTTTCTCCATCCATCAACTCTCTCACGAGGTTCTCAATTTTGACTCTCTTGACATCCTCAATTTCCAACCCAATTCCCAATTCCTTGCAAGAGAACCAACAATTGGTTTGTTGCTCCGCAAAGAAAGGCCAACATATCATTGGAACACCACCACAAATACTTTCCAACGTCAAATTCCAACCACTATGGGTCAAGAACCCTCCAATTGCAGGGTGAGCCAACACTTGCTCTTGGGGGCACCAACTTGACAACAAGCCTCTACTTTTGGTCTCCGTAACAAATTCAGTAGGCAAAATAGCATTTTTTCCATTCACAAGATCGGGCCTTATAACCCACAAAAAGGTCTTTTTGCTGTTAGCGAGTCCCCAAGCAAACTCAATCAGTTGGTCACTTGTCATAACCGTGATGCTCCCAAAGTTCACGTAGACTACAGAGTTGAATTCTTTTTTGTCTAGCCATTCCAAACATTGTAGCTCCTCCTTCCAAAGGTTGGACCCAATTGCGTTCAGCTTCTCGTCGGTGACATCCTTCAATAGTAAATTCAACGGTCTGATGGAATAGACAGGTGGCAAAATGGTCGAAAATGCTTCCATAACGTCGTGCTCCAAAGCATCGAATGTGTTCAAAATGATTGCATAAGCTCTCTTTGCTCTCTCACATTCCCCTTGTACGAAATCAAGTATAAGATCATTTGGATCTGTAGTTCTTATGAAGCTAGGAATATCCTTTAAGCGTATTTCTTTGATTCCCGGTACCCAATCGAGACTAGTCTCCAAATAGCCATTTGTGACATAACTTGAATCTGCATCTCAAACGCAAAGTTTCCTTGATTAAACTTAAAAACAACTTTTTTAAATTTCTTGTAAAGAAAAAAATATCTATATAAAAATAATTCAAAAATTTTCAAATTCTCTACAAAATATAAATTAAAAAGTAATATCTTTTAAAAAACACAATTAAATCACACACACAACAAGATATTAATTTACCAACCGTATTATATTATTTACCGAGCATTTAAAAAAGAAAATTAATTTTTTTACCTTTTAGGGGTGCTAGGCCCATTTCAATGATTCGGTGATATTGAACGAAACACATGAACCCACACGCGCTTGTTGCCCAAAAAAGCACTTCTGGAATTCCGAATTCATTTGCAGCATCCAAAGTAAAACTCATAACACCATCTGACACTATGCAACTCACCAGAGGGACATCGATGTCATTTTCATTATTCAGCTTAGAAATGAGGTTCTTGAAGTGAGGGGAACACGTTTTCCTCGTGGACTCGCACAGAGAAGGAATATCCTGCGTCGCGTTCACATCAGATTCCGGTAGACCGTCAGAGATGATTTCAAACCAAAATGACGGAAGACCGTTAAGGGAATTGGGTCCTCTGGCTTTAAGAAGATGTTTGAGGTTAAACTCTGAACGAACGTTATGTGGAAACCTTTAAAATGAAGGAGTTTTGCTTACTTGAGCATTGGATTTATGTGACCCTGTGCTGGGTATGGAACGCACACGGCATGAGGTTTCTCGATTCTATCCAAAGAACCCATTTTCTTTGTTAGATTTCTTTCTTTTTTGCTTTCTCAATTATTGGAAGGCACTTGTTAACGAATCGCTTGGTGTGGCCGGTTCATGCAAATGCTAGAATTTATAGATGAGATGTGAGAATAGAAGGTGGGGCTGTTTATTTTTAAATTAATATTTTCTTTTCCACTTTTGACTTCGAGTATTTGTTTTTTCGTTGTCCTCTGACTCTTATGTCTTAAAGGCACTAGTTAAATAGTTTAATATAGTAAAAATTTATTGGAAAGTGTAGCTTTTGGTATTTTCAAGATATGAAAAGATGTGCATTTATGATTGTTTTTTCAATAGTAGTAACCTTAACAAGTGTTCTTAGGGTATTGTTTAGCAAGTCCCTAATTTTATTTTAAGCTCTGTTTGGTAAAACAGTTTATAGCTTATAACTTATAGCTTATAGCTTATAGCTTATGACTTGTGACCTATAATTGAGTAGATGTGTTTGGTATAATTAGCTTATTAGGTAGCTTATATTTGTTAAATGACTTAAAAGGACATATAATAAATTATAGCTTATAGCTTGTAGCTTATAACTTGTGACCTATAATTGAGTAGATGTGTTTGGTATAATTAGCTTATTAGGTAGTTTATATTTGTTAAATGACTTAAAAGGACATATAATAAATTATTTGATAAAATAAACATAATAAATGACTAGAGGGTAAAATAGGAAAGAATTATTGAAAACTACTTTTCATAAGTTACTTGAAGTAGTTTTTCATAAGCTAGCTTATGAAAGCTAGCTTATAGCTTATATAAGCTGTAAGCCAGTTGTTACCAAACATGACAATAAGCTACAAGCTCCTAAATAAACTATAAGTTAGTGTTACCAAACACACACTTAGTCTTTTAATTTTTTGAAGTTTGATATTAGTCTTTTAAGTCTAAAAAATGTTTCATTTTTATCTTAGCCATCAACTCCGTTAATAAATTTAACGGAATAATGATGAAGACGTTGATTTAATGTGAATTGTTGATTAATCTGAGTCATTTATTTGAAAATTTAATGTTGTCATTATTATCCCGTTAAATTTACTAACGGGACTTATGATTGATACTGAAATAAAACGTTTTTTATAATTAAGGAACTAATATGAAACTTTAAAAAATTTAAAGATCAAAATAAAATGGACATAAAAATTAAAGTACTAAAAAATACATGTAAGTATATAAGAGTCGCCGGGGCTGTAAGGTAATTTCGCTAGCACCTTTAAGACTGCGAGACCAGTTGATTTGTGTCAGATATTGGCCCATTACCCTAAGATTGGTTTAGGGAAACGAAAAAAAAAAATGAAATCAAATGAGAGAAAATGAATGATGATCAAAAAAATAAAAGAAAAATTTTAAATATCTTTTTAATAATTAAGTAATTTATTTGTAAATCAATTTTTCTTTTAATTTTTTTTTAGTACATCATAAAAATAAATAAAAATAAAACTAAAAAAATTAGGGTAAATTGCACTCACCATCCTTGAGGTTTGACTAAATTTCACTCAACCCCTTTCTTGAGGTAAAATTGCACTCCACTCCATTCTTGAGGTAAAATTGCACCCCACCCCATTTCATTAATTATGATTTTTTTTTTTTTACAATGGTTAATTGATTATTTTCTACATTGAAATGATTAGTTTTTAGGTTTGAATAAGTTTTTAATCCAACAATTTTTGTTTTTCATTTAATCCAACTTAATTCAAAAATTTTATTTTTAGTTCTTAATAATGTTAAATTTTTTTATAACATTTTTTAGGGGACTAAAAGAAAATTAAATAATAGGATTAAAGTTAAAAAATTTAAATTTTTTATTGAAAACCAAAATTAAAAAATTTAAGAGACTAAAAATAAAATTTTTGAATTAATTTTGTCAAAAATTAAAAAAGAATATTATAGGACGAACCACCCTTTGGTTAATTACAAACATTTGTTTTTAATCCATATAAAATTTTGTGCCATGATAAATATATAATTTTTTAGTCCTTGTAATTACTAATTTTTATATTTGGTCCCTTTTTTCTTACTTTAATCATGTTATTTGAATTATTTTTCATTTGGTCCCTGAAAAAATGTGATGCAAAAATTTAATAAAAATTGTTGGGATTAAAAGTTTCTTTAAACTTAAAAACTAACCATTTTATTGTACCAAAAAATTCAATTAAGAACTAAATTAATTCAAAAAATTTATTATTAGTTCCTTGAATTTTTAAATTTTAGTTTTCAATAAAAATTTTAAATTTTTTAACTTTAATTTTATTATTTAATTTTCTTTTGGTCCCCTAAAAAATGTCATGAAAAAATGTAACATTATTAAGAACTAAAAATAAAATTTTTGAGTTAAGTTGGATTAAAAAGAAAAACAAAAATTGTTGGGACTAAAAACTTATTCAAACCTAAAAACTAACTATTTTAATTTAGAAAATAATCAATTAGCCATTGTAAAAAAAAAAAGAAAAGAAATGAAATAACCATATTTAATAAAATGGGGTGGAGTGCAATTTCATCTCAAAAATGGGGTGGAGTGCAATTTCACCTCAAAAATGGGGTAGAGTGCAATTTAGCCAAACTTCAAGGGTGGTGAGTGCAATTTACCCAAAAAACTAAAAAGGAAGGGATCTAAAGTGAACAACTCAACAACAAACTAGACAGCTGATAGATAGGAGAGTAGATTACTATGAGAGTTTCATTTTTTTTTTTAATCTAAGAAATAAAATTATTGCATCCAACAGATTGACCGGATGGTTGATGAGGCCTGCTTTGCGTAGCAGGTCCTCAGCTCAAACTCATATGAACATACTTTAGACTATAAAAAAAAATTATTTAGTTTTTTATAATTTTTTTATTTTCCTTCCACACTCTTCCAAACAAAGCATTAACATAATTGCAATAAATAAATAAAATAATGCAAAAGCTAATCTTTCTTTAAAAAAATTATGAATTGGATTAAATTGCAAGAATTTCTTGTGTAATATAAAATTCTTGAATTTCATTAACTAGCTATAATTTACTTGGACAAATTAATATACACTTTTGAGAAATACATAGATATAAAGAAAAATATTTATAATTTTTAAAAAATTAGAGATTAAAATTTAAAATAGGTCAAATTAATAGTTTAGTCATGTAACTTATCTTTTTATTTCGATTTGATACTGTAACTATTAAATGTTTCAACTTGGTCCTGTAACTTATTTTTCTGTTTCGATTTAGTCTTATAACTATTAAACGTTCCAACTAGGTCCTATGACATAGTTTCTTGTTTCGATATTATCCTGTAACTTATTTTTCCTCCAACAAATTCATCTTTCTATCGAAACCAAATTCAAACAAAAACAAAAAGTTACAAGACTAAATCGAAACAGAAAAATAAGTTATAGGATCAAATCGAAACGTTTAATAGTTACAGAACCAAATTGAAATAGAAAAATAAGTTAAGTTAAAACATTTAATAATTACAAGACTAAATCAAAAAAAAAAATAAGTTACAATACCAAATTATTAATTTAGCCTTTAAAATATTAAAATTACAAAAAATATAAACTTGAGAGACTAAAAGTATTTATAGTATATTATGAAAGTGGTGATCCAAATGCCTTATTATACCGTCATAGCATGTATGGGTAATAAATTGTGTTAGTGTAATACCAAAAAATAAATAAGTAGTGTTTGTGGCTAAATTATTGTATGTTGTGTTTGCGTGTAATATATTTTGAATATTGACCGTATCAAAGCATCAAAATTACTTGTGTGATGTCCAATGCCCAATATCGGATTACATTAATTGTATGTAACGTGTTAACTGTTAATTGTGTTTTAGATGACATCCGTATAGCAAGTGATTTGAGAGATGTCACATAAATAGGTTTGATATACATATTCTTTAAAGTTAGAGTTATTGTATGGTGTAGTTATTCATCTTACTATAGATTTTTTAAATATATATATATAGATTACTTAAAAAATTTAAAGGTTGAAATTTTGTTTGGAGAACAAATACGAAAGAAATTTATAATTTTTTTTACGTATTCTTCCCTTTTATCTATTGTCTTTATGCTTAAGTAGTTATCAAAGAGATTAGAATTTTTCAACTAATGAATTATTTTGAACGGACATGAAATGGTTTGTATTTAAATTTGACATTTAAATAATCATTCAAAAAACTATATACATATCTTAGTATTTTCTTAATTATATTGTTAGATGATTTTAATTTTAATAAAATATTAAGTAAATTAGTTTTTAGTGCCTAAGGATGAGCGACATGGAGTGGAATGGAATAAAGTATAATAGAGTGAAATGGAACATAAAAAAATAATTATTAACATTTCTAAATTACTACCTCAGTTTCATAATATAAGTGGCTAAGCGTCTCATCACTTTTCATGTAATTTAAAATAAAAAGTAGTCAATGCATTGATTTAAAAAAAAAATTACCTTTTTACAGTTCAACTTCTAAATAAATGTAATGACCACTATTTCTACTACTAGTAGTAATTTACTCTAATATATAAGGGTAAAATTACAAAATTTTAATAATTGTATGTTTCATAATATAAGCACCTATTATAAAATATTCATATTTCTTATGGTAAGCATTACAAAAATAACAAGATGCATTTATTGTGTTTTTTTTAATTTTATCCTTATTTATTATTCTCTCTGTTTTTTTTATCGGTCAAGAGAGAGAATTTTTTTTATTCCTATGTATGTGTCCATTTATATTTTCAATGTAATATTAATTATAATTTTACAAATTCTAATATTATGTTTAACTTGTTGTTAACCGACATCCGTATGGCAAGTAGTTTGGGAGATGTCACGTGGATAGGTTTGACACACATAACCTTTAGATTTATTGAGTTATTGTATGGTGTACTTATTCATCTTATTATAGATTTTTTTAAGAAAAATATATTTTACTTAAAAAATTTAAAGGTTGAAATTTTGTTTGGAGAACAAATACAAAAGAAATTTATAATTTTTTTTAGGTATCCTTCCATTTGATCTATTGTCTTAATGCTTAAGTAGTTATGAAAGAGATTAGAATTTGTCATCAAATGAATTATTTTGAATGGACATGAAATGGTTTGTATTAAAACTTTGACATTTAAATAATCATTCAGAAAACTATACACATATCTTAGTATTTTGTTAATTATATTGTTAGACAATTTTAATTTCAATTTTAATAAAATATTAAGTAAATTAGTTTTTAGTGCTCAAGAATGAGCGACAGGGAGTGGAACAGAATAAAGTCGAATACAGTGAAATTGAAGATAAAAAAATAATTATTAACATTTCTAATTACTCCCTTGGTCTCATAATATACGCGGCTACGTGCCTAATTACTTTTCACGTAATTTAAAAAAAGTGGTCAATGCATTGATTAAAAATATATTACCTTTTTATAATTCAACCTCTAATTAAATGTAATGACCACTATTTTTACTACTAGTAGTAATTTACTCTAATATATAAGGGTGAAATTACAAAAAGTTAATAAATATATGTTTCATAATATAAACACCTAGAGTAAAATGTTCATATTTCTTATTGTAAGTATATACATAAATAACAAGATGGATTTATTGTGTTTTTTTTAATTTTATCCTTATTTATTTTCTCAGTTTTTTATGTGTCGAGAGAGAATTTTTTTTTATTCATATGTATCTGTCTACTTATATTTTCAATGTAACATTAATTGTAATTATACAAATTCTAACATTATGTTTAATTGGATGTTAACCAATATCTATATGGCAAGTGGTTTGGGAGATGTCTCCTGGATAGATTTGACACACATATCCTTTAGAGTTATTGAGTACTTATTTTATGGTGTAGTTATTCATCTTATTATAGATTTTTTAAACAAATATATATTTCAACTTAAAAAATTTAAAGGTTGAAAATTTGTTTCGAGAACAGATACAAAAGAAATTTAGAATTTTTTTTAGCTATCCTTCCACTTGATCTACTGTCTTAATTCTCAAGTAATTATCAAAGAGATTAGCTAGAATTTTTCAACAAATAAATTATTTTGAATGGACATGAAAATGTTTCTATTTAAAATTTGACATTTAAATAATCATTCAAAAAACTATACACATATCTTAGTTATTTTCCTTTTGTTAATTATATTGTTAGACAATTTCAATTTAAAAAAAATAAAATTTAAGCAAATTAATTTTTAGTGTTAAAGAATGAACGACATGGAGTGAAACGGAATAGAGCATAATAGAGTGGAATGGAACATAATAAAATAATTTTTAATATTTCTAAATTACTTCCTCGATTTCATAATATAAGCGGCTAAACACTTAATCACTTTTTCACGTAATTTAAAAAAAAAATGGTCAATGCATTGATTTACAAAAACATTACCCTTTTACAATTTAACCTCTAAATGAAAGTGCAATTATCTCTACTACCACTAATAATTTACTCTAATATATAAGGTTAATATTACAAAAATTTAATAAATATCCGTTTCATAATATAAGCAGCTAGTATAAAATATTCATATTTCTTAATATTAGCATCTAGACAAATAACAAGATGCATTTTTTATATTTTTTTAATTTTATCCTTATTCATATTCTCTCCGTACCTTTTTATCTGTGAAGAGAGAGAAAATTTTTTTATTCCTATGTATGTGTCCACTAATATTTTCAACGTAACAATAATTGTATTTTTAATAATTTTAACTTTATGTTTAATTGAATGTTAACCAACATTTGTATGGCAATTGATTTGAGAGATGTATAGGTTTGGCACGCATATCCTTTAGAGTTATAAGTACTTATTGTATGGTGTAGTTATTCATCTTATTATAGATTTTTTTAAAAAAAAGAATATTTTACTTTAAAAATTTAAAGTTTAAAATTTTGTTTGGAGTACAAATACAAAAGAAATTTATAATTTTTTTAGGTATCTTTCCATTTGATCTACTATCTTAATCTTCAAGTAGTTATTAAAGAGATTAGAATTTTTCACCAAATCAATTATTTTGAATGGACATGAAATTGTTTCTATTAAATTTTTTACATTTAAATAATCATTCAAAAAACTATACACATATTTTAGTATTTTCTTTTTGTTAATTATATTGTTCGACAATTTCAATTTTAATAAAATACTCTCTCCGTCCCAAAATGTAAGACCCCCTAGATCAATATTGCGGGAATTACGAAAAGTGGTTAATTTAGTTAAATGCATTAATTAAATTTATCTAACAAAAAGTATTAGTTTCCAAATTTACCCTTTCAATCTCTTCCTATCACCTCACTCTCTCTTAATTAATATTCATCAAAATTAGTTGAGTAGCAAGAGTATAATAGTAAAAAAAAATTTAAATGTGTACAAAAATTCTCAAAGGGTCTTATAAAATGGGACAAGCAAAAATTCTTCAGAGGATCTTACATTTTGGGACGGAGGGAGTATTAAGTAAATTAGTTTTTAGTGTTCAAGAATGAGCGACGTAGAGTGGAATGGAATAAAGCGGAATAGAGTGGAATAGAACATAATAAAATAATTATTAATATTTCTAAAATCACTCCCTCTGTTTCATAATATAAGCGGCTAAGCGCCTAATCACTTTTCACAAATTAAAAAAAAGTGGTCAATGCATTGATTTAAAAAAAAAAAATTACCTTTTTACAATTCAACCACTAATTAAATATAATTGTCACTATTTCTACAAGTAGTAATAATTTACTCTAATATATAAGGCTAAAATTAGAAAACTTTAATACATGTCTGTTTCATAATATAAGCATCTAGAGCATGGTAGTTAGTATCACCTATACATGTGATTCGTATCGCGATACGATACACTTTTTGCCCCAAACAATACGTATCTCACGCTTGTATCGTTTTGGTCATGTATGGCGCACGTATCGTCCGTATCGCGAGCGAATCGCGATACAAAACGATACACGCGATTCAGAAAAGCGGGCAAATTTTTGGATTCGGTGCTGGGCGGGACGGGTCAAACGCGATCCGGTCCAAAAAACAAAAAATTTAGGGCTTTTAAATTTAAAAGCTGAATGCAAAATGGATTGTTGAACCACTTAAATGGTCACTACTAGTCACTATTCTATTTTTGTCATATTAAATTGAGTTATATCATGTGTTTTAACTTTATATGATTTTCATTTGAACTTTAAAGTACTATTTTTACTTTATGTTATCAATTCTCCTTTTTTTTGTTATGCGATGTGTTTCGGAGTTCTATATTATAGTATATTTTATATTGATTATGTATCATGCGATACGATTCACAATTCGAAAAATCGGCCTTTCGATACACGATACGATTCACGATTCGATAACCATGATCTAGAGTAAAATATTCATATTTCTTATTATAAGCATCTACATAAATAACAAGATGTATTTATTATGTTTTTTTAGTATTATCCTTATTTAATAGTCTCTCCATTCCTTTTTATCTGTCAAGAGAGAGATTTTTTTTTTTATTTCTATGTATCTATCCACTTATATTTTCAAGTTAACATTAACTGTATTTTTACAAATTATAACCTTATTTTAATTAGAGGTTAACCATCATTTGTATGGCAAGTGGTTTTGGAGATGTCACGTGAATAGGTTTGACACACATATCATTTCGAATTACTAAGTTATTGTATGGTGTAGTTATTTATTCATCTTATTATAGAGTTTTTTTAAAAAAATATTTTACTTAATTATATTGAGGACCAAAATCAACCAACCTTAATATTTTGAGGACCAAAAGAGTAATTTTGTCTTTAAATTATCATTCGGAAAACTATAGACATATGTTAGTATTTTGTTAATTATATTGTTGGACAATTTCAATTTTAACAAAATAGTGTTAAGTAAATTAGTTTTTAATGCTCAAGAATAAGTGGCGTGGAGTGAAATGAAATAAAGCGGAATAAAGTGAAATGGAACAGAACAAAATAATTAATAACATTTCTAAATTACTCTCTCGGTTTCATAATATAAGCGGCTAAGTGCCTAATCACTTTTCACATAATTTTTTTTTTTTTAAAAAAAAAGTGGTTAATGCATTGATTTAAAAAAACATTACCCTTTTACAATTCATCCTCCAATTAAATGTGATGACCACTATTTCTACTAGTAGTAGTAATTTACTCAAGGTTAAATCTACAAAAAGTTAATAAATGTCCGTTTCATAATATAAGCAAATAGTGTAAAATATTCATATTTCTTATTATAAGTATCTATACAAATAACAAGATGTATATATTGTGTTTTTTTAATTTTATCATTATTTATTATTCTCTCCGTTTTTTTATCGGTTAAGAGAGAGAATTTCTTTTATTCCTATGTATGTGTACACTTATATTTTCAATATAACATTAATTATAATTTTACAAATTCTAACGTTATGTTTAATTGGATGTTGACCGACAACCGTATGGCAAGTGGTTTGGGAGATGTCACATGGATAAGTTTGGCACACGTACCCTTTAGAGTTATTGAGTACTTATTGTATGGTGTAGTTATTCATCTTATTATAGATTTTTATAAAAAATATATTTTACTTAAAGGTTGAAATTTTGTTTGGAGTACAAATACAAAAGAAATTTATAATTTTTTTAGGTATCCTTCCATTAGATCTATGGTCTTAATTCTCAAGTAGTTATCGAAGAGAGTAGAATATTTCAACAAATCAATTATTTTTAATGGACATGAAATTGTTTCTATTAAAATTTTTACATTTAAATAATCATTCAAAAAACTATACACATATTATTTTGTTATACACATTTCAATTTCAATTTCAATTTTAATAAAATATTAAGTAAATTAATTTTTAGTGTTCAAGAATGAGCGACATGGAGTGGAATGGAAGAAAAAATAATTATTAACATTTCCAAATTACTCCTTCGGTTTCATAATATAAGTGGCTAAGTGCTTAATCACTTTTCACATAATTTTTAAAAAAATTATTAATGAATCGATTTCTAAAAAAAATACCTTTTTACAAATTAACCTCTAATTACATGTAATGACCACAATTTCAACTAGTTAGTAGTAATTTACTCTAATATATAAGGGTAAAATTACAAAAAGTTAATAAAGATATGTTTCATAATATAAACACCTAGTGTAAAATTTTCATATTTCTTATTTTAAGCATCTACAAAAAAAGATGCATTTATTATGTATTTTTTAATTTTATCCTTATTTATTATTTTATCCGTTCCTTTTTATTTGTCAAGAGAGAGAAATATTTTTAATTTGTTTGTATATGTCCACTATGTAACATTAATGCTAGTTTTACACATTAAAACATTATGTATAATTAGATGTTAACCGACATTCATATGGCAAGTGATTTGAGAGATGTCACATGGATAAGTTTGGCACACATATTATTGAGTACTTATTTTATGGTGTAGTTATTCATCTTACTATAGATTTTTTTAAAATAAATATATTTTACTTAAAAAATTTAAAGGTTGAAATTTTATTTCGAACACAAATACAAAAGAAATTTATAATATTTTTTAGGTATCCTTCCATTTGATCTAATGTCTTAATGCTCAAGAAGTTATCAAAGAGATTAGCTAGAATTTTTCAACAAATGAATTATTTTGAATGGACATGAAAATTTTCTATTTAAATTTTGACATTCAAATAATCATTCAAAAAAACTATACACATATCCTAGAATTTTCCTTTTTAAATTTCAATTTTAATAAAATATTAAGTAAATTAGATTTTTGTGCTCAAGAATGAGCGACATGGAGTGGAATGGAATAAAGCGGAATAGAGTAGGACGGAACGTAATAAAATAATTATTAATATTTTTAAATTACTCTCTCGATTTCATAATATATGTGGCTAAGCGCCTAATCACTTTTCACATAATTTAAAAAAAAAAATCAATGCATTGATTTAAAAAAACATTACACTTTTACAATTCAACCTCTAATTAAACGTAATGGCCACTATATCTACAAGTAGTAGTAATTTACTCTAATATAAAGGTTAAAATTACAAAAAGTTAATAAAGGTCCGTTTCATAATATAAGCACAAGGTGTAAAATATTCATATTTCTTATTACAAGCATCTATACAAATAACAAGATGCATTTATTATGTTTTTTTAATTTTATTTGTATTTATTATTCTCTCCGTTGTTTTATCTGTGAAGAGAGAGAATTTTTTTTATTCTTATGTATGTGTCCACTTATATTTTCAATGTAACATTAATTGTATTATTACAAATTCTAACATTATGTTTAATTGAATGTTAACCGACATCCGTATGACAAGTGGTTTGGGAGATGTCACATGGATAGGTTTGGCACACATATCCTTTAGAGTTATTGAGTACTTATTGTATAGTGTAGTTATTCATCTTATTATAGATTTTTTTTTAAAAAAAATATTTTACTTTAAAAATTTAAAGGTTGAAATTTTGTTTGGAGTACAAATACAAAAGAAATTTATAATTTTTTTAGGTATCCTTCCATTTGATCTACTGTCTTAATCCTCAAGTAGTTATCAAAGAGATTAGAATTTTTCAACAAATCAATTATTTTGAATGGACATGAAATTGTTTCTATTAAAATTTTTACATTTAAATAATCATTCAAAAAACTATACACATATCTTAGTATTTTCCTTTTGTTAATTATATTGTTCAACAATTTTAATTTTAATAAAATATTAAGTAAATTAGTTTTTAGTGTTCAAGAATGAGCGACATAGAGTGAAACGGAATAGAGTGAATGGAACATAATAAAATAATTATTAATATTTTTAAAATCAATCCCTCTATTTCATAATATAAGCGGCTAAGTACCTAATCACTTTTCACATAATTTTTAAAAAGTGGTCAATGCATTGATTTAAAAAAAAAAAATACCTTTTTACAATTCAACCTCTAATTAAATGTAATGGCCACTATTTCTACAAGCAGTAATAATTTACTCTAATATATAAGGGATTCTGAAGTGAAACTCACAAAATGAAGAATGGGATTCTAAGAAGGAAAATTGTGGAACCGGCAACCAGCTTAGCAGGTTGAAAAAATATAAAAAATCACCGACTGAATTTTTACATCCGGCGACCGAACCCAAAGGGATGCTATATTGGCGACTGACTTTGTCCGTCCCTGAGACTCAAACGTGTTTTAGACCAATAAAATTTGAATTAGTGACTGATTTAACAATGGATTAGTGACCGAATTTTTAGTGATCAAAGTATTCGGTTTCTAAATCGTTCGAAACTCAAAAAGTCTTGTTTTAGTTTCGGTCACCAAATTGGTCGCTAATTTCGGTCGTTGGTTCTTTTTTTTGTAGTGATTGGATCGGTATTATTGTTCTTACAAAAATCAAATTACTCCATACAAATTCAATATTAAAAAATAAATTTATCACTGTTTCTGACGGAGAATACCTACCCTATAAAAAAACTAAAAATAGTGATGTCATTTGATAATACTATAATAGAAACGAACATTTATCATACAAATACCAAGTTGAAATAATATAGTAATATTTCAAATCAAATATATTGAAGACTATCATCAAAGGTCAAATGATAGAATACTTTCTTAGAAGATGTTACGCACCTCTTGTTCATTTATTGGGCTATTGATTTTATAAATACAAGTAGGGTTTTTTAATTCGTGTAATAGTATACAAGTTAAAAAATTAAAAGTAGAAGATTTTTGTTGGAAAAATGAAAACTTTGTTAAGACTATGTCTAACCTATAATAATTGTTATGTTTTCTTTCTTTTTTTAATTTTTTAACATGTACAATATTACACATGTTAGAAAAATCCATATAATTTTTTTTTCAACAAATACATACGCACTCAACCCTAAACTCTAAACACTCACAATCATCTTAAACTAACTCCCACCAATATTCTAATCTAAATCACTATCGCCAAGATTCGAACTTTGGACTTCCAATTCTCAAGCCTCTTTGGCTTCCTTGATCAAGGATGGGTTTTAGGTTAATCAAGTTATTAATCAGACAGGACAAGGGATAGATAGATATCAGATCCAGTTAATCAATGCTCGAAGTGAAATTCCATATCTATCCATGCTTCCTGACGCCTCTCTTTCCTTAAGCATCACCCCTTCTTCTATCGAGAAGAAGAAGATAGAGATCCCCCTAGTCAGAACTCTCGATAAGACGCCTTTCTTTCCGTGCTTCGTAACCAATTTCAATGCGTCATCACTACCTCAATGCAATTCAGTAGTCTTCCGTGAAGAAATAAATGAAAGAGTGAACGATTGTGGCACATAGGGAAGATTCATATGAAACTCAATTATGTATCGCTTGAAAGGGTTTCAAACAAGGTTGAAGCTTTAGCAACATTTGTAACATCTGTTGGTACCGAATGTATGCCCTCCTCATGTTTATATTGCCTCTTCAAGCTCTTTTAGAGGGGATTATACCGAGAATCAATCTCTCAAATAGATCGGCTCTCTTATAGGTAAACTGAAAAATGTACAAGAGCTCTTGTAAGGCATTCGAGATTCTTCAATAGGAACCAGAACTCGCTTAAGAAAGAGCTCTAACCCTTCTATACCTACCAAGTCTCACTGACCGCCTTGCTTCTCTACTCAACGACTTTACGGAACCAACTGAGTTGACTAGCTCTATTTTATCTATTCAACTACGTCGAACTTGTTCTGAAGAAAGGTTGCCCCGTGGGAGTACTCCTGCGTTTGCGCTTGGTACATGACCATGTGGGCTATTGTCCACTTGTCAAAAAAACCCATATAAATATAAGTATTTTTTTTGTTTGTAAAGAAATTAATGTCACTAGGAATTGAACCGTGTATCACACACTCAAACGCATGTTCTTACCAACTATACTAACTATATAGGATATATAAGTACTAAAAGAAAAGGAAAATTATTATTTGGTTGAGTTTGATTAATATTTAATCGTATTAACAAATAAAAATTCCAGAGGTGCAGAACACTACTACAAAGACCACAAGAGAAGTCAGGATGGTTGAAGACATTCCAAAAGTCAAAAGAAATGATTTTTTTTTTAAAATGCTTTGATTTTAGTTTCGTATATATTTTTCAATTTATTTTTAAAAAATATAATCAGTGTAGATCAAGCCGCTGCAAGATAATCCTTTTTTATTATATAAATATAATATTCTACATCATTGTCTGTATCCACCCTTTTATTTAAGCAAAGTCGATTAGAAGAATTCAAATTGAAGCACGACAGAGAATACGTATCCAAGAAACATTAATTTGCTGGCTTTTTTTAATTTTCAATTAGGAATTCAAATCATGTATCTCTAAAATTATGTCTTCAATTATATCCTACTGATAGAATATTGTCACATTATTAAAAAAAATTATTAAGAAATCAAAGATTAAAATTAAAAGAAATATTTTAATGATGTAACAATATTTTATTGGTAGGACATAATTAGAGACATGATTTGGGGACACCTAATTTAAATCTTTCAATTAGACGGCTATATTGTTACTCCTTCGGCTCCAAGATATTGTCACTCTCATAATTTTATATATTTTTATTTTAAATATTTAAATTATTATCTTTAAATTTATTTATATATTTAGAGTAGCAATAGAATAAAAATTAAAAATAGTCTAAGTATTTATAATAAAAGTATCTAAAGTGAAAGCAAGTGATAATATTCTTACAAGAGTGACAATATCAACTCTCTTACAAACTTCTCTACATTTTGTAACTAATAAAAAAATACTTATTAACAAATTAAATATAAGACGCAGGGAAACCGCCTTAGATCATGGTCATGGACTTGCTTGTGAAGTGTTCATATTCTGTTTGTATTAGATAATTGCTATTGCTAATACACGTTATTTAAGACTAACAATCGTGTGAAATTACCTAATTTGGTATTAATTAATTACCCTGCAATTAGGGATTTGAGATGCATATTCTCTGTCGTTCAGATATAAATGAGTATTGTGAAATGTGTGCGAATTAAAGCATGGTTGACGATTGTTTTGAGTTTGTGTTTAATTAGTTATCTTTAGAGTAGGTTAAATGTATATTCAAAATATTTTAGATTAAATTTTTGTATGATGAGTAATGAATATTTCATTAAAAGTTACTCGTAGTTGTATTGAATTAAATTTGCACTTGTTATATTTCAACGTAAATTACACTAATCATTACAATAGCTAGCGCTCATGGTGAACCGTAAGCAATTTGATTTATAAATTTAAATAAAAGTTTTTTAACTTGTGCAATATTGTACATGATAAAAAATTAAAGGTGGAATGTTTGTATGGGAAAACTAAAACTTTAATGAGATTACGTGTAACACAGGATAAATATTGTGTTCTCTTTTCTTTTTTAGGTTTCTTAACCTGTGCAATATTGTACAGGTTAGAAAAATCCTTAAATAAATAATATATAAGTGAGGAATATATTTTATAGTTTCAAGATAAAGGCATTTAATTTTCTCGTTCAATACATACTTTAAAAGGAATTAGGAAGATATTTAGGGGATGTTTGATAGACGGAATACTTTTGAGTAAGTTTTCTGGGAATGCTTTTCCTAGCTAAGTGATTCTCAGGTAAGCATATTCTCATGTTTGTTTATTATCAAATTTTCTCAAGAATGTCTCTTATTTTGTATGATTCTCATGTTTGGTAAAATAAGATAGAGTGTTGATATGGTAAGGATGGGGGGCAATTCTGTCCATAAATTTTGATTTCCCGGGTAAATAAACATTCCCACCTATTTTGGAGGGAATCCTAAAATGAAAGATCCTTCATATTTTAAGATTCTTAATAATTTTTCATTCCCAAAAATTTTTTTCTATGTCTTCTACCAAATGTGGGAAAGTTTTCATTTAAACCAAATATTCCTGGAAACAAAAAAAATTACTTCTACTAAATATTCCCTTATAAAAATATTTAGGAGAATAAATTATTATTTATCGTAGAATTCAAAAACTGCTAGTTTTGGAGGCACTTGATATTTTGAAAAAGCAGTTAATTGCTATTGTGGGTTTGCAATCTGGTGTACTTAATGTGCCAAATTATGTTGCAATTAATGTGCAACAATCTGATGAAGATATGTATGGCCCATGGATGATTGTACGTAAGCAACAAAGAAAAAAGAGAAACGGTTTCAGACCATCCCAACCTGTGAATAGTAATACTCCGGGTAATCAAATCGCTCCACAATCAAAGGTAACAAATTCTTCTAGTTTTGAGCAGCAGGATAATTATGTTATTTTTATGGGTGTTTATAACCGAATTAACTCATTCTAAACTACCAAAAAACAAAAAACCGAATAAAACAAAATCGAACAAATTAGAAACCAAAAAAATCACATAATTTTATTGGTTTGATTCGGATTTTGATTCCTTCTATCGAAACCGAATCAACTCAAACCAAACTATATATAATAACAAAGATTTATAATTTTTTTATATTATTCATCTTTCTCGTAAAAGATTAAATAATGTGTTCAAAATATTACTCCCTCCGTTCCTTTTTATCTGTCTTTTAAGGTTAAAACACACGGATTAAGAAATTTATTTAATGCTCTTGTAACCATCAAAATTATGAGATAATTCTCTATTGTACCCTTGTTGTAACTATGAAAACGGAGACAGATAAAAAGAAACGGAGGGAGTATTATTATTTTTTAATCAGCCAAACACACACCCCCACACTACATTACTCCTAAATCTCCCCACCGGGGATTGAGCCCCTCCCCTCAAGCTCCAAGAGCTTCTCCTTGTGTCATTTAAACTACAAGCTCTTTGCCACAAAATATATTTTTATAGTTTAATTTTTCTTTAAAATATAGATATTATTTGAGTTTTTGTCAAATATATATGTAGGATTGAGTTCAAATGACACCAAGGTATCAAAGTTAGTAAATGACACCGCGCATAACTTTTTATTAACAACGAATTTCACCGACCCAACCGTTTAATTGAAAGTTTAAATGATGTAAATCAACCATATTAAAACTCATATAATTTAAAAAAGAGATAAAAAATTAAAAAGAAAATAAGAAATATAATAAATAATGTGTGAAAAAAATAAAGATAAGTTAAAGAGAGAAAAAAATTAAAAATAAATAAAATATATGAAAGAGTAAAAATATAATTATTAAATCAAATTAACATATCGTAATTGCAACATTATATCACTTGCAAATAAATATGTATCTAATAGAATAGAACATCTCACAACAAGTAATAACACTAATACATAAAAATTTTGTACTTTTTCAAACACTACTTTTTGATTTTTGTCATAAGAACTTCACTAACCACATTCTCCAAATTAAGGAATGAAGATCCGATTGGGCTAGAAGCAGCGTCTTTCGCTAATTTCTTCCAATGTAAAACTTTCTTTGTCATTTCTTTACCCTTTTCTCCATCCATCAACTCTCTCACGAGATTCTCAATTTTGACCCTCTTGACATCCTCAATTTCCAACCCAATTCCCAATTCCTTGCAAGAGAACCAACAATTGGTTTGTTGCTCCGCAAAGAAAGGCCAACATATCATTGGAACACCACCACAAATACTTTCCAACGTTGAATTCCAACCACTATGTGTCAAGAACCCTCCAATTGCAGGGTGAGCCAACACTTGCTCTTGGGGGCACCAACTTGACAACAAGCCTCTACTTATGGTCTCTGTAACAAATTCAGTAGGCAAAACGGCATTTTTTCCATTCACAAGATCGGGCCTTATAACCCACAAAAAAGTCTTTTTGCTGTTAGCGAGTCCCCAAGCAAACTCAATCAGTTGGTCACTTGTCATAACCGTGATGCTCCCAAAGTTCACGTAGACTACAGAGTTGGGTTCTTTTTTGTCTAGCCATTCCAAACATTGTAGCTCCTCCTTCCAAAGGTTGGACCCAATTGCGTTCAGCTTCTCGTTGTTGACATCCTTCAATAGTAAATTCAACGGTCCAATGGAATAGACCGGTGGCAAAATGGTCAAAAATGCTTCCAAAACGTCATGCTCCAAGGCATCAAATGTGTTCAAAATGATTGCAGAAGCTTTCTTTGCTCTCTCACATTCCCCTAGTATGAAATCAATCATCAAATCATTTGGATCTGTGGTTCTTATGAAGCTAGGAATATCCTTTAAACGTATTTCTTTAATTCCCGGTACCCAATTGAGACTAGTCTCCAAATAGCCATTTGTGACATAACTTGAATCTGCATCTCAAACACAAAGTTTCCTTAATTAAACTTAAAAACATCTTTTAATTTCTTGTAAAGAAAAAAAAATATCTATATAAAAATAATTCATAATTTTCCAATTCTCTACAAAATATAATTTAAAAAGTAATATCTTTTAAAAAAACACAAATAAATCATACACACACGGCAAGATTTTAATTTGCCAAGCATATTATAATATTTACAGAGCGATTAAAAAAAAACCAAATAAATTATTTACCTTTGAGGGGTACTAGGCCCATTTCAATGATTCGGTGATATTGAACATAACACATGAACCCACACGCGCTTGTTGTCCAAAAAAGCACTTCTGGAATACCGAATTCATTTGCAGCATCCAAAGTAAAACTCATAACACCATCTGACACTATGCAACTCACCGGAGGGACATCGATGTCATTTTCATTATTCAGCTTAGAAATGAGGTTCTTGAAGTGAGGCAAACACGTTCTTCTCGTGGACTCGCAAAGGGAAGGGATATCCTGCGTCGCGTCCACATCAGATTCCGGTAGACCGTCAGGGATGGTTTCAAACCGAAATGACGGAAGACCATTAAGGGAATTGGATCCTCTGGCTTTAAGAAGACGTTTGTGGTTAAACTTTGAATTAACGAATGTTATGTGGAAACCTTTGAAATGAAGGAGTTTTGCTAACTTGAGCATTGGGTTTATGTGACCCTGTGCTGGGTATGGAATGCATACGGCATGAGGTTTCTCGATTCTACCCAAAGAACCCATTTTCTTCTTCTTTTTTTTTTTGGGGGTTAGATTTCTTTCGTTTTTGCTTTCTCTATTATTGGATAGCTCTTGTGAACGAATTGCTTGGTGTGGCCTGTTCTTGCAAATGCTAGAATTTATAGATGAAATGTGAGGATAGAGGGTGGCGGTGTTTATTTTTAAATTATTATTTTAATATAATATTAATATTTTCCTTTCCACTTTTGACTTCGAGGATTTAAATTTTTGTCTGAAGTGATGATTCATGTATGATGCATATAAGAGTCGGCTGGGCTTTATGGGAATTTCGCTAGCTCCTTTAAGATACTGTAGAGAGACAAGTTGATTTGTGTCAGATTTTGGCCCATTACCCTAAGATTGGGTTTAGGGAAACGGAGAAAAACAAAATGAAATGAGTGAAAATGATTGATGTAAAAAATAGAAGGAAGACAAATTTTAAATATTTTTTTAATAATTAAGTGTTTTATTTATAAATCTATTTTTTAAATTCTTTTCATTTTTCTTTAAATCAAACAAATAAAATTATTTCAATTTTATATTTTTTTTATTTTCCTTCCACACCCTTCCAAACAAAGCATTAACATAATTGCAATAATTGCAGTTGCAATAAATAAATAAAATAATGCAAAAGCTAATCTTTCTATAAAAAAATTATGAATTGGATTAAATTGCAAGAACTTCTTGTAGTATAAAATTATTGAATTTCATTAACTAGCTATAACTTGCGTAAACAAATTAGCATACACTTTTGTTCCAGTCATATAGCTTAGTTGGTGAGCATATAAGGACATACATATGTAGGTACGGAGTTCGAATATCAATTGTATTACTTTTCTATGAATAAAAAAAAATTAGCATACACTTTTGAGAAATACATACATACAAATGAAAGGAAATATTTACAATTTTTTTAAGGTTAGAGACTAAAATACGAAATTAAAGTTTAAAATATTAAAATTGCATTAATTGTATGTAGCGTGTTAATTGTGAACTGTGTTTTAGCCAAATCCTTATGGCAAGTGGTTTGGGATATATCACATAGATAGACTTGGCACACACATCCTTTAGAGTTATTGTATGGTATATTTATTCATCTTATTATAGATTTTTTAAAAATAAATATATTTTACTTAAAAAATTTAAAGGTTGAAATTTTGTTTTGACAACAAATACAGAAGAAATCTATAATTTTGTTTGGATATCCTTCTATTTAAACAGATTAGTATTTTTAAACAAATGAATTATTTTGAATGGAAATACATGAAATTCTTTTGGATTAAAATTTTGACATTTAAATAATCATTCAAAAAACTATACACGTATCTTAGTATTTTGTTAATTATATTGTTAAACAATTTTAATTTTAATTTTAATAAAATATTGAGTAAATTAGTTTTTAATCGTTAATGAGCGACATAAAGTGAAACTGAATAAAGCGGAATAGAGTGGAATGAAACATAATAAAATAATTATCAATATTTCTAAATTACTTCCTCTGTTTTTAATATAAGCAGCTAGGCGTCTGATCACTTTTTACATGATTTAAAAAAAGTGGTAAATGCATTGATTTAAAAAAAAAAATTACCTTTTTACAATTCAACCTCTAATTAAATGTAATGACCAACTACTTTCACTGCTAGTAATAATTTACTCTAATAATTAAGGGTAAAATTAAAAAAAAGTTAACAAATGTTTGTTTCATAATATAAGCATCTAGTATAAAATATTAATATTTCATATTATAAACATCTACATAAATAACAAGATGCATTTTTTTTTAACTTTATCCTTATTTATTACTCTCTTCATTTCTTTTTATCTATCCAAAGAGAGAAAATTTTAGAAAATTTTTTTATTCCTGTGTATTTATCCACTTATATTTTTAATGAAATATTAATTGTATTTTTATAAATTCTAACATTATATTTAATTCGATGTTAACCGACATTCGTATGACAAGTGATTTGGGAGATGTCACATGAATAGGTTTGACACACGTATCCTTTAGAATTATTGAGTTATTGCATGGTGTAGTTAGTTATTCATCTTATTATAGATTTTTAAAAAAATATATATTTTACGTAGAAAAATTTAAAGGTCGAAAATTTGTTTTCAGAATAAATGCAAAAGAAATTTACAATTTTTTTGATGGAGTATCCTTCTATTTGATCTACTGTCTTAATGTTCAAGTAGTTATCAAATAGATTAATATTTTTCAACAAATGAATTATTTTGAATGGACATGAAATTGTTTGTATTTAAATTTTTATATTTAAATAATCATTTGGAAAACTATACACATATCATAGTATTTTGATTTTTTATTGGCCAAACACACATCCCTATACTATATTACTAAATCTATCTCACTAAGGATCGAACATCTCGAGCTCCAAAAACTCCTACTTATATCACTTGAGCTAGAAGCTCTCGACTTAGTATTTTGTTAATTATATTGTTATACAATTTTAATCTTAACAAAATATTAAGTAAATTAATTTTTAATGCTCAATAATAAGTGGCATGGATTGAAATGAAATAAAACGGATTAGAGTGAAATGGAACAAAATAAAATAATTATTAATATTTATAAATTAGTTCATCTATTTCATAGTATAAGTTGCGCCTAATCACTTTTCACATAATTTAAGCAAAGTGGTCAACACATTAATTTTTAAAAAAAACATGTTACCCTTTTACAATTTAACTTTTAATTAAATGTAATGACCACTATTTCTAATAGTATTAATTCACTTTAATAAAAAATGATAAAATTAGAAAAAGTAAATAAATTTCCGTTTCGTAATATAAATACATAGTGTAAAATATTTATATTTTATATTAGACTTTTTTGTTAACCCATGAAAGAAACCAATAAAGAAAATAAAGCACATTTATTGTATGTTATACATATTCTAATTAAAGTTTTTATTTTTTTCATAAAAATCTTTCACCTTTAATTTTTTATCGTGTGCAATAAGTACAATATTGTACAGATTAGAAAAATCCTTCGTATTATAAGCACCTACACCAATAACAAGATGCATTTTTTTTCAACTTTATCTTTATTTATTAAAACAACTCAATATTAGTACCGTTAATTCCCAATAAAGCGAGTTTATATTTTTATTTTTTGACAAATACGCACGTACTCATCCCTAAATCCTAAACATACACTCATCATAAACTAACTCCCACCAATATCCTAATCTAAAACACCTCCGCCAAAGTTCAAACCTTGGACCTCCAACTCCCAAGCCTTGGGTCTACCTATATAAATAAAAAACATAAATTTTATTTTTTTTAGAAAAAAATTGTAAAATTTATAGTGACATAATATTAATTCTATATATGTTTAGTGATTTTATTCGTTAAAATAAAACGTAATATTAAAAATATAATTATACAATATAACATAGTCTTAACGTAAATAAAGAAGTCAATTAGTCATAATAGGAGGAAGCAATATTGGTGGCGAGGAGGTCAATACAATAGCTACTACTAGGGTTCTGAATTTGACTTTCAAAAGAAAGTACTCCCTCCGTTTCTATTTAACTGTCTAGAGAGAGAAAAACACACATATTAAGAAATGTAATAATTGTTATAGTTTTTCTCAAAATAAATTTTAAACTCTCCATAATACCCTTTATCTGTCATTGTTTGATTGGTTGGATGGTGGGACATTGATTAGCCTCCAATTAAACATAAGGTTAGAATTGGTAAAAGTACAATTAATGTTACATTGAAAATATGAGTGAACAGATAAATAAAAACAAGATTTTTTTTCTCTCCGGACACTTAAATAGGAACGGAGGGAGTAATTAGTAAAGAGAAGTCGATTGGTCGATCTAGAGTCTAGACTGAAGTCTGAAGAGAATAAAACGACATAATAAATTAGTCATTTAAGAATTTAGTTTGGGTAATATAGGTTGAGTTGGAGTAATTGAGTTTTTAAAATGCAAACCAATACTCAATACAAATTAGTTTGAATTTGTTAAAAAAATATCTAAACCAACCCAATCAACCAACTAAAAAAAAATTTAATTTGAGTTACTCAAATTCGTGAATTATCCAACCTATTATTCAACCCTTAATCGCAAGAAAAGTCAAAAGAAATGATTTTTTTTAAAAAAAAATGCTTTGGTATTAGTTTCATATATACTTTTCGATTTCTTTTTAAAAAATAAAATTAGTGTAGACCAAGTCGCAAGATAATCTTTTTTATTATATATTATAAATGTAAATATGATATTCTACATCACTGTCTGTAAACTCTGTATCGAGTCTTTTCAGGCAAGGTCGATCAGAAGAATTCAATTTGAAGCACGACAAGACTTTCCACTAAGAATACGTATCCAAGAAACATTTAATTTGCAGCCATTTTTTAATTTTCAATTAGGTACTGCTATGTTGCTACTATCAGATATTATCACTCTCATTTTATATACTTTTATTATAAATACTTAAATTATCTTTAAATTTATTTATATATTTAGAGTAGTAATAAAATAGAAATTAAAGATAATTTAAACTTATTTTTATTTATCTTTTTAATGTACCAAAAAAATAATTTAGATATTTATAGTAAAAGTATCTAAAATGAAAATGATAATATTTTTAGAAAAGTGACAATATCAACCCTCTTAAGAATCTATATGTAGGACAAAATTACCTATTACAATGATAATGAGGGAGTCTTGACTCTTTCATTGTGGCAACAAATTATTAAGATGTATATATAATTTCTTAAAACGTGAGTAAAAAATTACTAACACTTTAAATAATTAACTCTCACAAAATTTTGGACTACTTAATCTTTTAAATTTGACGCTCCCAAAAATTTTAGATGTAGCCTCCCAAAAGTATTGATCTAGATCCGTCACTGTATGCATTTCGTCTAGAAAAGAAGAAAAGCATTACCAATAAAAAATTACTTATTAACAAATTAAATATAAGACGTAGGGGAAACTGCCTTGGATCATGGTCATGGACTTGATTGTGAAGTGTTCATATTCTGTTTGTATTAGATAATTGCTATTGCTAACACACGTTATTTAATTAAGACTAACAATTGTGTGAAATTACCTAATTTGCTACTATTAATTAATTAGCTTGCAATTAGGTACTATTCCGTTATTAAATATAAATATATATTTAAATAATTCTATATTTTTAAGTATAAGTAAATATAACTGTCTTTAGTTATATTTAATAAAAATTTATTTAAAATACTTTCTACTCAATTCATTTCTTTATTTATTACAATAATTTTAAAATGAAAGGAAATTAATTTAATTAAGGATAGTTAAAAAAAATTAAATAATTTTAATGTAATTTTAAGAAAATTAAATAAAATTAACTAATTTTTTTAAAAAACATAAGGTAAGTTTTTTTTCTTATATTCGGTAACGAAAGGAATACGTATTTCAGATGTATATTCTCGATCATTCGTTCAGAGATAAATGAACATTCTGAAACGTTAACAGGGTTGGTTTATACGTGTTTATAGTAGTTAAACATAAATTAAAATATTTTAAATTAAATTTTAATATAAATTACACTAAACCACAATAGCTAGCTCATGATAAAGTGTAACCAATTTGATTTATTAATTTAAATTCATAATATATAAATATTGTTTTGTGTTATTTTAAAAGAAACACAATCTTAATCACATAACTTATGAGCATATATAAACTTATATTTGTGACATATGAGTTCAATCTCTAATTATTAAGTACTATACTTTATTATGAACTAAATTAAAATAAATAAATGCATATAATGCAATCTAATAAACTGTTTTCCTGTTTTTGGTAACGATGATAATCAACTTTCCGACATTTGCCTAAATGAAATTATTATTTTCGTTTTTAGTTATAAACTTCTAAAACAAATATTACACAAATTATAAAAAGTGTTGATATTCATAAAATACATGGATATTTTAAAAAATTATTATGAATATTAATTTTATTCTTATTTAAAACTCATTTTTATTTCAAAATCAATCTCCTATATTTTTATTATTTAAAATAAAAAATTATAATAAATATTTTAATTTTTTATATTAAGAGCTTATAAAAAAATTAACTTTTCTAGGAATTTATATTTAAAAATAGAGAGAGTAATAGATATTTGTAAGAATGACACGTTCCTTAGTTAGTGGTGTCGTTAAGAGTCATTTTAATGAAAATCAATTCACCAAAAGCAAAATATCTTAATGAAAATCACTACAATCTCCTATAAAAAATGTTAAATTCTTCTACAAATTTTTTTTTTAAAATCTTCTTATTCACTTAATTTTAACAAGTATCTTTTATCTTTTATTAAGTATTTATTTTTTAAAAAATAAATAACACTTATTAAAATTAAATAAATAAAAAAATTTAATGAAATAATTTAACATTACTCATTTGTTATAGCCAAAATTAGGGTGTAGTTGACAACTAGTAAAGGGGTCCAGTTGGTCAAATAATTTATTAATGGTTGATCAAATAATTTATTGTTTTTATTAATTGGTGGTCAAACTATTTACATGGGCATGATGTCGACGAATACGAAAACTGACACGACAATTACTATCTCACGTTTATTAGTTGGGCGGTGTGTTTTTTTTTTTGGGTTTTTTTCCTTCATGAATACAAAATAAAAAAAAAGAGTTCTCTATAGTAGTATAATTTTTTCGCGAATTGAGCATTTTATATTAAATTTTATTATTAAGTTTCTCATGATAAAAAGAATTAGAAATAAATTATTTAAAGTTAAATATATTTTTAAGTGAAGTTAGTTTTATAAAATAGAGCAGTTTTAACATACACTACTTTCTAAGTAGTGTATGGTACATCACATGAAAAATGTATACAAAATTTTATCGAAAACATTTAAAATAATAATAAATTATGTATTTTGTATGTATATATATCTCTTTTATTTTTTTTTGCTATAATCAATTAAATAATATCAAGACTTGTGTATGGTACACCACTTTAATAGCGGTGAATGTTAAAATTCACCCCAATTTAAAAGAAACCATACACCACTTCAGAAGTGGTGTACGTTAAAACTGCCCTATAAAATAAGAAAAAATTACTTTTCTATAAAACAAAAAAAAATTGAAGTTTCGTTAAATATTAAAATGTTCTTCTAATCATGTAGAAATTAAAGTAACTGATAAATACGAAGAGACAATGTAATATACACATTTATGTTTTGGCAAAGAATGATAAGAAATCAAGTAAAAAACAAAAAACAAAACAAAATCGATGGGAAGGCTGGGCTAGGGATGAGGTGGAGGTGGTGGAAGGTTTGCACCTTAAACCAAAGTTACATCAAAAGACGTGGAAAGAGATGCCATAAGCATCCTCCTTCAAAACCGAAAACAAACAAGAAGGAACAGAATCTAAAATAACAAGTACCTTAAGAAAGGAATGAGCTCAACTAACCAAAACATCTACACTACAATTGGCTTTTCAGAAGACACGACATATCGAAATACGATGATTAGCCCAAAAAATTTCCTAAATGGCAAAGACTACACCACTGTGAGGATGAGTACGAGGACAATCTCCAGTAACTAGAGCAATCTTTGAATCAATTTTAACGATAGCATGATGAAACTTCAAGCAACAAAGAAGGCGCAAACTATGGAGTAAACCCACACTCTGCCAACAGAGGGGTAGCATAACCAAGATTACACCTTAAACCAACAACAAATTCTCTTCAGAGAAATCTCGTATCAGTCCACCACTAGAAGCCAACTTAGAACTTTGTGAAGCTGAACCACCAGTGTTCAGTTTAAACAGCCGAACTAATTACCATAACACTGCTATAAATAACATAATTCGTAGAATCAAACTCTAACTGAAAGACAACCTTGTTTCCGTGGCACCATAAGGACCAGCACACAACACCAAAAATGATAGGCCAATCACCATTTTTATCATCCAAATTATCCTTTAGCCAGACATGAAATCCAACAGAAAAAAATCTACTCCATTTGTTGTCCGAAACGAAGTGATTCCAAACCTCCGTAGCCACTTCACAGTCGCGAAGAACGTGAGCAGTAGACTCCGTGTCTTGATCGTAGCGCAGAAAAGAGGTAAACATCGTCATATGCCGATAGTGTCTTTCGACATTGGTTAACAACTTCCCATTTGCAATTTTCTAAAGGAAAGGACGTATTCTTTGCGTGCCTGGCCATTTCCATACCAAATCAAAAACCGAATCTAGATGGGAATTAAGAGGTGCTGGTTGGCGAATAAATTCATAGCCAGACCTGAGAGAAAAAATACCATTGGAGGTAGCACTTCAAGAAGGCATATCTCTACTAGAAGACGAAACAAGAACATGAATGGTTGATATTCTATGACAAACATTCATGGGTAAATAAGGTGAGATAAGATCCCATTTCCAAACAAAAGCATTAGCAAAAAGAGATAGCAGAGCATCTATGAAGTTCTTTGGAATTGGGTAAACGGCCAAATCAACAAGTTTGGGAAAATACGATACCTAATTATCAGTCCAAAATTTAGTCAAGGAGACATCACCAATGATCCAAGAAAGACCACGACTAGTATACTGCCAGATGTTACAAATACCTTTCCAAGTAGAGGACACCGATTGGCTGCCTCTAATTGATGGATAATGATCATCATGACATTTATACTTAGAACAGATAATCTTAATCCAAAGCGAATCTAACTTCTTAAGGAACCGCTAACCGAGTTTTACCATAAAGGCCAAACTAACTAAGTGGATGTCACGGAAACCCAGCTCACCACGGTCTTTAGGAAGACAAAGCTTATCCCAAAAACCCCAAATAAGTTTCTTCTTATAGATAGTAGAAATTTCATCACATATACTTGTAGAAATAAGTTGAGACTACATCACATAATTTGGAATAATTATCCTTGGAATTTCGAGAGGCGTAGATGGGAACACCCCAGTAACGACCCAATCTCGAGGTATGAGCAAAATTCAAAGTAGCGCAAATAATGTCAACTTGATTAGAAGGTAAGAAACCAGAATCGCATAAGTAAAGATTAATTACTTGACTAAAATTGCACAAATAATAAAATTAAAGTTTTAGAGACTAAAATTGTCAGATAAATAATCATAATAAGTAAAAAAGGGAGTATTTTAAAAATTAGCACAACATGTTATTCATAATTGACACATTTATTGATAAAAATTGAGGTCATAAAATATACTTAAAATAAGAAGTTAACTTAAGACATTGTGAGACGGATGTAATTTAGAATAAAATATTAATTTTATCTTTTAAAGATTTATTTATAATTAATTTGTTAGTTAAATTTTTTTTTATTATATTAGCTTCGAAACTATTCACCAAAGAAAAATATTAGTCTCTCAAAAATTTTAAGGCCAAATTGATAACTTGTCCTGTAACTTATTTTGGTGTTTTGATTTGGTCCTGTAACTATTATGCATTTCAACTTAGTCTAATAACTTATTTTTCTATTTCAATTTTGTCTGGTAACTATTAAGCGTTTCGATTTGGTCCCGTAACTTATTTTTTTTGCTTCGATTTGGTTCTGTAACTTTTTATTTCTATTTCGATTAGGTCTTACGGAAAGGACTACTTTGTTGGATAAAAATAAGTTATAGGATCAAATCGAAACTGAAAAATATGTTTTAGGACCAAGTTGAAACGTTTAATAGTTACGAGACCAAATCGAAATAGAAAAATGTTACATGACCAAGTTAAAACATTTAATAATTATATGACCAAAGCAAAACAAAAAAATAAGTTATAGACCAAACTATTAATTTGGCCAAATTTTTAATATTATTAAATTAGTCTTTTAAATTGCACATAGTAAATCTTATTGGGATTAATTTTTTTAAAAAAATCTTTAAGGGGCTAAATAAGTGACGGATAAATTTTATGAGTTTAAATTGATTTTTTCTTACGTAACATTTTGATTTTTTTTTATTTGTCAATTTTAATAAAGCTCAAACTAACCAAAACAGAAACTCTCTCCTTTTTTTTAATCTTTTTTAGACCTTCTTTTTGGACTTTAATCTTTTGTAGACCTTGAAAAAAAAAAAACTAAAAGAGGAAAAAATTCAAAACTTTTTTGTCAACGAAAAGATTCAAAACTCAAACTTTGAAAACAAAAGGAAACTACTAACTTCTTTTTTTTGGTAAATAAAAGCAACGCTAACTTATTTTTTGGTCAACACTAATTAATTTTGTTTTTTTTTGGAAAACAGCACTAATTAATTAACACTAATTAATTTCAAAAACTAAATGTTGACCCAGCTAACCTGACCAAAACAAAGGCCCAAACAAACAAATGACGAAGGTAACTGAGAGAGGCCCAGATCAATTATCCTGGCTGAAAGGTGTCTGCAATATAACAAATAACGCACCTATTACCACTGCTACCACCATTAAGACTCTCACCAAACTATTATTCACTCAGTTGGAAATGACAATCGTTTAAGATTATTTCATACAAATTAAAAAATAAAATAAATATCATGATAAGTAAAGTAATTTTATTAACATATTCCTATTAATAATTGAAATATTAATTATCTTACATTATATTTAGTTGAACATTAATTGTTACAAAGGATAAAATAAAAAAAACAACATTTAATAATGCATTGAAAATATAAAGCGACAATTATTTTTTTTTTAAAAAAATATTTCTCTAAAATGACGCTCATTAGAGGGAGTACCATTAAAACTCAATCAGATTCAATCGAACAGAATAAAAAAACTCAATCATTTAAGATAGAAGTAATAAATATATGAAGGCTGCGTTTTGGAAGAACTTATACTAAAGATTACCTACTGAGAGTTTATCTACTTATAGTTACCATTAATACTCAAAAAAGGTAGAAGGATTGATATATTGAACTCAAAGCTTCATGTTCTTAATGGATCTTCGCGTTCTCCGTGCTCTCTTTCTTCTATGCTGAACTCTCTAAAATATATTTTTTTGATTGAGCAAAAGATCTTATTAAATAAAAGATTATATAAGATTTTCTCATCTGAATTATTTTCTGCACCTCTATCTAATCATATTCAAAATAAAAAGTTTAGGGATTAACTATTTAAAACCAATCTTCTCTTAATAAAAAGATAAGTGTTTACTATCTTCCTAAATTTAAGTAAATTTAAACAAAAAGAAAATTTAATCTTATCCACAAAAAAAAAAAAGAATCTTGATCAATTTAATTAAACTTTATGACTTATCACGTTATCATAGATATTTTTTAAAAGAAATTGAAAAATATTTTTTAGTGCACAAATAAAAAAATATTTTGCTAAATTACTTTTTACCAAATTAAACACGAGTGAAAATGCTAGTTCTATCTGATAAAATTCACACTGGCATTAATTGGAAACAAATGAAGGAAATGATAATTTGTTACACTTAATAAAAAATACTAATAGAACTCAGATGTGGCTAAAGGAGGAATTACATGAACAAATTTTACAATTTCAAGACACTAATTAGCAGCACTTTTGCTCATAAGAACTTCATGAACCATTTTCTCCAAATTAACAAATGAAGATCCATTTGGGTTAGAAGCAGCCTCTTTTGCCAACATTTTCCATTTCAAAGCTTTCTTCCTCATCTTTTTACCCTTTTCCCCATCCATCAACTCCCTCACAAGGCTCTCTACTTTATCCCTAGTAACATCCTCAATCTCCATCCCAATTCCCCATTCCTTGCAACAGAATCGACAATTCGTTTGTTGCTCCGCGAAAAAAGACCAACATAACATCGGAACACCGCCACACATACTCTCCAACGTCGAATTCCAACCACTATGTGTCAAGAACCCTCCAATCGAAGGGTGAGCCAACACTTGCTCTTGGTTACACCAACTTGCTAATAGGCCTCTATTTTTGGTTTTGGTCACAAACTCCGATGGTACGATTGCATTTTCGCCAACCACGAGATCTGGCCTTATAATCCACAAAAATGTTTTGTTGGTATTAGCAAGTCCCCAAGCAAATTCAATCAATTGGTCATTTGTCATGACCGTGACGCTCCCAAAGTTCACGTAAACTACAGAGTTTGATTCTTTGTTGTTTAGCCATTCCAAACACCCTGGCTCCTCCTTCCAAAGGTTGGATCCAATTGCGTTCAAGTCGTTGTCATTGACATCATTTAAGAGAAAATTCAATGGACCAATTGAATAGACTGGTGGCAAAATTGACGAGAATGCTTCCAAAACGTCGTGTTCTAAGGCATCAAATGTGTTTAAAATTATTGCAGAGGCTTGTCGTGCTCTGTCGCATTGTCCCATTGCAAAATTGAGCATAATATCTTTTGGATCTGTGGTTTGGATGAAGCTGGGCATATCTTTCAGTTTGATTTCTTTGATTCCAGGGATCCAATCGATGGAAGTATCCAAATATCCATTTGTGATGTAACTGGAGTCTGAGCATCAAACACAGAATTAATTTTTCTTTGGTAATGTGAATTCACTTAATTGAACTAATATGTATGGAGCTATATATACTTGTTGTTTTTGGGTGAGCATTTATCAACATAATTTCAAGTTCAATTATGTAAATGCCATTTTAATTGAATTTGATTTTGGCAAGAGAAACTTCTGAATAGAGACTTTTAGTTTGTGTTGGGACATTTACGGTGTGGATTGAATCAGTTTTAAAGAGTAAAGTCATTTGATCCGATTAAATTATATACTTTCGGTATGGATGAGTTTGATTTGACTGTTAAAAGAAATCTGATTCGAACCAATTCGATATTTTTCAGTTTGAATTGGATAGGTTTTTTATTTTAATTTTATGTAAATTATATACAAAAATTAAATATAAAACTAGACATTAAATAAAACACAAAAAATTAAATACAAAATATATAGTATTAGTTTTAAGAAAAAATATAGAGTCAGAATAAAAATAGATAATTTTTTTTAAAAAAGTTTCATTGAAGATTGATAAAATTATTAAGATATAAGATTAACGTAATAGTTATATTATAAAATTATAATAAAAATAAGTTTTGATATTAGTTTTAATAAATATTTATTATTACAGATACAACTAATGTCATAATTTTATAAAAAAATAGTATATGTATATTAAAATTTTGGTTTGAATTGAATTAGTTCAGTTTGATTAAGAGAATTCAAAATTCAAATCAATCCTTGTATAAAAAAATTCAAACTAATCCAATAAAAGAATTATGATTTTCTGATTTTTGATTTATTCAGTTTTCAATTTTCGGTCTATTTGATTTATTACGTTTTATGTTTAAGTAAAACAACACAAAGATCACCAACTTTATCAGAAATGTCACATTTTTATGAGAGTTCACTTAGGTCCTTGTCCAACGTTGTTTAGTTAGATCCCTAACGTTAACTACCGTTTTAACTTCGTTAAAAGAAATTCAAATCGGTCTATGTGTTTGAATCAAAAGTTCAAATTAGTTCCTATTTTTATTAATAAAAATTCAAATCAGTCCATATGTTATGTATCGAAAGTTTAAATAAGTCTATATATTTATTATTAAAAGTTCAAATAAGTCTTTATATAACGGTAGTTAACATTGGACAAAGTTAATAACCTGAGTGAACTCTCATAAAAGTCAAGGATCTAAGTGAACTTTTATTGTAAAATTGGGGATATACGTGGTAATTATTTCTTTTATATTTTTATTATCTATCTTGATTTTTTATTATTTCACATCAATTAATTTTTTTTTTATCTCAAACATTTGTTTTAGTCCACACAATCCTTATCGCGGACTCCAAACTCCTTGGAGATCTCCAAACACTATTAGTTTGGTACTCATTTCGTTTTCTTCCTCTCAGATCAAACTTGCTTTTAACTTTTTTTTATATTTTTATTATGAAGGAAAATTATTTTTAAAAAGATATAAATTTTTTATTTAAGTTACATAAATCTAAAATTACTAAAACTAATTTTAAGGGTTGGTTTAGTGGAGTTGGGTCTCGCTAAGTTCATAGGAGGGAAGATGCACAACGGGAGAACCCGTGTTCGAATCCCACTTATGTCAATTGTCAAATTCTCGGGAGCCAGTACAAACGGGATTAGTCTTATCATGATTTTATAGAATTGATTTTTTGTAAAATTTATTTTATAGTAACATGATTTATGTTTGATGATTTTTTTCTTAAAAGCAAATTTAGAGTAAAAATATAGTGTAAAATTTTCAACTAACGTGAAAGCAAGTCTGAGTTTGCTTTAGCCAAAATCAATTTTGACAACCTAAAATTAATTTTGACTTTTTCCTAACTCATAACCAAACAACTAAGAGGCTGTTTGGTTTGCATTTTTATTTCCTGTTTTCTGAAATTTTATAAAAGGAAAAACTGAAAATGCTAAAAACAGGTTTTCAGTTTTTCCTTTGTAAAATTTCAAAAAACAGAAAACAAACTGAAAAACAGAAAATGAAAATCAAACAACCTCTAATTTGTCAACTAAAATCAGTTTTGACTCTGTAAAATCAATTCTACTCCGACCCAACTTATTTCCAAACACACACTTAAACTAAAAGTATATTTTAAAATCCGCAATTACTAATATTAAAAGTATTTTAAAACAAAAGTACATGCACTCAAATATTATGTTCTTCATGAATCTAAACTCATTTCGAAATCTCATAAAAAAAAAAAAAAAAAAACTTACGAAGCATATTGAGAAAATTTTCATCTTCCAGTCTTAATTACCTACTACTACGTAGTAACCTAATATCAGAAATTAATTAAATCAATTTACCTTTGAGGGGAGTTATCCCTTTTTCAACAAGATTCCGATATTGCACATAACACATGAACCCGCACGCGCTAGAAGTCCAGAAAAGCACGTTTGGCACGCCCAATTCCTTAGCAGTATCAAGCGTGAAGCTCATGATACCATCAGAAACTATGCAACTCACAGGAGGGGCATTTGGGTCATTTCGTAGTTCATAAAGGAGCTTAGTAAAGTGCGGCAAGCAAGTTCTGTTTGTGGAGTCACACAATGAAGGCACGTGCTGCGTGGCTTCCACGTCGGGCTCAGGAAGCCCGTCAGGGATGGTGTGAAAGCGAAATGACGGAAGCCCGTTAAGGGAATTCGGGCCTCGGGCTTTGAGAAGGCGTTTGTGGTTATATTCTGTGTTGACGAAGGTAATGTGGAAGCCTTTGAAGTGGAGGAGTTTTGCTAACTTGAGCATTGGGTTAACATGGCCTTGTGCTGGGAAGGGGACGCACACTGCGTGAGGCTTGTTTTTGCCCAATGAACCCATTTTTTTTTTTTTCTTTGGCTTTGTTTTGAGTGAAAGTGTAATGAGAAGAGTTTATACCAGTTGCTAAATGCAGTGCAATTATTTTCCTCTCTAGAGAATTTATAAAGGGACATGGTTGGAGATACGGTGTGTTTATTTGTTACTGTAGTTGATTTAATTTGATGTGATTTGATGAGCAATGAGCCTTTATTTACAAGTTTGATGTAATTAATTATATTTTTTCTTTTTTATCCTCAGCTGATAAATTCATACAATAATCATTTATTTCTCATTATCTTCATCTACTAATCATATATAAGGGTAATTTTGTCAACTTTTTATAAAATTTTATTACAATCAATAATTTTTTAATATACATAAAAAAATTTTAAATGACTATAATTTTGTAAGGCGCGAATTATAGTTTTTCTCTTTAACTTCTCTTTGAATATAGATTAAATGGTGTATGATACACCATCAAATAAAAAATGCATAAAAGCAAATAAAAAATATTCAATATAATAATAGATTATGTTTATTATACACCCGTATATTTATTTATTTTTTTAATTTTTTTAATCGGTTATAATCAGTTAGATAACATTACGAAAAAAATTTTAATTTGTTATAATTAATTAAAAAAACTTAAAGATAATAAATAGAGATAAATAAATGATGCATAAAGTAATACAATTAACACAACTGTTTATAACTCATTTTACTTATTTATGTATGATACATAATTTATAAAGTTATATACGCTGAAATTCACATTCAATATATTATAATGAAGGTGACATTCGTTCACTTTTTTTGTTTTTGTTAGATTGACATTTGTCTAGCTTCTAAGATTCTTCTGTTGGTCTGAAGGGGTCTGAAGGACCACATTTTATCAATTTTAATTTCTTTGTTTATCCTTCTTGCAATCAATGCATTTCAAGGCTAAAAAATAGATTTAGGGCTTTTTTTTTTCTTTTCGATTTCGAAAACAGTTTTTTTTTAAAAAAAAAATTAGAAAATTTAAAATTTATTGGACAGATGAGTTTTTAAATTTTTTTTTGGAATAGTTTTTATTTTTTAATTTTTTAAATTTACACACAAATTTGTGTTAAAAATTTCTCTTACTTTTTTAAAAAACTATTTTATAATACAATTCTTTTAAAAAAAAAAAACAAAACTGTTTTAAACAAGTATCCCTGCGAAACAGGTTATTTTGGTTTGGATCCCTAAAATTTTTTTTTAAAAGTCTAACTTAACTCAAAATTTTTATTTAGTACTGTATATTAAATTAGACTATTAAATATTGATGTGGCTAACTGAATATCATATAAATCTGTCATATTATTTAATTCCATTTTTGTCAGAACTGGACGAAACTAGCCAGTAGGATCTGGAACTGGTGGGTGAACAGTTCGATCAGCCCCTAAAATCATTTTGGAGTTAGACTAGCCTAGAACCGAGTAAACTAATCAAAATTGGAGAATCGGTATCGAACCGGAATCGTGTAATTGAACTGAGTTTTGTTTAAAATCTTAAAAAATTTGATAAAATAGGGATAAATGAGGCTTAAACACAGATCTTCTCAATAGATAAAGCAACAATATATCACTGGTCCAACTACGGTCCGACCAATGAACCGTGAACCAGTGCCCTAACCAATTCAATGACTAATCTGGTTTTTAAAAAGATCAAAGAGGACTTGGAGCAAATTGTTAAGGATACATGTCATTCTAATAAAAAAATTTATTTACAAGGTTGTCAATTTAATTTGTAATAATTCTTAGAATTTTAAAACATATGTTTAGAATTTATAGTCTGTGATTCTTCATACACTAGGTGACTTGTTTTTAGCTTAAGTTTAGGTTTAGAAAAAAAAACCATTATTTTAATCTTTTAAAAACCCTTGTTTAATTTGAATAAATTAGTAGAAATAGATTTGAGAAACGATCTCTTGAATTTTTAAAATACAACCTCTAAGTTAGAATTTTATATATCGTATGAATTTGTTTTCTTTACGGTAATTTCTCACAAGTTAAATTTATTATTTCTTCAAGAAGTGTGGCGGCATTTTAACTCTATTTTTTCACTGTCCATATTTTTTTCAATTTATTTTAATTCTCAATTATAAGATGATGAGTACCTTATTATGCATCATTTAGTCACTATAAAATTTTTGCTTTTAAATTTACTTTTAGTAAATGGATAATTTTTCTCTTGTAATTAATAGTGAAAATTAATTGTAAGAATAAATTGATTGTTTAAAATATGATTAATTTTTATTTAAATATATTTCTGTCAGTCACGATTTTTATGATAACGTTTAGTTGTGAGAAATAATTTTAAAACTTTTTGAAATAACATCTAATTTTTAGAAGATTTTAAGGGTGTCTTTATTTTAACTTTGGTTTTAGTGAGAATCACTTTCGACTAAAACTACAAATATTTACTTTCTCTCGGTTTTTGTGCATCAATCATCTTAACTATTAATTTTTGTGTTAATTTATGTGTTTTTCACTTCTTATTATACTAAAATAAAAAACTGAACGGATTCTAAGACTTTTATAAATGTAAAATACAACTATTTATGGTAGATTAGAACAAAAGCAATTTGATTTGGGCTTTTTCCTTAATCATTTGTATTGTACTCAAAGAAAAAAAACAACTATTAAACAAAAAAAGAAAAGAAAAAAACAACTTTTCGCTTAGATATGGTCGGCAGTTGGACTTGCACGGTGTGGATTGATTAGATATGGTGTTTCTGTTCGGAATTCGGATCATTCTCTTTTTTTCTTTTTTATGATTTTTATATAATTATTATTCGATCAATCTAGTTTTATATACTTAGTATTTATTTATTGATAAGCTCATAATTTGTTCAATTTTCTTTTTTTATTGAATAAATTATGAATGTTTTTTATAAGCAGATAAACGATAATATTTTTTAGGCAAAATTACTTTTTTGGTCCTCAAAGTATTGAGGTTGGTTCATTTTTGTCCTCAAATTTTTTTTTATTCATTTTAGTCCTCAAATTTTTCAGATTGGTTCATTTTGGTTCTTTCCGTTACTATTCCATTAACGGCGTTTAAAAAATGACACGTGTCACAATTTGATTGGTCTGTTAATAAAATAATAATAATATATATTTTTAATAAAAAATAATTAAAAAAATCATCTTCTTCCCCACCATCTTCCTCACCACCACCGCACTATCTCAACATCTTCCTTCCCCAACCCCCACCCTCTTCCCCCAACCAAAATTTTTACTTCCCAATACTCATTGAAATAGAATATGTTTCAGTTTAAAAACTAAAAATCAAAGAAGAAAAAATCAAAAAGGGTAAGCAAAAGGGGGAAAGTGATGAATCATAAAGATTTGATTTTAAATTCTGAAATACACTTTAAAGAGAATGATATATTAGGTTCCATGTCCTGGAGTAAAGAAAAGAGAAGAAGCAAAGTCAATTCCGGTGAGGTCAGTGCTATGAAGAAAGAAGCTAAGGAGAAGAACATGGAACGAAGCTTCAAAGTAAAGCGCGGCGGAGGAATGAAATTCAGAGTGAAAGGGAAAGAGGAAGAAGAAGAGGTCACCGACGGCGAGTAGATTGGTCATCGGAGGTGGGGGTGAAGTTTGAGAGAGAGATGTTAGGGAAGAAGATAACAGTACTTTTTATTAATTTTTTTTTAAAAAAATTATAATTAATTAAAAATATATTATTATTATTAATTTATTAACTAACCATTTATATAATGACACGTGTCCTTTTTTAAAGATTTTTAAGCTTTCATCGTTAGTGTCTAACAGACCAGTAACGAAAAGGGTAAACATGAAGCAGAGTTTGAAGACGAAAATAAATAAAAAAAAAGTATGAGGACGAAATTGAATCAAATGCTATAGTTTGAAGACGAAAACAGTAATTTTACCTATTTTTTAGCACAACTATTCAGAACCAAACATTTTAACATTAATAATGAGTGATTGGTAGTTTTAATTTTTTATTTTTTAGTTAGACAGCGTTTTAGTCTTTGAATTTTTAACATGTATAAAGGCTATTTTAGTAACGTTAAGTGATAGTGACAAAATGTCTTATGACACGTTAAGTGCCTAGATGACGCGTTATTTACCACATATGAATTCACGTAAACGAACAGATGATGTAATTTTGTTTAATTTCTAAAGCTGTGTAGCGTTTTGGGGCCTAAACTTAAAAGTCATTTAACATAGTACTATATCAACACTTAACGTGTTGCATAGACATTTTGTCAGTGTCACTTAATAACATGGATTAAAGTGACTTATAAAGTGGAAAGTCATGGACTAATTAATATATTTTAGAAAATAAGAGATTAAAGTGATCTATGACTACAAAATAAAACACTAAATCGATAATTTAAAACATAAATTCTACAAGTGATTGAAAATGTGTCAATTATTTGAGCTAAAAAAACATATTTTCCCCACAGATTAGCATTAGCATTTTCTTTTCTTTTCTTCTCTTTTTTTAAAAGTATGTAGTTGAGCTAGTAATTTGGCCTTTTGATGAATTTGATTTCCAGCCAAAATTATACATACATTGATGAAAACATGGCTCATGAAAAGGATGAAATAATTCAAATGAATGTATCCGCAATAAATCGGTTAGATTAGAATAACAATTTTGGCTCATGAAAGCTGGCACCTCCTGGATTCGGGTCCCGCCTAATTGGACTTTTGCGCATAAAAGCACTTTTTTACTTTATTATTATTATTATTATCATAACTTTTGAAGTGCAGAACTTTTGAAGGGCCAAACAGATTTTTCAGTGAGAAAAGCATGTAAATTAATGACTCATAACACTCGTGACTAATGACTTCGAAATATGGATGTTTTTGTTACATTTAATAAAAAAAAATGTTTTTCTTACAACAATTTTTTTTTTACATCCATCTTATGTCTATATTAAAATAACAATATTTTTATTTTTATTAAAAAAAGAAAAATACAAAAATGATGTAAATGATTAAAATATTAAGAATGTCAATGGTGAAAGAAAAATGATGTTAAAAAATTAGCACTCAAAATCACGTTAAAACGAAAAAAATCTATGAACGTGAACTAATAAGTGATTTCAATCTTAACCAATACTTCCTCCGTTCCTATTTAACTGTAGAGAAAAAATCTTGTTTCTATTTATCTGTCTACTCATATTTTCAATGTAACATTAATTGTACTTTTACTAATTCTAACCTTATGTTTAATTGAAGGCTAATCAATGCCTCACTATCCAATCAAGCAATGAGAGATAAAGGGTATTATGGAGAGTTCAAAATTTATTTTGAGAAAAACTATAACAATTATTACATTTTTTAATATGTGATTTTCTCGTTCCAGACAGTTAAATAGAAATGAAGTAAATGATTTCAGTCTTAACCTGTCCCATAAACACCTTAATAGTGATAAAAATGAAAAGTTTATTCATATATATTGACATAGCTTATGATTTAAAAACAAAAAAGTTCTTTAGGGTAAAGCCTTATTAAAACTTTGATATTAAAGATAGATAAACCTCCTTTTATTTTTTTAACACCATTTTCATATTTCATCTTTTTTGATGCAGATAGTACTTCATTTTCTTCAGTCTTGAGGGTACACCGTATGGTAGTTTTTATTTTTAATCAACGAAAGCACATCTAAAATACAGTGGTTTTTAAATAAATAATTATTCATCGTCAATAACCTTGAAACAATTAGTATTATCGAGGTCCCAGAGTAATATAACTCAATTAATAAGGACATAAAATTATGCATGTACGTATATTCAGGTTCAATTCCCAATTATGATAGTTTCGTATGAAAAAAAAAATTATTGAGAAGTGAAATTATTTTTAAATTCTTGTAAAGGAAAATTGTCAAACCATTAAGATTATATTTGAAAATAATTATCTAAAGAAAAATAATCATTTATTTTTTAAAAACTTTCTTACAGATCTTATAAAGATAAATAATTATTTCTTTAAAATAAGCTAATCTAAATATGTACTAATAGGTTAAATTATTAGAAAAGGGTCTAAGCCAAATTTAGGCCAGTTTATGTTTATTTATCAAATAAGTTAAGTTGACTTCTTTTTTTCATCGATCAATTATCTAAACACGTTAGAGTTGCTTATTAAAAAACAGAAAACACGTAGAGTTTAGATTATTCAAAATGCTTTAAAGTTAAAGAGGCAAATTTATTTAAATAATAATAATAACAACACTGATAATAATAACATCATTATATATTATTATTATTATTATTATTATGATTATTATTATTATTATAGATCATCGCCTACCTCCTCCATCTTCATTGATGATTTATGTTTGGAGTAAACCCTCAAATTAGTTCCTGAAATTGTAGGGTCATATAGATTAGTTCATGAAATTATAAAAACTCTAAATTAGTCATTGATTTTGCAAAAAAACATTCATTTTAATCCTTTTGTACTTAGTTTTTTAAGGTCGTTTAATGGGTAAAAAACTAAAATACATGTCGTTTTGTAAAGTTAGGGACTAATTTGAGGTTTTTATAATCTCAGGGACTAACCTGCATGACGCGTACAAGCACCAAAAGTTTAATCTTTATATTTGTATTGTGTTTTAAAAACCCCACTTTCTAGTTGTTCGTGACATCCACTGTTTTGTCTCCTTGTTGTTTCCACATGTAAGGTCCAATTTTACCATTTCAAATGACTTTGCTGGCAAATTCATATTTTATGTTGACATTAGTTGTTTAGTGAAGTAGTCAAGCATGAGTATTAGGGATCAAAATGAACTATTTTGATATTATATAGAGATTTATTAGAATTTTTAATATAAAATATAGGGACTGATTTAAATTTTTAATACAAAATATAAGGACATATTTAAACATTTAATAATAAACATAAGGATTTATTTGAACTTTTGATACATAACACATAGACTGATTTGAACTTTTATTAATAAACATAGGAACTGGTTTGAACTTTTGATTCAAACACAGGGACCAATTGAACATTAAATACCACATGACACGTTAAGTGTCACGTTGGATTTCTGTTAACGGTGGTTAACGTCAATGACCTAACTGAACAAAGTTGAACAAAATCAGGGATCTAATAAACTTTTCTTGCAAAGTTGGGGACCTATGTAGTGTTTTACTCATAGAATTGATGATGAAGATGAATCTAAGGTTTGCATTTGGGGAATCTCCATTGGACCGTAAGGTGTTACTGATGGAATCCCGCTAAAGGAGCATTTCGGGTATCCCCGATAGAAACCATCACGCGGACCACCAAGGATATTGGAAGAGATCTCACCAATAAGAGAATCTCATTCTTTAGAAAGTAATGTTAGTATGGATGATCCTACCCTATTATGGGAACATTCCGCAGAATGACCTTTGCAATCCTTTTTCAACCAATTGTCCTCACAAGAGGTACAAAGGAGGCACACGCTTGACAACTTTGCCTCATCGTCCGTACATAGGTTGTTTTCCAGGGATTTGGGCTTGAGCCAAAATCAACTAACTCCTTTCACCACTCCCCCATTTCTAGGGATTTGGACTAGCCAAGACCCCATGCGGACCAGTTTCGACGAAAACTGGTAAGAGCAACACTTCAAGCCTCCTCGGCTAAAGGCTTCAGCTCTAATGCACCAGATCCCATCAGAACTCCGCAGTTAAGCGTGACCTCCTGGGAATTCGTCCTGTTGCACTTCTCTTTTTGTAACTTTTCCATTCCGTTTTGGATAAAAACTGATTAAATAGTGCGCTACAGAAAACATATAGGATTTGAGCACGCAAAACATGATAGGTGCGATCATACCAGCACTAATGCACCGGATCCCATTAGAACTCCGTAGTTAAGGGTGCTTGGGCGAGAGTAGTACTAGGATGGGTGACCTCCTGGGAAGTCCTCGTGTTGCACCTCTGTTTCTTTAAGTTTTCCAGTCCGTTTTGGATAAAAACTAAATAATTAGCGCGCTACAGAAAGCATACAGGATTTGAGCAGGCAAAACATGACAGGTGCGATCATACCAGCACTAATGCACCGGATCCCATCAGAATTCCGTAGTTAAGCCTGCTTGGGCGAGAGTAGTACTAGGATGGTTGACCTCCTGGGAAGTCCTCGTGTTTCACCTCTCTTTTTGTAAGTTTTCCTGTCCGTTTTGGATAAAAACTGATTAATTATCGCGCTACAGAAAGCATACAGGACTTGACCACGCAAAACATGATAGGTGCGATCATACCAGCACTAATGCACCGGATCCCATCAGAACTCCGCAGTTAAGCGTGTTTTGGCGAGAGTAGTACTAGGATAGGTGACCTCTTGGGAAGTACTCGGGTTGCACCTCTCTTTTTGTAACTTTTCCATTTCGTTTTGGATAAAAACTGATTAAATAGCGCGCTACAGAAAGCATATAGGTTTTGAGCACGCAAAACATGACAGGTGTGATCATACTAGCACTAATGCACCGGATCCCATCAGAATTCGGTAGTTAACTGGGAAGTCCTCGTGTTGCACCTCTCTTTTTGTAAGTTTTCCAGTCCGTTTTGGATAAAAAGTGATTAATTAGCGCGCTACATAAAGCATATAGGTTTTGAGCACGCAAAACATGACAGGTGTGATCATACCAGCACTAATGCACCGGATCCCATCAGAACTCCGCAGTTAAGCGTCCTTGGGTGAGAGTAGTACTAGGATGGGTAACCTCTTGGGAAGTCCTCGTGTTGCACCTATCCTTTTGTAAGTTTTCCAGTCCGTTTTGGATAAAAACTTATTAATTAGCGGGCTAAAGAAAGCATATAGGATTTGAGCACGCAAAACATGATAGGTGCGATCATACCAGCACTAATGCACCAGATCCCATCAGAACTCCGTAGTTAAGCGTGCTTGGCCGAGAGTAGTATTTTCCAGTCCGTTTTGGATAATGACTAAATAATTAGCGCGCTACAGAAAGCATACAGGATTTGAGCAAGCAAAACATGACAGGTGCGATCATACCAGCCCTAATTCATCGGATCCCATCAGAACTTCGTAGTTAAGCGTGCTTGGGCGAGAGTAGTACTAGGATGGTTTTGTAAGTTTTCCAGTCCGTTTTGGATAAAAACTTATTAATTAGCGCACTACAGAAAGCATCTAGGATTTGAGGACGCAAAACATGACAGGCGTGATGATACCAGCACTAATGCACTGGATCCCATCAGAAATCCGCAATTAAGCGTGCTTGGGCAAGAGTAGTACTATGATGGGTGACCTCCTGGGAAGTGCTCGTGTTGCACCTCTATTTTTGTAAGTAGGTGCGATCATATCAGCATAATGCACCGGATCCCATCGGAACTCTGTAGTTAAGCGTGCTTGGACGAGAGTAGTACTTGGATGGGTAACTGATTAATTAGCGAGCTACACTAGCACTAATGCACCGTATCCCATTAGAACTCCTCAGTTAACTGTGCTTGGGCGAGAGTAGTTCTAAGATGGGTGACCTCTTGGGAAGTACTCGTGTTGCATCTCTTTTTTTGTAAGTTTTTAAGTCCGTTTTGGATAAAAAGTGATTAATTAGCGCGCTACAGAAAGCATATAGGTTTTGAGCCCGCAAAACATGACAGGTGCGATCATACCAGCACTAATGCACCGAATCCCATTAGAACTCTGCAGTTAAGCGTGCTTGGGCGAGAGTAGTACTAGGATGGGTGTCCTCCAGGGAAGCCCTCGTGTTGCACCTCTCTTTTTGTAAGTTTTCCAGTCCGTTTTGGATAAAAAGTGATTAATTCGCGTGCTACAGAAAGCATATAGGTTTTGAGCACGCAAAACATGACATGTGCGATCATACCAGCACTAATGCATCCGATCCCATCAGAACTTCGTAGTTAAGCGTGCGTGGGCGAGAGTAGTTCTAGGATGGGTGACCTCCTGGAAGTTCTCGTGTTGTCTTTTTTTTTGTAAGTTTTCCAGTCCGTTTTGAATAAAAACTAAATAATTAGCGCACTACAGAAAGCATATAGGTTTTGAGCATGCAAAACATGACAGGTGCGATCATACTAGCACTAATGCACCGGATCCCATCAGAACTCCACAGTTAAGCGTGCTTGGGCGAGAAGCGTGCTTGGGCGAGAGTAGTACTAGGATGGGTGACCTCCTGGGAAGTTCTCGTGTTGCACCTCTGTTTTTGTAAGTTTTCTATTCCGTTTTGGATAAAAACTAAAAAATTAGCGCACTACAGAAAGCATACAGGATTTGAGCACGCAAAACATGACAGGTGCGATCATACCAGCACTAATGCATTCGATCCCATCGGAACTTTGTAGTTAAGCGTGCTTGGGCGAGAGTAGTACTACGATGGGTGACCTCCTGGAAGTTCTCGTGTTGTCTTTTTTTTTTGTAAGTTTTCCAGTCCGTTTTGAATAAAAACTAAATAATTAGCGCACTACAGAAAGCATATAGGTTTTGAGCACGCAAAACATGACAGATGCGATCATACTAGCACTAATGCACCGGATCCCATCAGAACTCCGCAGTTAAGCGTGCGGGAAGTCCTCGTGTTGCACCTATCCTTTTGTAAGTTTTCCAGTCCGTTTTGGATAAAAACTAAAAAATTAGCGCACTACAGAAAGCATACAGGATTTGAGCACGCAAAACATGACAGGTGCGATCATACCAGCAATAATGCATCCGATCCCATCGGAATTTTGTAGTTAAGCGTGCTTGGGCGAGAGTAGTACTACGATGGGTGACCTCCTGGAAGTTCTCGTGTTGTCTTTTTTTTTTGTAAGTTTTCCAGTCCGTTTTGAATAAAAACTAAATAATTAGTGCACTACAGAAAGCATACATGATTTGAGCACGCAAAACATGACAGGTGCGATCATACCAGCACTAATGCATTCGATCCCATCGGAACTTTGTAGTTAAGAGTGCTTGACCGAGAGTAGTACTAGGATGGGTGACCTCTTGGGAAGTCCTCGTGTTGCACCTCTATTTTTGTAAGTTGTCCTGTCCGTTTTGGATAAAAACTGATTAATTAGCGCGCTACAGAAAACATATTGGATTTGAGCACGCAAAACATGACAAGTGCGATCATACCAGCACTAATGCATCGGATCCCAACAGAACTCCGCAGTTAAGCGTGCATTGGCGAGAGTAGTACTAGGTTGGGTGACCTCTTGGGAAGTCCTCGTGTTGCACCTCTCTTTTTGTAAGTTCTCTAGTCCGTTTCGAATAAAAACTGATTAATTAGCGCGCTACAGAAAGCATATAGGTTTTGCGCACGCAAAACATGACAGGTGCGATCATACCAGCACTAATGCTCCAGATCCCATCAGAACTCCGCAGTTAAGCGTGCTTGGGCGTTAGTAGTACTAGGATGGGTGATCTCCTGGGAAGACCTCGTGTTGCACGTCTCTTTTTGTAAGTTTTCCAGTCCGTTTTGGATAACAACTTATAAATTAGCCCGTTACAGAAAGCATATAGGATTTGAGCACGCAAAACATGACACGTGCGATCATACCAGCACTAATGCACCGGATCCCATCAGAACACTGTAGTTAAGCGTGCTTGGGCTTGAGTAGTTCTAGGATGGGTGATCTCCTGGGAAGTCCTCGTGTTGCACATCTCTTTTTGTCAGTTTTCATGTCCGTTTTGGATAAGAACTGATTAGTTAGCGTGCTACAGAAAGCATATAGGATTAGAGCACGCAAAACATGATAGGTGCGATCATACCAGCACTAATGCTCCGGATCCCATCAAAACTTCGCAGGTAAGCGTGCTTGGACGAGAGTAGTACTAGGATGGGTGACCTCTTGGGAAATCCTCGTGTTGCACCTATGTTTTTGTAAGTTTTTCAGTCTTTTTCGGATAAAAACGTTTAAATTTGCGCTCTACAGAAAGCATATAGGATTTGAGCACGCAAAACATGACAGGTGCGATCATACCAGCACTAATGCACCGGATCCCATCAGAACTCCGCAGTTAAGTGTGCGTGGGCGACAATGGTAGTAGGATTGGTGACCTCCTGGGAAGTCCTTTTGTTGCCCCTTTTTTTTTGTAAGTTTTCCAGTCCGTTTTGGATAAAAGCTAATTAATTAGCGCGCTACAGAAAGCATATAGGATTTGAGCACGCAAAAAATAATAGTTGCGATCATACTAGCACTAATGCACCGGATCCCATCAAAACTTCGTAGTTAAGCGTGTTTGGGCGTGAGTAGTACTAGAATGGGTGATCTCGTGGGAAGTCCTCTTGTTGCACCTCTCTTTTTGTAAGTTTTCCAGTCCGTTTTGGATAAAAACTGATTAACTAGCGCGCAACAAAAAGCATATAGGACTTAAGCACGCAAAACATTACAGGTGCGATCATACCAGAACTAATGCACTGGATCCCATTAGAACACTGCAGTTAAGCGTGCTTGGGCGAGAGTAGTACTAGGATTGGTGACTTCCTGGGAAGTCCTCGAGTTGCACCTCTCTTTTTGTAAGTTTTTCGGTCCGTTTTGGATAAAAACTGATTAAATAGTGCGCTAAAGAAAGCATATAGAATTTGAGCACGCAAAACATGACAGGTGTGATTATACCAGCACTAATGCACTGGATCCCATTAGAACACTATAGTTAAGTGTGCTTGGGCGTGAGTAGTACTAGGATGGGTGATCTCCTGGGAAGTCCTCGTGTTGCACCTCTATTTTTGTAAGTTTTCCAGTCCGTTTTGTATAAAAACCGATTAATTAGCGTGCTACAGAAAGCATATAGGAATTGAGCACGCAGAACATGACAAGTGCGATCATACCAGCAATAATGCACCGGTTACCATCAGAACTTTGAGTAGTACTAGGATGGGTGACCTCCTGGGAAGTACTCGTGTTGCTGCTCTCTTTTAGTAAGTTTTCCAGTTCGTTTTTGATAAAAATTGATTAATTAGCGCGCTACAGAAAGCATATAGGATTTGAGCACGCAAAACATGACAGGTGCGATCATACCAGCACTAACGTGAGTAGTACTAGGATGGGTGTTCTCCTGGGAAGTTCTCGTGGTGCACCTCTCTTTTTGTAAGTTTTCCTGTCGGTTTTGGATAAAAACTGATTAATTAGCGTGCTACAGAAATCATATAGGATTTGAGCACGCAAAACATGAAAAGTGCGATCATACCAGCACTAATACACCGGATCCCATCAGAACTCCGCAGCTAAGCGTGCTTGGGCGAGAGTTGTACTAGGATGGGTGACCTCCTGGGAAGTCCTCGTGTTGCACCTCTCTTTTTGTAAGTTTTCCAGTCCGTTTTGGATAAAAACTGATTAATTAGCACGCTACAAAAAGCATATAGGATTTGAGCATGCAAAACATGACAGGTGCGATCATACCAGTAGTAATGCCCCGGATCCCATCAGAACTCCGCAGTTAAGCGTGCTTTTGCGAGAGTAGTACTTGGATGGGTATTCTGCTGGGAGGTCCTCGTGTTGCACCTCTCTTTTTGTATGTTTTCCAGTCCGTTTTGGATAAAAACTGATTAATTAGCGCGCTATATAAAGCATATAGGATTTGAGTACGCAAAACATGACAGGTGCGATCATACCAGCCCTAATGCACTGGATCCCATCCGAACACTGCAGTTAAGCGTGCTTTGGCGTGAGTAGTACTAGGATGGGTGATCTCCTGGGATGTCCTCGTGTTGCACCTCTCTTTTTTTTAGTTTTCAAGTCCGTTTTGGATAAGAACTGATTAATTAGTGTGCTACAGAAAGCATATAGGATATGAGCACGCAAAACATGACAGGTGCGATCATACCAGTACTTATGCACCGGATGACATCACAACTCCGTAATTAAGTGTGCTTGGACGAGAGTAGTACTAGGATGGGTGACTTCTTGGGAAGTCCTCGTGTTGCTCCTCTCTTTTTGTAAGTTATCCAGTCCGTTTCTGAAAAAACGTATTAATTAGCGTGCTACAGAAAGCATATAGGATTTGAGCACGCAAAACATGACAGGTGCGACCATACCAGCACTAATGCTCTGGATCCCATCAAAACTCTGCAGTTAAGCGTGCTTTGATCAGAGTAGTACTAGGATGGGTGACCTCTTGTGAAGTCCTCATGTTGCTCCTCTCTTTTTGTAAGTTTTCCAGTCCGTTTCGGATAAAAACGTATTAATTTGCGCGCTACAGAAAGCATATAGGACCTCCGGATCCCATCAGATCTCCGCAGTTAAGCGTGCTTGGACGAGAGTAGTAATGGGATGGTTGACCTCTTGGGAAGACCTCGTGTTGCACCTCTCTTTTTGTAAGTTTTCCAGTCCGTTTCGGATAAAAACGTATAAATCTGCGCGCCAGAAAAAGCATATAGGATTTGAGCACGCAAAACATGACAGGTGCGATCATACCAGCACTAATGCACCGGATCGCATAGGAACTCCGCAATTAAACTAGGGTGGGTGACCTCCTGGGAAATCCTTGTGTTGCCCCTCTCTTTTTGTAAGTTTTCCAGTCCGTTTTGGATAAAAACTAATAAATTAGCGCGCTATATAAAGCATATAGGATTTGAGCACGTAAAAAATGACAGGTGCGATCATACCAGCACTAATGCACCGGATCCCATCAGAACTCCGTAGTTAAGCGTGCTTGGCCGTGAGTAGTACTAGAATGCGTGATCTCCTGGGAAGTCCTCGTGTTGCACCTCTCTTTTTGTAAGTGTTCCAGTCCGTTTTGGATAAAAACTGATTAATTAGGGTGCTACAGATTGCATATAGGATTTGAGCACGCAAAACATGATAGGTGCGATCATACCAGCACTAATGCACCGGATCCCATTAGAACTCCGCAGATTAGCGTGCTTGGGCGAGAGTAGTACTAGGATGGGTGACCTCCTAGGAAGTCCTCGTGTTGCAACTGTCTTTTTGTATGTTTTCCAGTTCGTTTTGGATAAAAACTGATTAACTAGCGCGCTACAAAAAACATATATGACTTGAGCACGCAAAACATTACCGGTGCGATCATACCAGCACTAATGCACCGGATCCCATCTGAACTCCGCAGTCAAGCGTGCTTGGGCGAGAGTAGTACTAGGATGGGTGACCACTTGGGAAGTCCTCGTGTTGCACCTCTCTTTTTGTATGTTTTCCAGTCCCTTTTGGATAAAAACTGATTAGTTAGCCCGCTACAGAAAGCATATAGGATTTGAGCACGCAAAACATGACAGGTGCGATCATACCAGTAGTAATGCTCCGGATCCCATCAGAACTCCGCAGTTAAGCGTGCTTGGACGAGAGTAGTACTAGGATGGGTGAATTCCTGGGAGGTCCTCGTGTTGCACCTCTCTTTTTGTAAGTTTTCCAGTTCATTTTGGATAAAAACTGATTAATTAGCGCGCTACCGAAAGCATATAGGATTTGAGCACGCAAAACATGACAGGTGCGATCATACCAGCACTAATCCACTTGATCCCATCAGAACACTGCAGTTAACCGTGCTTAGGCGTGAGTAGTACTAGGATGGGTGATCTACTGGGAAGTCCTCGTGTTGCACCTCTCTTTTTGTAAGTTTTCAAGTCCGTTTTGGATAAGAACTGATTAAATAGCGTGCTACAGAAAGCATATAGGATTTGAGCACGCAAAACATGACAGGTGCGATCATACCAGCAGTAATGCTCCGGATCCCATCAGAACTCCGCAGTTAAGCGTGCTTGGACGAGAGTAGTACTAGGATGGGTGACCTCGTGGGAAGTTCTCTTGTTGCACCTCACATTTGGTAAGTTTTCCAGTCCGTTTCGGATAAAAATGTATTAATTTGCGCGCTACAGAAAGCATATAGGACTTGAGCATGCAAAACATGATAGGTGCGATCATACCAGCACTAATGCACCGGATCCCATCAGAACTCCGTAGTTAAACGTGCTTGGGCGTGAGTAGTACTAGAATGGGTGATCTCTTGGGAAGTCCTCGTGTTGCACCTCTACTTTTGTAAGTGTTCCAGTCCGTTTTGGATAAAAACTAATTAATTAGGGCGCTATAGAAAGCATATAGGATTTGAGCACCCAAAACATGACTAGTGCGATCATACCAGCACTAATGCACCAAATCCCAGTCCTCGTGTTGCACCTCTCTTTTTGTAAGTTTTCCAATCCGTTTTTGATAAAAACTTATTAATTAGCGCACTACAGAAAGCATATAGGACTTGAGCACGCAAAACATGACACGTGCGATCATACCGGTAACAATGCACCGGATGCCATCAAAACTCCGCAGTTAAGCCTGCTTGGGCGAGAGTAGTACTAGGATGGGTGACCTCTTTGGTAGTCCTCGTGTTGCATCTCTCTTTTTGTGGGTTTTCCAGTCCGTTTCGGATAAAAACTGATTAATTAGCGCGCTACAGAAAGCATATAGGATTTGAGCCCGCAAAACATGATAGGTGTGATCATACCAGCACTAATGCAGCGGATCCCATCAGAACTCCGCAGTTAAGCGTGTTTGGGCGAGAGTAGTACTAGGATGGGTGACCTCCTCGAAAGTCCTCGCGTTGCACCTCTCTTTTTGTAAATTTTCCAGTCCGTTTCGGATAAAAACTGATTAATTAGCGCGCTATAGAAAACATATAGGATTTGAGGACGCAAAACATGATAGGTGTGATCATACCAGCACTAATGCACCGGATCCCATCAGAACTCCGCAGTTAAGCGTGTTTGGGCGAGAGTAGTACTAGGATGGGTGACCTCCTTGAAAGTCCTCGCGTTGCACCTCTCTTTTTGTAACTTTTCCAGTCTGTTTTGTATAAAACGTGAATAATTAGCGCGCTACAGAAAGCATATAGGATTTGAGCACGCAAAACATGACCGGTGCGATCATACCAGCACTAATGCACCGGATCCGATCAGAACTCCGCAGATAAGCGTGCTTGGGCTAGAGTAGTACTAGGATGGGTGACCTCCTGGGAAGTCCTCGTGTTGCAGCTCTCTGTTTGTAAGTTTTCAAGTCCGTTTTGGATAAAATTTGATTGACTAGCGCGTTATAGAAAGCATATAGGACTTGAGCATGCAAAACATGATAGGTGCGATAATACCAGCACTAATGCACCGGATCCCAGTCCTCGTGTTGCACCTCTCTTTTTGTAAGTTTTCCAATACGTTTTGGATAAAAACTTATTAATTAGCGCGCTACAGAAAGCATATAGGATTTGAGAACGCAAAACATGACAGGTGCGACCATACCAGCACTAATGCACTCGATCCCATCACAACACTTCAGTTAAGCGTGCTTGGACGTGAGTAGTACTAGGATGGGTGATCTCCTGGGAAGTCCTCGTGTTGCACCTGTCTTTTTGTATCTTTTCCAGTTCATTTTGGATAAAAACTTATTAATTAGCGTGCTATAGAAAGCATATAGGATTTGAGCACGCAAAACATGATAGGTGCGATCATACCAGCACTAATGCAACGGATCCCATCAGAACTCCGCAGATAAGCGTGCTTGGGATAGAGTAGTACTAGGATGGGTGACCTCCTGGGAAGTCCTCGTGTTGCACCTCTCTTTTTGTAAGTTTTGCAGCCAGTTTCTGATAAAAATTGATTAACTAGCGCGCTACAGAAAGCATATAGGACTTGAGCACGCAAAACTTGACAGGTGCGATCATACCAGCAGTAATGCACCGGATCCCATCAGTACGACGCAGATAAGCCTGCTTGGGCGAGAGTAGTACTAGGATGGGTGCCTTCCTGGGAAGTCCTCGTGTTGCACCTCTCTTTTTGTAAGTTTTCTTGCCAGTTTTGGATAAAAACTGATTAACTAGCGCGCTACAGAAAGCATATAGGACTTGAGCACGCAAAACATGACAGGTGCGATCATACTAGCAGTAATGCACTGGATCCCATCAGAACTACGCAGATAAGCATGCTTGGGCGAGAGTAGTACTAGGATGGGTTCTTTCCTGAGAAGTCCTCGTGTTGCACCTCTCTTTTTGTAAGTTTTCTAGCCAGTTTCTGATAAAAATTGATTAACTAGCGCGCTACAGAAAGCATATAGGACTTGAGCACGCAAAACATGACAGGTGCGATCATACCAGCAGTAATGCACCGGATCCCATCAGTACGACGCAGATAAGCCTGCTTGGGCGAGAGTAGTACTAGGATGGGTGCATTCCTGGGAAGTCCTCGTGTTGCACCTCTCTTTTTGTAAGTTTTCTAGCCAGTTTTGGATAAAAACTGATTAACTAGCGCGCTACAGAAAGCATATAGGACTTGAGCACGCAAAACATGACAGGTGCGATCATACTAGCAGTAATGCACTGGATCCCATCAGAACTACGCAGATAAGCGTGCTTGGGCGAGAGTAGTACTAGGATGGGTTCTTTCCTGAGAAGTCCTCGTGTTGCACCTCTCTTTTTGTAAGTTTTCTAGCCCGTTTTGGATAAAAACTGATTAACTAGCGCGCTACAGAAAGCATATAGGACTTTAGCACGCAAAACATGACAGGTGCGATCATACCAGCAGTAATTCACCGGATCCCATCAGAACTACGCAGATAAGCGTGCTTGGGCGAGAGTAGTACTAGGATGGGTGATCTCCTGGGAAGTCCTCGTGTTGGACCTCTCTTTTTGTAAGTTTTCCAGTCCGTTTTGGATAAAAACTGATTAATTAGTGCGCCACAGAAAGCATATAGGATTTGAGCACGCAAAACATGACAGGTGCGATCATACCAGCACTAATGCACCGGATCCCATCAGAAAACCGCAGATAAGCGTACTTGGGCAATAGTAGTACTAGGATGGGTGACCTCCTGGGAAGTCCTCGTGTGGCACCTCTCTTTTTGTAAGTTTTCTAGTCCGTTTTGGATAAAAGATGATTAACTAGCGTGCTACAGAAAGCATACAGAACTTGAGCATGCAAAACATGACAGTTGCGATCATACCAGCACTATTGCACCGGATCCCATTAGAAATCCGCAGTTAAACGCGCTTGGGCGAGAGTAGTACTAGGATGGGAGACCTCCTGGGAAGTCCCCATGTTGCACCACTCTTTTTGTAAGTTTTCCAGTCCGTTTTGGATAAAAACTGATTAATTAGCGCGCTACAGAAAGCATATAAGATATGATCACGCAAAACATGACAGGTGCGATCATACCAGCACTAATGCACCGGATCCCATCAGATCTCCGCAGATAAGCGTGCTTGGGCGAGAGTAGTACTAGGATGGGTGACCTCCTGGGAAGTCCTCGTGTTGCACCTCTCATTTTGTTAGTTTTCCAGTCCGTTTTGGATACAAACTGATTAATTAGTGTGCTACAGAAAGCATACAGGATTTGAGCACGCAAGACATGACAGGTGCGATCATACCAGCACTAATGCACGTATCCCATCAGAACTCCGCAGTCAAGCGTGCTTTGGCGAGAGTAGTACTAGGATGGGTGACCTCCTGGGAAGTCCCCATGTTGCACCTCTCATTTTGTAAGTTTTCCAGTCCGTTTTGGATAAAAACTGATTAATTAGCACGCTACAGAAAGCATATAGGATTTGAGCATGCAAAGCAAGATAGGTGCAATCATACCAACACCACTGCACCGGATCCCATAAGAATTCCAAAGTTAAGCGTGCTTTGGCGAGAGTATTACTAGGATGGGTGACCTCCTGCGAAGTCCTCGAGTTACACCTCTCTTTTTGTATGTTTTCCAGTCCGTTTTGGAGAAAAACGAATTAATTAGCGCGTTACAGAAAGCACTAATACACCGGATCCCATCAGAACTCCGCAGTTAAGCGTGCTTGGGCGAGAGTAGTACTAGGATGGGTGACCTCCTGCGAAGTTCTCGTGTTGCACCTCTCTTTTTGTAACTTTTCGAGTCCGTTATGGATAAAAAATGATTAATTAGCGCACTACAGAAAGCATATAAGATTTGAGCACGCAAAAAATGACAGGAGCGATCATACCAGCACTAATGCCCCAGATCCCATCAAAACTCCGCAGTTAAGCGTCCATGGGCGAGAGTAGTACATGGATGGGTGACCTCTTAGGAATTAGTCGTGTTGCACCTCTCTTTTTGTAAGTTTTCTAGTCCGTTTTGGATAAAAACTGATTAATTTGCGCACAACAGAAAGCATATAGGATTTGAGCACGAAAAACATGATAGGTGCGATCATACCAGCACTAATGGAACGGATCCAATAAGAACTCCGCAGTTAAGCGTGCTTGGGCGAGAGTAGTACTAGGATGGATGACAACTTGGGAAGTCCTGGTGTTGCACCTCTCTTTTTGTAACTTTTCCAGTCCGTTTTGGATAAAAAATGATTAGTTAGCGCGCTACAGAAAACATATAGGATTTGAGCACGGAAAACATGACAGGAGCGGTCATACCAGCACTAATGCACCGGATCCCACCAGAACTCTGCAGTTAAGCGTCCATGGGCGAGAGAAGTACATGGATGGGTGACGTTCTGGGAATTAGTCGTGTTGCACCTCTCTTTTTGTAATTTTCCAGTCCGTTTTGGATAAAAACTGATTAATTAGCGCGCTACAGAAAGCATATAGGATTTGAGCACGGTAAACATGATAGGTGCGATCATACCAGCACTAATGCACCGGATCCCATAAGAACTCCGCAGTTAAGAGTGCTTGGGCGAGAGTAGTAATAGGATGGGTGACCTCTTGGGAAGTCCTTGTGTTGCACCTCTTTTTTATAAGTTTTCCAGTCCGTTTTGGAGAAAAACTAATAAATTAGCCCGCTACCAAAAGCATATAGGATTTGAGCACGCAAAACTTGACAGGTGCGTTCATACCAGCACTAATGCACTGGATCCGACCAGAACTCCGTAGTTAAGCGTGCTTGGGCGAGAGTAGTAATAGGATGGGTGTCCTCCTGGGAAGTCCTCGAGTTGCACCTTTCTTTTTGTAAGTATTCCAGTCAGTTCTGGAGAAAAACTAATTAATTAGCGTGCTAGAGAAAGCACTAATGCACCGGATCCCATCAGAACTCCGCAGTTTAGCCTGCTTGTGAGAGAGTAGTATTAGGATGGGTGACCTCCTGGGAAGTCCTCGTGTTGCACCACTCTTTTTGTAACTTTTCCAGTCTGTTTTGGATAAAAACTGATTAATTAGCGCGCTACAGAAAGCATATAGGATTTGAGCACGCAAAACATGACAGATGCTATCATACAAGCACTAATGCACCGGATCCCATCAGAACTCCGCAGTGAAGCGTTCTTGGCCTTTTTGTAAGTTTTTAAGTCCGTTTTGGATAAAAACTGATTAACTTGCGCGCTACAGAAAGCATATAGGACTTGAGCACGCAAAACATGACAGGTGCGATCATACCAGCACTAATGCACCGGATCCCATTAGCACTCCGCTGTTAAGCGTGCTTGTGCGAGAGTAGTACATGGATGGGAGACCTTCTGGGAATTAGTCGTGTTGCATCACTCTTTTTGTAAGTTTTCCAGTCCGTTTTGGATAAAAACTGATTAATTAGTGTGCTACAGAAAGCATATAGGATTTGAGCACGCAAAACATGATAGGTGCGATCATACCATCACTAATGCACCGGATCCCATAAGAACTCCGCAGTTAAGAGTGCATGGGCGAGAGTAGTACTAGGATGGGTGACCTCCTGGGAAATCCTCGTGTTGCACCTCTTTTTTATAAGTTTTCCAGTCCGTTTTGGAGAAAAATAAATAAATTAGCGCGCTACAGAAAGCATATAGGATTTGAGCACGCAAAACTTGACAAGTGCGATCATACCAGCACTAATGCACTGGATCCGACCAGAACTCCGCTGTTAAGCGTGCTTGGGCGAGAGTAGTACTAGGATTGGTGTCCTCCTGGGAAGTCCTCAAGTTGCACCTTTCTTTTTGTAAGTATTCCAGTCAGTTCTGGAGAAAAACTAATTAATTAGCGTGCTACAGAAAGCACTAATGCACCGGATCCCATCAGAACTCCGCAGTTAAGCCTGCTTGTGAGAGAGTAGTATTAGGATGGGTGACCTCCTGGGAAGTCCTCGTGTTGCACCTCTCATTTTGTAAGTTTTCCAGTCCGTTTTGGATAAAAACTGATTAATTAGCACGCTACAGAAAGCATATAGGATTTGAGCACGCAAAGCAAGATAGGTGCAATCATACCAACACCACTGCACCGGATCCCATAAGAATTCCACAGTTAAGCGTGCTTCGGTGAGAGTATTACTAGGATGGGTGACCTCCTGCGAAGTCCTCGAGTTGCACCTCTCTTTTTGTATGTTTTCCAGTCCGTTTTGGAGAAAAACGAATTAATTAGCGCGTTATAGAAAGCACTAATACACCGGATCCCATCAGAACTCCGCAGTTAAGCGTGCTTGGGCGAGAGTAGTACTAGGATGGGTGTCCTCCTGGGAAGTGCTCGTGTTGCACCTCTCTTTTTGTAACTTTTCGAGTGCGTTATGGATAAAAAATGATTAATTAGCGCACTACAGAAAGCATATAAGATTTGAGCACGCAAAAAATGACAGGAGCGATCATACCAGCAGTAATGCACCAGATCCCATCAGAACTCCGCAGTTAAGCGTCCATGGGCGAGAGTAGTACATGGATGGGTGACCTCTTAGGAATTAGTCGTGTTGCATCTCTCTTTTTGTAAGTTTTCCAGTCCGTTTTGGATAAAAACTGATTAATTAGCGCTCTACAGAAAGCATATAGGATTTGAGCACGCAAAACATGACAGATGCTATCATACAAGCACTAATGCACCGGATCCCATCAGAACTCCGCAGTTAAGCGTGCTTGGTCTTTTTGTAAGTTTTTCAGTCCGTTTTGGATAAAAACTGATTAACTTGCGCGCTACAGAAAACATATAGGACTTGAGCACGCAAAACATGACAGGTGTGATCATACCAGCACTAATGCACCGGATCCCATTAGCACTCCGCTGTTAAGCGTGCTTGTGCGAGAGTAGTACATGGATGGGAGACCTTCTGGGAATTAGTCGTGTAGCACCTCTCTTTTCGTAAGTTTTCCAGTCCGTTTTGGATAAAAACTGATTAATTAGTGTGCTACAGAAAACATATAGGATTTGAGCACGCAAAACATGATAGGTGTGATCATACCAGCACTAATGCACCGGATCCCATAAGAACTCCGCAGTTAAGAGTGCTTGTGCGAGAGTAGTACTAGGATGTGTGACCTCCTGGGAAGTCCTCGTGTTGCTCCTCTTTTTTATAAGTTTTCCAGTCCGTTTTGGAGAAAAACTAATAAATTAGCGCGCTACAGAAAGCATATAAGATTTGAGCACGCAAAACTTGACAGGTGCGATCATACCAGCTCTAATGCACTGGATCCGACTAGAACTCCACAGTTAAGCGAGCTTGGGCGAGAGTAGTACTAGGATGGGTGTCTTCCTGGGAAGTCCTCGTGTTGCACCTCCCTTTTTATAACTTTTTCAGTCCGTTTCTGATAAAAACTGATTATTTAGCGCGCTACAGAAAACATATAGGATTTGAGCACGCAAAACATGACAGATGCTATCATACAAGCACTAATGCACCGGATCCCATCAGAACTCCGCAGTTAAGCGTGCTTGGTCTTTTTGTAAGTTTTTCAGTCCGTTTTGGATAAAAACTGATTAACTTGCGCGCTACAGAAAGCATATAGGACTTGAGCACACAAAACATGACAGGTGCGATCATACCAGCATTAATGCACCGGATCCCATCAGCACTCCGCTGTTAAGCGTGCTTGTGCGAGAGTAGTACTAGGATCGGTGACCTCCTGGGAAGTCCTCGTGTTGCACCTCTCTTTTTGGAACTTTTCCAGTCCGTTTTGGATAAAAAATGATTAATTAGCGCGCTACAGAAAGCATATAGAATTTGAGCACGCAAAACATGACAGGAGCGATCATACCAGCACTAATGCACCAGATCCCATCAGAACTCCGCAGTTAAGCGTCCATGGGCGAGAGTAGTACATGGAATGGTGACATCTTAGGAATTAGTCGTGTTGCACCTCTCTTTTTGTAAGTTTTCTAGTCCGTTTTGGATAAAAACTGATTAATTAGCGCACTACAGAAAGCATATAGGATTTGAGCACGCAAAACATGATAGGTGCGATCATACCAGCACTAATGCACCGTATCCCATAAGAACTCCGCAGTTAAGCGTGCTTGGGCGAGAGTAGTACTAGGATGGATGACAACTTGAGAAGTCCTGGTGTTGCACCTCTCTTTTTGTAACTTTTCCAGTCTGTTTTGGATAAAAAATGATGAATTAGCGCGCTACAGAAAACATATAGTATTCGAGCACGCAAAACATGAGAGGAGCGATCATACCAGCACTAATGCAACGGATCCCATCAGAACTCTGCAGTTAAGCGTCCATGGGCGAGAGTAGTACATGGATGGGTGACGTTCTGGGAATTAGTCGAGTTGCACCTCTCTTTTTGTAAGTTTCCCAGTCCGTTTTGGATAAAAACTGATTAATTGGCGCGATACAGAAAGCATATAGGATGTGGGCACGCAAAACATGATAGGTGCGATCATACAAGCACTAATGCACCGGATCCCATAAGAACTCCGCAGTTAAGCCTGCTTGGGCAAGAGTAGTACTAGGATGGGTGACCTCCTGGGATGTCCTCGTGTTGCACCTCTCATTTTGTTAGTTTTCAAGTCCGTTTTGGATAAAAACTGATTAATTAGTGCGCTACAGAAAGCATATAGGATTTGAGCACGCAAAATATGATAGGTGCGATCATACCAGCACTAATGCACCGGATCCCATAAGAACTCCGCAGCTAAGCGTGCTTGGGCAAGAGTAGTACTAGGATGGGTGACCTCCTGGGATGTCCTCGTGTTGCACCTCTCATTTTGTTAGTTTTCAAGTCCGTTTTGGATAAAAACTGATTAATTAGTGCGCTACAGAAAGCATATAGGATTTGAGCACGCAAAACATGATAGGTGCGATCATACCAGCACTAATGCACCGGATCCCATAAGAACTCCGCAGTTAAGAGTGCTTGGGCGAGAGTAGTACTAGGATGGGTGACCTCCTGGGAAGTCCTCGTGTTGCACCTCTTTTTTATAAGTTTTCCAGTCCGTTTTGGAGAAAAACTAATAAATTAGCGCGCTACAGAAAGCATATAGGATTTGAGCACGCAAAACTTGACAGGTGCGATCATACTATCACAAATGCACCGGATTTGACCAGAACTCCGCAGTTAAGCGTGCTCGGGGGAGAGTAGTACTAGGATGGATGTCCTCCTGGGAAGTCCTCGAGTTGCACCTTTCTTTTTGTAAGTATTCCAGTCAGTTCTGGAGAAAAACTAATTAATTAGCGTGCTACAAAAAGCACTAATGCACCGGATCCCATCAGAACTCCGCAGTTAAGCCTGCATGTGAGAGAGTAGTACTAGGATCGGTGACCTCCTGGGAAGTCCTCTTGTTGCACCTCTCTTTTTGGAACTTTTCCAGTCCGTTTTGGATAAAAAATGATTAATTAGCGCGCTACAGAAAGCATATAGGATTTGAGCACGCAAAACATGACAGCAGCGATCATACCAGCACTAATGCACTGGATCCCATCAAAACTCCGCAGTTAAGCGTCCATGGGCGAGAGTACTACATGGATGGGTGACCTTCTGGGAATTAGTCGTGTTGCACCACTCTTTTTGTAAGTTTTGTAGGTTTTCCAGTCCGTTTTGGATAAAAACTGATTAATTAGCGCGCTACAGAAAGCATATAGGACTTGAGCACGCAAAACATGACAGGTGCGATCATACCAGCACTAATGCACTCTGCAGTTAAGCGTGCTTGCACCTCTCTTTTTGTAACTTTTCCATTCCGTTATGGATAAAAAATGATTAATTAGCGCGCTACAGAAAGCATATAGGATTTGAGCACGCAAAACATGACAAGAGCGATCATACCAGCACTAATGCACCGGATCCCATCAGAACTCCGCAGTTAAGCGTTCTTGGGCGAGAGTAGTACATGGATGGGTGACCTCCTAGGAATTACTTGTGTTACACTTCTCTTTTTGTAATTTTTCCAGTCCGTTTTGGAGAAAATCTGATCAATTAGCGCGCTACAGAAAGCCTATAGGAGTGAGAGTAATACTAGGATGGGTGACCTTTTGGGAAGTTCTCGTGTTGCACTTCTCTTTTTGTAAGTTTTTCAGTCCGTTTTGGATAAAAACTTATTAACTTGCGCGCTACAGAAAGCATATAGGACTTGAGCACGCAAAACATGACAGATGCGATCATACCAGCACTAATGCACCGGATCCCATCAGCACTCCGTAGTTAAGCGTCCATGGGCGAGAGTAGTACATGGATGGGTAACCTTCTGGGAATCAGTCGTGTTGCACCTCTCTTTTTGTAAGTTTTGTAGGTTTTCCAGTCCGTTTTGGATAAAAACTGATTAATTAGCGCGCTACAGAAAGCATATAGGATTTTTGCACGCAAAATATGATAGGTGCGTTCATTCCAACACCAATGCACCAGTTCCCATAAGAACTCTGCAGTTAAGAGTGCTTAGGCGAGAGTAGTACTAGGATGGGTGACCTCCTGGGAAGTCCTCAAGTTGCACCTCTCTTTTTGTATGTTTTCCAGTCCGTTTTGGAGAAAAACTAATTAATTAGCACGCTATAGAAAGCACTAATACACCGGATCCCATTAGAACTCCGCAGTTAAGCGTGCTTGGACGAGAGTAGTACTAGGATGGGTCCTGGGAAGTCCTCGTGTTGCACCTCTCTTTTTGTAACTTTTCCAGTCCGTTTTTGAAAAAAACTGATTAATTAGCGTGCTACAGAAAGCATATAGGATTTGAGCACGCAAAACATGACAGGTGCTATCATACAAGAACTAATGCACCGGATCCCATCAGAACTCCGCAAATAAGCGTGCTTGGACTTTTTTTAAGTTTTTCAGTCCGTTTTGGATAAAAGCTGATTAACTTGCGCGCTACAGAAAGCATATAGGACTTGAGCACGCAAAACAAGACAGGTGCGATCATACCAGAACTAATGCACCGGATCCCATCAGCACTCCGCTGTTAAGCGTGCTTGTGCGAGAGTAGTACTAGGATCGGTGACCTCCAAGGAAGTCCTCGTGTTGCACCTCTCTTGTTGTAACTTTTCCAGTCCGTTTTGAATAAAAAATGATTAATTAGCGCGCTACAGAAAGCATATAGGGTTTGGGCACGCAAAACATGACAGGAGCGATCATACCATCACTAATGCACTGGATTCCATCAGAACTCCGCAGTTAAGCGTGCTTGAGTGAGAGTAGTACTAGGATGGGTGACCTCCCCAGTCCGTTTTGGAGAAAAACTAATAAATTAGCGCGCCACAAAAAACATATAGGGTTTGAGCACGCAAAACATGACAGGTGCAATCATACCAGCACAAATGCACCGGATCCCATCGGAACTTCGCAGTTAAGCGTTCTTGGGCGAGAGTAGTACATGGATGGGTGATCTCCTAGGAATTAGTCGTGTTGCACTTCTCTTTTTGTAAGTTTTCCAGTCCGTTTTTGATAAAAACTGATTAATTAGCGCGCTGTAGAAAGCATATAGGATTTGAGCACGCAAAACATGATCAGTGCGATCATACCAGCACTAATGCATCGGATCCCAACACAACCCCGCAGTCAAGCGTGCTTGGGCGAGATTAGTACTACGATGGGTGACCTCCTGGGAAGTCCTCGTGTTGCACCTCTCTTTTTCTAAGTTTTCCAATCCATTTTGGATAAAGACTGATTAGTTAGCGTGCTACAGAAAGCATATAGGATTTGAGCACGCAAAACATGACAGGTGCGATCATACCAACACTAATGCACCGGATCCCGTTACAACCCCGCAGTTAGGCGTGTTTGGGCGAGAGTAGTACTAGGATGGTGGACCTCTTGGGAAGCCCTCGTGTTGCACTAGTTCTTTGTAAGTTTTCCAGTCCGTTTTGGAGAAAAGCTAAATAATTAGCGCGCTACAGAAAGCATATAGGATTTGAGCACACAAAACATGACAGGTGCGATCATACCAGCACTAATGCACCGGATCGCATCAGAACTCCGCAGTTAAGTATACTTGGGCGAGAGTAGTACTCGGATGGGTGACCTCCTGGGAAGCCCTCGTGTTGCACCTCTCATTTTGTATGTTTTCCAGTCCGTTTTGGATAAAAACACCGGATCCCATCAGAACTCCGCAGATAAGTGGGCTTGGGCTAGAGTAGTACTAGGATGGGTGACCACCTGGGAAGTCCTCGTGTTGCACCTCTCTTTTTGTAAGTTTTCCAATCCGTTTAGGATAAAAACTGATTAATTAACGCGCTACAGAAAGCATATAGGATTTGCGCACGTAAATCATGACAGGTGCGATCATACTAGCACTAATGCACCGGATCTCATCAGAACCCCACATTTAAGCCTGCTTGTGCGAGAGTAGTATTAGGATGGGTGACCTCCTGGGAAGTCCTCATGTTGAACCTCTCATTTTGTTACTTTTCCAGTCCGTTTTGGATAAAAACTAATTAACTAGTGCGCTACAGAAAGCATATACGATTTGACCACGCAAAACATGACAGGTGCGATCATACAAGCACTAATGCACCGGATACCATCAAAACTCCGCAATTAAGCGTTCCTGGGCGAGATTAGTATTAGGATGGGTGATCTCTTGGGAAGTCCTCGTGTTGCACCTCTATTTTTGTATGTTATCCAGTCCATATAGGATTTGAGCACGCAAAGCATAATAGGTGCGATTATACCAACACTAATTCACCGGATACCATCAGAACTCCGCAGCTAAGCGTGCTTGGGTGAGAGTAGTACTAGGATGGGTGACCTCCTGGGAAGTCCTCGTGTTGCACCTCTCATTTGGTTACTTTTCCAATCCATTTTGGATAAAAACTGATTAATCAGCGAGCTACAGAAAGCATATAGGATTTGAGCACGCAAAACATGATAGGTGCGATCATACCAGCACTAATCCACCGGATCCCATCAAAACTCCGTAGTTAAGCGTGGTAGGGCGAGAGTAGTACTAGGATGAGTGACCTCCTGGGAAGTCCTCGTGTTACACCTCTCTTTTTGTATGTTTTCCAGTTACTTTTTGGATAAAAACTGATTAATTAGCGTGCTAGCAGAAGCATATAGGATTTGACCACGCAAAACATAACATGTGCGATCATACCAGCACTAATGCACCAGATCCCATCAGAACTCCTCAGTAAAGCGTGCTTGGGCGAGAGTACTAGTAGGATGGGTGACCTCCTGGTAAGTCTTCGTGTTGCACCTCTCTTTTTGTAAGTTTTCCAGTCCGTTTTGGAGAAAAACTAATTAATTAGCGCGCTACAGAAAACATATAGGATTTAAGAAAACAAAACATGACAGGTGCCATCATACCAGTACTAATGCTTCGGATCCCATCAAAACTCCGCAGTTAAGCGTGCTTGGTCTTTTTGTAAGTTTTCCTGTCCGTTTTGGATAAAAATTGATTAACTAGCGCGCTACAGAAAGCATATAGGATTTGAGCACGCAAAACATGACAGGTTCTATCATACAAGAACTAATGCACCGGATCCCATCATTACTCCGCAAATAAGCGTGCTTGGACTTTTTGTAAGTTTTTCAGTCCGTTTTGGATTAAAACTGATTAATTTGCGCGCTACAGAAAGCATATAGGACTTGAGCACGCAAAACATGACAGGTGCGATCATACCAGCACTAATGCACCGGATCCAATCAGAACTCCGTAGTTAAGCGTGCTTGGGCGTAAGTAGTAATAGGATGGGTGATCTCCTAGGAAATCCTCGTGTTGCACCTCTCTTTTTGTATGTTTTCCAGTCCGTTTTGGATAAAAACTGATTAATTAGCGTGCTACAAAAAGCATAAATGATTTGAGCACGCAAAACATAACAGGTGCGATCATACCAGCACTAATGCACCGGATCCCATCAGAACTCCGCAGTTAAGCGTACTTAGACGAGAGTAGTACTAGTATGTGTGTACTCCTAGGAAGTCCTCGTGTTGCACCTCTCTTTTTGTAAGTTTTCCAGTCCGTTTTGGAGAAAAACTAATTAATTAGCGCGCTACAGAAAACATATAGGATTTAAGCACGCAAAACATGACAGGTGCCATCATACCATCACTAATTCACCGGATCCCTTCAGAACTCCACATTTAAGCGTGCTTGGGGGAGAGTAGTACTAGGATAGGTGACCTCTTGGGAAGTCCTCATGTTGCACCTCTCTTTTTTTAAGTTTTCCAGTCCGTTTTGGAGAGAAACTAATTAATTAGCGCGCTACAGAAAGCGTATAGGATTTGAGGACGCAAAACTTGAAAGGTGCGATCATATCATCACTAATGCACCGGATCCCATCAGAACTCTGCAGTTAAGCGTGTTGCATCTCTCTTTCTGTAACTTTACCAGTCTGTTTTTGTTAAAATCTGATTAATTAGCGCGCTACAGAAAGCATATAGGATTTGAGGATGCAAAACATGACAGGTGAGATCATACCAGCACTAATGCACCGGATCCCATCAAAACTCCGGTGTTAAGCGTTCTTGGCCTTTTTGTAAGTTTTCCTGTCCGTTTTGTTTAAAAATTGCTTAACTAGCGCGCTACAGAAAGCATATAGGACTTGAGCACGCAAAACATGACAGGTGCGATCATACCAGCACTAATGCACCGGATCCCATCAGCACTCCGGAGTTAAGCTTGCTTGGGCGAGAGTAGTACTAGGATGGGTGACCTCCTGGGAAGTCCTCGTGTTGCACCTATCTTTTTGTATCTTTTCCACTCTGTTTTGTATAAAAAGTGAATAATTAGCGCGCTACAGAAAGCATACAGGATTTTAACACGCAAAACATGACAGGTGTGATCAAACAACACTAATGCACCGGATCCAATAAGAACTCCGCAATTAAGCGTGCTTGTGCGAGAGTAGTACTAGGTTGGGTGACATCCTCGGATGTCCTCGTGTTGCACCACGTCTCTTTTTGTAAGTTTTCCAGTTCGTTTTGGATAAAAGGTGCGATCATATCAGCACTAATGCACCGGATCCCATCAGAACTCTGCAGTTAAGCGTGTTGCATCTCTCTTTCTGTAACTTTACCAGTCTGTTTTGGATAAAAACTGATTAATTAGCGCGCTACAGAAAGCATATAGGATTTGAGCACGCAAAACATGACAGGTGCGATCATACCAGCACTAATGCATCGGATCCCATCAGAACTCCGCAGTTAAGCGTTCTTTGGAGTGAGTAGTACTAGGATGGGTGATTTCCTGGGAAGTCCTCGTGTGTCACCTCTCTTTTTGTATGTTTTCCAGTCCGTTTCGGATAAAAACTGTTTAATTAGCGTGCTACAAAAAGCAAATAGGACTTGAGCACACAAAACATAACAGGTGGGATCATACCAGCACTAATGCACCGGATCCCATCAGAACTCCGCAGTTAAGCGTGCTTGGGCGAGGGCTACCGAAAGCATATAGTATTTGAGCACGCAAAACATGACAGTTGCGATCATACCAGCACTAATGCACCGGATCCCATTAGAACTCCGCAGTTAAGCGTGCTTGGGCGAGAGTAGTACTAGGATGGTTGACCTCTTTGCACCTCTCTTTTTGTAAGTTATCCAGTCCGTTTTGGAGAAAAACTAATAAATTAGCGCGCCGCAGAAAGCATATAGGATTTGAGCACGCAAAACATGATAGGTGCGATTATACCAGCACTAATGCACCAGATCCCATTAGAACCCCGCAGTTAAGCTCACTTGGGCGAGAGTAGTACTAGGATGGGTGACCTCCTGGGAAGTCCTCGTGTTCCACCTCTCTTTTTATAAGTTTTCCTGTCCGTTTTGGAGAAAAACTAATTAATTAGCGCGCTACAGAAAGCATATACAATTTAAGCACGCAAAACATGACAGGTGCGATTATACCAGCACTAATGCACCGGATCCCATCAGAACTCTGAAGTTAAGCGTGATTGATTTTTTCGTAAGTTTTCCAGTTCGTTTTGGATAAAAATTGATTAACTAGCGTGCAACAGAAAGACTATAGGACTTGAGCACGCAAAACATCACAGGTGCGATCATACCAACACTAATGCACCAGATCCTATCAGCACTCCGCAGTTAAGCCTGCTTGGGCGAGAGTAGTGCTACGATGGGTGACCTCCTGGGCAGTCCTCGTGTTGCACCTTTCTTTTTATAAGTTATCCAGTCTGTTTTGGAGAAAAACTAATTAATTAGCGAGCCACAGAAAGCATATAGAATTTGAGCACGCAAAACTTGACAGTTGCGATCATACCATTACTAATGCACCGGATCCCATTAGATTTCCGCAGTTAAGTGCGCTTGGGCGAGAGTAGTACTAGGATGGGTGACCTCTTGGGACGTCCTCGAGTTGTACCTCTCTTTTTGTAAGTTTTCCAGTCCGTTTTGGAGAAAAACTAATTAATTAGTGCGCTACAGAAAGCACTAATGCACCGAATCCCATCAGAACTCCGACGTTAAGCGTGATTGGGTGAGAGTAGTACTAGGATGGGGGACCTCCTGGGAAGTCCTCGTGTGCACTAATGCATCGGATCCCATCAAAACTCCGTAGTTAAGCGTGGTAGGGAGATAGTAGTACTAGGATGGCTGACCTCCTGGGAAGTTTTTGTGTTGCACCTCTATTTTTTTAAGTTTTCCAGTCCGTTTTGGATAAAAACTTATTAATTAGCGGGCTACAGAAAGCATACAGGATTTGAGCATGCAAATCATGACAGGTGCGATCATACCAGCACTAATGCATCGGATTCCATCAGAAGTACGTAGTTAAGCGTGGTTGGGCGAGAGTAGTACAAGGATGGGTGACCTCCTGGGAAGTCCTCGTGTTGCACCTCTCTTTTTGTAATTTTTCCAGTCCGTTTTGGATAAAAAGTGATTAATTAGCGCGCTACAGAAGGCATAGAGGTTTTGAGCACGCAAAACATGACATGTGCGATCATACCAGCACTAATGCATCGGATCCCATCAGAACTCCGCAGTTAAGCGTGCTTCGGCGAGAGTAGTACTAAGATTGGTGATCTCCTAGAAAGTCCTCATGTTGCACCTTTCCTTTTTTTAGTTTTCCAGTCCGTATTGGATAAAAACTGATTAATTAGTGCGCTACAGAAAGCATACAGGATTTGAGCACGCAAAACATGACAGGTGCGATCCTACCATCACTAATGCACCGGATCCCATCAGAACTCCGTAGTCAAGCGTGCTTGGGCGAGAGTAGTACTAGGATGGGTGACCTCATGTGAAGTCTTCGTGTTGCACCTCTCTTTTTGTAACTTTTCCAGTCCGTTTTGTATAAAAACTGATTAAATAGCGCGCTACAGAAAGCATATAGGATTTGAGCACGCAAAACATGACAGCTGCGATCATACCAGCACTAATGCACCGGATCCCATCAAAACTCTGTAATTAAGCGTGGTAGGGCGAGAGTAGTACTAGGATGGGTAACCTCCTGGGAAGTTCTCGTGTTGCACTTCTCTTTTTGTAAGTTTTCCAGCCCAGTTTGGATAAAAAGTGATTAATTAGCGCGCTACAGAAGGTATAGAGGTTTTGAGCACGCAAAACTTGTCAGGTGCGATTATACCAGCATTAATGCACATGATCCCATCAGAACTCCGCAGTTAAGCGTGGTTGGGCGAGAGTAGTACTAGGATGGGTGACCTCCTAGGAAGTCCTCGTGTTGCACCTCTGTTTTTGTAAGTTTTCCAGTCTGTTTTGGATAAAAACTTATTAATTAGCACGCTAAAGAGAGCGTACAGGATTTGTGCACGCAATACATGACAGGTGCGATCATACCAGCCCTAATGCACCGGATCCCAACTCCGCAGTTAAGCATTCTTGGGCGAGAGTAGTACTAGGATGGGTGACCTCCTGGGAAGTCCTCGTGTTGCACCTCTCTGTTTGTAAGTTTTCCAATCCGTTTTCGATAAAAAGTGATTAATTAGCGCGCTATAGAAAGCATATAGGTTTTGAGCACGCAAAACATGACAGGTGCGATCATACCAGCACTAATGCACTCCATAATTAAGCGTGCTTGGGAAAGAGTAGTACTAGGATGGGTGACCTCCTGGGAACTCCTCCTGTTGCACTTCTCTTTTTGTAAATTTTCTAGTCCGTTTTGGATAAAAACTGATTAAATAGCGCGCTACTGAACGCATATAGGATTTGAGCACGCAAAACATGACAGGTGCGATCATACCAGCACTAATGCACCGGATCCCATCAAAACTCTGTAGTTAAGCGTGGTAGGGCGAGAGAAGTACTAGGATGGGTGACCTCCTGGGAAGTTCTCGTGTTGCACCTCTCTGTTTGTAAGTTTACCAGCCCGTTTTGGATAAAAACTGATTAATTAGCGCACTACAGAAGGCATAGAGGTTTTGAGCACGCAAAACATGACATGTGCGATCATACCAGCACCAATGCATCGGATTCCATCATAACTCCGTAGTTAAGCGTGCTTGGGCTAGAGTAGTACTAGGATGGGTGACCCCCTTGGAAGCTGTCGTGTTGCACCTCTCTTTTTGTAAGTTTTCCAGTCCGTTTTGGATAAAAACTTATTAATTAGCGCGCTTAGGATTGGTGACCTCCTAGAAAGTCCTCGTGATTGCACCTTTCTTTTTGTATGTTTTCCAGTCCGTTTATGTTAAAAACTGATTAATTAGCGTGCTACAGAAAGCATACAGGATTTGAGCACGCAAAACATGATAGGTGCGATCATACCAGCACTAATGCACTGGATCCCATCAGAACTCCGCAGCTAAGCGTGCTTGGGCGAGAGTAGTACTAGGATGGGTGACCTCCTGTGAAGTCCTCGTGTTGCACCTCTCTTTTTGTAAGTTTTCCAGTCCGTTTTGGATAAAAACAGATTAATTAGCGTGCTACAAATAGCATAAATGATTTGAGCACGCAAAACATAATAGGTGAGATCATACTAGCACTAATGCACCGGATCCCATCAGAACTGCAAAGTTAAGCGTGCTTGGGTTAGAGTAGTATTAGGATGGGTGACCTCATGGGAAGTCCTCGGGTTGCAACTCTCTTTTTGTAACTTTTGCAGTCCGTTTTGGATAAAAACTGATTAAATAGCGCGTTACAGAAAGCATATAGGATTTGAGCACGCAAAACATGACAGGAAGTGCTTATGTTGGTCCTCTATTTTTTTAAGTTTTCCAGTCCGTTTTGGATAAAAACTTTTTAATTAGCGCGCTACAGAAAGCATACAGGATTTGAGCACACAAATCATCAGAACTCCGCAGTTAAGTATTCTTGGGCGAGAGTAGTAATAGGATGGGTGACCTTTTGGGAAGTCCTCGTGTTGCACCTTTCTTTTTGTAAGTTTTCCAATCCGTTTTGGATAAAAAGTGATTAATTAGCGCGCTACAGAAGGCATAGAGGTTTTGAGCACGCAAAACATGACATGTGCGATCATACCAGCACTAATGCATCGGATCCAATCAGAACTCCGCAGTTAAGCATGCTTCGGCGAAAGTAGTACTAGGATTGGTGACCTCCTAGAAAGTCCTCGTGTTGCACCTCTCTTTTTGTAAGTTTTCCAGTCCGTATTGGATAAAAACTGATTAATTAGTGTGCTACAGAAAGCATACAGGATTTGAGCACGCAAAACATGACAGGTGCGATCATACCAGCACTAATACAATGGATCCCATCAGAACTCCGTAGTTAAGCGTGCTTGGGCGAGAGTAGTACTAGGATGGGTGATCTCCTGGGAAGTCCTCGTGTTGCACCTCTCTTTTTTAAGCTTTCCAGTCCGTTTTAGATAAAAAGTGATTAATTAGCGCGCTACAGAAGGCATAGGGGTTTTGAGCACGCAAAACATGACAGCTGCGATCATACCAGCACTAATGCACCGGATCCCATCAAAACTCTGTAATTAAGCGTGGTAGGGCGAGATGGGAAGTCCTCGTGTTGCACTTCTCTTTTTGTAAGTTTTCCAGTCCGTTTTGGATAAAAACTTATTAATTAGCGCGCTACAGAAGGCATAGAGGTTTTGAGCACGCAAAACATGACATGTGCGATCATACCAGCACTAATGCATCGGATCCAATCAGAACTCCGCAGTTAAGCATGCTTCGGCGAAAGTAGTACTAGGATTGGTGACCTCCTAGAAAGTCCTCGTGTTGCACCTCTCTTTTTGTAAGTTTTCCAGTCCGTATTGGATAAAAACTGATTAATTAGTGTGCTACAGAAAGCATACAGGATTTGAGCACGCAAAACATGACAGGTGCGATCATACCAGCACTAATACAATGGATCCCATCAGAACTCCGTAGTTAAGCGTGCTTGTGCGAGAGTAGTACTAGGATGGGTGATCTCCTGGGAAGTCCTCGTGTTGCACCTCTCTTTTTTAAGCTTTCCAGTCCGTTTTAGATAAAAAGTGATTAATTAGCGCGCTACAGAAGGCATAGGGGTTTTGAGCACGCAAAACATGACAGCTGCGATCATACCAGCACTAATGCACCGGATCCCATCAAAACTCTGTAATTAAGCGTGGTAGGGCGAGAGTAGTACTAGGATAGGTGATATCCTGGGAAGTCCTCGTGTTGCACTTCTCTTTTTGTAAGTTTTCCAGTCCGTTTTGGATAAAAACTTATTAATTAGCGCGCTACAGAAAACATACAGGATTTGAGCACGCAAAACATGACAGGTGCGATCATACCAGCACTAATGCACCGGATCCCATCAGAACTCCACAGATAAGTGTGCTTGGGCAAGAGTAGTACTAGGATGGGTGACCTCGTGGGAAGTCCTCGTGTTGCACCTCTCTTTTTGTAACTTTTCCAGTCCGTTTTGGATAAAAACTGATTAAATAGCGCGCTAAAGAAAGCATATAGGAATTGAGCACGCAAATCATGACAGGTGCGATCATACCAGCACTAATGCACCGGATCCCATCAGAACTTCGTAGTTAAGCGTGCTTGGGCGAGAATAGTACTAGGATGGATGACCTCCTAGGAAGTCTTCGGGTTGAACCTCTCTTTTTGTAAGTTTTTGAGTCCGTTTTGGATAAAAACTTATTAATTAGCGCGCTACAGAAAGCATACAGGATTTGAGCACGCAAAACATGACAGTTGTGATCATACCGTCACTAATGCACCGGATTCCATCAGAACTCCGCAGTCCAGAGTGCTTGGGCGAGAGTAGTACTAGGATGGCTGACCTCCTGGGAAGTCCTCGTGTTGCACCTCTCTTTATGTAAGTTTTCCACTCCGTTTTCGATAAAAACTGATTAATTAGCATGCTACAGAAAGCATACAGTAATTGAGCACGCAAAACATGATAGGTGCGATCATACCAGCACTAATGCACCGGATCCCATCAGAACTTCGTAGTTAAGCGTGCTTGGGCGAGAGTAGTAGTAGGTTGGGTGACCTCCTGGGAAGTCCTGTTGTTGCACCTTTCTTTTTGTAACTTTTCCAGTCCGTTTTGGAGAGAAACTAATTAATTAGCGCGCTACAGAAAGCATATAGGATTTGAGGATGCAAAACATGACAGGTGAGATCATACCAGCACTAATGCACCGGATCCCATCAAAACTCCGGTGTTAAGCGTTCTTGGTCTTTTTGTAAGTTTTCCTGTCCGTTTTGTTTAAAAATTGCTTAACTAGCGCGCTACAGAAAGCATATAGGACTTGAGCACGCAAAACATGACAGGTGCGATCATACCAGCACTAATGCACCGGATCCCATCAGCACTCCGGAGTTAAGCTTGCTTGGGCGAGAGTAGTACTAGGATGGGTGACCTCCTGGGAAGTCCTCGTGTTGCACCTATCTTTTTGTATCTTTTCCACTCTGTTTTGTATAAAAAGTGAATAATTAGCGCGCTACAGAAAGCATACAGGATTTTAACACGCAAAACATGACAGGTGTGATCAAACAACACTAATGCACCGGATCCAATAAGAACTCCGCAATTAAGCGTGCTTGTGCGAGAGTAGTACTAGGTTGGGTGACCGCGTCTCTTTTTGTAAGTTTTCCAGTACGTTTTGGATAAAAGGTGCGATCATATCAGCACTAATGCACCGGATCCCATCAGAACTCTGCAGTTAAGCGTGTTGCATCTCTCTTTCTGTAACTTTACCAGTCTGTTTTGGATAAAAACTGATTAAATAGCGCGCTACAGAAAGCATATAGGATTTGAGCACGCAGAACATGACAGGAAGTGCTTGTGTTGCTCCTCTATTTTTGTAAGTTTTCCAGTCCGTTTTGGATAAAAACTGATTAATTAGCGCGCTACAGAAAGCATACAGGATTTGAGCACGCAAATCATGACAGGTGCGATCATACCAGCACTAATGCACCGGATCCCATCAGAACTCCGCAGTTAAGCATTCTTGGGCGAGAGTAGTACTAGGCTTTGTGACCTCCTGGGAAGTCCTCGTGTCGCACCTCTCTTTTTGTAAGCTTTCCAGTCCGTTTTTGATAAAAAGTGATTAATTAGCGCGCTACAGAAGGCTTAGAGGTTTTGAGCACGCCAAACATGACATGTGCGATCATACCAGCACTAATGCATCGGATCCCATCAGAACTCCGCAGTTAAGCGTGCTTCGGCGAGAGTAGTACTAGGATTGGTGACCTCCTAGAAAGTCCTCGTGTTGCACCTCTCTTTTTGTAAGTTTTCCAGCCCGGTTTGGATAAAAAGTGATTAATTAGCGCGCTACAGAAGGCATAGAGGTTTTGAGCACGCAAAACATGACAGGTGCGATCATACCATCACTAATGCACCGGATCCCATCAGAACATCATAGTTAAGTGTGCTTGGGCGAGAGTAGTACTAGGATTGGTGACCTCCTTTGAAGTCCTCGTGTTGCACCTCTCTTTTTGTAAGTTTTCCAGTCCGTTTTGGATAAAAACTTATTAATTATCGCGCTACAGAAAGCATACAGGATTTGAGCACACGAAATAAGATAGTTGCGATCATACCGTCACAAATGCACCAGATTCCATCAGAACTCCGCAGTTAAGCGTGCTTTGGCGAGAGTAGTACCAGGATGGGTATCCTCCTGGGAAGTCCCCGTGTTGCACCTCTCTTTTTGAATGTTTTCCAGTCCGTTTTGGATAAAAGGTGATTAATTAGCGCGCTATAGAAAGCATATAGGTTTTGAGCACGCAAAACATGACAGGTGCGATCATACTAACACTAATGCACTCTGCAGTTAAGCGTGCTTGGCGAGAGTAGTACCAGGATGGGTATCCTCCTGGGAAGTCCCCGTGTTGCACCTCTCTTTTTGAATGTTTTCCAGTTCGTTTTGGATAAAAAGTGATTAATTAGCGCGCTATAGAAAGCATATAGGTTTTGAGCACGCAAAACATGACAGGTGCGATCATACTAACACTAATGCACTCTGCAGTTAAGCGTGCTTGGGCGAGAGTAGTACTAGGATGGGTGGCCTCCTGGGAAGTTAAAGAGAGCATACAGGGTTTGTGCACGCAATACAACTCCGCAGTTATGCATTCTTAGGCGAGAGTAGTACTAGGATGGTTGACCTCCTGGGAAGTCCTCGTGTTGCACCTATCTTTTTGTAAGTTTTCCAATCCGTTTTGGATAAAAAGTGATTAATTAGCGCGCTATAGAAAGCATATAGGTTTTGAGCATGCAAAACATGACAGGTGTGATCATACCAGCACTAATGCACCCCGTAGTTAAGCGTGCTTGGGCGATGGTAGTACTAGGATGAGTGACCTCCTAGGAAGTCCTCGTGTTGCACCTCTCTTTTTGTAAGCTTTCCAGTCCGTTTTGGATAAAAAGTGATTAATTAGCGCGCTACAGAAGGCATAGAGGTTTTGAGCACGCCAAACATGACATGTGCGATCATACCAGCACTAATGCACCGAATCCCGTCAGAACATCATAGTTAAGTGTGCTTGGGCGAGAGTAGTACTAGGATGGGTGACCTCCTGTGAAGTCCTCGTGTTGCACCTCTCTTTTTGTAAGTTTTCCAGTCCGTTTTGGATAAAAACTTATTAATTATCGCGCTACAGAAAGCATACAGGATTTGAGCACACGAAATAAGATAGTTGCGATCATACCGTCACAAATGCACCAGATTCCATCAGAACTCCGCAGTTAAGCGTGCTTTGGCGAGAGTAGTACCAGGATGGGTATCCTCCTGGGAAGTCCCCGTGTTGCACCTCTCTTTTTGAATGTTTTCCAGTCCGTTTTGGATAAAAAGTGATTAATTAGCGCGCTATAGAAAGCATATAGGTTTTGAGCACGCAAAACATGACAGGTGCGATCATACTAACACTAATGCACTCTGCAGTTAAGCGTGCTTGGCGAGAGTAGTACCAGGATGGGTATCCTCCTGGGAAGTCCCCGTGTTGCACCTCTCTTTTTGAATGTTTTCCAGTTCGTTTTGGATAAAAAGTGATTAATTAGCGCGCTATAGAAAGCATATAGGTTTTGAGCACGCAAAACATGACAGGTGCGATCATACTAACACTAATGCACTCTGCAGTTAAGCGTGCTTGGGCGAGAGTAGTACTAGGATGGGTGGCCTCCTGGGAAGTTAAAGAGAGCATACAGGGTTTGTGCACGCAATACAACTCCGCAGTTTTGCATTCTTAGGCGAGAGTAGTACTAGGATGGTTGACCTCCTGGGAAGTCCTCGTGTTGCACCTATCTTTTTGTAAGTTTTCCAATCCGTTTTGGATAAAAAGTGATTAATTAGCGCGCTATAGAAAGCATATAGGTTTTGAGCATGCAAAACATGACAGGTGTGATCATACCAGCACTAATGCACCCCGTAGTTAAGCGTGCTTGGGCGATGGTAGTACTAGGATGAGTGACCTCCTAGGAAGTCCTCGTGTTGCACCTCTCTTTTTGTAAGCTTTCCAGTCCGTTTTGGATAAAAAGTGATTAATTAGCGCGCTACAGAAGGCATAGAGGTTTTGAGCACGCCAAACATGACATGTGCGATCATACCAGCACTAATGCACCGAATCCCGTCAGAACATCATAGTTAAGTGTGCTTGGGCGAGAGTAGTACTAGGATGGGTGACCTCCTGTGAAGTCCTCGTGTTGCCCCTCTCTTTTTGTAAGTTTTCCAGTCCGTTTTGGATAAAAACTTATTAATTATCGCGCTACAGAAAGCATACAGGATTTGAGCACACGAAATAAGATAGTTGCGATCATACCGTCACAAATGCACCAGATTCCATCAGAACTCCGCAGTTATGCGTGCATTGGCGAGAGTAGTACCAGGATGGGTATCCTCCTGGGAAGTCCCCGTGTTGCACCTCTCTTTTTGAATGTTTTCCAGTCCGTTTTGGATAAAAAGTGATTAATTAGCGCGCTATAGAAAGCATATAGGTTTTGAGCACGCAAAACATGACAGGTGCGATCATACTAACACTAATGCACTCTGCAGTTAAGCGTGCTTGGGCGAGAGTAGTACTAGGATGGGTGACCTCCTGGGAAGTACCCGTGTTGCACCTCTCTTTTTGTATGTTTTCCAGTCCGTTTTGGATAAAAAGTGATTAATTAGCGCGCTATAGAAAGCATATAGGTTTTGAGCACGCAAAAGATGACAGGTGTGATCATACTAACACTAATGCACTCTGCAGTTAAGCGTTCTTGGGCGAGAGTAGTACTAGGATGGGTGGTCTCCTGGGAAGTTAAAGAGAGCATACAGGGTTTGTGCACGCAATACAACTCTGCAGTTATGCATTCTTAGGCGAGAGTAGTACTAGGATGGTTGACCTCCTGGGAAGTCCTCGTGTTGCACCTATCTTTTTGTAAGTTTTCCAATCCGTTTTGGATAAAAAGTGATTAATTAGCGCGCTATAGAAAGCATATAGGTTTTGAGCATGCAAAACATGACAGGTGTGATCATACCAGCACTAATGCATTCCGTAGTTAAGCGTGCTTGGGCAATGGTAGTACTAGGATGAGTGACCTCCTAGGAAGTCCTCGTGTTGCACCTCTCTTTTTGTAAGTTTTCCAATCCGGTTTGGATAAAAAGTGATTAATTAGCGCGCTATAGAAAGCATATAGGTTTTGAGCACGAAAAACATGACAGGTGTGATCATACTAGCAGTAATGCACTCCGCAGTTAAGCGTGCTTGGGTGAGAGTAGTCCTAGGATGGGTGACCCCCTGGGAAGTCCTCGTGTTGCACCTCTCTTTTTGTAAGCTTTCCAGTCCGTTTTGGATAAAAACTGATTAATTAGTGTGCTACAGAAGGCATATAGGTTTTGAGCGCGCCAAACATGACATTTGCGATCATACCGGCACTAATGCATCGGATCCCATCAGAACTCCGCAGTTAAGCGTGCTTCGGCGAGAGTAGTACTAGGATTGGTGACCTCCTAGAAAGTCCTCGTGTTGCACCTCTCTTTTTGTAAGTTTTCCAGCCCGTATTGGATAAAAACTGATTAATTAGTGTGCTACAGAAAGCATACAGGATTTGAGCACGCAAAACATGACAGGTGCGATCATATTAGCACTTATCCACCGGATCCCATCTGAACTTCGAAGTTAAGCGTGCTTGGGTGAGAGTAGTACTAGGATGGGTTACCTCCTGGGAAGTCCTTGTATTGCACCTTTCTTTTTGTAAGTTTTCCAGTCCGTATTTGATAAAAACACGCTTGGGCGAGAGAAGTTCTAGGATGGGTGACTCCTGGGAAGTCCTCGTGTTGCACCTCTCTTTTTGTAACTTTTCCAGTTCGTTTTTGATAAAAACTGTTTAAATAGCGCGCTACAGAAAGCATATAGGATTTGAGCACGCAAAACATGACAGGAAGTGGTTGTATTGCTCCTATATTTTTTTATGTTTTCAAGTCCGTTTTGGATAAAAACTTATTAATTAGCGCGCTACAGAAAGCATACAGGATTTGAGCACGCAAATCATGACAGGTGCGATCATACCAACACTAATGCACCGGATCCCATCAGAACTCCGCACTTAAGCATTCTTGGGCGAGAGTAGTACTAGGATGGGTGACCTTCTTTGAAGTCCTCGTGTTGCACCTCTCTTTTTGTAAGTTTTCCAGTCCGTATTGGATAAAAACTGATTAATTAGTGTGCTACAGAAAGCATACAGGATTTGAGCACGCCAAACATGACATGTGCGATCATACCAACACTAATGCATCGGATCCCATCAGAACTCCGCAGTTAAGCGTGCTTCGGCGAGAGTAGTACTAGGATTGGTGACCTCCTAGAAAGTCCTCGTGTTGCACCTCTCTTTCTGTAAGTTTTCAAGGCCGGTTTGGATAAAAAGTCATTAATTAGCGCGCTACAGAAGGCATAGAGGTTTTGAGCACGAAAACATGACAGGTGCGATCATACCAGCACTAATGCACCGGATCCCATCACAACTCCGTAGATAAGCGTGCTTGAACGAGAGTAGTACTAGGATGGGTGACCTCCTGGGAAGTCCTCGTGTTGCACCTCTCTTTTAGTAAGCTTTCCAGTCCGTTTTGGATAAAATGTGATTAATTAGCGCGCTACAGGAACCTCCTAGAAAGTCCTCGTGTTGCACCTCTCTTTTTGTAAGTTTTCCAGCCCGGTTTGGATAAAAAGTGATTAATTAGCGCGCTAGAGAAGGCATAGAGGTTTTGAGCACGCAAAACATGACAGGTGCGATCATACCAGCACTAATGCACCGGATCCCATTAGAACTCCATAGTTAAGCCTGCTCGGGCGAGACTAGTACTAGGATGGGTGACCTCTTGGGAAGTCCTCGTGTTGCACCTCTCTTTTTGTAAGCTTTCCAGTCCGTTTTGGATAAAAAGTGATTAATTAGCGCGCTACAGAAGGCATAGAGGTTTTGAACACGCAAAACATGACAGGTGCGATCATACCAGCACTAATGCACTCCGCAGTTAAGCGTGCTCTGGCAAGAGTAGTACTAGGATGGGTGACCTCCTGGGAAGTCCTCGTGTTGCACCTCTCCTTTTGTAAGTTTTCCAGTCTGTTATGATAAAAACTAATTAATTAGCGTGCTACAGAAAGAATACAGGATTTGAGCACGCAAAACATGATAGGTGCGATCATACCAGTACTAATGCACCGGATCCAATCAGAACTCCGTAGATAAGCGTGCTTGGGTTAGAGTAGTCCTAGGATGGGTGACCCCTTGGGAAGTCCTCGTGTTGCACCTCTCTTTTTGTAAGTTTTCCAGTCCGTTTTGGATAAAAACTTGTTAATAGAAAGCATAATGGATTTGAGCACTCAAAACATGACGGCTCATTCCAGCACTAATGCATCGGATCCCATCGGAACTCCGAAGTTAAGCGTGCTTGAGCGAGAGTAGTACTAGGATGGGTGACTTCCTGGGAAGTCCTCCTGTTGCACCTCTCTTTTTGTAAGTTTTCCAGTCCGTTTATGATAAAAACTAATTAATTAGCGTGCTGCAGAAAGCATACATGATTTGAGCACGCAAAACATGATAGGTGCGATCATAGTAGCACTAATGCACCGGATCCCATCAGAACTCTGTAGTTAAGCGTGCTTGGGCGAGAGTAGTTCTAGAATGGGTGACCTCTTGCTAAGTCCTCGTCTTGCACCTCTCTTTTTGTAACTTTTCCAGTCCGTTTTGGATAAAAACTGATTAAATAGCGCGCTACAGAAAGCATATAGGATTTGAGCACGCAAAACATGACAGGAAGTGCTTGTGTTGCGCCTCTATTTTTTTAAGTTTTCCAGTCCGTTTTTGATAAAAACTTATTAATTAGCGCGCTATAGAAAGCATACAGGATTTGAACACGCAAATCATGACAGGTGCGATCATACCAGCACTAATGCACCGGATCCCATCAGAACTCCGCAGTTAAGCATTCTTGGGCCAGAGTAGTACTAGGATGGTTGACCTTCTGGGAAGTCCTCGTGTTGCACCTCTCTTTTTGTAAGTTTTCCAGTCCGTATTGGATAAAAACTGATTAATTAGTGTGCTACAGAAGGCATATAGGTTTTGAGCACGCCAAACATGACATGTGCGATCATACCGGCACTAATGCATCGGATCCCATCAGAACTCCGCAGTTAAGTGTGCTTGGGCAAGACTAGACCTAGGATGGGTGACCTCCTGGGAAGTCCTCGTGTTGCACCTCTCTTTTTGTAAGCTTTCCAGTCCGTTTTGGATAAAAAGTGATTAATTAGCGCGCTACAGAAGGCATAGAGGTTTTGAGCACGCCAAACATGACATGTGCGATCATACCGGCACTAATGCATCGGATCCCATTAGAACTTCGCAGTTAAGCGTGCTTCGGCGAGAGTAGTACTAGGATTGGTGACCTCCTAGAAAGTCCTCGTGTTGCACCTCTCTTTTTGTAAGTTTTCCAGCCCGGTTTGGATAAAAAGTGATTAATAAGCGCGCTACAGAAGGCATACAGGTTTTGAGCACGCCAAACATGACATGGGCGATCATACCAGCACTAATGCATCGGATCCCATCAGAACTCCGCAGTTAAGCGTGCTTCGGCGAGAGTAGTACTAGGATTGGTGACCTCCTAGAAAGTCCTCGTGTTGCACCTCTCTTTTTGTAAGTTTTCCAGCCCGGTTTGGATAAAAAGTGATTAATTAGCACGCTACAGAAGGCATAGAGGTTTTGAGCACGCAAAACATGACAGGTGCGATCATACCATCACTAATGCACCGGATCCCATCAGAACATCGTAGTTAAGTGTGCTTGGGCGAGAGTAGTACTAGGATGGGTGACCTCATGTGAAGTCCTCGTGTTGCACCTCTCTTTTTGTAAGTTTTCCAGTCCGTTTTGGATAAAAACTTATTAATTAGCGCGCTACAGAAAGCATACAGGATTTGAGCACGCGAAATATGATAGTTACGATCATACCGTCACTAATGAACCAGATTCCATCAGAACTCCGTAGTTAAGTGTGCTTGGAAGAGAGATGTACGAGGATGGGTTACCTCCTGGGAAGTCCTCGTGATGCACCTCTCTTTTTGTATGTTTTCCAGTCCGTTTTGGATAAAAAGTGATTAATTAGCGCGCTATAGAAAGCATATAGGTTTTGAGCACGCAAAACATGACAGGTGCGATCATACCAACACTAATGCACTCTGCAGTTAAGCGTGCTTGGGCGAGAGTAGTACTAGGATGGGTGACCTCCTGGGAAGTTAAAGAGAGCATACATGGTTTGTGCACGCAATACATGACAGGTGCGATCATACCAGCCCTAATGCATCGGATCCCAACTCCGCAGTTAAGCATTCTTGGGCGAGAGTAGTACTAGGATGGGTGACCTCCTGGGAAGTCCTCGTGTTGCACCTCTCTTTTTGTAAGTTTTCCAGTCCGTTTAGGATAAAAACTAATTAATTAGCGTGCTGCAGAAAGCATATAGGATTTGAGCACACAAAACATGTTAGGTGCGATCATACCAGCACTAATGCACCGGATCCCATTAGAACTCTGTAGTTAAGCGTGCTTGGGTGAGAGTAGTCCTAGGATGGGTGTCCCCCTGGGAAGTCCTCGTGTTGCACCTCTCTTTTTGTAAGTTTTCCAATCCGTTTTGGATAAAAACTTATTAATTAGCGCGCTAAAGAAAGCATAATGGATTTGAGCACTCAAAACATGACAGGTGCGATCATACCAGCATTAATACACCGGATCCCATCAGAACTCCGAAGTCAAGCGTGCTTGGGCCAGAGTAGTACTAGGATGGGTGACCTCTTGGGAAGTCCTCGTGTTGCACCTCTCTTTTTGTAAGTTTTCTAGTCCGTATTGGATAAAAACTGATTAATTAGTGTGCTACAGAAAGCATACAGGATTTGTCCTCGTGTTGCACCTCTCTTTTTGTAACTTTTCTAGTCCGTTTTGGATAAAAACTGATTAAATAGCGCGCTACAGAAAGCATATAGGATTTGAGCACGCAAAACATGATAGGAAGTGCTTGTGTTGCTCCTCTATTTTTTTAAGTTTTCCAGTCCGTTTTGGATAAAAACTTATTAATTAGCGCGCTACAGAAAGCATACAGGATTTCAGCACGCGAAATATGATAGTTGCGATCATACCGTCACTAATGAACCGGATCCCATCAGAACTCCGCAGATAAGCGTGCTTGGGCGAGAGTAGTACTAGGATGGGTGACCTCCTGTGAAGTCCTCGTGTTGCACCTCTCTTTTTGTAAGTTTTCCAGTCCGTTTTGGATAAAAACTGATTAATTAGCTCGCTACAAAAAGCATACAGGATTTGAGCACGCAAAACATGACAGGTTCGATCATACCAGCACTAATGCACCGGATCCCATCAGAACCCCACAGTTAAGCTTGGTTCGGCGAGAATAATACTAGGATGGGTGACCTCCTAGGAAGTCCTCGTGTTGCAGCTCCCTTTTTGTAAGTTTTCCAGTCCGTTTTGGATAAAAATTGAATAATTAGCACACTACAGAAAGCATATAGGATTTGAGCACGCAAAACATGACAGGTGCGATCATACCATCACTAATGCACCGGATCCCATCAGAACTGATGGGGATGTTCATAACGGATCTAGTTCACTTGGGTTTCCATCTCCTTAAAATGCTTGAAAGAGGAGCATAAAAGAAATGAACATAAGATATGGAGAAGAAAGAGGCGCATAAAAATTAAGACATGAATATAAAGTATGGCATAAATGGCGCAAAATAAAAGAATGGAGAAGAAGAAGAAGATGGAAGAATTTAAAGTAGGGAGCCACAAATTGCCTAGGCAATTTGATAATCCTTGTTTGATCGCCAGAATGGACTTGATTCCATTGATAAGACCATTTGCTTCATGCTCAAAGAGCTATGAATTCAAGAGAGAAAAATGCTCTCACAAAAGGATTCAATCCAATTTCTATTATATCAAAAAGTGTCTACAATGTGATTATTCAAGGCTATTTATAGAAGCCTTCCTTGCCTCTTACATGTGCACCTCACATGATCACTAAAAAGGCCTAAAACTAGCGCCTATTTTGCGCCTCTTGTGCGCATGAAATTGGTCAAGAATTGGTCATACCTTGACCAATTGATACATGTCATGAAAATATAAAAAAGACTTCTAAAAGTTCCATTTAATTAACAAGGCATTATTTATTACAAATCTTTACACTAAAATTATTAAAAGTAGAATTAAAAACTCCAAATTCTTCTAAGTGTTCCCCAAACATGATGCTAGTAGCAAATTCTTCTAGTCTCTTCTTTTTGCTCCTAGTCATAGGACCATCTACCCTTAATGCTTGTCCTCCAAAGTCCTTCAAGTTTGGGTCCACTCCTTTATTTCCATCATCCTCTCCTCCATAGAGAGGATTCGTCCTCGAATCCACTTTGGAATCATCTACATCAAAAAAAGAGACATCACTTACATTGAAAGTGGAAGAAATATTATGCTCACCTCGCAAATCCACTTTGTAGACATTCTCGTTCACTTTCTCCAAAATTTGAAAAGGACCTCCACCTCTAGGATGAAGCTTAGATTTCCTTTCATTTGAAAACCTTTCCTTTCGAAATGTACCAAACCCAATCTCCCGGTTCAAAGTTCACGGCCTTTTTCTTCTTGTTGGCCAATCTCTCATAATGGGCTACTTGTTTTTCAATTTGCCCTTCACCTTAGCATGTAGCTTCTTCACATAAGAAGCTTTAGCCTCACCATCTTTATGCAACAAAGAATTATCAAGAGGAATAGGCAACAAATCCAAAGGGGTTAGGGGGTTAAATCCATAAACAATTTCAAATGGTGAGTGCTTTGTAGTAGAGTGAGGCACCCTATTGTAAGCAAACCCAACAAAAGATAAGTACTCTTCCCAAGATTTCAAATTTTTAGAAACAAAAGATCTCAACAAAGTGCCCAAAGTTCTATTTACAACTTCCGTTTGTCCATCCGTTTGAGGATGACAAGTAGTGGAGAAAGACAACTTAGTACCAAGTTTGGCCCAAAGTGTTCTCAAAAAATGTGACAAGAATTTAGCATCCCTATCACTCACAATATTCAAGGGCACCCCATGCAATCGCACAATATTATCAAAAAACAAGTTAGCAACATGAGTAGCATCATCACATTTAGCACAAGGCACAAAATGAGCCATCTTGGAAAATCTATCAACAATAACAAAGATGCTATCTTTACCCCTCTTAGAGCGAGGCAAACCAAGAACAAAATCCATAGAATTATGAGTCCAAGGGGAATTAGGAATAGGGAGAGGGAGATACAAATCATGAGGCATAAGCCTAGACTTAGCCTTTTTACACACAATACACCTCTTACAATGCCGTTGCACATGAATGCGCATATGAGGCCAATAAAATTTGGCATGTAAGATATCAAATGTTTTAGCCACTCCAAAGTGACCCATCAAGCCTCCTTCATGAGCTTCCACCACAAGCAAATACCTAAGAGAACCTTGAGGCACACAAAGCAAATTAGCCTTAAAAAGAAATCCCTCAACAAGATAATAGTCATCATGTGCCTTAATGATATTCTTGGCGGCCAACTCACACAAATCACCAAAAATAGGACCAAAATGTTTATCACTAGCATACAAGTCCTTTATAGAATCAAAACCAACAAAATGAGAATCAAGAGTGGAAAGGAGACTATATCTCCTAGATAAAGCATCGACCACCTTGTTGGCCTTGCCTTGCTTATGCTTAATCACATATGAAAATTGTTCCAAAAATTCCACCCACTTAGCATGGCGCCTATTAAGCTTCCCTTGACCTTTAAGGTACTTGAGGGACTCATGATCACTATGAATGACAAATTCCCTTAGGAGCAAATAATGTTGCCAAACTTGAAGCGCCCTAATCAAAGCATACAATTCTTTATCATAAGTGGGGTAATTAAGACAAGCACCACTCAACTTTTCACTAAAGTAGGCTATAGGGTGGCTTTCTTGAAGAAGAACAGCCCCTATACCTATATTTGAGGCATCACATTCCAATTCAAAGGATTTTTCAAAGTTAGGAAGAGCCAAGATGGGAGCGTTTGTCAACCTATCTTTCAAGGCGGCAAAAGCTTCCTCTTGTTTTTGTCCCCAATGGAATGTCACACCACTTTTCACCAATTCATTTAGAGGAGAAGCAATTGTGCTAAAATCCTTGACAAACCTCCTATAGAAGCTTGCCAAACCATGAAAACTCCTCACATCTTTCACACAAGTAGGTCGCGGCCATTCAAGGATAGCCTTAACCTTTTCATCATCAACATGTACACCATGCTCACTAATCACAAATCCTAAAAATGTAACTTTAGGCATACAAAAAGAACATTTCTCAAGATTAGCAAACAAAGTAGCATCTCTCAAAGTTTTCAAAACAAGTTCAACATGCTCCAAGTGTTTATCAAATTATTTCGAATAAATGAGGATATCATCAAAATAAACCACCACAAATTTACCCATAAATTTCCTCAAAACATGATGCATCAACCTCATAAAGGTACTAGGAGCATTTGAAAGTCCAAACGGCATTACCAACCATTCACACAAACCAAATTTAGTTTTAAAAGCCGTTTTCCATTCATCACCTTCTTTCATACGAATTTGATGGTACCCACTTTTCAAATCAATTTTAGAAAACAAAGAAGCACCACATAACTCATCAAGAAGGTCATCAAGTCTAGGGATAGGATGTCTATACCTTATTGTGATTGCATTGATAGGTCTACAATCACAACACATTCTCCATTTACCATCCTTTTTGGGCACCAAAATGACCGGCACCGCGCAAGGGCTCAAACTCTCTCTAATCCACCCTTTGCTCATGAGGTCATCCACTTGCCTTTGTATCTCTTCACTCTCTTGTGGATTTGCTCTATAAGCGGGTCTATTTGGAATTGAAGAACCCGGTATGAAATCAATTTGGTGCTCAATACCACGGATCGGTGGCAATCCCTTTGGTGTCTCATGTGGAAACACATCTTTGTACCTATCCAACATAGAAGAAAAAGCACTAGGAACCACATGATTATCATTGTTAGAAACAACATTTAAACACATATCATGATGAATCATAAGATACATAGTCTTGTGAGCCAAAAATAAGTGCTTAAACTCATGTTTAGATACAAGAAGATTAGAATGAGAAGATGATTCATCCCCACCAAGGCCCTTAGCGCATTGCTTAGCCTTGGAAGAGCTTTTTGAGCTCTTTTCACATGTCTCACTAGCAAAAGGGTTAGTGAAACCCTTATTGGCTTGTTTCAAGGCCAATTGCTCTTTTTCTCTTTTCTTTTTCATGAGGTGTTGATCATGACTCACCTCTTTGGGACTCAAAGGAACAAGGGTCAATTTGGAACCCTTATACTCAAAAGAATACTTGTTTGAGTGCCCATCATGAATAGCATTTCTATCAAATTGCCAAGGCCTCCCAAAAAGGATATGGGCGGCCTCCATAGGTACCACATCGCTCACAATGCTATCACAATATTTGCCTATGGTTAACTCCACCAAAACTTGCTTGTCAACAAGCAATTCACCATTATCATTAAGCCATTGAAGTTTATATGGCCTAGGATGGGGAGTAGTAGGCAAATTAAGCTTGGACACTAGTCTTGTGCTTGCCACATTCACACATGAGCCACTATCTATAATCAAAGAACAGGTGGCATTTTTCACCAAGCACCTAGTGTGAAAAATATTTTCTCTGAGTATTGTCATCTTCTTTGGGGTGACTCCCCAAAAGCCTCCTAACAACCAACAAATCTCCTTCATTGGGGTACAATTCATCATCACTAGAAGAAGCATAAGAAGAGGAATGGGTAGAAGAAAGCTCATCATTAGAGGAATTAGAATGAGAATCATAAACCCCATCAACGCACATCATAGTCTTTTTTGTGGGGCATTGAGAGGCAATGTGACCTCTACCCAAACACTTAAAACACTTGATTTCACTTGATTTATGGCTTTGACCATGGCCAACTCCCTTAAGCTTGGAAGTTGAGGGAGGAGAATCACTAACTCCCCTTTGGCCGTGGCTTTTCTCATGATCATTGTGGCTCTTTTTCCAATTTTTATTGGAGCCACTCTTGCCATCTTTATCAAATGAATTTTTGAAATCATTTTTTTGAAAACTTTTTGAAGGAAAACGCCCAAAAGAAGATTGAGATTTATAATTTTTTGAATAATATGCATGATCTCTATCTTGCCTTTCCAATTGGGCTTCCACCCTATGACATTGGTGCAATAATGAATCCATGGATGCATGATCATGTAATTCTACAATGTCTCTAATCCTAGGATGCAATCCATCTATGAACCTTGCCATAGTAGCCTCTTCACTCTCAACAATGTTGGCTCTAGTTAGAGCCACCCACATCTCCCTATAATAGGCCTCCACACTTTTGGAACCTTGGGAGATAATTTGAAGCTTCCTATGCAATTCTTTGATGTAATGTGGGGGCACCCAACGTTGCCTAAACCGCACCTTTAATTCCTCCCAACTATGGAGAGGATGGAAAGGTAAGATTGTCTTTTTATGATTATCCCACCATAATAAAGCATAATTAGTCAAATGCACCGTAGCAAGGGTTATTTTCCTCTCATCATCAAACCGTTGCGCCTCAAAGATTTGATCCAAGCGCATTTCCCATTCAAGGTACTTTTCGGGATTCACATTCCCATCAAAAGTGGGAATCTCCAACTTCAGACCTAAGTACCTATTTTCAAGCCTAGGATCACCAAATTGGGGAATGTCATCAAGAACATTCCCTTGACCAAACCGTTGGTTAGGCCGTGGGTCAAAGGCTCCATGTCTAGGCATATGATGCAAATTATCATGAATATGAGCATTATTTCGATGCCTATGATGCCTAGAGTGTGCATGCAATTCATCGTCACTTCCACTAGTCAAAGTATGATATGCATGATGCCTACCATGTGCAAGTTCATCATTAACATTTCGAGAGTTATGAGCAACATTTCTAGTGACATGAGATGAAGTAGCATTAAGAAAAGGAGAGGGTATACCTTCACTTACCCTTGGGGAGGAATGGACTTTTTCCTTCCCCTTGTTGGAGCTTTGAATTTTGTCCAAGGTTTTATATATACCGTCAAGTTCCTTGGACATAATTTGCTTCATTTGTGATGTTAATTGCTCCAAGAGTATAGTATTAGGAGTTTGATTGTCCATGATGAGAAAAAATAGAATAAAAATGAAAAATATCTATGCAAGCCAAGTAGCTCAAACTAAACCAAAAATAAGAAAAGAATACATCAAAGCAAAAGAGAAAAATAATAGTCTATCCTAAGGACCTCACAAATCACACAAACTCACAAGAAATGTATCACTCAAATCGACTCGTGTTTCACACTTTAAAGGCTTTTTCTATAATGTCACACTCTTGCCTTTTACCACTCAACGTCCCTCGACTATCATAGCAAAAAGAGCACAAATAATCAAAGTCTTATGTCAATTAATCAAATTAATGGATCCAAAGTGGCAAACCCTCAAGAAGTAGCAAAATATCTAAGCCAACACGTGACACAAGAGTACAAATGAAGAAATACTCAAAGACACAACGAAGAGGTCAAATAAAGACAAGCAATAAAAGCTAACTCAATCAAAGAAAATAGCACACAAAAATGGAGTAATTATGTTGACAAAGGCACAAGAAAAGAGTACTAAGAAAACTAGACAAAGTCAAGAAAAATAAGATGCTAGCTAGGATTCACCAAAGCAATAATGGATGTGAACAAGAATAACACCAATGTAGAAGGAAAGTGTATAGGGCATAATATGTTGATAAACAACGTGAAAGTGTGCAAATCGATGATTAAGAACAAACATACGTATATGAATTGTTTTCTTCTTTTGTATATTGCACCTCTTTTTTTTTTTTTGATATTTGCGCAAATGCTCTGTTTTTTTTTTTATATTGCAAAGCAACTTTTTTTTTCTTGCACACAAATCACTAGGAATCAAAGATAGAATGAATGTAGAATAAACGGACAAGGTGTTCAAGTGTATTGTAAGGTAGAAAAGCTAGCTAACAAGATTAATGGGGCACAAAACAATACAAATATGAAGGAAATCCATGAACAAAATGGAAACAAGAAAGAAAGAAAGCTAGACTCAAACACAAAATTTTTCTTAGGTATTTTCACAAACACTTAGTGTGTATAAGAACACACAACTTAAACACAAAAAATTTGAACAAAGAGACTCAAAAAAATGGATGGGTTTTGTGCGCAAGAACATGTATATGAAGAATATCAACTCAAATTTTAGATTCAATCATCAAATAGACAAGAAACAAGCATGAACGTCCAAGAACACTCAAGAACACATGTGCAGAATTTTTTAATCAACACTTGGTCCTAAAGTTTTCCACTATGAGGAATCCAAATTTTAACTCCAAATCACCAAATTCCCAACCAATTAGGCAGAAAATTGCAGAAATTTCAGAATACGAAAATTGGAAAAAAAGAGAGAAATCAAAATTCAAGCAAGGAGAACCAAGGATCCATGATTCAATTCCCGCAATCCGGAAAAAGAGGATCAAAATCAAGAACTACCCAATGAACACCATGGCTCAAGATACCAAATGATGGGGATGTTCATAAAGGATCTAGTTCACTTGGGTTTCCATCTCCTTAAAATGCTTGAAAGAGGAGCATAAAAGAAATGAACATAAGATATGGAGAAGAAAGAGGCGCATAAAAATTAAGACATGAATATAAAGTAAGGCATAAATGGCGCAAAATAAAAGAATGGAGAAGAAGAAGAAGATGGAAGAATTAAAAGTAGGGAGCCACAAATTGCCTAGGCAATTTGATAATCCTTGTTTGATCGCCACAATGGACTTGATTCCATTGATAAGACCATTTGCTTCATGCTCAAAGAGCTATGAATTCAAGAGAGAAAAATGCTCTCACAAAAAGATTCAATCCAATTTCTATTATATCAAAAGGTGTCTACAATGTGATTATTCAAGGCTATTTATAGAAGCCTTCCTTGCCTCTTACATGTGCACCTCACATGATCACTAAAAAGGCCTAAAACTAGCACCTATTTTGCCCCTCTTGTGCGCATGAAATTGGTCAAGAATTGGTAATACCTTGACCAATTGATACATGTCATGAAAATATAAAAAATACTTCTAAAAATGCCATTTAACTAACAAGGCATTATTTATTACAAATCTTTACACAAAAATTATTAAAAGTAGAATTAAAAACTCAAAATTCTTCTAAGTGTTCCCCAAACATGATGCTAGTAGCAAATTCTTCAAGTCTCTTCTTTAGGCTCCTAGTCATAGGACCATCTACCTTTAATGCAAGTCCTCCAAAGTCCTTCAAGTTAGGGTCCACTCCTTTATTTCCATCAAGAACCCTGAAGTTAAGCGTGCTTGGGCGAGAGTAGTACTAGGATGAGTGACCTCCTGGGGAGTCCTCATGTTGCACCTCTCTTTTTGTTAATTTTCCAGTCCATTTTGGATAAAAATTTATTAACTAGCGCGCTACAGAAACCATATAGGATTTGAGAACGCAAAATAAGATAGGTGCGATCATACCAGCACTAATGCACTGGATCCCATCAGAACTCCGCAGTTAAGCGTGCTTGGGAGAGAGTAGTACTAGGATGGGTGATCTACTGGGAAATCCTCGTGTTGCACCTCCCTTTTCTTAAGTTTTCCAGTCCGTTTTGGATAAAAACTGAATAATTAGCGTGCTACAAAAAGCATATAGGATTTGAGCACGCAAAACATGACAGGTGCGATCATACCAGTACTATTGCACCGGATCCCATCAGAACTCCGCAGTTAAGCGTGCTTAGGCGAGAATAGTACTAGGATGGGTGACCTCTTGGGAAGTCCTCGTGTTTCACCTCTCTTTTTGTAAGTTTTTAATTAGCGCGCTACAGAAAGCATATAGGATTTGAGCACGCAAAACATGACAGGTGCGATCATACCAACACTAATCCACCGGATCCCATCAGAACCCCGCAGTCAAGCGTGTTTGGGCGAGAGTAGTACTAGGATGGGTGACCTCCTGGGAAGTTCTCGTGTTGCACCTCTCTTTTTGTAAGTTTTCCAGTCAGTTTTGGATAAAAACTGATTGATTAGTGCGCTACAGAAAGCATATAGGATTCGAGCACGCAAAACATGAAAGGTGGGATCATACCATCACTAATGCACCGAATCCCTTCAAAACCCCACAGTTAAGCGTGCTTGGGCGAGAGTAGTACTAGGATGGGTGACCTCCTGAGAAGCCCTCGTGTTGCACCTCTATTTTTGTAAGTTTTCCAATCCATTTTGGATAAAAACTGATTAATTAGCGCTCTACAGAAAGCTTATAGGATTCATCAGTGTTGCACCTCTCTTTCTGTAAGTTTTCCAGTCCGTTTTGGAGAAATACTAATTAATTAGCGCGCTACAGAAAGCATTTAGGATTTGAGCACGCAAAACATGACAGGTGCGATCATAACAGTACTACTGCCCCAGATCCAATTAGAACTCCGCAGTTAAGCGTGCTTGGGCGAGAGTAGTAATAGGATGGGTGAGACCTCCTGGGAAGTCCTCGTGTTGCACCTCCCATTTTGTAAGTTTTCCAGTCCGTTTTGGATAAAAACTGATTAATTAGCGCGCTACAGAAGGCATATAGGATTTGAGCACGCAAAACATGATAGGTGCGATCATACCAGCAGTAATGCACCGGATCCCATCAGAACTCCGCAGTGAAGCGTACTTCGGCGAGAGTAGTACTAGGATGGGTGACCTCCTTGGAAGTCCTCGTGTTGCACCTCTCTTTTTGTAAGTTTTCCAGTCCGTTTTTGAGAAAAACTAATTAATTAGCGCGCTACAGAAAGTATATAGGATTTGAGCACCCAAAACATAACAGGTGCGATCATACTAGCACTAATGCATCGGATCCCATCAGAACTCCGCAGTTAAGCGTGCTTGGGCGAGAGTAGTACTAGGATGGATGACCTCCTGGGAAGTCCTCGTGTTGCACCTCTCTTTTTGTAAGTTTTCCAGTCCGTTTTGGATAAAAACTGATTAAATAGCGCGCTACAGAAAGCATATAGGATTTGAGCACGCAAAACATGACAGGTGCGATCATACCAGCACTAATGCACCGGATCCCATCTGAACTCCGCATTCAAGCGTGCTTTGGCGAGAGTAGTACTAGGATGGGTGACCTCCTGGGAAGTCCTCGTGTTGCATCTCTCTTTTTGTAACTTTTCTAGTCCGTATTGGATAAAAACTGATTAATTAGCGCGCTAAAGAAAGCATATACTTGAGCATGCAAAACATGACAGATGCGATCATACCAGCACAAATGCACCAGATCCCATGAGAACTTCGTAGTTAAGCGTTCTTGGGCGAGAGTAGTTCTAGGATTGTTGACCCCCTGGGAAGTACTCGTGTTGCACCTCTCTTTTTGTAAGTTTTCCAGTCCGTTTTGGATAAAAACTGATTAATTAGCGCGCTACAGAAGGCATATAGGATTTGAGCACGCAAAACATGATAGGTGCGATCATACCAGCAGTAATGCAACGGATCCCATCAGAACTCCGCAGTGAAGCGTGCTTCGGCGAGAGTAGTACTAGGATGGGTGACCTCCTTGGAAGTCCTCGTGTTGCACCTTTCTTTTTGTAAGTTTTCCAGTCCGTTTTGGAGAAAAACTAATTAATTAGCGCGCTACAGAAAGTATATAGGATTTGAGCACCCAAAACATAACAGGTGCGATCATACTAGCACTAATGCATCGGATCCCATCAGAACTCCGCAGTTAAGCGTGCTTGGGCGAGAGTAGTACTAGGATGGATGACCTCCTGGGAACTCCTCGTGTTGCACCTCTCTTTTTGTAAGTTTTCCAGTTCGTTTTGGATAAAAACTGATTAAATAGCGCGCTACAGAAAGCATATAGGATTTGAGCACGCAAAACATGACAGGTGCGATCATACCAGCACTAATGCACCGGATCCCATCTGAACTCCGCATTCAAGCGTGCTTTGGCGAGAGTAGTACTAGGATGGGTGACCTCCTTGGAAGTCCTCGTGTTGCATCTCTCTTTTTGTAACTTTTCTAGTCCGTTTTGGATAAAAACTGATTAATTAGCGCGCTACAGAAAGCATATACTTGAGCATGCAAAACATGACAGATGCGATCATACCAGCACAAATGCACCAGATCCCATGAGAAGTTCGCAGTTAAGCGTTCTTGGGCAAGAGTAGTTCTAGGATTGTTGACCCCCTGGGAAGTACTCGTGTTGCACCTCTCTTTTTGTAAGTTTTCCAGTCCGTTTTGGATAAAAACTGATTAATTAGCGCACTACAGAAGGCATATAGGATTTGAGCACGCAAAACATGATAGGTGCGATCATACCAGCAGTAATGCACCGGATCCCATCAGAACTCCGCAGTGAAGCGTGCTTCGGCGAGAGTAGTACTAGGATGGGTGACCTCCTTGGAAGTCCTCGTGTTGCACCTCTCTTTTTGTAAGTTTTCCAGTCCGTTTTGGAGAAAAACTAATTAATTAGCGCGCTACAGAAAGTATATAGGATTTGAGCACCCAAAACATAACAGGTGCGATCATACTAGCACTAATGCATCGGATCCCATCAGAACTCCGCAGTTAAGCGTGCTTGGGCGAGAGTAGTACTAGGATGGATGACCTCCTGGGAAGTCCTCGTGTTGCACCTCTCTTTTTGTAAGTTTTCCAGTCCGTTTTGGATAAAAACTGATTAAATAGCGCGCTACAGAAAGCATATAGGATTTGAGCACGCAAAACATGACAGGTGCGATCATACCAGCACTAATGCACCGGATCCCATCTGAACTCCGCATTCAAGCGTGCTTTGGCGAGAGTAGTACTAGGATGGGTGACCTCCTGGGAAGTCCTCGTGTTGCATCTCTCTTTTTGTAACTTTTCTAGTCCGTTTTGGATAAAAACTGATTAATTAGCGCGCTACAGAAAGCATATACTTGAGCATGCAAAACATGACAGATGCGATCATACCAGCACAAATGCACCAGATCCCATGAGAACTTCGCAGTTAAACGTTCTTGGGCGAGAGTAGTTCTAGGATTGTTGACCCCCTGGGAAGTACTCGTGTTGCACCTCTCTTTTTGTAAGTTTTCCAGTCCGTTTTGGATAAAAACTGATTAATTAGCACGTTACAGAAAGCATATAGGATTTGAGCACGCAAAACATGACATGTGCGATCATACCCGCGGTAATGCACCGGATCCCATCAGAACTCCGCAGTTAAGCGTGCTTGGGCTGCACCTCTCTTTTTGTAACTTTTCTAGTCCGTTTTGGATAAAAACTGATTAATTAGCGCGCTACAGAAAGCATATAGGACTTGACCACGCAAAATATGACAGGTGGGATCTTACCAGCACTAATGCACCGGATCCCATCAGAACATCGCAGTTAAGCGTTCTTGGGCGAGAGTAGTACTAGGATTGGTGACCCCCTTGGAAGTACTCGTGTTGCACCTCTCTTTTTGTAGGTTTTCCAGTCCGTTTTGGATAAAAACAGTTTAATTAGCACGCTATAGAAAGCATATAGGATTTGAGCAAGCAAAACATGATAGGTGCGATCATTCCAGCACTAATGCACCGGATCCCATTAGAACTCCGCAGTTAAGCGTGCTTTACAGGACTTGAGCACGCAAAACATGACAGTTGCGATCATACCAGCACTAATGCACCGGATCCCATCTGAACTCCGCATTTAAGCGTGCTTGGGCGGGAGTAGTATTAGGATGGGTGACCTCCTTGGAAGTTGTCGTGTTGCACCTATCTTTTTGTAAGTTTTCCAGTCCGTTTTGTATAATAACTGATTAATTAACGCGCTACATAAAGCATATAGGATTTGAGCACGCAAAACATGACAAATTCGATCATACCAGTCCTCGTGTTGCACCTCTCTTTTTGTATGTTTTCCAAGCCGTTTTGGATAAAAACTGATTAATTAGCGCGCTACAGAAAGCATATAGGATTTGAGCACGCAAAACATGACAGATGCGATCATACCAACACTAATGCTCCTGCGAAGTCCTCGTGTTGCACCTCACTTTTTGTAAGTTTTCCAGTCCGTTCTGGAGAAAACTAATTAATTAGTGCGCTATAGAAATCATATAGGAATTGAGCACGCAAAACATGGCAGGTGCGATCATACCAGCACTAATGCACCGGATCCCATTAGAACTCCGCAGTTAAGCGTTCTTGGGCGAAAGTAGTACTAGGATTGGTGACCTCCTGGTAAGTCCTCGTGTTGCACCTCTCTTTTTGTAAGTGTTCCAGTCCGTATTGGATAAAAACTGATTAACTAGCGCGCTACAGAAAGCATATAGGACTTGAGGACGCAAATCATGACAAGTGCGATCATAACAGCACTAATGCAACGGATCCAATTAGAACTCCGCAGTTAAGCGTGCTTGGGCGAGAGTAGTACTAGGATGGGTGAGACCTCCTGGGATGTACTCGTGTTGCACCTCCCATTTTGTAAGTTTTCCAGTCCGTTTTGGATAAAAACTGATTAATTAGCGCGCTACAGAAGACATATAGGATTTGAGCACGCCAAACATCACAGCTGTGATCATACCAGCAGTAATGCACTGGATCCCATCAGAACGCCGCAGTTAAGCGTGCTTTGGCGAGAGTAGTACTTGGATGGGTGACCTCTTGGGAAGTCCTCGTGTTGCACCTCTCTTTTTTCATACCAGCACTAATGCACCGGATCCCATCAGAACTCCGCAAATAAGCTATCATGGGCGAGAGTAGTACTAAGGTAGGTGCCCTCCTGCGAAGTTCTCGTGTTACACCTCTCTTTTTGTATGTTTTCCACTTCGTTTTGGAGAAAAACTAATTATTTAGCGCGCTATAGAAAGCATAAAGGATTTGAGCACGCAAAACATAACAGGTGCGATCATACCAGCACTAATGCATCGGATCCCATCAGAACTCCTCAGTTAAGCTTGCTTGGGCGAGAGTAGTACTAGGATGGGTGACCTCCTGGGAAGTCCTCGTGTTGCACCTCTCTTTTTGTAACTTTTCTAGTCCGTTTTGGATAAAAAATGATTAATTAGCGCGCTACAGAAAGCATATAGGACTGGAGCACGCAAAACATGACAGGTGCGATCTTACCAGCACTAATGCACCGGATCCCATCTGAAAATAGCAGTTAAGCGTTCTTGGGCGAGAGTAGTACTAGGATGGGTGACCCCCTGGGAAGTACTCGTGTTGGACCTCTCTTTTGGTAAGTTTTCCAGTCCGTTTTGGATAAAAACTGATTAATTAGCACGCTACAGAAAGCATATAGGATTTGAGCACGCAAAACATGATAGGTGCGATCATACCAGCACTAATGCACCGGATCCCATCAGCACTTTGCAGTTAAGCGTGCTTGGGCGAGAGTAGTACTAGGATGGGTTACTTCCTGGGAAGTCCTCGTGTTACACCTCTCTTTTTGAAAGTTTTCCTGTCCGTTTTGGATAAAAACTTATTAACTAGCGCACAACAGAAAGCATATAGGATTTGAGCACCCAAAATATGACAGGTGGGATTATACTAGCACTAATGCACCGGATCCCATCAACACCCCGCAGTTCAGCGTGCTTGGGCGAGAGTAGTACTAGGATGCGTGACCTCTTGGGATGTCCTCGTGTTGCACCTCCCATTTTGTAAGTTTTCCAGTCCGTTTTGGATAAAAACTAATTTATTAGCGCGCTACAGAAGGCATATAGGATTTGAGCACGCAAAACATGACAGGTGCGATCATACCAGCACTAATGCACCAGATCCCATTAGAACTCCGTAGTTAAGCGTGCTTGGGCGATAGTAGTACTAGGATGGGTGACCTCTTGGAAAGTCTTCGTGTTGCACCTCTCTTTTTGTAAGTTTTCCAGTCCGTTTTGGAGAGAAACTAATTAATTAGCGCACTACAGAAAGCATATAGGATTTGAGCACGCAAAAGATGACAGTTGCAATCATACCAGCACTAATGCATCGGATCCCAGCAGAACTCCGTAGTTAAACGTGCTTGGGCAAAAGTGGTACTAGGATGGGTGACCTCTTGGGAAGTTCCCGTGTTGCACCACTCTTTTTGTAAGTTATCCAGTCCGTTTTGGAGAAAAACTAATTAAATAGCGCGCCACAAAAAGCATATAGTATTTGAGCATGCAAAACATGACAGGTGCGATCATACCAGCAATAATGCACCGGATCCCATCAGAACTGCGCAGTTAAGCGTACTTGGGCGAGAGTAGTACTAGGATGTATGACCTCCTAGGAGGTCCTCGTGTTGCACCTCTCTTTTTGTAAGTTTTCTAGTCCGTTTTGGAGAAAAACTAATTAACTAGCGCGCTACTGAAAGCATATAGGATTTGAGGACGCAAAACGCGACAGGTGCGATCATACCAGCACTAATGCACCGGATCTCATCAGAACTCCGCAGTTAAGCGTGCTTGGGCGAGAGTAGTACAAGGATAGGTGACCTCCTTGGAAGTCCTCGTGTTGCACCTCTCTTTTTGTAAGTTTTCGAGTCCGTTTTGGAGAGAAACTAATTAATTAGCACGCTACAGAAAACATAAGGATTTGAGCACGCAAAACATGACAGTTGCAATCATAACAGCACTAATGCATTAGATCCCATCAGAACTCCGCAGTTAAGCGTGGTTGGGCGAGAGTAGTACTAAGATGGGTGACTTCTAGGGAAGTCCTCGTGTTGCACCTCTTTTTTTGTAAGTTATCTAGTACGTTTTGGAGAAAAACTAATTAATTAGCGCGCCACAGAAAGCATATAGGATTTGAGCACGCAAAACAGGACAGGTGCGATCATACCAGCAATAATTCACCGGATCCCATCAGAACTCCGCTGTTAAGCGTACTTGGGCGAGAGTAGTACTATGATGTGTGACCTCCTAGGAAGTCCTCGTGTTGCACCTCTCTTTTTGTAAGTTTTCAAGTCCATTTTGGAGAAAAACTAATTAATTAGCGCGCTACAGAAAACATATAGGATTTAAGCACGCAAAACATGACAGGTGCAATCATACCAGCAGTAATGCACCGAATCCCATCAGAATTCCGCAGTTAAGCGTGCATGGGCGAGAATAGTACTAGGATAGGTGACCTCCTGGGAAGTCCTCGTGTTGCATCTCTCTTTTTGTAACTTTTCCAGTCCGTTTTGGATAAAAACTGATTAATTAGCGTGCTACAGAAAGCATATAGGATTTGAGCACGCAAAATATGACAGGTGCGACCATACCAGCACTAATGCACCGGATCCCGTCAGAACTCCGCAGTTAAGCGTGCTTGATCTTTTTGTAAGTTTTCCAGTCTCTTCTGGATAAAAACAGATTAACTAGCCCGCTATAGAAAGCATATAGGAATTGAGCACGCAAAACATGATAGGTGCGATCATACCAGCACTAATGCACCAGATCCTATCAGCACTCCGTAGTTAAGCGTGCTTGGGCGTGAGTAGTACTAGGATGGGTGATCTCCTGGGAAGTTCTCGTGTTGCACCTCTCTTTTTGTAACTTTTCCAGCCTGTTTTGTATAAAAAGTGAATAATTAGCGCGCTACAGAAAGCATATAGGATTTGAGCATGCAAAACATGACAGGTGCGATCATACCAGCACTAATGCACCGGATCCAATAAGAACTCCGCAGTTAAGCGTGCTTGGGCGAGAGTAGTACTAGGATGGGTGACCTCCTTGTAAGTCCTCGTGTTGCACCTCTCTATTCGTAAGTTTTCCAGTCCAGGTGCGATCATACCAGCACTAATGCACTGGATCTCATTAGAACTCCGCAGTTAAGCGTGCTCGGGCGTGAGTAGTACTAGGATGGGTGATCTCCGGGGAAGTCCTCGTGTTTCACCTCTCTTTTTGTATCTTTACCAGTCTGTTTTGTATAAAAAGTGAATAGTTAGCGTGCTACAGAAAGCATATAGGATTTTAGCACGCAAACCATGACAAGTGCGATCGTACCAGCACTAATGCACCGTATCCCATCAAAACTCCGCAGTTAAGCTTACTTGGGCGAGAGTAGTACTAGGATGGGTGACCTCCTGGGAAGTTCTCATGTTGCACCTCTTTTTTTGTAAGTTTTCCAGTCCGTTTTGGAGAAAAACTAATTAATTAGCGCGCTACAGAAAGCATATAGGAATTGAGCACGCAAAACATGACAGGTGTGATCATTCCAGCACTAATGCACTGGATCCCATCAGAACAACGCAGTTAAGCGTGCTTGGGCGAGAGTTGTACTAGGATGGGTGACCTCCTGGGAATTCCTAGTGTTGCACCTCTCTTTTTGTAAGTTTTCCAATCCGTTTTGGAGAAAAACTAATTAATTAGCGCACTACAAAAAGCATATAGGATTTGAGGACGCAAAACTTGACAGGTTCGATCATACCAGCACTAATGCACGGATCCCACCAGAACTTCGAAGTTAAGCCTCCTTGGGTGAGAGTAGTACTAGAATGGCTGACCTCTTGGGAAGTCCTCCAGTTGCACCTCTCGTTTTGTAAGTTTTCCAATCCGTTTTGGAGAAAAACTAATTGATTAGCGCGCTACAGAAAGCACTAATGCATCGGATCCCATCACAAATCCGCAGTTAAGCGTGCTTGGGCGAGAGTAGTACTAGGATGGGTGACCTCCTGGGAAGTCCTCGTGTGCCACCTCTCTTTTTGTAACTTTTCCAGTCCGTTTTGGATAGAAACTGATTAATTAGCGCGCTATATAAAGCATATAGGATTTGAGCACGCAAAACATGGCAGGTGCGATCATACCAGCACTAATGCACCGGATCCCATCAGAACAGCGCAGTTAAGCGTGCTTGGTCATGTTGTAAGTTTTCAAGTCCGTTTTGGAACAAAACTGATTAACTAGCATGCTACTGAAAGCATATAGGACTTGAGCACGCAAAACATGAAAGGTGCGATCATACTCGCACTAATGCACCGGATCTCATCAGAACTCTGCTGTTAAGCCTGCTTGGGTGGGAGTAGTACTAGGATGGGTGATTTCCTGGGCGGTCCTCGTATTCCACCTCTGTTTTTTTAAGTTTTCCAGTCCGTTTTGGATAAAAACTGATTAACTAGCACGCTACAGAGAGCATATAGGACTTGAGCACGCAAAACATGACAGCTGCGATCATACTCGCACTAATGCACCGGATCCCATCAGAACTCTGCAGTTAAGCGTGCTTGAGCGAGAGTAGTACTAGGATTGTTGACCTCTTTGGAAGTCCTCGTGTTGCACCTCTATTTTTGTAAGTTATCCAGTCCGTTTTGGAGAAAAACTAATAAATTAGCGCGCCACAGAAATAATATAGGATTTGAGCACCCAAAACATGACAGGTGCGATCATACCGAGTTCAGCTCACTTGGGCGAGAGTAGTACTAGATAGGGTGACCTCTTGGGAAGTCCTCGTGTTGCACCTCTGTTTTTGTAAGTTTTCCAGTCCGTTTTGGAGAAAAACTAATTAATTAGCACGCTACAGAAAGCATATAGGATTTGAGCAGGCAAAACATGACAGGTGCGATCATAACAGCACTAATGCACCGGATCTCATCAGAAATCCCAAGTTACGCGTGATTGGGCGAGAGTAGTACTTGGATGGTTGACCTCCTGGGAAGTCCTCGTGTTGCAACTCTCTTTTTGTAAGTTTTCAAGTCCGTTTTAGAGAGAAACTAATTAATTAGCGCGTTAGAGAAAGCATATAGGATTTGAGGATGCAAAACTTGACTGGTGTGATCATACCAACACTAATGCACCAGATCCCATTAGAACTCTGCAGTTAACCTTGCTTGGGCGACAGTAGTACTAGGATAGGTGACCTCCTAGGAAGTCCTAGTGTTGCACCTCTCTTTTAGTAACTTTTCCAGTCCGTTTTGGATAAAAACTGATTAATTAGCGCGCTACATAAAGCATTTAGGATTTGAGCACGCAAAACATGACAGGTGCGATCATACCAGCACTAATGCACCGGATCCCGTCACAACTCCGCAGTTAAGCGTGCTTGGTCTTTTTGTAAGTTTTGCAGTCCGTTTTGGATAAAAATTGATTAACTAGCACGCTACAGAAAGCATATAGGACTTGAGCACGCAAAACATGATAGGTGCGATCATACCAGCACTAATGCGCTTGGGCGAGAGTAGTACTAGGATGGGTGACCTCCTGGGCAATCCTTGTGTTGCACCTCTCTTTTTGTATGTTATTCAATCCGTTTTGGATAAAAACTGATTAATTAGCGAGCTACAGAAAGCATATAGGATTTGAGCACGCAAAACATGACAGGTGCGATCATACCAGCACTAATGTATGGATCCCACCAGAACTCCGTAGTTAAGCGTACTTGGGTGAGAGTAGTACTAGGATGGCTGACCTCCTAGGAAGTCCTCGAGTTGCACCTCTCTTTTCGTAAGTTTTCCAGTCCGTTTTGGAGAAAAACTAATTAATTAGCGCGCTACAGAAAGCACTAATGCATCGGATCCCATCACAAATCTGCAGTTAAGCGTGCTTGGGAGAAAGTAGTACTAGGATGGGTGACCTCCTGGGAAGTCCTCGTGTTGCACCTCTCTTATTGTAACTTTTCCAGTCCGTTTTGGAGAAATACTAATTAATTAGCGCGCTTCAGAAAGCATTTAGGATTTGAGCACGCAAAACATGCCAGGTGCGATCATAACAGTACTAGTGCACCGGATCCAATTAGAACTCCCCAGTTAAGCGTGCTTGGGCGTGAGTAGTACTAGGATGGGTGACCTCCTTGTAAGTCCTCGTGTTGCACCTCTCTTTTCGTAAGTTTTCCAGTCCAGGTGCGATCATACCAGCACTAATGCACTGGATCTCATTAGAACTCCGCAGTTAAGCGTGCTTGGGCGTGAGTAGTACTAGGATGGGTGATCTCCGGGGAAGTCCTCGTGTTTCACCTCTCTTTTTGTATCTTTTCCAGTCTGTTTTGTATAAAAAGTGAATAATTAGCGTGCTACAGAAAGCATATAGGATTTGAGCACGCAAAACATGACAAGTGCGATTGTACCAGCACTAATGCACCGTATCCCATCAAAACTCCGCAGTTAAGCTTACTTGGGCGAGAGTAGTACTAGGATGGGTGACCTCCTGGGAAGTTCTCGTGTTGCACCTCTCTTTTTGGAAGTTTTCCAGTCCGTTTTGGAGAAAAACTAATTAATTAGCGCGCTACAGAAAGCATATAGGAATTGAGCACGCAAAACATGACAGGTGTGATCATTCCAGCACTAATGCACTGGATCCCATCAGAACACCGCAGTTAAGCGTGCTTGGGCGAGAGTAGGACTAGGATGGGTGATCTCCTCGGTACTCCTCGTGTTGCACCTCTCTTTTTGTAATTTTTCCAGTCCGTTTTGGATAAAAACTGATTAGTTAGCGCGCTACAGAAAGCATATAGGACTTGAGCACCCAAAACATGACATGTGCGATCATACCATCACTAATGCACCGGATCCCATTAGAACTCCGCAGTCAAGCGTGCTTGGGCGAGAGTAGTACTAGGATTGGTTACCTCCTAGGAAGTACCCTTGTTGCACCTATCTTTTTGTAAGTTTTCCAGTCCGTTTTGGATAAAAACTGATTAGTTAGCACGCTACAGAAAGCATATAGGACTTGAGCACGCAAAACATGACATGTGCGATCATACCAGAACTAATGCACCGGATCCCACAGAACTCCGCAGTTAAACGTGGTTCGGCGAGAGTAGTACTAGGATGGGTGTCCTGTTGGGAAGTCCTCGTGTTGCACCTATCTTTTTGTAAGTTTTTCAGTCCGTTTTGGATAAAAACTGATTAGTTAGCACGCTACAGAAAGCATATAGGACTTGAGCACGCAAAACATGACAGGTGCGATCATACCAGCATTAATGCATTGGATCCCATCAGATCTCTGCAGTTAAGCGTGCTTGGGCGAGAGTAGTACTAGGATGGGTGATCTCCTGGGAAGTCATCGTGTTGCACCTCTCTTTTTGTAAGTTTTCCAGTCTGTTTATGATAAAAACTAATTAATTAAGCGTGCTTGGGCGAGAGTAGTACTAGGATGGGTGACCTCCTGGGAAGTACTCTTGTTGCGCCTCTCTTTTTGTAAGTTTTCCTGTCCGTTTTGGATAAAAAGATCCCACCAAAACTCCGCAGTTAAAACATGATAGGTGCGATCATACCAGCACTAATGCACCGGATCCCATCAGAACTCCGCAGCTAAGCGTTATAGGGCGAAAGTGGTACTAGGATGGGTGAGCTCCTGGGAGGTCCTCGTGTTGCACCTATCTTTTTGTAAGTTTTCCAGTACGTTTTGGATAAAAATTGATTAGTTAGCGCGCTACAGAAAGCATATAGAATTTGAGGACGCAATACATGACATGTGCGATCATACCAGCACTAATGCACTGGATCACATCAAAACTCCGCAGTTAAGGGTGCTTGGGTGAGAGTAGTGCGAGGATGGGCGAGAGTAGTGCAAGGATGGGTGACTTCCCCGGAAGTACTCGTGTTGCACCTATATTTTTGTAACTTTTCCAGTCCGTTTTGGATAAAAACTTATTAAGTAGCGCGCTACAGAAAGCATATAGGACTTCGGATTCCATAAGACTCCGCAGTTAAGCGTGCTTGGGCGAGAGTAGTACTAGGATGGGTGACCTCCTCGGAAGTACTCGTGTTGCATCTCTCTATTTGTAACTTTTCCAGTCCGTTTTGGATAAAAACCTATTAATTAGCCCGCTACAGAAAGCATATAGGATTTGAGCACGCAAAACATGATACGTGCACTCATACCAGCACTAATACACTGGATCCCATCAGAACTCTATGGTTAAGCGTGCTTGGGTGAGAGTAGTACTAGAATGGGTGACGTTCTGGGAAGTCCTCGTGTTGCACCTCTCTTTTTGTCAGTTTTCAAGTCCGTTTTGGATAAAAACTGATTAATTAACGTGCTACAGAAGGCATATAGGATTTGAGCAAGAAAAACATGACAGGTTCGATCATACCATCACTAATGCACTGGATCCCATTAGAACTTCGCAGTTAAGTGGGAAGTCCTCGTGTTGCACCTCTCTTTTTGTAAGTTTTCAAGTTCGTTTTGGATAAAAACTGTTTAATTTGCGCGCTACAGAAAGCATATAGGATTTGAGCAAGCAAAACATAACAGGTGCGATCATACCAGCAGTAATGCATCGGATCCCAGTAGAACTCTACAGTTAAGCGTGCTTAGGTGTGATCATACCAGCACTAATGCACCGGATCCCAGTCGTTGTGTTGCACCTCTCTTTTTGTAAGTTTTCCAATCGGTTTTGGAAAAAAACTGATTAACTAGCACACTACAGAAAGCATATAGGACTTGAGGACGCAAAACATGACATGTGCGATCATACCAGCACTAATGCACCGGATCCCAGTACTCGTGTTGCACCTCTCTTTTTGTAAGTTTTGCAGTCCATTTTGGATAAAAACTTATTAACTAGCGCGCTACAGAAAGCATATAGGATTTGAGCAAGCAAAACATGACATGTTCGATCATACCAGAATAAATGCACCGGATCCCATCAGAACTCCGCAGTTAAGCGCGCTTAGGCGAGAGTAAAACTAGGATGGGTGACATCATGGGAAGTCCTCGTGTTGCACCACTCTTTTTGTAACTTTTCCAGCCCGTTTTGAATAAAAACTGATTAATTAGCGCGGTACAGAAAGCATATAGAATTTGAGCACGCAAAACATGACAGGTGCGATCATACCAGCAGTAATGCATCGGATCCCAGTAGAACTCTGCAGTTAAGCGTGCTTGAGCGAGAGTAGTACTAGGATGGGTGATCTCCTGGGAAGCCTTTGTGTTGCACCTCTCTTTTTGTAAGTTTTCCAGTCCGTTTTGGAAAAAACCTGATTAATTAGCGCACTAAAGAAAGCATATAGAATTTGAGGACGTAAAACATGAAAGGTGCGATCATACCAGGACTTATGCACTGGATCACATCAGAACCTCGCAGTTATGCGTGCTTGGGCGAGAGTAGTACTAGGATGGGTGACCTCTTGGGAAGTACTCGTGTTGCACCTCTCTTTTTGTAAGTTTTCCAGTCAGTTTTGGATAAAAACTGATTAACTAGCACGCTACAGAAAGCATATAGGATTTGAGCACGCAAAACATGACAGGTGCGATCATACAAGCACTAATGCATCGGATCCCATCAGAACTCCGTAGTTAAGCGTGCTTGGGCGAGAGTAGTACTAGGATGGATGACCTCCTGGGAAGTCCTCGTGTTGCACCTCTCTTTTTGTAAGTTTTCGAGTCCGTTTTGGATAAAAACTGATTAAATAGCGCGCTACAGAAAGCATATAGGATTTGAGCACGCAAAACATGACAGATGCGATCATACCAACACTAATGCTCCTGCGAAGTCCTCGTGTTGCACCTCAATTTTTGTAAGTTTTCCAGTCCGTTCTGGAGAAAAACTAATTAATTAGTGCGCTACAGAAAACATATAGGATTTGAGCACGCAAAACATGACAGGTGCGATCATACCACTACTAATGCACTGGATCCCATCAGAACTCCGCAATTATGCGTGCTTGGGCGTGAGTTGTACTAGGATGGGTCATCTCCTGGGAAGTCCTCGTGTTGCACCTCTTTTTTTTAAACTTTTCCAGTCCGTTTTGGATAAAAACTGATTAATTAGCGCCCTATAGAAATCATATAGGAATTGAGCACGCAAAACATGGCAGGTGCGATCATACCAGCACTAATGCACCGGATCCCATTAGAACTCCGCAGTTAAGCGTTCTTGGGCGAAAGTAGTACTAGGATTGGTGACCTCCTGGTAAGTCCTCGTGTTGCACCTCTCTTTTTGTAAGTGTTCCAGTCCGTATTGGATAAAAACTGATTAACTAGCGCGCTACAGAAAGCATATAGGACTTGAGGACGCAAATCATGACAAGTGCGATCATAACAGCACTAATGCAACGAATCCAATTAGAACTCCGCAGTTAAGCTTGCTTGGGCGAGAGTAGTACTAGGATGGGTGAGACCTCCTGGGATGTACTCGTGTTGCACCTCCCATTTTGTAAGTTTTCCAGTCCGTTTTGGATAAAAACTGATTAATTAGCGCGCTACAGAAGACATATAGGATTTGAGCACGCCGAACATCACAGCTGCGATCATACCAGCAGTAATGCACTGGATCCCATCAGAACGCCGCAGTTAAGCGTGCTTTGGCGAGAGTAGTACTTGGATGGGTGACCTCTTGGGAAGTCCTCGTGTTGCACCTCTCTTTTTGTAAGTTTTACAGGCCGTTTTGGATAAAAACTGATTAATTAGCATGCTACAGAAAGCATATAGGATTTGAGCACCCAAAACATGACAGGTGCGATCATACCAGCACTAATGCCCCGGATCCCATCAGAACTCCGCAAATAAGCTATCATCGGCGAGAGTAGTACTAAGATAGGTGCCCTCCTGGGAAGTTCTCGTGTTACACCTCTCGTTTTGTATGTTTTCCACTCCGTTTTGGAGAAAAACTAATTATTTAGCGCGCTATAGAAAGCATAAAGGATTTGAGCACGCAAAACATAACAGGTGCGATCATACCAGCACTAATGCATCGGATCCCATCAGAACTCCGCAGTTAAGCCTGCTTGGGCGAGAGTAGTACTAGGATGGGTGACCTCCTGGGAAGTCCTCGTGTTGCACCTCTCTTTTTGTAACTTTTCTAGTCCGTTTAGGATAAAAAATGATTAATTAGCGCGCTACAGAAAGCATATAGGACTGGAGCACGCAAAACATGACAGGTGCGATCTTACCAGCATTAATGCACCGGATCCCATCTGAAAATAGCAGTTAAGCGTTCTTGGGCGAGAGTAGTACTAGGATGGGTGACCCCCTGGGAAGTACTCGTGTTGGACCTCTCTTTTAGTAAGTTTTCCAGTCCGTTTTGGATAAAAACCGATTAATTAGCACGCTACAGAAAGCATGCTTTACAGGACTTGAGCACACAAAACATGACAGTTGCTATCATACCAGCACTAATGCTCCGGATCCCATCAGCACTTTGCATTAACGGTGCTTGGGCGAGAGTAGTACTAGGATGGGTTACTTCCTGGGAAGTCCTCGTGTTACACCTCTCTTTTTGAAAGTTTTCCTGTCCGTTTTGGATAAAAACTTATTAACTAGCGCACAACAGAAAGCATATAGGATTTGAGCACCCAAAATATGACAGGTGTGATTATACTAGCACTAATGCACCGGATCCCATCAACACCCCGCAGTTCAGCGTGCTTGGGCGAGAGTAGTACTAGGATGCGTGACCTCTTGGGATGTCCTCGTGTTGCACCTCCCATTTTGTAAGTTTTCCAGTCCGTTTTGGATAAAAACTAATTTATTAGCGCGCTACAGAAGGCATATAGGATTTGAGCACGCAAAACATGACAGGTGCGATCATACCAGCACTAATGCACCGGATCCCATTAGAACTCCGCAGTTAAGCGTGCTTGGGCGATAGTTGTACTAGGATGGGTGACCTCTTGGAAAGTCCTCGTGTTGCACCTCTCTTTTTGTAAGTTTTCCAGTCCGTTTTGGAGAGAAACTAATTAATTAGCGCGCTACAGAAAGCATATAGGATTTGAGCACGCAAAAGATGACAGTTGCAATCATACCAGCACTAATGCATCGGATCCCAGCAGAACTCCGTAGTTAAACGTGCTTGGGCGAAAGTGGTACTAGGATGGGTGACCTCTTGGGAAGTCCCCGTGTTGCACCACTCTTTTTGTAAGTTATCCAGTCCGTTTTGGAGAAAAACTAATTAAATAGCGCGCCACAAAAAGCATATAGTATTTGAGCATGCAAAACATGACAGGTGCGATCATACCAGCAATAATGCACCGGATCCCATCAGAACTGCGCAGTTAAGCGTACTTGGGCGAGAGTAGTACTAGGATGTATGACCTCCTAGGAGGTCCTCGTGTTGCACCTCTCTTTTTGTAAGTTTTCTAGTCCGTTTTGGAGAAAAACTAATTAACTAGCGCGCTACTGAAAGCATATAGGATTTGAGGACGCAAAACGCGACAGGTGCGATCATACCAGCACTAATGCACCGGATCTCATCAGAACTCCGCAGTTAAGCGTGCTTGGGCGAGAGAAGTACAAGGATAGGTGACCTTCTTAGAAGTCCTCGTGTTGCACCTCTCTTTTTGTAAGTTTTCGAGTCCGTTTTGGAGAGAAACTAATTAATTAGCACGCTACAGAAAACATAAGGATTTTCAGTTGCAATCATAACAGCACTAATGCATCAGATCCCATCAGAACTCCGCAGTTAAGCGTGGTTGGGCGAGAGTAGTACTAAGATGGGTGACTTCTAGGGAAGTCCTCGTGTTGCACCTCTTTTTTTGTAAGTTATCTAGTACGTTTTGGAGAAAAACTAATTAATTAGCGCGCCACAGAAAGCATATAGGATTTGAGCACGCAAAACAGGACAGGTGCGATCATACCAGCAATAGTTCACCGGATCCCATCAGAACTCCGCTGTTAAGCGTACTTGGGCGAGAGTAGTACTATGATGTGTGACCTCCTAGGAAGTCCTCGTGTTGCACCTCTCTTTTTGTAAGTTTTCAAGTCCATTTTGGAGAGAAACTAATTAATTAGCGCGCTACAGAAAACATATAGGATTTAAGCACGCAAAACATGACAGGTGCAATCATACCAGCAGTAATGCACCGAATCCCATCAGAATTCCGCAGTTAAGCGTGCATGGGCGAGAATAGTACTAGGATAGGTGACCTCCTGGGAAGTCCTCGTGTTGCATCTCTCTTTTTGTAACTTTTCCAGTCCGTTTTGGATAAAAACTGATTAATTAGCGTGCTACAGAAAGCATATAGGATTTGAGCACGCAAAATATGACAGGTGCGACCATACCAGCACTAATGCACCGGATCCCATCAGAACTCCGCAGTTAAGCGTGCTTGATCTTTTTGTAAGTTTTCCAGTCTGTTCTGGATAAAAACAGATTAACTAGCCCGTTATAGAAAGCATATAGGACTTGAGCACGCAAAACATGATAGGTGAGATCATACCAGCACTAATGCACCGGATCCTATCAGCACTCCGTAGTTAAGCGTGCTTGGGCGTGAGTAGTACTAGGATGGGTGATCTCCTGGGAAGTCCTCGTGTTGCACCTCTCTTTTTGTAACTTTTCCAGCCTGTTTTGTATAAAAAGTGAATAATTAGCGCGCTACAGAAAGCATATAGGATTTGAGCATGCAAAACATGATAGGTGCGATCAAACCAGCACTAATGCACCAGATCCAATAAGAACTCCGCAGTTAAGCGTGCTTGGGCGAGAGTAGTACTAGGATGGGTGACCTCCTTGTAAGTCCTCGTGTTGCACCTCTCTTTTCGTAAGTTTTCCAGTCCAGGTGCGATCATACCAGCACTAATGCACTGGATCTCATTAGAACTCCGCAGTTAAGCGTGCTTGGGCGTGAGTAGTACTAGGATGGGTGATCTCCGGGGAAGTCCTCGTGTTTCACCTCTCTTTTTGTATCTTTTCCAGTCTGTTTTGTATAAAAAGTGAATAGTTAGTGTGCTACAGAAAGCATATAGGATTTGAGCACGCAAAACATGACAAGTGCGATCGTACCAGCACTAATGCACCGTATCCCATCAAAACTCCGCAGTTAAGCTTACTTGGGCGAGAGTAGTACTAGGATGGGTGACCTCCTGGGAAGTTCTCGTGTTGCACCTCTCTTTTTGTAAGTTTTCCAATCCGTTTTGGAGAAAAACTAATTAATTAGCGCGCTACAGAAAGCATATAGGATTTGAGGACGCAAAACTTGACAGGTTCGATCATACCAGCACTAATGTACGGATCCCACCAGAACTTCGCAGTTAAGCCTCCTTGGGTGAGAGTAGTACTAGAATGGCTGACCTCCTGGGAAGTCCTCCAGTTGCACCTCTCGTTTTGTAAGTTTTCCACTCCGTTTTGGAGAAAAACTAATTGATTAGCGCGCTACAGAAAGCACTAATGCATCGGATCCCATCACAAATCCGCAGTTAAGCGTGCTTGGGCGAGAGTAGTACTAGGATGGGTGACCTCGTGGGAAGTCCTCGTGTGCCACCTCTCTTTTTGTAACTTTTCCAGTCCATTTTGGATAGAAACTGATTAATTAGCGCGCTATATAAAGCATATAGGATTTGAGCACGCAAAACATGGCAGGTGCGATCATACCAGCACTAATGCACCGGATCCCATCAGAACAGTGCAGTTAAACGTGCTTGGTCATTTTGTAAGTTTTCAAGTCCGTTTTGGATAAAAACTGATTAACTAGCACGCTACTGAAAGCATATAGGACTTGAGCACGCAAAACATGACAGGTGCGATCATACTCGCACTAATGCACCGGATCTCATTAGAACTCTGCTGTTAAGCCTGCTTGGGTGGGAGTAGTACTAGGATGGGTGATTTCCTGGGCGGTCCTCGTATTCCACCTCTGTTTTTTTAAGTTTTCCAGTCCGTTTTGGATAAAAACTGATTAACTAGCACGCTACAGAAAGCATATAGGACTTGAGCACGCAAAACATGATAGGTGCGATCATACTAGCACTAATGCACCGGATCCCATCAGCACTTCGCAGTTAAGCGTGCTTGGGCGAGAGTAGTATTAGGATGAGTGACCTCCTGGGCAATCCTTGTGTTCCACCTCTCTTTTTTTATGTTTTCCAGTCCGTTTTAGATAAAAACTGATTAACTAGCACGCTACAGAAAGCATATAGGACTTGAGCACGCAAAACATGACAGTTGCGATCATACTCGCAATAATGCAGCGGATCCCATCAGAACTCTGCAGTTAAGCGTGCTTGAGCGAGAGTAGTACTAGGATTGTTGACCTCTTTGGAAGTCCTCGTGTTGCACCTCTATTTTTGTAAGTTATCCAGTCCGTTTTGGAGAAAAACTAATAAATTAGCGCGCCACAGAAATAATATAGGATTTGAGCACCCAAAACATGACAGGTGCGATCATACCAGCACTAGTGCACCGGATCCCATCAGAACTCCGGAGTTAAGCTCACTTGGGCGAGAGTAGTACTAGATAGGGTGACCTCTTGGGAAGTCCTCGTGTTGCACCTCTGTTTTTGTAAGTTTTCCAGTCCGTTTTGGAGAAAAACTAATTAATTAGCACGCTACAAAAAGCATATAGGATTTGAGCAGGCAAAACATGACAGGTGCGATCATAACAGCACTAATGCACCGGATCCCATCAGAACTCCCAAGTTACGCGTGCTTGGGCGAGAGTAGTACTTGGATGGTTGACCTCCTGGGAAGTCCTCGTGTTGCAACTCTCTTTTTGTAAGTTTTCAAGTCCGTTTTAGAGAGAAACTAATTAATTAGCGCGTTACAGAAAGCATATAGGATTTGAGGATGCAAAACTTGACTGGTGTGATCATACCAACACTAATGCACCAGATCCCATTAGAACTCTGCAGTTAACCTTGCTTGGGCGAGAGTAGTACTAGGATAGGTGACCTCCTAGGAAGTCCTAGTGTTGCACCTCTCTTTTTGTAACTTTTCCAGTCCGTTTTGGATAAAAATTGATTAATTAGCGCGCTACATAAAGCATATAGGATTTGAGCACGCAAAACATGACAGGTGCGATCATACCAGCACTAATGCACCGGATCCCATCACAACTCCGCAGTTAAGCGTGCTTGGTCTTTTTGTAAGTTTTCCAGTTCGTTTTGGATAAAAATTGATTAACTAGCACGCTACAGAAAGCATATAGGACTTGAGCACGCAAAACATGATAGGTGCGATCATACCAGCACTAATGCGCTTGGGCGAGAGTAGTACTAGGATGGGTGACCTCCTGGGCAATCCTTGTGTTGCACCTCTCTTTTTGTATGTTATTCAATCCGTTTTGGATAAAAACTGATTAATTAGCGAGCTACAGAAAGCATATAGGATTTGAGCACGCAAAACATGACAGGTGCGATCATACCAGCACTAATGTATGGATCCCACCAGAACTCTGCAGTTAAGCGTACTTGGGTGAGAGTAGTACTAGGATGGCTGACCTCCTGGGAAGTCCTCGAGTTGCACCTCTCTTTTCGTAAGTTTTCCAGTCCGTTTTGGAGAAAAACTAATTAATTAGCGCGCTACAGAAAGCACTAATGCATCGGATCCCATCACAAATCTGCAGTTAAGCGTGCTTGGGAGAGAGTTGTACTAGGATGGGTGACCTCCTGGGAAGTCCTCGTGTTGCACCTCTCTTATTATAACTTTTCCAGTCCGTTTTGGAGAAATACTAATTAATTAGCGCGCTACAGAAAGCATTTAGGATTTGAGCACGCAAAACATGCCAGGTGCGATCATAACAGTACTAGTGCACCGGATCCAATTAGAACTCCCCAGTTAAGCGTGCTTGGGCGTGAGTAGTACTAGGATGGGTGACCTCCTTGTAAGTCCTCGTGTTGCACCTCTCTTCGTAAGTTTTCCAGTCCAGGTGCGATCATACCAGCACTAATGCACTGGATCTCATTAGAACTCCGCAGTTAAGCGTGCTTGGGCGTGAGTAGTACTAGGATGGGTGATCTCCGGGGAAGTCCTCGTGTTTCACCTCTCTTTTTGTATCTTTTCCAGTCTGTTTTGTATAAAAAGTGAATAATTAGCGTGCTACAGAAAGCATATAGGATTTGAGCACGCAAAACATGACAAGTGCGATTGTACCAGCACTAATGCACCGTATCCTATCAAAACTCCGCAGTTAAGCTTACTTGGGCGAGAGTAGTACTAGGATGGGTGACCTCCTGGGAAGTTCTCGTGTTGCACCTCTCTTTTTGTAAGTTTTCCAGTCCGTTTTGGAGAAAAACTAATTAATTAGCGCGCTACAGAAAGCATATAGGAATTGAGCACGCAAAACATGACAGGTGTGATCATTCCAGCACTAATGCACTGGATCCCATCAGAACACCGCTGTTAAGCGTGCTTGGGCGAGAGTAGGACTAGGATGGGTGATCTCCTCGGTACTCCTCGTGTTGCACCTCTCTTTTTGTAATTTTTCCAGTCCGTTTTGGATAAAAACTGATTTGTTAGCGCGCTACAGAAAGCATATAGGATTTGAGCACGCAAAACATGACATGTGCGATCATACCATCAATAATGCACCGGATCCCATTAGAACTCCGCAGTCTAGCGTGCTTGGGCGAGAGTAGTACTAGGATTGGTTAGCTCCTAGGAAGTACCCTTGTTGCACCTATCTTTTTGTAAGTTTTCCAGTCCGTTTTGGATAAAAACTGATTAGTTAGCACGCTACAGAAAGCATATAGGACTTGAGCACGCAAAACATGACATGTGCGATCATACCAGAACTAATGCACCGGATCCCACAGAACTCCGCAGTTAAGCGTGGTTGGGCGAGAGTAGTACTAGGATGGGTGTCCTCTTGGGAAGTCCTCGTGTTGCACCTATCTTTTTGTAAGTTTTTCAGTCCGTTTTGGATAAAAACTGATTAGTTAGCATGCTACAGAAAGCATATAGGACTTGAGCACGCAAAACATGACAGGTGCGATCATACCAGCATTAATGCATTGGATCCCATCAGAACAGTGCAGTTAAGCGTGCTTGGGCGTGAGTAGTACTACGATGGGTGATCTCCTGGGAAGTCTTCGTCCTTGTGTTGCACCCAAAACATGACAGGTGTGATCATACCAGCACTGATGCACTGGATCCCATCAGAACAGTGCAGTTAAGCGTGCTTGGGCGTGAGTAGTACTACGATGGGTGATCTCCTGGGAAGTCATCGTGTTGCACCTCTCTTTTTGTAAGTTTTCCAGTACGTTTGTGAGAGAAACTGATTAATTAGCGCACTAAAGAAAGCATATAGTATTTGAGCACGCAAAACATGACAGGTGCGATCATACAAGCCCTTATGCACCGGATCACATCAGAACTCTGCAATTAAGCGTGCTTGGGCGAGAGTAGTACTAGGATGGGTGACCTCTTGGGAAGTACTCTTGTTGCGCCTATATTTTTGTAACTTTTCCAGTCCGTTTTGGATAAAAACTTATTAAGTAGCGCGCTACAGAAAGCATATAGGACTTCGGATTCCATAAGACTCCGCAGTTAAGCGTGCTTGGGCGAGAGTAGTACTAGGATGGGTGACCTCCTCGGAAGTACTCGTGTTGCATCTCTCTTTTTGTAACTTTTCCAGTCCGTTTTGGATAAAAACCTATTAATTAGCCCGCTACAGAAAGCATATAGGATTTGAGCACGCAAAACATGATACGTGCACTCATACCAGCACTAATACACTGGATCCCATTAGAACTCTATGGTTAAGCGTGCTTGGGCGAGAGTAGTACTAGAATGGGTGACGTTCTGGGAAGTCCTCGTGTTGCACCTCTCTTTTTGTCAGTTTTCAAGTCCGTTTTGGATAAAAACTGATTAATTAGCGTGCTACAGAAAGCATATAGGATTTGAGCACGAAAAACATGACAGGTTCGATCATACCATCACTAATGCACTGGATCCCATTAGAACTTCGCAGTTAAGTGGGAAGTCCTCGTGTTGCACCTCTCTTTTTGTAAGTTTTCAAGTTCGTTTTGGATAAAAACTGTTTAATTTGCGCGCTACAGAAAGCATATAGGATTTGAGCAAGCAAAACATAACAGGTGCGATCATACCAGCAGTAATGCATCGGATCCCAGTAGAACTCTACAGTTAAGCGTGCTTAGGTGTGATCATACCAGCACTAATGCACCGGATCCCAGTCGTTGTGTTGCACCTCTCTTTTTGTAAGTTTTCCAATCGGTTTTGGAAAAAAACTGATTAACTAGCACACTACAGAGAGCATATAGGACTAGAGGACGCAAAACATGACAGGTGCGATCATACCAGCACTAATGCACCGGATCCCAGTACTCGTGTTGCACCTCTCTTTTTGTAAGTTTTGCAGTCCATTTTGGATAAAAACTTATTAACTAGCGCGCTACAGAAAGCATATAGGATTTGAGCAAGCAAAACATGACATGTGCGATCATACCAGAACTAATGCACCGGATCCCATCAGAACTCCGCAGTTAAGCGCGCTTAGGCGAGAGTAAAACTAGGATGAGTGACATCATGGGAAGTCCTCGTGTTGCACCACTCTTTTTGTAACTTTTCCAGCCCGTTTTGAATAAAAACTGATTAATTAGCGCGGTACAGAAAGCATATAGAATTTGAGCACGCAAAACATGACAGGTGCGATCATACCAGCAGTAATGCATCGAATCCCAGCAGAACTCTGCAGTTAAGCGTGCTTGAGCGAGAGTAGTACTAGGATGGGTGATCTCCTGGGAAGCCTTCGTGTTGCACCTCTCTTTTTGTAAGTTTTCCAGTCCGTTTTGGAAAAAACCTGATTAATTAGGGCGCTAAAGAAAGCATATAGAATTTGAGGACGTAAAACATGAATGGTGCGATCATACCAGGACTTATGCACCGAATCACATCAGAACTCCGCAGTTATGCGTGCTTGGGCGAGAGTAGTACTAGGATGGGTGACCTCTTGGGAAGTACTCGTGTTGCACCTCTCTTTTTGTAAGTTTTCCAGTCCGTTTTGGATAAAAATTGATTAACTAGCACGCTACAGAAAGCATATAGGATTTGAGCACGCAAAACATGACAGGTGCGATCTTACACTTCGGATCCCATCAGAACTCCGCCGTTAAGCGTGCTGGGGCGAGAGTAGTAATAGGATGGGTGATCACCTTGGAAGTCCTCGTGTTGCACCTCTCTTTTTGTATGTTTTCCGTCCGTTTTGGATAAAAACTGATTAACTAGCACGCTACAGAAAGCATATAGGATTTGAGCACGCAAAACATGACAGGTGCGATCTTACCACTTCGGATCCCATCAGAACTCCGCCGTTAAGCGTGCTGGGGCGAGAGTAGTACTAGGATGGGTGATCACCTTGGAAGTCCTCGTGTTGCACCTCTCTTTTTGTATGTTTTCTGTCCGTTTTGGATAAAAACTGATTAACTAGCACGCTACAGAAAGCATATAGGATTTGAGCACGCAAAACATGACAGGTGCGATCTTACCACTTCGGATCCCATCAGAACTCCGCAGTTAAGCGTGCTTGGGCGAGAGTAGTACTAGGATGGGTGATCACCTTGGAAGTCCTCATGTTGCACCTCTCTTTTTGAATGTTTTCCGTCCGTTTTGGATAAAAACTTATTAAATAGCGCGCTACAGAAAGCATATAGGATTTGAGCACGCAAAAAATGCAGGTGCGATCATACCAGCACTAATGCACTGGATCCCATAAGAAAATTGGGCGTGAGTAAAACTTGGATGGGTGACCTCCTGGGAAGTCCTCGTGTTGCACCACTCTTTTTGTAACTTTTCCAATCCGTTTTGGATAAAAACTGATTAATTAGCGCGCTACAGAAAGCATATAGAATTTGAGCAGGCAAAACATGACAGGTGCGATCATAGTAGAACTAATACACAGGATCCCATCAGAACTCCGCAGTTAAGCACGCTTGGGCGAGAGTAAAACTAGGATGGGTGACCTCCTGGGAAGTCCTCGTGTTGCACCTCTCTTTTTGTAGGTTGACAGGTGCGATCATACCAACACTAATGCACCGGATCCCATCAGAACTCCGCAGTTAAGCGTGTTTGGGCGAAAGTAGTACAAGGATGGGTGACCTCCTGGGAAGTCCTCGTGTTGCACCACTCTTTTTGTAAGTTTTTCAGACCGTTTTGGATAAAAACTGATTAATTAGCGTGCTACAAAAAGCATATAGGATTTGAGCAGGCAAAACACGACAGGTGCGCTCATACCAGCACTATTGCACCGGATCCCATCAGAACTCCGCATTTAAGCGTGCTTGGGCGAGAGTAGTACTAGGATGGGTGATCTCCTGGGAAGTCCTCGTGTTGCACCTCTCTTTTTGTAAGTTGACAGGTGCGATCATGCCAGCACTAATACATCAGATCCCATCAGAACTCCGCAGTTAAGCGTGTTTGGGCGAAAGTAGTACAAGGATGGGTGACCTCCTGGGAAGTCCTCGTGTTGCACCTCTCCTTTTGTAAGTTTTCCAGTCCGTTTTGGATAAAAACTGATTAATTAGCGCGCTACAGAAAGCATAATGAATTTGAGCACACAAAACATGACAAGTGCGATCATACCAGCGCTAATGCACCGGATCACATCAAAACTCCGGAGTTAAGCGTGCTTGGGCGAGAGTAGTACTTGGATGGGTGATCTCGTGGGAACTCCTCGTGTTGCACCTCTCTTTTTGTAAGTTTTCCAGTCTGTTTTGGATAAAAACTAATTAATTAGCGCACTACAGCAAGCATATAGGATTTGAGGACGCAAAACACAACCGGTGCGCTCGAACCATCACTCTTGCACCGGATCGCATCAGAACTCCGCAGTTTAGCGTGCATGGGCGTCAGTAGTACTAGGATCGGTGATCTCCTCGTGTTGCACATTTCTTTTTGTAAGTTTTCCAGTTCGTTTTGGATAAAAACTGATTAATTAGCGCGCAACAGAAAGCATATAGAATTTGAGCACGCAAAACATGACAAGTGCGATCATACCAGCACTAATGCACCGGATCACATCAAAACTACGGAGTTAAGCGTGCTTGGGCGAGAGTAGTACTAGGATGGGTGATCTCGTGGGAACTCCTCGTGTTGCGCCTCTCTTTTTGTAAGTTTTCCAGTCTGTTTTGAATAAAAACTGATTAATTAGCGCGCTATAGCAAGCATATAGGATTTGAGCAGACAAAACATGACAGGTGCGATCATACCAGCACTAATGTACTGGATCCCATCAGAACAATGCAGTTAAGCGTGCTTGGGCATGAGTAGTACTAGGATGGGTGATCTCCTGGGAAGTCCTCGTGTTGCACCTCTCTTTTTGTAACTTTTCCAGCCTGTTTTGTATAAAAAGTGAATAATTAGCGCGCTACAGAAAGCATATAGGATTTGAGCATGCAAAACATGATAGGTGCGATCAAACCAGCACTAATGCACCAGATCCAATAAGAACTCCGCAGTTAAGCGTGCTTGGGCGAGAGTAGTACTAGGATGGGTGACCTCCTTGTAAGTCCTCGTGTTGCACCTCTCTTTTCGTAAGTTTTCCAGTCCGTTTTGGATAAAAACTGATTAATTAGCGCGTTACAGAAAGCATATAGGATTTGAGCACGCAAAACATGATAGGTGCGATCATAACAGCACTAATGCACCCGATTCCATCAGTACTCCGTAGTTAAGCGTTGTTGGGCGAGAGTAGTACTAGGAATGGTGACCTCCTGGGATATCCTCGTGTTGCACCTCTCTTTTTGTAAGTTTTCTAGTCCGTTTTGGATAAAAACTGATTAACTAGCGCGTTACAGAAAGCATATAGGATTTGAGCACGCAAAACATGATAGGTGCGATCATAACAGCACTAATGCACCGGATCCCATTAGAACTCCGCAGTTAAGCTTGCTTGGGCGAGAGTAGTACTAGGACAGGTGACCTCCTTGGAAGTCCTCGTGTTGCACCTGTCTTTTTGTAAGTTTTCCAGTCCGTTTAGATAAAAACTTATTAATTAGCGCGCTAAAGAAAGCATACAGGATTTGAGCATGCAAAACATGACAGGTGCGATCATACCAGCACTAATGCACCCGATTCCATCAGTACTCCTTAGTTAAGCGTGGTTGGGCGAGAGTAGTACTAGGATGGGTGACCTCCTGGGATGTCCTCGTGTTGCACCTCTCTTTTTGTAAGTTTTCCAGTCTGTTTTGGATAAAAATTGATTAATTAGTGCGCTACAGAAGGCATATAGGTTTTGAGCACGCAAAACATGACAGGTGCGATCATACCAGCACTAATGCACCGGATCCCATCAGAACTCAGTAGATAAGCGTGCTTGGGCGAGAGTAGTACTAGGATGGGTGACCTCCTGGGAAGTCCTCGTGTTGCACCTCTCTTATTGTAAGTTTTCCAGTCCGTTTTGGATAAAAACTTATTAATTAGCGCGCTACAGAAAGCATACAGGATTTGAGCACGCAAAACATGATAGGTGCGATCATACCAGCACTAATGCACCGGATCCCATCAGAACTCCGCAGTTAAGCGTGCTTGGGCGAGAGTAGTACCAGGATTGGTGACCACCTGGGAAGTCCTCGTGTTGCACCTTTCTTTTTGTAAATTTTCCAGTCCGTTTTGGATAAAAACTTATTAATTAGCGCGCTTCAGAAAGCATATAGGATTTGAGCACGTAAAACATGATAGTTGTGATCATACCGTCACTAATGCACCGGATTCCATCAGAACTCCGTAGTTAAGTGTGCTTGGGCTAGAGTATTACCAGGATGGGTGACCTCCTGGGAAGTCCTTGTGTTGCACATCTCTTTTTGTAAGTGATGGGTGACCTCCTGGGATGTCCTCGTGTTGCACCTCTCTTTTTGTAAGTTTTCCAGTCCGTTTTGGATAGAAATTAATTAATTAGCGTGCTATAGAAGGCATATAGGTTTTGAGCACACAAAACATGACAGGTTCGATCATACCAGCACTAATGCACCGGATCCCATCAGAACTCGGCAGATAAGCGTGCTTGGGCGAGAGTAGTACTAGGACAGGTAACCTCCTTGGAAGTCCTCGTGTTGCACCTCTCTTTTTGTAAGTTTTCTAGTCCGTTTTGGATAAAAACTTATTAATTAGCGTGCTACAGAAAGCATACAGGATTGTAGCACGCAAAACATGACAGGTGCGATCATACCAGCATTAATGCACCGGATCCCATCAGAAATCCGCAGTCAAGAGTGCTTGGGCGAGAGTAGTACTAGGATGGGTAACCTCCTGGGAAGTCCTCGTGTTGCACCTCTCTTTTTGTAAGTTGACAGGTGCGATCATGCCAGCACTAATACACCAGATCCCATCAGAACTCCGCAGTTAAGCGTGTTTGGGCGAAAGTAGTACAAGGATGGGTGACCTCCTGGGAAGTCCTCGTGTTGCACCTCTCTTTTTGTAAGTTTTCCAGTCCGTTTTGGATATAAACTGATTAATTAGCGCGCTACAGAAATCATATAGGAGATCTCCGCTGTTAAGCTTGCTTGGACGAGAGTAGAAATAGGATGGGTGACCTCTTGGGAAGTCCTCGTGTTGCACCTCTCTTTTTGTAAGTTTTCCAGTCCGTTTCGGATAAAAACATATAAATTTGCGCGCTACAAAAAGCATACAGGATTTGAGCACGCAAAACATGACAGGTGCGATCATACCAGCACTAATGCACCGGATCCCATCAGAACTCCGCAGTTAAGCTAGGGTGGGTGACCTCCTGGGAAATCCTTGTGTTGCCCTCTCTTTTTGTAAGTTTTCCATTCCGTTTTGGACAAAAACTAATAAATTAGCGCGATACAGAAAGCATATAGGATTTGAGCACGCAAAAAAAGACAGGTGCGATCATACCAGCACTAATGCACCGGATCCCATCAGAACTCTGTAGTTAAGCGTGCTTAGGCGTGAGTAGTACTAGAATGCGTGATCTCCTGGGCAATCCTCGTGTTGCACCTCTCTTTTAGTAAGTGTCCCAGTCCCTTTTCTATAAAAACTGATTAATTAAGGTGCTACAGAAAGCATATAGGATTTGAGCACGCAAAACATAACAGGTGCGATCATACCAGCACTAATGCACCGGATCCAATTAGAACTCCACAGATTAGCGTGCTTGGGGGAGAGTAGTACTAGGATGGGTGACCTCCTAGGAAGTCCTCGTGTTGCAACTCTCTTTTTGTATGTTTTTCAGTCCATTTTGTATAAAAATTGATTAACTAGCGCGCTACAAAAAGCATTTATGACTTGAGCACGGAAAACATTACCGGTGCGATCATACCAGCACTAATGCACCGGATCCCAGTCCTCGTGTTGAACCTCTCTTCTTGTAAGTTTTCCAGTCCGTTTTGGATAAAAACTTATTAACTATCGCGCTACAGAAAGCATATAGGATTTGACCAAGGAAAACATGACAGGTGCGATTATACCAGCATTAATGCACTGGATCCCATCAGAACACTGCAGTTAAGCGTGCTTGGGCTTGAGTAGTACTAGGATGGGTGATCTCCAGGGATGCCCTCGTGTTGCACCTCTCTTTTTGTAAGTTTTCCAGTCCGTTTTGGATACAAACTAAATAATTAGCGCGCTACAGAAAGCATATAGGATTTCAGCACGCAAAACATGACAGGTGCGATCATACCAGCACTCATACACCGGATCCCATTAGAACTCCGTAGTTAAGCGTGCTTGGGCGTGAGTAGTACTAGAATGGGTGATCTCCTGGGAAGTCCTCGTGTTGCACCTCTATTTTTGTAAGTGTTCCAGTCCGTTTTGGATAAAAACAAATTAATTAGCGCGCTACAGGAAGCATATAGGATTTAAGCACGCAAAACATGACAAGTCTGATCATACCAGTAATAATGCACTGGATCCCATCAGAACACTGCAGTTAACGTTGCTTAGGCGTGAATAGTACTAGGATGGTTGATCTACTGGGAAGTCGTCGTGTTGCACCTCTCTTTTTGTCAGTTTTCAAGTCCGTTTTGGATAAGAACTGATTAATTAGCGTGTTAAAGAAAGCATATAGGATTTGAGCACGCAAAACATGACAGGTGCGATCATACCAGCACTAATGCTCCGGATCCCATCAGAACTTCGCAGTTAAGCGTGCTTGGGCGAGAGTAATACTAGGATGGGTGAACTCCTGGGAAGTACTCGTGTTGCACCTCTTTTTTCGTAAGTATTCCAGTTCGTTTTTGATAAAAACTGATTAATTAGGGCGCTACAGAAAGCATATAGAACTTGAGCACGCAAAACATGACAGGTGCGATCAAAGCAGCACTAATGCACCAGATCACATCAGAACTTCGCAGTTAAGGGTGCTTGGTCGAGAGTAGTACTAGGATGGGTAACGTCCTGGGAAGTCTTCGCGTTGCACCTCTATTTTTGTAAGTGTTCCAGTCCGTTTTGGATAAAAACTAATTAATTACGGCGCTACAGAAAGCATATAGGATTTGAGCACGCAAAACATGACTGGTGCGATCATACCAGCACTAATGCACCAGATCCCAGTCCTCGTGTTGCACCTCTCTTTTTGTAACTTTTCCAGTCCGTTTTGGATAAAAACTTATTAACTAGTGCGCTACAGAAAGCATATAGGATTTGAGCACGAAAAACATGACAGGTGCGATCATACCAGGACTAATGCACTGGATCCCATTAGAACACTACAGTTAAGCGTGCTTAGGCGTGAGTAGTACTAGGATGGGTGATCTCCTGGGAAGTCCTCGTGTTGCACCTCTATTTTTGTAAGTTTTCCAGTCCGTTTTGGATAAAAACTGATTAATTAGCGTGCTACAGAAAGCATATAGGTTTTGAGCACGCAAAACATGACAAGTGTGATCATACCAGCACTAATGCACCGGATACCATCAGAACATCATAGTTAAGTGTGCTTGTGCGAGAGTAATACTAGGATGGGTGACCTCCTGGGAAGTCCTAGTGTTGCACCTCTATTTTTGTAAGTTTTCCAGTCCGTTTTGGATAAAAACTTATTAATTAGTGTGCTAAGGAAAGCATACAGGATTTGAGCACGCAAAACATGACAGGTGTGATCATACCAGCACTAATGCACCGGATCCCATCTGAACTCCGCAGCTAAGCGTGCTTGGGCGAGAGTAGTACTAGGATGGGTGACCTGCTGGGAAGTCCTCGTGTTGCACCCCTCTTTTTGTAAATTTTCCATTCCGTTTTGGATAAAAAGTGATTAATTACCACGCTACAGAAAGCATATAGGTTTTGAGCACGCAAAACATGACAGGTGTGATCATACCAGCACTAATACATCGGATCCCATCAGAACTCCGCAGCTATGTGTGCTTCTGCGAGAGTAATACTAGGATGGGTGACCTCCTGGGAAGTCCTCGTGTTGCACCTCTCTTTTTGTAAGTTTTCCAGTCCGTTTTGGATAAAAACTTATTAATTAGCGCGCTAAAGAAAGTATACAGTATTTGACCAAGCAAAATATGATAGGTGCGATCATACGAGCTCTAATGCACCGGATCCCATCATAACTCCTCAGTTTGCACCTCTGTTTTTGTAAGTTTTCAAGTCCGTTTTGGTTAAAAAGTGATTAATTAGCGCGCTACAAAAAGCATATAGGTTTGGAGCACGCAAAAGATGACAGGTGTGATCATACCAGCACTAATGCACCGTATCCCATCAGTACTTCGGAGTTAAGCGTGCTTGGGCGAGAGTAGTACTAGGATGGGTGATCTCCTGGGAAGTCCTCGTGTTGCACCTCTCTCTTTGTAAGTTTTTTAGTCCGTTTTGGATAAAAACTTATTAATTAGCGTGCTACAGAAAGCATATAGGATTTGAGCACGCAAAACATGACAGGTGCGATCATACCAGCAGAAATGCACCTAATCCCATCAAAACTACGCAGATAAGCGTGCTTGGGCGAGAGTAGTACTAGGATGGGTGCCCTCCAGGGAAGTCCTCGTGTTGCACCTCTCTTTTTGTAAGTTTTCTAGCCCGTTTTGGATAAAAACTGATTAACTAGCGCGCTACAGAAAGCATATAGGATTTGAGGACGCAATAGATGACACGTGCGATCATACCAGCACTAATACACTGGATCCCATCAGAACTCCGCAGTTAAGCATGCTTGTGCGTGAGTAGTACTAGGATGGGTGATCTCCTAGGAAGTCGTCGTGTTGCACCTCTCTCTTTGTAAGTTTTCCAGTCCGTTTTCGATAAAAATTGATTAATTAGCGTTCTACAGAAAGCATATAGGATTTTAGCACGCAAAACATGATAGGTGCGATTATACCAGCACTAATGCATTGGATCCCATCAGAACTCCGCAGTTAAGCGTGCTTGGGCGAGAGTAGTACTAGGATGGATGCCCTCCTGGGAAGTCCTCGTGTTGCACCTCTCTTTTTGTAAGTTTTCCAGCCAGTTTTGGATAAAAACTGATTAACTAGCGCGCTACAGAAAGCATATAGGACTTGAGCACGCAAAATATGACAGGTGCGATCATACCAGCATTAATGCACTGGATCCCATCAGAACTTCGCTTGGGCGAGAGTAGTACTGGGGTGGGTGATCTCCTGGGAAGTCCTCGTGCTGCACCTCTCTCTTTGTAAGTTTTCCAGCTAGTTTTGGATAAAAACTGATTAACTAGCGCGCTACAGAAAGCATATAGGACTTGAGCACGCAAAACATGACAGGTGCGATCATACCAGCAGTAATGCACCGGAACCCATCAGAACTACGCAGATAAACGTGCTTGGGCGAGAGTAGTACTAGGATGGGTGCCTTCCTGGGAAGTCCTCGTGTTGCACCTCTCTTTTTGTAAGTTTTCTAGCCTGTTTTGGAAAAAACTGATTAACTAGCACGCTACAGAAAGCATATAGGTCTTGAGCACGCAAAACATGACAGGTGCGATCATACCAGCAGTAATGCACCGGATCCCATCAGAACTACGCAGATAAGCGTGCTTGGGCGAGAGTAGTACTAGGATGGGTGCCCTCCTGGGATGTCCTCGTGTTGCACCTCTCTTTTTGTAAGTTTTCTAGCCCGTTTTGGATAAAAACTGATTAACTCGCGTGCTACAGAAAGCATATAGGATTTGATCACGCAAAACATGACAGGTGCAATCATACCAGCACTAATGCACTTGATCCCATCAGAACTTCGCAGTTAAGCGTGCTTGGGCGAGAGTAGTACTAGGATGGGTGATCTCCTGGGAAGTCCTCGTGTTGCACCTCTCTCTTTGTAAGTTTTCCAGTCCGTTTGGGATAAAAATTGATTAATTAGCGTGCTACAGAAAGCATATAGGATTTGAGCACGCAAAACATGACAGGTGCGATTATACCAGCACTAATGCATTGGATCCCATCAGAACTCCGCAGTTAAGCGTGCTTGGGCGAGAGTAGTACTAGGATGGATGCCCTCCTTGGAAGTCCTCGTGTTGCACCTCTTTTTTTGTAAGTTTTCCAGCCAGTTTTGGATAAAAACATATTAACTAGCGCGCTACAGAAAGCATATAGGACTTGAGCACGCAAAACATGACAGGTGTGATCATACCAGCAGTAATGCACCGGATCCCATCAGAACTACACAGATAAGCGTGCTTGGGCTAGAGTAGTTCTAGGATGGGTGCCTTCCTGGGAAGTCCTCATGTTGCATCTCTCTTTTTGTATGTTTTCTTGCATGTTTTGGATAAAAACTTATTAACTAGCGCGCTACAGAAAGCATATAGGACATGAGCACGCAAAACATGACAGGTGCGATCATACCAGCAGTAATGCACCGGATCCCATCAGAACTACGCAGATAATCGTGCTTGGGCGAGAGTAGTACTAGGATGGGTGCACTCCTGGGATGTCCTCGTGTTGCACCTCTCTTTTTGTAAGTTTTCTAGCCCGTTTTGGATAAAAACTGATTAACTCGCGTGCTACAGAAAGCATATAGGATTTGAGCACGCAAAACATGACAGGTGCAATCATACCAGCACTAATGCAATGGATCCCATCAGAACTTCGCAGTTAAGCGTGCTTGGGCGAGAGTAGTATTAGCATGGGTGATCTCCTGGGAATTCCTCGTGTTGCACCTCTCTTTTTGTAAGTTTTCCAGTCCGTTTTGGATAAAAAGTGATTAATTAGCGCGCTACAAAAATCATATAGGATTTGAGCACGTAAAACATGATAGGTGCGATCATACCATCACTATTGCACCCGATCCCATCAGAACTCCGCAGTTAAGCATGCTTAGGCGAGAGTAGTACTAGGATGGGTGACCTCCTGGGAAGTCCTCGTGTTGCACCTCTCTTTTTGTAAGTTTTCCAGTTCGTTTTGGATATAAACTGATTAATTAGCGCGCATCAGAAATCATATAGGATTTGAGCACGCAAAACATGACAGGTGTGACCATACCAGCACTAATGCTCCGGATCCCATCAGATCTCCGCTGTTAAGCTTGCTTGGACGAGAGTAGTAATAGGATGGGTGACCTCTTGGGAAGTCCTCGTGTTGCACCTCTCTTTTTGTAAGTTTTCCAGTCCGTTTCGGATAAAAACATATAAATTTGCGCGCTACAAAAAGCATACAGGATTTGAGCACGCAAAACATGACAGGTGCGATCATACCAGCACTAATGCACCGGATCCAATCAGAACTCCGCAGTTAAGCTAGGGTGGGTGACCTCCTGGGAAATCCTTGTGTTGCCCTCTCTTTTTGTAAGTTTTCCATTCCGTTTTGGACAAAAACTAATAAATTAGCGCGATACAGAAAGCATATAGGATTTGAGCACGCAAAAAAAGACAGGTGCGATCATACCAGCACTAATGCACCGGATCCCATCAGAACTCTGTAGTTAAGCGTGCTTAGGCGTGAGTAGTACTAGAATGCGTGATCTCCTGGGCAATCCTCGTGTTGCACCTCTCTTTTAGTAAGTGTCCCAGTCCCTTTTCTATAAAAACTGATTAATTAAGGTGCTACAGAAAGCATATAGGATCTGAGCACGCAAAACATTACAGGTGCGATCATACCAGCACTAATGCACCGGATCCAATTAGAACTCCACAGATTAGCGTGCTTGGGGGAGAGTAGTACTAGGATGGGTGACCTCCTAGGAAGTCCTCGTGTTGCAACTCTCTTTTTGTATGTTTTTCAGTCCGTTTTGGATAAAAATTGATTAACTAGCGCGCTACAAAAAGCATTTATGACTTGAGCACGGAAAACATTACCGGTGCGATCATACCAGCACTAATGCACCGGATCCCAGTCCTCGTGTTGTACCTCTCTTCTTGTAAGTTTTCCAGTCCGTTTTGGATAAAAACTTATTAACTATCGCGCTACAGAAAGCATATAGGATTTGACCAAGGAAAACATGACAGGTGCGATTATACCAGCATTAATGCACTGGATCCCATCAGAACACTGCAGTTAAGCGTGCTTGGGCTTGAGTAGTACTAGGATGGGTGATCTCCAGGGATGTCCTCGTGTTGCACCTCTCTTTTTGTAAGTTTTCCAGTCCGTTTTGGATACAAACTAAATAATTAGCGCGCTACAGAAAGCATATAGAATTTCAGCACGCAAAACATGACAGGTGCGATCATACCAGCACTCATGCACCGGATCCCATTAGAACTCCGTAGTTAAGCGTGCTTGGGCGTGAGTAGTACTAGAATGGGTGATCTCCTGGGAAGTCCTCGTGTTGCACCTCTATTTTTGTAAGTGTTCCAGTCCGTTTTGGATAAAAACAAATTAATTAGCGCGCTACAGGAAGCATATAGGATTTAAGCACGCAAAACATGACAAGTCTGATCATACCAGTAGTAATGCACTGGATCCCATCAGAACACTGCAGTTAACGTTGCTTAGGCGTGAATAGTACTAGGATGGGTGATCTACTGGGAAGTCGTCGTGTTGCACCTCTCTTTTTGTCAGTTTTCAAGTCCGTTTTGGATAAGAACTGATTAATTAGCGTGCTAAAGAAAGCATATAGGATTTGAGCACGCAAAACATGACAGGTGCGATCATACCAGCACTAATGCTCCGGATCCCATCAGAACTTCGCAGTTAAGCGTGCTTGGGCGAGAGTAATACTAGGATGGGTGAACTCCTGGGAAGTACTCGTGTTGCACCTCTTTTTTCGTAAGTATTCCAGTTCGTTTTTGATAAAAACTGATTAATTAGGGCGCTACAGAAAGCATATAGAACTTGAGCACGCAAAACATGACAGGTGCGATCAATGCAGCACTAATGCACCAGATCACATCAGAACTTCGCAGTTAAGGGTGCTTGGTCGAGAGTAGTACTAGGATGGGTAACGTCCTGGGAAGTCTTCGCGTTGCACCTCTATTTTTATAAGTGTTCCAGTCCGTTTTGGATAAAAACTAATTAATTAGGGCGCTACAGAAAACATATAGGATTTGAGCACGCAAAACATGACTGGTGCGATCATACCAGCACTAATGCACCAGATCCCAGTCCTCGTGTTGCACCTCTCTTTTTGTAACTTTTCCAGTCCGTTTTGGATAAAAACTTATTAACTAGTGCGCTACAGAAAGCATATAGGATTTGAGCACGAAAAACATGACAGGTGCGATCATACCAGGACTAATGCACTGGATCCCATTAGAACACTACAGTTAAGCGTGCTTAGGCGTGAGTAGTACTAGGATGGGTGATCTCCTGGGAAGTCCTCGTGTTGCACCTCTATTTTTGTAAGTTTTCCAGTCCGTTTTGGATAAAAACTGATTAATTAGCGTGCTACAGAAAGCATATAGGTTTTGAGCACGCAAAACATGACAAGTGTGATCATACCAGCACTAATGCACCGGATACCATCAGAACTTCATAATTAAGTGTGCTTGTGCGAGAGTAATACTAGGATGGGTGACCTCCTGGGAAGTCCTAGTGTTGCACCTCTATTTTTGTAAGTTTTCCAGTCCGTTTTGGATAAAAACTTATTAATTAGTGTGCTAAGGAAAGCATACAGGATTTGAGCACGCAAAACATGACAGGTGTGATCATACCAGCACTAATGCACCGGATCCCATCTGAACTCCGCAGCTAAGCGTGCTTGGGCGAGAGTAGTACTAGGATGGGTGACCTGCTGGGAAGTCCTCGTGTTGCACCCCTCTTTTTGTAAATTTTCAATTCCGTTTTGGATAAAAAGTGATTAATTACCACGCTACAGAAAGCATATAGGTTTTGAGCACGCAAAACATGACAGGTGTGATCATACCAGCACTAATACATCGGATCCCATCAGAACTCCGCAGCTATGTGTGCTTCTGCGAGAGTAATACTAGGATGGGTGACCTCCTGGGAAGTCCTCGTGTTGCACCTCTCTTTTTGTAAGTTTTCCAGTCCGTTTTGGATAAAAACTTATTAATTAGCGCGCTAAAGAAAGTATACAGTATTTGACCACGCAAAATATGATAGGTGCGATCATACGAGCTCTAATGCACCGGATCCCATCATAACTCCTCAGTTTGCACCTCTGTTTTTGTAAGTTTTCAAGTCTGTTTTGGTTAAAAAGTGATTAATTAGCGCGCTACAAAAACCATATAGGTTTTGAGCACGCAAAAGATGACAGGTGTGATCATACCAGCACTAATGCACCGTATCCCATCAGTACTTCGGAGTTAAGCGTGCTTGGGCGAGAGTAGTATTAGGATGGGTGATCTCCTGGGAAGTCCTCGTGTTGCACCTCTCTCTTTGTAAGTTTTTTAGTCCGTTTTGGATAAAAACTTATTAATTAGCGTGCTACAGAAAGCATATCGGATTTGAGCACGCAAAACATGACTGGTGCGATCATACCAGCAGAAATGCACCTAATCCCATCAAAACTACGCAGATAAGCGTGCTTGGGCGAGAGTAGTACTAGGATGGGTGCCCTCCTGGGAAGTCCTCGTGTTGCACCTCTCTTTTTGTAAGTTTTCTAGCCCGTTTTGGATAAAAACTGATTAACTAGCGCGCTACAGAAAGCATATAGGATTTGAGGACGCAATAGATGACACGTGCGATCATACCAGCACTAATACACTGGATCCCATCAGAACTCCGCAGTTAAGCATGCTTGTGCGTGAGTAGTACTAGGATGGGTGATCTCCTAGGAAGTCGTCGTGTTGCACCTCTCTCTTTGTAAGTTTTCCAGTCCGTTTTCAATAAAAATTGATTAATTAGCGTTCTACAGAAAGCATATAGGATTTTAGCACGCAAAACATGATAGGTGCGATTATACCAGCACTAATGCATTGGATCCCATCAGAACTCCGCAGTTAAGCGTGCTTGGGCGAGAGTAGTACTAGGATGGATGCCCTCCTGGGAAGTCCTCGTGTTGCACCTCTCTTTTTGTAAGTTTTCTAGCCTGTTTTGGAAAAAACTGATTAACTAGCGCGCTACAGAAAGCATATAGGTCTTGAGCACGCAAAACATGACAGGTGCGATCATACCAGCAGTAATGCACCGGATCCCATCAGAACTACGCAGATAAGCGTGCTTGGGCGAGAGTAGTACTAGGATGGGTGCCCTCCTGGGATGTCCTCGTGTTGCACCTCTCTTTTTGTATGTTTTCTAGCCCGTTTTGGATAAAAACTGATTAACTCGCGTGCTACAGAAAGCATATAGGATTTGATCACGCAAAACATGACAGGTGCAATCATACCAGCACTAATGCACTTGATCCCATCAGAACTTCGCAGTTAAGCGTGCTTGGGCGAGAGTAGTACTAGGATGGGTGATCTCCTGGGAAGTCCTCGTGTTGCACCTCTCTCTTTGTAAGTTTTCCAGTCCGTTTGGGATAAAAATTGATTAATTAGCGTGCTACAGAAAGCATATAGGATTTGAGCACGCAAAACATGACAGGTGCGATTATACCAGCACTAATGCATTGGATCCCATCAGAACTCCGCAGTTAAGCGTGCTTGGGCGAGAGTAGTACTAGGATGGATGCCCTCCTTGGAAGTCCTCTTGTTGCACCTCTTTTTTTGTAAGTTTTCCAGCCAGTTTTGGATAAAAACTTATTAACTAGCGCGCTACAGAAAGCATATAGGACTTGAGCACGCAAAACATGACAGGTGTGATCATACCAGCAGTAATGCACCGGATCCCATCAGAACTACGCAGATAAGCGTGCTTGGGCTAGAGTAGTTCTAGGATGGGTGCCTTCCTGGGAAGTCCTCATGTTGCATCTCTCTTTTTGTAAGTTTTCTTGCATGTTTTGGATAAAAACTTATTAACTAGCGCGCTACAGAAAGCATATAGGACATGAGCACGCAAAACATGACAGGTGCGATCATACCAGCAGTAATGCACCGGATCCCATCAGAACTACGCAGATAATCGTGCTTGGGCGAGAGTAGTACTAGGATGGGTGCACTCCTGGGATGTCCTCGTGTTGCACCTCTCTTTTTGTAAGTTTTCTAGCCCGTTTTGGATAAAAACTGATTAACTCGCGTGCTACAGAAAGCATATAGGATTTGAGCACGCAAAACATGACAGGTGCAATCATACCAGCACTAATGCAATGGATCCCATCAGAACTTCGCAGTTAAGCGTGCTTGGGCGAGAGTAGTACTAGGATGGGTGATCTCCTGGGAATTCCTCGTGTTGCACCTCTCATTTTGTAAGTTTTCCAGCCAGTTTTGGATAATAACTGATTAACTAGCGCGCTACAGAAAGCATATAGGACTTGAGCACGAAAAACATGACAGGTGTGATCACACCAGCAGTAATGCACCGGATCCCATCAGAACTACGCAAATAAGCGTGCTTTGGCGAGAGTAGTACTAGGATGGGTGCCTTCCTGGGAAGTCCTCGTGTTGCACCTCTCTTTTTGTAAGTTTTCTAGCCTGTTTTGGATAAAAACTGATTAACTAGCGCGCTACAGAAAGCATATAGGACTTTAGCACGCAAAACATTACAGGTGCGATCATACCAGCAGTAATGCACCGGATCCCATCAGAACTACGCAGATAAGCGTGCCTGGGCGAGACTAGTACTAGGATGGGTGCCCTCCTAGGATGTCCTCGTGTTGCACCTCTCTTTTTGTAAGTTTTCTAGCCCGTTTTGGATAAAAACTGATTAACTAGCGTGCCACAGAAAGCCTATAGGATTTGAGCACGCAAAACATGACAGGTGCAATCATACCAGCACTAATGCACTGGATCCCATGAGAACTTCGTAGTTAAGCGTGCTTGGGCGAGAGTAGTACTAGGATGGGTGATCTCCTGGGAATTCCTCGTGTTGCACCTCTTTCTTTGTAAGTTTTCTAGTTGTTTTTGATAAAAACTGATTAATTAGAGTGCAACAGAAAGCATATCGGATTTGAGCACGCAAAACATGACAGGTGCGATCATACCAGCACTAACGCATCGGATCCCATCAGAACTCCGCAGATAGGCGTGCTTGGGCGAGAGTAGTACTAGGATGGGTGACCTCCTTGGAAGTCCTCGTGTTGCACCTCTCTTTTTGTAAGTTTTCCAGTCCGTTATGGTTAAAAACTGATTAACTAGCGCGCTACAGAAAGCATATAGGACTTGAGCACGCAAAACATGACAGGTGCGATCATACCAGCATTAATGCACCGGATCCCAATCCTCGTGTTGCACCACTCTTTTTGTAAATTTTCCAGTCCGTTTTGGATAAAAACTTATTAATTAGTGCGCTACAGAAAGCATAAAGGACTTGCGCTCGCAAAACATGCAAGGTGCGATCATACCAGCAATAATGCACCGAATCCCATCAGAATTCCGCAGTTAAGCGTGCTTGGGCGAGAGTAGTGCTAGGATGGTAGACCTCCTGGGAAGTCCTCGTGTTACACCTCCCTTTTAGTAAGTTTTCCAATCCGTTTTGGATAAAAACTAAATAATATGCGCGCTACAGAAAGCATATAGGATTTGAGCACGCAAAACATGACAGGTTTGATCATACCAGCACTATTGCACCAGATCCCATCAGAACTCCGCAGTTAAGCGTGCTTAGGCGAGAGTAGTACTAGGATGAGTGTCCTACTGGGAAGTCCTCGTGTAGCACCTCTCTTTTTGTTTGTTTTCCATTCCGTTTTGGATAAAAACTGATTAATTAGCGCGCTACTGAAAGCATATATGATTTGAGCACGCAAAACATGGCAGGTGCGATCATAACCAGAACTAATACACCGGATCCCATTCCTCGTGTTGCACCTCTCTTTTTGTAACTTTTCCTGTCCTTTTTGGATAAAAACTGATTAATTAGCGCGCTACAGAAAGCATATAGGATTTGAGCACGCAAAACATGACAGGTCCGACAATACCAGCACTAATGCACCGGATCCCATCAGAACTCCGCAGTTAAGCGTGCTTGGGAGAGAGTAGTACTAGGATGGGTGGCCTTCTGGGAAGTCCTCGTGTTGCACCTCTCTTTTTGTAAGTTTCCATCCAGTTTTGGATAAAAACTGATTAATTAGCGCGCTACAGAAAGCATATATGATTTGAGCAGGCAAAACATGACAGGTGTGATCATACCAGCACTAATGCATCGGATCCGATCAGAAATCCGCAGATAAGCGTGCTTTGGCAAGAGTAGTACGAGGATGGGTGACCTCCTGGGAAGTCCTCGTGTTGCACCTCTCTTTTTGTAAGTTTTCCAGTCCGTTTTGGATGAAAAGTGATTAACTAGCACGCAACAGAAAGCATATAGAACTTGAGCACGCAAAACATGCCAGGTGCGATCATACCAGAACTAATGCACCGGATCCCAGTCCTCGTGTTGCACCTCTCTTTTTGTAAGTTTTTCTGTCCGTTTTGGATAAAAATTTATTAACTAGCGCGCTACAGAAAGCATATAGGATTTGAGCACGCAAAACAAGACAGTTGCGATCAAACCTGCACTAATGCACCGGATCCCATAAGAACACCGCAGATATGCATGCTTGGGCGAGAGTAGTACTAGGATGGGCGACCTCCTGGGAAGTCTTCGTGTTGCGCCTCTCTTTTTGTAAGTTTTCCAGCCCGTTAACTAGCGCGCAACAGAAAGCATATAGGACTTGAGCACGCAAAACATGACAGGTGTGATCATACCAGTAGTAATGCACCGAATTCCATCAGAACTCCGCAGTTAAGCGTGCTTGGGCGAGAGTAGTACTAGGATAGGTGACCTCCTGGTAAGTCCTCTTGTTGCACCTCTCTTTTTGTAAGTTTTCCAACTCGTTTTAGATAAAAACTGATTAACTAGCCCGCTACAGAAAGCATATAGGACTTGAGCACGCAAAACATGACAGGTGCGATCATACCAGCACTAATGCACCGGATCCTATCAGAACTTTGCAGATAAGCGTGCTTGGGCGAGTGTAGTACTAGGATGGGTGACCTCCTGGGAAGTTCTCTTGTTGCACCTCTCTTTTTGTAAGTTTTCCAATCCGTTTTGGATAAAAACTTATTAATTAGCGCGCTACAGGAAGCATATAGACTTTGAGCATGCAAAACATGACAGATGCGATCAAACCAGCATTAATGCACCGGATCCCATCAGAACTCCGAAGTTAAGCGGGCTTGGGCGAGAGTAGTACTAGGATGGGTGTCCTCCTAGGAAGTCCGCGTGTTCCACCTCTCTTTTTGTATGTTTTCTAGCCCGTTTTGGATAAAAACCGATTAATTAGAGCGCCACAGAAAGCATATATGATTTGAGCACGCAAAACATGATCGGTGCGATCATACAAGCACTAATGCACTGGATCCTATCAGAACTTCGTAGTTAAGCGTGCTTGGGTGACAGTAGTACAAGGATGGGTGACCTTCTGGGAAGTCCTCGTGTTGCACCTCTTTTTTTGTAAGTTTTCCAGTCTGTTTTGGATAAAAAACGATTAATTAGCGAGCCACAGAAAGCATATAGGATTTGAGCACGGAAAACTTGACAGGTGCGATCATACCAGCACTAATGCACCGGATCCCATTAGAACTCCGCGGCAAAGCGTGCTTGGGCGAGAGTAGTACTAGGATGCGTGACCTCTTGGGAAGTCCTCGTTTTGAACCTCTATTTTTGTAAGTTTTTCAGTCCGTTTTGGATAAAAACTTATTACTTAGCGTGCTACAGAAAGCATATAGGATTTGAGCACGGAAAACATGACAGGTGCGATCATACCAGCACTAATGCACCGGATCCCATTAGAACTCCGCGGCAAAGCGTGCTTGGGCGAGAGTAGTACTAGGATGCGTGACCTCCTGGGAAGTCCTCGTTTTGAACCTCTATTTTTGTAAGTTTTTCAGTCCGTTTTGGATAAAAACTTATTACTTAGCGTGCTACAGAAAGCATATAGGATTTGAGCACGCAAAACATGACAGGTGCGATCATACCAGCACTAATGCACGGGATCCCATCAGAACTCCGAAGTTAAATGTGTGTGGGCGAGAGTAGTACTAGGATGGGTGACCTCCTGGGAAGTCCTCATGTTGCACCTATATTTTTGTAAGTTTTCCAGTCCGTTTTGGATAAAAACTTATTAATTAGAGCGCTACAAAAAGCATATACGATTTCAGCACGCAAAACATGACAGGTGCGATCATGCCAGCACTAATGCACCGGATCTCATCTAGGCGAGAGTAGTACTAGGCTGGGTGACCTCCTGGGAAGTCCTCTTGTTGCACCTCTTTTTTTGTAAGTTTTCGAGTCCGTTTTTGATAAAAACTGATTAATTAGCGCGCTACAGAAAGCATATAGGATTTGAGCACGCAGAACATGACAAGTGTGATCATACCAGCACTAATGCACCTGATCCAATCAGAACTCCGCAGTCAAGCGTGTTTGGGCGAGAGTAGTACAAGGATGGGTGACCTCTTGGGAAGTCCTCGTGTTGCACGTATATTTTTCTAAGTTTTCCAGTCCGTTTTTGATAAGAACTGACTAATTAGCGCGCCACAGAAAACATATAGGATTTGAGCACGCAAAACATGACAGGTGCGATCATACCAGCACTAATGCACCGGATCCCATCAGAACTTAGCAGTTAAGTGGACTTGGGCGATAGTAGTACTAGGATGGGTGACCTCCTGGGAAGTCCTTGTGATGCACCTCTCTTTTTGTAAGTTTTCCAGTCCGTTTTAGATAAGAATTGATTAATTAGCGCGCCACAGAAAGCATATAGGATTTGAGCACGCAAAACATGACAGGTGCGATCATACTAGCACTAATGCACTGGATCCCATCAGAACTCCGCAGTTAAGCGTGCTTGGGCGTGAGTTTTACTAGGATGGGTGATCTCCTGGGAAGTCCTCGTGTTGCACCTCTTTTTTTGTAGGTTTTCCAGTTCGTTTTGGATAAAAACTGAATAATTAGCGCGCCACAGAAAGCATATAGGATTTGAGAAGGCAAACCATGACAGGTGCGATCATACCAGCACTAATGCACTGGATCCCATCAGAACTTCGCAGTTAAGCGTGCTTGGGCGAGAGTAGTACTAGGACAGGTGACCTCCTTGGAGTCCTCGTGTTGCACCTCTCTTTTTGTAAGTTTTCCAGTCCGTTTTGGATAAAAACTTATTAATTAGCACGCTAAAGAGAGCATACAGGATTTGTGCACGCAATACATGACAGTTGCGATCATACCAGCACTAATGCACCGGATCCCATAAGAACTCCGCAGTTGAGCGTGCTTGGGCGAGAGTAGTACTAGGATGGGTGACCGCCTAGGAAGTCCTCGTGTTACACCTCTCTTTTTGTAAGTTTTCCAGTACGTTTTGGATGAAAACTGATTAATTAGCGTGCTACAAAAAGCATATAGGATTTGAGCACGAAAAACATAACAGGTGCAATCATTCCAGCACTAATGCAACGGATCCCACCAGAACTCTGCAGTTAAGCGTGCTTGGGCGAGAGTAGTATTAGGATGGGTGTTAGCGTGCTACAGAAAGCATATAGGATATGAGTACGCAAAACATTACAGGTGCGATCATACCAGCACTATTGCACCGGATCCCATCAAAACTCCGCAGTTAAGCGTGCTTCGGCGAGAGTAGCACTAGGATGGGTGATCTCTTGGGAAGTCCTCGTGTTGCACCTTTCTTTTTGTAAGTTTTCCAGTCCGTTTGGGATAAAAACTGATTAAATAGCGCGCTTCAGAAAGCATATAGGACTTGAGCACGCAAAACTTGACCGGTGCGATCATACCAGCACTAATGCACCGGATCCGACCAGAACTCCGCTGTTAAGCGTGCATGGTCGAGAGTAGTACTAGGATGGGTGTCCTCCTGGGAAGTCCTCGAGTTGCACCTTTCTTTTTGAAAGTATTCCAGTCAGTTTTGGAGAAAAACTAATTAATTAGCGTGCTACAGAAAGCACTAATGCACCGGATCCCATCAGAACTCCGCAGTTAAGTTTGCTTGTGAGAGAGTAGTACTAGGATCGGTGACCTCCTGGGAAGTCCTCGTGTTGCACCTCTCTTTTTGTAAGTTTTCCAGTCCGTTTTGGATAAAAACTGATTAATTAGCGCGCTACAGAAAGCATATAGGATTTGAGCACGCAAAACATGACAGATGCTATCATACAAGCACTAATGCACCGGATCCCATCAGAACTCCGCAGTTAAGCGTACTTGGGCGAGATTAGTACTACGGTGGGTGACCTCCTGGGAAGTGCTCGTGTTGCACCTCTCTTTTTGTAAGTTTTCCAGTTCGTTTTGGATAAAAACTAATTAATTAGAGCGCTACAGAAAGCATATAGGATCATACCAGCACTAATGCACCGGATTCCATCAGAACTCCGCAGTTAAGCGTGCTTGGGCGAGAGTAGTACTAGGCTGGGTGACCTCCTGGGAAGTCCTCGTGTTGCACCTAAATATGATAGGTGCGTTCATACCAGCACTAATGCACTGGATCCCATCAGAACTCAACAATTAAGCGTGCTTGGGCGTGAGTAGTACTAGGATGGGTGATCTCCTGTGAAGTCCTCGTGTTGCACCTCTATTTTGGTAAGTTTTCCAGTCCGTTTTGGTTAAAAACTTGTTAATTAGCGCGCTACAGAAAGCATATAGGATTGGAGCACGCAAAACATGACAGGTGCGATCATACCAGCACTAATGCACCAGATCCCATCAGTACTCCGCGTTTAAGCGTGCTTGGGCGAGAGTAGTACTAGGAATGGTGACCTCCTGGGAAGTCCTCGTGTTGCACCTCTCTTTTTGTAAGTTTTCCAGTCCGTTTTTGATAAAAACTGATTAATTAGCGCGCTACAGAAAGCATATAGGATTTGAGCACGCAAAACATGACAGGTGGCGATCAAACCAGCACTAACGCTCCGGATCCCATCAGAACTCCGCAGTTAAACGTGCTTGGGCGAGAGTAGTACAAGGATCGGTGACCTCTTGGGAAGTCCTTGTGTTGCACATATATTTTTATTAAGTTTTCCAGTCCGTTTTGGATAAAAACTGATTAATTGGGCGACAGTAGTACTAGGATCGGTGACCTCCTGGGATGTGCTCGTGTTGGACCTCTCTTTTTGTAAGTTGTCGAGTCCGTTTTGGATAAGAACTGACCAATTAGCGCGCCACAGAAAACATATAGGATTTGAGCACGCAAAACATGACAGGTGCGATCATACCAGCACTAATGCACCAGATCCCATCAGAACTCCGCGTTTAAGCGTGCTTGGGCGAGAGTAGTACTAGGAATGGTGACCTCCTGGGAAGTCCTCGTGTTGCACCTCTCTTTTTGTAAGTTTTCCAGTCCGTTTTTGATAAAAACTGATTAATTAGCGCGCTACAGAAAGCATATAGGATTTGAGCACGCAAAACATGACAGGTGGCGATCAAACCATCACTAACGCTCCGGATCCCATCAGAACTCCGCAGTTAAACGTGCTTGGGCGAGAGTAGTACAAGGATAGGTGACCTCCTGGGAAGTCCTTGTGTTGCACATATATTTTTGTTAAGTTTTCCAGTCCGTTTTGGATAAAAAATGATTAATTGGGCGACAGTAGTACTAGGATGGGTGACCTCCTGGGATGTGCTCGTGTTGCACCTCTCTTTTTGTAAGTTGTCGAGTCCGTTTTGGATAAGAACTGACTAATTAGCGCGCCACAGAAAACATATAGGATTTGATCACGCAAAACATGACAGGTGCGATCATACCAGCACTAATGCACCGGATCCCATCAGAACTCCGAAGTTAAGCGGGCTTGGGCGACAGTAGTACAAGGATGGGTGACCTCCAGGGAAGTCCTCGTGTGGCACCTCTCTTTTTGTAAGTTACTGATTAATTAGCGCACTATAGAAAGCATATAGGATTTGAGTACATAAAACATGACAGGTGCGATCATACCCGCACTAATGCACCGGATCCCATCAGAACTCCGCAGCTAAGTGTGCTTGGGTGAGAATAATACTAGGATGGTTGACCTCTTGGGAAGTTCTCGTGGTGCACCTCTCATTTTGTAAGTTTTCCAGTCCGTTTCGGATAAAAACTGATTAATTAGCGTGCTACAGAAAACATATAGGATTTGAGCACGCAAAACATGACAGGTGCGATCATACCAGCACTAATGCACCGCATCCCATTAGAACTCCGCAATTAAGCGTGCTTCGGCGAGAGTAGTACTAGGATGGGTGACCTCTTCTATTTTTGTAAATTTTCCAGTCCGTTTTTGATAAAAACTAATTAATTAGCGCGCTACAGAACGCATATAGGATTTGAGCACGCAAAACATGACAATTGCGATCATACCAGCACTAATGCACCGCATCCCATTAGAACTTAGCAGTTAAGCGTCCTTGGACGAGAGTAGTACTAGGATGGGTGACCTCCTCGGAAGTCCTCGTGTTGCACCTCTCTTTTTGTAAGTTTTCCAGTCCGTTTCGGATAAAAACTGATTAATTAGCGCTCTACAGAAAACATATAGGATTTGAGAACGGAAAACATGACAGGTGAGATCATACCAGCACTAATGCACCGGATCCCATCAGAACTCCGCAGTTAAGCGTGCTTGGGCGTGAGTAGTGCTAGGATGGGTGATCTCCTGGGATGTCCTCGTGTTGCATCTCTATTTTTGTAAGTTTTCCAGTCCGTTTTTGATAAAAACTTATTAATTAGTGCGCGACAGAAAGCATATTGGATTTGAGCATGCAAAACATGACAGGTGTGATCATACCAGCACTAATGCAACGGATCCCATCAGAACTCCGCAGTTAAGCGTGCTTGGGCGTGAGTAGTACTAGGATGGGTGATCTCTTGGGAAGTCCTCGTGTTGGACCTCTATTTTTGTAAGTTTTCCAGTCCGTTTTTGATGAAAACTGATTAATTAGCGCGCTACAGAAAGCATATAGGATTTGAGCACGCAAAACATGACAGGTGCGATCACACCAGCACTAATGCACCGGATCCCATTAGAACTCCGCAGTTAAGCGGGCTTGGGCGACAGTGGTACTAGGATGGGTGACCTCTTGGGAAGTCCTCGTGTTGCACCACTCTTTTTGTAAGTTTTCCAGTCCGTTTTGGATAAGAACTGATTAATTAGCGCGCCACAGAAAGCATATAGGATTTGAGCACGCAAAACATGACAGGTGCGATCATACCAGCACTAACGCACCGGATCCCATCAGAACTCCGCAGTTAAGCATGCTTGGACGTGAGTAGTACTAGGATGGGTGATCTCCTGGGAAGTCTTCGTGGTGCACCTTTATTTTTGTATGTTTTCCAGTCCGTTTTGGATAAAAATTGATTAATTAGCGCGCTACATAAAGCATATAGGATTTGAGCATGCAAAACATGACAGGTGCGATCATACCAGCACTAATGCACCGGATCCCATCAGATCTCTGCAGTTAAACGTGCTTGGGCGTGAGTGGTACTAGGATGGGTGATCTCCCGGGAAGTCCTCGTGTTGCACCTCTATTTTTGTAAGTTTTCCAGTCCGTTTTGGATAAAACCTGATTAATTAGCGCGCTACAGAAAGCATATTGGATTTGAGCACGCAAAACATGACAGGTGCGATCATACCAGCACTAATGCACCGGATCCCATCAGAACTCCGCAGTTAAGCGTGCTTGGGCGTGAGTAGTACTAGGATGGGTGATCTCTTGGGAAGTCCTCGTGTTGCACCTCTATTTTTGTAAGTTTTCCATTCTGTTTTGGATAAAATTTGATTAATTAGCGCGCTACAGAAAGCATATAGGATTTGAGCATGCAAAACATCACAGGTGCGATCATACCAACACTAATGCACCGGATCCCATCAGAACTCTGCAGTTAAGCGTGCTTGGGCTTGAGTAGTACGAGGATGGGTGATCTTCTGGGAAGTCCTCTTGTTGCACGTCTATTTTTTTATGTTTTCCAGTCCGTTTTGGATAAAAACTGATTAATTAGCGCCCTACAGAAAGCATTTAGGATTTGAGCATGCAAAACATGGCAGGTGCGATCATACCAGCACTAATGCACCGGATCCCATCAGAACACCGTAGTTAAGTGGGCTTGGTCGACGGTAGTACTAGGATGAGTGACCTCTATGGAAGTCCTCGTGTTGCACCTCTCTTTTTGTAAGTTTTCCAGTCCATTTTGGATAAGAACTGATTAATTAGCGCGCCACATAAAGCATATAGGATTTGAGCACGCAAAACATCACAGGTGCGATCATACCAGCACTAGTGCACCAGATCCCATCAGAACTCCGCAGTTAAGCAGCCTTGGCGACAATAGTACTAAGATGGGTAACCTCCTGGGAAGTCCTCGTGTTGCACCTCTCTTTTTATAAGTTTTCCAGTCCGTTTGGATTAGAACTGATTAATTAGCGTGCCACAGAAAGCATATAGGATTAAAGCACGCAAAACATGACAGTTGCGATCATACTAGCACTAATGCACCGGATCCCATCAGAACTTCGCAGTTAAGCGCGCTTGGGCGAGAGTAGTACTCGGCTGGGTGACCTCCTGGGAAGTCCTCGTGTTGCACCTCTCTTTTTGTAAGTTTTCCAATTCGTTTTGGATAAAAACTGATTAATTAGAGCGCTACAGATAGCATATAGGATTTGAGCACGCAAAACATCACAGGTGCGATCATACCAGCACTAGTGCACCAGATCCCATCAGAACTCCGCATTTAAGCAGCCTTGGCGACAGTAGTACTAGGATGGGTGACCTCCTGGGAAGTCCTCGTGTTGCACCTCTCTTTCTGTAAGTTTTCCAGTCCGTTTTGGATAAGAACTGATTAATTAGCGCGCCACAGAAAGCATATAGGATTTGAGCACGCAAAACATAACAGGTGCGATCATACCAGCACTAATGCACCGGATCCCATCAGAACTCCGCAGTTAAGCGTGCTTGGGCGTGAGTAGTACTAGGAAGGGTGATCTCCGGGGAAGTCCTCGTGTCGCACCTCTATTGTTGTAAGTTTTCCAGTCCGTTTTGGATAAAAAACTTATTAATTAGCGCGCTACAGAAAGCATATAGGATTTGAGCACGCAAAACATGACAGGTGCGATCATACCAGCACTAATGCACCGAATCCCATCAGAACTCCGCAGTTAAGAGGGCTTGGGCGTGAGTAGTACTAGGATGGGTGATCTCTTGGGAAGTCCTCGTGTTGCACCTCTATTTTTGTAAGTTTTCCAGTCCGTTTTGGATAAAAACTGATTAATTAGCGCGCTACAGAAAGCATATAGGATTTGAACATGCAAAACATCACAGGTGCGATCATACCAACACTAATGCACCGAATTCCATCAGAACTCCGCAGTTAAGCGTGCTTGGGCGTGAGTAGTACGAGGATGGGTGATCTCCTGGGATGTCCTCGTGTTGCACGTCTATTTTTTTAAGTTTTCCAGTCCGTTTTGGATAAAAATTGATTAATTAGCGCGCTACAGAAAGCATATAGGATTTGAGCACGCAAAACATGACAGGTGCGATCATACCAGCACTAATGCACCGGATCCCATCAGAACTCCGTAGTTAAGTGGGCTTGGTCGCGAGTAGTACTAGGATGAGTGACCTCCTTGGAAGTCCTCGTGTTGCACCTCTTTTTTTGTAAGTTTTCCAGTCCGTTTTGGATAAGAACTGATTAATTAGCGCGCCACAGAAAGCATGTAGGATTTGAGCACGCAAAACATCACAGGTGCGATCATACCAGCACTGGTGCACCAGATCCCATCAGAACTCCGCAGTTAAGCAGCCTTGGCGACAGTAGTACTAGGATGGGTGACCTCCTGTGAAGTCCTCGTGTTGCACCTCTCTTTTTGTAAGTTTTCTAGTCCGTTTTGGATAAGAACTGATTAATTAGCGCGCCACAGAAAGCATATAGGGTTTGAGCACGCAAAACATGACAGGTGCGATCATACCAGCACTAATGCACCGGATCCCATCAGAACTCCGCAGTTAAGCGTTTTTAGGCGTGAGTAGTACTAGGATGGGTGATCTCCTGGGAAGTCCTCGTGTTGCACCTCTATTTTTGTAAGTTTTCCAGTCCGTTTTGGATAAAAAACTGATTAATTAGCGCGCTACAGAAAGCATATAGGATTTGAGCACGCAAAACATGACAGGTGCGATCATGCCAGAACTAATGCACCGTATCCCATAAGAACTTCGCAGTTAAGCGTGCTTGGACGAGAGTACTACTAGGATGGGTAACCTCTTAGGAAGTCCTTGTGTTGCAATTCTATTTTTGTATGTTTTCCAGTCCGTTTTGGATAAAAACTTATTAACTAGCGCGCTACAGAAAGCATACAGGATGCTTGTGCGAGAGCAGTACTAGGATGCGTGACCTCGCGCTACAGAAAGCATATAGGATTTGAGCACACAAAACATGACAAGTGCAATCATACCAGCACTAATGCACCGGATCCCATCAGAAATCCGCTTTTAAGCGTGCTTAGGTGCGATCATACCAACACTAACGCACCGGATCACAGTCCCCGTGTTGCACCTCTCTTTTTATAAGTTTTCCAGTCCGTTTTGGATAAAAACTTATTAACTAGCGCGCTACAGAAAGCATATAGGATTTGAGCACGCAAAACATGACAGGTGTGATCATACCAGCACTAATGCACCGGATCCCATCAAAACTCCGCAGTTAAGTGCTTGGGCGAGAGTTGTACTAGGATGGATGACCTCCTGGGAAGTCCTCGTGTTGCACCTCTCTTTTTGTAAGTTTTCCTGCCCGTTTTGGATAAAAACTGATTAACTAGCGCGCTACATAAAGTATAAAGGACTTGACCACGCAAAACATGACAGTTGCGATCATTCCAGCACTAATGCACCGGATCCCATAACAACTCCGTAGTTAAGCGTGCTTGGGCTATAGTAGTACTAGGATGGGTGACCTCCTGGATAGGATTTGAGCACGCAAAACTTGACAGGTGCGATCATACCAGCACTATTTGAGCACGCCAAATATGACAGGTGCAATGATACCATCACTAAAACACCGGATCCCATCAGAACTCCATAGTTAGGCGTGCTTGTGCGAGAGCAGTACTAGGATGGGTGACCTCGCGCTACAGAAAGCATATAGGATTTAACAACGCAAAACATGACAGGTTCGATCATACCAGCACTAATGCACCGGATCACAGTCCATGTGTTGCACCTCTCTTTTTATAAGTTTTCCAGTCCGTTTTGGATAAAAACTTATTGACTAGCGCGCTACAGAAAGCATATAGGATTTGAGCACGCAAAACATGACAGGTGCGATCATACCAGCACTAATGCACCAGATCCCATCAGAACTCCACAGATAAGGGTGCTTTGGTGAGAGTAGTACTAGGATGGGTGACCTCCTGGGAAGTCCTCGTGTTGCACCTCTCTTTTTGTAGTTTTGGATAAAAACTGATTAATTAGCGTCCTACAGAAAGCATATAAGAATTGAGCACGCAAAACATGATAGGTGCAATCATACCAGCACTAATGCACCGGATCCCATAAGAACTCCGCAGTTAAGCGTGCTTAGGCAAGAGTAGTACTAGTATGTGTGACCTCCTGGGAAGTCCTCGTGTTGCACGTCTCATTTTGTAAGTTTTCCAGTCCGTTTTGGATAAAAACTGATTAATTAGTGCGCTACAGAAAGCATATAGGATTTGAGCACGTAAAACATGACAGCTGCGATCATACCAGCACTAATGCACCGGATCCCATCAGAACTCCGCAGTCAAGCGTGCTTGGGCGAGAGTAGTACTAGGATGGGTGACCTCCTGGGAAGTCCCCGTGTTGCACCTCTCATTTTGTAAGTTTTCCAGTCCGTTTTGGATAAAAACTGATTAATTAGCACGCTACAGAAAGCATATAGGATTTGAGCACGCAAAGCAAGATAGGTGCGATCGTACCAACACCACAGCACCAGATCCCATAAGAATTCCACAGTTAAGCGTGCTTCGGCGAGAGTATTACTAGGATGGGTGACCTCCTGCGAAATCCTCTAGTTGCACCTCTCTTTTTGTATGCTTTCTAGTCCGTTTTTGAGAAAAACGAATTAATTAGCGCGTTACAGAAAGCACTAATACACCGGATCCCATCAGAACTCCGCAGTTAAGCGTGCTTGGGCGAGAGTAGTACTAGGATGGGTGACCTTCTGGGAAGTTCTCGTGTTGCACCTCTCTTTTTGTAACTTTTCCAGTCCGTTATGGATAAAAAATGATTAATTAGCGCACTACAGAAAGCATATAGGATTTGAGCACGCAAAACATGACAGGTGCGATCATACCAGCACTAATGCACCGGATCCCATCAGAACTCCACAGTTAAGCGTGCTTGGGCGAGAGTAATACTAGGATGGATGACCTCCTCGGAAGTCCTCGTGTTGCACCTCTCTTTTTGTAACTTTTCCAGTCCGTTTTGGATAAAAACTGATTAATTAGTGCGCTACAGAAAGCATATAGGATTTGACCACGCAAAACATGACAGGTGCGATGATACCAGCACTAATGCACCGGATCCCACCAGAACTCCGCAGTTTAGCGTGCTTGGGCGAGAGTAGTACTAGCATGGGTGACCTCCTCGGAAGTCCTCGTGTTGCACCTCTCTTTTTGTAACTTTTCCAGTCCGTTTTGGATAAAAACTGATTAATTAGTGCGCTACAGAAAGCATATAGGATTTGACCACGCAAAACATGACAGGTGCGATGATACCAGCACTAATGCACCGGATCCCACCAGAACTCCGCAGTTTAGCGTGCTTGGGCGAGAGTAGTACTAGGATGGGTGACCTCCTCGGAAGTCCTCGTGTTGCACCTCTCTTTTTGTAAGTTTTCCAGTCCGTTTTGGAGAAAAACTAATTAATTAGCGCGCTACAGAAAGCATATAGGTTTTGAGCACGCAAAACATGACACTGCGATCATACCAACACTAATGCACCGGATACCATCAGAACTCCGCGGTTAAGCGTCCTTGGGCGAGAGTAGTACTAGGATGGGTGACCTCCTGGGAAGTTCTCGTGTTGCACCTCTCTTTTTGTAAGTTTTCCAGTCCGTTTTGGATAAAAAGTGATTAATTAGCGCGCTATAGAAAGCATATAGGTTTTGAGCACCCAAAACATGACAAGTGCGATCATACCAGCACTAATGCACATCGCAGTTAAGCGTGCTTGGGCAAGAGTAGTACTAGGATGGGTGACCTCCTGGGAAGTCCTCGTGTTCCACCTCTCTTTTTGTAACTTTTCCAGTCCGTATTGGATAAAAACTGATTAAATACTGCGCTACAGAAAGCATATAGGATTTGAGCACGCAAAACATGACATTTGCGATCATACCAGCACTAATGCACCGGATCCCATCAGAACTCCGTAGTTAAGCGTGCTTGGGCGAGAGTAGTATTAGGATGGGTGACCTGCTGGGAAGTCTTCGTGTTGCACCACTAATGCACCGGATCCCATCAAAACTCTGTAGTTAAGCGTGGTAGGGCGAGAGTAGTACTAGGATTGGTGACCTCCTGGGAAGTCCACGTGTTGCACCTCTCTTTTTGTAAGTTTTCCAGCCCGGTTTGGATAAAAAGTGATTAATTTGCGCGCTATAGAAGGCATACAGGATTTGTGCACGCAATACATGACAGGTGCGATCATACCAACACTAATGCACCGGATCCCAGCACCTCTCTTTTTGTAAGTTTTCCAGTCCGTTTTGGATAAAAACTTATTAATTAGCACGCTAAAGAGAGCATATAGGATTTGTGCACGCAATACATGACAGGTGCGATCATACCAACACTAATGCACTGGATCCCATCAGAACTCCTCTTGGGCGAGAGTAGTACTACGATGGGTGACCTCCTGGGAAGTCCTCGTGTTGCACCTCTCTTTTTGTATGTTTTCCAGTCCGTTTTGGATAAAAAGTGATTAATTAGCGCGCTATAGAAAGCATATAGGTTTTGAGCACGCAAAACATGACAGGTGCGATCATACCAGCACTAATGCACTCTACAGTTAAGCGTGCTTGGGCAAGAGTGGTACTAGGATGGGTGAACGCCTGGGAACTCCTCGTGTTGCACCTCTCTTTTTGTAACTTTTCCAGTCCGTTTTGGATAAAAACTGATTAAATAGCGCGCTACAGAAAGCATATAGGATTTGAGCACGCAAAATATGACAGGTGCGATCATACCAGCACTAATGCACTGGATCCCATCAATACTCCGTAGTTAAGCGTGGTAGGGAGAGAGTAGTACTAGGATGGGTGACCTCCTGGGAAGTCCTCGTGTTGCACCTCTCTTTTTGTAAGTTTTTCAGCCCGTTTTGGATAAAAAGTGATTAATTAGCACGCTACAGAAGGCATAGAGGTTTTGAGCACGCAAAACATGACATCTGCGATCATACCAGCACTAATGCATCGGATCCCATCAGAACTCCGCAGTTAAGCGTGCTTCGGCGAGAGTAGTACTAGGATTGGTGACCTCCTAGAAAGTCCTCGTGTTGCTCCTCTCTTTTTGTAAGTTTTCCAGTCCGTATTGGATAAAAACAGATTAATTAGTGTGCTACAGAAAGCATACAGGATTTGAGCACGCAAAACATGACAGATGTGATCATACCAGCACTAATGCACCGTATCCCATCAGAACCCGAAGTTAAGCGTGCTTGGGCGAGAGTAGTACTAGGATGGGTGACCTCCTGGGAAGTCCTCGTGTTGCACCTCTCTTTTTGTACGTTTTCCAGTCCGTTTTGGATAAAAACTTATTAAATAGCGCGCTACAGAAAGCATAGAGGATTTGAGCACGCAAAACATGACAGGTGCGATCATACTAGCACTGATGTACCGGATCCCATCAAAACTCCGTATTTAAGCGTGGTAGGGCGATAGTAGTACTAGGATGGGTGACCTCCTGGGAAGTCCTCGTGTTGCACCTCTCTTTTTGTATGTTTTCCAGTCCGTTTTGGATAAAAACTTATTAAATAGCGCGCTACAGAAAGCATAGAGGATTTGAGCACGCAAAACATGACAGGTGCGATCATACTAGCACTGATGCACCGGATCCCATCAAAACTCCGTAGTTAAGCGTGGTAGGGCGATACTAGTACTAGTATGGGTGACCTCCTGGGAAGTCCTTGTGTTGCACCTCTATTTTTTTAAGTTAAGGTTTGTGGGGCTGGTGGACTAGCCAAGCCCCCACGCCGGACCAGTGCCGACCTGAACGCTATGTCGTCAGCTCCAGATCGGCCCTAATGACTTCAAAGTTAGCTAATCACATGCCTATGGACAAGGATCCAACAATCCTGGCCTAGACAAGAATCAATCAAGAAATACCCCGATCAAGGCCGCATCAATCAGCAAGATGTCAGAGAATCCTTCCTAACTTGGAATGAACCTGGACATTAGGAAGCTTAGGTCTAACATGTATAAAAGGCCATAAGGCCCTCATTTGTAAAGCATGTCCACAGTAAATACCACAGTTCTTTTTAGGGTTCAAGCATCAGAATACCATCGCCGTCGAGACCCAGGAGCTGTGTGTGAACATCTGGCGCTCACTGTGGGGCCGGTAGAGAAATTCCCAGCCTCACAAGAGCCTTTTTATCTCTAGCAACTCACATGGCAAAAATGCGCAGTGGAGTGCATCGAAACACGAATGCCAACGTCCAAGAAGGGCAGGGAATTGAAGGAAAGAATGCAAGTACGCAGAATAGTGGCAGAGGCCTGTCGATAGACTTGTTTAGGGAACTACAAGAACATCTTGACGCTAATACAAAGGAAAATTTTCTTTTCCATCTGCAAAACATAAAAGGGTTTCCTCTCGACTACCAGATCGTCCCATGACGCGAAAAAACCGACGTTTGAAGTTTTCCTTATATGAGTGCTAAAAGCATAAATAAGCTGTGATCCCGGGTTGCTGCTGACATATATCCAGCCGCATGAACCATCTCGGATAACTCGCCGTCTCTTAGCAACTCTACACTTGGTTTGAAAGAAATAGAAAATTTTTTCAACCGAGACATCAATCTCAAAATACTTGCATATAATCTGAAACCCCCTAATGAATACCCAACCATTAGGGTGAAGCTACGTCGGAGCGACTTGAACCACGTTGAGCAGATCCGTCTCGAACGCAGAAAGAGGAAGCCGAACACCAAGCTTGCGAAATAATGTCTCACAAAAGTAACAGAACGGCCGTGAGTTATCTGCAACATCCATACAAACTATTTCACCAGACACACAACAAGCATGGACTATAAGGTCAACATCAGTACTATCCCTTGCGATAGTTAGACTGGTCACCAGGTCGTCCATCTTCTTCTTGAAATCCAATAGCGAAATGGCAGATAGAACGTCCAGTTTCACCTAACGATACTTTGGGAGCTCATCCACAATTTGGATAGATTTCCTCACGATGATCAACAATAAAAAGAACAAAGGAAACAAGAACAGAGAAGAAAGGGGCAAACAATACCTTGTAAATCACAAAAACCCAAAACAACAGAAACACAAAAGCACTCGCCCAAATAAGAACGTGGAAAGTTAGAAGATGGATAATGTGTAGAACAGTGGACCCCAAATTCAATTAAATAGGTAAAATTCATAACGATGTGACGTTTCATTTCGAAACCCTAATAATGGAAGGACGGATGATGCGGCGTCTCCCACTGATCCCAACATGCCTTTTCAAAATCAAAGACTCCCAATCGACGAATCATCAAATTGATCACCGCTGGATCAAACAAAACCAAATATTGAACAAAAAGAAAAAAAAAGAGAGGAAGAAGGAGAAGGATCAAAAAGTAGCAAAGGGAAAATTTGAATTTTATTTCTCGTAAGAATATACAATGAGGAAAGTCACATAACTATAAGACTTAGCAATACAGGTAATCAACATATGGGTATCAACACTACCCCGCAAACATCTCTAATCATACGACCTCCAAGCTTTAACAAACAAGACAGGGCGATGCCACAATTTGTTATTGCAATCTCCTACCTTGCAAACATCTCTAATCATACGAACTCTGAGCTTTGACATGTAAGACAGGATGACGCCACCATTTGTGATTGCAACCTTCCCTCCACCAGATAAATCCTCGCCAAAGAGCCAACAGTTCAACCAGGAAATTCACCATTGAACACGGGAAGGACAAGTATGATGTCCAAACAGTCTCCATCCCCTAGCAAAACGAGGGCTCAGCAAAGATCCCTCAAACAAGGACTCTGGAGCAACAGAAAGCTGATGCACAGGATCGGACGTCAGATCCCAAAGGATAAGGCACTAGAGCCACTTAGAGGCAGGACAACCCCAACCAACACCGTAGTTTTCATGACCCGAGGTACGGCGTGGTTACGGGGCATACTTCGCGCCAGAAAAATATAGACATGGCTCGAGATTAAAGCCACTAAGAACTCAATGGCAAACATAACTTTCTTCTTCTCCTTCTCCTTCTTCTTCTTCATCTTCATCTCTTATACATGAAATTCAGGATGCAAGGGAAGAGGAAGAAGATGCTACATATATCTATGACAACAATAAATGCACTCCTAACAATGCTGTGGGTTAGGAAACGGTCAAGTCAAGTAATAAAAATGGCACAAAAAATAATAACCGAAAACAAAACGTGACAAGAAACGGGGGGATAACAATGACAAAAGCATTTACAAGCAAGCCTCCTCAGCAAAAGGCTTCAAGGCTTGTGGGGTTGGTGGATTAGCCAAGACCTCACGCCGGATCAACTCCGACCTAAACTCGGAAGAGCATCACTTCATGCCTCTTTAATTAAAGGCGTCAAGGCTAGTGGACTAGCCAAGACCCCACGCTGGACCAGTTCCGACCTAAACTCGGAAGAGCATCACTTTAAGCCTCCTCAGCTAAAGGCTTAAGGCTTGTGGAACTGGTGGACTAGTTAAGCTCCCACGCTAGACCAGTTCCGACCTGAACGCCACGTCGCCAACTCCAGATCGGCCCTGATGACTTTAAGGTTAGCTAATCACACGCCTAAGGACAACGGTCCATCAATCCAGGCCCAGACAAGAATCAATCAAGAGATACCCCGATCAAGGCCGCATCAATCAGCAAGATGTCAAAGAAACCTTCCTAACTTGGAATGAACTTGGACACTAGGAAGCTTAGATCTAACGTGTATAAAAGGCCATAAGGCCCTCATTTGTAAAGCATGTCCATAGTAAACACTACAATTCATATTACGGTTCAGGCATCGGAATATCACCGCCATCAAGACCCGAGAACTATGAGTGAACATCTGTACATATGTCGTTTTATAGGGATTTGGGCTTGAGCCCAAATCAACTCACTCCTTTCCCCACTCCCCCATCTCTAGTCCTACTATAAAAGGTAGAAAGACAACATGTGAGAGGTAATACACACCATTCCCTAATATTTATCCACTATCTCCTTTAAAAACTAACTTGGACATCAGAGTAGCCTGGCAGGTACACCGTCCCCCTTCTCCATCTACAGTGACCTTCCAACGAGGAGCTCACGATCAGGACAACCAGAATCTTCATTGTGCCCCTCCAAGCGAGCATGATTAAATCATAAGGAAAAGAAAAAAGAGGACACTATGATACTATATTAATAGTATATTTGAAAAATGTAAATGTATTATTCATTGTATCATTAATGAACAATAGCAGGTCTTACATATACACAATTGAATAGAGAAGCTAGTACTAATAAACTAGTACTAATGAATCTTATACAAAGATAGAATACAACAAGTGTAAAACACTTATTCTATATTTATTCTAATAAGGCGCAAACCTCATAATTTCTTAAATCCCATTTTTATATTCCATTTATTTAGGTAAATAATACTTCATTTTCTTCGACTTTAAATGATACACCATATAGTAGTTTTTAATAATTAACGATAGCATATCCAAAATGTTGGGTAAAATAGTAATTTTATTTTCTCAAGAACTATCTTTCAAACAGAAAAATAAATAAGAACAAAATCGAACTGTAAATCGAAAAAAAAAATCACGACTGTTGTCTTACGACAACAAAAAAATAACACTTTATGATAATTTTTAGAATAATTCCCGCAACAGGTACCCCAGACCCAATAGGCACTTGAGGTTCCAAAACTCATTGCACTCGCACTCAACAAAACAAATAATTAAACTAAACCTCACAACACTCTAATACAAAAACATAAGAAAATCTCATACAAATTTAATATGCTTCTAACTGTTGCAAATAAAAATCGTGATTTTGAGTCCAATAAGTCTTAGCACCCACCCCGTTGCTACTCTAGGCATATGATGAGTGTTTTAATCAATTTTCTAACACAAAATACAGTGTTGTTTCAAGCAAATAATTATTCACCAATATGCTTGAAACAATTAGTATTATTAGGGGTGTTCATCGAATCGGGTAACCTGATGAACCTGACCAATTAAACCAACTCAACTCGTAAAATTGTTCAAACCAATCACAATCGGGTAGAACCCGAATCAAACCGAACAAATCCAAAGATGTTTGGTTCATGTATTAGATTTAGTAATTTGAACCCGTTAACTCAATTGTAAACCCAATGACTTGATGAAAATATATTTTTTAAAAAATACTAGCCTAATCTCGTAGTAATTAGTAAGACATAAGTAAATTTTAGAGTCATATAGTATGAGTTTATTTTTTTATTTAGTTACTAATTTATGTAGTTATTATCTTATTGTAGGTTAATGAAGAAAGGGAAGATTAAAAATTAAGATTAATAGTACTGTTTTAAAATTTGTATGGTTAAAATTGAGTTTGAAATTTATATGATGATAACGAATTGGTATTATATTTTAAATTTGTAGTGTTTGGATTTTGATTTTATTTTTATTAGACTTAGAATTTTAAATGCTTAAATATGTTTTTAATCACAGTAAAATAGGTCACTTTTGGTTTTAGTTCCCATACTTTTTTTTTTTTTGGAATTAGTCCAGCAAGACAGGAAAATGTGTGTTTTTAGTCCCTAGTCTCAGTTGACAGATTTTGAGCCAAACAAACCTTATACAATTGATTATTTAATTAATAAATTAAATAATAAAATTAATAAAATATAAAATAAAAAGAAAAGAAAAAAATCCTTCTTCCTCTTTTCCCTTCATCCATCCACAGTCATCACTCACCACCAACTCCAACAAGGCACCCCCACCCCCACCACCACAACAACCTCTCACTCTTCAAGAAACTAAAACCCTCTCCTCTTAGTTCCAAAGCACCACCACATTACTTAATTTCTATTGCTGACAAGTGTGTTTTTCTCCTCTTCCTCGTCATTCTTCTCTTCATAATCACATTCCTTCCTCAGCCTCCATTCACTCTACCCACCCAAATCGCTGCAAACCCAAAGAAAGCATAAGCAAGGGAGAGATTGAATTAGGGGAAGAAAACTAAAATCAAAATGGCTGCAAATAGATTGTTGAGAAGAGATTTCTAGGTGTTGACTTGAGATCTAATCGCAACTAAAGCAGAAGCAGAAATCGAGATCAAAGAGCAAACAAATCTTCAAAATTGAACCTGCAAAAAGAACCTTGCAAAACAACAGAACAGATGAAGAAAATGGTTGAAACCAGAGCATAACAAAAACAGTGAAAATCGGAACAGAACAACTAAACGAGAACAGAACGGTACGAATGACAGAATAAGTTAAGAACATTGGAATGTGCAGTGTGAATGGTGTTAGAACCAGAACCAAACCTCGTCATTCGTCTCATCGAAGCTTCTCTTTCTCTCAAACTCGCATTTGAAGGGGTTGTGGTGAGGGAAATGAGAGGAGTGGGAAAGAGATAAGGGAGAAGAAGAAGGAAGAAAGAGAGAGGTTTAGTTTCTTGAAGAGTGAGAGATGGTTGTGGTGGTGGTGTTGGGTGGGTGGGTGGTGGTGCCTTGTTAGAGTTATGGTGATTCTGGGTTGGTGGATTAAGGGCGACTGGACGAAGATGAAGAAGGGTTTTCTTCTTTTTTTTTAAAAAAAATTATTTTATATTTTATAATTTAATTTATTATTTAAATAATCAATTTTATAAGGTTTGTTTGGCTCAAATCAGTTAATTGAGAACAGGGACCAAGAACACACATTTTTCTGTCTTGCAAGACTAATTCAAAAAAAATGAAGTTCAGCGACCAAAACAAAAAATGACCTATTTTAATGGAGTAAAAACATATTTAAGCCTATTTTAAATGTTTAATTATTATAATATTAATATATTCTTAGATATACAACATAGTTAATTTTTAATCGGACAATCCGATAATTCAAACCAAACTAACCGGTTGCGTTTCTGATATGATTGGTTCCAATTTTAATTTTTGTTTGCATAAATCTAAATCAAACCAACCCAAATTATTTTTGTCGATTTGGATATTAGACCATTTCAAAATCAAACCAACTCAACCCGTGACATCCCAAGTATTATTATCGAAAAGTGGAATAATTTTTGAATTGTTTTAAAGGGAAAAAGGTAAACCATAGCAAGGAGATCCAGCACATATTCCTTTCCTATCTCCCCAAAAAGGGGGGCATGCCCTTCAACAAACGTTACACGATTTTGTCTTGTTGTCCCATTCCAGTGCTGTTATTATCAAAACCAATTCCCTCCTTAGCTGGCCATGCCCTGTTCCCGTGTATCCTTCACTAGTTATGAATTATGACACCCCTCCATGTCTACGCTAAAATAATCAATAATGATTTTTTTTTTTAAAAAAAAATCAATAATGAATAATTCGGTACAAACTTAAATCCTCTCGCCGCACAATTTGAATTTCGTCATCACATTTCAATAGCAAATTAAATCAAACCAAATCAATGGTTCAAGTAAAGTACTAATACATACTTTATTTTAGAATAAGAAATCTTATTAGTTAACTAAGTACTTCATATTTTAAAGAAATTATTATTTTGATTTTTTAGATTATGCGAGTTTTTTTTTTTAATTTCGTTTATGAATTTTTATAAATCTTCATTTTAATTTTTGAATTTCATTTCAATCATTCAGTCGAGTCTCTAACGTCGTAACAAATGGGGTTTATTTTAATTTTTATGGATTTTGAAAACGTCTTAGTTTTGTCACTAAACTTCATTTAAAATTTTTAAACAAACTCATAGCATATTTAAATAGTTTTTGAAAATGTTGGGAACAAAAATAAACTCCATTAAAAATGATAAAACACATATAATCTCAGGATTAAAATTATTGTAAACTCAAGGCTCAAGTTCAAATGTCCTGAAAGAAAGAATTTCCTCTAAATAAATTAATCTCACAAAAATGTAAATGTTTCAACTTTGGGTAAAAAAAAAAAAATTACTAAAAGAATCAATCCTACTAAAAATGTTTGCACATGTGGCGTTGTAATAATTTATTTCGTCCTTTAATCACATGTGTAGGAATTTTATTTTCTACTAATAGGAGTGAAATGACATTTTATGACACTTTATAATTATTTTGTATGAGTTTAATTTTAAAAATAAAAATTAGTCATCACTGTTTTTGTCTGTAAATATTTTTAAAAAAAAACTAAGAAAATAATCCCACCAAAATATGAATATTTATTTTCGCCAATAAAATAAAATAAAATAGTTTCTGTAAAAGATACAACTGGTTTCTTGACCAAACTTAAACCAAAGCAGCAACGCGTTATCAAGCTGGCACCTCACTCCACTCACGCCTTCCCCCATAAATTGACTTCCCCAATACGACACAACTTCTCTTACTATATAAACCTCACACCCTTTCCCTCTTCTCAATCACCCTCACATCTTTTACAATTCTCTTTTCTTTTCTCTCTATATAAATTATTCAAATTCAAATGGCCTCTTTGCAATTCTCAAGTGTTCTCTTAACCATTTTTCTAGCTATTTTCTTTCTCCATTTGGGCTCAGCTAGGAAACTCGCTGACTCATCAGACCCTCAATTGCAATTATTCCAATACCACAAAGGCCCTCTCCTTAACGGAAAAATCTCCGTGAATTTAATCTGGTACGGTAAGTTCCACCCATCCCAGAGAGCCATCATCGCCGACTTCATCACTTCCCTCTCCTCCCCCAAACCCACCGCCACGTCATCTCCTTCCGTCGCCACGTGGTGGAAAAACACCGAAAAATACTACCACCTTATAAACTCCAACACAAAGCTTGCGCTCTCATTGGGGAAACAAATTCTCGACGAGAAATACTCTGTCGGGAAATCACTCACTATTAACCAAATCGTGAGGCTAGCGTCGAAAGGCGCACAAAGAGACGCTATCAACGTGGTTCTAACGGCCGCTGACGTGGCAGTCGAGGGGTTCTGTTCGAGCAGGTGTGGGACCCACGGCGCGTCGATGGGAGCGCGCGTGAACAACAAGCGCTACAAGTTCGCGTACATATGGGTGGGGAACTCCGAGACGCAGTGTCCGGGTCAATGCGCGTGGCCGTTCCACCAACCAATTTACGGTCCACAGAACCCACCGTTGGTTGCACCGAACAACGATGTGGGACTCGACGGGATGGTGATCAACGTGGCTAGCTTGTTGGCTGGAACCGCCACGAACCCTTTTGGAAATGGCTACTTCCAGGGACCGAAGGAGGCTCCTCTTGAAGCTGGTTCGGCTTGTAGTGGGGTGTATGGTAAAGGGGCTTATCCTGGTTACGCTGGGAACCTCCTTGTGGACCCCACAACTGGTGCCAGCTATAACGCGGAGGGTATTAATGGAAGGAAATATTTGTTGCCAGCTCTGTTTGACCCTAAGACTGCAGCTTGTTCTACGCTTGTGTAAGGGTAAAATAGTGAAATGTGGTGCCGCGGAGTCAAAGATTTCAACTATGTTTAATTAGCTGTTTAGGCAGGCTGAGAGATTCTTTAATTTGTTCATTCGTTTTGTTATACGGTTATTACACCTTGAATAAAATTATAAATTTACTCCCAAAGTTTATGGTGATTTTCTTTTCTTTTTTTCAACCAAAATACTCTGTTTATTTTCTCTATATACGCGAAACACGCAAATGGTGCACGTGACATGCCAGAACGAGGCTGATCCTAAACTTTCACACAAATGGGTTATTTTTTTATTATTATAATTCTTTTATTTATTTATTATGCAAAGAAAGTATACAACGAATTTAGGATCATAAAATTGTATTACTACTACTAGTAAGCATCTTGTATTAGCATTTTGTAATATTCTTAAAATTTTAAAAAGTAAGAAAAAAATTAAATTATAAACTATTATGCACAATCAATTTAAGTAAAGAAAAATGTTTTTTTTACACTCATTTTCTTTACACCTATCTTACACCTTTATTAAAATAGTAATATCTAAATTAAATAAAAGAAAAAAAAATGAAATTAGAAAAAAGAGTCATAAAATCATTAAAATATTAAAGATGTAAGGATGGTGTAAGAAAAAATAGTGTCAAAAAATCAACACTCTTAAGTAAATAAGTTAAAAAGAAAACGTGAAGTTTAGGGTGGTGATTGGTGAACTTTTTAATGGGACCACCGGGAGAAGGGAAGAGGCGTGACTCGTGAGTATTTCAGGAAAAATTAAGTTTTTAAATATTGCAATTTGGTCCTTGCTTTTTAATAAACACAGATTGTTTTCCTGCATGATCATCCTCCCCTGCAGGCTGCAGTTTGACACAAAATTCTCAGATCGCTCCTCTCCAATTTTCCTAATCAAACACCAATATTGGGCTCCATCTCCATTGAGTTAACAACTGGTATAATCAATCATATCATTTAAATTTTGTTTTGCATAAATAAAAAGTGCTATAGAAGATTAAATTCTCAATGACATCTTTTTTTACCTCCATTTGCACGCTCATTTTGTCTTATTTTGAATTCTGATGCTCTAAGTTGAGAAAATATCATATTTAAATTGTTATATATTCAATCATAGACGTTGCTTCATTCATTTGAAGAATATAAAGTCTCTTCTTTATGAAAATTCTACTGTAAGAGACTTGACCTCGTATAATTTGAAGAACATCCAAAATCTCCTTTGCACTCTTTTTCTCACCAATACTTGATAGGACTAAATCAGCCATTGTCAAATGTAAATTTGCAAGAGTTTTCATCTACTTGCTTCCGCTTATCATCACTCATACTTGTGGGTCTTCCTTTAATTGCTGCTAAGCAATTGTCCTTCCTTACAATTGCTTTTATTTTCAATTTTCACAATGAAAAATTATTCCCATTAAACTTGTCAACCTCCAATTTTGCTGCCATGTCTTATTTTTGAAATAAGATCAACTTGCACAGAGGTAAATAATATATTTAACGTGAGCCAATAACTTTTTGGCTCTAAATACCACGGTTAGATATCAACATATATAATAATAATAATAATAATAATAATAATAATAATAATAATAATTCAAAACTAAATAGAGTTGAAAAATTGGAATTGAATTTTTATTTAACGAAAGAACAATACAACTCTTATCTGATTACAAAGAGAAAAATAATATGAGGAGAAACAATATACTTTTTCTCTCTGAATGTAGTGCGCTCTCTCTCTTTCTGAAGGAAAGATTTAAAGCTGATGAAAATGCTTAAATTTATAGGTGAATGTAAACCATATGTATAGGAGGTTTTTATTCTCTTTCTCTCATATTCCTACAATAGCTACAAAGTTGAGAGCTTATTTGTTAACATACCCCAAGTATTTATTTTATAAAAAATATTTTTGAAATTAGTTATTAACCGGTATAAAAGTTGGTATAACTTACACCAGTATTATCTGATCTTTTCCCATATATATATATATATGACGGTGGCTACTCGAAGACTTGAGAAGTTAGCATTTAAGAAAGATACAAGTCTTATGTTTCATTAGGTATAGTCTATGTTTTATGTGTTTGTGAGATTCAATGTAAGGTTAACCTAATTTTGTAATTCAAGTTTCCGGAATGTTCAATTGAAGAAGGTCCTAAGTTGTAATTTTAAGTTGCTTATGATACATCCCAATACTTATGGTCCCTAAGTTGTAAATTCTAGTTCCAAAATGTTCAACTGAAAAGATTAATCTCTATCTCTCTAAAGGAAAAGCTTCTAAGTAAATGATACATCCCAATAAAGATTTATCAATATATTCTGCACGCAAAACACTTTTGTCATTTTATTGCTTTTAAGCTTCTAAATTATTAACTTTTCCAAATTAATTTGATCCCTCTACATTAATTATGTTTTTCAATCAATATGGAAAATATGTGCTGAAAATAGTTACTAATTCATTAACTAATATATGTTTTATTAGTAAGTAATCGAATCATTACTAGACAAATTTCCTGTAAAATTTGGTGACTCTTAAAAGATAAACCCACCATCTCCAAAAATAAAATTACGTACCATGCATGTTAAAATGACAAAAAAAGCTACATTAAAATGACAAAAAAAAGCTACATAAACCCACAGTAATATATTATTGAAAAGAAAAACAAACCGTTCGGACTAGGCATTATGTTACTGTGTACCAAACAAAAAAGCAGAATATATTTAGGTCTCATCTAGTACGCACTTATTGGAAACTAAAAGAACGTAAATAATATCCTTTGTTTTTTAATAGAGCAAATAACAATGTCTCAAAGTTAAGTTGAATGACACAGTTGCATTCATCACTATGGAGATTTCCCTTCATGTTTCACCTGATTAGATGATTCCTTTCCATCTGTATTAAGAAGAAGAGCTTTCTAGTAAAAAATTAATTTTTAGCTCAAAATAATGAATGAAGTGTGTATTTCTCAAATTTAATAATATATTTTTAATTTTAATGTTGGAATCATAAAGTAACAATAACAAGTCAATAAACTACAATATGAATTTCTGCATAGGGATAGAAAAAGAATAATGAAAAAGAAAAGTAACTGATTTAATTTAATTACCTTGAAGTTCTTTGAATAATCCATAATGTGGGTTAACCGGAAGATCCATAGTCTCAAATGATGTGGCGTTGTTACTCTGATTCTGCACCACTTGAGTTTCTATTGCGGGCTCCATCTGCATCCATTCAAAACAAACAAACCATAAACACCTCAAAGTCTCATCCCGAGTTCATTTTTTATGGTTAAATTTACATTTTAATTCTTATAATTGTCTTTATTTTTTGTTTTAGTCCTTAAGCATGTATTTTTATGAATGAGTCTCTGAAACTTGGTTGACAAACTAACACTGTTAGTTCTTATAAAGGACTCCCACTACAACAATTTTGTCCCTATATGTTTTTTGTTTATCTACGTAAGATAAAAAATATTCATTTTAGTCTCTACACATATATTTTTATATGGATAGGTTTCTATACTGCGTTTAGCATTTTACTTCATTAGTCCAATAACATATTAGCATGTGTAATTTTCCCAATGAGTTCAATGTTTCCTCCTTGACAGCGGAATCAATGGTGGACTCAAAAAAAAATAAAGAGTGGTTTAATCGCCTAATTTTTTCGTTGACCAAAATAATCGCCTAGTCGCCTCAGTCTCGGTAGAACAAAATTTTGTGCTGGTATAATAACAGTTGTTTCTTCGGCAACAAAAATATGATGACAGGGACAAAAATACAAACTAAGATACGTGTAGGGAATAAAAGGAACTCTTTTTTGTATAGAGACTAAAACATAAAAATAGACACCTATATATAGAGACCAAATGGTTAATTTAAATGGGACAGGGACAAACAAAAATATAACGATAGGGACTAAAATGCAAATGACAACAAATATAGGGACTAAAAGAAAAGCTTTTTACATGTAGGGACCAAAATGTAAATGAGGGGCAGCTATGAAGACCAAATAGTTAATTTAATCTTCTTTAAACAATCATCTTTACAACAAAAAGATGTTTGTTGATTTTCGTTAAGGCATGAATTTTTTAAAGGGTCTTGATATATAGTATCCTTAGGGTACTAGTTAAGGTTACTAGAAATAGAAAAATAATCATAAGAGCACATTGTTCTGTCTCTCGGGAATAAAAAAACTACACATTCCAATATCTTTTTACTATATTTAGGTTCTTAAATAATGCCCTTAAAATACTAAATATCATTTGTCTTTTTTAAATATTAGTGGTTTCAATTAATGACCGTAAGGCTTTTGACCGTTAGGAGCCTTAATTACCTTAGGATTGATGCATATATAGCGTATTTATTCTCTTTGTAAAGCTTAGTTTTCAATTTTGTGAATACAATACATGAGGCATTTTCCTATTATGATCATGTCTTTTATCTTCTCTTCTTCATCATTGAAAGTATTCAATTCAACTCACATCATAATGAGTTGAAATCTTAACATGGTATCCATATATCCCCAATCCGTGAGGGATTTCGCTGCATCTTCATCTTTCCTTTGTGATCAATCTTGCTTTCTTCAATTGCTTTCTTCAATGGATGAAAACGATTCCAAGAAAGGTACTGCATCCAGATGAAAACCATGTTGTTCTTTTTGTCTAGCCTCTTCTACATGGAGAAAATTATCTCTCTTTTGGGCACAATTGATGTCTGAAGCCCTTGAAATCAAAAACAAGATTGAGTTCACCAATGGGAACATGGCTTGACCTCCACCAAAAGACCCTCATTTCATAATATGGACAAAGTGTAATAACTTTTTCACCTCGTGGATCAAGAATTCAGTTGAACTAATAACACAGCAGAGTGTGGTTTGGGTCAGGAATTCTCGAGATGTGTGATTGAATCTCAAGGAAAAGTATTATCACGGGATGTATTAGAGATAGCTAATTATCAATTAGAGTTAGTTTAGTTAGTTAGAAGGCTTCTTAGTATATAAGTCTATATGCTTTTGTAATACACACTTTTTTATCATTCAATACAATACATTTTCTAATTCGGTGCCTTCAGAATTTCTAAGAAGAAATTTATTCACTTAGGCAATGAAATAAATTTGTTACCGTTTATTTCACTCAGCTAAGATCTTATGGTAAGAGTTGGAGAATTTTTGGCCTATTCCTTATAAGTGATCAATTTAGATAAATTTGGTGAAGATTTGATTCATCTAGATAGTTTTTTATTTGAGTTTCCTTAAAATCTAGGAATATTGAAATAACTTATCTTCAGTAAAGAGTTGATTGATTTAGATAAGATTTTATCCCTAAATTCTTACATGGCAGGTAATTAGATAAAGGATAAAGGCACAGAAGATAAGGGTGAAGAACAAGCAGAAAATCTCAAGAAATCTTATCTTATATTATTTTATCTTATCTTGAACAAAGATAAACTACTTGAGATTTCTTTCAAAAGCCTCATTCACTCAGAACTAATTACGAAGCAAGAATTGGGGAAAACTCTAGAGAGAGAAAGTGGGAGAGCACAAAGAAACAAGCGGCGAGACTTGGGTTCATGTGTTTCATCTATTTCTCCTTTGCGGTTGTAACAGCTACGATGAGTAGCTAAGTCCCTTTTATTGGGATTGGATGTACATTCTCAACTCTTTCCATTTGTAAACTCTATTAATCTATATACAAGTTTGATTTTCTTCTATATCTTGGTTTATTCACTATTCTTAATGCTTTGTTAATTGTTGCAAGCTATTTGCTAATTGCAGATATGTTTAAGGTTGTATTGGGGACGATCTTTCAAGAACCGGCCCGATTAGAACTCTCAATTATTAATTGTCGTTATGTCTGAAGTTGTATTAGGAATTATCTCCCAAGAACTGGAACTGATTAGAATCCTCAATCAATTAACATCCTAGGGATATGTGTTAATTTATTGAATGCTTCATAATATCCCGATATTAATGCATCCTAGGGATAGGTGTTAATTTATTGAATGCTTCATAATATCTCGATATTAATACTGGAAAATCTTTTCATATATTCGAGGGATTGATATATAAAGAGATCTCCTTAAAATCTTATACATGAGGGATCAAAATTAGTGATTTTAGAGATATTGCATAAGAATAGAAGAAATTGAATTTGTATTGCTAAATTAATAGAGGGAACAAAGGTGGGGGAGGGGGGGAGTATTGAAATCCAATCCAAGAGCTCAACTCTAATTGAATCATCGTTTAATTATTTTTTATTCTAGTTCTCTGTCAATTTCTACATCCAATAATTCTTTCTCATTACACTTAATAATTCATTGTCAAAATTTCCTAACAAGTGCTCTCTGAGGATAATAATCTATACCTTTATATTATTACGAGTTACACTTTAATTGTTCCTAAAGTGTTAACAATTCCCTCTTTCATCTGTAAGAACCAATGTTCTTGCAATTCGATCCCCACCATCAAGGCTTACACGGAAGGGGATTATGTGATTTAATTTTTAAAGGATCTAAAAGACCAATATGTGATTCCCTCTTGTTCTAGTTACTGTCGTAATCCCTCCTCCTAGTGCTCATCACAGTGAGAGATGTAGGAAAACTATTTTACTAGTTTCCCACTGACGACGCCAATGATGTTTTCAATCCTAAGATGGGATCACAATCATAAGAGATAGGAGTTATCGGGAGAAAGGCATGGAAGGGGTTGTACCTAAAGAGACTCCGACGATCAAGTCAGTTATGACCTTAGAGTTTGTGTGTGATAAATATGTTACATACTTGAGATATTTGTATGAGATACAGTCTTATTGGAGTTTTAGGGTTATGGTTGCTCGCTTACGAGCTACACATTTAATGGATTTGGGCTCAAATCCCAACCTGACAAGGTCTAATCTCCATAGGGATGGTATCGGATAATCCTTTCTCCTCAATCCCGTAAGTGCCGGGATCGGGGGTTGACCGAGATGTATCAATATTCCGACATGATTTGTAGGACAATATGTCAGGATATTCTTCATCATTGAAAATACATATTCAATTAAACTCACATTATGTTGAGTTGAAATCTTAATAATATTAAATAAGGTTTTAGATTGATTGTTGGGTTTATGTTGTGTCAAGGTCTTGTCGTGCACAAATGAATGCAGTTCAAACGTGATCCTATATAATCATGGTAGATTACAATCACGATCTGGGATAGTTTCACGAGCTACGGAAACTATGATATTTCAACATTGATGTTGCAAATAGCAATTTAACACGTTGGTTTTATGAGGAAATAAGTGCAAAATTAAATGTACAAAATATGCAGAAAATTACATATTAGAAACTTTGACTCCAAGAGCACATGGAGGAGGCAAACACATTATGGAATCCAAAATCGGAAAAAAGAAAGAGGAAAAAGATTCTCTTTTGTATTCTTCTTCCTTTTTTTCTTTTCTTTCCAACTCCAAATAGTACCAAAGTCAAATCATGCATATTTGGACTCAAGAAAAATGACATACCTTGGGGCGTTTGGCTGAGGAAGACTCCCCAACTTCAAATTGTTCCAAGCGATGATCACCACATGGTAGTTCTTCTTGTCCCTGCAAGGCAACCCATTATCAATGTATAACTCGCACTTACTTAACAAGATCCTAAATTATTGAATATTGATGAATTAAACAGATAAGTAATAATTCAGAGAACTTTAATTACCCTGCTTCTTTTTTGTAAATTCATACTTTGGATTTGCAGAGCAATAATAGAATTTGAACGACCAGATGTAACAGCCAGTGATGTAGCATTCTGGTTTTGCATGTTGCGAGAAGCCTCCATGGGTACTTGCCTTATCCAATGCTCGATTTAACCATATAAACAACATATAAACACGTCTTTTGTAACATAAATTCCTAGTAGTACAAACATAACACGTTGTATTATATCAAACCAATTAATTTTCAACATATTCAATATTTTTTAATGACTCATCACTAATGGGTTTAAGGTAGGTGTACAAATTCAAGTGAAGAACAACTATTTTCTAATGAAACTAATTGATTTTGTTTTCCTTAGCTAGATACCAACTTAAAGTTGATTTATCAGAATAACTAATTAACAACCATGTCTACATGTAGAGTTTTTGAATTGGAATTATACAAAAATCATATGACTCTAATTAAGTGAATTAGTATTAATTACCTGGAAGATGAAGCTTCAAGAGTCAATGGGTTGCCATGTTGTGTGGTGACCCTATTTTCTGAAACAAGGGCTGCACTCTGATTCTGCATCCCCATTCCTTGCTCAGGCCTTATTAAATTGAAGAATGAGTATTATTAAAATGAGTAAAAGCCATTATATATTACCATTTAATTACCAACATAATCATATATCATTCACACACACATATATAAATATAAAGTGGCTTTTTTTAAAAAAGTTATTTTCTTGAGAATTGTGATTGGTTTTTTATTTTTAAATCATGGTTTCTTTATTGAGAAAGTGACTTTGACTCTTACCCAAGTCATAATTTGTTAAGATCAAGTCCCACATCGACTAGAAAGAGGGTTATCATATAATATATAAGTAGTGTGACAATCCTTCTTCTTTGAGTTAGTGAGTTAGGCCCAAACTCAAATTTCTAATATAATTTAAGATCCAAAATCATTTTGATTAATTTTTTTTGAAATTGATACTTAATTTAAACATTTCAAACGATGGTTTGAAGATTCAAAGTGTCAACCAAACATGACACTTGCTTCATTTTTTCAAAAGACCCCGCCCAATTGTTATATTTTATGATCTAACTTACATGAACCTACCACACCATACTGATGCGTCCTTAATCCATCTATGTGTTATGTAAAAATAAATAATTAAATAAAAAATTTACTCAAAATGACATAGATATGCAAACCTCATAAGGATTGAAGGGCTCAAAATCCTTGATGAGTTTAGTGCTTGCGAACTTCCGAGCATATGAACACCTGTAGTTTCATGTGAATAGGAGCTTCCGAAAAGACGATTGATTCCCTCACCGGTTATGGGCCTACTTATGAAAATGAATGAATATTTTTAATAAATGAAAAAAATTACATCTAAACACTATAAATTGTGGGCTTTTTTGTTTGATACACATGAAGAGAAGACCTAAACAAAACAAGCCTAACAACGGATATTACATAATAAACGAGAGACACATACAAAATCTTTCTAAAGTAAACTACCGCTTGAATTAAGCAATTGTGGGCTTTTATAATCAAGACAAAATATGTAAAGTAATTTTCAAGAATAATTTTAAGGAAAAGAGAAATGAGTTGTTAATGCAAAGTAATATGCAAATTCAGAAGATTGAGAACTGAAACAAGTTAGTTTTAGATAGTTCAGAATTTCAGTTTTTAAAAACAGAAAAACACATACGGTTTCAAAACCTAATTTCAAAAACAAATATGCGAAATTGATTTTTTAATTTTCGGTTTTTAAAAACAAAAAATCATTTTAAAAAACAGACATGAAACAAGCCCTGTGTATAGTCATTTTCAACAAAAGGGTAAGTCAAAATAAAATATCTGAAGTCGATCATTTAAATTAAAACGAGCTAGATTGTTGAATATTCACAAGCCTGTGAATTGTATGGCATTGAAAATGAGCAAGATTGTCGATAATAATTAGGATAACTCAGCCATAAATTAAATCAGATAATTAGTTCTTAACAGGTGATTTGCACATTGAATTAAACAGAATCAAATTAAATTTCCAAAGTAATTATACTAATTAATAAATATTATAAACTCAAGTCAAAAGAATTAGTACCCGGAAGGAACAACATGGTGACGTAACATGGGTCTATAACCGTTTTCTGGCATTGTAGCAACGGCCAAATCAGACTGATGAGGAGAATATGCTCCCAACCTAAAATAGTAACAAAATGTCATACCTTAAGTTACCAATTTTCTCATAATAAAATAATTATATACAATAACTTCAATTAATTAATTTAATAAAAGAATTTACCTCATACTAGAGTACCCAGGAGGCTGGTACATAGGAAGTTGCATAAAGTGTTGAGTGAACTGCCCTTGTGGCCTAAAAGAAAATTAATTAATTGTGGTTTATACATTGATTGCCTAGAATTATAAATTAATCAAGCAATCTCTAACAATACATTTAATTTTTAAAATGAAGCTGAAGAATCATACATAATAAGTATCATTATCAATATAGTGAATAAGAGGAACACAAGTAGTGCATGCATGTCACATTAATTACCTGGGGTTTTGAACCATGTGAGGTGGTGTCCAAGGTCTTGGACTAGTGCTGAATGGTCCATTTGGTATTCCTGTGCCAGTCCTTGCTCTTGTCTCCACCTATTATGAAGATTTCTTAAGATTTTATAGAAGTTTTAATATTATACTATGTACCAACATCTTTAAATTTCACTTAACATATATTGTCGTACCTATATTCTAATATTTTAAAAAAAATTATTGTATCTACTAAAAATTAAAATTACCTTAACTGCATTTTATAATTTTTCATTGTTTTTTTTAATTTTTATATAAATAAAGATGCCAATATCACTGGTTTTCTTTTCTGGTCAAGCAATATCACAAGGGTCAAATAATTCATGAGGCTTGGTGCCTCTCCTTCTAGTCTGAACTTTGTTTTAATTAACAATTAGAGGTGGGTATATGGGTCAGCCTGTCCGGTTCACATGGGTCCGTGGGTTCAATGGGTTGGCTCGCAAAGCCTACTTTTTTTATGGTCTAGCTTTTTGGTGATCCACATAAATTGGCGGTAAAAAGGCTAGCCCACGAGTCAAACGCATTTAATCTAGAGTTTAAAGGTGGGAGGGATTAAGACTACTCAATTTTAAAAACTTCACAATCTCTTTATATATAAGAATCATAAATCTATATATTAAAAAGGATGGTGCCACTTCTAATAAGGATGATGCTAATTCTTTCCACCGAGTTTAACAATTTATAAATAGTTCTCATTTTTTGGACCCAAACCTACCAGGGGCGCTAGTTTTGCCGGCCAAATCACAAACTGTGGACTCAGCTTAATCATACAGTAATAAGTTATAGGATGATAATACTCACAAGATGTTGTAGGAACAAAGCTTGAGAGAATGATGAGTGGCGATTGATTCCAAGGAGAGCATTGTTTGGAATCAAGGGTTGATTGTTAGTTGTACCTTCACCTTGAAGGCTGCATAGAAATGAGAAAAATTTCTTAAGAAAAAAGAGAATTGAAAAATAACGGCACATAGTATATATACTAAAACTTTATTTCAAATAAAAAGAAAGATATTCAACCAAAAAAGTCCAGCAAAGTTGGTAAATAACCATATCGCTTAATTAAGCTAACTAGGAATTGATTCCACACACGTGTATGAAAAATATTTAAGGAAATAGTTCTTATTATTGTTTGATTTTATTAGTTCTCACACTTTTTATCATTAAAGAATTGGTCCTTGTATATGACAAAGTCACGTAAGGACTAATTCCTTAACAAAATAAAAATATAGGAATTAAAATCAAAATTTATAAAGTATAGGAGCTAAAGTGTAAACTAACATAAAATAGAAGGACTAACATAAACTAAAATATATTTTTTTTTTGCTATTATAAACTAAAATATTTCGTTGGAAGAGATTCTACCTCCTTTAGCTATTATTTCTCTCCTTCAAATAGGTCTGGCCGTTTGGGACGGTTTGGTTTGTATTTTCATTTTTTTTTTTTTCTAACTTCATTTCTTGAAAATTGTTTTCATTTTCAAAATTTGGAATTCTAAAAATGTGTTTGGTTTGACCATTTTTACGGTTGAATCAGATATTTTTTTTGTAGAAACCTTAAAAAATATATAAAAATAAATATTACTTAAAGTTGGCTCTTTTCATTTTAAAAAATAATAATAATAATTGAAAAATAAAAAAAATATAATGAAAGAATATAATTTCCCTATCCCATCCCATCTAATCAAACCCACCTATCTTGAGGTAAAGGAGATTTCAAAAGTGAGTGAGTCATTTTTACAAACACTTCATATGCCTAAGGTAAGAGGAAACATATCTTTCTAAATGTAAAACCAAAAAGAAAGGGAAAAAAGATTAAAAAAAAAACAGAGATGGACAATAAGAATGATTTTTTCTTAGCTCTCTTTCTGATGGAAACATTTTCAACAACCGATCGGAACATGTTTTCTTCATTTGTTCATTCTCAGAGAAAATGAAAACAGAAAATGATGATACCAAATAGGGCCTTAGCATTCGGTTGTTATTTAGAATAAAACTTATATAAAAAAATATTGATAAAAATATTCGTAGGAGTCTAGGAAACATACCTAAGTGAACTCTCATCCGGGGATCGGTTACGCCGACCAATGTATCTTACAATACCTCCTCTATAGATCCTATAGTATCTTGTAATGCCTCCATCATAGACCAATAATGCCTGGTAATCAACATATCAAAAAGCTTAATTAAATATTCCTTCGGTTCCTATTTAACTATTTGGAGAAAAAAAAAATTTTGTTTTTATTTATTTGTCCATTCATATTTTCAATGTAACATTAATTGTACTTTTACCAATTCTAACTTTATGTTTTATTGGAGGCTAATCAATGCTCCACTATCTAACCAATCAAACAATGAGAAATAAAGGGTATTATATAGAGTTCAAAATTTATTTTGAGCAAAACTATAACAATTATTATACTTATTAATATGTGTGATTTTCTCTCTCTGAAGTTAAATATGAATGGAAGGAGTAAAATAAAGCCAACAGTACATAATATAATGGAACAATGTTTTGAAAATTGAAATGGCTTGGTCAGTCAAAACCGGTTGGACCGCGAACTAGCCAGCTTATCGGTCCATATTACTCAATAAATGAGAGGTGTTATGGTAAAAGAAAGTTAAACGTGCACAAAAATTCTTAAAAGGTCCTATAAAATAGGATAAACAAAAATTTTTTAGAGAGTCTTGTATTTTGGGACGAAGAGAATATATATTTAAGTGTTAAATTACTAAAATAATCAAATATGTACATTTAATAGTGACTGGAATGACCATGGTCTGATCACTAAATTGTGAAGCTGTGCTTGACCAGTTTAATGATCAACCTGATTTTCAAAACATTGGAATGGAAAATTGTTTTGGAATTGAAGGTCAAGAAAATGGCTCAATATATAGAATAAAAACTTATAGTAGTACTACCTAATAAATAAATGCTTATCATAACATTTCATTTCAATTGTTTGAAGTTATTTTAATTTGTAAAGCTTGTATTTCTTTTACAATTCCTAAGCTATATATAAAACAACATTTTTCTTTATCAATAAACTAGCATTGGGCCTAAACGAATTTCACCAAAACCATCAATTCAAAGTGGAATAGAATTGCTAGAAAAATAAATTGGGTTAAAAGAAATAAGTACTTCAATTCAAATTAAGAGTGAATTCATTTTATTTTTTTTTACGATACACACCTATATACTCATTTTATAAAAGCTTCAATCATTAACATGAATACATGTAAGATGTGTCAATGTACATTTTTATTAGTATAAGACAAATGGATATGACTATGATTTACCAAGGCATGCAAAGAGGGGCGTATCATATGAGACCATTGATTAATTATGAGAAATAAAGATATTAATATATATCATTAGATCTTATTTAAATGGTAAGATTCAAGTAATAAATGTATTTATGTGCACATTTAAAAAAATCATGTGCATTTATTATTTGAATCTTAACGATTCAAACAAGATATAATAGTCAATATAAATATTCACATTTCTCACAATAAGAACATGTTATCACTTGATATGTTACTGGGTGTATATATATAAAAGAATTATGAATGTTCTAATTTTTCACAATAAGCAATTGTTCTCACTAGATATATTTCTATATATATATTTATATAGCGTATCTAGTGAGAAGTTTAAACATGTGAGAATATGAGAACCATGAATCTTGACCATACAACCACGTATTTATGATACGCCCTCTATATATATATAAAAAAGAATTATGAATTTACCACTCGAGCTGGAGAGTTTGGTAACAGAGATGGCGGATTCTGAAATAGACATACAAGATAAAACATATCAATTGTGACTGAATTAGCAATAAAAACTTATGTATGTTTTATATCAATAACAAAAATGCAAAAATAATTAAGAAGTCAATAACTAAATAGAAAATGGAATCCACTTTAATTTATTTATAAAAACTCGTAAATTTTGATCAATAATGAAATTGAATATATTAGTGAAAAGTATAAATAAGTTCATCGAAAAATTAGTTGATTCAAATAAGATATAGTGGTCAATATTAGTGTTCACAATTCTCACAATAAGTAGTTGTTTCAACTTGATATGTTCTCAGGTGTGTGTATATATATATATAAAGAATCATGAATTTACCACTTGAGCAAGAGTGCTTGGTAGTTGAGATGGCGGATTCTGAAATAGACATACAAAGTAAAACATATCAATAGTAACATAATTAGTAATAAAAATTTATGTATGTTTTATATTAATAAGAAAAATGCCATAATATTTAAGAAGTCAATAACTAAACAGAGAATGGAATCCACTTTAATTTATTTATAAAAACTCATAAATTTTGAACAATAATGAAATTGAATATATTAGAGAAAAGTAAAAATAAGTTGACCAACAAATTATTTGATTCAAACAAGATATAATGATCAATATGAGTGTTCTAATTTCTCATAATAAGCAATTGTTTTCATTAGGTATGTTTCTATATATATATATATATTAGGCGTATCTAATGAGAAATTTAAATATGTGAGAACATGAGAACTATGAATGTTGACCATACAACCATGCATTTATGATGAGAGAAAAGATTTTAATACATGGTTATATGGTCAAGATTTATGGTTCTTATGTTTTCACATGTTTAAAGTTCTCACTAGATAAGTCTCATATATATATATATATATATATATATATAAAGAATTATGAATTTACCACTCGAGCTGGAGAGTTTGGTAACTGAGATGGCGGATTCTGAAATAGACATACAAGATAAAACATATCAATTGTGACTGAATTAGCAATAAAAACTTATGTATGTTTTATATAAATAACAAAAATGCCAAAATAATTAAGAAGTCAATAACTAAATAGAAAATGGAATCCACTTTAATTTATTCACAAAAACTCGTAAATTTTGATCAATAATAAAATTGAATATATTAGAGAAAAATATAAATAAGTTGACCGGAAAATTAGTTGATTCAAACAAGATATATTGGTTAATATTAATGTTTACAATTCTACAATAAGTAATTGTTTCAATTTGATATGTTCTCAGGTATATTATATATATATATATATATATATATATATATAAATATAAAGAATCATGAATTTACCACTTGAGCAGGAGTGCTTGGTAGTTGAGATGGCGAATTCTGAAATAGACATACAAGGTAAAACATATCAATAGTAACATAATTAGTAATAAAAATTTATGTATGTTTTACATCACTAAGAAAAACTTATCAATTTTAAAACAAGCCAATCGGAGTTGAGGGAGAGTATTAAGAATAAGAGTATTTGGTTAGTTAGAGTTAGAAGAGTTGTAATAAGATCATCAGTTGGTCAGTTAAATTGATCTTATCTTTCTGCAATGTTTTATCTATAGATAGAGTATATACTCTATTATGTGAGAAAAGCAAAAATAATTATCTTGATTCTATTCTAATTACTCTTTTGTCATGTTTTCTAAAACTCTAAAGCATAAAAAAAATGTGAAATAAATTGTAAAAAAAAAAAAAACCCCATTTTTTTGTTTTTTTTTATTAAAAGCCTTTCTGGCCAAACTCTTTCAGACCCAACCCATCTAAGAGGTGTGCTAATGTGGGTTAGGACCTTATCAGTTGGTCTGACCCGTAAAAAATAATGACGGTTTTGATAGTGGTTGTGCTAATAAGGTTAACTTATTGTTCAAACAATGATTGGGCTGATAAGGTTCAAACATGAAGGGTTTAGGGATGACAATGAGTAGTGTACATATTATCCTCATACCCGCGTATTAAAAAAATCTTCATACTTGTCCTTATACCTACACGGGTAGAAACTTTTATCACTATCCCCGTACCCATACTCTCGACCCACATTTTTACTAAGTGTAGAATGAAAAAATTGAATAAAAAGCTTTAATTATTAACAAGACTCCGACAACCTTATTAAAAATTATTTTCAAATTATTCTTACATAATAAAATATAAAAAGATAATTATTAAGTAAATACAATAAAAAGAATTTTAAATTATGAAGTATAACACATGTAGTCTTTACATTTAGGATTTCACATTTTTTTCATTGTTGTATAATCTTATGTTTATCTTGTATTATATTAATAATAATACATAACAATATATATATATAATATGTAAAATTATATAAATAAATTATTTTAATTTTATCTATATGTATATATATAATGCAGGTATGAGGCAGGGTGAATAGTATAGTACCTATATACTCGAGCTTGTACTAATCCTCATTAAATTTTCTGTGCAAATAGTCATACACGAGCTGATACTCATTGAGCAGGTATTTACCTTACTCGTTTTGACTATTTTCATTAGGTATGAGTCCAATTGCGATCCCTATAAGGGTTCAACACTATGATATGAAATTTCAAAAAAAAAAAGTGGTTGTAAGTAGTCATTGCCACAATTACTTTTTCAAAACCAGGTTTGAACCTAAGGGAACCCATTTGACTTCACAAGTTAAAAGAATTAGGCCAAAATAACACAAATTTTTGTGAGCTTCTTTGTCAACCATCTAACCCTATATGTGAGCTGGTTTTAGCAGGGTTAGCGCACACGTTGGGATCCGCTTTGATAGCTTAAATATCTATTATATAGTTTAATATGTCTTATGTGATTGAATTGATCTACTCTAGTGACTTGCAATGACCACTAACTTAATAGCCTAAAATCCTAATTAGCCATTGACATAATCGATTTAGATAACACTTCTTTACCATAGAAAACCCACGCCTATATTGAATGTTCTTATGCATATTCTCACGGTACTCGATGAATGTTACACGAACACTCAGAAAATATATGTAAAAATGGATAGATTTGAATACACTTACTTGGTTTTCCATAGAGGCTGAAGCAGATAGGGCTGCCGATTTCTATCCTTCTGACGGCGAATGAGTTTTGTAGATAAAAACGATGTTTGCAGGTCACAAGAACACATGTACTTATAGAACAATACAATCACCACTAAAAAAAATACTCGAACCATATTCATAGTTCAAAAGTATTTCGCGCATTTATTATTTCGTATTTAATTTACTTCCATCCATAGAAATTATTTTAGTAAAGATAATAATTTAAAAGTAATCATTGTAATTATATTTATTTAGAAAATATTTAAATTTTCATTATTTAGATTAACAAATGAAAAATATATTTTATTTAATTGTAGAGAAATTTGACACAAACTTAGGTAGCGTTTGGTAATGGTACAAAATAAAATGGAATGGAATGATACAGAGTGAAACAGAACAGAATCGTGTATTATGTTTAGTGACCATGGAACAGAATAGAACGATATGTACTATTTTGTATTTAATGCGGATTAAAATATAAAAAAAATTTATAATACATATAAAATTTTACTTTACTTGATAGAAAGTATAAAATTAAAGGAAAAACAAAAAAGTATATTTTTATTTTTTTTTTAAATTATGAGTATAACTAAATAATAATTTTAAAATATATTAAATTTTATTAATATTTTACGAAAAAATAATTTATTAAATAAAAATTTCTCTCAATAAATATAATTATTAAATATATTTTTAAAAATAATTATTAAACATAAATTATGTTGAATATATTTTTATTATGTAAATTTAAAAAAAAACAATATTTTTTAAAAATATTCTTTGATTGGAAAAAGATAATATAAGGTTTAAGAAATTTAAATATATATGATTTTATTAATAAAAAATTACTGTAGAAAAATAATGATACTTCTTCTGTATATTGTTATGTTCTGTTCTCTTATGTTTCACCCTTTTCAATGGAACCAATCTGTCTCGTTCATTAGTCTCCCTGTCCAAGCAGGGAACAATACACAGTATCCTATTATGTTAAAACATGTCTGCCAAACGCTACACACCTGTCAAACGCTACCTTTGGTTGTTTAGCGTCGGTCTGGACCAACACAAAATTAGCACCGGCTAAAAGCCGACGAAAATTTGAAAAAAAATTAAAAGAAAAGATTTGAGTGCATTTTGGGGTTAGGATCGGCTGGACCAACGCTAATTTAGCGTCGTCCAGGCCAACGTAAAAAAATAATGTTGCCCTTCAATGTAAAAGTACACTTTTTTCGACACAAAATCTGACATGTCAACACGTTTGCATCGGCCTTTTAGCGTGGGCCGACCAACGCAAATAAGTAGCGCAAAGGAGAACGCACAGCACCCTCATCCCCCTTTGTCATTAATTTAACTAAAAAAACACTCATTATCTTTTTCTCTCACTCTCTTATCCTCACCACTACAACTCAAACTGTCACTACCGAAAAACCTCTCCCTCTCTCACACCTTGTGTCGTCGCCGCCGCCACCCAACCTCTCCCTCACTCCCCTCTTGGGCTGCCACCACCACCACCCAACCTCTCACCTGGGCCACCACCACTCACCACACTTCCTCTCTACATTTTTGTTCATTCCTTATTACCCAAACTTCTCTCTCACCTAAAGCTCCTCCATATTCGCCCCCACCACCTCCTTCTCCAAGTTTGCCGCCACCTCCAACTTAGTCACCCACCAACCAAGTAGTTGAGGTTTCATTTTAATCCTTTTTAAATTTTAGGTTATTTTTATGATTATTTTGTTGATGAACAATATTGTGAGTGGATTTAATTTAGATGGTAAAATAATACTCCCTCTGATCCACAATAAGTGTCACATTTAGATGTTCCACACAGATTAAGAAATACATTTAATTGTCTTAATTTTATAAAAAATAATACTAATATTCCATTGGAAGTATAAAGTAACCTATAATATGACATTGAAATTGAAAATTGATAATTAATATTGTATTGGGATTAAAAAGTGACATATAATATGGACCAAGTTAAAATGGCCAACATGACACTTATAGTGGACTGGATGGAGTATTAGTTAAATTTATGTGTTTAAACGTATTTAGAATTTAGATTAGCTTGCAAATTTTGTAATTAATTATGCTTTTTACCTAATATTTAGTATAATTAGAACTTTAATAATAATTTGTGTTAATTTAGTTCATGAAGAAGGTTATAATTATTCTAATTTCAAGTTTTTTTTTTTACCTAAAACATGAGTTTAGTTAGATTTGCAATTAGGACTCACTCTATTTAGATTATATGAGACTTGAATTATCTCACAATGTAATTAAAGTATTGATACTTTGTTAGCGTAAATTTAGTGTTAGTTATAACTATTTTAATTCATGATTAAGTAATTTAGTGAGATTTGGTTATTAAGTATTAAAGTATTGATACTTTATTACTATGTATTTTTTTTCTATGTTGAATGATTATTATTTGTGGATTAATTTATATTATTTAATTAATTATTATATTTAGGTATATTTCAAAATAAAAAAAAAAAACCAATTTTTTTAAAATGTCTCATTAATTAACGAGGGTCAAAAGCCCTCGCAAATTAGCGTTCAAATTAGCGTGAGCTTTTGGCCCTCTCTAATTAGCGTCGGTCATTGGCCATCGTTAATTTGTGTCGGCTTCACGCCCACTTTTGGGTGTGCATTAGCCGCAGAATTTGCGAGGGCTTGGCCCTTGCTAAATTTAATGAGGACTTTTGGCTCACGCTAAGTTTTAGCTTATCACTCTGGCGCGTTGTCCCCGTGATCGACACTAAACTAAATTTAGTGAGGGCTTTTGGCCCACACTAATAACAAACATTCTTGTAGTGAGGTTAACTAATGTAATTTAAGAAAATTAATTAATATTCTTCGTTGATAAAATTAGAAGGTTAAGTTCATAATTTAGTTCTATACATGTAATTTATTTTTGTTTCGAACCTTATATTAAAAAAACTTCATTTCAGTCTTTATACGTGTTGGCATTTATATTTTTGTCGGTAAATGTCATCCAATTTTTTTTTTTTAGTCTCTAAATAATTCCTCTAAAGACAAGTGATTAAACATTCATCCATCTTTATGGGCTAAAATTAAAAATGTTATCAATACTATTTGTAGGAGTAAAATATTATCTAATGATTAAATTGTGTACGGACCAAAACAAAAATGAGTGTCATTTGTAGGGACTAAATTTTTTATTTGACCAAGTTATTATCTAATGATTAAATTAACTATTTGATTTCGGTACGTGTTCCTCATTTTTGTTTTAGTCCATACATGCTAAAGACTTTCCTTGTAATCCCTACACTACTAAACATGTCTGCGTTTATGTTTTTAGTCCCTCCGTCTTTGCACCATTCGTTCATACTTACGTGGCATGTTGGGAATAGATTTTATCGAAACTAATATGAAAAAATTAAATGAATATATGTACAGCGACTAAATGAAAAAAATAAATGTGCATATATGGACTAAAATAAATTATTAATACATATAAGGATTAAAATGAGCAACACCAACACACTCCAAGTGTCCAGCCTTTATGGTTAGAAGTTTCATTAGCCACCTAGGACGAAGACTAATGTCGTAAGTAGGAAAACAGACGACAAAGTCCAATCAATAAAAAAAGACTTGTGTATGGACTAAAAGAAAAGTTTTTTGACATATAGGGCAAAAGCAAAAGTAAGAAACACATATAGAAACTAAATAGTTTATTTAATCTTATCTAATTTTCTATTATACCTTTGTTAAAATTTATAACAATTAATAATCTTTCTTATAATGAATGCATAAACTGATAAACGAACGAGTGTACAAGAGAAAAAAGAGTGGTTGACATTCTTAAACTTTTAATTTAACAAATAAAAAGAAACAAAGCTTTTTCAAAACAGCAAGAAATAAAAAGAATGAAGGAAGTACCTGGTTGAATAAACTTTTTGCTCTATCTTATTTTCTCCTCATAATTGCATAGAAAATATTTCATGTGAGACCCACATATTTATCATATCTTGTTTTTTATTTGTCTTACTCAAATATAATATACTAATAAGAGTATTTGTGTAGTGATAAATGCAACCAATGGTTTCAGTCGAAGAACTATGATACGAGTAGGATACCAATTGAAAAGGTTAGTCTAAATACGCTTGTGAGATCAATCTTTAACCCTAGTGGGTGGGAGAATATGAAAAACAAAATGTATATAAACTTTATAGTTATTTTAGATAAACAAAGAGTCAATTCTAGTTTAGTCCTTAATATGTGTCAATTATTTTAGTCTCAAACATTACATAACTTTCACTTCAATTGTTGACATATAAAATAATTATTTACATCAGTTGTAAGCTTGAATAAGGATGATGCAATTTTTTAGTTAAGAGACAATAAGAACTACCACTTAAGAGATATACAACGGGTTTTTCAATATCAAAAATCTTATTACAATCTTATTATGCTTCTTTTTTGTCGGGAGTCGGGAAGGTGATAGTGATTTTGCATCACGCAGGATCGAATCCTGAACCATAGGAGCACATGACCCGTTAGTTAACACATTCTAAAATGGCAAGTCATTACTAAAAAATGTTAGTTAGATTTAGAAAAAGTGATAGAAGTCCCATATCGGCTAGCTAAATGACTATAATAGAATATGGATGGTATGACAATTTATTTTCTATAAAGTATAAACTAACTTTTAAAAGTGAATTAGGTCTAAAGCCCAAATTTAAGAGAATGTAACAATTACGATAGATGGTGTGCTTAGCATAGGGTTTCATTAGCCTTTTATATTAATAAAAAAGAAATGAATTAGAATTACTATAATTTCAAATGGGTTTGTCTAACTTGTGCCAATGGACACAAGTTAACAATGATTAATTTAAATTTTTTAATGATTTAATTTATTTCTTTTACTATACCCTGAGTGCGGCCACTAAACCCCTAACTACCAACTACTTAGTAATTTCATTTTTCTTACAATTTTATTGGCTACTAATTATTGTTAACTTGTGCCGTTAAAAAAACTCATTTCAAATTATTGTCGTTTGTTTAAGCTTTCACGTGCTATAAAGTAAAATAAATGATTATGATTTTGCTGCGTGTGTTTCAAAGCAGAGATTTTTTTTTTTTTGTTTTAGCTTCCATTCATAGTCAATTTGCGATGATAATAAAAATTAATCAAACCGGACATTATCAAGTTCAAGTGACAATGCTGCCAAGAAAAAAGAATAAAAAGGAAATTATAGACATTTAAAAGAACTTAAATAGACATGCCTTTTGTTTCTTTTTAAGATAAATTTGTAGAAGAAGTACTAGGAAATTAATTTAGAAATATTAACAGATATATCATGTATTACGCAATTAATTAAAAGGTTTAACTATAATTTGGACAGTAATATTTTATTTTATGTGCATTTTAGTATAAAATTTTTGAAACTATACATCTTTATTACATGGACATGGTTAAAACCATCTCTAATTCAGATAAAAATCCTTGCTAAATGTTATTTTTGTATTAAACTACACATTCAAAAAGTTAAAAGAGCAAAACATGCACTTTATAAGTTATTTTGTACTAGAGTGCATATGAAGTAAAATACTAGTGACCAATTTGTAATTAACCTTATTTAAAAATATAAAGTTAAAAAATTAAAAATATTATTTGTATAAAGATTACTTTATATTGATAATAAAATAAATAAATAAATAAAACACATACTTTTAAAGCATTCAGACATTTTAGGTTAAAATTTTTATTGTGATTATAAAGAATGGAGACTTTTTTACCTATAGTAGATAGATAGATGAATCATTTCATATACATTTGTCAAACAATTTTCCTAATCATTCAAATATAAAAATAGGATAAAAGTGTTTCAATAGAATCTAAAAACATTACAAGCGTGAGTTTTTACTTTTATTCAGTATAAAGTTTATCATGACTATTAAGGCACAAGGATAACTTTGCAATTTCTCTAAAGTTGTCAAGGGTTCTTTAGAAATTACGTACATCTCTCGATGTTTCTATTTTTGGTCGTTATTTATCATTTACTACATATAGATTTTTTTGTTTCTGTATATAAGGATTGTTCTGTTCTATGTAAAAAATAAATTTATTTCCTTCCATAAAATAAATTTATTCAGATTTTAATTCTTCTCTCTCTATTTGCGCTCTATCTTCGCAATCACCTTATATGGTATCAGCAGTTTTCATGGCTTTCGCATCATAGAACTTAACTCTTCAAACTTTTTCGAACCTCGTCTCATCCAAATTGAGTAAAGACAACAACCAAACATGAAGACAACATGTTGAAGCAACCATAAAGGGATTTAGGCGGTTCAAGAAATATCGTCTTGGCAAAGATTTTATAAATTTTTTGAGATACTTTTAAAAAATAAATGATTATTTCTTTTGAGAAAAACATTTTTAAACATTGTTCTGTATATAAGCATTTTTCTTCTATGTAAACAATAAATTCATTTCCTTCCATAAAAATAAAATTTATTCAAATTTTAATTCTTCTCTCTCTATATGCGCTCTAACTTCGCGGTCACTTTACATGGTATCAGCAGTTTTCATGACTCTCGCGTCACGGAACTTAACTCTTCAAACTTTTTCGAACCTCGTCTCATCCAAATTGAGTGAAGACAACAACCAAACATGAAGACAACAAGCTTAAGCAACCATAAAGGGATTTAGGCGGTTCAAGAAACATCGTCTTGGCAAGTATTTTATAAATTTTTTGAGATACTTTTAAAAAATAAATAATTATTTCTTTTGAGAAAAACATTTCTAAACATTGTTCTGTTCTATGTAAACAATAAATTCATTTCCTTCCATAAAAAAAAATTTATTCACATTTTAATTCTTCTCTATCTATCTGCGCTCTATCTTCGCAGTCACCTTACATGGTATAAAACTTTTTCGAACCTCGTCTTATCCAAATTGAGTGAAGATAACAACCAAACATGAAGACAACAAGCTGAAGCAACCATAAAGGGATTTAGGCGGTTCAAGAAACATCGTCTTGGCAAGGATTTTATAAATTTTTTGAGATACTTTAAAAAAATAAATGATTATTTCTCTTGAGAAAAACATTTCTAAACATTGTTATGTATATAAGCATTATTCTGTTCTATGTAAACAATAAATTCATTTCCTTCCTAAAAAAAAATTTATTCAGATTTTAATTTTTCTCTCTCTATCTGCGCTCTATCTTCGCGGTCACTTTACATGGTATCAGCACTTTTTCATGGCTTTCGCGTCACATAACTTAACTCTTCAAACTTTTTTGAAACTCATCTCATCCAAATTGAGTGAAGACAGCGACCTAACATGAAGACAACAAGTTGAAGCAACCATAAAGGGATTTAGACGGTTCAAGAAACATAGTCATGACAAGGATTTTATAAATTTTTTGAGATACTTTTGAAAAATAAATAATTATATCTTTTGAAAAAAACGTTTCTAAACATTTACTTAAGTGAATGGAATCTGAAATTACAAATATGATCGAGCACTAACAATCACGGACTTGTTTGAATTTTTTTAATAATTAATTTGATTATGCAAGCATTGCAGTGATCTCTTGATCCATTGGTAAACTTGATTTTAGAGCCTCTCTGTTTTCTTTTCAAGACTTTCTTACCTGTCTTGGTACTGTGCAATTGGTTATTATCGAAAAATTATTGAGAGATTGCATACGTAAATTTTTTATCGACTAATTTTTCATTGATGTAATTATAGTTGGTTTGCTGAGAAAATCATTTTATGTCACGACTTGAACCGTCGATGGTAAACAACAGGAGATACTAAAGTGTCATGATGTCATGTGTTATCAGTTATTTGTAGGTATCACTTTCACCTAAAACAAAAATCACATATATTAAGTCAAAATTTATTATTTATATAATTTAAAATTAAACTCAATCACTTTTATTAATTAAAGGAAATATTTAAAAAATGTAATAAATACTTTTTATTTGTGTAATAAGTGTTGATAAAAAAAGAAAATCTCTATTTTTTTTGTTTAATTGCTTATAAATAAAAACCGAGGGAGTAATGTGCAATTCTTGTTCTTATAATATCAACGAGTGAGACAAATCACTTCCAGAATGCAATTTTTGCTTAAGAGTTACTTATGAGATTCTGTCATACATTTCAACTGGATTGGAATAGACAAGAAATTTAGTATTGGAAGGGGTTATGGCTCCCACTCTTCTAAATACTTATATACTGTCACAACATGTGAAACTTGAGATGAGGTCACTTTGCAATTTGATGCAAATCTGAATTGGATCGGTTTGGGTTTAAGATAGGTCCACAAACTTAAATTTGATTGTATTTCTTGCTAGAAAATTCTAATTGTAGTGATTCCAAATCGAGAAAAAAGTTCACCATCTGAATTGCAAGTCTAGATCAAATGATCGAAAATAGATGAGTAAAACAAGATATATGAACGCAATTAAAAACTAATAGAAATCAAAGTTGTAAGACAAACAAAAACTAAAACACGTAACAGAAATCCATTGTGATGGCGTCTATTCTCCCATTGTTCAACTCTCGTATGGATCTCCTCGGTGTATTCTCTCAATATGCTTTGAATTTGAGCAATGAAAGCATCGATTGGCGATCTTTGAATCTCATCAAAAGAACACAACTATCACATATTCCTTTGCCAACTCTTAGGCTCATGATACCAAATGATGTGAGTTCCCTTGCAAGAATTCTGAAATGGATCGACTTGGGTCAAAAATAGGGTCACAAACTTGAACCCAAATGCATCTCTCGCTAGAAAACTCTGATTGATGTGATTCCAAATTGAGAAGAAAGTTCACAATTGGAATTGCAAGTTTAGATCAATAATGACAAAAAATAAATGCTAAAAACATGAGAAACAAACAATTGAAAAACTGACCGAATTTGAATTTTCTATGACGCTGAACAAACAGGAAAATGAAGAGGAAGAAAGGATAGCAAGGCGCCACAATCCGGAGATTAATACGCGTTAATAGAACGCTACAAGAAGTTAGAAATTCTTTATAAGATCAAGTTTGGTTCATCCTTGGCTCATCCAAGAACCCAAGTGACAAAGCTCTCACCAAGGAATAATCTTCAGTTTTTACTAATATTAAATCTGAAATCACAAGTACATTGAGTTCCTATTTATAAGCCATGTGGGCTACTCCAGGTAAATGAAAATACTACTCCACTATCATACTATACTAATTAACCATGTGTAGATAAATGCATGTAACATTAATTCCTAAATTTTTTTTTTTTAAAAAAAATACACTTAGAAAATAACCCACTAATAAATATAGCCCCTTAGTGCACCACTAGATGACTAGAACACTAGAAAGTATTAATATCACCTAGGGAATACAAACGGCCATCTGAAAATTCTCCCCAAAAATTCACAACAAAATTAAAATAAAAATAAAAATAACATTATTAATAAGTTAATAATCAGTGTAAATGAAAAGATAAGATCTAAACACCAACACTGATCCCTATCCATATCCTAATGCTATTTCTTTCGCATACTAATTTGAGCAAGAAATTATGCTCTTGATTGACATTATTATGTAGTTGAAAACAAAAGGGCTACACTTATAATGGGCTCCATTAGTCACCTTTCCAATTGAGACCAAACACTGTGTATTTAACATTAAACATGCTGCTGTGTGAATTAAGTGTTGAACATCATAACATATTAGACAGATATTTCTTAAGCAAGAACTGAGGCTTAAACCTCTGTTTTTCAATTGATCACATCAAAGGCTGCACATAACAAACCTTTAATTATCATTGTTTCTTCTGCCTTTCTCAAGCTATGTGATTTTGGAACCAATAAAAGACATTTTTGCCTTCAATCTTACCATACTCAATTTTACTCCAAATGAGATGTAGAACTGACTGAAGACTAGAGGATCATGACAACTAATAAACAAAACATCCAATGATTCCATTCAATTCTGAATGTTTTTATCATAAAATAAAATAAGATTAAAAAAAAAAAGAGTTGTGAGAATGAGTGACATTAAGTAAAATCCAAACCCTTGTGTGATTAATTGTTACCGCATTAAGCTAAACCAGAATCACACTAACCCAATCGATGCCAGAAACAGCATCCACCAGACAAATCTAAAGAAATGCAGACCTGAACCATAAACAAATAAAAATGGAAAAATTAGTGAGAATTATGAGAGAGAACCTTGATGAAATGAACCAAACGGCTCAAGCTTGCACGCTCAAGCAACTACTACTATATATTTGATAATATCAGTACTTAATTTGCGATGTAACAAAACTAACTAGTTGAATTTACATACAAAATGGTTACTAGTCTATTACCACAGCTGCCATTGTCACAATTAAAATAAAGAAACACGTCTACAACTATTATCTACTTCATACTTTATGTTCTTGTCTGATGCACAAAAACAAGCCTTTGCTGCAGCATCTATATACCACCATCTTGAGCAAATGAAATGATTCTTCGAACTGAACCTTGATTCTACGGCATTGAGATTTCCATCTGTTTTCTGCTGGCTTTGAAAAATCCAAGCATTATATGAGACCACACAAAACCAACATGGTCAAACACTAAACACAATTATTATTTAAAAGAGTAATGCTATAGTCTCCTACTTATCCTCCTATTACCATATAAGGTATGAAATTAAATGCACTTTCAATCTTCAAACCATAAAAAGCATTAAAAATATTCTTTAATGAGTAAGTAGGAGGATTTGTAGGAACATCGAATAAGAGGATTTAGAATTACTCTATTTAAAAAACTGAACAAAATACAAAATAAAACTTTAAATGCTCACTTTCATGATCAAAAGGCACAAATAATTATTTGAAAAACAGAACACAAAATAAAAGTCAGCATGGTGTTAAGGTACAATGGATACCTAGTAAGAAATTGATCAGTTCCACGAAGATGTTCACACTCTCCCTAGGATGCTTTGCAGTGAAACAGCTGAACAAAAAGTTAAAATTTCACAGAAGCTATTCATCGGTGATGGCAACTGGGGCACTCTCCTCCAAACACAATTCCCAGATTCACTAGAAACCTCACACACACAAGCAGGATGATGCATCTGGAATTTGCTTTCATTGAAGACGTACACAAGATCCCCCATCCCAACACATTTAAAACTTGAAATCTTGGAAACTTCATCACCACCGTCAAACAAGCTACAAAGCAAGTCATGGGGCATCACAGAAATTTCGGTGAACTCCATGGTCTTCTCATCAACTTTCCACAACTTAATGAAAGATCCATGAGTCCAAACACAGTGGCCAGCCAAAATAAGCTGTTCCCTGCCAGCAATCAAGAAAGATTTCATAACCCCCGGAGGCCCAATGGTTCGAAACTTCCTCCAAACCCGTTGGTGCAAATCAAAGGAAGAAACAAAACCATTGTACATGTGATGTAATACATAAAACTTGCCCTTAAACAAAGCAGCAGATGAGGAATGGCAGAGGTCTACTGATCTGATTTTTTCAGGGAGAGGAGGACCAACATCCCAAGATTCCATAACAGGGTCGTAAATTTCCACATCGAAATCCATAGGGTGTTTAGGAACAGGGTCATTTAAGTCAACCAAGAAGTGAAGGTACTTGGGCACACCAACAACAATGAACTTTGGGCGAAGCCCAACAGACCCATCATTTAAAACACCAACAAGAGGGTTATATCTCAAGGAGTGGAGAGGAGGGGTGGCCTGCCAAAAGGGGTGAAAGATGGAGGTGTAGAGAAACTCAGGGTAAGTGATGAACAGGAAACCATTGGTGCCAAAAAAGGTAGTTTTGGAACGGTGGTGGTGGGGGGTGGTGGTGGTGGGGAGAACGAACCAGGAATTGGAAGTTGGATCAAAGGCAAAGGTTTGGTTGTTATGAGAGGAGATTTCGTTGACGCCATGAAAAATGAACCATGGTCTGTTAATGTGGCGATCGGAGAAGGAAGGGGAAGAGATGATGGAATTCCATAACTTGCACACGGTGGAGGCTTGAATCAAGTTTGGGATTGGTAGAAATGACAGGATAAGCTCTATCAGCTCTGAACTCAGATTACTGATCTCTGTCATCTGCTAATAGAATCACCTGCACTCAGATTACTATCTCTATCATCTTGAAATAAAATCACCTGCAGTTTCAAATTGAAAATGAAGTGCATAAATTATAGCATAAGGTGGGGAAGGAAGAGCTTTTATATAGATTTAGTACATAAATTATGCAAGCATTCACCAGCAAAAGGATAAAGCTAAGAAAGAACGTGTTTCTCAGGCAATTAGCATAAAGAACAACCATATACATATTGCAGGTAGAAATAGGATCATTGCAGGAACCTGCCTTCCAAGTTCCAATTATTAATACAGAAAAGGAATTGACAGAATAATTATGCAGGAAAGGAGAAACTGGAACAAATAAATAAATACCTGAAGAAAGAGTGGTCAAATGGAATGTTGACGTTAGCTACTTCGGCTGGTTCAGATCGGAATGCTTCTTCTTCTGCTCTCCTCTATCTCACAATCAGGTTCTTCTTCTCCGTTGGTTGCGGTGGTGACAGCAGCCTCGAAATGTGGCGGTTCCTGGCCTCGGGTCCACTTTGAATCGAATTGTCTAGAGTTCAGAAAATAATTTGGAGGATGATTTAGAAATTAGGGTCGGAAATTGGGATTTTCGGACAAGAGGTTTTTTCTCTGCACATTACAGCGGCCCTCATCTCACGCGGTGGTGGTGGCAATAGCCCGGTTAGAAGGAGAACTCATCGGTGGAATTGGAATTGGAATTAGAATTAATTATCAGATAAGATTAAGAACTAGTGGTGTATGGTGTGGTATTCCACTTTTGTCACCGTTAGATTAGATTAGATGTGGTTGTTGGTTTGTTTATAAGTAGTAATGATCTTCATCAAGGTCTCTATTTATCATTTTTTTTTTGTCAACATCATCAAGGATTCACATGTATGATGTTTCACAGCTGTATCTCCTTCGGGAGTAGAGCTGTCAAAACGAGTTCATTGTGCCGTTCCTACCGTTCTTGCCGTTTCTGCATAATCATCCAGGTTGGCTTAGGTTTGGATCCTTTCTAGCGGCATCCTCATCCTGCACCTTTCCAGCTTAATTTGGTCCATTTATTTTGTTCGCTTTCTTTCATTATATATTACAAAAAAAAAAAAGATGGTAAAAGATGTCCTTTTCCAGCCAATGGACAGCTGCTACAGCTGGAGAGGATCCAGTTTCGGTTGGCTTATCACGAGTTAACCATGAAATGAGCCAACTCAACGTGACTCGCCTTTTAAGTGAGCGTTGTAAAATGTAATCTAGCTCAATCCACTTCAGTTTGTGGGTTAAACAAATTGGTTCACTTAAACAAATTGACAAGTGGGCAATAGCTTACATGGTCATGTACCATGCCTTTAAGGCTTGGGAGTTGAAGGTCCAAGGTTCGAACCTTGACGGTAATGATTTAAATTAAGATATTTGTGGGAGTTAATTTAGGATGGGTGTGTGTGTTTAGGGTTTAGAGATGAGTGTGTGTATTTGCCCAAAAAGAGTGAGCCATGAAAATGTAATGTGGCTCAATCCACTTGAGTTTGTGGGTTAAACGAATTAATTCACTTAAAAAATAAAAAATAATTACATAAATTAAATAATTAAAAACAAAATATCATTCACTAGTAATATAAAATATAATTGTCTTAGTTAAGTGAATATTATAAACTTATAATCTAAAAGTCATCTTTATACACACTTAAAAGTTCTCATGTCACTTTTTTAAAAAAAAAAATGAATGGATTAAATGGGTTAACTCAGTCCAACTCAATGCAACTCACATTTGACAGTGAGTTAAATAAGCCAGACTAAATTTACTTGCATTCATAATGAGCTGGTTTTTTTCAACCCAACTTGTTAGTGAGTCAAGTTGAATTGAATTGACTCACAAATTCTAGTTCATTTTGACAACTCTAGTTGAGAGTTTAACACTTTTGGCATCACATAATTATTTTGACTACTATACATTTCGTTGAGATTCTCATGATTCAAACGAACATTTTATTGAATGAATTCTAAAAATCCTATAATATAATGTATGGTACTACATGTGTGCAGTGAAAAAAAGGTAAAGAGACTGGTACTATCTCACTTGAGAACAACATCACTCATTTCTGGATAGCAGCGTTTGAAAATGTGATTTTAGAAGCTATTGTCCACAAAACAAGGGTGATTTACTATCCATTTCTATTATTTTATAAATTCTAAACGCCACTGTCCAAAAATTATGGTGGCATTTTCAAGTGGGTGGTGCCAGTTCCTTTTCCCCACAAAAAAAATACTAGCTTTGTTACGATGTTAGTATGACCCAAGCTTTCAATCAGTGTTGGCTTCCATTTTCACTTTCTTTTTTCGGCCCAAAAAAAGATCAGAAAACAACACTAACAAAAAATAACACTAGAAGAAAGAAGAATCTAGTAGTCACTGTTCAGACTGGAACCTCCATTAACTCTTTTTAATTTTATTTTTTGGTCTAGGGCTACCATTTCCTCTTTTTTTGGTCAACTTCCATTCCTCTTTGTATTTGCGGTTAGGATACTTTGTGCCACCCGGTGGTGGCATTTTGGGTGGTGTATTGTAGAATTAGAGTACCAAGCTACTGCCTAGGTGGATGGGATTAGCACCATCTTTATTGGGAGTGGCACCATTCTTTTTAGTATATAAATTTATGATTCTTATATATAAAAAGGATGGTGTCACTTCCAATAGAGATGGTGCTAATCCCATCCTCCTACCGCCTACATAAGGTAAAGAAGAGTAGTATAACTATAACTAGAGTAGCAGTCCTGACCAAAAAAAAAAATTAGAGCAACAGCGAAGCAAAATATTTAGAGTGTGTTTAGATCAACCATAAAAAATAGATTATTTTAAGAATTAATTATTGTTATAATCGAGTATAGCATAATCAATTTTTTGTTTGAATATGTCGTTAAAAAGTAATTTTGATGATAACTTTTTATGTTTAAATATATTAGAGATAGTTAGAGTTAGTTACAATTTACTAGTATATAAGGTGAATACATGTTGTAATTGATATACATTTTCTCATTGTAATACAATTTTGGTTTTAGCTTTCTCTAATTCTCTTTGATTTTTCTCTTCCTGATATCATGTTTACTAACAGGATAGTGTAAAAATAAATTTTAAATAAAAATTAAAATTACAAAAGAAAAAAATAGATTAAAGCAAAAATCTTCAATCAAAAAGATCTGAATTTTAGCTTATTTAGAAAGAAAAAAAAAGTTTGTTAGTTATAAAAAGCAATAAAAAAAATTAATCAGTTTAAAAAAAAAACATTCAAGCATCATCTTAAATCAATTAAAAGATTTTTTTTAAAAATCAAAAGCATTTTTCATTAGGGAGTTGGCCTAACGATTGCAGTATGCGTATTCTGTTATGCATGATCATTGAGGACTCATAGTTTCTCTTCATATGGTTTAGAAGGAACAATAGGGTCAAACTCAACGGCCTCGTTAGGTTGCATCAAAAAGGTCTACGGGAGAATAAAATGTGTGAATCTAAATGTTTACGACATTGCACATGAGGACATTACTGACTCTTTAGAGATAGCTATTTGTGGGCTCAGTCGAAGTATATCACCAATGGTACTTCAAGATTCATAGCATCGTTACCGCATTTGGTTTCAAGAAAAATAATATAATAAAATTTTATGGTACTTCAAGATTGTGACCCTTAAAAATGTGATATTTAATCTCGTACAAAATTTTAAAAGGAATTAATTCTTAAAGTCATAAAGTGAATTTCCTATGCTTTTACAAAGGGGTATCTCATATGTTTGTAAGTCATCACTCGTCTATGTCTTGCATTCAAAGTAAAAATGTAGGGCAGATACCAAAGCTGTTGTGGAGAGAACTTCAAAATATATTGGATTAGTTGTAAGTTGATTTTAATTTTGACGGAAACTTTATGTAGAGTGTCGGTTTGTCACTATTGCCCCTTCGACCATAAGTTTTGTGTGATTTTGCTAAAAGATTGTAAGTTGACAATAAATGATGTGTTTGGTTTAGCGGTGGTAGAATTAATTTTAGATCAAAGTAATTTTAAAGAATTGATTTTGTGTAAAATTGATTTTAAAATAACGTGATTTATGTTTTGAAAATTTTTACTTACAAGTTTGGAGTAAAAATACAGTGTAAAATTTTCAACCCAACGTAAAAGCAAGACTCGATTTGTTTTTGTCAAAATCAATTTTGATAACCCAAAATCAATTTTAGATTTCCCCTAACTTGTAACCAAACAACTAGCTAAATAACCAAAATTAATTTTGATGCTTCAAAATTAATTTTTCACACCACCAACATTTTACAGAACATGCACAATGTCTAATAAGGTCATTTGAGGCATTCATTATATTGACAACGAAGATGCGATCTAATAGTAATATAAGTTCTTCAAAATGAAAAATAACAATTACATAATTCTTTTTTTGTTAAGGACTAAGCTTATAGTGTTGTTTTTAGTTAGTTATGCATCTGTTCACTAAGGCATTTACACTAATAGGTCATGTGCAATTGTACAATTAAAATGGATATCATTGGTATGCCAAGGAAAAGTGAGGTTATAACGCATTTTGGTATAACTTATTACTTAGTTAAAATTGAATTGTCATGACACTTCAATTTGAAAAGTAGTTACTCTAAACTATTAATCTCATAAAGTCAAACTAAAATAGGATCGGTTGAAAATAGATATGTTTACATCACATTACGTGTAATTGCTTTGATCCTATGACAATATAAGTATATAACTAATGGAAGAGATTGTACGTACGTTATTCAGTAAAGATAGTTATGTTTTTTTGAGTTTATAAGGTTATTTTATAATATATATGGTTGTAGGATACCATATTAGCCCGTGGAAGATTGTTATATATTTATCAAATATACTCTTTCTATTTTTATTTATCAATCCACTTAGAGTATATTATGCTTATTAAGAAATATAGTCATTAGTCTTGTTTTGATCAAAATATTTTTTGAACTTTTTATCATATTATTTATCTCTTAGTTTTATTGGTTAGATAGTGAAATACTAATTACTTCTCCAATTAAAGATAGAGGTACATTTGATAAAAGAGTAATTAATGCTTCATTATATTGAAAATACTAGTAGATAGGTAAATAGAAATAAAAAAAAATCTCTAAGTGAATAAATATAAAGGAATGGAGAGAGTATTAGCCTACATATATCATTAATTATTAATTATGCATTATAAAGTTATCTAAGTTATAGTCTCTATGGAAGTGACCTTATAAAGTTATTGGCAGTGTGGGCTATATATTTAATATCGTGGAATTTGGATCCTTTTTAACGTTGAACGGTTCAGCATATCGTATATACATCTACCGAGTAAGAAAGAGAAAGAAAATAAAAGATCTAAATTCATCCTTTCAGTTGCTGGACCGTCCAGCACTGAAGAGGATCCAAACACAATATTGTATAGATAACATAAGTCTTATCTTTGTTTTATAATGAACTAAAATATAAATAAAAAAAGTAAAATAATGATGACTATTATTCATGAATATATACAAATTCCTAAAGATACACAACTATTTATAAAAGTGCACTTGATATTAAAAAAGTGTTATGGCCACAAAATCATATGGACAATTCATCTCAAAGAATCTCATCACCATAAAACATAAAGAACAATTATACATAAAAACTTAAAATATCACAAAACCATTTATGGTATATTTTTCATTTTCATCTATGGATTTAGAGCCTCTTCACTCATCATGAACCATAGAGTTTGTAATGGAATTTGTGAAAATTGCTCATAAACAAACGACATTCATCTCCTTTATTCAATCGATTCATGAACACTAAATATCCAGATATTTATCAACCTCTCAAACCCTAACCCTAGAGACTCATTGATACCATATAGGAAATTGGGAGAGACACATATTGAAAAGAGAGAAAATGAATTATCGTTGTTACAGAAAACAGAGAAACAAACGAATATAAAAGGGATGCAGCATGACCTAGCTATCTGCATGTGAGCCTAGAGAGTTATTGGGCCTGGGTGGTGCGAATAGAAAAAAGGCCCAGAAAGGAAAAAACAATAAAATTATTTATGGAATGCTATCCTCTAATAGTTACAATTTTCTTATATCCATGAGTATTTTATATTCAACAAAAATAAATTAATCTAAAAAAAAGTAAAAGATTAATTAATTCTTTTATACTCATTCACAATAAATATTTTTATTTTCGATCAGCTTTAATAAAACAGTTATCAATCTGATTTTCAATTTCAATAGTGTTCTATTTCCTGGTTTGTGACTAAAAACTGTTTTCATCTCACTTCGAATTATTTATACAAATTTAAATAAAAAATGGGAGAAAGACAATAGACCCTACGGTTATTAATTACTGAGTGCATTATGGTAAAATCAAGAATGCAAGTATCATTATATCAATGAGTGTAGAGACTAGAGAGTTCACCGTACACAGAGGAAATTAATAAAGGTTGAAATTAAAGACGCCTTGACCCTTGACTATGACTATGACTAATCCATAGCCATTGTTCTTGTTCTTCCGTGGCAACAGAACTTTTGGTCACAGCCACGTCCAACTGCGATACACTGCCACTTTCATCCACCTATACATATTGAGCATGTTTGAATATTTATTTTTATGTTTAAAATATGTTATTACAAATTTTAAAGGGTCTTGATATAGAGAATTCTTCTTAGAATTTAGGTTTTAGTTTAACTCACTTCTAAAAGTTAGTTTAGAAGAAGAGGATTGTCACACCCTTATAAATTCAACAATGGTCATATCATTATCCAATGTGGAACTCCTAACAGTTGTAAGGGCACTTGTTAAAAATACAAAAGTAAAAATGTTTTATTGGAATTTATAGTAATCAAGTAGGATTTCAACTTTCGAAACAATAAATATTATCAATCCCAATGAAACATTTTTACTTTTGTATTCTTAACAAATGCTCTTAAAACATTATTTAGCATTTTCTAATTTTAAAATATCTCAACAGTGCTTCTCTTCCCCAAACCCAATTACATTTGTGTATGACTTCGTAAACTTATTACAACTTCAACTTAGGAAATTAGAGTACTGATTACTAGTTCTTCTTAACTAACGTAGTAGTACAGTAGTACTACTTTACTACCTGTCATTATTTTTTTTTGGTAATTACTGTCTGTCATTTTGGCAATGCACAGTTGCACACGCAAATCTTAGATGCCATCATCTTCAAATTGCCACTAATTCGTGCCTCATTTTGGTGTGTAATAATAAGGATATTTTCGGTTGACGGTGAAAACTAATTTTTGTGAGATGTAAACATTACTGAAATCTTTTTTGTTTCTTTGAATAAAATATCTTTTTATACGTATAATTAGAACTAATTAAATTTATATTTTTATTCATGCAAAAGATATTCTCTTAAAAAGGATGTTTATCTACGTTATATTATTTGAACTTTAAGACTGTAAAATTCTCCGATTATAATTTAAAAGAAAAACCTATTAATATTAATCAAATTTATTCATTATGTCAAGAAAATAAATATTAAATTTATACTCATACAAGAATTATTGAAAGGTAATATGTATACTTCTACATTAAATAGGACGTGTAATAAGAATTTTTTTGAGTAATTTTAAATTCTTTTATTTCATATTTCTTCAAATCCTCTTATTTACTCATTAAATAATTTTTTCAATGCTTTTTATATTTTTAAGATTGAAAATACATTTAATTTCATATCTTATATGATAATAGGAGAATAATTAAGAGAATATTTAGGAGGTTATAGCATTATTTTTTTTTTTTACAAATTTTAAAAATAAATAGAGTTAAAAATAAATAAATTCTATGCATTTTTTGTGTATGTGCACTCAGGTCTAATTATTTCTAAATTATGTGTTTGGGTCTGCTATATTTTTTTAAGTGTACACTTAATCGTATTTAGCAACGGTTAAAATCGTAGTAGCTAACTATCATAAAAACTATGAATAAATGTTAGTCCCTCTAGGCAGGCTCTTTTTAAGAGACAAAAAGTGATTAAGAGATTTATCACCTTTTCCAGGCAAATTAATTATTTTAAAAAATAAAAATATTTTGTTATCTTTAATTAATTATGAGCAACTTACTAAAAATCAAATTTATTATTTTATTAATTGATAAAAATATCATTAAATATGTTTTATTAGTTTGTATAAAATTTGTCTCATGTTTCTTATAAAAAAGACTGGAGGGAGTACTTTAATTGTACTTAAATGCTCATCTTAAAAAGTATATAAAGTCAAAATACACACTTTAAAAATAATTACACTTAAATACACATATACTAAAGTACAACAGACTTATTTGGTTTTAAGTCAAATAAATATAAACATTATAAATAATGACTCAATTTTATAATTATTAGTAAAAGGAGTTTTCTATCGTGTACAATATTGTACATGTTAAGAGATTAAAAATTGTAATAAAGTATAAAATTAATTGAAACTAGTGCAGTATGCCCGCGTGCATTGAGTTTTATTTTTGTAAATATAGAATTAAATATTTTGGTAATATGAAAAAATAAGTACCCCTATTAATGAATAGTGGACTTTGGTTAATTCACATTGGCAATTTTAATTAATTGAAGAGGTGGTTAATAGTGGCCACAGAGTAATTCATATTGTCAATTTTTGTTTTATAACCATTCTACAACATTTTTAAATTCTTAATAAAATGTCTTATTTACTTTAATTATTGTATAAGAAAACTAAGGTTTGAATAGTCTATATAAACAAATTTTATATAGAACTCTTTTTTTTTTTAATACATCCGAAAGACATAGAATTCTTTTTAAAAAACATAAGAATTTTAGATTTGTGATTTTTATTCAGTTGACTATTTAAGGTGATTTTTTCTCTTCTTTTCATCCGTAACTTTTTATTTTAATTTTTTTATATGTTTAAAGTGACTTTATATTCGTATTTATTCTCTCACTTTTTTAATCAATCTTGTAGTAAAAAATAAAAAAAATTGGACAAATCACAAAATAATAAAAAGAGTAAAATAACTTAAATGTTTATTAAATAGCATGACATTGGAACAATATAAAAATAGAAAAATAACAAAAAGGTAATCTATGTTAAAAGAGCCACTACCCCTAATATCTACAAAGTATAAGTTAGAAAAGCCACTACCCCTAATGAGGGTTTTTTTTTTTTTTATTTGACTTACACTTTTTATCCTCAATATTATTAATCGTGTAACTTTCTATTATCTAAATTCTTAATTATACAATTTTATCCTCAAAATTTTTTAATTGTATAATTTTAGTATTTTCATCCACCTCTTATTACAATTAACATAGTAAAACTAATATAATAAATATACAAGGGAAATAAAATTGTGTAATTAAAAAAATTATATTAAAATCATACAATTCAAAAAAATGAGTGTTAAAATAACGCGTCAACCGTTAAATTTTTAATGAAAATTAAATAAAAAATCAAAACTACATATTTAAAAAAGTTAAGACAAAGATCGTGCAATTAAAATTTTGAGATGAAAATATCGTACAGTTCTAACAAAATTTGGAAAAAATAAAAAAAGCAATTAATCATATTTATTAGTATTATTAGTTTTATTAATTGGGCAAGTCGATTTTGACAGTTTGAGTGTGGCAGTAAAAAAACGATATTTTCTGCTTCTGGTGGACGGTGGTCCTCATCTCTTTCCATCTGCTATGCTAACCTATAATACTATATATAATATTTTCAGCAAAACCAGTTTTCATCACAATCATCATTCATCAGGTAATTTCAGATTTTAACTTTTTCTACTCTTTACCTTGCTCTCATAATTCATATTGATCAACTCTATATAATACTCTTCTTCTTGATCTCGGTGGTTACCATTGAAACAGAATCTCGAGATTTGTTTTTTTTTTCTCTTACATTTTCCCCTTTTTTTTTTCAGTCTCTGTGGCGGATTAGCCGCTGAATGTTTGCACAATTCTTGTCCTGGATGAATCTCTGAGCACTGCCCAAAGATTTCGGACTGGTAAATTTCATTACTTCTCGGTGTATGTGAGTGATTTGTTTCCTTTTTCTCTGTCTCTACGTAGGGTTTTCTCGAATCTGTGAAATGAGGGTTAAAAAAATTGTAGTTTTACACTGGTAGATGTTTGTGTATTCTAAATTAGCAATGACTTTGTTTATCATCAATGATTCAGTGACCTAGAGTGTATACTTATAATTGTGGCCATTCTCTTAAGTTTTCCAGATGCTATAGAGTTTCTGTGATTGAAATTTGATGTAGAATGTGACTTTGTTAGGTGATTGATGAACATGTAAAAAGCTGCGAAGTTTTATTGTTAATTTAATCATGCTCTGTCAAAAAAAAAAATATGAACTTTCATTCTTCTCTTATCTCTAATCTCTAATACTCTCTAAAACAAGCATCTACCAGTTGCTCATTGAATGTGTTATTTGAATTTGAACTATTCATTCATATGGTTTAAATCTGAATTCAGTTGTTCTGGTTTGTCATTTGTGAGCTGGTGTGTTGATCCTCTGGGTTGTATCTCTATGGTGTGATAACAGTTGCTTTATATTTATAGCAATTGCTTTTGTGACAGAATTTTGGAATCGAGCTATTCGATATGATATGTGATTTACTATATTGAGGAGTTCCAAGTCTCGGCGCCGCTTTAATTTTGCGGGGTTATATTTAGTTGTTGTGTCCTAATAAGAAACTTATTGCAATTTTTCTTCTTTTGCAGGGCATATGGAAGTGGTATCTGATTTTCGTAATTGGGGTGAATTAATACCTGATACTCTAGGTGTAATCTTTTCAAATCTTTCTGTTAAGGAAAGATTGACAGTAATCCCTAGGGTATGTAAATCCTGGGCTCAAGCAGTAAATGGACCTTACTGCTGGCAAGAGATAAAGATCGAGGATTTGGGTCACACCTGTGAGGTTGATCGCATTGATCGGATGCTTGAGATGCTAATTACAAGAAGCTCTGGATCCCTCCGCAAGCTCTGTGTTCATAATCTCCATTCTGAGAGAATGTTCACTTTCATCGCTGAAAAGTAAGCGGAATTGCAAAGTTTCAATTTGCATTGCCCATTTTTGGTGTTACTTTTAAGTGTTAACTGCAGCCTTGAGGAAATCTTAAGATTAACAGAATTGCTATTTGGTGCAAACAGTTTTGGTACGAATTCGTAACGGAAGAAAAATTAACCAATCATGGGTGGCTTTTATGATAACGTGTGGTAATTGTAAACTACTTTTATCATGTTTGTATTTCCGTGAAAGTCTGTTTCAACTGGGAAATTTGGCTTCCCGAGGCATGAACGTGAAAGAGGCTCTTGGCCCTCGTTTCGGTTTTGGTTTCGCGAACGTGAATACAAACATGTACTTACTATCCAACCAATAGCATTTCTTGTAATATGGAGTATGGAATTTTGTTTAGTACCAAAAAGCTTTTTTCCTAAGATTAAATACTTCATTGATTATTTGGTCATTGCCTAAAGTAGAATATGATCAATATGACATTTGGTATGATTTTTTATTTTGATTCTGCTGGTTCCCGTCGAAATTCAGTATTTTTTTTATTTTGATCTGCAGAAATTCAATAACTGATGTCTTTGTGGTTATATATGCTGATATTTTACATTACCACATTGAGTTTTAGTCTGCAAGAAAATTAAATTGATGTATCACTATAATATTAAGGTGGTATACTGGTATTAGATGGAAAAGTGTCCAATTAGCCATTTTTCTTATGTGTTGTGCTTTTTACTGTTTTGCAAGTGCTGGCTCCCTCCAAAGCTTGCAACTGCCAAGAAGCAGTATCAATGATTCTATAGTGGAAAAGATTACTAGAAATCTTTCTATGATTTCTTTCTTAGATGTGAGTAACTGCATTGAAATTGGGGCCCACGCGCTAGAGACAATAGGCAAGAACTTGAAGCTGCTAGAAGGTTTGTGCCGAAACTGTCACCCGGCGCTCACCTACGACAAGCCCTTAGACGATGATGAAGCATTCGCAATCGCCTCCACCATGCCTAAGCTCAAGCGTCTCGAGATGGTTTACCATGTCATCAGCGAAGCAGGCGTTCTTCGAATTCTTTCGTATTGCCAAAACCTTGAATTTCTGGACCTGAGAGGCTGTTGGGGTGTCAAATTTGACAAGAAGTTTGTAAAACAGAATTTTCCTAAACTCGAAGTTTTGGGGCCTCTGCATTGTATCACAGAAAACTGTTTTGAGGGGGATGGCTGGGGAGCTTACTCAGATATCTCGGATTCGTCTGAGTCCTCAGATTTTATCACGGATTCCGCCGACTCTCTGGCTTCAGAATTTGTGGATAGTGACTTGGAGGAGCTTGAGTTCAGGTTATATGAAGGTGTTGAAGATGCTGGATTGTATTGGCCTCCATCTCCATAAGCTTTATTATGATTTCATTGTGAATTGCATGCTTTATTTTTTTATTTTCTGCAACTGTAACTGTAACTAAAGCTTCTGGTCTTGACTTTTTATATGCATGATGTGTATTAACAAAAATGAAGCAGATTGGTTTGCTTGTAACTCTAACTTCTAAAATATTTTAAGGTGTTTCATTAGTATTTTAACATTAACTTTTCATAAGGAAAAGGCAAAGGACAAACGGGGAAAAGGAATTGAAAGAAAAAACAATAATTGAAAACGGAGAGAAAACAAAGAAAAACATTATTCTCTTTAAAATTGTTGGATTTGAGGAAAAAAAATATTGATATTTCTTTCTGTTTATTTGTTTGGAGAAAACAGTTATAGAATAGGAAAGAAAGAAGGGACACATTTTACCATAAAATTAAAATTAACTAAAAGTACTAATATAACACTTACACAACTATCAAATGTCGCTCAAAAAAGAAAACACAACTATCAAATTATAATTGCCCAAACTTTTTTTTTTTTTGATATTATTGCACAAACTTTTTAATCCAGAGATACAGTTAACTTCCCCCTAAACTTACTTGGAAACACTATTCTAGATGGTGTAAACAAATTAACTGCTTACCTCTAATTGGGCTCCTAAAGATGGTTTGGGATTTTCTCCAACTTTGACGGAAATTTCAAGTATAGTTTCTCACCTTCAATTGTTGAATTATTCTTTTCCATAAAAAAAATGAAATTCTTGGATTATTAATTCGTTGATGAATTAATCATCGCAAAGTGTTAGTATTATACTAGAGATAATTTATTATTATAAAGTACCTACACTCTGTGACTGAATATAGGTGCAATTTCCATCTAAATTGTCAAGAATATGCGTGCTAAAGCCTAGAAAGACAAAGAGCTAGTTTGATTTTCTAATTTTTGATAATTGTAGTATTACTATAAAACAATTTTAAAGAACTGTTTTGAAAAAAAAAGGAGAAATGAGTTTTTAATCTAATTTAGTGTACAAATTTTAAAAAAATTTAAAACACATATTATTCCTCAAAAATTGTTTTTAAAAACTAGTTTGCTCAAAAGAAAAAAAAAACAGATATCAGCCCTAGCTTTGGTTTCATGTCCTTCACTATCTGGGGACGGATCCCCTCCTATTCACAAATAACATGATGCATCATGTTGATGTTTTTTTTTTATATTAAATTTGTGAGTCCCTATAAACATTAATGAGGAGAGAGATAGATACAAAAACATCACTATAATCCATCATGTTATTTTTTAACACGAGAAAATTCATTTCTCTCGCTATCATGTTACCTTTAGTTTAGATGCAAGAAAAATAGAAAGAGAAAAAATGAGTAAAATGAAGAAAATGAGAGAAGAGACAAGTTTCTTCTATCTATAAGACAACTTTTATTTTTATTTTCTTTAGATTTTCGATTCAACTAAAAAAAGTATTATTATTTGTATTTTTCTTTTCTCTCTTCTAAACAATAGCTAAGTGTTACATAAGGAATATTCTCTACCAATCAATAAAAATAATGCTAAATTATAATTTTTATCTTTAATCTTTTAACGAATCCTTATTTTTGTCATTTATCTTTTATTTTTGTCAATTAATTTTTTTTTTACACCATATTAGTTCTTTTGTGCTAATATCATTGCTTTAATTTATATTTTCTTTAACATCATTATGACATTTCTCGTAAAGCATTCAATAGTGTTAATACAAAAAGATTAATATAATGTAAAAAATAAAAATAACAGATTAAATTGATACAAATAAAAAATAAATGACCGAGATAAAAATTTATTAAAAGATAAAGGAACAACATTATATTTTAGCCTAAGTTTTTTTTAAAAAAAATACATGTATAATTTCATTATCATTAGCTTCAATTATGTTTGTAATGATTCTACCTAATGAAGTTGTTATGTTAGGGAAAATAATAATAAAGTGCAACCATTATATAGAATAAGTATCTAAAAATAGAAAAAATGTTAGTAATAAGTGCATGTTGAATACAAAATTTAATTAATTTTTATTTTTTCTTATAAAAACCTTCTCTTTTAAAATACTTAACATATGCAATATTGTATAAGTTATAATAATATAGAATATAGTTACATTTTTTCTTTTTCTTTTTTTAATAATTATTAAGTATTAATACCTACCGATGAAGCATTATACTATTACTCAAGCTTAAGATTCCCTTTGGACCCCTCCAAAAAAAAGACAGTTTAAGATTGTCTTTGCTAGTTGCCTCTTGTTGTCCATGATTTTCAAAGCTTAAAGATTTGTTTTCCGATTATGCCCTTAAAAATGTTAGGTCCCTCCAACCTCAAAATGATGGTTGTTATCAACTACGCCATATTATTATTATTATTTTTTGATTTACCACATAAAAAATAAATTTTAAAATTTGAGTGAATAAATTAAAAAAAATTTTAAATTTGAATGAGTAACTTTATAATTATTAAATTCTAAAATGTTATTGTATGCAGAAAAACTAAAAGAATATGATCATTAGGTGTATTGTATTAATAGTTTATTTAGTCTCTTAATTATATTATATATGTAGAAGTTTAATCTTTTACAGGTAAAAATAAAATAATATTTCATGAAAATCTCATAATTATTTTATGTGAATTTAATTTTTTAAAAAGAATTATTTAGCACTTTCGAACCGTAAATACTCTAAAAAAAACTAAAAAAATGTGTATCATATATTATTAATAGCCCCACATGGTATATAGATGCAAATCCCATCACTGTGACTGTGTCAATATATAGTATTATATTCAACATTTGATTTGTCCATGTGGCATGCCAAAATTTACCCCAAACTTGTGTTTTCTCTTCAATTCATAATTAGGAATACCTACCCTTCACTTGTCTTGATGTGACATTTTATGTTATAAATTAATAAATTAATGTTTCAATAATCTATGCAATCTGCACATATCTCCATATGTAATATTTCAATTTATCTTACATGTTATATAATGTAATACTTAAATAATGGTCACTAAATCTGTAATATTTCAATTTTTATGACTAAAAGTTATAATAATAAAAAAAAGTTTAATGTTAATATCTGAAAAGTTAAAATTGAAGGTACAATGCTAACACAAAGTAAACATAAACATAAACATAATAATAATAATAATAATAATAATAATAACAATAATAATAATAATAACAATAATAATAATAATAATAATAATAATAATTTGAAATTACCTATTATAGTGTGTCCTCAGCATATTTTTTAAAGATTTAAAATTATGGATAATTGAATCCAAAAAAATATTAGTTGTAATCTCCTATTCAATATCAACTATCGAGCTATTTACCAAAAAAATCAACTTTCATCTTGTTTCTAAATTTGATCTTGATATTTTTCATCGCTGAGAAATCTTTCACTTGTAAGCTTATTTCTTTCTATAAGTAACACAAATATATTTACATATTTTTTAAAGATTTAAAGTCATCGATAATTGAATCCAAAAAAATATTAGTTGTAATCTCCCATTCAATATCAACTATCGAGCTATTTACCAAAAAAATTAACTTTCATTTTGTTTCTAAATTTGATCTTGATATTTTTCATCGCTGAGAAATCTTTCACTTGTAAGCTTACTTCTTTCTATAAGTAACACAAATATATTTACATATTTTTTAAACATTTAAAATCATCGATAATTGAATCCAAAAAAATATTAGTTGTAATCTCTCATTCAATGTCAACTATCGAGCTATTTACCAAAAAAATCAACTTTTATTTTGTTTCTAAATTTGATCTTGATATTTTTTATCGCTGAGAAATCTTTCACTTGTAAGTTTACTTCTTTCTATTAGTAACACAAATATATTTACAAATAAATAAAATTAATTTTATTTCTAAAAAGTAACTACTAATCATGATCTTCATCCAACTTTAAATTTAACCACATTTTATGAAGTAAATTTGGTCAATGATCATCATTGTTATAGACCGAAATTAAGAGATATTCCGGTCATTAATATCATATTGGGCATGATATCATAGTTATTATTAATATTAGACTAGATCCAGAAACAAGGTCTTTGAGGCCCAAAATATAACTACATACCCTTATATCTCTTTATAAATATAATACATTACATTATATTAGGTATGTTATTAATCTAATAATAATTACTCTTTCCCTAAACAGGCAATGATTTGAACGTCGGAGTGTTTGCAGGTCTCTCACCTACCGTCGTAGAGCGCCGCCGGAGTACTCAAAAATTGAAGTTCTTCCCGTGAATCCCGTTATATATTTTTAGAACACAACCAATGATCATTGAAAATCTAACATTGTGTATCTTATTTCTAGCTAAAAGCATTCATTAAACTTGCAGCTGAAAGAAGAAATTGGATGCTCATTCATTATCTGAAGCAGAGTATTGCACCATAATACCTCTGATCTGCTACAACTGAACTTCAATGGTTTCCCTATTTTCTTGAAGAACTTGGCAATATTATATTGTTGAAACTTAATTTGTTGAAAAAGACGATTTAATAAATAAAAAAACATTCGATAAGTTATTAATATAATATATATGTCCTATTCATAAAGTAAACAAATTCAGTGAATTATATTTTTTTATATAATTTCAAATTAAAATTAAAGAAAGTTTACTAAGAAAAATTGTAAGAAAATATGTCTACAAATTTTTTAATCATAATACTCTTGTGTATTTAATGATTAAATAACAAGTATTTTTAAAAAATATATGTAATTGATAGAGGTGAGTCAATTGTTAGAAAAAATAACGTAGAAGTAATGACAAATTAATTCAAGTGATAAATATTTTATTCCTCTTTAGCAATAGATCTCGGATTGCTGGGTTCAAGTTTTGTGAATGAAATTATTTTATTAAAAGAGCTAATATGCACGATGTAAATATTTTTTGTTTGGACAAAGTTATTTCCTAATAAAATACATGTTTTAGAAAAAAGAAAAAAAAAAAAAAGAAAACATAGAAGTACACTTATAATAAGGGTATATAATTATTTATAATTTTATAGTTTACTTTCATTTTGACCATTTTAAAAGTAATATAGTGAACCATTTCTTTTTATAATGGTTGGAATAGGTGGTGGAAGAATATAGATAGAGGAACAGAGTAAGCAACAAAGCACACAGAAAAGGAAATGGAGTAGAAGTGGGTTGGTGGAAGAAGCCCTTTAAATAAAAATCTTTTGTTTGATTTACTATAAACAAAAATAAAATAAAATAAGGGATATATTAGTCAATTGAGTGCAAAACAGAGACCAAAACACACCTACACCTAATTTGCACGTGTGTTAACTTAGGAAATCCAAGGTTCTTGAGGTTTTTACACGTGTGATTTGATAACCCACCACCTTTGACTTTTTCGCTGGTTGGTCTGGTCTTGTTTGGATGCCTTATTATACTCAACAAACATCAGGAAATGTTTAGATCAATCGCAACAAGAAAGCAACTTGTACAATTTGAATTAATAGCTTAAATAGGTTTTGAGTTATAATTTATAAAGTGCTTCAGTTTTTGATTTAGAAGAATAAATAATTTTGTTTTTAATTTTGTTGTTTTATAGAATATTTTAATTTTTAATGTTATTTAACCATTATTGATTGACGGTGTAGCATGTTAATGTCATGTGATATTATCTTAATTATTTTACTTTTAAATTCATAAAATTAAGCTCCAATATATATTGTGAGCTGGCCCGAAAAAATGCAGGGCTTGAACTTTAAAAAATATCAACAAAATAAAATTTGGGTTTTTTAGTCTGGCCAGGTTGGGCCTTTAACAAAGTTGGGCTTGGCCCGGTTGGGCCTGGGCTGAGCCCGATCCGAGGTAAAAAACTAACATTTTTTTCTAATGCTTTTTGGACAGTTAATACTTCATTAAAAAATGTTAAAGGGTACGGATTTTGAATCACAAAGTGTGTGCATTCACAAACATTTACATTTTTTAATATGAATACGATCTTGAATCCATAAAGGCTAAAATTAATAATATGAAAGTCATATATAAAAAAAAAAGCGTTCAATCTTTGAGCATAATAGGTCTGATAACTGGAACTAAAAAAATGGAATTAGAATTCTTTAAGTTTTTTTTTCTATTTTATTAAAAAATTGGATTTTTTTTACTATAACAGGCCCGGCCCGAAAAAGTCCTAAGCCTGCATATAACTGAGTCCATGCTTGGAATTTTACTTAAAAATGGAAATTGGGCTTTTTGAGCCCGGCGTGGACGGTTCGTTTTGCCAGCTTTAATACTATGTTTGAATTGAAAAGAAAAAGTGTGAAAAATGAAAGTGTAAAATAAGAAAGAAGAGAAATTAAAAAAAAAGAAAGATAGAAAGACTAGAGTATTATTTGGTTTCATAGAAAATAAAAAATGATAAAAAATAAAATATAAGAATATAAAAGTATAAAATATCAATTTTGTCCATATAATATATAATATTAGTATGGGTTTCTATGGATATAATATTTGAAAATGGACAATACTTCATCTCATTTAGCACTTTTCTTTACATAGAGGGAAGGGAGTTTTTTACCGTGGGACCCATCAGTTTTTATTTCTTTCTCTTTAATTTTCTCTTTGTAATCAAACAAGAGAAAACATACATCAAATTATGCTCTTTTTCTCTCTTAAGTTTTTATTTTCCTTCACACTTTTATCCTCGGTTTGTTTGAAGGAAAGAAAGTGAGAGGAGAGAAAGTACAACTTTCTCTCGTTTAGTTTGTGAGAGAAAATAGGGGAGAAATGTCCAATTAAGTATGAATTCCACCTGAAAACTTTTTTCTCCAGAATAGAGAGAAAGTTGATGTTGTGAGTGTGAATGTCCACTATTGATGGGTCCCTACCTATTTTTTCTCATCTTTCACTTCATTTTCTCTTATCTTTCTCTCACTTTTCTCCTTTCTCTACTTTCTTTCGTTAAACTTTCTTTCTTCACATTTTCTCCCTTCAAACCAACCATGGATGAACGAATAATACATATATGATATTAATAGAATTTGTTATTTTAGGATTGAAATTCATGGATATGAAAGTCATTGATTAATTCATTTTGATTAATTGATTAAGGAGTTTTACATGACACTTAATGTATCACATTATTAATTTATAATGTATAAAAAATGTTTGGACTAAAATGCTTTACCTAAGATAAAATTAGGGATTAAATTGCATATTCTATTAAGTGAATGACTAAAATGCTCCATAGTAACTACAAGCTTTAGCATGCTACAAGCTTATAGCATGTAGCTTATAATTAGCTTTCAATAATTTCTTTTTATTTTGTCCTTATGTAATTTATTACATTTTACTTTTTCAAATTATTTATTATCTATAATTAATGCATGTCTCTTTTAGTCATTTAACACACTTTTAGTTTGTCTTAAGCTAATTTTATCAAACACCTCTACTTAACCATAAGCTATAAGCTACAAGCTATAAGTCACAAGCTATAAGTGTGTGTTTGGCACAACTAGCTTGTAGCTTATTTAGGAGCTTATAGCTTATAGCTTATGAGTAAGTAGAGGTGTTTGTTAACAACTAGCTTATAGCTTATATAAGCTATAAGCTAGCTTTCATAAGTTCGCTTATGAAAAGTTGTAGCTTATAGCTTATGAAAAGTAGCTTTCAATAATTTTTTCCTATTTTACCCTCTAGTCATTTACTACATGTTTACTCTATCAAATAATTTATTACATGTAATTATTACTTGTCCTTTATAAGTCATTTAACAAATATAAGCTATCTAATAAGCTAATTTTACCAAACACCTCTACTCAATTATAAGTCACAAGCCATAAGCTATAAGCTACAAGCTATAAGCTATAAGCTATAAGCTACAAGCTATAAGTCATAAGCCACAAGCTAGTTTTACCAAACAGAACCTTAGTCATAAGCTCTAAGCTACCAGCCATAAGTCATAAGCTATAAACTAATTTTACCGAACAGAGCCAGAGCTAGTCTTCTAACTTTGTCAATTGTGCAATTTTGATCTCTTAACTTTGAAATGTGCAATTTTTGAAACTTTTCAATTATGTGATTTTGATTTTTTTTACCACCTTTTTATTAAGAAACTAATGATCAACGTGGTCAAACCCAAATAATAGATTTTCATTTGTATGATTTTGGTTTGAAATTTCTTAAGTATACGATTTTAGTGCTCTTACACACTTTATTTTATTAGTTTAGTTGTATTAATCGTTAGTTTTTTAACGAAATATGGGTTAATTGAGGAAAATCGCACTATTTAAAAAAAGTTGTGGGACCAAAATCGCATAATAGACAAAGTTGAAGAACTAAAATCACACGATTAAAAGTTATGAGATCAAAATAACACAATTGAAAATGTTGAGGGACTAAAATTGTCTAATTAAAAGTTGAGAAATCAAAATCGCACAATTGATAAAATTAGAGGATTAAAACTACAATTAAACAAAAAAAAAAAGGAAAATTATACACTTGAGTTAAAATTTTCTTATATTGTACACCTAAAAAAATAAAATTTTAATTTCTTAGGAGAAAAGTTTTATCATGTGTCATATTCTTGTGCAATGACTTCTGTACGACTCTTCTTTTAACGTTTATTTTTTCATAAAACTTTTATTTTAATATTTAATTTAAAAATTTTCACCTATTGTTGATAAAAAAAAAATCACTATCAATTATTACTAATAATTTAGATTTTACAAAAAAAAAATAAAAGTTTGGACGCTTTTATCCTGCAGCAAAAGACAAAAATCAAAGGCAATGAGACACGAGTTTATTTACATTTTAAACAGAAAATTAAAGATGTTGAGGAACAAAGAACTCCAAACTAACTAAAATCTCTTATATATCATGAGGTAAAATAGTATAAGCATCTGCAGCTTGATTGCTCGAGCATGCGGTATAGATAAGTTGAATTCTATGCCCATTGCACTTGCAGCAGCATATCATTAATTATTTTTTTATAGAGTCCTATTTTTTGTATTCACAATTTTTTGTACTCAATGTATTCAATGGGTTATGTACGTTGAAAAGAGTGGTTACAATAATTATTTTATTAGTTACCGTGTTTTTTCGGATTTGGTGGTTACACATGTAGAAATATGTGGTTACAACATAAAAATAAAACTTCAACAAAATTTCTACGTGTATAACTAGATATTAATGTACGTAACCATGAGTACAAATTGAATAAAAAAAACGTAAATACCAAAATCCTTTTTCTTTCTCATAAAGAGAATGAGATTTGGATATTCTTTTTTATTGATTGGACAATTTTTTTTTCATAAACAAACAAATTTTATTAATAAGAAGTACTAGCTGTACTTAAAAGCAGATTAACAATATAGAAGATATAGAGGAGCAAAACACCACCGAGAAAAAGGTAAACTAAATCTCCTTTAGCATTAAGTTGCTGCTAAGATCGAGTATGAATTAAATCAAGAAACACGATGTAAAAATTTCTTCATTATTAAAAATACTAGCATTTAAATGGATCAATCAGTAGAGTTGTGAAAACTGGCTACTCGGCCGTAATCAGGTCCGCTCATTCCGATAGCGGACTTTTGCATTCTGGAATAAAAGAGTTTACAGCTATTCAAACTTTCATTTTAAGAGTTCAGTCGGCCTTATGCGGTAAGAATTTACAATTACCTACAATTCCTTTAAAAATATATTTCTATTTTTTTCTAGTACCAAAATAAATTTACACTGAACACTCATGGAGCTGACAAAGAGGCATCACCGATGAATGGAAGTGAGAGCGACGGCGTGCGAGCGATGACGGTGTAGCTGAGAGCCTGGGGACAATGTGAGGCTGAGAGAGCGACGACGTGAGGAAGAGAGTGTCAGTAAGATTAGAGTTTGACACTTTTGATTGAGGCATGAGGTTGAGGCTAATTAGAAACAAATTTTATTGGCTTTTTATATGATTTAAGGTTTTTTTTTTGTCAATTATAATTTGGAGAAGGGATATTAGGTCCAAAATTTGGGCCGGATAGTTGGTATCTCTTTTTTTTTGCAGTTTTTTTTGGTTCATTTTTTTAGTTTATTATAAAAAAAAGCAAAATAAGCAGTAGTTCGAACCTGACTGATTTTTTGAGTCTGAGTCCATTTTTACTGGCTTTTGTAGTTCAGGCTAAAATTATCTGGCTTTATTTGGAATTGTATCTTCAATATCCAAACTCTTCCATATTATCGGTCTATTCGGACCGGCCCTAGCGAAAAGGCCCAAATAGTACAAAACATTCAAAATATGAGCATTCAAATGGAACAAATTGAAGAAATACTATAGAACAAAATAAGCATACTAAATTTCTACATATTTTTCCTTCAAAAAAGCCCTCAATGAAATAAAAGAATTCACTAAATATGTGTGAAATTGCATGCATTTGAGTATCTATCCATCGATGAAATATGCGCCAGATATTCATTGTGTTACCACAATAAAGGAATAAGTGAATAGAACATTCAACACTTGTATTGTACATGGTGCAAACAACACCGTACTCATCATCGAGCAATCACTGCTACTACAAATTTATCCGCTTTACAATGCGATCCAAAAGCAATTGCCATGAAAAAGTAATCATTTAGGAAAGAGCGGGAGATTTCCAAATAGCCTTAAGTGCACTCAATAAATTAGCATCAAAATCAGGCACATGGACTAACTCAACATAGACATGATCATGTATACTTTTAGTAGTGAACCCTATCTCGGCATGTAAGGACCACACCTAAGCATCAGTTGAGGGTCTTTGTAGATTAGCATGAGTTAGAAGTGCCAACATGTCAGCCATCAAATCAAGTTCCTAAGCAAAGAGATTGCAGTGCCACCTTAGGTTGCAACACCACAAATCTCCCTCCCAATGACCGATCTCAGTAATGCTACCTGTCATCATAGACACCAAAAACAAGTGCCGGAAACACTAAGCAAAAGGTGAGCCCCCAATGTAAAGATCGAACCAAAACATGGCATTGCAACCATTACCGATCCTCATGACAAAGCCATCACAAAACCAATGACACGTTTCCACCTGAGAACCAATTGCAATAATATCATGCCACCTATCAAACATAGGATAGTGCACAGCATGGTAAGAATCTCATAATCAAACACGTCAATAGTAGCATGTACTTGAACTGTCTGCACTCATAAGGAGGAATGATTTGACAAAAATCATCAACGCCATTTTGACAAAAGAGTCAAATTGAACCATTCAGGATTTTTCACACTTAAGTCACCATCTAGCTTCTTCTTATAGACAAGATCCCAACAACACCCAAGTAGTTTTATGTCGCTCAAAATTAACACACGTAAAAATTGTCTCTACATTTTTGTTATTTCTTGGAAAACACACTTCGAAACCCGAAGGAAGAAAAAATTGACAAGCAAGTTAGAGTGGATTGAATTAATCAGAGCGACTCTACCACCAATTAATAGATGCTATATTTTCCAAGAAGACAAACAAACCCTTATAAACTTTAACACTGAGTACTCTTGCAGTGCATTTGAAACATGATTGGACAAGTTAATCATAATTAGTAATTCTTATCGTTTTAAAAATTATTACTATTATTAACTTTCATTTTTTTGTTAGACAAATTTAATGCATTTAATTAAATTAATCACTTTTTTTAATTCCTGCAATATTGGTTTAGGAAGTCTTACATTTTGGGATGGATGAAGTATCTTTAAAACACTTGTTAAGATTACTAGACTTAAAAAAATAATCATAAGTATACATAATTTTCTCTCACATAAATAAAAAAATCTCATTATTTAACAATTTTTTATTATATTTAATTTCTTATAAAATGTTTTAAGAGCCCTAGATAATATTTACCTTTTTAAATATTTAAAAAGAAACGTGACGTTTTTTTTTGGGTAATTTTTGTTTTGTTTTTGATATCTGATATTTGAGAGGTTTTTTCTTTTGGTTAAGAAAAGATAAAGATAGATAGAAAATGTTGGAGCACCGTTATATGGCGGAGCCGTTAGCTCCAGGCCGCGCCGTCTAGGCATCTTCCCACCCACCTACGCCAAAATAAGATATTTTTCGGTAAATTACGCCAAAATAAGATGGATTATTAGTAGGTGAAGAACCTGAAAACAATTAAAAAATGCGACGATTTGACTTCCATTTGTTGCCAACTAGCACATCACAACTAACTTCCCAAAATACCCTTCCAAAACCCCGCACTGACGAAAACACCCTTCCCCCAACTACCACCACCACGACACACACACCACAACAACCCAAGCCTACACTTACCATCGCCGTTTCCTTATAAAACCCTCACCAAACTCTCTCATCCTCTTCAGGCTCGCCTCCAAAAAAAAAAAAAATCAAACAAACAAACCTCGATCCCTCTCTCGAATCCCTAACGGTAATATTCATTCACATTACAACAATGGCTGTTTCTTCCACCGCCGCAACCTCTCTTATTCCCTCCAAATCGTTAATTTCCCAATCTCACTCCCTTCTTCCGTCTACCAAACTCAACCAATCTTCCTTCCCGGCCCGGTCCAATGCCAAGTCCGGCCCAACGCCTTCCATTGTCGCCGTTCACGCTGCTGAGCCCGCTAAGAACCCGGTCGTGTCGGAGAAGCCGTTGAAGGCTCAACCGCCGTTGAACCGGAATGTTGCCCAGGGGAAGTGGGCCCTGGACAGCTGGAAATCGAAGAAGGCTCTGCAGCTTCCGGAATACCCTAGCCAGGAGGAGCTCGCGTCGGTTCTGAAGACCCTGGAGGATTTCCCTCCGATTGTCTTCGCCGGTGAGGCGAGGACTTTGGAGGAGCGGTTAGGTGAAGCTGCCATGGGAAATGCCTTCCTTCTTCAAGGTGGAGATTGCGCTGAGAGCTTCAAGGAGTTCAATGCCAATAACATTCGTGATACCTTCCGAATCCTCCTCCAGATGGGCGTTGTTATGATGTTCGGTGGCCAAATGCCAGTCATCAAGGTAAAACGCAAAATTCACAGTTTAAGATTGCTATTGTAGTTGCGGCGATAGCGAGCTTTAAATGTGGTCAAATATGGTTGCATATAGCTGAAATCGTCATCTAATGTGGTTTCTATGATTGCCAAAACTATGGTATTGTTGTGTGATGAAGTTGAAGATTTGGATTTGGATTTTATTTTTTTATTTAGGTGGGAAGAATGGCGGGACAGTTCGCGAAGCCGAGATCGGATTCGTTTGAGGAGAAGAACGGGGTCAAGCTTCCGAGTTACAGAGGGGATAACATTAACGGTGATGCTTTTGATGAAAAGTCAAGGATTCCGGATCCGCAGAGGATGATTAGAGCTTATTGTCAAGCTGCTGCTACTCTTAATCTTCTGAGAGCTTTTGCCACTGGAGGTTATGCTGCTATGCAAAGGGTCACTCAATGGAATTTGGACTTCACAGAACACAGCGAGCAGGGAGACAGGTAATCTTTGTTTATTTGCTACTTGCAATCTTGTTTTTAGTTTTTCCTGTTTAGAATTCTATTGAGTTTTCAGTTTCTGGTTTCATTGAATCTAGATGGGCATATAATAATCTTAATAATCATAATCATAAAAATAAAAATCTTAATTGGTCCTCTTCTGGTTTCGGAGGTTCTGAGGTTTATGGAAAACTTTTTTGTGGTTCCTCTGTCCCTCCATCCTATTAGAAGACTAGTACTCGGTCATAGAACTACTGTTCTTTTCATGACTCGAATCATGTTTTTCCGTCAAGCCGTGGTGTTAGCACGTATTTACCACTACGTCAACACCTTTTTGGTTTTATGAAAACGTTTAAAATTTAGAAAAAAAAACTCTTTTTGTTTCGTGGAAGATAAGGTAATTGATATTCTGATAAGCGGTGAGGTGATACATGTTTTACATGTATGGTGGAGGGTGTTGGGTAATTGTTGTTGTTCCTCTCAAATAATGATTCCCACTTTATTAAATCTTCACATGGTGATATTGGATGATGATAGTTACACATATGGTTTCTCTTGCATTTCTGACGTAAGGGTAACTTTTGGAGAATTTCAATTGGCAATCTCAATTTAATTGTTAACTCACACACCGTTATTTCTGAGACGTGGTTGAAATTATATGTGTAAGTGTGTAACGTGCTTTGTCTCTACCGAGTCATATCTGTACCAGAGGCACTAGAAGACAAGGCTGTGCCGTCAGAATTATTAGGTTTCATGCGTATTTGTATGGTTCATGTGAGTTTGAGCGTACAGAACTGAATTAGTGAATTTAACGGTGCCTAAAAGAAGTGAGAGTTTAAGTTTTTCCTAATTTTGTAGTACTTAGCTCACAGATGAATGCCGTAAATTGGTGCAGTATATTTCCGGAAAAGCAATCTTTCTTTCCAGATGTTTACGCTTATTATTTCAACATGAATTGCACGCCCTTATTATTTCAACATCATGATGTTTACGCTTTTGTTTTTTAGACTTGTCATTGTTAGGGAAAATAAAGTTTGAGATAGCATGTTGGGGTGTCTGTTTTATTCTTTTGTGTACTAAATGATTACTTCCTTCGTTACTATTTAACTATCTATTTAAGGTTAAATTATACCTATTAAGAAATATAATGATTATTTTTACTTTCATTAAAATATTTGTTGAACTCCTTATGTTACCATTTATTTCTCTTCTTTTATTGGATCAATAGTGAAGCATTCATTACTACAATTAAAATATAAGGGTGAAATTGATAAAAGTGAAATTAATACTTCCTTAAAAATATAAGTGGTTTGTTAAATAGAAAGAAATTTTTACTCTCTAAGCGAACATTTAAAAAGGAAAGGAAGGGTAGTATAAATGGTTGTTTGAAAATTATCTCTTATTTCTGATAGTTCTTTGGGAGAACGCTTGCAAGATCCACAAATTATTTTTCCAGAACTAAACTTTCGCAATCATGCTATAAGTGGGTGTTTGGTTTAATTTCTTTTAGAGAAATAGTAGGGTTTTTTTTTTTTTTTTTTTTTTCCTTTGGTTAGTTGTCTGTAAGAACTTTTAATGGTTATTTTCTCTGGAAAAGCGTAACCATCCATGGGCTAATTATGTTATAAAAAGAGATGCTGCGTAATTGAAGTTGCCGTTATTTCATTTCTTTATAGGTAACACTTGATATGATGATTGAGTCTGCATACTTTTTCTTTCTACTTGTCTATTTTTGTTGATCTTCTATGAGATGCGTAGCTCGAATTAAATTAAATGTGTTCTTGGCATGGCAGGTACCGAGAGCTTGCTCACCGAGTCGATGAGGCCCTTGGATTCATGGCTGCTGCTGGGCTCACAGTGGACCATCCCATAATGAAAACAACTGAATTCTGGACATCACATGAATGCTTGTTGTTGCCTTATGAACAATCACTTACAAGGTTGGATTCAACTTCTGGTCTCTACTATGACTGCTCTGCCCATATGCTTTGGGTTGGGGAACGGACTAGGCAGCTCGATGGTGCCCATGTTGAGTTTCTAAGAGGAGTTGCTAATCCCTTGGGAATTAAGGTTTGTTCATGATTCTCAATATCACCCTATTGCACTTTCATTATATGAGGTCTCACATAGGAGGAATATTTTTTTATTACCAGGAATCTCACTTGAAATAATAACGTACCCACATTTGATACAAAATACTCCTATAAAAGAGTTTACCTGGGCAAGTGAATTTTTCGGGAATCTAAAATGCCGAGAATTTTAGGGTTCCCTCCTTAAGAGGTGGTTATCTCCTAATTTTCCGGGAAACATAAATTTCAGGGTATTTTATGACATAATAGTAACTACCCTATTAAAGTGATTTATGATGCAATTGCCTCTTTTTATTGCCGTATAAGTTAGTTAATGAACAAATGTGTGAAACAACTTACACGGATACGGATATCACTTACTCAGAAATACATTTCTAAAGTTACTAAAATTTATGTCATGTGCCAAACACTGCCAGAACCACTTTAGCATAATTTCAATAATTCTCAGGTCTATATAGACTATAAAGTGTTTGTTTTTTCGTTCCTCAGCATGTAAATGGCTGTATTTGATACATATGCAGGTAAGTGATAAGATGGATCCAAATGAGCTAGTGAAACTCATTGAGATCTTGAACCCCCAAAACAAACCAGGGAGAATTACTGTGATCACAAGGATGGGAGCTGAAAATATGAGAGTGAAGCTTCCTCATCTAATCAGGGCAGTGCGAAGAGCAGGGCAAATTGTCACATGGGTCAGCGATCCTATGCATGGAAACACCATCAAGGCTCCGTGTGGTCTTAAAACTCGCCCCTTCGATGCCATTAGGGTATAATTCTTATCATTCTTTCTCTTTAAATTTGTTTTAAGTGTCTATAGGGTAGACCATTGAACGTGTTCTTTATATTTTTTGATAAAATCAAATATTTGTTATTGTCGTTTCACTATGCTAGTCATAATCTTTGGAAAAAAAAAAAACATGATTCCTCTTGGTTACATTTGGAAATAAGGGAAATTAAATCATTGAAAAGTAAGACTAGGAAATAAGTAAGCAAGTCCTGCATAATTTGACTAAATATGCTTATTTTCACTGGCTTCTGAACCGGTCTTTAATGGTGGGCTACCAAACCTTAAGGCCTATATATAATATTTAGAAGCTGGGAGGTAGGTGAGAAAAGGTCCTAGTTGTTTATAAGAGTAGGTGAAACAGTGTAGAATTCAAGTCATTTTTTGTCTTTGGTCAGTGCGAAAAATCATTGTGGGATTGGGTTGCATTTCCTTATCGGTAGGTGGGAGTGGACATTTGGGCCCATATGGGAGTGAATGTTTATTCTTGCAATCTTTATGGAAAGGAACATTGAAATATCATTGCATTTAGTCACTTTAATCACTTTGGCAACATATTTTTTATCCCATTCTTTTTAGAACGCATTGTTGACTGGAATTAAAGAATGATCAACTAAACCATCGAGAAAAATTCATTCAATATAGAGTGAGATCCATGTCTTTAGTAAGTCACGCTATAATTTCAATCAATAATAGTGTGATGAAATTATCTCACTCTTTTAAATTGAGTGAGTGCGTAGAGTGAAAAAGTAACAGTGAATCTCTACTTCAAAAGTGCTAAATCAAAGTAGTTGTGTTTGGTAGTTTTCTTCACAAAAAGTATTGAATGTGATTATGATAACTAATGCCACCAACTTTTTTCCACTTAATTGGACAGGCTGAGGTAAGAGCATTCTTCGACGTGCACGAGCAAGAGGGAAGCCACCCAGGAGGAGTTCATCTAGAGATGACGGGTCAGAATGTGACTGAGTGCATCGGTGGGTCAAGGACGGTCACATTCGATGACCTGAGCTCACGTTACCACACACACTGTGACCCAAGGCTGAATGCCTCACAATCTCTTGAACTTTCATTCATCATAGCTGAGAGGCTAAGAAAGAGCAGGATCAGATCTCAGCAACCTCTTGCCTCTTTAGGACTCTAAAGGGCCTTTTGAGAAATTGAGAACCAACAAAAATACCTTTGTTCTTTTTTGGTTTTTTCCTATATAATATTTATCGACGGTTGCCACTTGGTTGTTACATGTGGATGTGGATGAGGAGCTGGAGGCCCCTAGCTAGCTAGCTTGTGATGTTGTGTAATGTGTACTGTGTTTGTATGTGTATACTAGTAACGAGTTTGAATTTGGAAAGACAAGTATTTTGATTAATAATAATAAAGGAAACTAAAAAAGTTTCCATTGCGTTGACAACTCGAGTTTGTGACAAGCACTTTCTTGCTATTGTAGCTTATTTTGTAATTGGGTGGGTGGTTCAAGATGCGACTAACTACTAGTTATCTGATATTTCTATATATAAGAACCATTTTTTTGGTTGCTGACATTTGTGCCTTTGGGGACAAGTTGAAGATTAAATTTGATTGGTGGTCTCATATTGTTTGACGGCTGGGATTGATACTACACAAATTGGGAGTGTATTATTCCTTTTCCGGAACTACTAAATCAGATTTTTTTTAATAATTCGGGATTAGTAGTTATCCGGAAAAAAATGATGATGCACATTTTAATTTGTGTAGCGATAGTTTCAGTCACCGATTATATTAACAAAAGAAATTGTTTTCTTCCGAATTTTACAATGAGATAATTGTAAAATTTAAAACAATTTATAGATGGGATATTGCATGTAGTATAAGATGCTTAGTTTATAAGGGTTTTGTTATAAAGACAATGGTTAAATAATCTATAAATAAAAATTTTTTATTTAAAATAAATTAAAAATAAATTAGTGATATTAAATATTTTACATTTTTAACATTACATTTTTTTTATAGATTGTTTAACCATTATTTTAAGGTTGATGGATAGCAAAACTCAATTTATAAACTGGATAATCTTTGATATTATATAAAAACTGTTGAGTCTAATTCAAATTGTAAAGTTCCCTCATTAGAGGGGGCAAAGGAATTTTACCCAAGAGTTATATATTCAACTTTGATAATATCCTAGCTGATGAGGAACTCAAACACACCTCATCAAACTCAGGTTCCATATTCTGTTCCAAAAAAAAAAAACTTAAAAGGACAGTTTAGTTTGGATTTTTATTCTCTATTTTTACTTTCTTTCCTGTTTTCTGAAATTTTACAAAGAAAAAACTGAAAATGTTCTTTATAAAATTTCATAAAACAAAAAAAAAAAACTTGAAAACAGAAAATGAAAACGGACCCTTAAGCTCCATATTATCTTGGAATGGCTTAAGACCTAACTAAACTCCTAAAAACTATGTTAAGGGAAGAGGTTTACCCTTATATTTTCAATTTTGACTATAATTTTAGTTCAATTTTAATCATATTTTTAGTCAATATAAATCTTTAACATAATCCTGTATACTCTAATATCAACTTAGGAATGGTTTGAAACCTAAATAAAACCCTAAAACTCTACAGGAAAAATGTTTGCCTAAAAAAACATATTTTTAAAAAATGTGAGACTCTAACACTAAGAAGCTTCTTCTTCTTTTTTGTTTTTGTTTGATTTCAGTGTAAAGACCTTCCATTCATAGCTAAAACTGGTGTGCAGTATTACATGTTTTCTTTTTTGGGGCCAAGCCAATGCAGTTAAATCATAGGTTTCATTGTTGTTACTTTTAAAAAATAATTACAGTATGATGTTAGTAAGTTCATTTGTATACTTTTTTGTTATTATTTATCTATTCACTTAAAAAAAAATATGTATATTATGGAATATAATTATTGTTTTTTGGTTTCATGAAAACAATTTTTGAATTTCTTATAATTTTCTTTATCTCTCAATATTTTGTTAGTTCAATAGTAAAATATTAATTTATTAATATTCTATTAAATATAAGGATATAATAATTAATACAAGTGTAATAAATACTTTTTTAAAAGTACAAGTAAACACATAAATATGAATAAATTTTTTTTTCTAAATAGACCGATAAAAGGAATATATAAGAATATAATGAAAAAAATTATTTTAACAAAATATCCAATTACTATGGTACCAAAAGAATATCCAGTCATTGACATATACAATCAGCTTACATAAATAATGAAACACTATCGGTTTTGTTAATTGATTCCCCAAGGGACAATTAGCAACTTTATTTACAATACTCAATGAAAGTAAAGTGACATTTTCAAATTGTTCATGAAAACAAGACATGAAAACTGAAAATGTTTTTGCAAACCAAACTGATCCTTGATTTATGAATTTCCATTAATAATAACCAATACTAGGTTGCTGATAAAAAATAAATAAATAAAAAAATAACCAATACTAGGTCATATAAATGAAGTTACACATGAGAAGGACAGATGCTAAGAGTTCCAATGGAAAGCTATGCTGCTCAATGATAAATTCCCACTGTATAATGTAGAGAGTTCCAACCAACATTTCTAGATTTCTTATTTTCCATATCTCAATTTCCCAATAGAAAAAAAAGTGGAGCCTGCTACAACTTTACTATGTATTTAATTTAATATTCTCCTCTTTGGAAACTTCAAGTTACATAATTATATTTTACATTTTACATTACATCTCTAGGAAAATAGTATTTGGATCTGGAAGTTCCTAAACCTGATGGGACAAGGGCAAAAAGAAACAGAAGGGAAAAAACCCTTCAAATGTCAAAACTAAGAAACAACAAACCATACAAGTGGAGAGACTGATCTAAATTGAAAAATTAACCAGCAAGAAATTTCATTTTCAGCCCTCACAGAGAAAATCTATTCACATTTTCACAGAAAACAAAAGCTCATCATCTTGTTCATGTAAAAACTTAAAGAGGAGGGCAAACATATTCACCACTTGTTTCGAAATCTTCAATATCTGCATCAGCATCTAAGTCATCCAAGTCCATGCTTCCTCCGTTGATAAGGCCACCAAGTTTAGGGACATTAAGAGGTTTTCTTGCTTCTTGTATGATAGACAGAACTTCTTCAACACTTTGTGATGGATTGTTTACATCATTGATTTGCCAGCTTCCACCTTCCATCAATTCTATTGGTAAGTTCTTCAGAAACCATGGATGGTTTTTTATTTCTGGTATAGTTATTCTCTGCATAATGAAATGAATGGCTCAGTGAAATTGGAATTACAAATAGAGAACACAAAAGGCTTATACACATTATTGAAGCCAAAATAGAGAAAAAAACAGCACCTAAACATGCATTGGTATTAGAAAAGCATAACCTTAATATAACAACCACAAATGGGTTATCCCACTAGACGACTACATGGATCACACAACGTCATTATACTTGATTAAAGACCATATTTTCAGAAATATTATTTTTTAAGAGATCCCTTTAAATAATTTTCCGTACGGTTCTTTTTAGCGTCTCTTTACCCTTTTTGCAGGACTAAAAATCATACTATTCAATATTAGTTGTGAATGATCCATCATGAGGGTTCCGAAAAAGTTTGATGTTGTCTGTTAAGGGTCTAACACAACCCTACTTTTTTAACCAGACTTGGGACCGACAGAGTTTCATTTTTTCACCACTTAATAGCTACTTCAAAATAAATATGAAAAGAAGCTATACATGTAGAATGCTATAGCACTACAGCAAGTAAACCTTGTAGATTGTTGGAAACAACAATTAGAATATAGGCTTCAAACAACTACCTTTTCAGGACTCGCCACAAAAATTTGTGACAGAAGATGTTTGCATTCCATGGAAACTCGAACATAATCCGGTACTGTGTACTGGACACTAAGTATCCTCTGTAATAAGCCACAACAAAAGGTTCAGTTGAAACATTATATCAGAAAAAGTATAACTAAACAGCTTGCTTCTATTTTGTTTACAGTTTGTAGTTATCACTTACACCAATGGTTTTTTTGAAGTTTTTTGGATCCTCTGGGTCTTCAAAAGGATATGCTCCAACTAGCATCACGTATAAGGTGACTCCACAAGACCAAACATCAGCAATCTACAGCTTTCAATGGAAATATATAGTTAGCAAAGAAAATAACAAGAGTAAAACATCAAGTTAGTCCACAAAATAACGACAGCTGATCAATTTAGCAGCTGAAACTATGAAAATGAAAATTCGGTTCATGAAATTAGCAAACGCAATCAATTTAGTCCCAGCAAGATTAAGGATATGCAATGAGGAAGAACAAAGAATTTACCTTTCCATCATATTCTTTCCTCGTCAAGACCTCCGGTGCGATGTAAGCTGGAGTTCCTACCGTGGACTTAGGTTGTGAATGCAATACAGATGACTAGTAAAAGACAAGGTGAAAAAAAGATTAAAATCACTTGAAGAAGGTAATAGCATAATGAAGATATGAAGTTCTTTTTAACATTGTTGGTACCTTTGAGTAACCAAAATCACAAATTTTGACTCGAGGCGCGGTGCTTCCGTCTAATAGTGTGTTTTCAAGCTTCAGATCTCTATGACAGATTTGCTGCATAATAAACATTTCTTTTAAGTACAAACCTCTAATCATTACATGATTCATGATAAAGGTTTGGTTTGATTCGATTTCGTACCATTGAATGACAGTAACTGACTCCTGATATCAATTGCTGAAAGAAAAATCTTGCCTGATGAAAAATAACAAGACTTCAGACAAAACCTTCTGAATAAATAAAATCAATGTATATAACCATTACAGAAACAATTTACCAAAAACATTAACTTTGTTCAACCTCTTGGGAAGATACAGTCTAAACAATATCATAGTGAAATACATAAACTATTCATATAGTATCTTCACTTTCTATATTACCTCATCTTCACTGAATCTACCAGCAGTACATATCCTCTCGAAGAGTTCCCCTCCGGCGGCATACTCCATTACTATGGCTAGATGTGTTGGTGTCAGCAGAACCTGCAAGTGTAGTTATCAAACTTCAAAGATCATGCAAAGGAAATTTTTTTTTTTTCATTTTCATTATTTTTTGCCTTTGTTGTTAGTAATTCTGAATTCACTTATGCCTTTAAACAAACGAAAGGAATAGAAGGAGAGTTGGTTTCCAAGTCACAAACACTATAGTGTTTTTTGTTCTAGCTCTAGTAAAACTAGAAATTCTAAGAACAAAAGAACCACTGTAGACTAAAATACATCATGAATAAAAAAATTGAGTGACAAAAAGAAAATGATATATGCATCCAAGTAAATTTGTTAAAGAGCTTTGTATTGTTTGTTTTAAATTTAATACCAATACCTATTTCTAACCCACTTCAGTAAATTTTACTGGAATAATAGAATTGAAAACTAGAGAAAGTTCAATAAATTCATAACAAGTGTTTTCTCAGCTAACTTCCAAGTTCCCATCTATTGCACGTGTATTGGTAGCATTTGATAACTAGTAGATACTTTCTGCCAACATAAACATTCTCTACAGCTCACGTTTCACATGCTATTGTATCTTATTTTTGCCATATTTACATGTTCATGTTTTAAATAAAAAATAATGGCAAACAAAAAAAAAACATGACACCCTTTAATAAATAGGATCATGGATTTACTAACCTCTTTGAATCTAACAATATTGGGATGCTTCAACGATCTATGGTTCATGATTTCCCTCTGTACATGCTCATCAATCTGCAGTGCATATTTCGATTATTAAAAAAAAGCAGAACCCAGATGAAGAATCACCGACAAAGAGAAAAAAAAAAAACTGTGATTGAAAGGATGAAGAAGATGAAGCAAACCTTGTGGCCTCTCTCAATAAACTTAACAGCAAAAAACTCATTGGTGAAATTATCCCTAACGAGCTTAGCCACAGCGAAATTTCCAGACCCAATATCTTTGAGAATCTCGTAGCGCTCCATCTCGAATTCCAAATTCGCAAGCCTTAGAAGTTTGATCACTTACTCGTGTGTTCTGTTTTTGACACGTAAGGAGTTTGAAAAACAGAGCTCAGAATGAGAAAAATAAAATCAATGTGTTAATTGTTATTCGTATGAGACAAAAAGAAAGTAGGTTATCGGAGAGGGTTTTGAAAAATGTGCCTTTAAAGTTTCAATCTTTACAAAGAAGCAAGGCAGTGTTTGTTGTTGACTAAAGTGTGAATTGATTCTGTGGTTGATAAACAGAGTGGCAAATAGGAAAACGAAAACGAAAATAAACACACAAAGACATAAATGAAAACTGTTCAACCTTTAACGCGTGTGGAATTTCATGGCATCAGGACAAGAAAATACGGTAAGATAGATAGAAATTCAGCACTAGTGGTTGCCGAATATTTTCTATCTGCAAATTGCACTTAAACTTTTTTTTTTATTGAATAATTGGATTGGATTAACTTTGAGTATGTTAAAATGTCTATATTTTTTTAACATTATAAGAAAGATATTATTAGTGTCCTTGTCGTGAAAATAAAGTAAAAATGCAGATAAGTTAATATTGCGAGGAGCATTTTGTAATTAATTTTATTAAATATTTTTAAGCGATGTCTTCACAATTTTTATCACTTTATCACTACACTCCATCACTTAGTAGTAAGTAAAAGCGATGTATTGATGATAAATAATATTATAAGGGTGTGGAAAAGAAAGATACGGTTTGAGGTGACAGGAGGCACCTCTTGGGTTGGATGAAAAGAATCCTTTCAAACTTCCAGACTTCTGTATTATTTTTAGACAATTATTTATGGAGAGTTTGTAGTTCAAATGGCATAAAGAGAAATTCTTGAAATTTGAGGGGGGAAGAGTTCAATCTCCGGTAGAAAAATTTAGGAGTTAATTTTAGGAATATTTTAGTGTGGGAGTGTGTTTTGTCGATAAAAAAATAATATATATGTATTTTTGAAATTTTTTCTTAATTATGCCTCTATAGCATAGTATATTAATCTACGTAGGAGTAATGTTCTCGCCTAGATCAAGGGTTTTGATAGTAGAGGATAGTCTTATCATCAAAATTAGACTATAAGACTTTTAGGGGGATTCGTTTAAAGGTAAATAATATTATTTTTGAAAATTATGTTTTTAAGAAGGTTATATTTAGTAATTTTATTTTTAGGTAAATTAAAAAAAAGTTTGATTAAAAACTGATATCGATGAGAATATTTGTTAAAATTATGAAAATCAAAGAAGATACTAGATAAAATAGGAAATAAGTATTTAACTATTCATATTATTGTGAAAAAGTAATTTACACATATTTTATTATGTATGGGAATAGAAATCATAAAAAATACACTAAAATAATATTCTTGAGAACAAGTGATACTTAGGCATATTTTTTTCAAAACTTGTAACAAACATAGAAACATCACATTCTCAAAAATAATATTACTTACCTTGAAATAGACGTTTTCTTAGAGTTTTTTTGAGCATCGCAAAGAGAGGAGGGGGTATTTATACAATCATACAACTAGGACAATGGTGACTAAATGCGTCTGTGAAAAAAATGTTGTTTAGGTGCTTTTGTATAGAAAAACCTTTATCATTAATGGCCGATTGTAGATGATCCTGGGTCATTATTGATGATAGAGGAAAATCAACAATTCAACATAATGAGTGCTAATTTATAACGGTTACCCTCTATATCGAGTCTTACACATACTACCAAGTTGACTTGAATCGGTCGATTTAGAGGCTAGGTAGGCCGAGTTTAAACCGGTACAACACACAAGCCTCATAAGTCTCAAACCTCTAGTTGAAGTGATTTTATAGAGTTGAGGATAAACCAAGTTGAAGTCGATACGACACACAAGCCTCGAAACCTCTAGTTGAAGTGACTTTATAGAGTTGAGGCCGAACCGAGTTGAAGTCAATACGACACACAAGTTCCACAAGTCTCGAAGCCTCTGGATGAAATGACTTTATAGAGTCGAGGTAGAACCTAATAAAAGCCAATACGACACACAAGTCTCATAAACAGGACCGACCCAACAGTAAGGCAATCCAAACCTTTCCTTAAACCCCAAAAATTTTATTTTATTTTTACTTACTATAGGTATTTTTTTAAAAAAACTTACCATATAAATATTAATAAACAATCCGAATACTAAATATGTCATGAAGTTATACATCCTTTGGAATTTCAATCTTAAATTTTAATCAATGCATTATAATTCTCACTAATATCACATATTATTTCATATTTCTTCTTTCAACTCTTACGTTTCTTCTTCCTTCTTCTCAACTCTTTCTTTTCTGTGTTATCTATCATCCTCCTTGGTTCTTTCCTGAGCATCTAAGTGCATCACTGCATCTACAAGTGGTCTTGGTGTGTCACATCTTTATCATCAATCACTCGCACATTATTAGGTATTTTACTTTTCATTGTATTGCCTCTAAATAAATTCAATTCTCAATTTCTATTATGTTTTACACTCAATAATGTCTTAACAAAGATTAGATGGATTATCAATTAAAAAAGAAATATTAAGTGAAATCAATTATGATAATTTAATAAGTAATTTTAGATAATAAAAAGCACAAAAAATAAACTTTGAATAAATTTTAAAAATTTTAATTAATTACAATTATTAACTTAAGGCCTCATGGGTCGGCGCTGTTCAGAAGTTTCAAAGCCTCTGGCTGAAGTGACATTATAGAGTTGAGATTGAACCGTGTTAAATCTAGTACGACATACAAGTCGCATAAGTCTTAAAATCTCTAGTTGAAGTAATTTGATAAAATTGAGGTCGAACTAACGGTAGGATGGTATACCTACAAAGTAATAAATGATAGTATTTCCATGTTGTTTAAGCACCTATTAGGAAAAAGAGGTGTAAAAGCTAGGTTAATTTTGGGATTAACTTATAGTACGTGCAATTAGCAGATAGTGATGGTAGCAGCAAAAGTCCAAAATTGCACACTTCCCTCGCGGTTACGGAAGTTAGCAATACGTAGTACCGGCGGCTCCAAATCCCAAGTATTTTTATTTTTAATCGCTTCCTACTACTTCACTACATATGTTACTCCCTCTATTTTTTTATGCTAATCTTTTTAGTATTTTTAATTTATTTATTTTTTATAATTACTTTAAAATATCAATTAATAATCAATGTTATCTTTTTAGTTACACCCTTATATTAAATATATATTTTCATCGAACATTTATGATTCACTTCTATAAATAAAGTATAAAAGAAAATTATGTAATAAATACTTTTAAAACTTTTAGGGTCTTGATATATAGTGCCCTAAGGGCACTAGTTAAAATTACTAGAAGTAGAAAAATAATCACAAGAGCACATTGTTCTGTCTCTCGGGAATACAAAAACTACACATTCCAATATCTTTTTACTACATTTGATTTCTTAAACAGTGCCCTTAAGAAATTAAATATCATTTGTCAAACTTTTAACACCTAATCATTTCCTTGTGCATAACCTTAAAAGACTTAAAAAAAAGAGTATGTTATTTAAGGATTTTACATAGAAAAATGCTAAATCCTTCTACTAAATGATCCTACAAATCCTCCTATCCACTTAATTTTGACAAGTGTTATCTATTTTTCACTAAGCATTTACTTTTTGAAAAATAGATCACACTTGTTAAAATTAAGTGGGTAGGAGGATTTAGTAGGAAGATTTAACATTACTCTTTTTATATATTATCATCTACATTAATCAAATAGTTGATAATTAATCGTTTTAAAGTTTCAAGAAGGGTATAAAAGAAAATTACCTCATAATTTTGACAACAACAATGAACATTAACCAACTTTCTTAATATGTATAATTTATCCTTAAAAGACACATAAAAAAAAATGAAGGGAGTAACATTTATTGCTATTTTTTTCAAATTCGTCCCTCTTTAACTCATTTATAGTCATTAATAAAGAATAATATTATTGATACTTTTAATTTTTAAAAGACGGATAATAATGTCTTATTAACATTAATTTTTCTAAACTTTAGAATAATTAATATTTTTCTTAATACTCGTTTTAGTCTATATAAGATGACTATATTTCAGAATGGAGAGATTATAAATTAAGAAAACAATAATTATGTTATGTTTTTTATTTTTTATATTAAATATTCTTATTAATTCATTCAAAATTCAATAGGTCAATAAGTAAAAATATACAATTTGACACATATAAACATCTATAATTATTAAATGAGAGTATGATTGAAAAAAAAAATACTCTCTTCCTTCTACAATACCTTTCGTTTAAGGTTTCAGAAGAGATAACTGTAATTTTTTTTTTCTTTCATCAATGCTATCTTTTAATAACAGTCAAACAATAATAATTCTTTTAAGATTAAAAATTATTAAATTGGATACAATTTCCCATAACAAACAATTTTTTAGAAACCTAAGTATTTATCGACCGTATTTGGCTTTATAATTTCAATTTTTCAGACAGATTAATTGTGATGATTGTGTCCTCCAAACTCTCCCTAATTTAATTCAAAAAAGTGCTGCTGATATATATACACAATTGTTATTGATAGTATTTTATATAAAAACATAGAAACAAGAGGCACATGCACATTTTGTGAATTAATTAGACTAGTACATGGTTGTAATGGTGGTCGTCCACAGTTACAAATGAAGGACCAAGGTATGGTGCTCCCTGAACAATTAGGTCATTGGGCATTTCTCTCTCCTCAAGCATTGCATATCCTGTAAAAATTAATAATTCATTAGTTTTATCAAAAAATAAAATAAATTAATTCATTATTATATACTATATTATACTATGTGTATATGAATCAATTCAATAGATTATACTACCTTCGTCTCATATTAAGTGTCATTTTAAAAAAAAAAATTTGTCACACTTTATTTGTTACTTTATAGTTTCAGTGATACATTAATTATGTTTTACCAAATATACTCTTGAGTAGTTAAATTTTAAATAATTATTTTGAGAGATGTGACCCACTAATTAAGAAGAGTGATAAGGGGTATAATAGGAAGTTAGACAACAAAATTAATAATATTTCTTAAACTGCGTGTAACAATCTTAAACGATACTTCATTTGAGACGGAGAGAGTATATCACTAGTACTAGGTACATGGACTGGAGTCTGCGAACCGACAAGCGAACCCACGAAGGGATTCGGACCGGTAAATAGAAGTTCATATAATTTGTGCGCTCTTGCGGGCCCCACAAACATCTGCTTACCCACGTGTATTAAAAAAAATAAAAAAATATTGTAATTATAATTAAATTTAAAATTCAAATATGACTGGACTCACACAATCATAACTCACTCACATTTGGGAGTCTTGGATAAAAAAATACATGTTATTAAAAAAAACATTTTATCCCTTTTATTAATATAATTAAAAAAATGCAATCTAGAAAAAAGAAAAGAAGTTAGGTAGGCCATGTGGACTACTCGCAGATTTGCAAGGTGAATGTAAACTTAAAAATTGATAGTCCATTTATAACGCAGATTTTACCATTTTACCATATAATTTGTTTAACCCACAAATTGTGGTGTGGTGGAGACTGTCCGCATACCTAGCTACATATGTCACTATAAAATATTTAATGAACTAACGAGGACAAAGAATATTATTGAATTAATGAGCACTGACCAGTTAGGGAAGGAATGGGAAAGTCAGAATAATAAGTGGAAGGCCTTTGAAAATCTTGAGAGTAAGGTGGAGACAACACGTCCAAAATTGCACATGGTGTTAACGCTCTAAAAGAATGAATGTTTCCACCACTTGTTGGAAACAATATTGATGCTTCATGTGGTGCTTTTATCACTTCATCCACTACCTTTCCACCCAATCCTACTACTCACACAACAACAACAACATTGAAACACAAGATAATGTATGTTATGCCCAATTTGAACTTTGAAGTTTGTATAACGCGTTTAATCAGTATGTTTGATTTTGCATCAAATCAGATCAAACATGAATTTAATTAACATTGAGCTTGAAATGAATTTATGTTTACTTATTCAAACGTGATTTTACGTGTAACCAAACACACATTTAAAAATTGATTAGATTGATTAAAATGTACGTTGTTGCAATGTTTTAATTAATTTCTTACTAGTTTGGTATCCATTATTATCCATAGTGAGCCAGTCATAAGCTTTGACATAGACAGAGCCATATAAAACCTTGCTCAACACTGTCATTCCTGGGTGATCATGAAGTGGAAATACTTTTCCTGCGGGAAAACAGAACACCCCTATCTGCAAATTCATCAAATTTATTCATAGTCAACAACATCAATTTTTTTAACCATTACTTAAAATAATTTATTCAAGAACTTACAGAGAAATCATCACATTCATGAATGTGAATGTATGTTATTTCAGAGAAGCCTAGCCCACAAAGCAATCCCCTGCTGCCATCAATGGTTGTGTCTGATATTGGAGATTCGCACAACCCGAACTTGTCGATTCCGACGTCTATAGCTTCAATTTTGTCTGCAAATTCATTGAATCAGTCTTTGATTTTGTGTTTATATACCACATTAAAGCTAATAATTTTTTTTATAAGTCAAACTGCATTCATATATAGGCTGGTTAAAAAAACGAAGATAAATAAATTATTAACATGTGCACTTAATTAAGAAAGAAGGGGATACATACAAAATTACAAACAGACCTAGTAGATTTTTGAGAAAATGAATTTGTTGAAAAGTTTGAAGCTCCTTCTGAGAAAATAAGGCATGGCAAGCATCATAAAGCACTTGAATTTTGTTCCTCTCCATTAATTATTGGTCTCTGTATTGCTTAACTATAGTTCTGTTTGTGTTTGTGTGTGTCCAATTTTTAAAGCATCATGGAAATAGACGATGACTATAAATGGAAAGACATAATTTAAATAAGAGGAACAAAAAAAGGATTCTGTGAATAATAGGAATTAAACCTGGGGCAGAGATCTGACTTTATAGGAGTATTATATTATTACAGTGGGCTTCTTTTGTTTCAATTTTTTCCCCTTTCGGGAAAGGGAAATGGATCTTTATTTATTTATTTATTTTATTACATAAATTATATATAACTGTGTCAAGTGTCAAGCTGGGGGCGGAAGCTTGGAACAGTCAATATTTAAAGATAAATTGTGCCCTATGTTTAAAGATAAAAATGGGCTGCAGACTACAGAAAGGTAAAAATATCACAACCAACTTTTTTTAAAAAAAAAAATATCACAAGCATGAAGCAGGGGCGGCTCAAGCACTAGTGAGGCCTAAAGCAAACTTAACAAATAGGGCCTTTTGTTCACTAATAAAAATAGTTTATTAAAATTATCATAATTTTATTTGAAATTTATTTTTCGGGCTTTTAATGATGCAAAATTATCAATTAAATTGTCGTAATTAAGTTCAATTTAATTACGTACTTACAGTACCAATCCATTTAGTTGTTGCTCATTAATTGCGTACTTACAGTACCAATACAAAAGATAACAGTTATTTATAATATATTATATAATTAGAATTTATTTATTTATTTATTTATATAATAAATTTTGTAGAGTATATTAGTAATAAACAAAAAATTTGGGGGCCTTTTTTTTTGGGGGCCTAAAGCCCTTGCTTGGTCTGCTTGACCCTTAAGCCAGCCCTGACATGAAGCATGTGATGCTGCTGTTGCCTATATTAAAAATTAAAAATTACTAAACATATGTGATTAATTTTCTATTTGAAATCATAATTTAATAAAAAAAAATTATGTGAAGAATGAAGATCAAGTAATTGTATATGCATCAATATCAAGGGAGGAGCTAGCCTAATTTTTATGGGGAAGCCAAATATATGCGTTAAAATTAACATATATAAACTAAAATAAAAATTTACTTTGATTATTTAGCTATTGTTTGAGTGAGAAAAAAGAAAAACATGTAACAATATCATTTCTTTCATTAAAGAGAAAATGAAAAAAAAAACTTTTATAAAAAAATTTAAACAGTTTCTTCCTCTAATTTTTCCTCCTCTCACGTTTTCTCTCCAGTTATTTTAAAAAATGAATTTTAAAATAAATTATTGAATTATGTATTATAGTTCTTCTTCAATTTTATTTTAAAGTCTTGTCTTTTATATTGTTTTGTTACAAAAAATTATTCTTTCCAGTTGTAATTTCTAGGACTAAAAACTTCAGAATAAAATAATTAATATATTAGTTAAATATTTTTACTAAATTCTCTTTCACGGTTTAGAAATAATTTATGTTTTCTAAAATTTTTGATAATGAGGTATAGCAAAAATAAAATGTATTAACAGCCATGTGATCCATATAGTCAACCTCATTTATTGAGATAAGACTTTTTGGTGTTATTGATTCTGAAAAAAGGAGGAGGGTGGAGCGAATATAAAAAAGTATAAATACAAATGAAAATTTTTGGGAGAGGGCTAAGGCCTCTTCATTACTATACTAGGATCTGTCCCTGATCAATATTGATATGTATTATTTTTTTACATAGAAAATAATATAAATATATATTGTTTATAAAATAATATAGTAATAAGAACTTAACAAATATTGTTTATAATGCAAAATTATGATGTCTTAAAATTGGTAATAAATAAAAAGATACCAAAATTTAGATTGAAATGACTTCAATTATTATCGCCAAACCTTTTAGCAAGTATATTAACAAGTAAATAATTGAAATGTCTTAATTATGTGTATAAAAACTTTATTGAAAGAAGTAAAATTAACTTTAATAATCTTTATGGGTGGAAAGGATTTAGACCACCTAATTTTGAAAATCACATCATTCTTTTATATATAAAAATCCTAAATCTATATATTAAAAAAGAATGGTATCACCCCTAATAGAGATGATGCTAATTCCATCCACCATCTTTATGCCATAAAGAGATTAATCTTCAATAATTATAAGTTAAAATATCTTTGGCATATACACCTAAAAAAATCGAATCTGCCGAATTATAAACTAAGATCTTATTAAATAATGTCTTTAATGCACTTATTAAGATTATAAGAATTAAAAAAATAATAATTATAGATGCAAATTATTTCGTCCCTCAAAAATAAAATAAAAATTTTCTAACAACTTTTTACTATATTTAACTCTTTAAAAAATATCCTTAAGTTCATACATAAAATACTAAAAACATTTATTAATTTTTTAGTTTATTTTTTTTATTAAAGTAAATTACTACCCCATCCATCTTTTATTATAGAAAAATATTAACAAGTGTCTTAGGAGCACTTGTTAAGAATACACAAAGAGAAATTCTCTACCGAAAATGTTAAGAGAGAGAGAATGTGTCAAAGGGAGTAAGGGGCAACAAATTAAATAAATGAAAGATGTAATCATATCTTCAAGCTTCTTTCTATCTTTGACACACACCCCTTCACCATTTAAGAGAGTCTCAATACGATTATGCTTCTGACAAATGACAGTTAAGCCATGGAAGTACCGATATTATTCTTATCACTGAACTGAAACTACTTGCACCTGGACTTTTGGTACCACAAAGCTGCTTCTTGAAACAAAACCTATTAATATTCCACTCAAAGGTTATTCTGCAAAACACGTAACCTTTTTGACAAATGAGGTACTCGTGCAATTCCATTCAAACGTCGAATAAGATATTGCTTCTTATGAAAGATATTTCCAAAAATCTATTTATTCCACTTCTTCATATTGTCATAAAAATGTAGCATATGTTGATTCCAGTTCAACTTGGAACACTAATTCTTCTGAATAGTGCCACGCAAACCCTCATGTGTCAACCATGCCATTTAGAAACGAAATAGTCTATGAGCAATCTGATTCCTATGAGTATTATTAAGCTTAATACTCAGCAGACAATGATCTAACTTTAAAGAATTTTAAAGAATAAAAGTGAAAGACAGAAGCCTCAAAGAAAAGAAGTCTCTATTCCATATTCACCACCATTCTATCAAGAAAGATTTCCTTGTGACTAGGTAAACGAAGAAACAATGAAACCTGCACCAATAAGCTCATTAGAAGTCAAAAACTCTTTAAACTGTTGCATATCGTGGAAGCAGTGAATACAAGTACCATCAACCCTCTCGTACTCATGAAGAATGGAGTTGAAATTGCCAACCACACACTAGGGACCACTCACGGAGGATCCAACTGAGTTTAATTCAACCCACAGAGCATCCCTAAGGTGAGAACATGGGCTACCATACACCGCAAAGAGAAACCATTGGGGACCATTCCTAAAACAGACCTTGAGATACAAAACCTGATCATGAGTACCCACCACCTTCCAATTATCACTATTCCAAAGACACTAGATTCCACCCACATGGCATGATGCTTCAACACTAGTAGAGTTCTCAAACCCTGAACATTGAATAATATCATCAGAACGATCACCACTAGAATTTGTCTCCAATAAGATAATAAGAGACACCTCCTGTTTTATGACACATATCAAGCATCACGACCATCGCGTGAGACATCATGGGTTGCATTTGAAGCACCTACTGCATTTATATTACTAGCACCAACAAGGTGTACGTCAACCTCTATGCCCACAGTAGGAACCTCATCAGGTGGTTTAGGCGTTGGTAAACTACCGAACAAGGTATTTTTCTGAGCAACATAATTTAAAGTTTCATTATCAAGTTGAATAGCAACACAACCCAATGCATCGCCAATGCAAGACTATATGCATATACTTCATCACACGTAACATATATGTCTCTTTGGCTGCATTGTTTTCCTTCTCAAGCTAAGGTCCAACATCATGTTTTTTGTTCTGTGGTGTATTTAGCAATAACACCTTTTGTTTCACTAACTCCTTTTGATTTTTTGTTGTAATGAGCTTAGGCCCAAACTCATGCTTGCTATCAACAGCAACCTACTCGGATCCTTTTTGCTTCCCATGTTGTGGATTCTTCCCACCCCATGAATTTTTCACTTTTAAGTGTGCACTTTTAAAAGAAGTGGGTTCACTAGTTTCACCTTGTTTTTCACATTGAATTAACATTAATTGGCTATACTTCCAGGACATCAAAATGTGTTGTGTTCCCTTCATACACTAACCCTCAATCTGACGTAAACTTGAGGATTTCAAGGGCTTACTTGGCTGCTTCTGCTTGACATGCACAGAGTTTTGTAACTTCCGTAGGGTTTGTTTCACTAACATCCATGAGCCATATAATTGCTCATTATTACTAATAATTGGTAGATTTGAATTTACAATAGAATTCATGGGATTTGAAATCGTAACTGAATCCTTGGGATTCGAGTCACTTACTACTGGTAATTTTTACGCTGCCACGTTAGCTCTAGGTAATTCAGTAACCTTCACGACGAATGCTCCTTGAGTCTAACATAGAACTTCCACCATCTCCACCGTAACAATAACATTCTTATCAATTGTAGCCATCACCGAGACAGAAGGTTACTCAAGGCAATTAATAGATTTATGGCCATACCTTCCACAAGAAAAACATACTTGACGAAGCCCTCGTTTTCAACATGAATAATTCTTCCCATAAATTTGATCTTAGGAATGAGTTTCTTGGCCAAGTTGATTTCCACAAACAATTGGGCAAACTTTCCCCTCAACAGAATTGGAGTTGCACTATCAAATTTTAACATCGTCCCCAAGGAAGATCCAACGCGCCATAAAAATTTCTTCGTATGCAACTCAAAAGTGAGTTCGGGAAGACGAATCCACATAGCAAAACGTTTCACCTGCTTGACAGGTTCAAGAAAAAAAAATGGCCTCCATCTCTGGTTTAGCTATCATCCAAGGCCCTTCAAATAATGCAAACCTATAGTCTTCCTCCGAGTCAAAGTGCATGATGAATTCGCCCATTTCTGATGAACTTTGGCCATAAGATAATTTAAAGTGATCTTCTTGCCCATCAACTTCACCACAAAGAGACTTCCACCATAGTTTGCGCCACTCAACATACTCCTTCAACCTTCTCCGATTGGTCCTTTATCTCAACCTCCGTATTCGTCTCAAAATCATGCGTCTTGACCTTCTTCTTACTACGTTGAAAAAGATCAACTTAATGTGTTGACCCCATCCTAAGAGAGCTCACTGTTCGTCTTTTGTTTGACTTATTTGTTATTGTTAGGGAACATGACAAATGGCCAATGATAGTATAAATGTTCAAATTTATTTTTTTAAAGCCGCAATCTTTTGAATTAATTTAAATCAATAGAGTAAAAATAATGGTAGAGACTTACTTGATCTACAATTTACACGCTTGAGGACTTCATATTTAGTTTTTACTCCCTCCATCCCGAAATTATAGTCATTTTGAACTCAAAATCTTGTTTCAAAATAATTGTTACTTTAGAATTTCAAGATTAAATAAATTGCATATTTTAATTTTTCTCTCTCATCACCTTCTTTATTCACCAATTATCATTTCTCTTTTTAATTATTTTGTCAATCGCTTTAGCTTATAATTGGACACCTTAGTCCACTCATATTAAAAACTTATCAATATCAATAACTTTTTAATGAGTTTTGCTATCTATTACCCTATAAGGACAATGGTTAAGGAACTTATAAATGAAAAGTTTGTATTGAAAAGTGTAGAGTATTTAAAGTTATGAAATTATTTTTAATTTATTTTAAATACAAAATTTCCATTTATGAGTTGCTTACATATTGCCCTTAGGACAATTGATAGTAAAATCCTTTTTTAATATGTGTGAAAAACCTAAAATAATAAAAAGAAATATCGCATAAAAAATTAGGATCGAACTAGAGAATTTACTCTATCTTAACCACGAGTAAATTTTCAGTACTTATATAGTACATAATCCCTTTAATAAAAAAGTGGTGGAAATAAAGAGTGACATGCCCGTATTACATGGTAGGTGGTGGAGATTAAGAGAAATTTTATAATTTTTTTTAAAAACAAATACTTATCATTATTTAAAATAATGTTGTATATACTACAATAATCATGTAGATTTTTCTCTTAACCACCGCAATTTTTGAACTTTTTTCATACTAAACCACAGTTAGACAAATATTTTAACTGGCCATAAAATTTAAAATGAATCTTTTTAGACTATCTACAATGCATAATTGTTAATAGAAATTTTTAATTGACTTTTTATAATATTTTTTGTTGGTTTCACTTGTATATATCATTATTTTAATTTAAGTAATTCTTTCACTTCAATACAAAATTTTTAATAAGTACTCCCCATGAATTTCCGACAAATTAACTCTTTCTTCTTCTTTCTTATTTTTTCTTATCCAAATTAATTTTTAGAACCCACTCTTTTAGTTTTTTAAATAAATAACTTTGTTAAGTAATTATGTCCATATCTTCAAACTCTAATAAGACATAATTACTTAATACTCTTTCCGTCCCAAAATGTAAGACCCCTAAAATTTTTGCTTGATTTATTTTATAGGACCTTTTGAGAATTTTTGTGCACATTTAATTTTTTTTTACCATTATACTCTTGCTACTCAACCATTTTGATGAATCCAAAACACAATAAATAAAGTAAATAAATAAACAACATTAATTAAAAGAGAGATGATAGAAAGAGATTGAAAGGGTAAATTTGGAAACTAATGTTTTTTGTTAGACAAATTTAATGCATTTAACTAAATTAACCAATTTTCTTAATTCCTGCAATATTGGTCTAGGGGATCTTACATTTTAGGACGGAGAGAGTATTAAATGGCTTAAATTTTAAGAACCCTAGTAAACAACTTGCATTGAAGATGTTCTTAGACTTAAAAAAGAAAGAAAAATGATATTTAGTATCTTAAGAACACTATTTAAGTAGTCAAATGTAATAAAAAAAGTATTTAAATATGTAGTTTTTTATATTCATGAAAATAAAACAATATATACTTATAATTATTTTTCTATTTCTAATAACCTTAACTAATATTTTAAAGACACTCTATATCAATACCTAAAAAAAAATTCAAATGAACCGCATTGATCCACATCGATCCCTCCATTTGAGATGTGATGCTAACTTCATTTTTATTTTATTTTTTTATAAAATGCTAACTTCAAATTTCAAACTGAAGGAAAATGCTCACAAATTTACATCCAAGTCCAACACCATCATACACTCCACGTCCAGTTCAGTCTCCGTGGGAGTGCGTGACTCATACCTTTCCGCCAAACAAAATAAAAACCCCGTGCTTGACAGCTAGTAGTTTCCTCCCTCTCTCTTCACGTCACGAAGCATTATTCACCGTTTATTAATTTCCAAAAAAATCAATTAAATTACCCTTATTAAAAAATATAATTAATCCTATTTAATATTCTGAAGTTTATAAATAAAATAATTTTATTTTTTAAAATATCCTTTTTCAAATGAGAGACTTTTTGTTTCAGTCATGTAACTCTGTTTTGTAAACACATTAATTTAAATTATTATTATATTATTATATATTTATATTTATATAATTATAAAATTGAGTTTGTGAAATATTTTTTAATCTTTAGTTTTTTTAAAAAAAATAATTTTGAAGTATTTATTGTCCAAAATAATCTCTTGAACATTTAAATAGAAAGTCACTATTTTTTTTTAATAAAAGAAACTATTGTCACTTTTACTTTATTATTTTAATAATATTTATATATTAATACTTGAATATATTTTAAATTAAAAATAGAGTGATAATATATAAAGATGAGTGACAATTGCCTAAAAAAAACTAAAAACAACAATATTAGATAAAATAAATTTGAATATGTCTGTTTCATACTGAAAATATTTTTATTTTAATCTAATAAAAAATTTGGCTGCAAAAGCTGAAACTAGTAATTTTAGAAGAATAAAGTTTGCTTGATTTAAATTCAAATTTTCTATTTTTGTAGACAATCACATAACTGTTATCTTGTTTCTAATTTTTAAAAAATTTATATTTATATAAAAATATTAGAAACAATTGAAAATAAAATGGAAAATGATAATTTTAAAGGAGTAAACTCAAAATTTATTTATCAATATAAGTGTTTGTGCAATAAAAAAATTACCAATAGAATTGTACCAAAAATGTAAATTTTGTAAAAAAAACAAAAATCACCAATAGAATAATAAATATGATAATACTCGAAAAACTACTCTTCTAAACAAATGATTGATTTCGAGAATTGTCCTCATTGTTTTATTGGCTCAAAGTCCATTGTCCATGTATTGCGTAATTGTCAATTTGCTCAGGATGTTTGGTCCTGTTTGATTTGGGATGCTCAATGGAGCAGGTTCTTTAGTTTGGGCTTTGATGCTTGGTTGCGTATTAACATGACGGATGAGCTGGGAGCGTCTTCTTGGCCTTGGGCGTTGATCTTTGGCGTCTAGGCATTGTCGCTTTGGAAACATCGTAATCGAGTGGTTTTCTAATGAAATTTTGAAATTGTTGATTCTTTGCTCGGTAGTATTTTAGCCAATGCTAGGGAGATTACTGCAGCAACTTATGGTCCAAATTTTTTAACTAGGACCGCAAGGTCTGGATTGTTGATATCATGGAAGCTTTCAAGGTCCAAGGTTGTGAAACTCAATATCGATGGCTATGTTCTTTTTGTTTTTTCTTCAGGAGCGTGTGGAGGTCTTATTCGTGATTCTAGCGGCGACTTCATTGTGGGTTTTTGTTGCAGTTTGGGTCCATGCACTCCAGCTCAAGCAGCTGTGGGTGCTTTTGCATGGTTTGTACTCTTATCTTGTTTAAATTTCCAACATGTTTGTGTGGAAAACGACTCTAAGATTGCTTTAAATTTTGTTGTTAAGTGCTGCTCCCCTTCTCACCCATATAGCGGGATTCTGATTGAAATTGGCAATATTCTTCATGATAATCCAGCTATAGGTATTGACCATACATTTATAGAAGCTAATTGTAGTGTAGATGACTCATTTGTTTCCTAGAGGTTCAGTTGTTTTTTACTCTCTCCCTCTGTTACTTCCGCTGTTATTAGGAAGTTTCATATGGGATAGCTTTCCCGCGCATATTTGTGTAGTTAGTATTTCTGGTTTTTGTGTTCTGTTAAATATAAAAAAAATTATATATTAATTTTTTGGTGGTTTTTTCGTTGTTCTTTTAAAATAAGGAACAAATTTGTTTTTTCATGTGACTCCATTTAAGTAGTTGCAACATTCACGACTAAATTAAAATTAAACGCAAGTGATCATGAAAAAACAATTGAAGAATGGTGAATAACAAGTATTAAAACTCCTTTTGATGTATTTATCCGCAACACAATAATACTATCCATCATAAAAAACAAGTATTCATTCAAAATACATTGTACACAATTTTAGTGCAAGTTTTGATAGTTTTTTTGGTTTAGTATGTGATTTGTGATTTTTTATGTTGTTTCAATATTATTATATTTAAATTTTTCATGTCAATTTGATGTAAAATAGGTGTTAAGTGTCCAAGTTTTGCTATAATGTTCATAGTTATTCTTGATTGTTTTTGCTATTTCTTGTTAGATATTTCTATGGTGTCTAAGGTGTTATCTCTATGAAGATGACAACATGATCTCTTATCCAATCAAATCAAAAATTTGATATGAGACAATAAGAAATGCAATAAAGTTATATTCTCAATTAAATCATTTAGATTTGATAGATACTAACTTGATTTTGTTTTTTAATCTAATATTTAGTTTTTATTTATGTCTCAATTTTTTTAATCAAAATATCAAATACTTAGATTTTTGTTACATTATTAAAGGTGTATTTGAGCTTTAATTAATTAAAAAAAAGAGTTTTTATTAGTTGAAGGATAAATAAAAGTAATGTTTTGGTCCCTAAACTTTACATTAAATTTTACTTTAGATCTCTTTTTTTTTGTTCATATTGGCTTCTTTACTTATTTTTTCTTCGTGTTATTTCATTAAATAATTAATAAAAAAATCTAAAATAGTCGCAGAATGTGAGAAAGAAGAAGACAATGATAAAAAAAATATTATCATGGGCATTTTTGTTAATTATTTATCAACAAAATTTAATAAAAAATAATTATATTATATTAAAAATATAAATTAAGATTATGAAAAAAAAATAAAAGGACCAAATTAAAATTTGAGATAAAGTTATGGGCTTAAAATATGATAATATTATTTTACAAATTTTTTCTAGTGAAAATTCATAAAATAAGAAAAACATATTCACATATAAATTTTAATTTATAAATTTGACATGAATAAAGCACACTTAAATAATATAATGTATTTAAATAATATTATTTTCATACAAATAACTAGTACACGCATCATTATGTTATCATTTCTATGTTCAAGTATCAATTATTTGTATCAGGTTCTTCTAAGTCTTATCATTTATTTCAGGCCCAAATATGAATTATTTATGTTATGTTATTTTTTAAATATAATTTACTTTTAAAGTATTCATTAATTATGTATTTTTCTTCTAGGTCGCTTCAGATTAGAGTATAAGTTACCTAGGTCAAGTTCTATTCAGTCAAATGTTTGCTTATTATATTTATAGTTATAAAACTCATACTAGTCATCGACTCGGTCAAGGTCTTGGATCACTGGTCGAACTAGTAGGTCATTGATTGAACCGATTTAACTTATATATGATAATATTTTATAATTTATACTAATATTTACAAATATCATATATATTCTACCGTAAAATTTAATATATTAAAGAATTTTTGTATACTAATCACATATTAGTACTAATATTAATTAAAGTTTATGCAAAATTAAAATATATAAATATTGATAAATTTAGATTTATATATAAAATTATAAGTTAGATAACATTTTTTTTTTAAAAAATAAATGCAAATACATTAAAAACTTAATTCATAAATATATTGTAATAAAATTTCCTATTATAATAATATAAACATACTTATAAAATTTTTTATATTTGACAACTAACACATTTTACTATATGTTAAATTTATTTATATTCTAAAATATTTTAATATAATAATATAAATATATTTATAAAATTTTTATTACAATATATTTATGAGTTTAATTTTTTAATGTATTCACATTTATTTTATTTTTAAAAAAAAACGTTATCTAAGTTATAATTTTATATATTAATCAAAAGTTATCAATATTTATATGTTTTAATTTTGTATAAACGTTAGCATTAGTACTAATGTATGATTAGTACACAAAAATTCTTTAGTATATTAAATTTTAAGGTAAAATATATATTACATTTGTAAATATTAGTATAAACTATAAAATATTATCATATATTAGGTTAAATCGGTTCAACCAGTAAGTTAGTGGTTCGACCAGTGATCCACGACCTTGACCTAGTCGATGATTGGTATGAGTTTTATAAGTATAGATATAAGTAACTAATAATTGAGTCTTAAGCAAACATTAGGCCGAATAGAACATGCTCTAGATAACTTATATTTCAATCTGAAGCGACCTAGAAGAAAAATACATAATTAATGAAAACTTTAACTTGAAGTAAATTGTATTTCAAAAATAATTTAACGTAAATAATTCATAATTGGGTCTGAAATAAATTATGAGACTTAGAAGAACCTAATACAAATAAATGATACATGAGCATAGGGATGACAACGTAATTAGGTGTGTACTGATTATTTATATGAAAATAATATTATTTAAATACATTATATTATTTAAATGTGCTTTATTCGTGTCAGATTTATAAATTAAAATTTATATGGGAATGATTTTTTCTTTGTGGGTTGTTTTATGAATTTTCACTAGAGAAAATTTATAGAATAAAAGCATCATATTTTTTATGGCTAAATTTATATTTTAGTCTCGTAACTTTATCTCAAATTTTAATTTGATCATTTTATTTTTTTTCTTCGTAATCTTAATTTATATTTTCAATATAATATAATCATTTTCTATTAATTTTTGTTGGTAAATAATAACTAACAAGAATGCCAACAATAAAACTTTTTATCATTGACTTTTTCTTTCTCATATCCAGTAACTATTTTAGACATTTTTATTAATTATTTAATGAAATAAAATAAAGCAAAAATAAGTAAAGAATCAATATGAAAAAAAAAGATCAAAACTAAAATTTAGTCTAAAGTTTAGGGACCAAAATGCTACTTTTGCCTTATTTTATTTATTATAATATTTATCATTAATTTATTTGTTCTTCAACTAATAAAAACTCTTTTTTTTTATTCATTAAAGCTCAAATATACCTTTAATAATGTAACCACAATCTAAGTATTTGATATTTTCATTAAAAAATGGAGAATTAAATAAAAACTAAATATTAGATTAAAAAACAGAATCAAGTTAATATCTATCAAATCTAAATGTTTTAATAGAGAATATAATTTTATTGAATTCTGATTATCTCATATCAAATTTTTTATTTGATTGGACAAGAGACCATGATATCATCTTCATAGAGATGAAACCATAGACACCATAGAAATACATATCAAGAAATAACAAGAACAGTTAAGAATAGCTATGGACATTATAGCAGAACTTGGACAACTAACACATATTTTACATCAATTTGACTTGAAGAATTTAAATATAACATCGAAACAACATAAAATAAAAATTACAAATCACATATTAAACCCAAAAAACGATCAAAACTTGTGTTAGAATTGTGTATAATGTATTCCTAATAAATTTTTGTCTTTTATGATGGATAGTATTATTGTGCTGAATACATCGAAGGTAGCAATAAACTATTATGTTTTAATACTTATTCTTCACACTTCTTTGATTATGTTTTCATGACCACTTGCGTTTAATTTTAATTTTAGTCGTAAACGTGACATTTTAATTTGTTAAAAGATAAAGAATTTTTAAGAAATATTGTACTTAAACTAGGGTAAATGTTATTAAAAGAGAGAATGTGTTTGTAATATTATAAAGTTATATTAAATTAGGTGACGTGGATAAATTATAACAAGTGTCACTACTTAAATGGAACCACGTGGAGAAACAAATTTGTTCCTTATTTTGAAGGAACACCGGAAAAACCACCTAATTTTTTTTTGATAAATACATTAAACTAGATTGCAATACTCGAGAAATTATTTTATTTTATTTTATTTTATTTTATTAGGATGAAAATTAATATTAATATTAATATTAATAAAAATTAATATTAATATTAATATTAATATTAGTATTAATAAAAACAAAAGAATCATAATTCTAAAAATAAAAATAGAAAATCAAAGAAGAAGGGGTCCGAGGGAAAAGGATCCAAAGGTGGAGAACGCGAGCGTCCAAAAATAAGCACCCTACTTCCCCGAAAGCGCAATCATGGGTGGCAGAAACAAAAGCACGGCACCAGCCAATCCCAACCTTTCGGTTTCCCCACTAAAAAAATAGTTAACCTCCACAAACGAAAACCACTACTAGTAGTATTTGTTTCTGAATTCTTTCTTTTCCTCTCTCTCTCTCTCTCTCTCTCTCTCTCCCTTTCTCTTTTCCTTTCTCTCTCTAAAAACCTTCATTCTCTCTCCTCTCAGCAACCAGATCTCGCTCCGACTCTGCAATGGCGAGCGCTACCTCTCCACGCGAAGAGTTCGTGTACATGGCCAAGCTGGCGGAGCAAGCCGAGCGCTACGAGGAGATGGTGGAGTTCATGGAGAAGGTCTCCGCCTCCGTTGAGAACGAGGAACTCACTGTCGAAGAGAGGAACCTCCTCTCTGTCGCCTACAAAAACGTCATCGGAGCCCGACGTGCTTCCTGGCGTATCATCTCCTCCATCGAGCAGAAGGAGGAGAGCAGAGGAAACGAAGACCATGTCGCCGTCATCCGTGACTACCGATCCAAGATCGAGTCTGAACTTTCCAACATCTGCGACGGCATCCTGAAACTACTCGACTCTCGCCTCATCCCTTCTGCTTCATCCGGCGATTCCAAGGTCTTCTACCTCAAAATGAAAGGCGATTACCACAGGTACCTCGCCGAGTTCAAGACCGGCGCCGAACGTAAGGAGGCCGCCGAGAGCACCCTGGCTGCCTATAAATCCGCTCAGGTTTTCTTTTATTTTCGATTTTCTCTTATTTTTTCCTTGTAGATCTGTTCTCTTTGCTCCAGATTCGCTGTTTTGACTCACTGTTTGGGTATATTGCTTTTTTTACTTTTGTATATATACTTAACCACGGGCGTACATGCGCGATATGCTGAACGGCGATTTTGAAATTGAAGTTGAAAATCTGCAAATTAACTGCTTTAAGATTATGATTTCGCTGTTGAGATTTTTCATTGTTTGTTTGTTTAAAGCGTTCATGTTTTTTGGTTGTGCAATTGGTTCGATTTGATTTTGAAGTGTGGATTTGCTTGCGAAACATGCTTTTCTGATGTGCTTGTTTGACTGTGGATGCAGGATATTGCGAATTCTGAATTGCCTCCAACTCATCCGATTAGGCTGGGTCTTGCTCTAAACTTCTCTGTGTTTTATTACGAGATTCTTAATTCTCCTGATCGGGCTTGCAACCTTGCTAAGCAGGTTAGTGTTAGGGAAAGTGAAGCAAAGGAGATGACATTTGATGTGTTATTACTTATTAATTCTTTCAATCAATTGTCGTATTCATTAATTTATTTAGTGTTTGCTGCGTGAAAAACAATGTTATGGCCTAACGCGGTAAGGTATTCAAAGTTTGATGTCCGTGGTCTGGAATAATGTTCATTTCATAGCAACAACTTAATACTTTTATCATAACTTTATGACTGTTGAAGTAAACTTGGTATTTAGGACTGAATTATAGTGTATTATGTTTGTTTTTACGGGTCCTTCTGTTGTATACTTGTATTTACTCATAACTAATTCTATTCATTTGTGTATTCTCTAGGCATTTGATGAAGCAATTGCTGAATTGGATACACTGGGAGAGGAGTCATATAAGGATAGCACATTAATTATGCAACTTCTTCGTGATAACCTCACCCTTTGGACCTCTGATATGCAAGTAAGTAACATCTGCTGGTCTTGTTATTGCTTTGTTATCTTTGCAGAATTTATTTATTGATTTCTGTTTATGTTTTGTTGGGGTTGTCAGGATGACGGTGCAGATGAAATCAAAGAAGCTGCACCTAAACGCGATGACGAACAGCAGTAAACATACCATACTGCTAATTAGTTATTGAACTTCTCTTCTATAATGTTTTTAAAGGGAGAAGATACTGATTGCTAATCTCAATGCTACTGAGATTTTAGGCATTTATGGTCTTTGTTATGAGTTATGGATGTAGTTGGCTCTTTTAGTTTGTCCTTCCATTTGTACCTGTTTCTGAATTGCCTATTTTCTTAATGACACTGAAATTTCTATCATATGCAATTGAAATGTTAAGATTTTATTCTCTTCAGCAAACTTGATGTCACTTTTTTTTCCATATCTTTAGGATACGCTATTTGTATTCATTATGAAGTCTTCAAATCAAGATTTAGTCAATTTAACCCTATTTTATTGTGTTTTGTGGTCATCCACTTCATTCTGTTTAGAAGGTCTGCTTATGTTGATTTTGAGCGCTGTTTGTGTTCAATGCACATATAGAGAACTTTCTATATTAATAAAAATTTGATTGCTAGTTTTTAAATAGTACCTCTAGTCATATTAATTTTAATCAATGCATTCGAAGTAGGATGTAGAAAAGAAATGGGATTTTGAGGGCTTTGAAGCTGGCATGGATGGAAATTATGTTGCCCTGTTTTTTTTTTTTTTGTCATTGATTGAGTGGCTTTAAAATGCAATTGAAGCACGGCCTCAGAGACGCTTACACCCTCTGCAGAGGATGAAAACTACCGACTTTTCAAGTGGCAATGCATCCCAACTGGTTGTTTGTCTGCTTTTCAACGTGACAAGATATTTTCTTTTTGTTTTCTTTCTTGCAACTTCATATGAGCTAACTCTTGCTTTAGATGATGATAATCAATCAATAATCAAAATTAAACCCAAGTCTAACAAGTAATGGATGAAAATTAGTGGAAAACCAGTGAAAATACCAATCAGCAAAATAAGCACTGAATACAAAAACTGAAAAGGAGGATTTTTAGTAGGGGTTGTTTTACTATGGCTTCCATTGTTTTGGTGACTATCCATGTTTCAGTTACACTATTTTTAGTTGTTGGATTGTCTAACATAACATCTCATTTATTATTTTTCTCTCAATCTTACTGTTGCCTTGAGTAAACCCTTTTAGCATTGTTGACCATTAACAACTTGAGACAGAAAAGACATGGTCCTGCCGTCCTGCGACTCAATAATACCTCTGATTCCATACAAGTTGAGGCGAGAATCCTTATCAACATCAGAAGTCACCTTCCCTGAGTAAAAGCGCGAACAGAGTACAAGAGATAAACTTAAAATATGCTTAGAGGAATAAGAATCGCAATCATATTAAGATAAATTATTTAAACAATACATTCGAGTACAAATTTTTGGATCATTTTAAAATTTGACAACTTATTTTGACCCAAAATTTTTAGACTCATGAGAAATTAATTTATTGACTATTAATTAAAAATAATAAGATTGTTAGAAGTGAGTTGATCCCTACACAACTCTACCTAAACGTTTAACTCTTACGCTCAGACCCACGTAATTTTTGCAGAGAATACACCACACCTCAAAGAGGAATCATAAAAGTATTAGCTGAATTGCATAATCTTATAATAGGTTTACAAAACTCCTATTTATACATATTGACTGAATAACAGATTTAACCAACTTTCTCACCAAAACGCGCATCCTCATTTAACGGCTACAATTAACGACTTTATCGGTTTTTTAAATTTAACAGCTACAACTAACGACTTTAATGGTTATTTAAATTTAACGGCTACAATTAACGACTTTATCGGCTTTTTAAATTTAACGGCTACAACTAACGACTTTAATGGCTATTTAAATTTAACGGCTACAATTAACGACTTTATCGGCTTTTTAAATTTAACGACTACAACTAACGACTTTAACGGCTATTTAAATGCCTTATTTAGACATGCTACTAAATGTATACAAATACACATATAATAACAAAGATGCATAAAAAATTGAACATATATAAGAAACAAACATTTCCCTTCTTCCTCCAAACATTAGATGCTTTATTGCAAGATCCGTCCACATAATTTGGTTTGGAGCATTAGACAGTTCCTTGCAAGTTGCAAGAAAAACACAAGAATATGAACCAAATTTTCGAACTAGGAAATACTAGTTGACTAAAAAAACACTCAGAAACACCACGTCCAAACGAAAATAAATTGCTGGAAAAAAAGAAAAAAAGGAATATAAATTGGACCCATTCTTGCAAGAAGGATGAAAATCAAAGCTGGTAAATACCTAATCTACCCCTGATCCAAAGTAATCTCCTTTGACTTAGTCAGGTAAAACTTTACTTGTTCGTTCATTAAAATTAGAAGTATTTATTATATTTTTTTTTATTAATTTTATTTTTAATTAATTAAGATATTGAGTTTTTCTTTTCTCATTTAGAATATTGAAGTTTGGTATTAAATGAGAAATGATAACTGAGCCAATATTAAATAAATATATAATTGAAAGACATCATAATTTTTCAAAAAGTTAATATTAGAATTTGCAAGGTAGATATTGGTTACACTTATATATCAAGGTAACACATCATACAACTCAAAGTATAAAAGAGAACCATAGAAAACTTGATTAAAAAATGGATATAAAATGGTAAGTAAAGAAAATGATATAAAATGAGTTAATCTTGGTATTTATAAAGAAAGAGTGAACTAACTAATTACACATTACACATCTAAATAAAATCTAACTAACAAACTAATCATCAGTATCTCTATCAGCCTCCTCAACCAAAAAGGTGTCTAAACCACTTCCTGCTTGGAATAGACCATACAATTAGATAGCCAAACAATGACCTGTCAATATGGATTCTGGCCTACAAATCAACTTGGCTCGACTCGATTTATAGGTGAATTGAGTTGCAAAAAATATCGGCTCAAAAAAAATTTGATTAAAAAATAACTCGACTCATTTATTTTGAAAAATTCACGAGTGAAGCTGGATTGGGTTAGTTGGCTCGCGAGCTATAATCTATTTTAAATTTTGATTATAAAGTGTGAAATTTGTAGATTTTTAAATATGGAGACATAAAATTATTATTATAATATGTGAATTTGTAAATTTTTAGATATAAAAGATGGAACTATGAGTGGAAATAATGTGTTTTTTTTATGGATTACAGTTTTATTACGGTGGTGATGTTATTCTTTTATTTTCTCATATTTTTTTATGTCTTTTTTGGATTTTAAATTTTTTTTATTTTTTATTTTTTTAATATTTAATTGAGTCAACTTGTTTAACCCACTAACTCAAGCTAGTTGAGTTATATCTCTTAACTAAAAAAATCAAGTTGAGTTAAATTAACTCTTTTTTATCCACTTGTAACAAACCAACTTGTTCGAGTGAATCTGGCTCATTTTGACAATTCTACCAAAAAAACAAATCAAATACCAACAAATATTTGAAAAGAAAAGAAAGTACAATTGAACAATTACAAAAAGCCAGAACTTCCAAGTATATGCATGTTACACATACATATTGAAACCACACGTCATACAACTCATAGTATAAGAGAGAAGAAACAAGACACCATAACAGATAAAAACCCCTCCTCCTGAAGAAAATTGAAAACCCTCATTTCCTATTGGCTTTTGAATATTGTTCTAGAATCTATAGCTTAGTGGATTTGAGCTCCATCATTAACCGTAAACAGAGCAATTTTGAAATTTGCTTTTATTTATTGCTAACTTCTTAACTGTATTAATTCTCTTATTTCGGTGACACCCTTTGATTTTTGAATTCAAATTACGTGTCTCTAAATCATCTCCCACCAATAGAATATCGCCACATCATTAAAAATGTTTCTTTTAATTTTAATCTTTAATTTCTTAATGGAATTTTTTAATGACGTGACAATATTCTGTGGGACATGATTATGAACATCATTATGGACATAATTTAGGGACACCTAATTTAAATCCTTGATTTTCATTAAAGATTATCTCATTGTGTCATTTCCAACTGCTCCACGCAACCGCAAACCAAATACAACTCCAAACTTGCTTATACTTTTGATTTCTCACAAGGCCCATAAATTGAATGAAATGGTTCTTGCAAGGGTGGGGAAGAGGAGAATACAAATCAAATTAGTTAAATATTCAAACATAAATTCCGTTGAAATCAACTAATTTTAAAGCAATGTTATATCCTTCTAATAATTTTTTTAATTATCTTTCTAATATCATATAAAGTATAAAATTAAATGCACTTTCAATCTTAAAAATATAAAAAGCATTGAAAACATTCTATAATAAGTAATTAGGAGGATTTTTAGAAATATGAATTAGAAAGATTTAGAATTATTCCTAATTTTAACAACTTACTTTTATGAAACTTAATTTGAGACAAGTCAAATTTTACCAAAGAAAAATCAAACATAGACTTTGTCATCAAAACCAAAAAACCTCCTTAACTACCATAATTTCAAGTTTCCAAAGTTCAAACCCTAAAAACATCTATATTCATCTTCATCTTCATCACACCAGTCCTTAATTTTCCATAACCATTAATCCCCAATGCCAAAAAAAATATATAACCACCAGTATCATCCCACAAAATGGAAAACTCACCGTAGCCAATATCACATTCAAAAAAAATAAAAAAAACTAATAAATAGCATATATTAGTGTGGGATTTTCATGTTAAGATTTTTGAGAGAGGTAGTGAAGGTTTGGAATATGATATTAATGCTAATTAAAAGTTTTTGGGGCTTGAAAGATAAATTAAAAATGGAGATGAATATAGAGGTTTTACGAATTTGGATTTTTGAAATAGTAGAGACAAGGGAGGTTTTTCGGTTAGGATGATGATAATTATAATTTTTTGCAACTACATTGATAGAATTAACTTTATTAATACACTACGAGTCCTATAATTATTGTTTATTTAGTAAAATTATTATTTTTCTAAAAAAAAATAATTTTAAAAGTTTTTAAAATATTTGTATGTACTTTAAAAATAATCAGAAAAAAAAATTATATTTCAAAAACATATTTTTAGTTACTTTTTAAAATAATCACCTATAATACAACTTGGTATAAGTATATATACAAATGACTTTTAATTTTTAATAAAATCAATTTAAAAAATAATGAATTTTCCATCCGCTTTTAAAATCAATTATTATTTTTTTATTAAGAATAGAATCACTTATTAAGAAAAATGTCAAAGATTAATTTGAAGAATAAAAGACAAATAATTGAATTGAAATAATAGAATAACGTAGGAGACAAAATGTTTATTTTGCCTAAATATTTATTAGTAAAATATAGGTTTCAGTTATATAGTTCAGTTGATGAATACATAGACATAAACAATAGAACATATATGTAAGTACATACTGTAGAAGTTCCACAATTAAAAAATAAAAAATAAAATTAACTACTGTAGAACTTTTCACACATACAAACAGAACACAACGCAAGCCGTTACGGCGTTAACTCAGCTTTCAGAGTTTTGACCTACAACAATCTCCTCTTTGTGTTGTAGCCGCTCACTGACGTTTCCTTCCATCAATGGCGGACTCTGCTGCCGACAAATCTCCAACTCTCGCCGAGGTCCTTTTCCTTCAATCTCCCCCTTTCTTTTTTCTTTCCTTCTCGATTGATTTAACGCTCAATTCTTCTCGATTTGTTTTCGCTCTATCTCTTTGCATTTTTTTTTAAAATTGCCATCTAATGTATCTAATGTATGATATGAAAACTTAAGCTTAACACAATCCATGACATTTTCTGTTTTGTTACATCCACCGAAAATTCTAAGCCAGATCTATATCATGATAACGTTTTTGGCTAAATGATTATCTAGGGATGAGTTTCAGGTTCCTAATCTTCAATTCCAGTGTAGATTTCAATCTTTCGTTTATATGACGAAAGATTTGGATGCTAGGACGAGAATCCGACATTAGGGAATATGCAAGTTATACTTATGTTGTGCTTAGTGCTTTGGTGTATGGCTATGTAGCCAAGTTGCTAGATTTGTTCATTAATCATTATGGATGATAAATAATTTATATGAATTGTATTTTATGGATGTTGGAACCCCCAATTGGTAGAATTGTTAGGTTTGATGTGTTGCTAGCTTTTTTGTTTAGTTAGGTAGTGATGAAATTTTCCCACAATTTCCTCACCTCAATGTATATCCTTTTATGCCTTGAATTGGCATTCTGTAATGCTTTATGGATCGATTGGTTTTCTGTTGTTTTGTAGAGTGTGAGATGAAGGTAGAGTGACAAATGTTTTCTTGACTTGCAGCAATATTTTGTGAAGGACAACAAACAGGAGAAAACAGATGTAGTTGAAAAACCTGTTGAAAGTCTAAAGGAGGCTGAAGCTGTTGTTGAGAAAACTGCCGAACAAACAGCTTCTGTTGTCGCTGCAGTTGCTGAGGAAAGCACTGAAGTCACCCCTCCTGCTGAAGAAAGCTCTGAAGAGCAAAGTAGTGGGAGTAATGAAGAAGAAAACTCTGCTGAACAAGATGCAGCTGAAGAGACCCCAGAAATTAAGGTGACATTTGTTTAACTGAATCACTCATCTACAGTAGTTAATTGAGTACATTATAATCTTGCTAAATGCTTCTTCCATAGTTATGCTCATTTTTTTGCTATTATTTTCTAGCTTGAGACTGCCCCAGCAGATTTCCGTTTTCCAACTACAAATCAAACAAGGCATTGCTTTACCCGATACATTGAATATCACCGGTGAGTCATACTTTGTGGGATTTTATTTCTTTTGAGCTCATTTTTCTCACACACTGGAGAAGAGTTGCTCCATTCCATTATTTTAACCTTTGAAATTCTTGGGCAGGTGTGTAGCTGCAAAGGGAGAAGGTGCTCCTGAATGTGATAAGTTTGCTAAATATTATCGTTCTCTTTGCCCTGGTGAATGGGTATGTGTTTCTACCTTTAATGTTGAACATTATTTATATATAACCTGCTTGCTAGGATCTGCTTATCCAGTAAGATTTATTTGTTGACATTTCTTCTGCTTGCCAATTTCAAATTTCTATCTGTTGATGGTCTTACTGGACTCTTTCATAGAAATGGAATTGAACCTTTTACTAGTAATATAAATTAGTTTAAGGAATTGCATCTCACAACTTTTTTTTTTTATCCATTTCTCATGATATCCAACTTTATACTAAATTAGAAAAGTACTGAAAACTATATCTGTGAAAAATGATGATAAAACAACTGTAGAGTGATGTCATTACATGTGTAAGGCTGCCTTATGGGGAAAAAGGTCTTTTCTTTTTGGGTATATATAGAATTCTTAAGTTGTGGGGAATATTTCTGTACATGGATATATGCATGATACTTTGGATCCTTAAATGTTCTGTCAGCTCAGCTTATCTCTTTATTATCTTTAACATGTTTTCATGCCTTCATACTTCAACTCTTTTTGCTTAACCTCTTGAGTTCCATTTGTTCTTTGAGACGTTGAGTATTCTTTCTCAGAAAAATCATGTTTCAGTTACCTGATGAAGCACTTCCATATGAAAATCTTCATTTTTTTGAAATGATTTGATCTGTTTTTGTTGGTTACAACTTACAATAATTAGCACATTCATGAATGGAAACACCACACTTATATGACTTGTTTTGGGAAGGATTTACATGGTTTTAAGTGAAACATCATTGGAGAAGATTCATGTCGGATGTAGTTCAGAGCTGAGTTGTCAGAGTTGGTGTATGTATTGCTTAAATTGAATTGTTTCTTCCTACACGTCTGAGATCCGACCTTAAGTTTTCACATTTAGAAATTAACAAAAAGTGAGTTGCATGGCTTTGACGTTCTAAGTAACCATATGTACAAGTTAGTATTTACATTTTACACTAAGTACCCTATTATTTCAAATGGACTCCTAATGGATACTTAGCAGTTTCAATAAAGTGAAATACCAACATACAGTAGTGATATTTTTCTTGTCTGATTTTTCTGATTGGCATATCTATTACATTTCACAAAAACAAGTATGTTTTTAGCTGTTTTTCTGCTGCTACCAATCTTAAAATTGCGCTTGTATTCTAACCATCTGTTTTCATTAATTTGCCTATGAATCAGGTTGACAGATGGAATGAGCAGAGGGAGAATGGAACATTCCCAGGTCCGCTGTAGTTTCACATGTCTGAAATAGCTGCTCAATTGGCTTCGAGTATTGCATGTTAAATTGCCAGAGATAAATTCTCTAACATTCAGGGAAGACACGCATTGAGTCAATAAGAAATTTTGGCTGTCTATTTAAACTAGCTTCAGTTATACAATTTCCGGAGAACACTTCTGGTTTAATTGTCCAGAGAGAGATATATTCGTTATTGTTTTCTGGATTCTTTAAGCTATGAGTGATTGTTAGCTCTATTTTTCTATACTCCAAACAAAAATAAAATTACACTAAAGTTAATGATGAAAATAAGTTTTATGGTAAGATTTTAGTTAATTTTTCAATTTGATTCCGGTGATAAGCGTTTATCAATTAATTTCGAAATTATGAAACTTCCACGATAGTCTGTAACTTTGCAAAATGTTCAAAAATAGTCACTTTAATCCTTTTAGTGAATTATATTTTGTAGTAATTTGTAAACTACAGGACCAAAGTGAAATTCTTTTAAGTCAGGAGTCTGATGCTTTCCATTTATAGGAATGACTGTTATCCAGTACGTCGTTGTTTGATGGAGTCGTTAAATGGAGAAAGAGAACTTGAGTGGCTGTTCGATGAAGTCGTTAAATGGAAAAAAAATAACATGTTATTCCCGTTTGAATTTACACCTATAATCCCATTACCATGGCAATATTAGGAATTACATTTACATAGTTGTCTTGTATTTTCTGAAAAGCATAATCATAGGAGCAGATGATATCATGATATTACGTTCACTTGAAGCATTAACAATTATTCATCCCCTATCAGATTTTGGTGATCGTTGAATTGAAGTAATTTTTTACTAGAATGAATGTGGCAAAGCCAAAGATAGTTTATTGATGACATGAAATTTTACGTGGGTATTCAGCAAAACAGTATAGCAAATGTAGAATGCTCTTCCATTCATGGATATGCTTTTGGTTCAACTAGAGGGAAACAAGTTTCTCTCACTATGCACGAATAGTTACACAGAATCTCAAGGTTTTCCAATCAAAGATAAAAAGTCAAAAATTGAAATGGAACATAAGTATTATAAGTTTACAACTTGAGTTTGGTAATGTCTATCTTTGGGGGAGGATATGTATATGCCTCATAGTTGATTTGTTGGCCCAAGGTACTCAATTTTGTGAATGTAGTTATCAGATCAACCTGTAAAAAGAGTTAAGAAACCAAACAAAATAATAACAAGGTCAATTTTAAAACCAAACAAAAGCCAAATCAATTATGGATCTATATCTAAACTAGCCTCATAATCAGTCTGAGAGACGGTTTCACGGCTGCGTTGGTATTTCTGAACCCATGGAGCAACATTCGGATCAGCGGCCAATAAGGTCTCTGTTGCAGTCTGATCAGGACCTAAGAATGCTGACAAAACCGCCAGCTGGCAAAACAGAGAAAGAAATGAATTACTGAAGTTTACTTCATAATTTAACTTTCTACCCTTTAATCTTTACTTTCACATTCCAAAAGTCAGTGCTGGATCAATGTAAATACCAAAAAAAAAAGGAACAAAAGTTGAGAGCTTAAGCAAGAATTTCCAATATGTCCTATGACCAAACACTAGCTAGTGAAAGCTGTAAGTACATGTTTGTTTACCGGAAGAAATGTGACACATTTTTATGATTAAACGGTTATATACACAAATCCTAACCGCATTTAATGGAAGCAATAATTTCTTACTCCCAGTGAAAGTACTTGTCTGTTTAGCCATCAACAAGACAAACACATGTGAAGGTGTTCAGAAGGGATAAAAGAAACGAGAAATGCTACTATCATTTCTCAAAGGAAACTGAGAAATTTGTTTGGTGTAAAAATATTTGAGAGGTCACTGAATGGCAAAATCAATTGAGTCATGGAACAAGGTGTATCTTCTCACTTGCATATCGTTGTGGTCAAACATGGAAGGTAAGTATTATGCTCTGCTTTTCTAAGCATAGTAGTTTGGTTATACTTCTATGTTCCGGATAAATAATAGTTTCCTTAATTAAGACCATGCTAAAATCAAACCTGTCAACATGCTTTCATGATTTCACCTTATTTGTTTAGTTTTCTGAGATGGAAAGAATACTAATGTCAGGCTAGGTTGAACTTTGCAGCATATAAATCAAAGTCACTGTTTCTACTCAATGTGCTTATGACATTTCCAATAGTTTATACATTTCTATATCTTACATTAGCAAAAGCAGTGATAAAATGAGTAAAGTACCTGGCGAGGACCAAAGCCTACAGCAGAAAATTTATCTTTCATTTCCTGAACACTTGCATTCTCCCATAACGGAACTCTACCCTCTGGATCTGGTTCTTCAGCATCAGACCTACCGAATTGCTTATCGAACAAGCCCCACTAATCCACAATAAAATTCACATACATTAAGAAGAAGAATAATTTGAAGTGTTCTCATGTTTCAAAGATGCTCAAAATTAGAAATGACTATGAAGGTTCCATTTGAGCAGATTTTGAATAAGAACACAAGAAGCAAACCTGTCCATTGGATCCATATGCGTTGTACAGTATATTCCCTTTCTCCTCATTTCCGCCACATTTGCGAATGGCAGAAGCTAAAAATGTAGCCTTAGTAGCACTTTGTGCTACAAATAATTGAAGTTAAAAAGTTAGGGGAGTTTGAATATCTCTGCAACTTCTACCCACCTTAATCATACATGAATTTCACAAAAATTGCTATGATTAACAGACATATAGAATACACATGCAAAAAATATATTGTTAATAACTGTTAAGCTTCAGCTAGGCGATGATTAAAAGTACAACCTGCATATTGGACGAGATCTGCGTAGGAAATGGGTCCACCTTTGGAATAAGAATCAATCTCCTTTTTTGCTTCCTCTAATAAATTCAAGGCAGCAGAAAGCCCCTTATTTTCAGGTCTACTTATTTCTGAACTTCAGGCAGAATTTAAAAAGAAATAAAAAAGGAAAAAAAATATTATGATTATCAGTAAGCAAAAATAAGTGAAAACTTCTAAGGCTCACAAGTGGAGACAGGAATACTTTCACTGCTGAAGAACTTGCTAGCAGAGATATAAATACAAAATATCAGTGTACCTTATTTAGCTGGCAAACTGTTTCATAAGGATTTAAAGGATCCACATTTAGTTATATGTGAACATCTTTGGAGCATAAGATATTAGGCTTTATCAGTTATAGTGCACAATCTCATGAATGTAATTAAAATCCAAAGGAAAAGAAGTACCTGAACCGTATAGAGCCATTTGGGCCACCCGATTTTGTCGCCTACAAACTTAATCAGAAGCCAATCAGTATTTATTTTATACAATGGCAAACAACTATTGTACATGCGTGTGTGAGCATGCGCACACAAGCACACACGTTTTGCTCACCTTATCATAAGTCAAAGCATCATTTAGAGCCAATGTCAGTAAGGATGGAATAAGTTCAGGATTTCCCTGAAAAGTAGTCCAACGTCAAATTATATTATATTCATGTTGACATTGTTGAGAGTTCTATTTTTTGGAAAAAAAAGAAAGTAGATGTGCCTATGAAGTTTGATAAAAGTGTAGTCTACAAACGGCCAATATTTGGTGTTATCAATTCAATACAAGTCAACCTAGTATACCTTTATTGCCGTATAAAGCGTTCCCTTGATTTGAGCTGTACGAATAGAAAGTTAGAAACTCTGCTGAGAAGAGAGATCAGTTGAGTTTGAAATGGCTAAATCTGTCACATAAAAATGTACAACTAAAGGATCTTACATTGGAATTCAGAACGCTGCCTCCGCTGTATCAAGTCAGCAGCATTAGCCACTCCAGCAAGCGATCCGGAGCTTCCAACAAGTTCCTATAAACAGATACAACTGACCGAAACTCATCATCACATCAATCTTATACACTAAGTACAAATATTATAATGTTATACTCCTTTAGTCATCTATACCTACGAATACGAATAACTACTGTACTGTTAGAAATTTAAAAGGACTACGAGCAACATTTAAAGAGACAAAAAGTGGCAAAAAAATATACAGAGCAACTTCCAAGTAAGCTGCAGAAATGTTCTGGTTTGCAGTGTGTTAAACCAAGATTTCTGGCTTGAAGAACCTTGTTGTGATGATGACAAACATAAGGTTTTATGTTCTTTGACAGTCTATGTCCAGAGTCTTGTTTGTGCAAATTTATGCATAATTATCTCCTGATAATAGATGATGAACTACTGGAAGCTATGAGAAGACAAGATGTTCATATGTTTAACAATTAGCTATTGCAAGCGTGACATACAAATCCTTGAAGAGAATTGAAGCTATATCTAGTTTATTATTAATTTGAAGTTTAAATACAGTTGCTGAACCTATCTATGGAAGATTACATTGTTGATCAAAATGAAAAGAAAAATGGCTAAGAAATGAATCTACTAAAGGGTTGATGACTTTGCGCTGATGAGACATTGTTGACAAAATTTCTGTCTAGAATCACTCAGACGAGATGCTTGGTGAGGCTATGTGGTTCTATCTCACAACCTTGTGGAATTACTTTAATACTTCCAAATTCCAATACACCTTTGCAATGTTCAAATATTGCACGGAAAAAGCAAGGGAAGCAGCTAGACGAAAGCAGAGGTAACTTTTTGAAAAATATCTCTCAAAGGACAAGCATTCTTTTCAATTTTCTCTTTCACTAAAGTGAAATTATGCTAAAAAAAAGATTGCTAGATTCAATCTTTCTTAATCTCTTGTAAGCTGAGTGTGGGTGTTTTTTCTAGCCTGTGAGCAACGGATTTTGGTCCGAGTGTGACCATGAGGCTAAGACCTAAGAGCTGCAACTAACTAGTTTGGTGAGGCTACAGAGGATCCAAAGACAAGTGAAGATAGTGCAAAAAATACGCATAGGGTGGGGACTAGAGTCACTAGAAGTAGACTCCATGTTAGAGATCAAACCAGTATAAAACCCCAATGCAAGCACTACATTCCATTTCTCGCTTTAAATTTTGGTTTGCCTGGTTGATCTTGTCTGCCATGTGAAGTTTTCATTTTTGGCTTTCTGACATCAAGCATCACATTACATATATAAGCTACTTGCAATCCAACTATCCTACCTACATTAATTGTGTTTTTCTCTCTGCTAAACGTTTTATCTTATACCCATATATGAGCTACCTAAATGACATCTCTGAGGTTTGTTAATTAATTTTTATTGAGTGACTATTTGCTATATAAGCCATCTTATATTTAAAAGTATCATGCCTTTTGTTTGTTTATGCAGAAGTTAAAACCGTAGGTGATTTGATTCATTAAGCTATTCAAAAACATAGGTACCGAGTACATATTAAATAGAAGACATTTCAGCTAATCCTCGTTTTAGCTAGTGTTGTTGCTTTGACCATTAAAGTAAAGCTCATCATCATCAACAAAAGAAAATTTGATAGACCTTCAAATAGAGAAAAGGAAAGAAACAGAGAATAAAATACAGAAGTAACATGGTTTCGAGATCAGAATTAACTTATGCAAATATAAAAAAAACTCCAAATGATCCACAATTGCTAAGTGAAACAAATATCACAGTCAATTCATATAGAAAGTATGAAATTGTGAGAACATGAACTCAATAGTTTCATACCTCCGCCATTGTCAATTAACAATTCTATTTGCATTCCATTAGTAAAGCATATTCATCAGGTTGAAATGCAATATCTTTCAAAAGTAAATGAATAGTCAAACATAAATAGCTTGTTTATAATTTCTCAACCCAACTTAAAATCGCTCTATTTTAAGTTTAAACAAATGGGTTCAGAATAGACTGACAGAGAAAAGAAATAAGGAACCCCTGGGATTTTCCAAAATTTGTAGTAGAATGGGTCTTACCAAGCCAATAGCCACGCCAAAGCTTTTAAGAACGTCCCTTCGTTTCCAATGAAACTGGTTTTCATCACCAACATCATTTAGGATTTTGTTACAACAAATGGGCACCTGAAAACACATCCAACAACGGTTATAACTAATGATAAGAAATCAACAGTTAGAGTTAAGAAGCTTAAAATAATTGACTTCAAATGTTTTAAATTGCAGTCCAGTCTGCAATATGATGCTGCAATATGGAGATTTCTACAGCTATCGTAACCGCATCAAACCATGATTGTGGTCTATAATAGCTACATTTGATCACATTGGGGCAAAATTCAACCGCGACAGCAACAACAATTTGAAGCTTTATCTTTGTACGTATAGTTTCGAACTCATTTCTCATTATTCATGAAAATGCGACATAACAGCATCAATCAACTTAGGAAGCAAAGAATTGCAGCTACATTGTAACGTAACAGTGAAAGACACTAGTATTGAGAGACAAGTAGAGAAAAGTGCTAACTTACAAAACGAGGTTGGAATCTGATGGTGGGTGGTGGATCATGAGAAACAAGTGGAAGCAGAGAAGAGGAAGTTGAGAGGAAGGAGACACCCATTGATGAAACTATGAGAAACTTGTTAGGTGTCTCTGGAGAAAGAGAGAGAGAGAAGAGAGAGAAAGTGTTGTAAAATGGAAGCTTATGAAGTTATGTGGATTGGGATGATATGCATTATCCTGAGAAATCTATTGCTATTGGATTGTCTTATTTCTGACCCAATCCTCACAAATCTTTGACCCTTTGGGACCGTCCCAACGGTTTATCACAATTCACAACATGAGTCCCAACATCTCGTAAAGGTTAAATTAATCTTTTACTCCAACATGAGTAGTATTTGTCTTTGTACTTTATTTTTATTTGTTTTAATAAAAAAAAATTATTTTCTTTTAGTCTTTACAGTGTTCTCTATTTTGAGAAGGAGGGAAGATGAAAGATGACTTTAATGGTGGCAGTACTGGTGACAATGAGGGGTTTACAAGCGGAGAGGAAATTTGGGGCAATCACATAGGTATGAAAGACAGAACTGACCGACGAAGGTTCATTGAGGTGGCAGAGGTAAGAAGTGGAAGATAAGTGAGCTTGCAATGGCGGTTATCGTGGTGATTATAGTGGTTGAGTTGTGCGATTCATAGTGGTTAACAAGATGGATCAACGAAAATATAACAACATGGACTTGGACTGAAATAAAAATTGAGAACATGTGTAATGATTAAAATGAACATTTTTTTATAAGGTAGAATATGTTTTCAATCTCTATAAAAGAAGATATTTTTATTTTTAGTCCTTATAAAATTATTTTTTCATTTTATACAAGGATTAAAACGAAAATGAAATACAAATATAGTCTAAAAGACTAATTTAACCAATTTTAAATATTTAAATTTCATATGAACAAGAACATGTTTTTTAAGTTATTTATTGATTAATTAAGTTTTCATGTGCAAACTAATATATTATATTTTAAGTTATTTATAAGATTTTTACCACTCGACAAAAGAAAAAAAAAAAGATACCTATTCATAAAATTTCCAATAGCATGATTGAATTTGCATTTGTAAACCTCCCAATCATGGTTTCGGGCTTTCTGCAATGCCCTATTTCTTGACTCTTGTAACTTTTATCAGAGCATGATGTTAGAGTTCCAAATGGAAATTTAATCAAGCTACTAAGTGTGTCTTGAAACAAATCATATTTAGATCAAAGATGAATTCAAATTGTAAAAAATGCTGTTTTGTTGATATAAATTCACATTTATTATATCTGAACATGAAAATAAACATACGACTAGAACACTTTGATTGTTGTGACTTGTGACAATGTTGATTGCAGTGATGGCTCAGAAGTAAATCCCTGAAAGATGTTTGACCCACCTTTGTTGTGCTGCCAAAGGTTGGTGCAAGTTTGCATTAGTTGTACAAACTGAGATCATTCAAAAAATTAAATAAAATAGAGATCATTTTCAAAATAAGAAAATTGAATACTAAAACGGTACATTCATTTCCATTTCCATTTCTTTTCCGCTTTTCCCATGCCTTGCAGCTGCTGATCAGATTTTTCGCAAAATATTTGGTAAATGATTACCCCTGTGCCGCCCTTTTACTGAGGGATCTTTCCTAGGAAAAGTTCTGGATATCTGACCTACCTAATAATGTTGGAGATGTTTAGAGGCGGCAGCTCAGGCCGGCATAAACAATCAGGTAAGGGATTGGCATAAAAGGCTTCTTCTGAGCGGAACCTTTCCATGCCCTTTGTTCCCGAAATTGGCCCTCTTCTCTTCCTGGGGGAGCCAAGTCTGTTCAACACATAAAGAAAATGAAAAATCAAAGATTATACTTTGATCAGAATGTTACAAAAACGAGTAAATTAGAAACATATTCTTCAATAGATTAATCCAGGAAGATGATACCAAAATCTTCATGTCATGTACTAGATAAACCTGAACACTCCCCGAAAAAAAAGGAGACAAGTCCTATTTTCAAATTAATAATCCCATCTATCATTCTTGCAAACCAGCTGTCAGAGTTGTTGTGGATATCTAGTTTTGATAAATAAATCTAGTTTATGAAGAGGATATGTTCTGGCCTTCTGGGAATAACAATAACGATAATGATGACCAGAATAATGATATCACACAATCAGGTAAAAACAGGAGATGAAACAAAAATTATAGAAAAGTGAAAGAACCTTCACAAACAATTCCTTAGCATGTAAGCTAAAGGCTTTTCCAATCACATACCGTCTTTGGTGGAGATCAATAATCCTACTTGATAATTTTTTCCCCTCAGTCATAGTTCCCTGATCCAGTTTATCGAAGAGACGAACAAGCGATTTCCTAATTTAACGAGAGGACAAACAGAACAGGTTTTGTAATGGATGGATTGGAAAAATTTATAGACAATTTTAAAATATAAATAAATCAAATCAAAGTTGATTTGTTACTTTAGTTAATGACAGCCTTACTTGTCTGGAGATATTGTTCTTCCTCGTGCAAGAAAACGGCGATGACCTTCGACAGCTTTTGCCATGTTTCCGGAACAAGAAGGTATAAATACATCACTTTCAATGGATACAATATAGTCAAGAGCAGCCATTTGAGATGCATGATTAGAAAAGGGTTCAAGCTCCTCAATGGATGCCAACTTTTCCTGAAATTAATAACAGGTAGGTTAATCAACATAATACAAATGCTTCTAAGCAAGTTGCTATTATACTTGATACGACACGAAAATACTAATGCATCATCAAACATTGCTTACTTAAAAAACAAGGCCCCACAAAATGTCAACAACTTAAGGGCAACACTAATTGCAGTTCCATACCTTGCTCATTAACAATGGATATCGGGATCGCAGTTCAGTCATATGAGACTCACCCCCATATATCTCACCAGCAGCAATATATATTGGAGTCGTTGATGGGTATCCAAGAGCAGTAAGAAAAATTCCAACTTCCTTTGGAGTTAAAGGGCAAACCCCTTTGGACCTCTGTTCTGTGGGATCAATCTCCTTTATTTTCCAATAGGAAGTGTTTTCTCTACATGTTATGCAATCATTTTCAAACATTGTATGAGAAAAGACATGATCAATTATTCATTTTGAAGCAACCTCAGTTCCATACCTGATAATCCGTAGCTCTTCAGCTTCATCTGCAGATAAATCATGCGTACAACCACTAAATGCAAGCATGTCCTTCTCGTAACGCAAATGTAGTGCAATATAAGAACCGAATGACCTCATCCTTTCCACCAACAACTACAAGAACCCAAAAAGTAATAAAGAATGAAAAAAAAAAAACAAAAACCTTGAGTCAAGGCCCAAGCAAGAGATCAGAAGTTAGAAAGAAAAAAGAAACCAATTAGAGTTAAGGTGTCCCTACATACTTTTCCCATTTGTTCAATCTGAGGAGAGAAACGAAGAGCTTCATAACAAGCTCGGCAACGAAGCTTCTGAATGTCTGGTGGTAGTTTGTTGTTTGCTAACCGTGAATCAGATTTTGAAGCTTGAATAACCTTAAGATGTCATAAATAATTAGAAGATTGCACGTGTTAGAGACTAAGGAAAATAAAAGAACGGTACACAGAATTGTAGTATACGTAACAACAGTTTCCCAACATCCATACTTGGTAATCTTCCCACAAGCTAGCAATCTCATTTTCATAGTAATCCATGCCCGACCAGCTTATGAATTGCTTGACTATCCTGGCTGCATTAACCAGTTCTGTGGGAAGCTTTTTAATGATTTTTACATCATTTGCAAGGGAATTTATAAAGTGGTCTTCATCAAAAATATCAGAGAAATTGCTGAAAAGAAAATTATATAAATCATTAATACAAAGTTAGAAGTTGTAATAGAAAAATAATAGTAAAAATCAGAATTAAAATTTACCTAGTATCTTGCCAAAATGATCCTTTATCAAGTTCTGGAATTACAAGAGTGGCATTTATGATACGAGCTACAGCTACCATATCACATATCTGTAGCAAAGGCAACAAATTTTCAGCTTCTAATACCAATTGAAGGGGACATTCAAAATTGACGAATTCAACATCCATGGTCCTCAGGATTCACGATACTGTCATTATCAGCATAGCAATCCATTCAACAAGCTAAAAATTAACATCAAATAACATGGCTGCCATTTGCATTAACAATATGCACAAGTGTAATTTAGAGAGATGGAGAGAGAGGTCAGACCCCAGAACGCATTTGGTTGAGCCCACCATTTGTATGAACTAAAAGATATCCCTGCGACTCAGCAGGAGCTGAACAAACATTTAATACTTTAAGTAAGCACCAAAATTATCCACACTTACAACTTGAACAAAAGTTAAGGTTTCTTACCTGTGTAATTCAGAGTAGACTTTGTACAGGGCACAAACCCACGATTTGATGGAGGTTTCCACAGTTTCTCATAATCTGAATTCCCTCTCGAACCATTCAACTGTCAGATATTAAGGAGTTAAAACATGAAATCTGTGTAACTACTTTGCACAATATAAATATATATATATATTTGTTGATATACAAGACAGAGCAACACCACTAGACATGTTCTGGGAATAAATTATGAATTTGAAGTCTATGACACATAGTATAAGATTCATAAAGATATGTATTTTGCAGTTAAGCGGAATTTCTGACAATAACAACTTTATAAGCAATTTAGTCAGTATAAAGTTTTTTTTTTTTTTCAGATGTACAGGATTCTGTTTCTATATCACATTTTCTCAGCTTCCAAACAGATGAGATCACCAAATCAATTACTTGATAATGTTGACATGAAGCACAAAACCTTGGGAGTAGGAACTAGAGCTTTAGATATTTGAGGTGGAGCTAGCTCTCTCGTCCAGCTTTGCGTATCCTGAGACTGTCAAAATTTGAGACACAAATGAAAAAAAAAAAAAAATCTTTTAATCACTAAGATATTAATTGATAATATCAAAGCAAAATTTCCCAAAATAAATCCCTACGTAAAAAAAAAAAATTACAAAATTGCACAAACGAAAGCGTACAACAAACTCCCCTCCACACTCGCAGCCCACTTGTGTTCTAGATTGTTAACCGTTAATGGCAAATTGGCAATCTTCTTCAACTGAGAAAAGTACTAAAAATAACACCGACAATTGAAAAACCCTAAAATAATGCAAAATTATACCTCTTAAGTTTATAACAGTCTCTAGTGCACAATAACAATAGTTGTCGGAGAGGATCGCGAAATTTGCCCCAAAAATTAAAATGAAACAAACCCTAACCAAAAATAAAAATTGTTTGAATGAGGGATATGAGACAAACCGTGCTGATCTTGTCATTGAGCCTGTGATCCTTGGAGGAAGGGACAATATATAGATGGAAAGTGAAGAGAGCCACAAACGCAATTGAGCATATGGCTGCAGTGAGCAACTTCCTCAGAAGTACCAACGGAAAACACCTGCGTTTCTGCATTCCACTCCCTCACTTTCAGCTTGTGTTTTGAGAAAAATAATTAATAAATAATCAACGAAATTCTCAACGCTCGATTAGGGAAACAAGAGAAGAAAAAAAAAAGGGAGAATCATGGTATTGAGTTGCTATGTGCACGGCACTAATGTAGGTGTTGATCACTGGGAAAGTGAGGAAGAAGAAATTTGTAGCGTGAGTGAAAAGAGAGTTAGAGTGAAAGCGGATGGCTGTTTTTCTCGATGATGAATTCAGCTGTCTAGTGTATCAGTAGCAACTGGTATTCTCACTGTATTTTTTTTGTTGCGTTTCAATGACTTATAAAAATAGTTTTAAGTGTTTTTATATGAATTTTGTTAACTACTATTTTAAGGGTAATAGGTAAGTAATTTATAAAATTATAATTAAAGAAAATGTATTTGTAACATTAAATGTTATACTTTTAATAACTAGTTTTTATTTATGGGTTGTTTATCTATTGTTGTTAGAGCAATGGTTAACAAAACTCTTTTTATAAATTGTTTTCGGCTTATTTTCATAAGCTTAGAACAACTTATTAGAATGAGTTGTTTTTATTTTATTTAAATTAGTTTCATAATTTTATCTATTAATAGACTTATTTTTTAAAATAAATATTTAATAAAGTTGTGTTTCTAATCTCATCCTTATTTTTCAGTCTTTTAATGGTAATGCACCAGAAAAATAATAATTGAGTGTTCTAATTTTAAGAAATATTTATTGCATAATTTTTTATTAGGATTTTTTTAACTTGCATAATATTGAACCAGATAAGAAATTAAAGAAGTGAGGTTTTTATGGGGAAAAATCAAAAGTTTAATGAAATTATATGTAATATACAATAAATGTTATATTTTTTTTCTTTGTTTAATTTTTTAATTTGTGCAATATTGTATACGTTAAAAAAAATTATTTTTATTATACCCCACAGATTTATTAGTGATATAAATATCTAGTTAATACATGCATTCGTTATACGAGTTAAAGTGTAAAAATAACATTAATTATTTATTAATTTTTTAAAGTGACAAACAAAATTGAATATAATCAAAATACTAAAAAGACTAATAAATACATAGGGAGTAACATGGAAAACACAATCATCGCCACACTTTACTATGATCATAAGACATTTCCAAATTTAACCTTTATTTGGATTCTAGAATTTGATTAAAATTGAATTTTACGTCCCGATTTACTATTGCATTTATATGAAATAATGAATTAAGATCTAGAATTCCATTTTAACCAAATTTTAAAAAGGTTAAATTTGAGGGAGAAAAAGTTTTTGTCCTATGAAAAGGCGTGTAGTGAAAACCGTACACGCCCTCGTAACACACATACTACTACCTTGTTTTTTTATTAAACTAACTTACGGGTTATCGTGATTGTTTTACATGTTATCATTATGCAATTATATTTTATTTGATAGATTTTTATAATCGAGATAAAAAATCTTTATAAACACATTGGTATTTATTAATACTTTTTTTCTTTGCTTATGTTATATAGACTATCGTTGCTATAGACTTTGTCTTACGAATTTGTCCGTTAATACAGCTATTAAAGAATGAAGATCTTTACGAACGATTTATAAATTGATAATGTATATCAACTACTTATACTAATGTATTTATCTGTTAGTAGCTATATATTTATTCTTTAGTATAAATATTACTCACTCTGTTTTTACGTTAGTCTCTTTAGCTTTTCATCATGTTCATTTTTTGTAGACACTTTAAAAAATCAATGAATATTTAATATTATCTTCCATTTTAGCTCTTTATAATTAATGCATATTTATACTCAAGATTTATGTCACTAACTATAATTGAGGACTGTAATAGAAAATTATACAATAAATGCTAAAAAAATTAGAACATCTGACCATATCTTTAATTCTTGTGCATTTCCTTAAACGACTAATAAAAAAATAGTTACTAACAGATTAATTATATTAAACAAGTCTATACAAACGGTAACTAATCTCAAATAAGCCAACTAAAAAACATTAGTAAATGACAAATTTTTTTGTTCTATATAAATAAATAGCTTAATTATTTTTTTTATAAGCAATTGAAATTATATTAAAAAGAGTACAAGATATACCCAAAGCATTACATCAAATCCTCAAGCCAATAAACATCCAAGAGGACACATACAGTGGTCAGAAATTAAAAGGGAAGACAAAAGATTATAATGTTTTAACCAACTCCAAAAACTAACATTAATTTGACTAAGGACTAGAATTCATCCCATACATTATTATTAAAAATTACATAATTGCTTATTAACCATATAGAGCAACACCAGCATACTCATAATGTATAAGAATGTCTGAAGCTGTTTCGGGAAGCACATAGCAACATGGACAAACATCATCAAGAAATAAAGATACATCACATTGTACCAAATTAACACAGGTTGAAATTCGGTCTTGGAAGGCAAGACAAGAGAAAAACACAACTTTAAGAAATGTGTCAATAAGAAATATCCACAACAAAATTTGTCTTAATTTAATAATGAAAGATTTAATACTTTAAAGAGTTTTGCCAACTATTATTATTAAGGCAATATTTAAGAGTTTAAAATGAGTATGCTTTCATTATAAGTTTTGACATTCGGTACAAATACATTAGGGCCCTTTTGTTGGGCTTTTTTTCCCTTTCTGTTAACATTAGGGCCCAAATCAATTTTGTAAATACTATGCCTTTGTTTTTAATTTGACAGACTCGAAAGCCCTAACCTTTTCTTGTTTGTTTTTTTAGCTTAGGCGATCTCTTGCTTTAATTTGTGCCCATAAATAATTTGGGTTTCTCTTTTAACTTTTTTTAATAATTAATATAATAAAGTGATTTCTTACAAACTAAAATAAAGTCTTTTTTAATAATTAAAACTCTCTTTTAAAAAAAACCTTGATGTGTTAGAGTGACGATTCCACAAGATGGGCTTCTAGAGCGATAATCTCATCACCACGAATTAATTTTAGTTAAACTTTGCCTTTCTTAAATTACCCTTTTTTAAAAATATCTTGATCTGTAGAGTGATATTTTCTCTGTGGTCAAGTGTGGGTTCTAGAGCAGCATTTTTGTCACGAACCTTTTTAATAACTAAAATTAAACTTTTTATAATAAAAATCTCTTTTAAAGAAAACCTTGATCTATAGAGTGATATTTTCACTGTAATCAAGCATAAGTTTTGGAGCAGCATTATGTCACTAACCCTTTTCAATATATAATTAAAATAAAGCTTGAACTCTTTTGAAAATAAAAAATCTAAAAGATCATAAAAATTATAAAAACTCAATCAAGTCCTTTTCAAAAAAATCTTTTTCAAATCAATCAAACCTTTTGAAATCGAGAACTACGTAGCCCTGAGCTTTCACTGCACTTGGAAATACGGAGGAGCAGCATCAAGTCCTATAGCACGATCAAGTCCTATCGGACGCACTTTTTCTTTTCTCCCCTTTTCCCCCATTTAGTTTGATTTTATTTTTTTTCTTTTTCTTTTTTAGGGTCATTTTCCTTTTTTAAAGCTATCATAAAATTTGCACAGTTCATTTTAGGGTATTGTTCTTTATCAATGGGCGAATAGGGTGTTAGCACCCTACCTATTCATAACCAACTCTCGAACTTAGGTTCTCTTGAAGGCTTTTTCCAAGTTTTCCCTTCTAAAAAAAAAATAAATCTATTGGCAACTCCACATCTCTTTTCAAACAGGCTTCTTTTCTTGGATCGCTATCTCAGCCGTAGACCACACAGTGATAGATAGCGGCTTCACTAGGGACATGTCGTTAGACTATGTGAGATGGGTTGCACAAAAGTTTATGATAGATTTTCTTTCAACCCTTTACTTTTTTTTTTTTAATTCTCCTGGTTTATTTGTCTCCTATGCTACTTGTTCTTGTCGTTGTTTTATGGTATGTGTATGGAACTCTAGGATAAAAGATACTGTAAATTTTTATGTATATCTATACTGCATGGTTGGTTTCTTTTGATTGTTTTTGCGGGTTGGATAAATATTAGGGAAGGTTAGTGTGCTCCCCACACACTTCACTAATTACTCACCTCACATACATTTCACGCCCTATACCGCGAGCTCGTGCGATCTTAGGACTAGAAGGATGCTCGATTGCCGTTAATTGAGAAGTTTTATGCCCACTTGACAATCGTTTAACTGCTGCTCAGATTGTTATTGGTATTATACACTAGTCGTAATTGAGAGAGCATGTCCCTACTTGCGGATGGTTTATGAACTAGGTCCTTATCATATAATAAGAGAAATCTTGGGACTAAAAACATGTGAGAGGTTATATCTATTCTTGAAACCCTGCACTGATAGTTTGATCATAGGAGCCTACTCAGTTAGAACATATCTTGTTTCTTTCTAGTGCCAGTCGTACCATACCCAACATTAGGACAAAAGGGAGCATAGTTTGTTATCATTAATCATGTCCTCATCCTAATGCATAAATAAAGTTTTCACTAATAATATGCTCATGCATTTACATGTAAATGTTTACAAAAAATGATTTATTTGCATAAATAAAATTCTCCATGCATTAATAAGATGTTCATGTATTCATACACATGCATAAACAAATTCGTTCTCATGCATACATAAAATAAACACATACAAAAATATTCATGCCTAAAGATCATTCATCCACTCAATATTTTTTCTCTTCTTTTTTCATTATAAAATAAACATGCATCACGAATCAAGAAAATGCCATGCATTATGCATGAATAAATTGGTCATGCAAAAACAGAAAAAATTCAATCATGGAAATAAATCTTTATAAAAAATATGTCAACGCTTCTATAATTAGTTTTTCATTCATATAGAGTATTTCTATGCATCTTTGGTCATGCATACAAAAATATATCCATACATCATGCATAAATGAATTGCTCATGCATATGAAAATTCATTCATCTCATGCAATAAAATATTCATTTATCTCATGCATATGAAAATTTATTCATCTCATGCAATAAAACATCCTCATATAAAATCATGGAATTGTTGTAATTCATGCATTTCACAACTTGTCATTAGCATCACTGCATTTTATTCATCCCTATTCTGCATGTTTTCATATCCATAAAAATCATGTCCAAAGATTTGTACATTGCTTCTCTAAAAAAATCACTCTCACATTTCATTTTACACGAGTTATCCTTCAAATCATTGCATGTATATATATGTCTGCATTTTGCATTAGCATTTTTTTAGCATTATTCTTTCCTTTCAAAATAATAATAAAAAATTTCTGAAGTTTTTAACATGTCTTTGCGTGCTATCCACTTGATTTGTCATGATTTCTTAGTATCTTTCTCACCCCATTGAGCCAAAGAGCACTGTGTTTTTTTTAACCTGTAATTCATGATCTAACCTTGGGGAAGGTTAGGGTTTGATAAATTTTGCAAATAATTCAAGTATCAAAAGAATTATTTTCTTTCTTCCATCTAATTTCATTGTATATCCATTGCTATAACTCTTCTGAGCCTAAGAAAAATTAAATCCTTTCTTTGTTACCCCATAGATAAAGAATTAATACTTGAGTTAGTGAGAATTCATGTCGATTAGTCTAAAAAAATGTGGTTCTTGATTCACGAGCAAGACAAAAGTGCGATTGAAGCCAAAAAAAAAAGAGAAAATAAAAGAAGAAAAAGAAATTTGTCAAAAAAATAATCAAAACAAAAAAAAAGAAAAGAAAAAAAGAATGAAAAATATATGTTTGGTCATATAAAGACTTCAGTTGCTAATCCATTCATGTTGGATTGAGAACCATAAATCAAAAGGAAAATTCTTATCTAAGACTACTCAACATAATCTTTTAATTTTGGGCCTTAATATCATTTCTTTCGTAGCCCATGTCTTCCCCAGCCCCATTACAACCCTTAAAAGCCTCTTGATAGCTTGAGTACATTGCAAAATTTGTCAAAATAGGAATGGAGAAAATTAAAGGAAGACTGGTAGGGAATGTGATAAAACTTTGAGCATTATATCCTTTTCTTCTGTTGAGGTTTAAACTGATTGTGTTTGATTCCCTTCCTGATTATGTAAACTAGATAGTTATCTGAGCGATGTGCGGATGAAAAAATGAAAATATTATATAAATTATGTTATTTTTAAGTTATGAAGGTAAAAATTAATTATAAAATATTTCAATAATTTATGAAACTAAAGTTGTGAATAATATATAAGACATAATTATTGCATAACAATTTGAAATGAAAGTTTGAACGTGAAATTGTGTCTTTGTTGACTATAACTATTTTTAAATTCATCATTAGGAACTTTTAAATTTATAATATATTTTTGCATTTATCTTTGATTCATTGTCTTTGTGGGATGACTTTGTATAGTAACATGTTGCATTTCAGACATTTCTTTGTTAGTTTTGAATTAAGATTGTGTGTTCATTTGAGGATTGTGTGTTATTTGCTTATATTTTTTTTTCTTAAATTACTTTTGGAGAATCAATCTACTATGTTAGTGGTTTTGAAAAGAAAGTCTATCTAATAGTATATTTAAAAGCATTATTTGGTTGTGCACTATCTGTGAAGTTAGGAAAAATGTGTAGAAGAAAAAAAGATACAAGACGAATACATATGTATGGTTAGATATAAAAGAAGAATATATTATTAACATAAGATTTATTTTTAAATATAAAAATGTATATATGGAATGAGTTTCAACAACATAAATACGATAATAAGACTTTTAAAATTAAAAGAATACCTTGTCATTTGGTTAAATTATTTTTAAAGAAATAGACTTTTGATTTTATTTTTGAGATAAGTCATTTCTTAGATGAACAATTTAAATTTTTATGAAACAATCATCTCGTTATGCATTGAGGTTTTGAAAGTCATATTATTCTGTTATTTGTTTGGTTGAGATTTTCAAAAAATATATAGAATGTAGAAACAAATTTATTTTTTTATGAAAGTTTTGGTTGAAATATATGTTTATTTATATTTATTATCGATTATTTGTGCAATATTTATTATATTTTAGAGTATGATTATCAATAATTAACTCCTTTTGCTATTTATCATAAAATAAGTGTAATTAATTATTTAATTTGTGTTTAAAATTCTTTGATTCATATTAGCCAATTTGTAAATAATTATTTGTGTTATAGTTGTAAGTATCATTCTTTCTTCTATATTGATGCGTACCTGAGATCTAGATACGGCGTAGTCTGGTTAGATGTCCGGTGCTCCGATGTGCTCCACCGAGGAGCAGATGATACCTGTGTCCGTGTTGTTACTAGGTATTTATACCTTTGAGAGAGACTTGCGCGCCATAATGGGTCTGCTTGCTGGGACGGTCCGCCATTGGGCTCCTTGACATACCGGGTTCTGGGTATCCGAGATGCAGGTCCACAACATATATGTAAACTGGTTAGAGTATCTCTTGTATTCCATTCAAATAATTTGTTTTGCTATAAAGCTAATTATTTGTTTTTCTTTTTATTATTTTTTCTTTTCCATAAAAGGTGTCGTGCCAATAGACTTACTCTTTTATGCAACAATTTGATATTTTTTATTTAATAATAAATTGTAAGCTATTTAAATTGGATTAAATTAATTACTATGTAAATATAATATAGATGTGAAAAATACATAAATATTTAGAAATATATATGGACATTCTGATAACTGAACAATTAATTCCTTTGACATCGAAGTGTAATTAAACTTTTAAATTTATTATAAAATTTATTTTTATTCTTATTACTGAAAATAAATATAAATAATTATTTATGTTAAAACTTCTTTGATTTGTTTTATTGCCAATTTGAAAATAATTGTTTGTGTTATGATTGTAAGTATTATTATTTCTTCTTTATGTAAAAGGGTTCAGATATTTGTATTCTCTTTAATTTAATTTATTTTTGCTAATAACTTTAAATAAATATTTATTGTGATTTTCATATTTTCAATAGGAGTTGTAGCAATATAATGTCAATGGACCTATGTTTTTATAGAGCAACTTAATTATATTTATGCAATAAATTTAATTTTTTTTTAAAAGAAAGTGGCTTAAGTAACTACTATGCAAATAAAATATAGTTGTGAAAAATTCACAATTTTTTAGAAAAATGGGCATTCAAATAATTGAATGTGGATCTATTCTATAATATCATCAATTATTTATATTTTAAATTATTTAATAAATTTAGTTTATTTTAATACGTTTGATATGAATGTGCAATGAATGTATTGTAATAGTGCTATTGTAGGTTATTTTGCTTTGTTGGGTGCTTAAGTGTTAGTGTGTGCAAGTAAGGAAAATGATGATGTGACACAATGAAGAGAGTTAGGCTTATGATTTGTCATAATTCTAATATTTGTTTCTCTTTTAATATATATAATAGATTAGATAATTGATAATATATTAGTTTACTGATTGTGTCAATTAATGTATAAATTTTATTGATTATTGATTGATGTAATTAGGAGTTTTTCTCATAATTATTTGATAATTTTCTTATAATTGTAATTACTATAAATATACATAAGCTTAGAGTAATATCTCTCATGCAATTCAGAAAACTTAATATCTTCTAAGCACAATATTTTGGCTACATTACAAGCTTTAAAAGACCTTATTGATGCCTATATTGCTTGAGGCATGTAAATAAAAAAAATAAGAAATTGGGGCAAAAAATATTGACTCTGAGTTGTTCTTATTGAGCCATTTAAAGAAAAGAGATGTTTTTTTTGCCAAGTCTCATGTCGTTAGATGCATTCATCCGTTTTCAAATAAAGCTTCACATCATAACTCCTTGGTCACTTCAGCCCATTTCATGCCTCTTATGTTCATCACAACTCACACTATTTTGCATGATCATTGCATTGCTATTTTCCAAAAGGAAGAAACAAACATTTGCTTGTGAGAAGGATTTTGAGTCATCATTGACAATTCAAGTGAACTAGCAAATTGGGGCAATGTTTAAATAAAAGGTTTTGTCATGTACAAGGATTCCAGCTTTAACTACATGGCTGATGTTGTCCTCTCCTTCGCAACTTCTCTCAACGCCTTATCTCCAAAACACAGAATAGTGGCACTGCACGCCTTCTCAATCATATCAGTCTTCTCCTTCTGAGCCAGAGTAGCTAACATTCTTTTTTCTCCTTAATAAAATAACAGTCTTCTGTTTTTTTTTCTTTCAGCTCGTTCTTCTGGGCCTTTTTGGTTTTTGTTTCTCCTTGGCCCATATCTCTTGGTCCACCTCTTAGTCTTCCTAGGGTTCCTTCTATTTTTCTGTATATATCTGGTAAGTTGCGCCACTGTAGGTGTGTGGGAAAATAATAATAATTCTCCTTTCTAATTTCTGTGTCCATTAGTCCTTTAATAGCTTCTGCACAACCTTGTTGAATCAAGATTGCTTCCATTTTAATTCTCCATAGGCCAAAATCATTGTCACTTGAGAACTTATCAATATTATTCTTGGTTGAACCCATTCTTGATCAAATCTTTGAGATCTTCTCACAGACGGTGCCAATTCTGAGTGCTAGGAGTTCTAAAACAAAGAAGAAAACACAAGAATGCTAAAACAAGTATTATGCAGGTATTTCAGTTCACAAACTAACAAAAACTTACAACAAAATGAAAAACAACAGAAACAACAAAAAAATATAAAAGAGAACAGAAAGAATCAAGAAAGAAGAACACCCAGGATTAACATGGTTCAGCCTTGAAATTGGCCTACATCCACGGGGCAATGCAACTAGCAGTTCCCTTATTGATGATGAACAAAACCAGTACAAAGAGACGATACAAGAATTTAGCACTATGTGAAAAATCTCACACACGACCCTCTTGCATCTATACACTCTCACATGAAAACTTATCTCTCTGAAAACCTTTTGATTCACCACGCATCAGAAAGAGGAAAGATGGATTATTTATATGCATAGAAGCTTATCTTCAATATGTTATAATTGAATAACAGAAAAATAGTTATAACATAATGAAGAGATCACGAATAGAACATATTCCTTAAAACAGAACCAATGACCATTGATTTTGAGTCATTTTCTTCACAATCTCCATGGGCAAACATAACGTCCAACCAAAATAAATTGTTTTGACTAGCCACCTAGAAAGATTTCATAATCTTGAAGGCCAGAGGGTATGAGCCTCACTTCAGAGCCTTTGGTGCAAATCAAAGGAAGAAATAGAGTTATTGAATAATTATAACACATAAAACTTACCCTTAAATAAAGCAATGGATGAGGAGAGGCAGGGGTTATCTGAATCTTCCAAGGAAAAGATGACAAGGTCTGAGAATCCTTAAGAGGGTCACAAATTTCCATGTCGAAAACTAGATCTGTGACGAGAAGGCTTCTTTTCTCACCCATAATTGAAAACACAAACATGAGGTACTGGGAGGAGGATGGGCAGCATGCCAAACGAGGTGGAAGATGGAGGTGTAGAGAAGCTTTGGGTAAGTGATGAAAAAGAAACCATTGGTGCCAAAAAAAGATAGTTTCCGAAAGGTGGTAATGGGGGTGGTGGAGGTGGGGCGAATGAACTAGGAGTTAAAATAGGCAATGTTTTCTTATTCTCAAGAAAACTTCTTATAATTTGAATGTGTAATTTAATTATTGTATCAAAATATTTTTTAGCATGTTGTCTGCTCTATATCTTTCAATTTGTGAGCTTCGATTGCATATGGTCCATGTCTTTGAAATTTATGACAATAGTTTTTCTCTAGACTAAAAGAAACTATTTCTTTTGCCACCACTTCACTATTGAGCTTCTTTCCTTCATCAAGTAGGTCCTAAATACAAAATCATAATATTATACAATAAAAATACAACACAAATAAAATTTTATACTTATTCGATGTTTACACACCATGTTAGAAAAAAACCACACTTGAATAACAAAAGATGATGACCATGGATATGAAATCAATTTTGTATTAATTAAGGATACTTGACATACCCAATTTAGACTAATAATGAAATTTTATGCCTTTTCCGCTAGATGCACTTTATTTTTTAACTCTTTAACTAATTGTTGTGCCATAACAACAGATGTAGTAACTAGTAACAAAAGACGTAGTAACAAACGAAATAATTAGGAGAAAGGATTATCTAACTTACATTGATAATTTGTCTCCGACAACTCTTGATTTTGTGAAACTTCCTCTTGAAAATCACCCATCACATTCTTCTTGCATAATTATAGTGTTGATAAATTACACAAGAAAGATATGATGGGTAGCTTTAAGAGGAAGTTCCCCAACATCAAGAGTAGTCATAGAACAAATTATCACTATAAGTGAAATAATCATTTTTCCTAATTACTTCTTTGTTACTCATTTGTATAATTACAAGAATGTTTTTGTTACTAACTATATCTATTGTTATATTACAAAACAATCGGTCAAGGAGTTTAAAAAGTGCACCCATTGACAAAGGAATAAAATGTCATTATTACTCTAAATTGTGTTGTCATATATCTTTAATATAAAATTGATTCTAAATACAATAATGGTCATCATATTTTACTATTTAAGTATGGACTTTTTTCTAAAAATTGTACGTGTACATTGAATAACCATAAATTTTTATTTGTATTACATTTTAATTGTATAATATTATGATTTTACTTCTTAAGACCTAGCCGAAGAAGAAAAGAAGCTCAACAGTACAATGGTGGCAGAAGAAATAATTTCCTTTAATCTCAAGGAAATTCTATTTCACAAATTTCAAAGACATAGACCAGGTGTGGTTGAAGCTCACAAATGGGAGATACAGAGCTAACACCATTCCAGAAAATATTTTGATACGGGAGTTAAATTATACAATCAAATTATAAGTTGGAGAAATTGTGGATTGGACAAGAATGATGGAAAAGAGATTATGGGATGCCATAGAGGCAGCATGAAGCATGTATGGATTGGAAGAAAGGATAGGTTGAGCTCTAATAGCTATGAACCTGGATTAGTAATATGTAATAGGATCACTTGCAATTTCAAATTCATAATGAAGTACATTAATTAAAAGTAGTATTTGGAGGATGCTCTATTGTGTCGTGATCTAATCATGCTGCATATACTCTATCTGAGTGAGATCACCCAATTAAATTCTCTTCATTGTTTGATTAACTTCAATTTATCTTTTATACATGTATTACACAACCAAAGCAGGAGACGAGAACAACCTATGGATTTGAAAATATGTCATTGAAAGACTCAATTTCAAATAGAAAAACAAATCAAGACCTAATTTCAAACATTCAATGTGTCAAGGAGTCTATGTCAAACTGCTTTTCAACAAAAACTCATTTACATATTACCAAGAATGAAAACATGCGCATGTGTGAACTATAATTACCTAATCCAAGAATATGACGGCGACCATTTGTGAGGTGGCATCTCCTTTCTCTTCCTTCTCTCTATGCTTCAAACCTTGGCTCCAATCTTCTACCACGAGCTCCTCTTGTTGGGGCTCTTCGCTTCAAACCTTGGCCCCTCTTGCCCTAATTCTCGTTGAAGACTTATTTTCCTTTCCTCTTCTAACAACGGCGGAGCAAGTAAAGTGAGAAGGGAAACCCCTATTCTCTCATATAAAAAGAGATGTGAAAATGGGCTACCTGGCACTAAGCAGGCCAGCCCATTCGACTAACATATTTTTTCAGTCTGGGCCAAAAAATCATTATTTATTCGCACCTTTAATTTAGATACCCAACCTAACCCTATGCAATAAGCAGGCCTTTTTGGGTAGTCCATTTTCAAAACAATTCTAAAATTTATCTCATATTGCAATAAAAAATTATTGGCTAAAATACTGTTTTAGTCCATTACGTTATCAAAAAGTGTTAGTTTGGTTCCTTATGTTTTAAAAGTTTCAATTTGGTCCCTTATGTTTAAAAAATTTCACTTTGATCCTATTTTGAAATCATTTTGATCCCTCACTTTGGCCCTTACATGGTATAAAAATATTAACACAAGGGATTAAAATGATTCATAAATACAACCACTACAAGAAAAAACTAGATTAGCGACCAAAAAATTTCTCGTTAATCCGTTGCTAATCCCTCGCTAATTCAATTTGCGAGGGATTAGCAAGGGAATCGTCCATCACATATTTCTGATCGCTAATCAGTGGCAACAATTTATGTCACTATTTTTGTCGCTAATTCGTCACAAATTGCATTTTTATGTGTTTCCCAAATTTCCTCACTAAATAGCTACGGAAGTTTTGGTCGCAAATCCATCACTATTTTTCCTCGCTAATTCGACCCAACTTTGTCGCTAATTTTTTCTCACAACTTTCTCACTATTCCCTCATAGTCCAAGACCTGAATAGTCATCACTAATCCCTCGGATATCCGTGACAAATTTTCAACACAACTCTCTAATCCTTGCAGGTTATTAATTTAAAATAATTAGTTTTTACAAGATTATTTCAATTGCAATTTTTAATATTTGAACTATACTTGTATGTCAACAAAATTATTTAACTAAATTAGAGGGTTCTCTACTAGAAATTAATAGCTGAGTAATAAACAAAAATTCTAAAATATTTTGCTAGATCACATAACATGGAAGTGAAGAAAATATTCAATTGATGTGAATCAAGAAAGTTGATCCAATAATAATAATTTCTTATGAGCTTTTTCCGAAACTGATCCAATACAATAATATTAACTTGATCATGTATAATGTATAAACTACAAACAAATTTTCATATAGAAGGTTGGATTGTGACATAAATAACACATCCTTGGTGTTTTGTCCATATTTTGTCTTGATTTATGCGCATAACACCACATGAATTGCTTTGTCATCAGTGTCTTACATTGAGTCAAGTCACCTATAATTCCTATTGTACCTCCCAAAAGCTGCATATTCAACAAAAAGAAGTCAATATAAGATGAACTAATGTCAAAGTTTTTTTTTTTTCTAGTTTCTATCACTAGTCAAAGTCATAATAAAATACACAGAAGAATTATAGACATAGCTAGCTTATATATAGTCACTAGTCTAATACAAATAATGAGATAGAAAATTGGCTTTAACCCTAAACACACATGCATCATTTATTACAATAAAAACATTCAACAAGCTAAATTCAGGAGAATGCTAAAAAACCAACATAAGCTTTTGGAGAGCAAAATTTTAGCAAGATGTAGTGCAGCATCATGCAATAGCCACTAATCATAACACGTCCAAACAAATGTATTCCCTAGATTATATAAATTATCAAAATCTCTTTTGTCCCTATAATATAGCTTAAGAACACCAACACCCCTAGTGGTTGGCTTATCATTTTCTTTAATTTCTTTTAGAAGTTTCTATAAGTTCTCAAGAAGCCATCAATCATCTTGACAAATCAATTGGGTGAACTTTTTTTCCCATTCTTTTCAAGTCAAAGAAATTAGGAAGTAAATTATCATATTCATATGTATGAAGAATTAAATCACTTCCCTTCTTATTCATGAGATTAAACTAATGCAACATAATTGCTAACCAAGAGAACAAAAAAACAGTACAAACTCTTTTTATGGATCCTTAGTCCTTTTAAAACTAATCATAAAAATGAAAAATAAGAGACGCAATACCATGCTCACCTCAAAGTTCTATTCTGAATTTAAGTTTGGATCATGTAGTAGTTGTTGCAAACATAAGTGTGAACTTGAAACTTTTCAGAAATAGCTTTATCTTAGTAAGAATTTTCTTGCAAAATCAATCATAGCTTTCTTAGTGAGATTTCTCTTGAGAACCGACAATCAACATGATATATAAGGTGAGCCAGAGTTTTAGGTAATTAACTTCTTGTGAATCAATACTACCATAAATTCCTTTGACATAACAAAGAAGGTTTGGAAGTTGGATCCCAATCCCATAAAGCTAAAATCAAGGTCTTGATAAGAAAGCCTATTCAAGAATGTTTACCAACATATTCATCTTCATTAAGATCCCCATGCATAAAAGCATTATTAATATCTAACTATTGTAAATTCCAATTATTTATAGAGGCTATGGCTAACAAAAGGCGGACAATTGTTAATTTGGCATCGGGAGTGAAGGTGTCGAAATAATTGATACCCTCTATTTGTTTATATCCCTTTGCTACAAGGCGTGCCTTGTGTCTTTCAATATCACTGTTAGATTTGTATTTTACTTTGTAAACCCATTTGGAGTCTATGGCCTGCTTACCTTTGGACAAGGGAACCAAGCTCTAAGTTTGATTAGCATATAAAGCACTTAACTCATCATTCATTGCTTTGACATAGTGAGGATGTTTACAAGCACTTTTATATGTTTTTGGTTCGTCATGCAAACTACTCCCTTTGGTCCTATTTACAAGACCATTTTCAGACAATGTTAGTGGTCATTTTTATAAGACCCTCCATCAAAATTTACAAACATTAATTATCCTTTTCCATATTTTTCCTTCATAATGAGTCAACTTTTTTTTAATTCCAAGATTTGAATTATAAAGATAATTAATATCTTTTACTACTTACCAATACATTAAATAAGGGTAAACATGAAAGAGTATATAATTTTTTAAAATCCCAACACATTAACTAACCTAATTACATATTTCTTAATAACCACAATTGTCATGTTGGGTCCTTATAAAAAGGACCGGAGGGAGTAATGGAAAAACTATAGCAAACAAAAGATTTGATAAATTTTCATAGTTAACAAAGGAAGAAATAAGATACCTAGCATCTTTATTAATTGGAATTTGTTACCTTGGAGGAGATTACAATGAAAATCCAAAAGGTGTCCTGGAACAGATCTTGTAGAAGTATGTGTGCCTAAATATATAATAGATTTTGTTTTGATGATGACAAATACAATAGCAATAAGTTATGTTTAGTATGTTTTGATGATGACAAATGTAAGATTAAATTAGGAATGAACATGCTACTAAATGAGCTGAATAGAGTGCATTATATCATGCTTAATAATGTATTCTATATTCTGATAACAAGAAGATAATCATGCAATGTGTTAACATAAATTCTTGATAGACTAACTAGAGTTATATATTTATAAATCAAGCATATTTGATCTTGAGTTTTGAAGTTTGGACTAACTATGATTTTCAAGTGAGAAATGTCTTGTAGGGTACTCCAAGTATTCAGAGTGAGCAACGATCAAGAAATATGAAAAAATCAACTATGCTCGACTCAAGAAGGAGAAAGTCGATGATAACCTACCGTTTATAATATTATGGAAGAGAAAACTAAAAAGCTTGGATTTGGTCAAGAAGGCTTCACCACATTATGGATATAGGAACTAGGCTAAGTAAGTGTGAAGCTAGTAAATCATCATTTGATAGGGCTTACTTTTGGATTGGCCTTGGACTTGCACTGATAGCCATCAATTTGATCTATAGTCATTAAAACGTGTTTTTTCAAAAGAAATCGGTTAAGAAATATTTTATTAAGAGAAAAACCATTTTCCATTAAAGCCATGTGATTGCAAAATGGATTTATGTTTAAAAGAGATCAAATATCTCTTTTGAATATGAAAACAAACCCAAACATATATATTTTCATGTACTAGTTTTGGTGATATTTCAAAACTATGAAAATAGTCTATCTTATGTTTTGTAAGATGACATAGTTTAATATTTTTATCATAACATAAAATATACTTTGATTTTTGAGATGATGTTTGCTTCGTATAAAACTAGACTCAAAGATATTTCCAATGAGTGGTCATTTGTTAAAAATGAACAAGAAATGAGAATGCTATGATATTTTGAATTCAACCTTTGTTTTTAGTATTTGGAAAATGAACTTTGTTCACTATTTTGATAATATTTTAAAAAATACTTTGCATTTTGATTTGAAATTTGTTTCATATGAAAGTAGACTCAAATATTTTTCCAACGACTGGTTATTTGTTTAAAACGGACAAGAAATGAATGAGTTATGGATTTTCAAAGTTAGCTATTGTCGTTAGGAATTTCATATCCGAATACATATTCGAATATCTAAGCACCAGAAAGTTCATATTCGAATACATATTCGAATATAGCTTTTCAAATTTGAAAAACCTACTTTGGAAAGTGATATATTCGAATATTGAAACTAGAATAGCAATAAACGGATAGTAAAGACTAGATTTCAACGGAGGGCTATAAATATGAGTTCTTAATTACCACCATTCTAGCACATCAAGCAAGGTCTTTTCACTCTAGTATCACACTACAATTATATTATCTCATTTCTAAAGCTTGATTAAAATGTGTTTCTCTATCTTGTGAGAGATTTACTAACTCTAATGCTTCAATTTGTCAATTGCTCAACTCTAGTAGAGAGTATTCAAATCTTATCTCTAATCTTTTCTAAATCTTTGAGTGAGGGTTTGGCATGCGCATGCCTCTTGTGTGTGAAAGGGTGAGGTATCCCTTTAGTTATTAGAAGGGTGAGGTATCCCTCGTTGAAGTTGAGGCTGAAACACTTTGGTGAGGCAGCCAAGAGTGTGACGAGTGCTCTTAGCTTTGATTCTGTTTAAAGAATTAATAAAAGATCTTTTTAGATGTGTTGAAGAACTGGAGGTAGGTCACAAGGTGGTTTAATGACCGAACCAGTATAAATCTCTGTTTGTTTTTCACTTCCCTACTCTTTCAATTTTCATATTTGTTGCGCATCTAGCTTAATCTTTAATTCCTCATAGTCTCATTATATTTGAGGGACTTGTGCAAATTGAATCCTTTATATACTCAATCTGCTGCTATAGCATCTTTGATTGCATAAAATTGTTTAATTTCTTAAAACTGTGTTAAAACTTGTTATCTCCCAATTCACCCCCCTCTTGGATGATGATTACCATGACCAACAGATTTCAATCTAGTGGACTTTCTTGTCGGTGCCAAAACATGTCATTAGGCTCTATACAATCATTGTCAAAATCATCCATTGTTAATATATCATCAGGTTGTTCAGTATTTGGTGAGTCCTGTAATAATAAAAGAGAATTGGGAAAAGTAATATTAGGAGATGTGTCCTCATCCTAATTAGGAGAGGAGGTTTCTGTAGGAACATTAGTGTCCAATGTGGTGGGTTCATCAAAAAACCAAAAGGGAAGAGATTCACTATTGGCTGAATGTTTAGTATCAGAATCAACGATTTCAGAAAAATATTTTCATAAAACAAAACATTTCTAGAAACGGATACATTTCAATTTAGAAGACCCAAAACTATGAATCCCTTCGTTCCATTTTTAAAACCAAGAAAAACATATTTTTGAGAACGAATTGGAGGCACTTCGTCCTGCTTATCAATATTTTTGCCCTTCTCCTTGCTGTGATTTGGGCTGAAAAGTCATTTGCTAGTATGTGATATGTTTCTTGAAAGGCCTGAATGATGTTTACGACCCAGTTCATCGGCAGATTCTTAATACAGATCCCCTTCCACCGATGGCTTCTATGCTTGCTCAAATACAACAATAGGAACGCCAAGAATTTGTCAACCTTTTCTAGGATGGGAAAAACCAACCTACCATTGTTGCTCATGAAAAGGCCATACCTCAAAAAATAACAACACAAACAAAGGTAAAACCAATCAGTCTTCCAAAACCTCCTCTGCAAAAGGTAAAATCAGAGTTCTATGGTAAGGAGAACCACACCATCAACACATGCTATTTTCAAAATGGTTTTCCACATAATTTCAAGTTTAAAAACAAGAAAAATGTTGGGTTTGTAAATCACATTTCTGGTGAAATCTCTATGGTTAACACTACTGAAACTTTACAATTTGGGTTTGGGCCTAACTCAATCCCAAAACCTAGCTTGTAGGATGAGGATTACCACACCCTTATAAACTCATCAATGGCCATATCACTAACCGATGTAGAACTTCTAACACGCCCCCTCACGCCCAGAACTACACAGCTGGAGCGTGGACAAACAAGAATGGACAAACAAACGGGTAGCCCAACAATACGGGACTAACAAACACCCAATAACACACCCAACAACATAAGGGGTCCAACAAATGGATCTAGGATAGGTTCTGATACCATTTTAAAATTTGGGTTTGGGTCTAACTCAATCCCAAAAGCTAGCTTGTAGGATGAGGATTGCCACACCCTTATAAACTCATCAATGACCATATCACTAACCGTGCCTAATTCTTCATTGGGTCTTTCTAAAGATGACTATGAAATGCTCCTTAATATGCTTTGTCAAGCAAAAACTCAGAACATTGAACCTACTATAAATCACTTCATGCACACTACACAACCTAATCATGCTTGTCACAGTTCACTCACTTCCAAAGGTATTAATTTTCAAATGCATACTTGGATTATTGATTCTGGTGCCATTGACCATGTTTGTAATTCTTTATAGTTTTTTACTTTCTATAAATCTATACCTCCTATTAAGGTCAATTTACCTAATGGTGTGGTTTTTGTTGCCAAATTTTGTAGAAAAATGACTTATCTGAGGTATTGATACTTCATGACGTTATGTTCATTCCTGACTTCAAGTTTAATATCTTAGCGGTTCATAAAACAACATCATATCTTGATGTTTCTTTTAATATTGACAAATCTCATTGTGTCATACAAGAGAAGGCTTCAAAGAGGACGATTAGGCTTGCTAAAGCTCACAAACACCAATATTTTCTTGATGATCTCACTATTTCACATAATTGTGAAATAAATTTTCCTGAATAGTCTTCTATTTCTCACAATATTTCCTCTGTTATCACTCCAGACATATGGCACACACGTTTAGGGCACCCTTCAAACTCTGTTATGTGTACTATATCATAACATTTTCCATATGTTGCATATAGACTTAACTTTGCATGTGATTTCTGTCATTGTGGTAAACCAAAAGCCCTGTTCTTAAATTTTCTATCAACCCATGTTGCACTTGCACATAATTAGCCTTCACATAAAAATAATTTTACTTTAGGATTCTACTAAGTTTCCAATCTCTAGGAATTTCTGATTCTCCTCCACTACTCAAACCAAGCATAATCAATCCACTTTCATGCTTCACCAGCATCTCCTTACGTCAAGTTTTTTAGGTAATTCAACAAAATTAAAATGCCCCTTTATTGAATTAAATATGTTGTGCCATTTTAGTTCTTTCACGCAAAATGGGCGAAAAAAAACACTCAACCATTATGCTTATATTCTATATAAATGTATTTGCATAATGTTCACTAATAAAAGAATTTAATGATACCAATCATGCTTCCTTAATACCTTTTTCTCTTTTATAAAATTTATGAAAACTTCTTTTCAGCTTTATGTGGTTGTGCATGATTAACACACAAGTGAATTTCCCGTTCTATCCTTGCCATATATGCGAATGAAATTTCACCTTCAATTGCTTCATTCGTTCTTCTATGATTAAAGCCATTATATAATATTTTTTGTTTACAGCTTCGCTGCATTCTGTTTTGCAAAGTAGGGTTTCTCCTTATCCTAAGAGTATCAAATACACAATCCATAATGCTACAAGCATTTAAGTTAATGAAGAAAAAACAAGATGAAGTCACTGAATCAAATTGATGCTGCAGACACGGTGATGAAGTCATGGAATCAAATTGCAAGCATTTCAGCAAATGAAGAAAACCCAAGAACAAATGCCAAGAAGCAAAGTAAAACACGACACTTACTAAAAACAAAAGCAAAAAATCAAGTAAAAAATGCCCTAAAACACAAATCACATACAGAAATGCAACTCAAAGGATTTAGAAAGATAGGAATAGGAATGAAACTCACCAACATTGAAGATGAAGAGAGGATTTCAGTGATAAGAGCCTTTGAAGAGAGGATTTCAGTGAATCAAAACTCAGAGCCCTTGAAGAGAGGATTTGAGTGAAGAAAGAGGCAGTAGCTTCGAAGTGAAAACAAAGGGAAGGAGAGGAAGTGATTTGGGGATTAGGTCTAAGAGAGTCTTTCAGCGAAGGAGAACTGAAGGGAAATGATTTAGGGAAGAAGAGAAACCCTAAAGAGGAAGGGCGATATACAACGTATAATCCCTTGAAGATTTTAGGATTTTAGAATTAAAGATCCTAACCGCCGCGATATGATACAACACTGCCGCAAATTGATGCAAAACCGCCATATTTTATAGGTACGCAGCTGCGTTTATTGAAACCGCCAGATGATTTGCCACAATCATGGATGCGGTGACGGTTCTCAAAAAACTGTTGCGAATTTCCCGCAACCAATGACCTTTTTTCTTGTAGTGATACGAGTATTATATCTCAATAATAGCTAAAAAGAAGAATGAGGGATAAATTGTGAGTAATGAATAGTAATGGTACAAGAATTATCAAGCTAATATTATATATTTATTGATATTAGTACTTCTTGTTTACAAAATGACTTACAATTAGAAGAAAACAAAAACATCTATAAATCTTACAATTTTTCTGTTGGTTTTTAAAATCCTAGAAGCATCAACATCCAAGATCACAACCAACGCGATCAATCGTCAGACACATTTATCACTTATAAAACAAAACAAAACACAAAATCAAACTTTAAATGCTCACTTTCATGATCAAAAGGAACTGGGAATTGTTTAAGAAACGGAACAAAAAACAAAATTCAAAGGTGATGTTAAGAAACAGAGAATACAAAGTTAGAAATTGATTAGTATTCTCCCAGAATACTATATAGTGAAATAAAACTAATATTTTTGTGAAATATGTTCTTCGTTCATGGCAATACTCCTCCAAACACATTTCCCATGTCACTAGAAATCTCACATACACAAGCAAGATACATCTTGGTTTCATTGAAAACATACACGTGATCCCCTATCTTGGCACGTTCAAAACTTAGATATATGTTATATCCATCAAACAACTACAAAGAAAGTCATGTGGCATCATAGAAATCTCGATGAACCCCGTGGTCTTCTCATCAACCTTATACAACTTAATGAAAGATCCATAAGTGCCAACATAGCGTCTAACCAAAATAAGTTGTTCCAACTAACCAACAATAAAGATTTCATAACCCTGATGGTTTGAGGGTATGAGCCTTACTTCAGATCCTTTGGTGCAAATTAAAGGAAGAAATAGAATTATTGGATAATTCTAGCACATAAATCTTACCCTTAAATAAAGAAATGGATGAGGAAAGGCATGCGTTAATCATCCGAATCATCCAAGGAAAGGAGGAAAAGGTCTTGAGAATCCTTATGAGGGTCACATATTTCTACGTTTAAGCCTGGATCTGTAACGAGAAGGCTTCTTTTCTCACCCATTATTGAAAACACCAACAACATGTGTATACCTTGGGGAGGCATGAGAATGAGTAGCATGCCAAAGGGTTGGATGATGGAGGTGTAGAGAAACTATGGGCAAAAGACGAAAAAGAAACCATTGGTGCTAAAAAAATGTAGTTTTGGAATGGTGGTAATGGGGGTGGAGGAGAGGGGGCAAAGGAACTATGAGTTGAAATAGACAAATGTTTTCTTGTTCTAAAGAAAACTTCATATAAATTGATTGTGTAATTTAACTACCCTATCAAAATATTTTGTGGCACGTTGTCTTCTCTATATCTTTTAATTTGTGAGCTTTGATTGCACATGATCCATGCCTTTAAAATTTGTGACAATAGAGTTTTTCTCTAGACTAAAAGAAATAATATCTTTCGCAACCACTTTACTATTGAGCTTTTACTTCTTCTAGTAGATCCTAGCTAAATTCAAAATCATAATATTATGCAATAAAAGTACAATACAAATAAAAGCAAATGGTTTTTCGATGTTTAAATACTATGTTCAAACAACCATACTTGAATAGCAAAAGATGATGACCAAACAAGGTTAAGGAATCATTTTTTTATTAATTAAGAATACTTGACATACCAATTCAGATTAATAATGACATTTTGTGTCATTTCCTCTGGTGCACTTTTTGAACTACTGATTGTTGTGTCGTAACAATAAATGTAATTGGTAACAAAAGCACTCTTATAATTATATAAATGAGTAACAAACAAAATAACTAGGAGAAAATATAATTTCACTAACTGTAGTAAATTGTTCTTTAACAACTCTTGATTTTGTGAAACTTCCTTTTGAAATCTACTCATCATATGTTTCTTGGGTAAAGTGTTTGTGAATTACACAAGAAAGATATGATGAATAGCTTTCAAGAGAAAGTTCCACACGTTGTCAAAGAACAAATTATCACTGTAAGTGAAATAATCATTTTTCCTATCTATTTCTTTGTTACTATTTTATATAATTACAAGAATGTTTTTGTTACTTAATATACCTATTGTTATATGCCATAACGATCAATCAAGGAGTTCAAAAGTGCACCCACACGCAAAGGAATAAAATGTCACTCTTATCCTAAATTGTGTATGTCATATATCCTTAATATAAAATTGATTCCACATACAATTGTGATCATCTTATTTTAATATTCAAGTAATGTTTTTTTTCTTAAAATTGTAAGTGTACATCGAATAACCATAAGTAGTTTTTTTTATTGCATAATATTATGATTTTATTCTTTAGGACCTAGTGGAATAAGAAAAGAAGCATAATAGTACAGTGGTTGCTGAAGAAATTATTTCCTTTAGTCTTGAAGAAAACTCTACTATCACAAATTTGACAGAAAGGACCAGGTGCAATCGAAGCTCACACATTGAAAGATATAGAGCAGAAAACGTGCTACAAAATATTTTGATAAGGTAGTTAAATTATGCAATCAAATTATTAGTTGGAGAAGTCATGAATTGGACGAAGGATGATGGTTAATGTGATTACCGGAGAAGGATGGGATGCCATAGGTTGAAGTTGAAGATAGAGGAGGCGTGAAACATGTATAGATTGGAAGAAAAAGGATAGGATGAGCTCTATTAGTTATGAACTCGATCATTAATCTCTTTCATTAGAGAATAGATCACCTTTTTCAAATTCATAATTAAGTACATTAATTAATAGTAGAATTTAGAGGATGCTCTATTGTGTATTGTATCGTGATCTAATCATGTTGCATGATGCTCTATCTGACTGAGATCACCCAATTAAATTCTCTTCATTATATTATTAACTTATATTCATCTTTTATACATGTGCTACAGAACCAAAGCAAACACATGAGACAAGAACGACCTATGGATTTGCCAAGATGACATTGAAACACTCAATTTCGAACAGAATAACAAATGAAGACCTAATTTCAAACATTCAATGTGTTAAGGATTCTATGTCAAACAGCTTTTGAACAAAAACTCATTTACATGTGAAAATGCACTAAGGTCATGCTTGAGGTAATATTGTCATTCAAAAAACATGAATTTTATGAATTAAAACATGCTATCATGACATGTGTGAACTATACTGACCTAATCCAAGAATATGTCGGCGATCGATAGTGAAGCGGCATCTCTTTCTCTTCCTTCTCTCTATGCTTCCAACCATGGCTTCTCTACCATGAGCTCCTCTTTTCGGAGCTCTCTGCTTCGAGCCTTGGCCCCTCTTGCTCTAACTCTTGTTGAAGACTATTATTTTTTTCCTTTTCTCCTCTAACAATGGCGGAGCGAGCAAACTGAGAGGGGAAAACCCTATTCTATCATATAAATAGAGCTACGAAAATGGGCTACATAGCCCTAAGCTGGCCGGCCCATTCGAGTAACGAGTTTTTTTGTTCGGGCCCAAAAATCCATTTATTCCGGCATTTATTTTAGATACCCAATTTGGCTCTATGTCGGTAGCGGCCTTTTTCAGATAGTCCATTTTTTAAAAAGTTTCAAAAATTTCCTAATATTGCAATAAAAAATTAATTTTAGTATTATTACTTTTATCTTTGAAAAATATCTCTATTTAAGTAAAAAATAATACATTTCCAATTTTCAATTTTTTTAACATGTGATTATTGATCTTGTGTAGCTTGTAGACTAATAAGTATTATTTTTCAAGCTAGTGTACACTTAATTAATAGCTTTTTTTTTTTAAAAAAAAAAAAGGTTATGTGAAAAGGTAGTCCGAATCTGCGAGCTTCTTAAGCCCAAGCCCGTTCTTGCCGGACAGGCTAAAAAGGCTTGGTTCCATTCAACCTTGAACTTTAAGTACACAAATAATGACCATTTTATGTGAGGATGTAATTAGCACCATCTCTATTGGGAGTGGCACCATCCTTTTTATATATAAGAATCATAAATTTATATACTAAAAAGGATGGTGCCACTTCCAATAGGGATGGTGCTAATCCCATCCACCATTTTATGAGGTGGAAGGGATTAGCACAATCTTTATTAGGAGTGGCACCATCATTTTTAATATATAGATTTATGATTCTTATATATAAAAGGAAGATGAGATTTCCAAAATTAGGTGGTCTCAATCCCTCCCACCATTTTATGAGTATATTTGGGCCGGCCCATTTTTCTTGCTCCACATTTAAATTCTCATGCTATTGTGACCACCCGATGCTAATTCACTAACCCTTAACTATCTATCTATTACATAGCTATTTAGACCGATTTTGTTGTAATTATGTTTTTTTATGAATCTCACCAATCTGAAATGAAAAAAATACATAACATGTTAATAAAAAAACTAAAAGGAAATAAAAAAAAAAGAAGGAAAGAAAAAAATAAAATGAGAGAAAAATAAAGAATGATAGATTGAGAAAATTTCTTGTTAACATTAAAATTTGGAAACGTATTTTATTTATAATAATGCCTAGAGATCTCCATATCAAGAGAACAAGAAAAAAAAAGATAGTAAGGCCATGTTCTTCTTGCATCAATGTGTACATAATGCATTCTTTGAGAATATTGAGAGTGCTACAACAACTAAGGAAGTTTGGATAACTTGGCAAAAACATGTTTTGATGATGAAAAGATCAATAAGGTGAAACTTCAGACACATAGGAGACTGTTTGAGCTGTTTTAGATGAAAGGCCAAGAGAAGATGAGTGTATTTGGTTTTACGGTGGTCAAATTGATTTTGGATGAAAGTTATTTCATAGGATTAACTTTGTAAAAACATGATTTATGTTTGAGAGTTTTTTCTTAAAAAGTAAAAACATAGTATAAACTTTTTAACCCAATATGAAAGTAAAGTCAATCTTGCTTTCCATTTTGACGGTTGGAAATCAAGTTGAAGAAATTTAAAATGTACAATCGTTAATCTTTTACTAGAGCTGGAAAGGATTAACTCGTTTCAGTATAGTGACTATACGTGTATCGTTCTCAGAGAGCATTGAATTTATCCAATTAAGAATTAAGTTGACAGAATGTTCAAAAACATAATAAGTTATGAATGGAAAATAAAATAAAAACTTGATAAAATGATAAACAAATAAGATAACTATTCACCTGGGATTGAGTTTCATTACTTAACATTGTTTCTTTCAATAGAAGTTAAATATTATAAGAAAATATGTATACTCAATGTCACAAGTGCAAATATCTTTGTCACTTAATTCTAAGACTCTAGTTTCTAGAGCTCAATCTCTTGGCACTTTAGGAACCAAGTCTTGCATTAAGCAGAGTATTTTGGCAATCATAAGCACTTCCATCCATCTCTAGACTAGAAGATTTTATGAGAGTTTTTCTCCAAATCCATTTATAAACCAGTTTCTCAACTGCGCAAATAAACTAACACATGGAAAAGGTGATCAAACTTAAACCAAGAAAAGAAGAACAGAAGAAGAACTCCAATTCATATATAATATAATAACTAGTAATTGAAAGAAACAAGAGACAAAGTAATTACATTCAATCCCGGTGGAAAGCTTAGCCTAGCAAGACCATGAACTTCAAGAACTAAACCTAAGAGTATTAGAACTCCTAACTTCTGCAGAGCTGTATTTATAGGTGTTTTGGGCAGGGGTCTGGCGCTCGAGCGCCCTCCTGGCAGTTGAGTGCTGACCTTCCACGTGCTGGTAAATGAGCTTTAATGCTTGGGTAATGTGTCTGGCGCTCGAGCCCTGGTGTGGTGCTCGAGCGCCAGGCTCATAACTCTGGCTGAAAGGATCCAATGCTCAACGGTTACTGGCGCTCGAGCGCCAGAGCATTTACATTGGCAGAAAGGATCCTATGTTCCTCAGCGCTCGAGCCTTGGTCTGATGCTCGAGTGCCGTGCTGGCTTCTTATATGCCCCAGCATCTTGACTTTCTTATTTTTGCTTCCAAAACACCTGAAAATGCATTTCCTAAGTTAGAAAAATTATTATTTCTACCTATTTACTCTTGAACTCACAAAGTAAGGATTAGAGGTGAAATTTTACATAAAAACATGTTATTTCTTGAGAAGATAAGTGCAAATCCTTTATTATATAAACACACTAATTTGCACTTATCAACAACTAAACAAAGAGTAATCATACTTGTGAACCTAATAAAGAGTTGTGGGGAGAAGATCACACATCTCTTGGTGATTGAGAAGGTGATGCACACCTTATCCCCAAACTATAAAAAAAACTTATAATATACTTATAATTTTATTATTAAGTTGAGGGAATACAGTTGCCTATCCTTAACTATTTAGTATTACATTATATAGGCACCACAAATTATAAGTACTATATTCGGATATGCAGTCAAAAACCTTGATGACGACATAAATTAAAACCATGTCAAAAGATCATAATTTATAATTTTTACTACAAACGTTCACTCTCATATGACTAGTGCTTGAAATGATCGAACCAACTCGAAGAAAATTCAATATTTGATTCATTAATTAGTTCAATGAGTTTGGTTCATAAAATAAATGAGTTGATCTTGAGCTAAGAATTAAGCTCATTAATGAAATGAGCTTAACTAAACATAGTTCGACTCATTTAGTTTATGAACTTGCTCCATAAGTAAATTAAATAATAAATACATATGATAAACTTATGTCTATTACTTTAAAATTTAACCTTTTTTTTATTATAGTGACAATTTGTAATGATAATTTATTTCAACCATTTTAATTTTTAATTTTTACATTTGTTTTATAATAGGAAGGAAGTAAGTCCCAGCTCAGTTAGTGAGCATTCGTGAACATGCATGTGTGGGTATCCGGTTTCAATCCCTGGTTATTGTACTTTTCTATGAACAAAAAAAAAAGAATAAAGGAAGTAAATAATTTTAGAAAGTCGAGAAATTTAGCTCATGAACTCATGAGCCAAATCAAACCGTTTGTGAACTTTAAATGAGCAAAACTTGAGCTTAGACAAGTTCGACTCGACTCATTTGTTGTCCTAGCTAGGACCCACACATAGGTACAACTTTCATACTTATAGAAAAAAATTAAATGATTAGGTTAGTATTGAGAAAAATATAATTCTACACTCCAATTTTTGGTAATAGAGTGGTATAAAAAAAAGAGATAGAAAGAAAATAAAAAGGAAAAGAGAAAATAAAAAATATTAAAGATAATGTGATAGATAAAGATAAGAGAGATAGAAAGAAGAATGCGTGATAAATTGTGAGTAATGAATAGTAATGGTACAAGAATTATCAAACAGTATTATAGTTTTCAACATAATCTGATACTTATTATCAAACTAACCTCTGTCTTATAGTGTTAGTTACTTTTCTCTAACAAAAAATGTTGGTCCTAGACTTCTAATACGTTGAAGCAGGTTGGTATAGCTAAGGGTTCCCCAAAACTCTACACTCTAAGTGATCTTTCTCCTATACAATATGGGAACCTTGTTTCTAATCAAATTTCCTGTAACAATATTTCTGTTAGTTCCCATATTTGACATTACATATTGGGTCAAGTAGCTTGTGATAGACTTGTTGTTATGAATAAACAGTTTCATTTCTATGTGAAAAGACTGTTTTTTATTTATGTCATTAAGCAAAGCAAAAGCATTTATCGTATTCCCTTAGCACTTGTGTCTCTTTATCTTGTTTTGATATCATTCATGCTGACATCTTAGGTCCTACTTCTACCCCATTCCTCCATGGCCACACTCACTTCTTAACTTTAGTTGATGATAAATCACTATCAACATGAGTTTTTCTTTTAAAATCTAAATTTGAAGTAAGAACAATCATTGAGGACTTTTCAACATGATTTAAACTCAATTCAACACCAAGATAAAAAAACTCTCAGATCCGATAATGGTTTGGAGTTCAAAATGACAAATTTCTATATGTTAAGAGTATTTGAATGTTTGTGTTTTGCATCAACCTTAAATAATCATAGAACTAAATTGGACTCAAGGGCAAAGAAATGCATTTTCATAGGATACAAGCATGAAACATGTGGTTTTTTGCTTTATGATCTTAACAATCGAGAAATTTTTCTATCAAGGAACGTGGTTTTCTATGAATTCATTTTCCATATCACGTTCCTTCTAACACTAGAAAGGAGCAAGATACACCTTATCTTCCTAGCTATCATGATCATTTCACTATAGGTTTTGGAGATTCTCCACAACATAGCAACTGCTACTACACCATTGGGGAATGTCTCTAATGCACTTGAGATTGATATCACACCTCAAGTCAAGATGCCCCTTTTACATCTCATCATATTCAACCTCTAAGATACTCTATAAGAATAACTAAACCACCTAACTATCTTAGAAATTATCACCGGCAATTTCTTTCCTCTTAATCCTCCCATGTTAATCTTTTGTAAACACAAAACAATCACATCCCTTACCCATTGGCTTCTATCCTTTCCTGTGACAGATTAAGCCAACCTTACAAACACTTTATTGCTACACTTTCTACCATTATCGAGCCAAGATCTTACACAAAAGCTACAAAACATCTAGAATGGATAACTGCAAAGGCAAAAGAGATTGCAACACTTGAAAGGAATCACAATTGTGAAGTTGTGGACCTACCTTCTGGCAAGAAACCCATTGGATATAAATGGGTTTTCAAAATCAAGCACAAGAAGTATTGTAGTATTGAAATTTTCAAGGCAAGACTAGTTGCCAAGGGATACACATAGATTGAGGGTCCTAAATATATGGGAACCTTCTCATATGTGGCAAGAATGACTACAGTTCGGCTGTTAATCTCCATTGCAGCTACCAAAAACTAGTATCTCCACCAATTGAATATGGATAATGCCTTTCTTCACAGCCAATTGAAAGAGGTTGTTTACATGAAGCCATCACAAAGGATATCCTGTTCCTCATAAAACCAATGTTTGTCTTTTGAAGAAATCTTTGTATGGCCTTAAGCAAGTTAGCAACCAATGGTTTTACACCCTTTCCATTGCCTTTAGATCTCTTGGATTCATCTAGTGTGTTGTTGATCACACTTTATTCACCAAGAACCCATCATCAACATTCCTAGAAATACTTGTGTATGTTGATGACGATGTTCTTGCGGGCAACAACATTCAACATATTGAATCTATTAAAGCCTTTCTTCACAATCAATTCAAAATAAAAAAACTTAGGCGAGCTTCGATTCTTTTGGGACTTGAGATTGCTAGATCCCCTAAAGGGATCTGTATGAATCAAAGGAAATGTACACTTGAATTGCTCTCAGGCACTGGACTCCAATGCTGTAAGCCTTCTCAAACAGCCATGGACTCTACTCTCAAATTGTCAAAAAAGTCACGTATACCTTTGGATGACAAGATTGCTCATTGAAGACTAATTCAAAGATTAATCTACCTAACCTCAACAACAATTGACATTACCTACCCTATTCAATAACGTAGTTAGTTCCTTGACTGCCCTACTAAAATCCATTTTAGGGCTGCTATCAGAATTCTAAGGTACCTCAAGATTGCTCATGGGAAAGGGATTTTCTTCCGATCTCTTCCAGACTTCATACTCCAAGCTTTTTGTAATTCTGATTGGGGTGGTAGCCTTGACTCTAGGAAGTTGGTAATTGGCTACTGCATATTCTATGGCAATGCATTGATTTTATGGAGAACTAAGAAGCAAAGCTTTTCCAATAGATCTTCTGCAGAAGCAGAATATCGCGCTTTGGCGGTCATTTCTTGTGAAGATCAATGGATAAGCAATCTACTCAAATCCTTGGATCTGCCTCTCGACGATCTTTTTACAATGTTTGGTGATAATTATTCTACAATTCACATTGCAAATCATGACTCATTCCATGAGTGAACCAAGCATATCGAGCTTGAATGTCACACCATTCGCATGAAGATTCAATCAAAGCTTGTTCAATTGTTGGCATTTTTTCACAGTATAAATTGGCTGACATCCTAATAAAGCTTCTTGCTCGACAGCCTTACTACATAATCTCCAAGCTGAGAATGGTTGACATCCACTCTCCAACTTGTGGTGGGGGGAGGGGGTGGGGTAAAACCAAGCATCTCTCCGGAAGATCAACCTCACTTGGATCCTCCCATTCATTTGCAACCAACCACTACATAAGCCCTCTTATGCAAATATGTTTTAGATTAGTTACTAATATTAGGCCTTTATTGCAATTAATTTAGTCTTTTGTTAGTTATAAGTTTTGTTGTTTAGTCCCTCGAGTCTTGTACGTTGTTTTCCTTCCTTTGAGACCGTTATTACCGATATTTTCAAGTTCTCTCTCCTCATTACTCTGCAACCTCGTGTATATATGTAGCAGAGACTAAGTATTTCTGTAATTTCAAATATCATCTAATTTCAATCAAGTTTTCCCTTGATATGCTTGAATCACTCCTGAATTAGAAAGTTATTACTCTATCTCAATTTAATTTATGCATGGTAATCTCTTTATCTTTATTTTATTTTCCATCCTTTTGTCTTCTTTAGTTATAGATTTGTGATGAAATTACCAAATTATAAATGATCCAATTACTCATGTAATTTAATAGGGTAGAACTTCCTACAAAATGGTGGAAATTAAAAATTTATGTGATAGTTGCATACTTGTTTGTGCATTTGCACGGGAGATGAAATCATAAAGTTTTTAGAAAAACCGTTTTATATTTAGGGATGGATCTTCCATGAGCCCAACTTATCCACTCAGTGTAGTTTGATAATGAAAACTCTGTTTTTTATGGGCTAGTTGAGGAGCCTTCTTTCCATCGGTTCCTTGGCTTTTCTTTAATTTGTCTCATAGAATCTGGTCTCGATTTTAAAAATTGTATTATAAAATAATTTTTAAGAGTAATTTTTAAAAATTGAGAAATGAGTTTTTTAATGTAAATTAGAGCTTGTTTGATATCTCTTTTTTAAAACAGTTTTTTGTTTTTAAAAACATAAAACTGAAAAACTCGTTTGGCAGACGAGTTTTCAAAAACAGTTTTCGGGAACAATTTTTGTTTTTCAGTATTTAAAAACTAAAATATGAAAACATCTAAAACATGTTTTGATTTTCAGTTTTCAGAATTTATACACAAACTTACAATTTTTAAAAACTAAAAATCAAAATTATTCCAAACAAGCCCTTACTATACAAATTTAGAAAACTAAAAACTATAATAAGTTCTAGCTATTTTTAAATTTTAGTTTTTAAAAACTGAAAAACACATATTGTCCAAAAACAGTTTTCGAAAACGCCGAACAGGATTTTAGTTTATTCAAATATAATTCTGATTAAATAAAAACAATTTCAGATATTTTTCATTAAGATATAATCTAATCATATGAAACCAAAATCATTTTAAATATTTTATTTATCTCATCTCTTTTGAAAATGTAATAAGATAAGAATTTATCCAACTATTTTAAAATAAATTAAAGGAAATAAGATAGAAATCAATCAAATTAAATGATAATTATTACACTTTATTATCAAATTCCATTTAATAATCATGACTAAATAGGAGTTTGTCAATCTCCGTCCCCACAATTAAAATTTGCTTGCCCTTAAGGCAAGAATCTAGTGAGAGCACAAGATAAACAAGAAGAGACAATGACAAAGAGAAAAAAATTATTGCCCAAAGAAGCTATGCAAGTGTGATTAATTTCGATAATCGTTCCAAAATATAAATTGAATAATAAAATTAATTTTGAGACCAATTAGGGCATGTGTTAGTGAAACCAAATCTCTCCATGCATGTTTAATGACTATGCTCCTTAACTCTCAAAGTGTTTAAAGACGGAAGATAAGCACTCAAATTCCTCCATAACTATAATCAAAACCTTATTAAGTGACCAAGAGTTTTAACTCAAATGGTCATGTACAAGTCATAAGGCTTGGAAGCAAGAGGTTCAAGGTTCAAACCTTGACAAAGGAGAATAAGAGAATAATTTAATTTAGAGTGTATAGTGGGTGTGTGAGTATTTGCCTAAAACAGAGGAAAAAAAAGGAAAAAAAACCCATTAACTAGTTTGTATGCACTAGAAAATCGTAACGTAAAGAAGGAAAAGGAACACACGAAGTTATATCTATCAATGAATATGAAGTTTATCTATGAAAAAGATTTTATTAAAAAAAGACAATGATTGGTATACAATTATTAACTAAGAGTTTTAGCTCAAATGATACAAGGAAAAACTCTGGGAGCATGAGAATATGTGTGTATTGACCGATCAAAAAAAATTATTAGCATATATAAGTCATTTACAATCTAATTATTAACATTAAGTCAAATTAAGTTTTTCATTCTACTTTTCAATTTTTTTATATTAAAAAAATAATTAAACAAAATAATAAATAGATTATACCTAAATAATATAATAAGTGTACTCAAAACTTTTTCCCTAAAAAAAATTAGAGCACTATCCTCAAATAGTATAACTTCTATTTAACTCAATTCATAATTCACAATTCCTCATTTTTCACTTTATTTATTCCTCTTTTCTTTTTCTTTTTCCATTCATTCGTCATTTTTTCTTTTTCTTTTTTTTCACACCGTATTTTTTCTTTATAGTTTATCATAGTTACTCCATCTTTCTTTTTTTGATATATATATATATATATATATATATATATATATATTCAATGACAAACAAAATTATTCAATTAATATAGGTGCCAATTAAATTTATTTAGGCACAACATGGTTAACTAAAGATTGAACAATATAAATCATCTGAATCCCAAAAATAAATACATAAAGTATTTTAATCACTTTAAATCACACATGTAAAACAATACTAGTCTCAAAACGGTTCAAAAATAATTTTTAAATCACACAGTCAGAGAAAAATTCATTACCAACAAAGAAAGTAATGGACAAAGATAGTAAAGTGGCATTTGTGCATTGGTAAGACAGGTTTTTAATGACCCTTCTACAGTTGCCCCCACTACTATGAGACATTTTAGACCAATTAGTTTGTGTAATGTGATCTATAACATAATTACCAAACTATTGACTATTCATCTCATGCGGTATATGCCTTCGCTAGTTGGTCCGAACTAGTGCTCTTTTGTGCCGGGTCGCCATGGTACATATAATGTTGTTATTGCCCAAGAAGTCTTTCATTCCATGCGTAAAATGAAAGGAAGGAATGGGTATATGCAGGGCCGGCCCAACCAATTTTGAGGCCTAAAGCAAATTATCATAATGGGCCTTTTTCTAAATTAATGATAATAAATATTTTTTGAAATTATTAACATTATTGAGTAAACATCATATATATGCATTTTATTTAGGAGAAAGAAATATTTTATTAGAAAAAATAATAATTTTGTATACTATAAAGTATTTAATATTTTAAAAATAAAAATATATTAAAATGTGGCTTTAATATATTAATAATTTTGTATATTTTTTTGGGGCCTAAAACAAGGGTTTGGTCGGCCTTACCTTTGGGCCGACCCTGGGTATATGGCTATTAAAGTGGATTTGGAGAAAGCTTACGATAGGATTTCCTGGGACTTTCTCCGGGATACTCTGTCTCATGTGGGATTTTCACCTCATCTCTGTAACATTATTCTGTCATGTGTTTCTACATGTTCCATGCAGATACTGTTTAATGGAGAAAAGACGGAGACTTTCCATCCTTCGAGAGGAATTAGACAAGGGGATCCTTTGTCTCCCTATCTATTTGTTCTTTGTATGGAGAGGCTTGGGCATTCGATTCAACAGAAGGTGGATTGTAGGGAATGGAAGCCTATTAAGCTGAGCAGGGATGGTCCGGATATATCTCATTTGTTTTTTGCAGATGACTTAATCCTGTTTACACAGGCAACAATGGAACAGATGGATATCATCACCTCTTGCTTAGATGTTTTCTGCGCGGCCTCAGGTTCAAAGGTGAATACCGAAAAGACCCGATTGCTTATGTCCCGTAATGTGAACTGTCAGCGAGCGACGAATCTTAGCCAGGTGTCGGGGTTTACGCTAACCTCTGATCTTGGCAAGTACCTAGGGGTGCCGTTGATTCATCGCAGAACTAATCGTCAAACTTCTAATTATATAGTGGAGAGGACGCAGCAAAGGCTTAGCTCTTGGCGAGCTAAAAGCTTATCCGTTGCAGGTCGAGTGATACTTGCGCAGTCTGTCTTGGCTGCTTTTCCTACATATTCCATGCAAACGACTCTTATTCCTCGGTATGTCTGCGATAGTGTGGAGAGGCTTATTAGAAGTTTTGTTTGGGGGAGACGGACAATAATATAATAGAGGTTGGCATACAATCCCTCGGAATCAGTTCTGCGTTCCTAAACAGAATGGATGATTGGAATTTCGTGATATGCATCTGTTTAATAAAGCTTTGGTTATGAAACTTGGGTGGGGACTCATAGGTGATTATTGTGCTTTGTGGGCACGAGTTTTGCGATCCAAATATAGATGTGGGAGTAGTATGGTGCCTGATGTTCAAAATTGTCAGAATGCTTCGCATATATGGCGGTCCATCTATTCGGTATGGGATTCAGTCATGCTAGGAGTGCGTTGGAAGGCAGCGGGTGGAGTTTCCGTAGCCTTTTGGACAGCGTGTTGGCTTCCATCTGGTGTGGTCCTTGGAGATGTTGTTATTGGAACGTTAACTAATGAGGATGTGCGAGCGAGTGTTAGAGATTATTGGTGTGATCGTAGTGGGTGGCGGGTTCAGTTGCTTTTGCATAGACTTCCTCCTAATTCTCTTATGGAGGTCATGTCTATATCTCTTACCGCCAGTGCTGATGATTAGGATACCCCGGCGTGGGCTGGGTCCGTGGATGGTAAGTTTTCAACCAAATCAGCATATGGGTTATTAACTAGCCATCTACCCTTGGATGGTGGTTATAATGTGTGGAGGATTATTTGGCGTTTGGATGTCCCCCCAACGAGTTAGATCCTTCCTTTGGATTTTGTTGAATGGAGGCTTGAAAACAAGATAAAAAATGGTTGCTTGTCACTTTGATACAGATGGCATGTGTCCTCTGTTCGGATCTATGATGGAAACCCAGGTACATATTCTTCGGAATTGCACTGTTGTGCAGCAACTTTGGCATCGGGTAATCCCAAGGGTGAGTTGGAACTCTTTCTTTACTGAGAAATTCAACTGGTGGATATTTAATAACTTGTCTGAGGCATCCTCAACGATAAGAGCATCTAATTTTGCGATTATCCTTTGGTTAATTTGGAGGAGCCAAAATCGTAAAGTACATGAAGGAGTTGACTTCAATCCAATGGAGGTGTTATATCAGGCTGACTAGTATGGGTCCCTCAGTTCTATGGATGCTACCTTAATACCTGCTCGCACTACGCCTAGGTATGTTGATGTTCAGATTGTGTGGTCTCCTCCGCTAAATGATTGGGTGAAGGCTAATGTCGATGGATCCGTTAAGGCGAATTCAGTTGCTGCTTGCGGAGGCTGTTTGTGTGATGCTTCAAGGAACTGGAAGCTGGGTTTTTGTTATAATATGGGCTTGTCCTCAGTCCTCATGACAGAATTGTAGGCTATCCTTCAGGTGATGAAACTCGCTTGGCAACAGGGAGTGAAGAAGATTTGGGTGGAGAGTGACTCTAAGTTGGCGGTCCATCTCATTAGCAATGGACATTCACCAACTCACCTATATGGTAATGTCTTGGATGAAATAGCATATGTCAGAGCTAGAGATTGGGATTTTGTTATAACTCATGTTCATAGGGAGGCAAATATGATGGCAGATTGACTTGCTTCTAAAGCTCATAAGCTGGAGTTGTGGTTGCATGTTTATAATTTCCCCCCTCCGGGTTGTAATCATATGCTATGGCATGATGTATTGGGTGTTGCTCACCCTTGTAGTTCGTGTTCTGTTTGGGGTTTTTTGCCCCTCATGTTAACCAAAAAAAAAAGTGGCATTCCCTCTATGAAGTGAAGCAAACTCTTGTGCGAATTGGTTAGCTAACCCTACAACATATTTCACCTTTAACAATATGGTATAATTAGTCTTTATACTGCATTTAAAAAAAAATTACAAATATCAAAAAGTAACATTTTTTAACAATTTAACAATATTTTTTTAATATTGTTCAAACCTTTTAGCAGCATGGTCTTTGTCTTACATTTATTAAAAATGTTACAAATATACAAAAATAATACTTTTAATGATATAATATTATTTTTTAATAATTTAATATCAATTTTTTAAATGTTACTAAAATTCATATATGTTGTAGAATAAGTTTTTTTTTTCTCATGATGACACATTTTGAGAGACCCCTCCTAGTAGGTTAAGTCTTGCACTCCTTTCAGATAGTGTAGGAGCCTTGTATCTTAGGCAATAATTTTTTTCTTTTATTTTTCGATGTAACAAAAAAATAAATGATAATTATTACGAATTATCATCAAATTTTCTTTAATAATTATGATAAAATATAAGTTTATTGTAACTAAATAACATTTTTTTTCTATACAAGTATATTAATAAAAAAAAGATTTTGGGTCGTAAAGTCAATGCTTTAGTTGCTTCTCCCTCTAGCCGGCCCTATCACATGGTATGTTTTTAGGGTCCGTAAGTTTTGCTTGTTGAGTGGCACCACACGGATTGATGACCCTCAACCTACCATGTGGTATTAACCAATTTTTTTTTTACAAAAATACTATGTATTAAAACTACATCTTTTACTTGAGAAACCAAAAAACTACATCTTTTTAATAAATAATTATAAAAATTTCCCAATCTTAAAAATAACTTTAAAATATACTCTCTCGCTCTCTCATATTATAAGTGTTGCACACGGGTCAGATTGAACTAGATTTGGTCAAATTCGATGTCCAATTCAATAAAAAGATGGATGTTTGGATTGGATCAGATTTACAATTTTTACTATGTAGTCTGAATCAATCCAACTTGTGAAAAAACGGGTTAGGTTGGATTGCATTTCAAATTATCCAATATAATAAAAAAAAGACAAAAAGTAGAACATATATAAATAAAAAGTGTATGATAATGTAAAATATAAGCAAAACTGCAAAGCTGCGTAAAAACTTAAATATGTAAAAAAAAATGAAGACAAAAAATAAACCACTGCATCCGGAACATAATGAAAATCACAATTGTAAAAAATGTATAAATAAAAAAAACTTAGTGATAATATGATATATATTTATAAAAATCAAAACATTAACGCTAAACTTAAAGTCTTCAACTATAATACTGGCCTGGAAAAATAAAACACAACGTAACACATACAATCATTTAAAAAAAAAATATAAAATTGGAATTCTTTTTATATGTTCAAGTAGTCGGGTTTATTAGATTTAACTTTTGTAAATCCGATATCTGATCCGCACATATTAAATTTATGTTTTTTTTATTTGTTTGGAGTCGTTAATCCAAACTAGTCCTTTCTTTTATGATTGGATTGGATCGGTTTAGTCGGATTAATCGGGTTATCTGGACTCATGATCACCCTTATAACGTTCTCTCATGACAATTATGTATTTTAAGAAAACATCTAATAAATATCATTAATGCATTGATTTTTTAAAAACTTATACAATATCTCAAGTTTACCCTTATTCTCTTTTATTATTTCATTAATTGGTTTTTACTATATTTCTTTATAAAAACTCACTAAGTATATAGGTCAAACATAAACAAATAATAAATAATCTTAAAAAAATTCAAACTTAGATATCTCAAAAATGTTTTGGAGAGAATACTTATTTTCTTCGTTAGGTAGAAATGTGAATACTCATATCCAAAAGTTGATTATTGCTTTTTAACTAGTTGTGTTTGTTATTAAGGACAACACGACACAAAAGTATTTATTTAGTATTTGCTTAAAAGGTGTCATGATACATAGAAAAATTGAGATACATAACAACATAAAAATAAAAAATTGTGTTACTCACAAAATTATAGGACAAACTTTTGTACCATGCCCTCATACTATTTCTCTACTAATTCACTATATATGTATGACAGTTTTTATTCAAAACATCACGCTTTGCTTTTTCCTTTATTATGCATTTTTTTCCTCTTCGCTCGGAACTAATATTAATATATATATATACATATAATCTATTAAAATATAAAACTATAATTTTATAATAAATATAAAATTAAAATATCATGATATTATATGATAATGTTTTATACATAATATAAATAGAAAATTGATTGATAGTGCGAATGAGTTAGAAGACAAAAATAACAGTCAATAGCATGATGATTTTCATCCAGCGCAAAACACCATATAATTCCTGTTTGTTTTATTTTGCATCCAATTATTTGGGACCACGTGTTTTTGGCAGTGTTTCGCACATAATTTTTTGGCACCATATAGCATAATTCATATACAAATTGAAATAATTACTCGTTTTAAAATGACAGTTAATTAAGGTGATTTTAAGGAAATTAAGAAATGAAATAAATAGGGATAGATTTAAAAATACTAAGTAGAGGTGGGGGCAATTTGTTTTTGGGATTAGAAAGCGAAATTTAAAACTATAATAATAATAAAAAATATTAATTAAATATATAAAAAATTTATAAATAAAGAGAAGAAAACACTTTAAATTTTGAGAGAAAAAACAATATATAATGTTGAGTATAGAAAAAATATATATTATCATTTGCATTAAAATTTTTATTTTAAATTTATAATTAAAAATGCTAATTTTAATTTTTTCTTTTGCTTTGGCATTGCCATACGCGCTCAGTGACATGTCAAAAGATATGGTATTTCCGTCTTTCAATCTGAACTGCTTGGCCGGCTTGGGCTTGGGACAGGCTTGCTTGAGCGGATATGCGAACAACAGATATGATCACAGTAGCATCGTCTTCTTTCTTAAAAAGAGGAGAAAGAAAGCCGACCCTTTGGCTCGCTTCCGACTGTCTTGTCCAGAATGATTGGAATGAGACCGTAAGCGTGCTACAAACCCTTTTCTTAAATATATGCAAATAAATTTTCAAAATAATAATAATAATTTTTATAAAATTTACTAAAACATAAAAATAACAGCTTATTGTAAAATATAAATATTAGTTTTTGAAACAAATTGTTTAAATATTGCTATTTACTAAAATATAAAATAATATAAATATATTTTTTATGTGTATAACTTTTTTAAAATAAAAATAATATATTTAATTGAATAAAGGAGAAAAACGTTGTTAAAAGAATTTAAAATGAGAATGAAATAATATATAATTAAAACAGATAAATTAAAAGAAAAACAAATAAAAGTCACAAAGCATGCCTGAGGATCGAAACCCACACTGCTTAACTGCTGCACTACAGAACATTACTGCTACATTATGCAATTTGTTATATATATAAGCATTATTAGAGGGGGAGGGGGTGCCCTCCGGATCCGTCTCTTGAAATAAATATTATCATGAGTGAAATAATTTTACTAATATATCTTTATTAATGATTAAAACATTAACTATTTCACATTAATTTTTAGTTGAGCATTAACTATTATATATGGATAAAATGAAGAAAATGACATTTAATAATGCATTGAAAATATAAAGCGATAATCATTTTGAAAACAAATATTTCTCTAAAACGACACATGAAACGGAGGGAGTATTAATTTAGTCATTGAGTTTACAATGATAGTTTTATAGAGAGAAGGGAATGTCATGTAACTGGACATCCAGTTCCCCATCCAATGGCTAAAAACCCATCTCATTGCTTTTTTACTTTGTTCTTTTTGCTCAAAATAAAAAAAATGAATGGTTGTGATTGAAAAGAAGAGCAACTTGAGTGGTTCAGTTACTGGACCAACTCTTGACTTGTTCATATAAGGCCCTAAGTCGTACGAATGTTCATTTAAGTCCCTGAGTTTTTAAGAATAGTTCACATAAGTTCTTGAGTTGTACGAAAATTCATTTAGGTCCCTAAGATTACTAACTATTTATTCACTTAAGTCCCTGAAGATTGATAATCTCAAGGACCTAAGTGAACTATTTTTTTAAACTCAAAGACTTAAATGAATAACGATTAGTAATCTGAATATAAGTGAACTATTCTTATAAACTAAGGGACCTAAGTAAACTTTTGTATAACTCAAAGACTTATAAACTACTCTTTCAAACTCGGACACCTATATGAATTTTTTTTGCAAAGTCAAGAATCAATGTGATACTTCGTTCTATAAAAGTTACATGAGATATAAGATATTATAGAAAAATTTAAGTTATATATATATTTTTTTTGCCGTAATTTATTAAACTATACTGTGTTGTATAATCCGTGGAGTCCCTAAAGGCATATCAAATGCACCCATTCCGCACGACTAGACAAACATCAAATCTTGAGAAGTAATTATGAGCGAATTATTTGCATATTCCTATTGGAATATCCAATACAGGTACGTTTATAAATTACACTTGTATATATTGAGAGAGAAAATGATGAGAACTAGATGATTTATTCCTTATTATTTATAACGGTCAAAACCGTTATTAACTAACTAATTGAAAGACTAAATAACACTGTTTACACAGCTAATAATCTGATAAATAGCATCACAGAACAACTATTATCCCCTAACCAAAACATCCATTTCAAAACCTTCTTCATGAATCTCACAAGTACTGAATTGAAACCATTTCTTATTCTTACAAAGTCTTAAGAAAAAGAAGAAAAGTATTCCAGCCATTGTCGTAACACCACTAACCAAAAACACAGTCTTGGTAGCTATAACCATTATGAATATCAGAAATCCTGAAGGTACCAAACACATCACAACCAGAAAAGGTAACTTCATAGGAACTCTATAAGGTCGTTTCACCATTGGAGACTTCCATCTTAACCAAAGAAACGAAGCAAATTCCAACAACATACCCAAACCGTACAAAAAATTTGCAGAAGAAATGATATCTGTGAAAGTCATGTAAGAAACTCCAATTATTATCGATGTTGACAGCAAAATCCCCAACCAAGGTGTATTGAACCATTTCGATCTAACACCAAAAAACTTGGGGAGAATTCCAATCTCTGCCATACCCAGAATCTGATATGCACTGCTACTCAATTGTGCTTCGAACATTCCAATTGTTGACAAAACTGCACCGATTTCAATCCAAACTTTCAACCATTTTCCGGCAATCATTTCCGCTGCTACTGCATGAAACCCTGTTTCCCAAGCACTCTGTTCTACTGAAACAGAGCCAATAACAGCGAAAAGTGGAATCACATAAGAAACAGAAGTGAAAATTACGGCAAATAATAGAGCCGAAGGAAAAGTTTTCTGCGGTTTATCAACTTCCCCAGCTATGGTACTAACATTATCCCAGAAATTCAAGTTCCAAAATAGAGTATTAAAGAACAAGTTCCAATCTTTCTTCACACTCATTCCTCCCCATCGGTGAGGACGAATAGTAGGAATCGCAATCAACGACATTAAAATGAAAGGAAGGAAAGAAACAATGGCGAGAAACACAGCAACGTTTCCGACGATTGTTAAGCCGGTATAGTTTAGAAAAGACAAAGAAAGAGCTGAACATAGAATTGCGACGTAGCGAGGCCAGCCGGAATCGAAAACGGGGAAGATTTTTGTGATGTAATCGATGCAGAGAGCAGGGAAAGACGCCATGTTGACGATGCAGCTTAGGAGTTTCCACGTACCCAATTGAAAACCCCAGAATGGGCCGAACGCGCGTTCGGCCCATATGACAAAACCACCGTTTCCCGGAAAAGTGGTGGTTAGCTCGGCGGTTACAAGTGCTTCCGGGACGCACCAGATAAAAGGGAAAACAATGAAGCCTATGATGGCTAACAGGGGTCCTACTGCTTGAACCGCAGGTTCTTCACCGTATGGACCACCCGCTACTTCGAAGTATATGAGGAAAACTAAGGGGATGAGTGTGAGTTTTTTTGTGGTGGTGGTGGTTGTGGTGGCTGTGGCAGTTTCGCCGGTGGTGCAAGTTTCAATGTTGCTCATGTTGAAAGGGCAGAGTTTTTGCTGATTAAAACAATGAGAGATTTTTGTTTGTTTCTATTGAGCTGCTAATTTTTATTTGTTTTTCACTATTTAAAATTCAGAGAAGAAGAAGAAAAATATAATTAATATTATCTTCAGTGGATGAATGAAAACTTACAAAAGTTCCTTATTTATAGTACAAAGGGAAGAGAGGGAAAGGTAGATAGAACCTATAACTGAAAAATACAGTATACAGTGAGCTAAGAAGTGCAAGTACGTATTAGGAATCTTGTGATTATGCAGTATTATAATCCTGATTAGCTTGAGTTCCAAAAATGAAATAAAAACCAGACTTAATTAAGTTGTTCATCCATATAAAATACTCACCTCTTGTTTTTCATCCCTATAAAAAAATTGTTTTTTAATTTAAGTTAATTCAAATATTTTGTTTTTCGTCCTAGCAATTAACTAGAACCACTTAAATATTGACGTGACACTCTTTTAGTCACGTTAATATGCCATGTTAATATGCCATGTTAGCATTAAAAAAAAATTTTTAAGTTAATATTATTTAATTTAAAAATAAAATATATTTAAATTATATTTTTAATTCCTACAAAAAAAATTTCTTTTATTTTAATCCTTTCTCCATCTTTTCTCAACTACTGTACTCTTCCTTCAAACCCTAAATTCATCGTCTTCCTCCTCTTCCACCACCCTTATCTTGCTGGTTTAATCTTCTACACCTTTAACCACTCTTTTCTCCTGTTGATTTAATCTTCAACACCTTTAACCACTCTTTTCTCCTACCTTTGATCCTTGACTTAAATCAAAATTTTATTGTATGAACCCTAACTCCAAATCCTAATCACTCGTTTTCTCAATTTTACCTTCATCATCAAACTCCTCACCTTTAACCACCTCGATTTCCTTTTATGGCCTCATCTATGTAGAAATTCTCGGTGTTCTGGAGATCTTCCTTGAGAATGTGATTCACGATGTTGTTACCTATATTGAGCACATTAGGAGGAAAAATGTTACCACGATATTGTTTTGGTGGTTGATTACGTGTTCTTAATTTTCATGGTTTTTTTTTTATAAAAACCAAAGGAATTTTATAGATATAAAGCATGAATACAAAGGAATACAAAACAAAAAGTCATATGGAGCCCTGCACGAGAAAACAAACAAAGGAAGAAACCATCCCTTTATACATTCTAGAGAGCAGATACACCAATTAGAAAAAGAATAGGAAGAACCTTCACGAGTGTGGAACCAAAACCAGGAACGAATTTTAATAAGATCAAGAACCGAAAGAGAATCCTCTACTTGTCCTTTAAAAATCACCGATTTTCTACACACAAAGAGACCAAAAAACTACATACTAGATAGTGACCGCCCTTCACTATGCCCTCATACCTGTAAAAGGCCTCTAAGCTGGATGAACCAATCGCTTATAGACGGAGCAATAACAGAGTGTACACCTAGCCAAGCAAGGACCTTTCCCCAAATCGTACCGACAAAATCACAACCAAAGGAGATATGAAAAGAATCTTTAGCCCAAGAAGAACAAATAGAACATAACAGAGAAAGACCGATGTCCAACAAACTACTTTTATTCCAATTTGTCTTGGTTGAAATTCTATCCCGGAGCACAAGCTATGAGAAAACTAGAACCTTTAAGGGAACATGAGAAGACAGCAGATTTTTTACCACCTTTAAAAACGCCTCACCAACATGCTAACACAAAATGAGAAGACAGATTCTCCAAGTGTAGGCTTACCTTACTGAGTAACCATCACTAGTCTTTAGACTCCATAATCAAAAATGTTCAGAAGAAGAACCAAATAGAAAGGACTGAAAGATGCAAAGTAATTCTGCTAGCAAATTATTTTCCCATTCGAAAAGAGGGCGCCTCCACATGAAGGACCACCTCTAACATGAGTCACATCAAGTAACAAAATAGGAAAGAAATTAGCCTAAAAAATATATACATACGAGAAAATTTAAGACATAAAGGTTGCTCCAAAAGTAATGGATCCTCCCAAAAACAAGTTGACGAACCATTCCCAACCCGCTTCTTAACACTTTTAAAAAGCCAACCTAAATCTTGGTAATCACAAACTTGGTAGATTTGATTCCACCACTTAGAACTAGATTTGAGGAAGGGAGCATTGAAGGCACATAACAAAGAGGATAGAGATCCCCTTCTTTCTTTAACCACATCTACCTAAAAGATTTCTCTATCATTGATAAATCTCCAACCCCACTTAACCAAAAGTGCTAAGTTAAACCCAAGTAAGTATTTAACTCTAAGACCTCATGTCTTAGCTTTACATACCTCTTCCCAATTACCCAAGAAATTTTTTTATTGTTCGAGATACCACCCCAAAGAACTTGCCTTTGGATGGCCCTCAACTACTTCTAAGGGCCCAAAGGGGCTTTGAACAAGGAGAAAAAATAAATTGGAAGGTTATTTAAGACAAAATTAATAAGCATTATCCACCATCCCAATGAAAGATGCTTTCCTTTTCAAGAGCTCAACTTGTTCTTAAATTTATCAATGATCGGCTTTTAGGTACTCTTTATCTTAGGACATGCACCAATTGGCAAACCTAAGTAAGAAAACGACAGTGACCCCATTTTATAGTGCGAAAAAGTAGAAGTTGAAGATAGGAATTGATCATCAATGTTGATTTCAAAGATACTGCTTTTGTTGAAGTTAACTTTTAGCTCCAAAACGAATTCAAAGCACCTTAAAATGAATTTGATTATCGACAAATTCTCCCAAGTATCCTCGCCCAAAATATTTGTGTCGATTAATTTCGATGTTTTGGTTTGATTTGCATAGTTAGGAAATTGTAGTTCTATATCTATTTGAATCTAAATATAAAACTAAAGATGTTTCCTTTTATTTTTTTGGTGAATCTAGAGATACTTTGTTAGTTTCTGGAACTGTTGTTTTTAATCTTAAAGATCTAGTTTCTTCAATGCATAAGTACTTAATTCTTCCTTAAGAAGAATAGGATAGATAGGGGAAAGGGGGAAGTTGGTGGTGGAGAAAAGTGGTAAGTGGTGGTGAAGGAAGGTGGATGATGGTCCTGGGATAATTAAATATCCCAGACTTAAAATTAATCAACAATTATATCTTTTAGATTCATATATATATACATGTATGTGTGTGTGAGATCCCCTACCCTAACACATTCAAAACTTATATATTTGTTATATCCATCAAACAAGCTACAAAGAAAGTCAGGTGGCATCGAAGAAATCTCGGTGAACTCTGTGGTCTTCTCATCAACCCTAGCTTATACAACTTAATGAAAGTCCATAAGGGCAAACACAGCGTCCAACCAAAATAAGTTTTTCCAACTAACCGACAATACAGATTTCATAACCTTGATGGCTTGAGGGTAGGAGCCTCACTTCAGACTCTTTGGTGTAAATTAAAGGAAGAAATAGAATTAGTGTATAATTCTAACACATAAAACTTACCCTTAAATAAAGCAATGGATGAGGAAAGGCATGCATTAACCATCCGAATCATCCAAGGAATGGAGGACAAGGTCTCAAGAATCCTTATGAGGGTCACATATTTCTACGTCGAAGCCTACATATGTGACGAGAAGGCTTCTTTTCTCACTCATCATTGAAAACACCAACAAGAGGGATTGATACACCTAGGGGATGCAGGAGGATGAGTAACATGTTAGAGGGGGTGGATGATGGAGGTGTAGAGAAATTGTGGGTAAATGATGAAAAAGAAACCACTGTTGCAAAAAAAAATATAGTTTTGGAATGGTAGTAATGGGGGTGATGGAGGTGGGACGAAGGAACTAGGAGTTGAAATAGGCAAATGTTTTCTTTTTCTAAAGAAAACTTCTTGTAAATTGATTGTGTAATTTAACTACCATATCAAAATATTTTGTGGCACATTGTCTGCTCTATATCTTTCAATTTGTGAGCTTCGATTGCACATGATCCATGTCTTTAAAATTTGTGACAATAAAGTTTTCCTCTAGACTAAAAGAAACAATATCTTCCAACACCACTTTACTATTGAGCTTTTCCTTCTTCTAGCAAGTTCTAGCTAAATTCAAAATCATAACATTATATAATAAAAATACAATACAAATAAAAGTTTATGCTTATTAGATGTTTACATACTATGGTCAAAAAAGCATACTTGAATAGCAAAGATGATGACCATACAAGGCTATGGAATCAATTTTTTATTAATTAAGGATACTTGACATACTCAATTCAGATTAATAATGACATTTTGTGCCTTTTTTGTTGGTGCACTTTTTTAAACTACTAATTGTTGTGTTGTAACAATAGATGTAATTGGTAACAAAAACACTCTTATAATTATAGAAAGAGTAACAAGCTAAATAACTAGGAGAAAATATAGTTACAGTGGTAAATTGTTCTTTAACAACTCTAGATTTTGTGGAACTTTCTCTTGAAATTTATTCATCATGTCTTTTTTGTGTAAAGTGTTGGTGAATTACACAAGAAAGATATGATGAGTATCTTTCAAGATGAAGTTCCACACACTGTCAAAGAAAAAATTATCATTGTAAGTGAAATAATTATTTTTCCCTATTTATTTCTTTGTTACTGTTTTATATAATTATAAGAATATTTTTGTTACTAACTATATTTATTGTTATATGAAACAACAATCAATCAAGGAGTTCAAAAAGTGCACCCACTAACAAAGGAATAAAATGTCACTCTTATCCTAAATTGTGTATGTCATATATCCTTAAAATAAAATTGATTCCACATACAATTGAGATCATCTTATTTTAATATTCAAGTAATGTTTTTTTTTCTCTTAGAATTGTAAGTGTACATCGAATAACCATAAATTGTTATTTTTATTTTTTAGGACCTAGTGGAAGAAGAAAAGAAGCATAATAGTATAGTGGTGGCGGTAGAAATCCTTTCCTTTAGTCTTGAAGAAAATTCTACTGTCACAAATTTGAAAGACTCGAACCAGGTGCAGTCAAAGCTCACAAACTGGAAGAGACAGAGCTGACAACGATGCCAAAAAATATTTTGATATGGTAGTTAAATTATGCAATCAAATTATTAGTTAGAGAAGCCATGGATTGGACAAAAGATGATGGTTTTTTTTTTTACCGGCCAAACTCACACACCACATACTACACTACTCCTAAATCTATTCCTAATACCATTCCACCGGGGATCGAGCCCCTCTCCTTCAGCTCAAAGAGCTCCTCCTTATGCCAATTGAGTTACAAGCTCTTGGCAATGAAAGATGATGGTTAATGTGATTACTAAAGATGGATGGAGAAAAGAGGATGGGATGTCATAGATTGAACATAGCGGAGGCGTGAAACGTGTATGGATTGGAAGAAAAATGATAGGATGGGCTCTATCAGCTATGAACTCGATCATTAATCTCTGTCATTTGAGAATAGGATCACATGTTTCAAATTTATAATGAAGTACATTAATTAATAGTAGAATTTGGGAGGATGCTCTATTGTGTATTGTATCATGATCTAATCATGTTGCATGATGCTCTATCTGACTGAGATCACCCAATTAAATTCTCTTCATTATATTATTAACTTATATTCATCTTTTATACATGTGTTACAAAACCAAAGCAAACACCCGAGACGAGAACGACCTATGGATTTGCAAAGATGACATTGAAACACTCAATTTCGAACCGAATAAAAAATCAATACCTAATTTCAAACATTCAATGTGTCACGGACTCTATGTCAAACTACTTTTGAACAAAAACTCATTTAATGGGAAAATACACTACGGTCATGCTTGAGGTAATACTGTCATTCAAAAACATGAATTTTAAGAATTAAAACATGCTATCATGACATGTGTGAACTATACTGACCTAATCCAAGAATTTTACGGCTACCAATAGTGAGGCGGCATCTCCTTCTCTTCCTTCTCTCTACGCTTCGAACCATGGCTTCTCTATCATGAGCTCCTCTTTTTGGGGCTCTCTGCTTCGAGCCTTGGCCCCTCTCTTATTTTAACTCTTGTTGAAGGCTATTTTTTCCTTTTCTTCTCTAACAACGGCAGAGCGAGCAAACTGAGGGGGAAAACCCTATTCTCTCATATAAATAGAGCTATGAAAATGGGCTACATGGCCCTAAGATGGCCGGCCCATTCGGGTAAGTTTTTTTTATCCAAGCCAAAAAAATCCACATTTATTCGGGCATTTATTTTAGATACTCAATCTAGCCCTTAGCCGGTACCGACCTTTTCGGGTAGCCCATTTTTGAAGAATTTCAAAAATTTCCTAATATTGCAATAAAAAATTAATTTTAGTGTTATTACTTTTGTCTTTGAAAAATGTCTCCTTTTAAGTAAAAATTATTGTATTTTTTTCCTACTCTTAGACATATTATTTAAATTTATCTCTATTTTTTAACAATAAATATTTGGGAAAAATTGTTCTAAATCTTTTCCTATTGACAAGTGAAAAAATAGTCTCTTATTTAACTTAATTAGTTGTTTATCAATTCTCAATTTTTTTAACTTGTGATTATTGATCTTGTGTAGGTTGTGGATTAATAAGTACTCTTGTTCAAGCTAGTGTACACTTAATTAGTAGCTTTTTTTTAAAAAAGAAAAAGGTTATTTGGAAAGGTAGCCAGAATGTGCAAGCTTCTTGAGCCCAAGCCCATTTTTGCCGGACAGACAAAAAAGGCTTGGTTCCATTCAGGCTTAAATTTTAAGTACCCAAATCTGCCCATTTTATGAGTGTATTCGGGCCGTTCCATTTTGCCCGCTCCACATATAAATTCTCATGCTATTGTGACCACCCTACGATAATTCACTAACCCTTAACTATCTATTTATTATATAGCTATTAAGACCGATTCTTTTGTAACTATAATTCTATATAAATCTCACCAGACTAAAATAAAATAAATACATAATATGTTAATAAAACAACTAAGAGAAGTAAATGTGTGTGTGTGCTCGAGCGCGCACGCATGTGTGCATGTGTGCTTGTGCGTGCGTGTGAAAAGATATTAAGCGGAGTAAGTGTTGAGACACTTACTCCGCTTTATAACTCCATATAGACATTAAATTTTTTCTATTCAGTCAATGAGTCATAAGATATTATCATGATGATTATGTATACCAAATTTTAGAAAAATCTAAGGTTCTGATGGCTTTACAGTACGCTCATCTTACTCATGGGTCATTGCGAAATGCTTACCGCCTTTTAATCTCTCTAGTGACTTAATAGCAATCTCTAAATGTTTGTGGACTTCTTCTACTCCCTCTAAATGTCTAGTTTTTGATTGGCTAATGTTTAAAGGTAGATTACCTTGTAAACTAAATTTGGTGAGAAGGAGAATTTTAACTTCAGGAAGCTCCTCTCTTTGTTCTTTTTTGCGGAAAAGAAAAGGAATCTGTGCAGCATTTGTTCTTGAACTACGAGTTTTCAAGGAGAATTTGGGAAAAGATTCTTAGTTGGATGGCCTTCTAATGTCCATTGGCAGCATCAATAAGTAGTTGGTTCCTTCAATTTAGGGGTCTTCTAAGTGGGAAACCGACAAAACGTAAATGAATGATTATCTGGCATGCAACGGTTTGGTCCATTTGGCTAAAGAGAAATAAAATCGTTTTTAATTCGCAATAGGGGGACGCAATGGAGGTGTTGGATTTAGTGAAAATTCGATCTTGGAGTTGATTTTATCCGTATAAAAATGGATCTTTATTATTTTCAGATTGGTGTAATGCTCCTTTAGAATGCCTTAAGGGGTGATGTCTTGTGTTGTTTTTAGTTTCATTTCTGCTTCAGATATGTTTTGGTTTCATGTTATCCCTGTGTATTGATTATGAGCATTATTTGTACTCATTTTTCAATCAATAAATTTGTTGTATTATCAAAAAAACAAAAAACACTACTAAATACGTCATTTTGTGGGTGACATTTATGTATGTTTTAAAACTCCTTTTGTTCATTAAATTGAAATGGATAGATGAAAGATCAAAAAGTTTTCAAACCAAATAAAATTTTGTATAGTTGATCTATATACTGTGAACTTTTAATTTAAGGGATAGATTGGTGAAATTTGATGTCTATATGGAGTTATAAAAAGAGTAAGTAACTCAACACTTTACTATGGAGTAAACGGATCCCTTCACTATACATGTTATTATTATGAGAGATGAGAGAAATGAATTTCAACCATTAGGTCATTGCATGAATAATTGAGATTAAAACACAAAGATTTTTAAAAAAGTCATGTGAGTATGTATGTATACGATGGATTCAAATCATGTGTCATCAAATCATGTCCCCAATCATGTCCCACCGCCACGTCATTAAAAATATTTCCTTTAATTTTAATCTTTAATTTCCCAATAAGATTTTTTAATGACGTGGCAATATTCTATTGGTGAGACATGGTTAGGAACATGATTTGGGAACACATAATTTGAATCCGTATATGATAGGACATATCTAGTGAGAACATGAGAGATGAAAAGAGTTAATCTTGACAACACAACCATACATAAATAGTTGAGATTGTTTTCCTTAAACCAAATCTTGCCCAACCATTAATTATTACATTTACAGATTATTTGCTAGATTGGAGAATTTAAATCGAGTTGCTCTTTCTTTATAGTATCTCATACGTTAATCGGTTATATCTTATATGAATGTATAACTATAGTAATTATATAGCTTTTATTACCTTTATATAATAAATTATCATTTCTGATAAAAAAAATTTGTATTACTTAATTAATTAATATTGTTTTTTATTATTATTATTATATTCACTGAAATTTTATTTAATATTTATTATTGAAAAAATTCTGCCCCTCTTTCACTGTTATTCTGGATCCATTCCGATGACTAAAAACAAAAATATAAACTTTGTAGAGTCTAAAAGTATATTTGATGTGAAACTGTGCTAGTTTATGCATGTGACACAAATGTAAGTCATATAAGCAATTAACAAATCAAGTTAATGACGAGGCTAAAAAATAGAATTTTTTAATTAAGCCTACAAACAATTCATTCATATCATATAAAAAATATCAATAATAATAAATAGCAATTAAAAATGGTTACTCCTTTCCTTAACCTTTATTCATTTAATCCCCACGCCCACAAAACCCCCGCGAACGTTCTCTCTTTTTTGGGTTCTGCATTTGTGCATTCATTCATCCCAAATTCCTAGTTTATACCTCTAGATTACGTTCTATATTTCCAAATATTTGTGAATAAAATATAGTATATTTTACGTAGAGTTAATTATCAATTTGGTTCTTCAAAGATTATCGTGTTACCAATTTGGTCCTCCAAAGAATTTTGCCACCAAATTAGTCCTCTAAAAATTATCTTGTCACTCATTTGATCTCTCCAAGAATTTTGTCACCAAATTAGTCCTCCAAAAATTTAAAAGTCTATCAAATTAGTCCTCAAATTAATCCTCTATCATGGACCAATTTGATATATTTAAATCTTTAATATACTTATACATCTTTGGAGGACTAATTTAGTGACAAAGTTCTTTAGTGAACCAAATTGGTGACAAAGATGATCTTTAAAGGACTAATTTGGTGATAAAATTCTTTGGAGGACTAAATTGGTGACAAAATAATATTTGGAGAACCAAATTAATAGTTAACTCTTTTACATATTATAAACACTCGTATAAGATATAATATAAGGTATCTTTATTAATTTTTTTTAACACACTTATTGATTAAAATAACAAGCACGGTTAATTAGTACAATTTTTTTTATATGGCAATATAACTTATAGTTAAAATATAAAATTTTATTTAATTTAAAAATTAAAATAAGAATGATTAATATTTAGTTTGAGTGTGGTTAAAGTGTAATTAAAAGTATAAAAAGATGACTTAATAATAATATTATAAAATTGAAAAGAAATTTAAGATGTGGAATTAAGTGCACAGATAAAAGATTTTAAATAGTACACCGTGAAGTGGTAATTTTACCACTTTTCTTTAAGTTGTTCCCTAGCAAGCACTTAAATTAAATCAACAATTTTAAAGATCGAAGATTTGACCTTCAATCTCATATATCTTAAAGACTTAATACATGACCGAGAGAACTAATGCCCATTAATAATATGTGTTCTCTTGTTTTTCCTGAACTTACTCTACTCTCGGTATTTCTTGATGAGATTTGCAGCTGGTAATTAATTCTAATGTGTGTAATCTCGACCTCTGATTAATTTTTCTTGAAAGTGTTATATATGATGATCAAAGTTTTGGAGGCCATTAAAACTGTATCTAACTGTGATTGTGGTCTACAAAGACATTATCTAACTGTATTTAACTACATTTGATGTAATACAATCGTAACTATAACATAACCGCAACCACAATTTCAAATAATCACTATGATGACTTCCTGTAAGTTGAATAGCTAGCTAATTAAGCATATTGAAAAGGGTAATTAATTAGCTAGTTTAAACAGAATTGAAGGAAATTAAGACAAATAGGTGAGGGAGTGGGGGAATGACCTTTCTATGGTCTTTGTTTATTTTAGGTCGTACGAGCAAATACTTCATCATATCGATATATATACACACTTATTATATATCAATAAGAAATAATTAAATGTTAATATGAATATGTCATTTGAAAATTGAAAGTAACCATAGATTTTTTTTATTTGTTATTTTATATAAAAAAATTTCTTTAGGATAAGGCCATTGATTAGTTTAAGGGTACTAAGCCTCCCTTTTCGTCATATGATCTGCGGCACCTTTCAATAACGACGCACTCTACTTTTGTTTACATGTTTGTGAGTCTCTCCTGCTCTGTTTTAACTATTAAATTTAACTGGGTTGTAATGGATTGAATATTTGGTGCATCTTCTTAATATAACAAAAAAATATTTGTCAATTATTAGTGTTTTACTGTTTAATAGATGGACATATGAATTTTAGATAGGGATATGGATTTTGAGTTAAATAAAAAGTACAAATTAGTGACGAAATTAGTGCAGGAATAAATGAAAGAAAAATTTTGTGACACTATTCTTTCATAAAAGAGGAAAAGCCACCCAACATTTAGCGAGGGATATAATCGGTCACAAATTAGCTAGGAAAGAATTTTATTAAAAAAAACATCTAACTTTTATTCCGTCACAAATTAGCACGGGGAGAAATTTGTCACAAAGTTGGATAATTTTGTCACTAATTAGTGAGGGGAGAATTTCGTCAATAATTAACAAGGATTTAATTTTGTCACAAAACTGGAGAATGCATCTCACTTTTATCAAGGGAATTATTCTATCTCATATTAGAGAAGAAATTATTCCGTCACAAATTAGCAAGCAAATTATTCTATCTCAAATTAGCAAGAGAATTATTCCATCACAAATTGGCAACAAAATTATTCCATCACAAGTCTGGACAAGACATCTAATGTTTCGCGATGGAAAAACACATTGATTATCAAAAGCAAGTGTCACATATAGTGACAGAAACAAAAATGTTAGTGAGGATGTCTACTCAATATCATGCCTATACTGCTTTGATTGTAGACATTTGTGTAATGCTCAAAAAGAAATGAATTGCTTCAGTTTCTGATCGATTCATTTAATGAAAAAATTTGTAAGAAAAAATTGTAAGGGATATAAAATTGTTCTCAAATAAATGGTTTTGTCAAGATCCAATAAATCATGTTTTTATTTAGGGTTTTCTAATTTGTACCCATTTGGTACAAGTATGTTAACAATGATTGTTTTATTATATTCTGACTCTACTAATTAATTATACCACTTATCATCTACTAATTAATAATTTCTTTTTATATATAATTCGATTGGTTATTAATTATTGTTAACATGTGATTTATAAGCATAAGTTAGAAAAATCCTTTTATTTATTGTCGCCACATCACCTCGATGATCTCATTTCCACGTTCTAAGAGATTGTTTGGTATTGTGAATGCTTTTTTCATTTTTGAGAAACTCATTTAAAATCATAAGCTATTCATGTTTGATAAAAGGTTTACTCTCAAAACTCACTTAAAAATACTTCTAAAATATATATTTTTTTAATATAAACAATTTTCTTGTAGGCAAGCAAATTTTATTAATATAAAAAAAATTAATTACTTTCATAGTATTAATTAATGAGAGAATGTATGAAGTATTTTCAAGTAATTAATAATTCACCGATCATTTCTCATACTATTAATTTGGGTCTTACAAATAAGATCTTATAGAAAAAACTTAACGTTCTTTAATACAAGATCTTTTACAAAATTTAAAAAAATAATTATTATTTATATTTTGTTATCCTTATAATTAATGAACAATAGTGTGATGGATATAAGTATAACTAATATATAAGTTGAAATATTTGACTTTAGATAAAAACAAACTTAATAAATTATATTAATTTTTTGAAAATTTAAGATATTAATAATAAATTTGTTATATATTTTCATAATTTATTAATTTAATAAGAGAGTCTTATATAAAAAATCAGAGGTAATATTTCTATTTATAATAAATTTAACAAAAATACTTTTAAAAATTACTTTTTAAATTAAAATAAAAAATAAATGGGCTGTTTCCAAAAAACAAAATAAATAGACATACGTGAAGTTAAATTTTATTTTACTTTGTTTATAGCAAAAAAACAGGGAGTAAGCCAACGTCAAAAAAGCAAATGAAACCCACAATTAAGTATGCGGTAAAGAATTTTGGCCAACTAAAATTGGCCTATTTTTGGCCAACTTTGTTAAAATAATAATATTTTGCTTTTTTAATTAAAAATAAAAGAGACATATAATATTATTATATTGGGTTGATTACAAATTGGCCAAAACTTAGTTGGCCAAAATTTAGTTGGCCAAAAATCATTACTCTTAAGTATGTGTTTATTTTAGATTTTGTATTATAAATTTTAGCAATGTAAAATGAAGCCAATACTATAATACAACTATTGTGGACCAGAATAATAATATTCTGAATATATACTTACATGTCGGGTCCAACGAGCACCAATTAGATATGTCATAGATCAAAACAAGTCCTACATCGTAATATCACTACTATTTTGGTCACCGCCCCTACAAATTAGACTTTGTACTTTGTAGAATACCCACTATAAATTTAATTTCCTGACATGCACATTAACCAAAATTTAAACCACCACCATCACAACTGTATATTTTCTCTAGTCTTTATTATGAGACATATTTTAGAAGGATTTTGTGATCTTTTTTTATAAGGTATTGCATAAATCATATATAGTATTTATAGTTATTTTTCTTATTTGCCCCTACTAAATGTCTTAACTTTATTATATCAACTATTAAACACAATATTTAAGGAAGGGTAAAATTGATATATCATCCCACTTTTTAAGAAAATTGATGCAACCAACTATCTTTATTGGTATACGTAATTTAGGTATTTATGCCTTATAATAAGAACTAGAGGGAGTATATATCTTTTCATTTATCCTTTTAAATATTTTTTTATTTTCTTTTAAAAAAAAAGAAATAAATGAAAAAATAAATATATATTTGGATCTTGTAATCATAAAATGTACTCCTTTCGTTCCTATTTAACTGTTTGGAGAGAAAAAAAAATCGTGTTTCTATTTATCTGTCCACTCATATTTTCAATGTAACGTACTTTTACCAATTTTAACCTTGTGTTTAATTGGAGGCTAATAAATGTCTCACTATCCAACCAATCAAACAATGAGAGATAAGGGGTATTATAGAGAGTTTAAAATTTATTTTGAGAAAAACTATAACAATTATTACATTTTTTAATATGTGTGTTTTCTCTCTCCGGACAGTTAAATAGGAACGGATGAAATATTAAATACATCTCTCACTTAGTAAATAAGAAGATTTATAAGAATAATATGTAGAAAAATTTAGAATTATTCATGTCTAGACAAACTATCACCAAAAGTAAAATCTTTGCATTAACAAAGTTTAGTACAGTTAATAGATAGTTTAATTTTTTAAATATACTGTAAGGAATTTTAATTTTGATCATGTTTATAAAAAATAAATACTTTATTAGTAGAGCCAAAAAAAGTTTATTATCATTTTACAATTTTATCCTTAAAAAGCATAACATAACTATTTTTATAAGTAGTAATAAACTCTAATAAATAAAGGTAAACAAAAAGTTAATAAATAATTTAATATTTTGTATAAATATTGTTCCATCATGCCCTTGGCATGGCGGATATGGCCTCCTATCTGGTCTCCGGCGCAGCGGTTGGATAATTCCGATCACTCACCTGACGGTGAGAGATACCTGCAAGCACTCCGACGGTCAAGTCAGTTACGTGTCACAGGAAATAATTCTCAAATGTAGAGTAGTGATAAGCGTACTAAATGGAGATGAATTATAGGTATTTTAATGTAAACAGGGTTACCAAAGTCAAACCTGTTACTGTCATACTTCCGTAAATTACGGCAGTAGGTACGGATCTGTAATAGTCTTCATGTGGGGGTGGTGTCCCTTGAGCCTTAAGTCGGATGTCCATGTCGTGGGGACACGACATGACACCGACGGCTTAGGCCACTCACGTGAGACCTGCACGTGTCCTTTTCGCGGGTTAGATCCATAACAAATATTTATAATATGAAATATTAACTTTTGACTTTAAGTGTTTATATTAATATTATGCGATGGTAGCAGCTGGACCAATTCAACAAGACAACCAGCAACTTGCACCGGCCATCCAATGGTTCAAGTAAGCATGCATTGTAAACAGTAAATATATATTATGGTTAGTTTACATTATCACTTCTTAATTTTATTTTCTATCTTCATTTTTTCTCAAAAACGTATACAAGAAAAACTGAAAATAACTTAAAAGTTTTTTTTTTCAGCATTTCAAAAAATAGAAAACAAAATAAAAGAAGCTCCCGTTGTCTAAACTCTAAAGTTTATATGTATATACACTATAGATTTAGATAGCAATTTGATTAATTAAGTCGTTCAAGAAAATAAATAAAAGTTTAATTATTTTAGTCATATAGTTTAGTTGGTGAGTACGTGAGAACATGCATGTGTGAGTATGCGGGTTCAATCCCTTGTTAATTTACTTTCCTATGAAAAAAATAAATAAATCACAATAATAGTTAAAAAAAATATTGTTTATTTTACGTTCTTGCATAGGACTATAATGAATTGATCCTTATCATTGAATTGAAGTCCTTTTCTATTTAGCTCTCTGATCTCTTCCATTTTCGTTTCTTGTCGAAGAAATTTTAAAAAATTGAACTAACTGACAACTGAATGTTGGTTGTTAATTAAAAAGATTGAAAGTTAAGATAAAGTTTGGATGTTGATTTGCCATGTCCAGAATCTAACTATGTGGGAACTAGAAGATTGAAATTTGAGACAATTTTTTTTTTGTATGTGTATGTTATGTTGTTGTTTTGCGCTTTGTAATATGATGGATTCTCACCACCTAAATTATTATGATTATGTAGGTATGCATTTTTGTTATAATGAGTATTTTGATTATTTCCACTTTGTCATTTTATTTCTTTTTATCTTTCATCTCAAATAAATAACAAAAATTGAGTAACCCTGAGGGTTAACTTAGTGGTGTAAGACACTATTAAGTTTATAGGAAGAACGATCCATAGCGGAAGGATCCATGTTCGAATCTCACACATACCAAATTTTTGGGGATTAATGTTAGCCATGCAACACGAACGAAATTAGTCTTATTAATGTGATAGCAATGATCTTAATTAATGCCACATTTAGTTTCTTGAAGAAATTCTAAGCTTGCAAGTAAGGAATCACCATCATCATAAAGCTAATTATTAATTAATTTCCACCAAATATTTCATGAGTACGTTGAAATTTGCTCAAAGAAGGGATTTTAAATATTTCCACCAATTATAACTGTACTACTCGTATTATTCCGGTCTTAAATATAAGTCATTTTTATCTTAAATACAAGTCATTTTTTAGAAAAACAAAATTAATCTAAATATAGATCATCAACTAATTTATTATTGATAATTTCTATCTTTATCTCTTCTACAATTTTAAAAAATTCAAATGGTGAAATAAGAAAGAGAAAGTAGTTATTAATTGAATTGAAATATTTATTAATACATTTAGTTAGAGGTATAGTTAAAAAAATCTTTTTTTTTTATACAAATTTAATCAATTAACTTCCGTTCCTTTGTTTCATTCTTTTGTTTCAGTGATTCGGTTAGAAGTCTGACCGGTGGGAATATTGCTTAATTGGTGGAGTTGATTAAAAGAGAATTTCTCTTGATAATCTTAATTGAATTCTATTCAGAGTCAATCAAAATTTGTTCATTTAGTCTTATGTTTGTTGGACTCTATCAAAATTAGTTTCTTTTTTTTTTTTGTTGCTGTATATTTTTTGGTTGCAAATTAGTTTCTATGTTCTTATCTATTTTGTTAGTAAATTGGCAGTTGTTTTGCCTTATCCATGTAGGGTGTTTTGTTGGTTGAATCTTTATGTTGTACTATTTTAATTCTCTAAAAATACTTATTAGTATCGGCAAAATGGGTCAATTAAGTCAGATTCAACCTGCTTCCATGTGTGTTCGAGAAAGCTAACTTACCCTATTTTATAGTAGAGATGATTACGAAGAGTAAACAAAATAAAATAATGTAATTTAAACTGAGTTTGAATTTCACAAAAAATAAACTGAGTTTGAAGATGAGGTGGGAGAACATTCATGGTGATGGAGGAAGGAAACAGAAAAAGTATGGTTGGGAAAGAGGAAGATAATTTTTTTACTTTTTTATTATATTTTATTAAAAAGATTAATAAAATATTATTTTATTTTTGTTAGGTAGTTACCTCAGAATTTTTGTGGAGGACTTGAAAAAAACCGTTTTGAAATCCAAATCGATTGTTACAGTGAGGTCATAGTGTAATTAATTTATTAATTAAAACTGTTTAGTAGAATAAGTTGTGATTACCTGAATTAAATAATATTATATTAATAAATAAGATTAATATGGTAGGTAATTTATGATTTATAAAAATAAATAAGAGTAATTTTATAAATAAATTATTAAAAGTTAATTCTTGTAAGCTAAAAGCTATCTTATATAACTTTTAAAGTTAGTTATAATTTCACAATCAAAAGCTTAAATTTTGTAGTTATCAAATAAGTCTACGATTTTTTTTAAAGTTATAACCCCTAAAAAAACTAAAAACTTGTGTTACCAACCTGATTAAAATTACAATTAAGCTAAAATATTATAAATAAAGATTTTTTTTAACTTGTGTAATATTACACAAATTAAAAAAATCCTTATAAATAATGTGATAGAAAAGAAAAGAATAACAAAAATAAATAGAGTGAACAACACGGCTAGACTAATCATTTCTGTTCTTTATAATAGACATAAAGAAAGCATGTGAGTTGAAGATGGCTTTTCTGCCACCTACCATATAAATAAAAGGAAAAATACTGGTATAAATCTAGTGTTTGCTGTCAACTTATTTACAATTATATTAATCATTTTATTTTTTTAGACGGAAGCAACGATTTGTTGATGTGGCACGATTGTAGATGGGATATGCTGCTTTAATGGTGTCAACGTATCAGAATCCATAATTGAATACTCTATTGTGACATGGGATACGATCAAGTAATAAATAAATAAACTAATGGTTTCACAACTGTTGAGTTGTTTGAGACTGCAATGTAAAAAGTTATTAACAAAACACAATTTAATAAGAATACAATCTAAAGAAGTGAATACTCTTATCATCCAACATTTTGAATCACAGGACACATGAAATCAAATCTTGAGAACTATTGCTGAGCAAATTATTTTAAGTACTTAAAATAATTCAACGTTGGGATTTCAATGCATCTTTCTACATTTATATATACAATCTCTGATAAATAGCACCACCATAGAACAGAAATACTTTTCCCCCAACATCAAATTCACAAAACATCCCTTTCAAAGCTTCCTTCTTGAGCCTGAATAGTGTTGAATTCAACCCAATTCTTATTCTTACAAAGTCTTACAAAAAAGAAAAATCCTATTCCAGCCACTGTCATAATACCACTAACCAAAAACACAGTCTTGGTAGCTATTACCATTATGAACACCAAAAAACCAGATGGAACCAAACACATCACAACAAGCAAAGGCAACTTCATGGGAACCCTATAAGGCCTTTTCACCTTAGGTGATTTCCATCTCAACCAAAGAAACGAAGCAAATTCTAGTAACATTCCCAAACTGTACAAGAAATTTGCAGAAGAAATAATGTCAGTGAAAGTCATATACGAAACTCCAATTGTTATCAAAGTAGACAGCAAAATCCCCAACCAAGGTGTATCGAACCATTTAGATCTAACCCCAAAAAACTTGGGGAGAATTCCAATCTCTGCCATACCCAGAATCTGATAAGCACTACTACTCAATTGTGCTTCAAACAATCCAATTGTGGACAAAACCGCACCGATTTCAACCCAAACTTTCAACCATTTTCCGGCGATTATTTCTGCTGCTTGTGCATGAAACCCTGTTTCCCAAGCACTCTGTTCCACCGAAACAGAGCCAGTAACAGCGAAAAGAGGAATCACGTAAGAAACGCAAGTGAAAATCACAGCAACTAACAGAGCCAGAGGAAAAGTTTTCTGGGGTTTATCAACTTCCCCAGCTAAAGTACTAACATTATCCCAGAAATTCAAGTTCCAAAACAGAGTATTGAAGAACAAGTTCCAATCTTTCTTCACACCCTTTTCCCCCAAACTAAGCCATCGACTAGGACGAATCTTAGGGATCGCAATCAGCGACATTAAAACGAAAGGGAAGAGAGAAACAATACCTAGAACCACAGCGAAATACCCTACAATCGTTAAACCGGTGTAGTTTAGAAACGACAGAACAAGAGTTGAAGCTAGAATCGCGACGTAGCGAGGCCAACCGGAATCGAAAACGGGGAAGATTTTTGTGACGTAATTGATGCAGAAAGCGGGGAAAGACGCGATGTTGATGACACCGCTGAGGAATTTCCAGGTTCCCATGAGAGAACCACAGAATGGGCCGAAAGCGCGTTCGGCCCAGAGGACGAAACCGCCGTTGCCGGGAAAGGCGGTGGTTAGTTCGGCGGTTACGAGAGCTTCCGGCACGCTCCAGATAAAAGGGAAAACAATGAAGCCGATTAGGGCTAAAAGGGGTCCTGCTGCTTGAACTGCGGGTTCTTCGCCATATGGGCCGCCAGCAACTTCAAAGTAGATGAGGAATATTAAGGGGATGAGTGTGAGTTTCTTGGCGGTGGTGGTTTTGGTGCGGGTGGTGGCTGCGGCAGTTTCAGCGGCGGCGGGAGTCTCGCTCTGAGTCATGATGACAGTGATAGAGTTTTTGGTGATTGAATGAATGAGACTATGAGAGTGCGTTTGTGTTAAATGCTAAGTGCCAAGAGCTTTAAAATGGCATTTCTGGTAAGGTGTTTGATTTTACTATTTTAGACGTGTCAATAATTTAGTCAAAGATATTCTTTCTTTTCCCATTATTATATACACTCAAGTAGGAGTATTCAGTTTTTTATTTTATTTTATTTTATTTATCAAAAATAATACAATTAAAAATTGAATCTTGTATCCTCAACTGAGTTACCTAAATAATAAAATGCCAAATTAGTCTTTATATCTAAAAATGGATGAGTAGCAATGTACTCCCTCCGTAGTCTTATTTTAAGTGTCATTTAAGGTTATTACACACAGTTTAAGAAATATCATTAATTTTCTTGTTTTTATATAAATAATTGTCCAACTCCCTATTATACCCCTTATCACTCTTATTAATTATTAATTAGTGAATTGCATCTCTCAAAACATTTATTTAAGATTCAACCACTCAAGGATATATTTAGTAAAACATAATTAATGCTTCACTGAAACTATAAAATGACAAATAAAGTGGGACAAATTTTTTTCTTTAAAACGACACTTAAAATGGGAGGGGGAGTAGCATCTTATAATTAAAATGAAATTTTTGGTATTCAAAGTTAGTTTGATAGACGTGTTTGAACAAAATAAAATATAACATTGTGTACTATTTTTTATTTGATACATCAATCAAGAGAAACATTACAAAATAATGAGGCAAATAAATGAGACAAATTGGTTTTATTAAAAGGAGTGAAACAGAAGAAAATAGAATATAACACACCGAAGAATTATCATTATTTTCATAGAGTAATTTTTTATTAAAAAAATAATATATATTTAAAGTTTTTAACCTTATATTTTTTTTGAACAAAAAATATATTCAACCTAATTTATATTTAATAATTATTTTTAAAAAAATATTTAATAATTGTGTTTATTGAGAGAAGTTTGTATTTAATAATTTATTTTTATAAAATATTAATACAAAAATTAATATATTTTAAAATTATTATTTAGTTATACTCATAATTTTGAAAAAAAAATAAAAATATACTATTTTCTTTTTCATTTAATTTATACTTTCTATTAAGTAAAGTAAAATTTTATAAACTCTAAGAGTTGGCTTAGTAGTATAAGGTCCCGCTAAGTATATAGAAGGGACGATCCACAGCGGGAGATCCTGTGTTCGAATCCTACCTATGCCAATTTCCCAGAGTCATCCTAAGAGTGGGAAAACCCATGATTATACAAAAAAAAATTATATGTATTACAAAAATATTTTTTATATTTTAATCTGCACAACTTACGTGATTTGACAATATATATAAGAATATTTGATAAGGAGTTTTTTCGTTTGATTTTTGAGAAAAATATTCTCTTATGATAAAATCTACTCATATCACTCTAATATTGGAGAATATAATGTTGTCTCTTTACGTGATTTGACAATATATATAAGAATATTTGATAAGGAGTTTTTTGTTTGATTTTTGAGAAAAAATTCTCTTATGATAAAATCTACTCATATCACTCTAATATTAGAGACTATAACGTTGTCTCTCCAAAAATTTTAATACAAAAAAATGAAATATTGGATCACTTATTAGGAAGATTAATGTCAGAGTTTAATTCAATTTTGCTTATCGGAAATGTGGGAGATTAATTTATTAGACATTTTGACTCTTTTAAGAATTAAAATGAAAATATAAAATAAAAGACTAAACTAATTGTTTGTGTAGAGTTTTACAAAAAAAAATGGTACACGTAGAAATTAAATCAAAATATGTATACTTTTGATTTTATTATAAATTATAATTGAAATTAAAATAAATTTGTTTTAATTTATTTAAGAGTATTTTACTTTTACTGTGATATTTTTCCCCTGTAATTTACCCAGGTTTGTTCTAAATGAATGACATTAAAAGTGGCTTGTTCCGGGGAAACACGTTTTGCATTATATTGCATTGTTGAGTTAAGATAGTGTTGTTGCTTTTTAAGCAGATTTGTTGGAAAATATTCTACTTTTTTGGTGTGGACTTTGAAATATGAGATTATCAATATCTTTTTGTTAATTAAGTAATTGATAAAGAAATAACACGTGCAAGGACGGCTCAATAATTTTAAAACTTTACCATAAATTTTAAAATAAATTAAATTGAAGCACCCAACAATACTCTATAGTAGTTGATATATGATAGGAAAAAAAAAAAAAGAAAATAAAGGACTGTTTAGTTTGTATTTTTATTTTTTGTTTTCTGTCTTCACCATTTTCAGTTTTTCTTTTGTAAAATTTCAGAAAACAGATTTGTAAAATTTCAGAAAACAGAATAAAAATAGAAAATGAAAACAGAAAATGAAAATACAAACTAAACCGCCATTAACTGATCCATTTTTTCCTATTCTTTTTGAAAGAGAGAAAAATATTATTATTATTATTATTATTATTATTAAGAAAAGTAATTAAATATTATTTATAATACCAATAAAAAATTTAACATGAGCCTAGAATAATTTAAATTTTAAGAATAAAAATAATAATTATAAAATCTATTTTAACTTATTAATAATATAGTAGTAAAATAAAATGAGATTTTCAAACCCTTGTTTGGGCCTTAAAAGTTAAAACGTCCCTAATCAAGTAAATTGCATTGAATTGATGTATAACGAGATGAATTATGTATTTATGTACCAGTATTTCTTCCTATGTTTGGAACAAGTATAAAGGAAAGAAAATATAATGAGAGAAAATAGGAAAGAAAGAAAAAGTTTTTTTTTTCTAAACAAAAATGGACTCTTCCTTTTTTTAAAAAAGTACTTATCCTATTTCTATTTTCTTATTTTTTTTCTTGAACTAAGTAAAGGAAATAATATTGTTATTCATATTTTTCTTTAATCCTATTTTTTTTTTCACCCATCCAAATACACCATTAAAAATTTATACTGAGAGTAAAAAAATATTATTTCTAATTAATTCTTAATTAAAGTAATTAAAATTTATGTCTAAATATATTATAACCATCATATCATAAAAGTAAAAGAGTCATGCTAACCATAATTTGCCACAACTCTAATTCCCAACCTCTTTTCCTGTTTTTTTTTTTTTTCACTTTATTTCTATGATTATGCATTTAATTTTTTCTGAAATCACTTGCTTCTCATGTTTATCTGCTCCTCTTTTTTTGGTTTTTTTCACTTTATTTCTCATGTTTATCCTTTTATTTTTTATCTAAATTTAAATGCATCTCAGGTTTATCCATTCAATTATTATCAAATTTTTTTGCTAAAAGTTATTATCTAATTTTTAGAAATTGTATGATCTTTTTAAACTAATTGCATAAATCTCGAGGTTGGCTTAACGGTGTAAGACCCCGCTAAGTTCATTAGAGGGACAATCTATAGCGGGCAGGTCCCGTATTCAAATATTACCTATACTAAATTCTCGCGGGCCAGTACGAACAAGATTAATCTCATTTAGATAAAAAACAACCTGTAATTATAAAAAAAAAATAATTAGCATTTTGAGAGCCTCAGCGGATTAAAATAGGCTGAATAAACGGAATACAACAATTCTTGCTGATTGAATGAAAGAGATTATATTATAATTGTGAGCTGCTATTTAAAATGGCATTTTTACTTCTTTTTTTTTTTATATATATTGATGTTTGATTAAGACGTGTCGACAATTTAGTTTAAGATATTTTTCTTTTCCATTATGCATAGTTTTTAATTTAATTTAATTTTACTGAAGATAAAAAACAGAAAATGTCAAGTTAGTCTTGCATGAATGATAGCATCAGATAATCAAAATGAGATACTCCCATAAATAATAAATAAATAATGGTAGCATTAGATGCTGTAACAAAAAAGATGATAGCATTAGATAACCAAAATGAGATATTTGTTTACTCATTAAAAAGATTGAAAACGAGAGAGATCAATTTTCTAGCAATTCCACTCTCTTAACATTGTTGAATAGAAAAAAGATATGATATGAATTGGATAAATTTGATTGACACGATAAAATAAAGATAAATATGATAAAAATGTTGTATAAAAATAAGATAATATATGAGTTTGATAAACTTAGATAAACTCTTATCATATATAATATTTAATGTGTCAATAAAATATCAAAGTAGATAGTATTTACATTTTAATTATATTATAATAAAATACTATCTAAATTATATGTAAATAAAAAATTATAATCATTAAATTATATATAATTTTTTAAATTTAATTTTTTATAATTTCCTTTTCTGCTTAGTACGTAAATTAAATCATAACAATTAAAATAATATCCGTAAAATTAGATAAATTACATCATGCAATAAAAAATTTTAAAGGTCATATATTAATTTTTATAAGAATCCATTCAGGGTTATTTTCTGTTTTTAATTTTATATTTTTAGTTTTATTATTTTTAATTATTTTTAAATTTTTTTATGGTTTTAATTTATAGTTCAAGAAATACTATAAATTATATAAAGTTAACTAAAACTAATAATTATAGAAATAATCCTAAAACAGAGGCCAGAGTAAAGTGTATGTATTAATTAATTATTATTCTTTGTAAAAAATAATTGTTATTATATACAATAATGATAACAATGTTTTATAATAATAGTAGTATATTATTTTATTAATAATAATAATAATAATAATAATAATAATAATAATATACATAATATACATAATAACTATAGTAATAGTAATATATAAATATAATAATAATAATATCTATATAATAATAATAATAATGATAATTATTATTATTATTGTTATTATTATTATTTATAAAAAATGTTAAAATACACATTTGTTCTTTTAGGTTTTGCTGAAGTCCTATTTTGGTCATTTATGTTTATTTTGTCTCGTCCTATACGTTTATTTTTTGGACCAACGTTAGACTCTTCTTTGAATCCGTTAGTTTAGTTAACCGAACTGCAATGACATTAAAGACATTAGTTGTCATTTATTTCTGGACTAAAACGATATTAATAATAGGATATGATATACTATTTCGTGAACTTTATATCTTAGTCACCAAATAGACCTAAAAATGATAAAAATTTCTTTTTAAAGAGGGTTTTGTGTCGAAATTGATAAGTCTATTAGCTATATTTATATAACTAGTATTGATTAATATTTTGAGACAATGTCTCGATTAAAATAGGTTGAAACTAGGGATGAGAATGAGTCAAATCAAGCTGAGTCAAAGGTTAAATAAGCCTAACCTATTATACAAACTTAAAGTTTGAGTTGGGCTTGTGACTTGGTATAAGCTAATTTTCTAGGCATGGCCTAGCCTTGTTAAAAGTCTAGCATGACCCAATACTCTATTTAATAGCCTACTTAATACTAACACCTATTTAAAAAAAAAACATTAGATAAATTATTCTCCATTAACATGTCAATAGGTTAGTAGACAATCTCAAACAACATAATGTTAATAAACACATCAAAAGTCTCAATTTGAAAATAAAATAATATGGTTAATGAATAATAATGTTTAGGGGAAGGAAAACATTTTTTAAAGCGCACGGAAAAGAAAACTTAAATGTTATTTACTATTAATGTATTATAATATTAAACTTAATTTTATATTTCAGTATTAGAGCATTTAGTATTATAATTATATATTTTTTATCATGAATAACATTTTTATATATTATTATTATTATAAACAGTATAATTGGGCTGATCTAACAAACTTAAAAGACTTTTTTAAAAGTTTAGATTCAATTTTTTTATTCAATTATTTTTTTAAGTTTAGACATAACCTTTTTAACGAACAAACTTAACCAAATTAGACCTTAAACAAGCTGGATCATAGACTTCCAATAAACCTTCTAACCCATTTCCATCCCTAAATCTGAAATGAAATGCAAGTATACAACGATTCTTGCTATCTGATTGAATAAAAAAGATTGTGTTTATTTATGTTAAGCTGCTATATACTTTAAAATGGCATTTTTGACAATTTTAACTTGTTTTGATATGGTGTTTGATTTAGATGTATTGAACATTTAGTCAAAGATTTTTTTTTCCCATTATACTTTAGTTTTTTAGTAAAGATAAAAAACAACAAAAAGAAACATGTCAAATTAGTCTTACATAAATGACAGCATCAGATAATCAAAATGAGATATTTGGTTATTTTTAAAAAAGATAGAAAATGTGAGAGCTCAACTTCCTAACAATTTCACTATTTTATTTTAACAATTAAAATGATGATAATTTTTTTGTTAAAGATTGTTTGGGTCGAAATTGATAAGTATATTAAGTATTGAGTATATTATATGAGCCGCATTGCTATTGCTAGCTAGAAGCATAGACACGTTTTTCAATTGTCATGTTGCGTATTCAACACATATCTAATATTAACACTCGTATTGTGAATTGAAAACTATTTGATACGTTATCGAAATGTTTTGTTTGAACGTTTAATATATTATTTAAAATAGAAGTAAATTTTATTTGTTAGATTACATACCTACAAATTTTCGAATAGTATAAATTTTGCATACAAACTTTCAATTGATTGGTTGTATTGACGAAATTCGTTTTTTATAAAAAGTTATGCGCGGTGTCATTTAAAAACTTTGACACCTTAGTGTCATTTGAACCAAACTCATATATATATATATATATAAGCGATGTCCCATTGTCCTATATTTTGGACATTCGCTGTATAGCGGTACTCAATCATGTCACAGTATCTGTGTAGGATTCGGTGCTTTATAAATTGTTATAAAATTACTAGTATTTCGAGTGCCTCATCTCATTAAAATTGGAGTAATGCTATATCTCATAAAAATCTTCTTAAATATCTTTCGATTGCTTCATAAAAAGTAAGTAAATAATGAAAAATTAAATAATTTTTGTCTTGAAAAATAAAAAAGCATTAAATTCACTCCTTAATTAGTCAATAGAAGAATTTGAAGTAATATTTAATAGGGGATTTAGAATTATTTTTAGAAAAATGCTAACGTGTGCCCCAAGGGCATTGTTAAAAATACAAAACTGAAAATGTTTCATTGAAATTGATAATATTTATGGTTTCGAAAGTTAAAATCTTACTTAAATGCTATCAATCTTAATAAAATATTTTCACTTTTATATTCTTAATAAGTGTCTTGAGAACACTATTTAGTAATACCTTTATTTTTAAAATTGTCTGAAACAGAATGCAACGATCTTGATGATGGAATGAAAGAGATTGTGTTTGTTTATGTTAAAATGGTACTTCAAAATGGCATTTTTGGCAATTTTTACGTTGTTTGATATGGGTGTTTGTCAAAGAGGATTTTTCCCCATTTCACTCTTTTTTTTCTCACTAAAGCCAAATAGCTACTATAAGCTAGTTTTCCTAACCAATTGTTGTGATTTTTAATTTGATTCTCATGTCAGTTAATCATTCTATTGGTGTATAACAAATATGATGAGCTAATAATCATTATTCTTAACCAATCTTATCATATCCTTCATTATCTTCGGCCAAATCTTTTAAATTAGCCTAATTGACTGGTTGGCAAATTGACTACTTCATAATAAACTTTCTTGACTTTGGCTAACAACTGTGTTTTTTTAATTTTTTCTCTATTAACAAAGACTAAATTAATGATACATGTCCTAGATACCAAAATTTGTTTAATTTTGATATTATTTTTTTGGTTTATAGGAATAGGAAAGTAATACAATTAGGAATTGAACCTCTACCCACATACACATGTTTTCATGCGTTCATGACTGACTTGGACAATTTTGATATTATTTATAAGTGAAACTAAAGCAAAATTATTTTAATATATTTAAGAGTTGTTTACTTTTACCCAGATTTATTTAATTTTTTTTTTAGCATAATTTACCCTGGCTTGTTTTTAAATGACATTGAAAACGGCATGCTCCGGAAAATGCGTTTAACATTGCATCGTTGAGTGTGTGTTTAGATTGACGTAAAATATTACCTTCAAAAGTGAATTGAATTTCTAATGAAATATACCCCGAATCAGGGTATAGTTGCGTTGCTTTTTAAACATGTTTGTTGGAAAAAATGGAGTTATATACGTGATGTGGACTTAGGAATATAAGATGATTAATATCTTTATGTTCAATAAAGAAATAATACGTGAATAGACTTGCAATCCAAATTGCTATGGCTTCCCTGACAAGAAAGCATATAAATGGCAACATATGTGAGCGATGTTGGAACCAAAATGTAGAAGACTTTGAATATAGGGAAATGTGAAAATATTCTTACTAGTTTGTTATATACTAAAGAAAGAGTTTTACGTGAAAATTGAATCGACGACTATTATTGAATGATATCAATAAATATATATAAATAGTACATTTGTTGAAAAGACTAAAACAAAAAAATAATAGGGTCTGCCTTTTCACTTTTTCTAGAAACTAACTCCTTTTATTTAGTGATATACATTTATTTTTTATCTAACAAACTGCCTTAGTTTTAGCTAACTGATTGAAACAGAATTATCACTAACAAGCGAGGTTACCAAAACTGTAAACGACCACTTTTAGGGTAGAGATTGGATTAAATTTTTCACCATGAGAAAATCCAATTTTGGCCGTTGTAGTACCAGCATTTTACAATTTAAAATTTGACCGCTATATTTTATCAAATAATAATTGTGCCCCTTTAGTTATTATTATTTTTTGTATGAAATCTTACTGGAAGTTTGGTCATCACTACCCCATAATGCCAACCCATAATATTATTTTTTCACAATTGTTTGTTCCTCCAGTGTCGCTCCCGTTGGCCGCCACCACCGCTCGCTGTTCTTGTCACTGCCCCACCACAACTCAGGATTTCCATAAGATCTGAGCACAAACCATTAGTTTGTCGAGTTTCAGTGAAAGCACCCACGGAGAAGAAGAAGAAGGTTGGTGGAAGTAAAAAGAAGAACGAAGGTGGAAGTGGAAAGATAAGTAGATCTTCACGCAGTTTCAAGATCTGCATTTTCTCTTCGATATTCACCGGATCATAAATTTTCAACGTACTGCTCTGTTCTCCCTCAGACGTAAGGGTTTCATGTGTATTTGATTTCTTCCTTTTTTTTTTTTTTTCTATCAAAATGTAGATGTAAAAGGTTCTATTTTCAGTTGCAAAATTCCCATTGAAAAATGATACTCCCTCCGGTCCTTTTAAGAAAATTGTGGTTATTAAGAAAATATGTAATTAAGTTAGTTAATATATTGAAATTTTAAAAAATTATATATTCTTCTATATTTATTCCTATTTAATGTATTGAAAAGTAATAAAAAATATTAATTCTCCTTGTAATTCAAATCTTGAAATTAAAAAAAAAAACTCATTATGAATGACAAATATGAAAAATGATTATTAATATTACTAAATTTTGATAGAGTCTTATAAAAAGTATCACTAATATTGTCTGAAAATAATTTTATAAATAAGACAAGAGGGAATACATAGTAATTCTTACAAGCAAAAATTAATTCGTTAAACATACTAATGAGTCGGGCTAAACCTAGCTTATATCATGCTCAAACAAAATCAAATTTATTTATTGAATAAGTCGAATTAAGACTCTTTTTTGAAAAGTCTAAATAATTAAATAGATTAAGACTAAGACTTTTAAGTAATTTATTTATTGAATAAGTCAGACTAAGATTTTTTTAAAAGTCTAAATAATTAAATAGATTAAACTTCAGATTATTTAAAAAAGTCTTCTAGGCTTATTAAACCGATCTATAATAATAATAATAATAATAATAATAATAATAATAATAATAATAATAATAATAATATATCATGTTATTTTCATTATTTTCTTAAAATTTTGATGTTTCATGATTATATATTTATCTCGTTTAATCTATAGTTCATTGTATATATTTTATTCTATCAAAAAAAAATTATTGTATTAACTTGTTTATAGGTAAATTTTTTTCATTTAAAATAGATTTTTAAATAAGCTTTCAAGCCTAATAGTCTTATAAAAATGTCAGTTTATAAAATTAACCTTTGACAATTAATAAACCAGACTTAGACAACAGAATTAAGAAGCAGGTCACGCTTAAGCTTTATAAAGCCTAGTCTATTTTCACTCGTAGTAATAATCAGAGACAATCTCATAGCTTATATTGAAGAAATGATCTTGTTAATGACATTTATCCCTTCTTACACATGCGACAGTCGGGAGAGTTATTTTGTAAGGGTGACAATGGTTGTCTTGCTGAATCCGTATCATCAAAATCAATCTTCTTCGCCATAGGGCTTCTAATTGTTTTGGGACTAGATTTTCTCTTGTTCGACTGCAAAAGCCAAACAATCAAATAAAACATATGCACAAACCAATGCTATGAAATTCAACTTGCATCTATCAAGTGGTTGATTCTCACCTTGGCAGATGTACTGCTGGTATGTTTCCCACCGGAACCGGGATGGTTCATTTCCTTCCATTGCTTCACTAACCTTTTGTTCTCTTCATCCAATGAGCTGTTTTCTTGAAACAATAATTTCACCTATCATACACCAAACCAGGTTGGTTGTTCATTCATAATCCATAAACTGAAAAGGTCCACAAAAGAAAGGGTGGTTTGCTCAATCCTCACCTCCTCTTCAGCTCTGTAAAGGTTAATCCTGAGATGTTCTTTATCATTTTCTAGAGACTTTACTTCAGCAACAAGAGACAAAACTTGCCGAGTTGATGGCTTCAAGCTAACAAATCCACAATGCAAAATAAGACTTCTAATGATGAATGACAGTACAAACAGAAATTGCTCCAAATGATTACAAGTTATTTGCTACGGATATGTTATTGTCAAACATGATGTCAGTTTAAAATTGATCAAAGGAAAACATGCCTAAAGAACAAAGGGACAAGAGAAGAGGCTCACCAGTTCCACAGTGACATCAACTTCTTACAGCACTCATTTTCACTATTTGCTTCCAAGAATGCATGTGTAGTAGACTCATCTTTGTTAGTAATAACTGTTGCTAAAAGGGAGTCAAGCAAACTCTCTTCCCCAAGTGTGCTTGCAGAAGAAGAATCCACCTTCATAAAAAATGTATATATATCAGTAAATAAGAATATAACATTCAGACAAAATGATTCATCTTAACAAGTGAAAGCCATTACCATGACACAACTAAACAAAAAGGTTAAGAAAAACAAGGAAACTTTGAACAAGAACAGTTTTGTATTAGTAGTAGACTTGTGATAAAAGTTACATTATATGTCTTAACTTAGCAGCAGTACCACAATATTTCATGTTATCTATGCAAATCAAATCAAAATTAGACTATAAAACCCCCCAACTCACAAAAATACACACACACCAACAGAATTTGTAAGGCTCAGTTGTTTGTAAACAGAATCCCAGAATTGTCTCATTACTCAACAGAATTTGTCATCTAAATTATATACTCCACTAGTTAATTCACATCTGAAAATAGAATCCAATTAAACAAAAAGGAATGGAAAATAGCGATACCGATTCATTCTGCAGCTTATATTTCTTCAACTCGTCCTCCATTAGGATCAAATCCCTTTCCAACTCACAGGCACGCATGTGAGCCTCTTGCGCCCTTTCATCTGCTTCGTTCCCAAACTCCATCAACGCTTCCCTGTCGTGATCATAAAGCGCAATTTCCCGTTCCAATTTCTGGCACTGCTCCACCAGATTCTCACACTCCAACGCCAATTTCTGATTCTCCTCAACGAACTTCCTCACCGCTTGCGCGTTCATAGACGCTTCAGACTACACAAAAATCACACCCAAACGAATAATTAAAAAATTTATAACTTCCTAGTCATCCAATAACAATAGTTATCATGAGAGAAGAAACAAAAGGGCTGAAAAGAACAAACCCTAGCGAGTTCGATGAGTTCATCTTTCTCCTTCAACTTCGCGAGAAGGAAAAGGTACTGTTCGTGAAGTTGACGCTGTGACTCTTGGGAAGCACGAAGCTTGAAGTCTAGGGTTTGAGAAGAAACGGGAAGCCCTAACCAGTGATCGATGGATCCCTTGATGTAATCGTCGATTTCTGGAGGAAGATCCATCGTGATTGTAATGGAACAGAATCGAAAAGTGAAGAAGCTGAAGCGGCAAAACGCAAATGGATGAGAATGTTTAGTGGAATTGAAAGGGACGTTGTGGTCGGAGAATGAATCGACGTTAAAAGGGATTAATGGTGAAAATCACAGTCTGTGATACTTTGGCTCTCTCTTTCTATCTGGATTCAAATTCAAATCTTGGTATGGACGTATGGTAGCCGTTGGAACGTTTTTCTTTTTCGGCAGTGTAGCCGTTGGATTTTTTTTGCCAGTATAAAATTTGGATTCTCTCTACCATTTGAATAATAATAAGATTTGATAAGAGTTAAATAAGTTTATTATTTCTTTTAATATTAATATTATTATTATTAATTATTTTTATTACTATTATTATTATTATTATTATTTATTTTTAGTTCTATTATTATTTTTTATTATTATTATTTAATTTTATTATTATTTTTTATTACTGTTTTTATTTTAATTATTTGTATTTATATTTATATTTATTATTATTATAATTACTATTAATATGATTTATTATTATTACTTATTATTTTTATTACTATAATAATTATTATGATTATCAATATTTATTATTTATTTTATTACTATTATTATTATTAATTTTCATTATTATTAATTTTTATTATTATTACTATTATTATTATTATTTATTTTTATTACTATTATTATTATTAAATTTTTTATTATTATTAATATTTATAATTATTATTATTATTAAATTATTATTATTTATTTTAATTTTTTATTATAAAATAAATGTTAATTTTTTTTGGTACATCGGAAAAATAAATAAAAATAAAACTAAAAAAACACTCAGAAGGAAGGGATCTAAAGTGAACAACTCTTACTCTATCAGCCAACAACAAACTAGACAGCTGATGAGGGATAGGAGAGTGGATCACTGAGAGAGGGAAATCACTGCCAGATGCAAGTTTCGCAACGGCATCAACACAGAAGTTTGATTCCCTATAAACATGTTCAAACCGACAAATCCAATTGCGATACAAAAGCTCCTTGATGGACTGGATCAATGCACCATAAAGATGAAATTCTCTAGCACCCAGCTTGACGGTCTCCACCGCAAGGAGCGAGTCAGAGTGGCAAACAACATCACGATAATCGAGTTCCCATGTAAGGAAAAGACCACGATAGAGGCCGACAAGCTTCGCATGAAAACTCGTGGAATCGCCCAGAGATTCGTAGAAGCCAAAAAGCAACTCTCCGCAGTGATTACGGAGGAGGCCGCTAGCCCCTGCCGGACCTGGATTGCCAATACAACTACCGTCGATATTCAACTTCACTTGATTCTCCCTCGGAGGCACCAATAGACTTCTTTTTGCAAGGAAACCCGCGAGATAGAAGTGTTCAACCGTTGCAACAAGCCGGAGGCATCGCTATGAATCGCTGAAATGGTCTCAAAGTTAGACATGATCTTACCACTAATAACAGCTTTATTACGAGCGCACCACACATGCCACGCGGTGCAAGCGAACAAGATTCCATTACCATTCTTTAGGAAGCTAGAACCCAAGAACCAACGTTATTATCCAAGAACTGAGCGTCCTCACGAAAACCAACGCCGCGCCAAATACCTCTCGCTTGAGCACAGTCACACAAGCAGTGCAGAATGGTTTCATCGGCCAAGCCACAACGCTGGCACATAGCAGATGTCGAAAGGTTCCGGTGGTAGCGAAGCTCATTCGTAGGGAGAATACTAAGTAAGCAAAGCCAGAACTTAAAGGCCATACCCTCAGTAATTGGTTGACGCCAAACCCAAGCAATTTGAGGAGTATAATGTCGAGATTGCCAATGATCTTGGAGCCAAGACGCTAAGAATATGTATTTTAAATAAGGGTAAAGTAGGAAATAAAAATCTTTATCCTATTCTGCTGGCCTCTAACCGAACTTCCCCATTAGGATAATCTTTTGTACTAGGTTTCGAATTTTCGCACTTTTAGGATTAGACTAATGTCGTTGGCGCTACGTGGCTGGCGACACTAACCCTCAGGAATTTGGCATAGGTGGGATTCGAACACGGGTCCTCCTGTTGTGATCGTCTCTCCTATGAACTTAGCTAGGCCTTACACTGCTAAGCCAACCCTTGGGATTAATTAATATTTACCTTTAAAACGATTAAATATTTAATATATTTAATTTTTTTTGATGAAACTAAAATTTAAAAAGTTATATATATCAACTTATAAATACACCAAATTAATTCTCTTTGTCACTAGTTATTTATTTTACTCTCTTGCATTATTCAATAGCAAAAACATGCAGGCAAGCTAAAAAAATAAGAGTTTTAGTTTTTTTTAAAAAAACACGTGTTAATGTTTTTTTTAATGAAAACATGTGTGAATGTCATATCTTAAATGCATTAAATATATTCAATTATTTAGAAATCTAAATATTAATTATTAATTATTTTTGATATTGAGAAAACAAAAATATTGTTTTTCTTTGATATGGTGTATCTATGAGTTGCTACACATAACTTTTTAATTTTTAATCTTAACCATTAGAAAGATTCTATGGTGGATATTGTTGATGAAGAGATGGAAACAAAAAGTGATGGAGATGATCCAAATCTTGAATGTGTTACCCGAGTACAAAACTAATTCCTCGTGTCACTAGCAGAGACATTATAAGGGAGACGAAGTAATTAAAGTGACAAATAATAAAATAACAAAATATTTTTAGCAATACTTTCTCTTTTTTTAATATAAGCAAATTTCTTTTTATTTTTATTTTGACAATACTATATTTTCAAATATACTAAGTGTTGTGATCTAACCTGACAGGGATATAGGGCGAGCAAGATGGTCTTCTTGGTCAGCAAAGGGCAGTAGGATTGCTTCTGGGTCCTGAGCTCCGGTGTGCACCTGCAAGCACTCCGACGCCCAAGTCAGTGAGTGAATTAGGGTTTGTATATGTGATAATATATCTTACGTACCTTGCATGGTGCAATATGATAGTATTTATAGAGTGAGATAAATGACCTAAGTGCGGTCTGTATTGGGCTAGGATCTGTGCTTGGGCCCAATCCTCATCAGCTGGGCTTGGATAATAGGTCGTGCCTAACTTACCGAGATGTTGGCGGTATTTGGTGCTTACGTGACCTTGCATGTTAACACCTATCCAGGATGCCATAATTTTGGTCCACAACAGTTGCCCCCCAAGTCGTCAAGCTCTTCTTGGGAAAAGTTGGCGAGTTCATTCGCCATGCCGGGTGGATGTTTGATGGCGATTCTGGAAATGTTATGAGATGACGGTTGGTTTTTCTTTTAGGGCGCGTGTGTTTCACGCCCCCCACTTTGGGCACTGTGCGCAATGATTAGCGTGGTTCTTGGGCTCCACGTTCATTAAGGTGATGTGACGGTTTTTACTTTATTTCTTTTCACCCGTTACATTTTACCTCTTTTCTCTTTTTCAAGTTTTCACTCTTTACCTCCTTCGCGCTTCCTGTCTCTTCATTTCCTACGACAGAGAACTTTTGAAAACCTTTCTTCTTCCTTCTTCTTGCTCGTTCGTCAGACCTGTTTTCTGGCAACATTTTCTCTTCATCTTTCAAGTATTGCTTCTACTTTTTGCTAATTTTTGTCTTTATTCACCTCTTTCCTGATTCTTGGATTGTTCTATTGCATTCTTCCCCTCCTTTAGGGTTTAGTTGTAGTTTCTGGGTCTCTTTCCTTCAAAAATGGCCGATGGTATTATCGTGTTGACGAGTAGTTCCTCTTCAGAATTGAATGATACTGAACTTCTTGAGAGTTTTGTGAGGGGTCTTCGTAAACATAGGTCTTCTAATGAGCCAAACCCTTGTCCTGGTACGCCCTCCATAGCCAATCCTGATTATTGTGAATCTTGCCATTTTTGGTTTTATCCTCTATATTCGCGATGAGTAGAGAGTGGTGAATCAGTTACCCAAAGTGTGAGTGGGTCGTTTAACACTTTGAACCCAGAACCTTCTGCTCTTCTTCTTGCCTCAGCCCATCTTCCCGATGAGTATAGTTCTGAAAGTTCTGTGTCTGTCGAACAAGGTTCAGATCGTCGTGCCCCAGTTAATTTTATCCCGGTAGGGGATGAAATTGAGTCTTCCCATCCCGGGGATTCTTTAGAAGATAAAGAGTCTACACCGTCGTCTATGACTCATTCCTTAGATTCTAAATCCGACCCTGCATATGCTCCTTCTCCATGTAGCCATTCATCCCCGGGATCTGACTCTGCTTTCTCTGATCATGTAGATATGGAAACTACTCAGGGTGACATTCCCATCCCGGTAGCTTCTGGTGCTCCGGGATCCTCTGATGGTGTACCGGCTTCGCCCAATACCGGAGACTTTGAAGTTGTCGTACGAGGGGCAGGAGAGCCCAGTACTTCTAAGCCTCGGATCGAATGTCCTCCGGATTTTTTGGAACTGAAGAATATCTGGGGAATGTTGTGGGTTCCCTGGGATATTATCCGGGAGGAGTGTTCGATGAGGGATGGTCGCCGGCTCAGGAGAGTAAAGAAACATTGGAGGAAATGCTTTCACTATGGACCCAACACCCCCGGGACTGACGTCAAAGCCGATCCTTCATCAAACCATAAGTTGGTTATCCCGAGTAGGAAGGAGAGGATCTGCACACCAGCATCTGAGGGTGAAGGTTCCTATATCATGATGCTGGAGTCTTTGTGGCATCAGCTTAAAATTAGGTTCCCTTTTTCCGATCTCCAGATTGAAGTTCTGCACCACCTCCATCTTGCTCCTACCCAACTTCATCCCAACGGTTGGAGATTCCTCCAGACCTTCGAGGTCTTCTGTTGGGCTTAGGGCTGGCATTGTTCCTCAGCCTTATTCCTATACATCTTTGGTGTTTACCGCGGTCTTACGAAGAAGAATTGGGTATCCCTCCGTCACCGTTCTGGGATCCCTCAACTATTTGTCCCTTATGAAGAGTCCTTCAAGGCCCATAGGGACATTTATGTCAAAGTCGTCCCACGGACCAAAGATTGTACTCCCTTCTGGATGGGAAAGGATAAGCAGCCCTTGTTTCTGCTCTACTGGACGGAAGATCATTTTCAAAGGTCTGTCCTTGAAGGAATTGGAGATTGGCTTCCTAGAAGAGGAAGACCAACAAACCTTCAGGAATCTTTGCGTCTTTGTTGAGCGAGGGGCATTCCCATTCACTGCAAAGATGTGATAGGAGTATCTCGCCGCAACCAGGCGACATGCTTATGTAGGGATTGTCCTTTATTGTGCAATGTCGTTGTATCTGAACCTTGTTTTTAGTTATTTTGCTTTAGCTAACAAGTTTATCTTTTCCTACAGCCGAGATCATGGCCAACTATGCCATCCGTTCTTAGAAACGAGATGCTAAAGGAAAAAGGAAAGGTTGGTACTTCCGGCCCACCTCCTTCTCTTGCTCCTATCCCGGTAGTCCCTACCGGGATTAACATCTCGGATATAGCTCCTGCTGGGGGAGCATCTTTTGCTAAGAGGTCTGTACCTCCACCTTCTGGCACCGAGGTGGCTAATGTGCAGCAAAAGCTTCGTCGTACTGTCAAGTTCGGTATGCTTTTTATATTTAGGATCCTTAGTCGTGCAGGAACCGTGTGTTACCTTTTTATTATATCGTTTAGTTGAATTTGTAAGTGACCAGCCTGGAGATGCCGAAGGGGCTTCAGCCGGGATGAATCCGGTATTGATGGCACCCTTCTCTACTCCGTCGTCTACTTGGGAGGGGTTCCAATCTCCTTTGATTAAGTTCCAACATGGGGAATTTTTCACCAAGGGTGGAGCCTCTACCGTGAAGGTATATATCTTTGTCATTTAACATCATATAAGTTTGTCAACTTTATAATGATTGATCTCGGTAGATATTGGCCTAACATCTTTTTGTTGTTTCTGTCTTTGTAGGAGCAAGCCAAATCCCTTATGGGCTGGACGGCTATGAGCATGGCTATGCTCCAACACGTTCATGACCATGCAGAAGACATGGGCCAAGCCTTTTCTTTGAGAGCTCAGCTGCGGGATCTCCGAGATGATATGGAGCTGAAGGAGGCCATGATTACTAGTGTCAAGGAATCGGAATCCCGAGCTGGGAGGGAGCTTGCTTCCTTGAAGGAGAAGTTTTCCCATATGAAGGAGGATCTCGCCAGGGAGAAGGAGCGGGCTGCCAGCTTGGAATCGGAAAAATCCAAGTTGAAGGAAGAGGTTTTCGGGCTGAAGGCTAAGGCAGATGAGGATGATTCTGCTCTTAAGCTTCTTCAGTCCGAGCTCTTGGGGTTGGCTTCCAAGTTTCATGAGGTTCAAGTAGAGCTACGTGAGACTCAGGAGAGATTGGAGGAGGCTTACCGTGATACAGATACTACAGTGGATGATTCATACCGGGATTGTGTGAAGACTCTTCAATTTTTGAATCTCGGGATAGAGTTAAACACCCGCGGTCTCTGCAAATATCACGGTATGAAGGATGGGATGTTCATGGATTTCCATGATCCTCATAATCCCGTGCCTCTTAACCTTTCTGATCCCCGCTTAGAGCCATGCGACTGCAGCACTCCTCCTCCCCCCATTGGTCCTGCTCCGGAACCGAAGGGGCAGATGCTAAAGGGGTTGCATGATTTGCTTTTTCGTTTTTATATTTCTTTTGTTTTGTAAAACGTTGGCAGAAAAATCCAGCTGGTTGTAAACTTTGTCATCCCGGTCTTCCAGGTTAATTTTAATGCATTGTGATTTATGCGTATTTCGCTTCTGTGCTTCTTTTGCTTTATTTATTGCGTTTCTGCATGTCGTAGAGGCTTGACCACTTAAGGTACCTCTTTGCTTCTCTCCGGACATGGAAATTTCTCATGTCTCTGTAATTGTTAGGACACATTAGTGATGTCGTCCTTTTAGCTCCTCAATAGGAGGGAAAGTAGTTTGTACTTTCTCTAATTTTTGTTGAAGTGTAACTTCGATTTATGCCTCTTTTATGTTTTGGAGTTCTTTTTTTCTGTTGCATTTCTGTATGTTGTTGAGGCGTGGCCATTTCAAGGTGCCTCTAACTCTCGCTTGACATAGACTTCTTTACACGCCGTTTGGATTGTTAGGGATACATTTGTGATGTCGCCCTTTTAGCTCCTCAATAGGAGGGAAAGTATTTTGTACTTTCTCTAGGTTTAAGTTGAAGTGTGACCTTGGTGGTACTTCATGCTTCTTTATGGCCAGGGTTAACCCGTCTAGGATCCCTATTGAGTTTGTAGCAGAGAATTACCCATGATGGTATCTCGACTCATTGTTGGCCTTGCATGTATGTCGGTTTCTGTTTGTTGTCGACATCTCGATCTCGGATTATTTGTACTTCTCATACTTTCTTCCGATCTGCTTGCTATTAAGAATTGAACTAACTTGTTTGTGTAAGAATGAATAGAATGCTACTTTATTAATGATAAGAAGCAAATAACAAATGGGGGCCTCGTTAAAATCTCTAGCAGTAAAACCCTCCTTAGGGATAAAACCTGCTACAGGAAAAAGAGTACCCCTTTATTACAAAGAATGTAAATTACATAACTTAGCTATAATAGCGCCTTAAGTCTGCGACATTAAGCGTTCTTGGAATCTCTTTGCCTTTGAGAGTTTCTAAATGATACGCTCCGTTAGCTGCGATGGTCTTGACCCGGAATGGGCCTTCCCAATTTGCTCTAAGCTTCCCGTCTTTGGCATTCCGATTTCCAATACTGGCTCTTCTTAGGACTAAGTCGCCCTGTTGGAATCTTCTCGGCACAACCCTCAAGTTGTATCTCTGTGCTACTTGTTGCTTCCGGGATAACTCTTTGATTCTGGCGGCTTCTCGGATTTCCTCGACCATGTCGGAATCTTCTCTGAGTAGCTGCTCATTTTCTTGTGCGGGGTACATAACCCTCCAAGATGGGTGCCCGATTTCTACCGGGATTACGGCATCTGATCCGTATACCATTCGAAATGGAGTTTCTCCGGTGGAGCTATGTAACTCCAAAGTACTTGATAAAGGTCTTCTAGCCAACTAGTTCCAGCTTTCTCCACCTCTTTTTCAAGCCATTAAGTATGACCTTTTTGGCGGACTCTGCCTGTCTGTTTGATTGTGGGTGCTCTACACTGGCAAAATATTGCTTGATGTGGAGCCCTGCTAGCATTTCTCGGAATTCTTTGTCGGTGAATTGGGTCCCATTATCATAGATGACTTATGCTGGGATACCAAACCGGCATATTATTTGCCGGAAGACAAAATTCTGGGCTTTAACTGATGCTATGCTGGCTAAGGGTTCCAGTTCAATCCATTTAGTATAATAATCAACAGCAACAATAAGGTGTTTGAACTGACCTGTAGTTGGCGTGAAAGGTCCCAAGAGGTCCAAACCACAAGTGTGAAAAGGCCAAGAGGTGGAGATGCTATGCAAATCTTCGGCCGGGATGTGGGATAATGGACTATGTTCTTGGCACTTTTGGCATTTTTTCACGTGGTCAGCTGCATCTTTGTTCATGGTTGGCCAAAAGTATCCTGTCTGTAAGGATTTCCTTGCCAACGATTTGCCACCAATGTGGTGACCGCAGCTCCCTTCATGTACTTCAGTGAGAACGTACCATGTTTCGGATGGTCCAATGCATTTAAGCAAAGGAGTTGACAGCCCTCTTCTGAATAATTGTCCTTCTATCACGGAATACCGGGAGGCATTTTGCACCAACCGCTTTGCTTCCCGGGCATCTGCCGGGATGGTGCCTTTAGTGATATACTCTATTATTGGAGTCCTCCAATCTTCACTTTCAACCTGCAAAATAGCACAAGGAGAAGGGAGAACTTCTTCTACCACTGACTTTAAAGTTGAGGATGACTTGGTGCTGGCCAATTTTGAAAGTAAATCAGCGCGACTGTTCTCTTCTCTTGGAATGTGCTTGATCTCAAACTTGGAAAGACTAAGTAGACTTTCTTTAATCTTTTCCAAGTATCTTTGCAATAGTGGCTCTCTTGCCTGATATTCCCCTTTTATCTGGGATACCACCAATTGGGAGTCTGAACATAAAGTAATCGCGGTAGCCCCTAGTTCTTTTGTCGCGCGTAACCCGGCTAAATAGGCTTCATATTCTGCTTGGTTATTAGAGGTTGGAAATTCAAATTTCAAAGAGTATTCTATAGTTACCCCCTCATCGTTTTCGATTAGTATGCTTGCGCCTGCTCCTTTGGTGTTTGAGGACCCATCAACGTAAATGGTCCAGGATCCTTTTGGCTCATTTCCGGGATGTGTCATCTCGGCTACAAAATTAGCCAAAGCCTGTGCTTTGATTGCCTGACGTGGTTCATACGAAATATCGTATTATGATAATTCTACTACCCAGGTCATCATTCTTCCTGCCAAGTCAGGTTTATGCAAGATTTGTCTAATGGGTTGATTAGTTCTTACCGTGATGGGATGGCATTGGAAGTATGGCCTCAACCGTCGGGATACAAATAGTAGGGCATAGGCGACTTTCTCAAGCCGCTGGTAGTTCAACTCCGATCCTTGTAGCGCCTTAGAGACAAAATATATCGGACTCTGGTTCCGGGATTCTTCCTTTACCAAAGCCGCACTGATTGCTTCATTGGTGACGACTAAGTAGAGATATAGGACCTGTCCAGGATCTGGGCGAGATAGGACTGGTGGACTTGAGAGGATTTTCTTCAACTCCCGGAAAGTTTCTTCGCAATCTACATTCCATTGGAAATCTTCCTTACGTCGTAAGGTCCTGAAAAAAGGTAAGCATTTCTTGGCTGAATCTGGAAGGAATCTCGTCAATGCAGCGATCCTTCCAGTAAGCTGTTGGACCTCTTTAATAGTTCTGGGACTCTGCATATTCAACACGGCACTACACTTGTCGGGGTTGACTTCGATCCCTCGACTGGTTAGCATGAAACCCAAGAATTTTCTAGCTTCGACCCCAAAAGTACATTTGTTAGGATTTAACCTTAAATCATACCTGCGCAGCTGTTGGAAAGTTTCACGCAAGTCAGCCACCGGATTTTTGTCTTCTGGGGTCTTTACTATCATGTCGTCAATATAGACTTCAAGGATTCTGCCAATCTGTTCTTTGAAGACTTGGCTCATCATCCGCTAGTAAGTTGCTCCAGCATTCTTCAAACCAAACGGCATCATGGTGTAGCAGTAAACACCCATGTCAGTGATAAAAGCCATTTTCTCCTGATCTTTAGGGTACATTGGGATCTGGTTATAGCCGGAGTAAGCATCCATGAAAGATAGATATTTATAACCTGCAGAGTTGTCCACAAGTTTATCGATACAAGGCAAGGGGAATGGATCTTTGGGGCATGCTTTATTCAGATCTGTGTAATCTGTGCACATTCTCCACTTCCCGTTGGCCTTTTTTACCATCACCAATTTGAAAGCCAATCTGCATATCGTATTTCTCGGATGAACCCTACATCTAGCAGCTCCTTCACCTGTTTTTCTATAGCTGCTTGTCTTTCTGGATCCATTTTTCTCTTCTTCTGGGCCACCGGGATAGATCTCGGTCTCAAAGACAAGCGATGGCATGCAAATTTTGGGTCAACTACGGGCATGTCGGAAGAAACCCAAGCAAACAGGTCTTTATTCATCTTCAACAACTCAATGAGTCATTCTTTGATCATGGGGGGTAAATTTGCCCCTATCTTGACTGTCTGATCTTCTTTAAGTCCTATTTGGACTAAGATCTGATCCCCTTCTGGTTGAGGTCGTTGACATTCAAAGTTTGCTCTGGGATCTAGGTTGGTCATCATGACCCCTGCATCCCGCATGAGATCACGTCTCTCCATCTTTTGCTTCCCTTTCTCTTCTGCCGTTACTGGCAAGATGGATGGTGATTTCATGATTTTAAGGCTTTCTTGATAACATTTTCGCGCATCACTGCTCTTTCCATGGACAGTTACTACCGAGCCATCTTCTCTTGGAAACTTCATGGCTAAATGTATGGTAGAGACTATTGCGCCAAGGCTGTTCAGGGTTGGTCGCCCAATGATTGCATTGTTAGCTGAGGGGCAATCCACCACTATGAACCTAGCGGGAATTGTTTTGGTATTTGGCTTTTTTCCGAAATTCACCTTAAGGTCAACATATCCTTTGGGAATGATTGTATCTCCAGTGAAGCCAATTAAGCTACCTTTATGGGGAATTAAATCCTTGGATCCTAATCCCATTTTATCAAACAGGCTCCAGAACATAATGTCAGCTGAACTTCCTTGATCAATGAAGATTCGATGGACTTCGAAGCCGTTCAGATTAACTGCTATGACCAATGGCTCATTATCCCGGATCCGTTCTTCCGGGAAATCTGCATCTGAGAAAGATAGCACTGGGTTAGCTACAGTAGTTACCTGGGAACAAGAATCCCTGACATCTCAGGTCCTCTTCTTGTCTTCGAGACCCTTTAAGCTGGCTCCTCCAGCTATGACTTGAATTATTCCCCTAGGAGGGGATTCCTGTGCTCGTCTTGGGCTCCGGGATCTCTGACGGATTTCAGCTCGTTGATCTCGGTTCCTAGGAGGGGATCTGGGTGTTTGTGTCCAAGGAGATGGACTTCGGCGACGATCCCGCCTTTCTGGGGATGCCCGAGCATAATTCCTCAGCCTCCCTTGTTGGATCAACTTTTCAATCCCGGAGTTGGATGCATTCATTGGTAGAATGTCCACGATCCCAATGGTATTCACAGTACTTATTTTTGTGCTTTCCAACTGTTTTCAAAGGTGGTGACCGCTCTCTTAGTTCAGAGTGCATCATTTCTTTCAATACTGAAGCTGGCGAGACTATTAGCGGAGTGTAATTGTTGAAAAGACCCTTGCGCTTCTTGGGAGACCTATCCCGGGATTTGTCGTCTTTGCCCCGGGATTGGTTTGGAGGGACAATTTTTTCTTTGTCATCCTTCTTGGCGGCTTGGGCCTTCTCCCATTCTTCTATTCTGATCCACTTTTCAGCCCTGACCTTCAAGTCATCCATGGAGGTGGGCTTATCTCCAGCCAGCTGCTTGGCGAAGGCTCCTGGCTTCAATCCTCTTACAAAGAAATATAACACCAAGTTAGGTTCAACATTCCTAACTTCTAATACTTCGTTGTTAAAACGTGTTATATAGTCTCGTAAAGATTCATCTTTTCCCTGTTTAACAGTTGTTAAGTGGAATTCAGATTTGAACTGTCTTTTACTGCTAGTGAAATGAAGAATAAACTTATCTTTAAGGGTTTTCCAGTTGCTGATGGATTGTGGTAGAAGGTCCGAGAACCAACGACTTGCAGCCGCTGACAATGTGAGGGGGAAAGCACGGCATACTATGGCCTCATTCACCCCTTGAAAGTACATAGCCCTTTCAAAAGTGCTGACATGTAGAGTGGGATCCTTGGTTCCATCGTATTCCTTTAACTTCTTTGCAAACTGGAATCCATGAGGAAGGGCATCGGACATTATCCAAGGCGTGAAGGGATTGTCAATGTACCTGAAATCCGGGACATTTTCGGCCATGTGCTCCTGGTTACCGGCAAGTTGTCCGGCTTGCTGGCCCCCAGGGGGGACAGGTGGCGGGTTGGCCCCCTCAACCCGAGACTGATGTGGGGCTCCTTCACGTCGGCGACTTACCCGTCCTTCCTGTTGCCTTTCCTGTGTTTTCGGATTTCCTTCTTTTTCTCCTTCAATTGTGGATTTCCGTTGCTGCTTTTTCTCGTTGTCATTATCTTTTTCCAGATTTTCAGGGTTTGGTTGGGTAAGCCTCTCAGCTCTTTCCTCTTCTGAATCATCTTCGATAACAACATGCTTGCCCTTCCGCGGTTGCTCTTTGAGATCTGCGATCTCTTTGGATTGTGACTGCACCAACTGTTGCAGTTTACGGAATTCCGCTTCAATATCAAAGTGTTGGGATGCCCTTGCTTGATTCGACGCACCAGCCTACTGTCCAGCTCCTTGGTTTTGCACACTGGGATCGTTGTAATCCCTATTTCTGGTTGAGCCAACCATTTTTGATGATGGATGGAAGTGAAACTTTTTGTTGCGATCCCCACAGGCGGCGCCAATGTTGTGATCTAACCTGACAGGGATATAGGACGAGCAAGATGGTCTTCTTGGTCAGCAAAGGGCAGTAGGATTGCTTTTGGGTCCTGAGCTCCGGCGGCGGTGGTGTGCACCTGCAAGCACTCTGACGCCCAAGTCAGTGAGTGAATTAGTGTTTGTATATGTGATAATATATCATACGTACCTTGCATGGTGCATTATGATAGTATTTATAGAGTGAGATAAATGACCGAAGTGCGGTCTGTATTGGGCCAGGATCTGTGCCTGGGCCCAATCCTCATCAGGTGGGCTTGGATAATAGGTCGTGCCCAACTTACCGGGATGTTGGCGGTATTTGGTGCTTACGTGACCCGGCATGTTAACACTTAACTGGGATGCCATAATTTTGGTCCACAACACTAAGTAAATTCAATCGCATTCACTATATTTAATGAAAATATTCTAAAGATACCTTCATCCATTTTTATTTTGGTAACCTCTCATCCATTTTAATCATAAGATCACTCATTTAACATAGTTATTTTAAAAAAGAGAGATAGACTAATAAGTTAAGGGTATTTTAAAAAAGATAAATTACTTTTTGGTACAATTAAGAAAAACAAATGAGCCTAACTAATTTTTTGGAGGAAGTCAAGTACTTTTTTTTTCTTATATTCAAAAACGAATTATATACTAAAATAGTCCCTGACTTTGTATTTTATCATTCAGTTTAGTCCCTCGGGAAATCAGTCATTTTAGTCCCTGACTTTCACTATTATTGACCATTTTAGTCCCTGACTTTCACTACATCATTCATTTTAGTCCCTGAATGATCATATAATTCAGGGACTAAAGTGACCTGTAAAATATAAAGTCAGGGACTAAAGTGACTTATCCGCACAAAGTCAGGGACTAAAGTGAATTATTCTCACAAAGTTAGGGACTGAAACGGTACATCACTCATTCAAAAACGGATTGAGTATTTATGTAACATATGGATTCACAGTTTGACAAAATTAAAAAGAAATATTAATACGTAAGAGATCTCAATGTTACCAACAAAGTCCGGCACAGTTGGTAGATAGCTGGGTCCTTTAAGCATCCTGACAGGGGTTCGAATCCGCCCACTTCGGTAATCTCTACGCCTCGAGGGAATTAGTCTTCTGCTATCAGCCCGGAGATACCCTTGGTTCATCCAAAAAAAAAGAGATCTAAATGTTAAGGTAATAGCATGCATTTTAGAAACTATTCCCTCTGTTTCATATTATAAGACCCCTTTTGAATAATACCAGTGTTTCAAAATATAAGATTTCATACAATTTTCTAGGAACATTCGTTACATTTTTTATTTTTGCCCATTATAATAAGGGTTTTTCTAATCTGTGCAATACAGGTTAATAAATCAAAACTAAAAAATTATTGTTGGAATGAACAAAAATTTAATGAAATTAAATTTGACTTATAATAAATGTTGTATTTTTTTTTATTTATAGTTTCTAAACCTGTACAATATTGTACATGTTAAAAAACCCTTTATAATAAATAAGATTTTATAAAGACAGTGGAGATAATTAATACATAATGAAAGAAAAAAGAAGTAAATTGAAAAAATTATATACATTTTTTAAAAATCAATGCATTAATTAATTCTATTACATCTTCACCAACCTTTTCCACCACTCACCATTCTAACAAAGAAAACATACTGTCTTACCCAATCTCTCCTTTTTCTTTCAATACTCATGGTTCAATATCTCACACAATAACTCACCTTCACTTTAACGGCCATGGATACTCACCTTTAATTCCTACATTATTTTCTCCAGCCTTTGGAACATAACCATATCAAAGATCACATTTTTATTCTTCCACCATTCTTTCGTTTTCTATCACCAAATCATAGTGAACTTTGTAACAACTACCATTATACCACACATCTAGCACCGAGTTTTGCAAAGAAGGACTACAACCCTCCTTGATTGCCTAACCTACAACATCCCTAACAGACATTGTTTCAAACAAGTTAAGAGACACTACAAAAAAAATTATCATTTACTAACATTTTGTTTTGGTTTATGTTAGATTAGGTACCGTTAGCATAGACTTTGTCTAACAGAATTAATTCGTTAGTATAGATTGATAATATCTATACTAATAGATAAATTCACAATTACTAACAAATAAATATGTTAGTAAAAAATTTAATATTTATTATCGCTTTATATATTGTTAGTATATCAAATATTTATAGCAACAGATTTATTTGTTAGAAATTGTTAATTTTTCCATTTACTTGATGCAAATGGTTGGTGCATATTGACTTGGTACTGACACACGAGAAGACGATTTGAGTAGTCGTCACGGTTTAATAATTCAAGTATTTTTTAATTTAATTCTTCCGTTTCATACTTTTGTATGTATATTTTCTTTTAGGGTTTATACTGAAAATTTATTATCTAAATGTTTTTTGGATTTATTCAGCAATATGTAGCAAAAGGAGGTCCAGAATTCTTTTTTGTTATGAACATACAAGTAAGTATAACATGTTATGAACATACAAGTAAGTATAACCTCATAACTAGTAAATTATTTATCATCTCAATTATATTGAGTTTTAAATTGTTTATGTTATATATCTTAGATGCCAGAAAATCCAATGTATTATTCTATTGAATGGTGTCAAGATGAGAGCAATTTTTTAACAATCACATTTAAAGACCCAATTTTTTGAATGGTGCTTATAAAATATCATTGCAATAGAAAAATAATTTAAATTTGATAATCACATTCACATTCCGATTGAATTTTGTTGATAATGTGTTGAGCCTATCAAGATAAATTTGTGAATTATTATAGTAATCTTGTTGAATTATTATAGTAAATTACTATTTAAAAAAAGTAATTTATTAAAAAATTTATTAAAATCACTAAATACTATTCAATAAAATTAAATACTATTTAATAAAATTAAAATATCCTTTAACCACAATACCTATTTGTCTATATATCTATAAAAGCTTAACATTTTTTCATATTAACTTGTTTATCCATTTTACACAACTCTATCCCAAAACCACATTCTATTCCCACCACTTTTTTGTCACTACAATGGGTCATCTTTTTAATAATATAAATAAATATTTTGTACAAAATTGATTTTTTTGTCTAATTCTTACTACTTTTTGATTAAAGATAAAATTATACATAAATGTAAACCTAATAACATGAAAACTCACTAACTTAGAGACCTAAGTGCAAGACAAGTACTCGGATCGTCAGAGTTTATTGAATAATAGTTGATATTTTAGCATTTTAGATATGATTTTTCCAGATAAAAGTAGTTTAATTTTTTAATATTTTACTATGATAAATGACCCTATTTGTATTTGTTTTCATATTTCCTCATTCATCTTATTTTAATACTATTTAATTTTTAAATAATATCTTAAATTAAAAACACTTTCATGTTTACTCAAAGTTATTTTCTTTTTCAAATTAATTGATGTAAATTTATTATAATTCCTTTTAAGCAAAAAAAAGTTCTTTAAATAACAATAAATAAGTTTTTTTTTTCTTAGGTTTTAATAAAAATCTATATTTTAAATTGTTATATAACAATTCTATATTAATTGTAAATTGTAAGTTTTTTTACATAAGTTATTCACGTCTTTTATATATGTTTTATGAACAACATTATTTATATTATGTTTTATGATGCGCGGATCAACATCTATCTAATATATATAAAAGTCGAAGTGTGAGCTATAAAGTCGACACGTCATCATAGTCATTCGTTGTCACATCATCAATTTCAGACAATTTTTTCCTTCTCATAAGTTTGTAACATTTCTATAATTAGTAGCTCTATGTTTCATTTTCTTTTACGATCTATAACATTATTACTGCTCTTAAATTTTAATGACATGTCATTATCTAACAAATTATTAAAAATAAAATGAGGGTTAGAGACACAACACTAACCAATGATTATATAGACGTTCAATTTTTATAATTGAAAACGTCACATAATTGTTTGCCTAATGCACACATTTCTACTAATATACAAGCATTGCCAGTATTTAGTAGCATTAAAGTGTAGAGTTATGGTTTGTCTTTCAATTCTTTTTAGTAATAATTATCTAAGATATCAATAAGATTACTATTCATTTTAAGGTTTAAGATTAACTTTATAAAAGACTTGAAGATATAGTAACATAAAAATTTAGACACACACGTACACATATTAGTAATGCTAATGTACACTAACTATTCATATATCACTCGCATGCCCTATTGTGAAAAAAAAAAGTTTTTAGAACTACAATATAATGTACGGTTGTCTAGGTATAAAAGAGATATGCAAAACATTTCTAAATATATTATATCCTGATTTTACTATATATATGTATAATAAAACTTATCTTTGGAAAATTGTGCTGAGTTCAGTTGGTTAAAGGTATGGATTTATTAATTACATGAACACTAATAGAATAAAATTTGAATTTTTCATAAAATTTAATAATATAGTTTTATTGATTTATATAAATTAATCTTATACTTATAAATAAATTAAAATTTGCCATATAATTATTATTATCATTAAAAACATATTTTTGAATTTTTTTTTATTGTCTTCAATTTTAGGTTTGAATTTTCTAATATAATTAAGTCTTTCTTATGTCCTCTTTAATGCTTTATAATAAAAATGAGTTTATTTTCAAAATTGTTATACCACACCCCCTTTGTTTGAGGTAGGGGTGGCAACGAGCAGAGTGGAGGCATAAACTACTTCCCTCATTTTCATCCTTATTTTTTGTGATAGGTTGGTTTTCAATTTGATTTTGGAAAGTCAAAATCAATTTTGATGCATTTAGTTAAAATTTTTACTCTGAATTTTTATTATAGACTTTCTTTTGAATTTTTTTTTCACATATAAATCATGTTATTTTAATATCAATTTTATCAACTCTATAAAATTACGTTTGTCCAAAATCAATTCTACTGCCATAAAATCAAATACACACCTAATTTTTTTTTTTTGTATTTTAACTCTTTTTCTACTATTTAATTTTTTACTTTTCTCTTTTTTATTTCTTTCTCTCTTATTATAAAATCATATATTACGCATATGATGACAGGAACTCCTTAGGCGAAATAATAAAAAGAAGATGCAAACTTAGTACATGTTTGGATATCAAGTTTATTTTGTCAAAAGAGAGTTTAGAGGCCTAAAATGAACTTTGCTAAAATGAAAGTATGTTTAGGTAATTTTTTCACTTGGAAAATTTTCATTTATAGTTTGGGAAAATGAAGTATAGGAGAAGTAAGTCTTACTTACTTTTCAAACTTCATTTTGCAAAAGTAAAATGACCATTTACAACTCTACCCCTTATTACTTTTTTCATGTCCTATTTTTAATTAAAAATTATGTCATTTTTTTAATTAAACTTTATATCCAAAAGTGCTTCTATCTTTATCTATCCAAACAAATTTCATTATGTCAAATTCACTTTTATAATATCATTCCCAAATACAAATTCATTCCACCAAACTTTATTTTACCAAATTTCATTCTATCAAACTATTATCCAAGCGTACCCTTACAAAATAGTCACTTTCAAAGTAATTCACTTTGATTATCAAAGATGTATTTTGTGAGAAAAAAAGAATGGTAACGAGCGTGAGGGACATAACTTGGGAAGAAGGAAAGAAAGAAAAAATCGAAAAGAAAAACAGTCAACTTAAATTAGCCAATTTTTTATTAATTTGATTAAAATAATATTATTTTATTTTTTTAATTAAAAAATGAAAAATCGGAAAAGGGAAATAAATTTATATTATATTCAGTTGGTTAAAAATTGGGATTAAAAAAAATTCGAGTAGTTAGTATACACCTAATTTGTGAACAACTCATATAGAACCGGTTTTGTTATTAAATATAAAGAAATATGTAGTTAGATTAATATATAAATTGGATAATTATTACCTAATAATTTAACCACATTTTTCTTCACTTTTAACTATCTATATATGCACCCAAGTTTATGGTTAAATGCAAATAAATATTTAGTTTTCTGTTTTTAAAAACAGAAAACTAAAAAAACTCATTTGGTAGATGCGTTTTCAAAAATAGTTTTTGGGATTATTTTTTGTTTTTTAGTATTTAAAAACCAAAATTCGAAAACATCTAAAACTGGTTTTGGTTTTCAGTTTTTAGTTTTCTGAATTTATATACAAATTTGTATTGAAAATACGTCTCACATTTTTTTAAAACTGTTTTATAATTAAGTTTTTAAAAGTTAAAAACCAAAAATTGTTGCTTTCCGTTGCTTTCCGTACTATAACATAGTTAGAAACCATTAAGTATCCCAGAGAGTTATATGAGCACAACTTACGTACTTACCGTTGCTTTGCTAACAAGTCCGCACATGCATTTGCTGCATACTTATGAGTTTATGATCCTCTAAAATAGTTGTAACTGCTTCCAAATAGTCAGAATGACAAATTACAAATCTAAACCAAAGAAAATAGCATACATCTCAAAAAGCAAATTAGTTGTAATACCTAGAAAAATAGGAAAACCAACAAGTCATTGCCCAGAATTATCTCTAACCAGAGCACTAAAACTAGCTCTTTCCGCGTTCCCTCTCGAGCTATCATCTATGTTAACTTTAACATAAGTAGCATTCTCTCACCACTAAATTAATCAGCTATTAAATGCAACTTTAACATAGTTACCTGAAGAAAAAGACTAGCTAAACCATCAAATGAGGCTCCTGCTAAACAATGTCTTGAGATTTTTGGATGTTCAAAATGTTCACCATTACCAAGTGAATATCATTTAGAATTTCAAACTCCACCCAAATGGTTCCATTGAGTACCTCCTTGTTTCTAGCTCCCCAAAGAAATCAAAGGGCCGAAAGAAACAAGAAGCTATTTGAGCCTTTACAAAATAAAGTTGTATGATTATATTTTTCTATTATAACTTTCTTAAATTTTTAATTTAATCAAAATAAAGTAATAAAGTTATATTTTTTTTTTCTAAAAAATTAAGAATGGTATACATCTTCATTATAATGAGATTGTATGATTTAACGGTTGGATCGTCAAAATCAATTTTCACAAAAAGATATTAGGCCGAGTAAGTCGTCCTAGACTTACTCTTAGAGTAAGTAAATCTCTCCTCATTGTATATAATATACACACTAGTATGAAACGGGTGGGTATAGGAGTTCAAATGTTCCTTTCTTTTTTTCAAAAAACAATTATACTTAAATCTGAGTTATCAAACCACAAAACACTAAATACTAAACACAGAATCCCAAATCTCAAAACACAAGCTCAAAACTTAAACCCTAAAATCTAAATCCTAAACACTAAATATTAAATACTAAATGAACCTTAATTCCAAATAATTAAACAGATAAATAATTATTTAAAAATTTTGAGGTTTTAATAGAGGATAAATTTGTTATTGAAATTGACTGATTAATAAAACCATATTTTTAAGATAAAACATAAATTCCAAAATTAAAATTACTTTTTGGATATGTACAAATAGATAGATAATATTAACCTGAATAATTGAAAAGGTAAAATATAATTCTAAAAATATATTATTGAAAACAAATTACTAAACCCAAACTTAATCCATAGACTATAAACCCTAAATCCTAAAGCATAAATTCTAAACCCCTAACCCCTCATTAATAAAACAAAAATTGTAATTTATTAATTAATTCAAATTAAAATTAGTCTTTGAGCTAACAGATCAATAATGTTAATCCTAATAATTAGATAATTTAATAAAAAAATCAGACTTAAAATCTCAGTAACTCTAAAAAAATCTCACTAATAAATTTAAATTTAAAATTTATTATTAAAAAAATTCAATAAAAAATTGGTTTATTTTTTCCTTTTAATATTTTATCTAAAATTTTAATGAAAAAAAGAAAAAAAAAGATTTTAAACCTTAACCCATAAAACTAAACCCCAAATCATAAACTATAAACGATAAACCCTACACCAAGAATCCTAAACACTAATATTCCTAACCCCAAAACTCTAAAATTGATAACCTAAAAAAAAACCTCTAAACCTCGAGCCACAAGTTTCTACTCACGGATATATTATAAATCCTAATAATTAAAAAAATTAAATAGTTAAAGATAAAAATTAAAATCTCACCAACTTAATAATAAATCAAAAATTAAAATTTCTAAAACTAAAGAAGATAAAATTGAAAAGATAAAATAAAAAAGAAAATAATTTTTTCAAATAAACTTTTTATTTGAAAATTATAAATAAACCACAAAAGCATCAAATCCCAAACCACAAAACTAAAATCCAAACCCCTAAATAACAAACCTCCAAATCACTCATCATCACTATCGAATTGAATATTCAAATTTTAAAATTTAATAATTCAAATTAAAAATATTATTTGGGCTAAAATATAGATAATGCTAATTATAATAATTAAATTAGATAAAAATAAAATTTGATATCTTTTTTCAAAATAGCTCCAAAAAACTGTTTTATAGTACAGATTCTTAGGGTCTATTTACTTTATATTTTTATTTTTATTTTTTGTTTTTTTATTTTATTTTATGTGTTTATTTAATTAGTTTAAAGAATGGGAAGGGATAGACTAAAAGGTAGTGTTTGTGTTTGGTTTATAAGGAAGAGATAGAGAGGTTTTACAAAACATTATTTGAAAATAAATTGGAGTTGCATTGGTTATTTTCAATGTTTGCAATAAACATGAAAGAATATAATTCCGTGATCATTTCATTAGTAAATATGAGATTATATACGATCATTACAAGTATCCTAGCCTATAATAAAGGAAACTAAATATACACCATAGTTAGTAAAAAATAAGTGAGAGATCAACAGAGATCCTAGGCTATAATACAAGGAATATGCAAAATATATTTACATATTCTATCCATATTTACATATTCTCTAACACACCCCCGCATTCTAACCGGGAGGTTGGCGGACGCTGAGACTGTCCTGAAACTCTTCAAACAAAACCAACGGAAGACCTTTTTGTAAATATGTCAGCAATTTGATAACATGACGGGACATGTAATACGCGAACTTCCCCACGAGCAACTTTTTCGTGAACAAAATGAATATCAATCTCGATATGTTTAGTATGCTGATGTTGGACCCGATTGCCAGAGAGATATATCGCACTAACATTATCACAATATACCAAGGTGGCCTTGCAAATAGGACTTTTAAGTTCGAGAAGAAGATTATGTAACCAACAAGACTCAGAAACCACATTGGCAACACAGCGATATTCCACCTCTGCACTAGAGCGGGATAGAGTTGGTTGGCATTTGGCAGACCATGAGATTAAATTATCACCAAGGAACACACAATAACCAAATGTAGAACGACGGGTATCCAGACAACCACCCTAATCCGCATCTGTATAAGAAGTGAGAGTAAAAATAGAAGATGGATAAAGATGCAGGCCATGCGTTAGAGTACCCTGAATATAGTGGATAATGCGCTTGAGGGAATGCATGTGAACTTCCCGCGAATCATGTATGAACAAACATACCTGTTGCATAGCATAAGCAATATCAGGGCGTGTGAGAGTGAGATATTGAAGAGCACTTGCAAGGCGACGATACTGAGATGGATCTACACAGGGTGCACTAGACACAACATTTAGCTTCGATTTAGTGTCCACCGGAGTCAAGGATGGCTTACACGAAAATATGCTAGCCTTGTCAATGATCTCAGCGGCATACTTTTGTTGAGATAAGAAGAGACCGCCTGCATGGCGAGTGACTGCAATATCCAAAAAATAACTCAACGGGCCCAAATATTTCATAGCAAATTCAGAGCTAAGACTCGAGATGAGAGATTTGCGAAATGCATCAGAGGAGGCTGTCAATATAATATCATCCACATGAAGAGAGAGTGATCGAAGGAACTGTGGATGAAACCAAGACGAGAAACATAATCTACAAACTGCTTGTACCAAGTTCGAGGAGCCTGTTTGAGCCCATATAGTGATTTCTTCAATAAACATAGATGATTTGGATGATCCGGATCACGAAAACCCAACGGCTGATGCATGTACACCGTCTCATGGAGGTGACTATGCAAGAAAGCATTCTTCACGTCAAGTTGGTGAATGGGTCAGGCCTTAGAGAGAGCCAAGCTGAGCACGGTGCGAATCGTGGCTGGTTTTACAACTAGACTAAATGTGTCTCCACAATCAATGTCAACTTGCTTAGTTTTTCCATCACCTACAAGATGGGCCTTATACCGCTCAAAAACACCATTAGAATTTTCTTTGTGAGTAAAAATCTACATAGAATGAATGACATTAACATTATGTGGACGAGGCACCAACTCCCACATCTTATTTTTAATAAGAGCATCAAACTCATCATCCATGGCCAATTTCCAATTCAAGTTACGAATGGAAGAAACTGGGTCACGCGGGAGAGGTGATTTGGTGACACTAGTATGGAGATTTAATCGTTGTTTGGGTTTAAAAATCCCATGCTGGGTGCTGGCTACGTGTCACAGGTTTGTGAACCAAAAGAGTATCAGGCGGGGATGAAGGGAAAGGTGTAGGAGGGGAAGGTGCAGATGATATGGTGAGTGAAGTAGGCGGTGAGGGAGTAGGGGATCTTGGTGAAGGATCAGGCTAGGCGGTTAACTGATGAATCACGTAAGGAGAGGGGCCATCATCCAAGAAATCATAAGAGTGAGGTTGAGGATTGTGTATTTTGGCAAAAGGGAATTGAGTTTCATCAAAAAGTACATGGCGACTGATGATGATTTTTCGAGATGACATATCATAGCACTTGTAACCGTGATGATTAGAAGGATACCCAAGAAAGATACATGGTGATGATCGGGGTTGAAGTTTGTGTATGGTAGTTGAGGGGAAAAGCGGATAGCACAAACACCCAAAAACCCGTAAGTGAGAGTAGGAAGGATCCTTATGGTAAAGAACCCGGAGAGGGGATTGATAGGCTAATTGTTTACTTGGAAGAATGTTTAGGAGATAGGTTGCCATTTATAAAGCATGATGCCAGAAAGAAGTAGGTAAAGAAGCATGGACAAGAAGAGTACGAATCATGTTTTTAATGGTACGGATTTTGCACTCAGCTTTGCCATTTTGAGAAGATGTATGAGGACAAGAAAGAAGAAAAAATAACCCATGAGATTTACTAAATTTCCAAAATTGATTATTATCAAATTGTTTACCATTATCACACTGAAAACTTTTTATATTTTGCATAGTCATATTTGGACATCTCCTGTTTTAAGCTCTTCAGGTCACCGATATTATGTTTTGTTTTTGGATGATTACTCAAACTTCTTGTAGACATTTCCTTTATCTAACAAATGTCATATGTTTTCCACATTCTTATCTTTTCGAGCTTTCATTTGAACTCAATTTGAGTGTGATATCAAAAGATATTTGTGCACAGGCATGAATTGTGAAGAGTTCCGCCCACGTAGCGTATTGGACGTTATCCATCTCCAAGGTGTGGGGATATGATTCTCGATGTTAGAAACAAGAGAGGGGTGGAATTTGTGGGATTCATTCATGGTGGTAGACAAGAGGAGAAGAGGTGCGTCTAGGATGAAAAGAAGGAAGGTCAGGTTGCGGCAAAATTGAGGAAAGGACTAGACTACCGATACCATGAAAGAATATAATTCCGTGATCATTTCATTAATAAATATAAGATTATATACAATCATTACAAGTATCCTAGTTTATAAAAAAATAAACTAAATATACACCATAATTAATAAAAATAAGTGAGAGATCAACCGAGATCATAGGCTATAATATAAAGGATATGCAAAAGATATTTACATATTCTAACCATATTTACATATTCTCTAACAATACATCTAAAAACAGAAAATAAAATGAAAACAAGGTGATACATTTGACTTTAAATAATATAAAATCTCATACAAGTTTTTAAGAGTATTTATTATTATTTTTTCTTGTCTACCTTTATAACCAATGTCCATCTAAACTAACCTTGCCCACAACCGTTTCGCCAAACAAATTTTAATGCATACTCTAGCAAACCTTTAATGATTAGCATTTAGATTATTAAGATAAACTCTTACAAGGACATCAACACTAGAGCCAGCAAGACACTTTCATCATAATAGAACATATTGACTCCAAGAAATCGAAACCAAACGAAAGTCTTCGCAATCTTGGCCTTAGGTGAAATAAACTCCAGAGTCTATTGTTTGACTGTTAAATAATAATCAAAGATCATCCAAGGTTCTCCTTCCATTACCTTGATTCTATCAACCTCCAGTCAAACTTCACCATGAAATAACCATCATCTACATCTATGATCTCAAGTATTAGTGAAATCAATTAATACAATGACAAAAGAGAATAAGGATATGTTTGGAAAATTGTATAAATTGTTTGAAGATCAATAAATTAGTTAATCATGTTATATGTTTTCTTAACATGTGTAATTTTTTTTTAAAACGACCTTATAATATAAAATGGAAGAATTAAAGTAGATTACTATTACAATTGCGAAATATAATTTAGCGGATTTTTAACTGATAGATGGAAAATTGGAAACTGGAAAGTCAAGATAGGATATACGATATTACATCAATAAAGTATTTTTTTTCTTATTGTCAATGGAAACATCAAGTTTTTATTATCAAAAAACAATTTCTTTGATGTCTTTTTTTTTGTTCAACAATAGTAAAATTTTAGTCAAGAAGGAGTAAAATAAGGTTACTCATCCTTTATACAAAACCAGATTAAAACGAAGAAATACAATCAATTGGATTAGAACACCATGACCCGAAAGATAGTCCAACACAATAAAACTCATCTTTCACCCATTGCCAAGAATGAACCTTTACGGAGTCCAAGACTTGAAGTATTTCACCATCGATACCGCTAAAAATAAGCATGTTACGTGCGCGCCAAATGAACCATACCACAGCTGCCCAAATGGCCAAACCTAGAATTTTCTTGCCCGAAAAACCTCCCAAATATTCCAAAGTGGAAAACAATTCAAGAATATTTGATATAGGAAGAGGGAAATGCAACCAAAACCAACCAAGCGCCAAACTTGAAATGCAAAAGGAATAAATGAGCAGTAGTTTCAGGTACCTGATTACACATAGGACATAAGCACGCATTCAAATTAATAATACCACGCCTAAGAAGAGCAGTGCGTGTCAGAATTTTATCATGCAAAACCAACCAACCAAATGCCTTAATCTTTAGAGGCGCCACATCTTTCCACAAAGATATAGTTGCTGCTACAGTGTTTTCCATAACGTGTTCAGTACAGTATGGTGGAGATGTAAGAAGATCATAACCCAATTTCGGTTGATAAATGAGGGAATTCTGATGGAGCCAAATCCAATAATCATTGCCAACCTCAGTGGGGGAAATACGAAGCAAAATTTGTTGCAATAACAAAGCCTCATCGTTCTCCCAATCAAATAGGCGACGCCACCAAGATAGGTTCCACATCTACCAACTATTGATCTAACCACCCATTTCAATTATTATTGCTGCTGGATTAGAGGAAACAAAGAAAAGACGAGGAAATAAAGATGCAAATGAAGCAGTACTACCCAAACCCCACACCAAAAACTTGTACTATTTTCAATACCGATCTTCTTACTCAAACGTTCAGAGAACCAATTGTTAGGTACATCTAGAAAATACCTCGCACAACATAAATCCTTCCATCAAATTGATGGCGCTTTACGGCCTCGAAAAAGATTTGAATTCAATTCACGAAGAGAAGTATCACCGTACTTAGCCTGAAGGACTCGCACCTACAACTCTGACCCATTGGAGGATTTAAGTCGCCACAACCACTTTGCAAGTAAGCTCAAATTTACCCTCTCGATATCTCTAACACCAAGGCCCCCTTTGTCTTTAGGAAGACACACAACCGACCAACGAACCAACGGAATTTTCCTAGAATCACTTGTACCTTGCCAAAGAAAATTTCTTTATAACTGTTGAATCTTCTTAATTGTAGTCTTAGGTAGCCTCATAAAAGATAGAGTAAATGGGGATGCTATTGAGAACCACATTCAATAATGTTATTCTACCCCCAAAGGAAACGTATCTGTGTTTCCAAGAGGATAGTCGCTTTTCCAGTTTCTTCACCAATGGATCCCAAGTACGAGCACGTCTTGGATTAGCACCTATTGGTAGACCAAGATAGACAAACGGAACAGTATCCATCTTACAACAGAGAAACGAGGAGGCTACCACCATAAATCGATCATCCGTGTTTACACCATACAATGAACTCTTTTCAAAACTGACTTTAAGGCCAGAGACAAGCTCAAAACTTCTAAGCATAGCTTTCCAAGCCCACCGATTTTCCTCCAAAGGTTCCCCCACTAAAATGGCATCGTCAGCATATTGCAGAATATTAATCAAAGGGCCATGATCCCCACAAGAGAAACCAGTAACCAATCCTTTAGCAGTCGCCATTTTCATCAACCCAGCAAGACCCTCACCCACCAAAAGATAAACGAACGGGGCCAAGACATTGCCTTGTTTTAGGCCTTTACCAACGTGAATCTCATCCGACGGGCATCCATTTACCAGCATGGACATATCCCCAGAGAAAATACACGCCCACATCCAATCGATCCACTTCATCGGAAAACCAAGTCTCTCTAGCATATAAATTGCATAATTTCAATCTACTGAATCATACGATTTTTCAAAGTCTACTTTCAAGATAAGACAAGGCTTCTTATATTTTTTAGCCATATCAACAAGCTCATTAAGTACTAGATCTTCATCACCAATAAACCTTCTAGGGATAAAAGCAGACTGAGATGGAGATATAATAGAATCCATCACCGGGCGCATGCGAGCCATCAACACCTTTGAAACCAGCTTGTAAATACTACCAAGCAAGGAGATTGGATGATACTCACCTAGATGTTGCGGAGAATCTACTTTAGCAATCAGAATCAAGAAAAAAGATGTAACAGCCTTAGGCAGGCATGCCCAATGGTAAAAATCTACAAAGAGTTCCTCCACATCTTTCTTAATGATCTCCCAGCAATGCTTATAGAAAACCAACTTAAAACCATCAGGGCCTGGACATTTGTTACCGTCACATTCACTGAGAATATCCTCCACTTCGCCAATAGAAAACGGACCAATAAGGGGTTGTTTGGTTTGCATTTTCATTTTCTGTTTTCATTTTATGTTTCCTGTTTTCTAAAATTTTACAAAGGAAAAACTGAAAATGCTGAAAACAGGAAATAAAAATGCAAACCAAATAGCCCCTAAGTCTCTCTTGCTAGCTAGAAGACAAAGAATTAAAGTACACACCGTCAAGAGTTGGCCGCAACCACCTGTCAATAGAAAAGAAAGAAGAAAAGTGGTTAGTGATCTCCCTCATCACCTCTTCCACCCCTGGTACCATCCCAAATTCGCCATGAAGCGCCAGAATATGGTTTCTCCTCCTCCTAGCTACCATGTAGAAATGGAAATAACAAGAGTTGACATCACCCTTTTTGAGCCAAGTCACACGAGATTTTTGGGCAAGAAGACTCTCTCGTTGTGACATAAAATGCCAAAGAGAAGCCAAGCAATCTCTCCTGGCATGTACTTCAGCTTCATTCAACACAGTGGATTCGACAAGATTATCAAACTCCGCCAACCTCCTACGCTGACCTTCAATATTAGTATCAAGATTGCCAAAAACGTCTTTATTCCATGCTTTCAAAACCACCTTCAACCCTTTAATCTTCTCCTTAAACATAACAGGACCAAGATCACTCGTACAATTATTACACCAATACTCTAATACCACCTGACTGAAACCAGGGTGCGAGAGCCAAAAATTGAGAAAGCGGAACGGTCTAGACCCCCAATTTAATTCCTCTGTCTTTAAAATCACCGGGCAATGATCCGAAACATCCAGATCTAGTATCCATTGAGAACAACGAGGCCACCAATGCAGGAATTCAATATTAATAAGGAATTGGTCAAGTCTCGATGCCGTTGAGCCATTTGCACGAAACCATGTGAACTTCCTTCCAACAACTGGCAAATCAATCAATTTCGCTTGCTGAATAAACTCATTAAAACTCATTAAAACTCGCGGTTGTAGAGGATGAGCCAACATACCCAGAGCCTTTCCTCTCTACAGGTTTACGAACCACGTTAAAGTCACCGAAAATGCACCATAAACCAGAACTAACCTTAGCTTTAGCCTCCAGAATATCAATCCAAAGTTGTCTTTTTTCGGAAGTTGATATTGGAGCATAAACATTTATCAAATGAATAGTAACTTCATCCTGTTTATCAAATTGTGATACTCCCAAAAATGAAATTCCCGAAAACACAGAGACCTTATCAAATCTCTCACCATTCCAAAAGGTAAGTAGCCCCCCACTTCTACCATTAGAGGGAACCGTCTCAAAATCAATAATCTTCTAAGAACCCCAACAAGAAACAATTTTCCTTTGATCCATAGACGCAATTTTCGTCTCTTGTACCCCAAAAACGTCCACATTTTCTGAGCAGAAAATTGACCTTAATTTCTTTCTCTTCACTGCCCCTCCAACCCCCCCCCCCCAACATTCAAAGAACACAGCTTCATTGTACAACACTATTCTCTCCAATTCCCACATGCTTTAATTTGTGTCTTTCCTCCATCTTCTTTAACTTTGCCAAAATCTCATCCCTATTCCCTCTCACAGATAAACCCATCAATTCACTAAGCTCCAAAATATATTCAACTCTATTGCTCTGGCACATGGAGAATAAAGAAGAGAGCGTACCCGTAGACAAAGAACCTAGCGGTGTCTCTGGATTCGCAGAATGGGAACCCAGTCCATCTCCAATTTTTAACGAGGAAGACAAAGAAGGAATAGGGGTAGCAATGCGCTTCCCCATGCTATTCTCGCACGCGGCCTTTCTCAACTTATGTTGTCGATCAATTCTGCGTTTTTCACAACGAGAGGCTCTAGGGATTGGGACGTCAATATTCATCTCAGGAGAAAAAGGGTCAGAGGCAGCAGATTTCTTTTTGGCCCGGCTAGTCTCACCCTTCATAAATCTTCTATCCAAAAGATGGGATTTAGGAATTAGGCCTATGGTGATGGTTGGCCCATTGAGGAGTGCTTTGGCATAACTACAAACAAAATGTGGATTGGGCTCCACTGAAGAGGACTCACACACAGCCAAGGTCCCATCCTTATTATTATTTGATTTATCATGTGCCAAGTCATGTGCAGAATTAATGACAATAGTACCAACAGAATTAGCACCTCCCATGTTTCCAATGGTTGATTCCAATTTTGGAAAATGATCCAACTTTGAATTAATCATCGAATTACCATTAAGTTCCACCTGAATAAACGAAGAAGATATCTCGTCGTCATTATTAACGCTGAAGTCCCTCGATCGCTGCTGAAGTCGTTTACTACCATTGTTTGGATTCAGCACCACATTTGCTCCAAAAATGGCGGCCCACGATTGCAATCCAGCCTCTGAATCTGCCTCATCTTCAGACGACGGAATTGGAACACTACCATGCTAGAAAAACGGAGTAATAGCATCACTAAAAATATCCTCAGCTAATTTTATATGATAGATAACGTCATTAATCATAACACGGACAGTCTCATTGATGCAATCTTGATGCCTCGTCCTTATGAGAATTTTTGCAACATCAAAACGTTGTTTCTCTGACATCGCACGATCAGGTTGAATGAACAGACCTTTATCAACAACCAGTCTAGTGAAAAAAACATCATTCCAAGCATGAATAGGAATGCCAAAACACATGAGCGCAACATAACGCTCATTATCAATTTCCCCAGGGCCCCATGGTCTAATTTGTGTAAACCATTCCAAAAGCCAGTCATTCTTTTCCTTAATAAAAGCTTCAACGTCCTCATCATTTTCTCCCTGAATTAAAACCAGATTTGGGCCCATCGGTGTAATTCGAATGCCTATAAAACCCTCTTCAAAAAAGGCTTTTTGTGGTTTGGCAAAGCATCCATCAGTCTTTATGTTACCAACAAAATCTTTACCTAATTTATCTAGAGACGTTTTATCAGCATTGAAGAACGGCATAACCTCCACCACCTTATTTCTGTTATTGCCTGAGAGAACATCAGTGTACGTCTCCCCGTCCCTGCGCAAAGTCGCCTTTGATTTATTCTGAACCTCGTGATGTCGCCCCACCTCTTTACCCTCTTTGCTTTGACCGCATTGAAACCTGGATAAATTCACATGAAGCTGTTGATTACCGATCACAATCCAATTCAAGCGCCTCTACAAGTCATCCACATCATGAATGCCTTTAAAATGTGTGAAGCCAAACCGTTCAACTATCCTCTTGGATGGAATGAACACATCACAAATCCTTCCCCAGTCCACATCTTCTTTAAACCATGGTCATCAGGGAAGTTTGTAAAGAAGTAGGATGTCAAGGAATCATTGATCCTAAAATTTTCCTTAGCGTCATCCTTTCTTCTTCTAACGTTTCTTTCTCCATTCCTACTATCCCACAAAACCATGGCGCTCTCTCTCTCTAACTTTCTCACTCATCTCCCGAAACAACGTTTTTCTTTTATGTCTAGGATACATCAATACATAGTTTTTTTAAAAAAAACATCAACATAGTTTTTTTGTTCTGGAACATGAATAGGTAGATTTTTTTTTGTCGAAAGAGCCAATTTTATTCTAAGTTTAAAAAAAAATAGAAGGATTGGGCTTAGCCCAAATGCCCAATATGAGAAGCTCAAAGGCATGAAACAACAAAGAGAGCCCAACTCGAATGCAGTGTTTTCTTATTTCTTATTATGGCATCAACAAGCAGCCAATGAGATATCTGTTTGGTTGAATTCCATTATACTACTATCATTATAAAAAAAAAATTGTCATCCAAAACAAATATTGCCCTCATAGTGGCGTTGCATTGCAAATTAAACCAAGAACCAGGGGTAATTTTTGGTTCCCAATTATCCAAAAATCCAAATCCTCTTTTTTTTGTTATAAAGATATTTTGGTAAAGTGGTGTAGTGAAATCTCCTTATTTCCAATTTTTATTTTGCCCTCGAAACGTTTTTTCTCCCCCCTCTATATAAACACTCTCTTAGGGTTAGGGTTCAGCCGCCTCTTCATTTCTCTCATTGGAGCTCTCTCTAATTTTTCTTCAATGGCTCAACAAGACGCTCAAAATGGTCGTTCTAAGAATGTTGTTTCTCTTTTTATTTCATCCCCCGATATGAAGCCGCAACTTCTAGTAAAAGCTCCAAAGGCAAACGAAGCTGTGTTGTTCTACAAGGCCGCGTTTGGTGCAGAGGAGGTTGGTCGTACTATGAACCCTAAGCGCAAAGCGGGACTAAAGCTCCCTCTCATACTCTCAGCTGAGCTTAAGATCGGTGGTTCTTCCATTCTCATTGCTGACCTTGTTGAAGACTCTGCTTCCGAGTGAGCTTCTCTTTTTCTCTGATTATTCGTTGTTATTATTTTGGGCTTAAGAATTTTCTAGTGTGCTTTTTTTTATGGATTTAGATGTCTGCTATGTTATTCCATGAATCAAAAATTTATCATGTGAATATTTTTTAATTATATAGTTTTGCTTTAATTATGCTTTGTTCATGCTCTTTGTGGTTTTTATATAATTTTATTGTGTATTCACTCGATTTCCATGTAGTGGAAATAATTGTTTTTTTCTTCGTGAGTCTTGATTTCCTTTTCGTTTCCACTATTCTTTCATTTTTCTCTTGTTCCTATCCGGACTTTGGATTATGGTTTCTGTAATGTTTCAAATTGTTTTGTTTTGAAGTCGTAATTCTTTGATTTCTAGTGAATGTTTTTTTTTCTTGAAGTGTGTTTCCACTCACCTTTCCTCTTTGTATTTTTCGGTTGTCTCTCTTTATCTCTTAGAATAACTATTATACATATTTTTGTTTTTTTTTCATCGAGTGGTGTATCATTTGAATTCGTTTTTCAGAGCAAAGACGAGAGGAAATGGTTTTGCTTTATGTCTGGAAACGGAAGATGTGGAAGGGGCCATAAAAAAGGCCGTGAGCGCTGGTGCAGTAGAGGTGGTTGGCGGTGAAAGGGTGTGTTGTGGAGGGTGCGCGGGGAAGGTGAAGGATCCATACGGATTTGTTTGGCTGATATGTTCTCTAAGGAAGAAATGTGCCGACATGGAAGCTTAATGGCTGCTAGATCTGTTGTTGATCATGTTTGATTGTTGCGATTTTCAGTTAGGTCCCTGACTTTGGCGTTGACGCTACAATCGACCTAGGGGAATAGTTTGATCTGATATTTTGGAAGTTTGTTGTAGTTGATTTTCATTTTATGACTTGTTTTGATTTCTACTTACTTTGCATTTAACTCTTTGATTATCGCTCGCATTTATGCCCACTACATTTTCATCTCGTTTGCACATGATCCTGGTTTGGTTTTTGCAAGCATTTTCCTTGTTCTTGAACCGACATTCAATTCTTATGTGTGTTAATTCCAATTTTTTTTATTCACGTAGATGTTACTCTAGAGTGTCGGAATGTAATGAGCGAAGAATAAGGGATTGAGGTATTTAACAAAATTATAATTGATAATGTTTAAATACTTTTTAATTGATGTTACTCTGTTACAGTCTTGTAGCTTAGTTGGTGAGCACATTAAGACATACGTATATGAATATCTGGGTTCAATCCTTAGTTATTCTACTTTCTATGAACCAAAAAAGAAATGAGTAAAGCACCACATAAGTCCCTAACTTTACCAGAAAAGTTCACAGAGGTCCTTGACTTTCGCGGGAGTTTACTTAGGTCCCTGACTTTGTCTAATGTTGTTCAGTTAGGTCCCTGACGTTAACCACCGTTTAAAGCGAGAAATTAGGGTTGAAAAATGTTTTTTTTAATTGCTTCGCTATTTTGTAACTATATATTGGTGAAAATTAATGTTAAATTTTAAGAAATTTGTATTAATTGTCATTATTTGACGCTGAAATTTCAACTTCCCGTGAGTATTTCAATGAAGAATTATTGATCTACTGTAGTGTTACTGTTTATTGATGAGATGATTTCAATTTTTTGAAAAAATATTTTTTATATATTGTTAGAAATATTTTATTTTTATTAATTATTATTAGAAATATTTTTATTTCTAGTAATAATTTGTGTGGGCTGAATATTAATTGTAAATATTATATTTTGTTATTCACATTAATTGGATTAATTATATTGTGATGAACATGATCGGTAGAGATACCGAGAATAAAATCCGTTTATATTACAGTCTAATATTGACGTGGGCCTTATATGAATGGAAACCTAGGCCTAGCATGTTGTGAGCACGATGGGAACCCTAGAAAGCGGTTCTATAAACAGACCTATAGAGAGGTGATGATCCCCAACATACTAAGTCGTCTCATAGCCGCACACTTCTCCCCATTCGAGGTTAGGCATTCCGATTTTGGGAATCAAGAGGTTTGGTTGAGGAAGATCATAACACCACCCTTCACTAATTAACCTCTTTGTTTATTTGCTTGGTTCATAACTCGTAGAGATTGCAGTTGTACTTTTGGATACGAAATCCATGATCATTTTTCGCTGCATTCGGTTGTCACAGTGATCCTTTGGATTCAGGTAACTCTATCATACTTTACTCTAGATTCTAATGCAACGGTCTTCTATTGTTATTGGTTTTACTATTTAGTTTCAGTAAAATCCAACATATATCACTATAGTTTACCATCTATTTACAATCAGTTTTGTGGTTAAAATATAAAGAAATATGTGATTAAATTAATATATGAATTGATTAATTGTTACATACTAATTTAATCATATTCTATAGATGGTTAAAAATGAAGAAAAGTATGGTTAGAACTATGTAACGATTAACCAATTCATGTACTAATTTAACTAAATATTTATTTGCATTTAACCATAAACTTGGGTGTACATATAGATAGTTAAAAGTGAAGAAAAATCTGGTTAAATTATTAGGTAATAATTATCCAATTTATATATTAATCTAATTACATATTTCTTTATATTTAATAACAAAACCGGTTCTATATGAGTCGTTCACAAATTAGGTGTATACCAATCACTACTCGAATTTTTTTTAATCCCGATTTTTAACCAACTAAATATAATATAAATTTATTTCCCTTTTTTTATGATTTTTCATTTTTTAATTAAAAAATAAAATAATATTATTTTAACCGAGTTAATCAGAAATTGGCTAATTTAAGTTGACTGTTTTTCATTTTCGATTTTTTTTTTCTTTCCTTCTTCCCAAGTTATGTCTCTCACACTCGTTACCATTCTTTTTTTCTCACAAAATACATCTTTGATAATTAAAGTGAATTACTTTAAAAGTGACTATTTTGTAAGGGTCCGTTTAGATAATATTTTGGTAGAATAAAATTTGGTAGAATGAAGTTTGGTGGAATGAATTTGTATTTGGGAATGATATTGTAAAAGTGAGTTTGACATAATAAAATTTGTTTGGATAGATAAAGATAGAAATACTTTTGGATATAAAGTTTAATTAAAAAAAGGACATGATTTTTAATTAAAAATAGGACATGAAAGAAGTAATGAGGGGTAGAGTTGTAAATGGTCATTTTACTTTTGCAAAATGAAGTTTGAAAAGTAGGTAAGACTTACTTCTCCCAAACTTCATTTTCCCAAACTGTAAATGAAAATTTTTCAAGTGAAGAAATTACCCAAACATACTTTCATGTTGGCAAAGTTCATTTTGGGCCTCCAAACTCTCTGTTGACAAAATAAACTTGATATCTAAACATGCACTAAGTTCGCATCTTTTTTTTCTTATTTCGCCTAAGAAGTTGCTGTCGTCATATGTGTAATATATGATTTTATAATAAGAGAAAGAAATAAAAAAGAGAAAAGTAAAAAATTAAATAGTAGAAAAGAGTTAAAATACAAAAGAAATAAAGTATTATGTGTGTATTTGATTTTATGGTAGTAGAATTGATTTTGGATAAAACGTAATTTTATACAATTGATAAAATTGATATTAAAATAACGTGATTTATATGTGAATTTTTTTTTTCAAAAGAAAGTTTATAATAAAAATTTAGAGTAAAAATTTTAACTAAATGCATTAAAATTGATTTTGACTTTCCAAAATCAAATTGAAAACCAACCCATCACAAAAAAACAAGGATGAAAATGAGGGAAGTAGTCTATGCCCCTGCTCTGGCCGTTGCCACTCCTACCTCAAACAAAGGGGGCTGTGGTATAACAATTTTGAAAATAAACCCATTTTTATTATAAAGCATTAAGGACAACATAAGTTTTTATGTGTGAGAAAGACTTAATTATGTTAGAAAACTCAAGCCTAAAATTGAAGAGAATAAAAAAAAAATTCAATAATATGATTTTAATGATAATAATAATTATATGGAAAATTTTAATTTATTTATAAGAAATATAAGATTAATTTATATAAATCAATAAAAATATAGTATTAAATTTTATGAAAATTCAAAATTTATTCTATTAGTGTTCATGTAATTAATAAATGAACTCAGCACAAATTTTTTCAAAGTTAAGTTTTATTATACATATATATAGCAAAATTTTCTGTACTCATTGGTTACGAACGTGGAAAAATGTGGTTACATTACTTATTTTTTTGGTTAGTGTCTTTTCGGATTTGGTGGTTACACGTGTAGAAATATGTGGTTACAACATGAAAATAAAAATTCAACAAAACTTCTACGTGTGTAGCCATATTTAACCATCATGAGTACAAAAACTTTGAGTACAAAATTCTTTTTTCTACGTTATATTGTAGTTCTAAAAACTCTTTTTTCACAATAGGGTATGTGAGTGATATATTGTGCGTCTAAATTTTTATGTTACTATATCTTCAAGTCTTTTATAAAGTTAATCTTAAATCTTAAATTGAATAGTAATCTTATTGATATTTTAGATAATTATTACTAAAAAGAAATGAAAGACAAACCATAACTCTACACTTTAATACTACTAAATATTGGCAATGCTTGTATGTTAGTAGAAATGTGCATTAGGCAAACAATTATGTAACGTTTTCAATTATAAAAATTGGACGTCTATATGGTATCATTGGTTAGTGTTGTGTCTCTAACTCTCATTTGCTTTTTAATAATTTGTTAGATAATGACATGTCATTAAGATTTAAGAGCAGTAATAATGTTATAGATCGTAAAAGAAAATGAAACATAGAGCTACTAATTATAGAAATGTTACAAACTTATGAGAAGGGAAAAATTATCTGAAATTGATGATGTGGCAGTGAATGACTATGATGACGTGTCAACTTTATAACTCACACTTCGACTTTTATATATATTAGATTAGATAGATGGTGACTCGCGCATCATAAAACATAATATAAATAATATTGTTCATGGATCATCAAACTGAAAATCAATTTATAAAAGACGTGAATAACTTATGTAAAAAAACTTACAATTAATATCGAATTGTTATATAACAATTTAAAATATAGATTTTCATTAAAACCCAAGAAATAAAAAAAATAACTTTACTTATTATTATTTAAAGAACTTTTTTTGCTTAAAAGGAATTATAATAAATTTACATCAATTAATTTGAAAAAGAAAAAACTTTGAGTAAACAAGAAAGTGTTTTTAATTTAAGATATTTAAAAATTAAATAGTATTAAAATAATATGAATGGAGAAGGCAAAATAGTACTTTTGGCCCCTTAACTCTTTGCACTAATTCACTTTGGTCCCTTAACTTTTTTTATTCATTTTGGTCCCTTAACTTTTATTTTGGATTCAATTTGGTCCCTACCGTTCAATTTGGTCACTTGTATTATGACTTGACGGAAGTAACCTTAGGGACCAAATTGAATCTAAAATAAATGTTAAGGGACGAAAATGAATCAAAAAAAAAGTTAAGGGATCAAAGTGAATTGGCGCAAAGAGTTAAGGGACCAAAAGTGTCATTTTGCCAGTGGAGAAATATGAAAAAAAATACAAATAGGGTCATTTATCATAATAAAAAATTAAAAAATTAAACTACTTTTATATGGGAAAATCATATCTAAATGCTAAAATGTCAACTATTATTCAATAAAGTTTGACGATCCGATTACTTGTCTTGCACTTAAGTCTTTAAGATAGTGAGTTTTCATGCTATTAGGTTTACATTTATGTATAATTTTATCTTTAATCAAAAAGTAGTAAGAATTAGACAAAAAAAATCAATTTTGCACAAAATATTTATTTATATTATTAAAAAGATGACCCATTGTAGTGACAAAAAAGTGGTGGGAGTAGAATATGGTTTTGGGATAGAGTTGTGTAAAATGGATAAACAAGTTAATATGAAAAAATGTTAAGCTTTTATAGATATATAGACAAATAGGTATATATGGTTAAAGGATATTTTAATTTTATTAAATAGTATTTAGTTTTATTGAATAATATTTAGTGATTTTAATAAATTTTATTTAAAATAGTAATTTACTATAATAATTCAACAAAATTATTATAATAATTCACTAATTTATCTTGATAGGCTCAGCACATTATCAACAAAATTCAATCGAAAAATGAATGTGATTATCATATTTTATAAGAACCATTCAAAAGATTGGATCTTTAAATGTTATTGTTAAAAAATTGCTCTCATCTTGACACAATTCAATGGAATAATACATTGGATTTCTTGGCATCTGAGATATATAACATACATTAAACAATTTAGTACTTAATAATATTGAGATGATAAATAATTTACTAGTTATGAGGTTATACTCACTTGTATGTTGATAACAAAAAAGAATTATTTTGCTGCATATTGTTGAATAAATAGATAATAAATTTTCAGTAGTAATTTGTTAAACACTACAAGAAAATATACACAAAAGTATAAAACAGAGGAATTAAAATAAAAAATACTAGAACTATTGAACCGGGACGACTACTCAAATCGTCTTCTCGTGTATCAGTACGAAGTCAATCTACACCAACCACTTGCATCAAGGTGCCTTTTGCCATCACCTGGTAAAAATGTGTATGAAATTTGTTTAATATGATTCTATTTTTGTGTAGAAATTATTTGAATTAGTTATAGGAATGCGATTGTTAAATCCAAAACCAAAAGTCTCACATCTAGTTGAACTAAATAGGAATGTTAGGTTATAAGCACTAATTAACTTATAGGGTTGGGGTGCCTTTAAGAGATATGAGGGCCCCGCACGCGCGAGCCTCCGCCAACCTGCATGAGCGAGCCCCCACCCGCACGCGCGCGATCCCCAGCCCGCCCGCGCGAGCGAGCCCCCCACCCACCCACCCCCCCCCCCCCCCACGTGAGCAAGCCCCCGCCCGCCCGCCCGCCCGAGCAAGCCCATGCACGCACGTGCGCGCGAGCACCCGCTAGCGCCCCCGCCCACCCGCCTTGTGACTATTTAAAAAAATAGAGACAAACTTTTAAAAATTCTCAAATTTTTTTATTAAAAAAGTGATTATTTTACAAAATAAATAATAGCAAATGGGCTCTGTATATTGTATCTAAAAAAATTAGCTCTATATATATTTAAACGAAATATTGTTTTGTTTTTATATGCTTAAACAAAATACTGTTATCTCATCTTTTTTTTTTAAAAAAAAAGTACCATATATTTATGTGATTTTAGAAGTAATAGTTGTTTCTCCTTTTTGTTTATTGTCACTCTCTTTTTATTATTTTAATAATATTTATATATTAATATTGTGATTTTATTGGTTGAAAAAGAATTTTTAAATTAAAAAAATATTAATAAAGGAGTGACAATAAAGAAAAGGGAGTGACAATAGACTCACCCTAATTGTTAATTATTATTGTTATACTATTTATGAAAACATCTACAAAGATACCATACTTCCGTCAATGCATCGTGGAAGACTATTTGAAACTTCATACAATCTAGTGTAAAAAAGTTTCAAAGGTCAACAATTATTATGTTTTTTATTTTTGTATAATTTTGCAAAATATTAAAAATATAAAAGTAAAAAGTTTTTATAGAAAATCACATCAAAATTAATGGATTTTTATATTACAATGTATTTAGAACACATTTTGTAAGTGCTTTTTTAGAAGAAAAAAATTGAGAAGATTTGCAACATGTTTGGAAAAATAGGTGAAAGCCTTGGATTAATGTTATATTTATATATACATTTATACAAGTGGAAAAAGCTTTTCAAATTGCTTCCGCCCCACCTGCCTTTCTACATCTGTAGCATCAGAACAAATTGAAAGTTTCTCACCATTGAAATATGAATCATATTGAGGAAATAAATATTAATGAAAAATATAAAGTATAAAACTATGAAAAGAAGCACTAATGGGAACCTAGAATGTTCAGTGTGCGAAAGCTAAATCAAAAGAAAGACAAATCAAACCTAAAATCGTAGTCGTTGTTAATGTCGCTGGTGTTAGATAGGGAGGAGAGGTCTAAATCATATGCATGCAATATCTGCTTAGTGTTCGTCCAGGCTAGTGATGTGAACAACAACGGCGACCTTTTCGTCGCTGTTCATATGAAGGTTTGCATACTTGCGGTATCTGCTGATCATATCGGAAAAAGCACATAAAAGGGACAGAGAATGACAACATGAGAGGGGATGATGATGTCGTTGGGTCAGAGAATGGCGTGAGAGTTGCGTAGATAGACACAATAATCTTCTCTGGCGAGACGACGGTGACAATAGCAATGGATACGATGACGCTCACATTTGCGGGGTAAGGTTTGGCTGCTCCGGCTCCAACTTTGAACTTCCTCATATCCACCGATTGAAGATTTACTTGATTTGTTAGCTAGGGTTTTGAAGGAAAAGGAAACAAGATGCAAGAGGAACAATTGCTTTTCCTCATTCAGTTTTGTTTTTTTTTAACTCTCTGGGGAGGAGATAGAGAGAACTGAAAGGAAAATTTGAATGCAGTTAAAGAAGAAAAGAGAAATAAATGGCATTACAATTACCCACGCGTGGTAGAGACTACTTCGCTGCTGAATGTAGCTTCGACACGCCATTCTATTTTCGAGGTAAAAGTTTGAAATGGGTCTTTGAACCACGAATTTTTAGTCAGAAAAACAAAAGGAAAAAGGAAGGTTATTGGAAATCACCAAAGCAAAATGTCAAAACTATCCTTATATGAGTGGGAAAGCAATGCATGAGAAGCCGATAATACTACAATTTGGGTGGAAAATTTATCTCCCAAACTTGATTACTTTTATCTTATTATTATTATTATTAATATAAGATAATATTGAGATTAAGATAAAAATAACACATAGCAAAATATATAATTAATAATATGTATAATTATATAAATAATTATTTTAATTATATATATATATATAATACAGTTATGGAGCGGGTGGGTACTATAGTATTCATATCCATTCCCATTTAAAATTTGTTAGTAAATACTCATCCGAGTTTGGGATATATCAAATGAGAGCACTTGTAATTGTGAGAGGAGAGACAAATGAATCTCGATCATTGGATCATTTCATAAATAATTGGGATTAAAATATAATAATTTTTAAAAAAGTTATGTGAATTTTTAAAAATGTCACATGACTTCTTAATATTCAGTCTCAACTATCTCTCACTATTAATTCAACCCTAATGACTTTACCTGTCTCTTTTAAATAAGATAAATACAAATGCTTTTATAAGTGTTTATTTCACTCGGATTTTTTTTACCTTAAGGTGTAGCATTATCCCTTTCCCGTGTATAAAAATGGAAAATGATACGTAGTACTCTAAGAATAGTATTATTTAAGGAGCCAAACATAATAAAAATATGTTGAAAAATATAGTTTTTTTTTTGTATTATTGAGCGACGGAATAACATGCACTTATGATTATTTTTCTAATTTTAGTAACCTTATTAAGAACAAGACACTAACCATCTGTTTGATTTAAGGGGAAAAAATGAGAGGAAAGAAAATAATAGAGAAAAAAAAGTCTAATTTTTTTTGTTTCTACACACTAATTTTTCTTTTCATTTTCCTTCAATCAAACAAACAAAAAAAACTTCATTTTTAGTGATTTTCTATTCTCTTCCAAACAAAGCATAAAAAAAGAGAGAATGAAAAACAGGGCATAAAATTTTGAAAAATAGTTGATATATACCACTTTTCAACTTCAAACTCATTTGCAACTAGGTTAATCTATTTTTTTTAAAAAAAAAAACAGAAAAAAACAGCCAAAAACCATAATCAGAAGTCACAACATTATTGTTAATCAGTTATGCACTATTTTAATGGTGTGTACCATCACCACTAAAATTTTGGGATGACATAAACCAATTGTGTGTACCATGCATGATAGTTGACAAATACCATCCTGCTCACGTGATTTGCGTGTGTAGTAGTGCAACGGAGGATTACTGCTATGCTCATCTCTTCATTTTCTTGGACATCACACTAATTTTTTATCTTTTTAAAATTAACTTTTGTTCGGTTTTTAAAAGTTGGACTTTTTTGGGTTTTAAAAATTGAGCAAATTAATAAATTTTTCGCAAAATTTATTAACAGTTTTTAATTATTGAACGCATTCGATGATTACAAACCGTTTGCTCACGATTTTTAAAAACCGTTAGTTATAATTGCATAAATTTATATATTTAGTTCAACTTTCAATTTTTAAAATATATGAAAAAATAATTTTTAATTACAATTTTTAAAAATTATTAAAATGTTTTATGATTTACTTTAAATAATTCCCTATACTTTTAAAAATCGGACGAAAGATAAATTTAGAAGAAAAAAAAAATATGTAATGCCTTGAGAGAAAATAAAGAGGTGGGAATAGTAACCACCTGCACCGTTCTTTAAAACCCGCACCGCCTCTGTTGCTTGCGGCGTGTTCATTCCCTTCAATCCTCAAATTCTACAGTACACAACTTCGATTTTGAACAGCTCTCTGCCTCTGAGAACCTCTTGCCTTTGATCGTACTCGAAGATCTCAATTCTCACCATAATGGTTTGTTGTCTCTTCTTCCTTTCTTTTCTTTTCCATTAGCATTCATCCTTAATACAAATCTCTACAAGATTTTGGGCTATAACTCAACATAGTTGTCCCAATTTTACTTATTTTACTTCTTTGATTCCTAGGTCTATATTTCATTCACGTTTTCTCCTTGCCCTAGGCCCATATTTATTGTTCGTTTATCAATTCGAGTTTTCCATCTAACAAAATCAAATTCAATGCTCTTTTTCTTTCAATTGCTGAACGGAATTTGATTTATGTCTCAATTCGGAAACGATTTCCTGTTGTTCACGGGATACCTAAACTTATACGCGTTGTTATTTTCCGAATGGAAGTCATAATAATATTCAGTTTTTAATTTTTTTCCCCTTCTCATTCACGTGCTGGAAGTTTTTTCTTCCTTTGTGTCTGTGGATGCGTATCTTGAAACAATTGAAATATATTTATTGAATTTTGTAGGATGCTGCAAAGATGAGTGGCGCTGCGCTGGCGTGTACTGATGAAGCAGTTCTTTCTACTACTCAAGTGTTTGATGCAATTAGAGAAGCTGGGAATCAAGAGGTTGTGCAATGGGATCCTCTGCAGATTCTTACTTCTGCATCGTTACTAAGTAATTCTTCAATTCCTTACATTGCATTATTTTGGTATTTTTTATAATCTATGATGGTTTTGCATGTAGAAATGCTTACTGGGATTACTTCCCTGTTTTAATAAAATGAATTTGTTACATAAACCAAAGAATTATACTTTGCTACTTCTTATGGCTTGCTCAGCTTGGTATTTTCCATTAGAAGATGTTTTTCGCAAATGATGCTTCTATATCCCCTTTTTGAGAGATTTTACTTCCAGCTGCCACTCAATGTTCCAAAGTTGCTTTCAATGAATTAATGAACAAATTAGGCTTTTACACATATGGGGTTGAATTGATGCTTTGAAAATTAAAATGCCAATGGATGAGCATGCATAATAGCTCTTGAAACTTTAAGTTGGAAGGTCTGTAATGGCTATCAATGTCCATTTGAGTAAGAGAGGAAAGCATGTACATGTTTATCTACGGAGGCAAATTTCAATTTCAGATTATGCTTATTGCTGTAATCTTTTTCACATGCCATTTTTTAAATCTACCGATATGATGAGAAACTATTTCAGAGAAGTGTATACATTGTGCTTCCATTCTAGTATATTTAAAGATAAAGTTTTTTATACATATATTTATGTCTTGTTTTCTTTATTTTACTTTGAAAGACAACCTTCTGTTTGGATAAGGGATTTTTTTTTAAATGAAAATATGGTCTTTGACCGATTACAATGACATCGTGTTATTCATATAAACGAACTCTCTTAATGAGATGAGGCTTTTTTTTTGTTGTTGGGTGAGAGAATTTAAGGAGAGAATTTAATTTTTACTAGGATTTAAAATACATTAATGCAGAATAACCTGTTTGAATAATTGAAACAAGAATTTAAAATTTTCTTACAATTTTAATTGAGTTACTTTGTTAATTGAAATAGGAAATTTTGCAAATGAAAGAAATTAAATTGAAGCCATATAATTTCTTTGGATTTTAAACTATCTAAATTTTGAATTACACCATCCAAAACATACTATAAGACGAACTGGGTAAGAGAGGATACATACTTGCTGCTATGAATTGTTGTCATTTGTTAGATATTGTATCTTAGTTTAAGTTGATCTTTGTTGCTTGAGTATGAATCTATTTTCCAAAACTTTTGACCCAGTAATTTTTAAGGATATCGTGCTGTTAGGATTTTTCCTTTCTAATTCTTTATCACTTGTCCCTTTTTTCTGTATTGTCTTAGTTGAGGTGCAATAGTAAATGGGAACAAATTTCACCTTACCTACTTCAACTGTGAATCTTTTAGAGATCACTGTGTATTTTTTTTTTTGTTGTACAATGAATGCAGATGAGGTTTGAACCTAAGACCTTATGTTAAACTACCCAAACCTCTTACCACTAGGCCGACCCTAGTGGGTTACCCACCCTGGTTGAACTTTTAGTTTGGTCTTGTGTTGCCTGAACTGTGAGAAAACTGGAAATAGCTAGTTCTGTCAGTATTCTGTTGGATTCCTTTAAACATGTGTCAGCCCATAGTGCAGTTGTTTGTTGAAAGAAGTTGCCTGGAAGCTGCTATTTCTCTTTCAGATACACTATTTTCCACTGTGTGTATATGATATTTATTCTATTTTAGTCAACAAAACAATTTTTTACCATTAATTGTTGCAAACTTCAGGTAACTTGCCGGTGGAATCTTCCTCAATGGATTTTGTCATTTTAATCTGGCAGTCTGTTGATCATCCTGCAGACCAACTGATTAAAGAAATTCATAGGGTGTTAAAAGCAGGTGGGACAACTCTTATTTGCAAGTTATCTCAGTCTGATGTCGGTTCAGTTGATAAGGTAATAACAACCTAGATTGTCCCTGAATGAATTGATATTTTTGTAGTTGTAAATGATCTGATTTTCCCCCATTGTCATTATAGATGGTATCTGATCTCCAGAACAAGTTATTGTTGGCAGGGTTTTCAGAAGCACAAGCTTTACAATCTTCTTGTGGGGTAAGTTTCATTAATAATTATGGTTTTTGCCTCTGCCATCCCTTTGACCCTATCCATTGTTGATTTTTCTTCAACCAATACGTTTTTATTGTTTTCTCATGTTCGGCTTGTTTTGCAATAGCATACAATAGGATTTTCTTTTTTTTTTTAAAAAACATATGCATGGTTTGTTTTGTCACATAGCTGGTTCCAACTTCCAAGCCCAGACAAAGGAGAAGGGTTGTGTTAGGCCCTCAATGGTCAACGTAAAACTTGTTGAATCTTTCCCATGGTTTGTTTTGCAGCAAATTACAATAGAAATGTGTCAGATAACTTGAATAATAGTCTGAAATATGCCTTGAAACCCAATCTAATGGTATTTAACACTATTGTTGACATTGTCAAGTAAACGGTTTTTCATTTTGAGCAGTATCATTAATTACAGTGAGAATTTTCTTCATTTTGTATGCTTTTTCCCCCTTGTATTTTCTGTGAAATTTGTGTTCCTGTTGCCTCATGAATGGAATGTGGACTACTTTAGTCACCTGAAGTTATTGTTTTGTTTCTCCTTCTTTAATTAACTTCCCTATGACCATCTTACAAATTCTAATTATCATTTTCTGTTTTGCATAGATCAAGGCTAAAAAGCCTTCATGGGAAATTGGTTCATCTTTTGCCTTAAAGAAGGTGGTGAAGAGTTCACCCAAAGTTCAAATTGATGTTGATTCTGATTTGATTGATGAAGACAGTCTTTTGACTGAAGAGGATTTAAAGAAACCCCAGCTGCCACCTGGTAAAGAGTACTTCTAATTTTTGTCCTTTATTAGTATTCTGTGTGATCCTACAATTAGCTATCACGTTTATTGTTAGAACTCAGAGACCTTAAAAATATTGAGCAAGAACAGAAAAGTAGAAGCTTTCATTGATGAAGAAGATAGAAGAGAGTACAATTTGTAGGGTTAAACCCTTCGAGAGCAAAGTCCTTAGCCTAGAATACTAGACTCCCTCTAGAGAATGATTTCTAGCCCAACACTTTTACAAAATGATTCTTCCTTTCCTTCTCTTCACTAATTGCTATGTATTTATAGTAATCACACCCTAACTAACTAAATAAACTTCCTAACTAACTAATCCTAACATATATGCAGCCGGTGATTGTGAAGTTGGAAGTACCAGAAAAGCTTGCAAAAATTGCACTTGTGGGAGGGCTGAAGAAGATGAAAAAGTATTGAAGTTAGGATTGACAGCAGAACAAATTAATAATCCTCAGTCAGCTTGTGGCAGTGTATGTTTTTTTTTTTTTTTTTTATTGCAGTGTTGTTTTATGCTTTCTAGGGCTGTATTGTTCAATAAGAGTTTTCCCCCCTTCGTATGGAATGTGAAACTTCTACTTCTAACTTCTCAGAAGATTAGATTTGTATAATTTTTTTACCAAGGCTATGTTTATTAACACGAGCTTATAGTTTTTTGAGGAGCTTATAGCTTATAGCCGTTTGTCAATAAACTCGGTTTACTATGACAAGCTTATAGCTTATGAAAAGCTATAAGCTAGGAGCTTTTGAAAAGCTATTTCAAATAGCTTTTAGCTTTTAATAATTCATTTCAATTTATCCTTGTCTTTTTTAGATAATTACATCTTTTGCCATCTCATTATATTAAATATTAATATATTATATGTCCTTTTAGGTCATTTCATATAATTTTAGCTTATCATAAGCTAGTTTTACTAAACACTACTTCTCAACAATAAGCTAAAAGCTATAAGCTATAACCATAAGCCATAAGTTAAAGGCTATAAGTCATAAACTATAAGCTAATTTTGGTAAACACGGCCTAATTCCTACAAGTTAAACAGCTTGACTCTTGTTTGGTTAGATAGCTTTTGTTTAGTCCAGATGATTTCTAGAAGCATAGGAGGGTTGAAACAACCCCTCCCCCTTTCATATCAGGTAAATTAAACTTGAACGCAAGTGCTGCATGATAAATAAATCGAATCCTTTTTTGTTGCATAAAGCTCAATAATATGGAATTAGAGGCTTATGGATGGAAAAAATGCCAATTTTCTACAAGAGCTATTTCTTTCAATTTAGTTATGAAAGCTTAGTTGAGTTCGTAATTTTTGAACAAGCTGAATTTTGTAAATCCATGTAGCCAGTCCTATTTATTGGGAGGAGGCTTTTTTTGTTCTAAACACTACTTTTTGACTCTATCACTTTGTATCTTGCACGTAAATAACTTTAGTTACTTTACCTTATGAGTTGCTGTTTTTATTTACATTGTGTATGCCGTAGTTAACATTAATTTTAATCAGCAATTCAGCATTGGGGGAACTAGAATTTCTAAGATTGCTTCTACTTTGAAACATTATCAGCATGACTTGTACAACGAGAACATAAATTTCTCTCAGAATTTGTGATATGCTCTGTGAACAGTTAATTTCTATTGTTTCAATATATCCTCTGATGCAATTTAAGATTTTTTTCTTTTGTTAGCATTGCTCTCAAAGTTATCTTTTGACTGCAGTGTGGACTAGGGGATGCTTTCAGGTGCAGTACATGCCCTTACAAGGGACTTCCTCCCTTCAAATTGGGTGAGAAGGTACTTCCTCTCACTCCCCCCCTCCTGTTTGTTGGTGTCACTTCTTTGGTATGGCGCGTGGTGTTTGTTCAATCAGTCTTTCATTATTATTTATCTATTTATTTATTTTGCAGGTAGCTTTCTCCGGTAACTTCCTTGCTGCAGACATATAATGGATAAAGTTGCTATGCCCTTTGCATGGAAATTGTATAACAGAATTTTTAGGAAGTAGGGGATTGTTGTAGCTATCTTAATGTTGGCAGAACAATTCATGCTTTTCTCACTATACCTATAAAAACTAGGTCTATAAGTTTTATATCTAGCAAGAATCTGACAGTATGTTTGAATTACAGTTGATAGCCAACTGAATGTAAAAGGAAGAATTTTCTTCTTTCTCGTTTGGTGTGTTGGAATAAGAGATGCTATGTTTTGAGGAATTTAAATGGGAGTTGCAGTCATGTTATTGAATATTGAGCTAATGGCTATTTTCTGATTCTTTTAGCTATTTGTGAAGGGAAAGGAACAGACAACGCCCTTAGCCTGTGTATGTGCTGGTTAGAGACCTTAAATTACTAGATTTCAACAGTTATTTAACTAGATCTTGTGATGGTTTGAAGAGATCAAGCTTTGATTATTGATTAATTAAAATTAAAACTGTAATTTCGAATAGATCAGTTTTATGTTTTGAAACTACTCTGAAACTAAATATTCGACTTTTTTTTTTTTAATAATTATCAAACACATTATTTAGAGAAGAATTTAAATTTTAATGAAATCAACTAAATTAATTTTTTTTTAGTACGTGTGATTTGGTTAGGTATATCTTGTAAATAAAATTATAGGGACCTTGCAAAGATTTTGCTTTTTTTTTTTTTAAGTTCATTCTCAGAAGCACTTGTTGGTTTTCCAATCTTACGTTTCAATGTAGCATAACTACATACAATAAAACTTATAACTTTGAATTTGTACAACTTATAAAATTCAAACTTTTTAGCCTAAAATATGGTTGCTTTTTCCCTTTTTTGTTTTTTAGTGAAAATTATAAAAACAAAAAAGTTGTACTTGTACAATGTTTGAGTTGCACTATTATTTTTTTTTATCGGCTAAACACACATCCGTACATTACACTACTCTTAGGCGAAATCAGATTTTAGAATCCGCTTAGCCCAGTAGACTAAATAGTACCTCTCATTAATTATGTTCTTTTTTATAAGCTCTCAACATAAGAAATTGGGGCATTTATTATGATTTTTTTCTTTTTACCCCTAATGAATGAAAATAGAGTAAGTTAAATTTTAAATGAGGGTGAATTTTAAAAAGAAATAAAATTAGAGATTTATAATAACTTTTTAAAGTACTAATGCATTTTTTAGATGTTAACCATTTTCTTAACATGTGACATGTTTTTTTAAGAATTTATAATTTTGAACGTCGATATTACAAAACTATAATTCTAAACTCTTAAAACATTGAACTGCAAATATGTCAAAAATTGTAATTATTGAATGGTGGGTGCATCATGTACCACTTTCAAAGTTCCACATGTTAAATTCCACCAACTGTATTTCAATACGAGGCAGAAACACCAGTCACATACTCACATGTGAAGATAAGGTTTAAACCGCTAAAGTCATTAGAAAAAAAAAAAAACAAAAGAAATAATATCCCATGTTCCCATATCATTACACAGCTTATCCTAACACTTTTCTTCATCAGTACTCTGTGAGTTATGGCGAATGCTGGAAATTTGGTATCACCAAGAAGCTTCAACACAATATTCAACCCTTCAGCTAAAGTCAAAACTTTGAGATTTCTGTCTCGGTTTCACACTTACAGTAATAATTCCTCTGTTACTGCTTCTACCAAAAGAAAGGATAACTTGCACTCTCCATTGGTAACTAATTCTTCTTATTTAATTTCTGCAACTTATTCTGGCCATGACTTAGCTTCTTCTATATCCCATGATTCTGTAATAACAATTATGTGTGTGTTTGGATACTGAAATTTAAAATTTTAAAAAAGTTAAAATCCTAAGAAATTAAACTTTTTCAACTGAATTTCTTCCTATTTACGTAATTTTCTATTTTTATTAACAAAATTACTCAATTACATTTTCTCCTTAAAGTCCTCTTTCCAAAAGGTTTCAAATTAAGATGCATTTACAATATCATAATTCAGTGAAAGTGCATCATGTTGTAATTGTGGTCTGTAATGATAGCATTATAACAAATTGAGTTGCATCGCTCGTCAAAATAACTCAAACCGCAATTGTAATTTAAAACCATGAGCAACATATTGTTATATGTTCATTTCTGCGCTATTGAAAGCAAAATCTTAATTTCATTTTTCTTTCTCTTGAATGATCTTAAAGTTTCAATCAAACTAACTTTAGATAAACATTAACAAGTAGGGTTAATGGTATTTACTCAATGTGATCAAAAACAGATTGGGAAGAACACAAGCAAGGCTTCTCGCCGTTTGATCACAATATCACCAGGTGATGGCAGATATCATGGAGATTGGACATCTGACTATCTTGTGTCTTTGAACGACCTTCAGTTACAAGATTTGATTGAAGTTGAAGAAGATGACCCACATAAGGATGCACAAGTCTTCATCAAACTCTCCATCCAAAAGGTTAGAATTTCAAATATTTCATGAAACTCAGCCTATGCTTGCATAGCCAGTCCCAAGCCCGAATAATGGAAGAGAGTTGTGTTAAGCCTCAACAGCTAATGTAAAACTTCTTGAATCTTTAACCTGGATCACACACAATGACATATACATCCTAATGTGTGATTGGAAAATTTTGATCAGAATTGTAAGTCTTCTTAAACACGGTAACTAAAGTCTAGACTTTAGTCGTGAAGACGTAAGACTTTAACTTTACTATTTGACTTTATGATTTTATCACCCCTATGCAACTTAGACTCTATGTAAATGTAAAGTTGCAAATAGGGAAAAGTCGTTAAGGTTGCAGACTAAAATCATATAACAATGAAATTGTTGTACTCCAATGACTTTGTTTTTGTTTTTTATACGAAAAAGTTGACCAATTAAGACCGTGTTCTACCTGTTTGGTTGTAAACAACCCTAATTTCCCCCTAACTGTCTCAAAACCCTAACTCCATCGAATTTCTTCTTCTCCTTCCTTTCCTTGCTCCGTTGTTCTTCTCTGGGTCTCCCTCTCTACTCCGTCATTCATCCCGTTAGGCCGCCATTGCTCCGTCGTTCTTCTCTGTACATGCTCTATTGTTCTTCTCCCTCACTCCTTTAAGAACTTGTTTGATATTAATTTATGTTTAAGACTATAAGTTGTTAATTTGTAGCTTATTATGAGTTTATAGCATATTTAGTGATTGAAATTTATGCTTTTTTGTGTGTGTGCTATTTATGCTATTTTACATTCATGTATACGAATAGAGAATTCTGGTAAAATATTACGACTCCACGTTTTACTATTTTAGATACTCTTTTCGACTTTAAGTGAACTCTCGACTTTAACTACCTTATTCGTGAATATATATGTATTTGATTTACACGTTTTGAATTCATGTTTGATCTGATTTAATGTAAAACCACATACATCTAAGTGTTTGTGCACTTTCAATATCATTTTGTAATGTGTTTTTCCTAGTGGCATGATATCGAGTTAATGTTTTTTTTTTCTGTCTATGTTGATTGACTAGAATAAATGCTCCCAAATTTCAAAATGATCACTTTTCAACATTTGTAAATGGTAATGGCAGCATGCTAGCTTTGGATTATCGGTGGATGGAAGAGTCACCACATCCTTCACTAGAAAATGTAGCAACTGTTCTTCCCCATATTGCAGACAGGTAATTTTTCTTTCATCTTGAAGAATAACGTATATTAGTTAATCTGCCCCTACCCCTTTTTTCTTAATATTTGTAATAAGGCCTTTTATGTAATTAAAGAAAGATTATACTGAAGGCTTAAAAATGTATATATAATAAACTAGTAATACATAGATTAAACAGGTTCGAACCAATGAGATATGAGACTAACTGGGAAAAATAAATTAAAAAAATCGAAAAACGCTAGAAGGAGGGCTTGAACCTCCGACCTTGTGGTTAACAGCCACACGCTCTAACCAACTGAGCTATTCCAGCTTCTTGATACACCTTTTAAAAAAGTATTTAAAATACTTTGAAAAAAACTCATGCTTTAGCAGTATGTGTTATCTGGAGACAAACGAGTTCACAAATACACCTAAGAATTTCTTGGAATGAAAAAGTGTTACTTGGGTACCAGACCCTTTTGCAATTCGGCCTTATGCTGTTATTTAAATATTATATTTTCAGCAAAATAGGTACATTACCGAATGCTGATTATGTTTTGACTTTTTGACTTATGCTACTCTGTGGAATGTGGATGACTCTGTTCTTGTATTGGGTACAGATTGATGCAAAATTTAATGTGTGGGTTCTTAAGGATCGCAAGATACAGCTACCTGAAATTGGTGGTGACCCTTCTGTAAGTTCTTCTTTTCTGTTTCTTTAATTTGTTTGCACGTAGGTAGATACAAGTTCTCTATAATGATACTCTTTTAAAAAAAAAATCTTTCTTCTCTATTCTCTTTAATTTGTAAGTTCTTTTCTATCAACGGCCACAATAAACTTGTGTATGACTAGTACTTACTATGGTCACTAACTATTCAATGGAAATAGTTCTTCACAGCCGAATTTTAAGACGAATCTAGTACTTCACCCGTGTTGTCGCAAAGATTGTCGCTGTTGTTTTTCGTGTTTTTGTTACGTAGTTGTGACTTTTTAACAGATTTCTATAATTGAGATAAAGTATAAGTTACACGGCTATTTTTATTCAAAGGCATGAATTGCACGTAAGTTTATTTGCAACAAAATTTGTTTAATTTTGTCATAGGATGAATTTCAAAGCATATCAAGTTTAATTTTATCGTAAAAATAGTAACACGGCTACTCATGCAATACAGGTGATATATGCTAGACCTGGATATGAAGTTGATCTGGATTCTCTTGTGCAAGATGCTATCCGGCTTAACTCCTCAGTAAAAGTATATTTACCAGAATTGCAAATCATGATTTTACAAAAAAAATTAAGAAGCTCCCGTAACTCTATATTTATGTTTAATTTTTGCAGGATACGTGCTCGGAGTTGTGCGAAAAATCTGAGGGTACAATACAATGTAAGCATATTTTTTATTCATAAATTTATTGCTGCCAGAAAAATAAACATCAGAAAAGAATCAGCAGATAACTTATTGAATATTGTTTTATTTTTCAGATACAGCTGGACCAAGCAAAGCTTCTGTTGATAAAAGATGGTCTAGACTATTGGAACTAAAGAAAGTAAATTTATGATTTATGAAATAAAATACAAGTCCCATGTATAGAGAGAAATCGTCATGAATAATATTTTCCTCATATGTATACTTCTTTAGACACAGATAACCCAATAAACAGTTCAGCATTGGAATTCTCATTTTTTTTTAATTAAGTTTAAATTTAACCTTTGGTGATGAAGTGGATTTTGAAGGTCAGACTTTCACCGCAAGGTATGCTAAGCGCTGTGCCGCTACGATTATCAGCAAAATAACTGGATCGAATGTCTCATAATGATTCCTGATTCTGAATGGCATTCTTATCCAGAAGCATTTTCGGATGTTGCTTGTTCTCAAATCGCTAAGACTATGAGAGGATCCAAATCTGTTGATGTATCATATCCATGGTTAAAAGTCATTAAAGTGAGCATATGAACATTATATTTTTTGAACTGAAAGATGAACTAGAGTATTTGGATTCCAAAGGTGGGTATCTAATATGCGAAAGCAAATTAACAAAAGGTAAGAAATGGTTGACACATTAAGAGCTGATATTTGCAATAAAATAATAGGCATAATGTAGATGCAAAGTGTTTTTGATATTTCATGATGAATGAATTCTGTTGTGTAACACTCAATGGAACAGAGCATTGATTTCATACAAAATCTGAAAATAAATATCTCACTCCATTGTCCTTACGTTCATAAATAGCATATGGCTATGGAAGAGTTAGACCAACTTTATCTTCAGCAACTGGCGTAAAGAAACTTCTTTTACAGAAGACAGACACAAACATAGAACCCATATATTGAAAGAATGTGGGACAAAAAAGGGCACTCAATTAGTACAATAGAGCTGACAAAAATGCTTGAGCTGTCTTTCCCCAGCTCATCCACTATCAAGCCAACTGTATGAAGAAAATAATGAGGGCAAAAGCTGAGGTTTTTTTAATATATATCTAAATCTAAAAGTGAACATAAAAATCATGCTAATGTTACTGAACATCATGCTAACATGGTTAATGCTTGTGTTTCAACAAAGAAAAGAACAGAAAGTAGCTAAAGGGAAATAGAAAACTCAAGAACAAGTCTCAATATATCTTGGTTTCGTGGAGGAAGAACAACACGTTAATATCGAATATTAATTTTACCTTTTACATGAAATGATTGCCATATCACCGACAAAATGGAGCACAGGGTTCGTAGATCATATGTAATCAAAAGCAGCTGATTTCTGTCACCTACAAACAATTGTAACAATCAGAGAAGTTCAACTAAAATAAGCATACCAACCTGCCTCCCCTGCCCCCTTTTTCTAAAAAATGAAAAAAAAAAAAAAAAAAAAAAACTTCTGTCATTAGTAACCACCATCAGGTTGGCACTAGTCTTGCAAGACATGGAACATAATATACATGTCAAAAAAATAAAAAGCTCATCTGAGATAAATGCTTACAGAGTAGAATATGAAGGAAAATGTAAAATAATGTTGTATAATGATGAAAAACCTTAAAAATGGCTAATAGGTTAAGGTGTTTTATGAAATTTAGTGCAATGTATAACAATGGAAACCCTAAAAATTGACGGAAAGAGAAAATGTCTGCTCAAAAGGGAAGGTGGTTAACAAAGTTTAGCTACAACATTTCAGAAAATCAAAATAATGTTGCTTTACCTCCAAAATAGTTTTAGCTTCATCATTGAATGTTTTGCAAAGAATTTCATAACTCTTCTCTAGCTGCATTTAAGAACCAAAAAAAATAAGGAAGGAATGATTGCAAAACTTTTTTTCACTATGATAAAAAAAAAATTATAAAACCAACGTACGTTTGGAATAACTTTCGAAGGTGACATAGTTGATATGACGTAACTGTAAGAGACACATTTCACCATCAAAGAACAAAAACAAAACATGAGAGGGAGGCAAACGTATTACAATAGCAAAATGCTTATTAAAAAATGCACAATAGCAAAACGTACAGTTGTTAGGATGTCATCTAGCTTGCTAAAATGTGATCAAGCAAATAATTTCATCTTAATATAGTGCAAGAAAGTAGAAAACAGAAAGAGTGACCTGCAAAGATCCATACATTTTTATTAAGAGATACGGAGAGAACTTAATTGATCATATTGTTCTTATTTTTATGTTTAATTACTATGGATAACAAATAGCATTATCATCATTAATTTGGAAATTGGAATCACACTTGGCATACATTAACAATTGGCATGTCAGATTTATGCAAATAAGCATCTAACTGCAATGGCAGACATACCCTTGTATTTATATGTGGATTTCTCGGGACTAGGAATTTATGACTCATCCTCTCCCTAACAAGATATAGAGGTTCAGGCTTTCAACTTACTTTTTTCAGTATGTTCATGCATTATCATTTATCCCTTCTATCAAGATTTGTTGACAATCCCCCTCCCCCCCCCCTTCAAAAAGCAGACAGAACAGAAGTATGTTCGCCATGGAATCATGGAATGTCTTAAGCTTGACATAGATTCAAGAACAGGAGCAATTTGTGTTAATAAATTGTGTCTTCTCTTTCATTCTTATCAAACTTGACGTGTTTGCCTTTGCAAAGGAAAATAATTCAATGATGGCATAAATAAGTAAAAATGTTACCTCAGCTTACTTGTATAGAAATCCATAGCTAATATGTTTGCCTTTTGCACAGTCAGCATGACAGCACCCATGCAGTTCTACAGGATATGTAGGAAAAAAAAAATTTAAAAATCAGAGATCATATACAGTGCACATAAAACTCATTAGCTTGTAAAGAAAACTGTCCAGATATCCTAATGAAGGGCATAAGCAATTAAGATCTTTCAACAGTGTAACAACTTTTCCCTGCTTGAATGCTGTGTCCTATGGAAGTTGCAATACAGTGCCGGGGTTATCTATTATCATCAATGTCAGAGTAAGGTGTGAAAAACAATTAGCAGTACCTTTTGGGCTATAAGCTCAATAAGTTGCATTAGAAACTTCCCCAGTCCTTTTCCCTGGACACGAGGCTCAAGCTGTAATTCATACACGTAAAGCACTGGTATCTCTTCCAAAATAAAGCGGTACTGTACAAATCCAACTAAGGGGCCACTATCTTCAAGACAACTAGTCAAAGTGTCTTCTGAAGTTGTCGTTGCTGTCATCTCATCAGCATTTGAATTGGTGACCTCATGCACAAATATATAACATGCTTCAGGGGAAACCATTTCTCTACGCTTCACCTTTTCTTCCTCTGGCCACTCTGATCCATACGGTCCCTCCATATTTAGCTGCAGTTTGGGGACAAACAAATCAAACACTTTTGTTAGCTTATCCATTAATTCCATTTCAATTGGATAATATGGATAAGCTAACAAAACCAACGGCGAACACTATTTTTAAGAAAAAGAGATTCTCCAACTGATCATAGTAAAGCATAAATTATGAAAAAGAAATCAAAGTTTCAGTAAACAAATTCTTCATTAATTCTAATTAATCACATTGGTGCATTCTCAGAACAAAAACAAAGCTAGACAACCAAGAACAAAAGGAAAAAATTGACATATTTTCCCCCAGATATAGTATAAACATCTGTAAAAAAGTATATACTTCATTCAGCTAATTCTAGTATATGTTTTACCTTAAGGATACTCTGAATATAATGCTTAACAGGTGAGGAAAGTTTATTGCCATGTCCTGACTTCAAACACACAGAGAGACCTAGAAATCAGGTTCAAAATACACACTAAGAACTAAGAAGCAACCAAAACAAACACAACACCAATATTATCACATTCCTATACTGACATATTGAGAAAAATACACACTAGCACAGCTTCCATTGACTGTTTTATCAATTTAGTGCACTTTGGTTCAACTTAAATTTACGAGAAAAAAATATTATAGGCTATTTTGATGAAAAACTAAGTTACTCCTCAAAACACACACTTAACTTTATTATAGTAATATTCAATGTTTAAGTTAGTTACCGATTTATTCAGGAAGTTGACCGTTTACTTGTAAACTCAGCTGCTATTTCTTGAAAATGAATGCTATTTCTGTTCTTCTTTGATGCCATTACAGGTATGGTACTGGACTTGCATCTAGTGTTCTATTTTTAATTTTATGACATCTTTTCTATTGCTTATCATTAATTAGATTCTGTGGCTATGCTTTTACTTTGTATAAGATCAAGTGTTAAAGTATTGTGTTTCAAGCTTATTTATGAATAAGGACTTCTCAATGAGCCACTATGAAAAATTTCCCAAGCTCTCTAACCAGCATATCTGTACTTGAATCTCAATTCTTTTGGTGGAAAAAGTTAGCTCATTTTTGTTTGGAAAGACACCAATGTGGTGTATAATAATCTTAATAGTTATGCTGTTATGGCCTTTTGCTAAAAATTTGTGAACACAACTTTTGTTCATTATGGAAAAAAATAATATATATGTATGTATATCTAATCTGGTAACTAGGTGCAGAGCGAGTGAACTGACCTAATCAATCTCTTAACTGATCTATCCACACGATACAAATTCAAAGTTGTTACCGTTAATGTGGAAATGGCGAAATTCTGGGAAAGAAGCGAGGTGATCTTTCATTCCGCGTGCTGATTTGATGAGTTCTTCAAATGCTTTCTTCTTGGCGAGTACCTTCAAAATGGAACCAAGTAAACATGGTTTCGTTCGAATTCACAAACTCTAGCAGAAACGAAATAGGTCATAACTAAAATGACGGTGTTTTCACCTTACCTCACTGCGTTTCAGCCTCTTCTCTCTGATAGGGGCGCTGTTGTCGCCGGCACTGCCTGGACGGCGTCGTTGCAGGGTCTCGGACTCCATTGCTGGTTACACCTCTATTGAAGTGGTGTATCGATGAACCGCTTTGTAAAACAATAAAATTTTCAACCTACTTGCCATGTCATCCCGCATGTGTAACGCACGTGATTGTTTAATGGGCATAAATGTTTATAGATTTTTGCAAGAAGATCCTTACATTGTAACTTCAATAAATATATTTTCCCCAAAATTTTATATTTTTAAATAGTCACCACCCTTTGAGTTTTTGACCATGATAGGACCACCGTCGCTATGCCTTAAAACAGCTCGTTAGCTTTTCACTTTGTTACAACAATGGCACGACCGTCACCAAAACCATTGTCACTGTCGTTAACTTACCACCGACGGTGAGTGACTCTCACCATAACTCTTGAGTAATTAGTTACTCAAACTGTTTGTCAGCAACGTCACCATTGTGACGTCCTCCTATCATCAGTGATTTTCTCTGACCTTGTAACCACCATTTTGACTAATTGAATGTGACTCTTGTACCCTCCCACGCTGTTATTTGCAAAAACCATGTTATAAAAATATTTGAGCTATCAAAAATTTGTTCCAAGTGTTTGAGAGGATGTCTGACTTAAAGGTGAATTTTAACAAAAGTTTATTGGTAGCAATCAATGTTAATAAGCAGTGAGTTGATGAATGAGCTTCTTTTTTGGGATGTAAATCAGGCTCTCTGCCTTTTTGTTACTTGGTTTTGTTGGTTGGTGCAAATTATAAAAGACTAAATGTGTGGAAACCTGTTGTGGATAGGGTTTGTTCGAAGTTGGCTTCTTGGTCATTGTCTACTTTGTCCCTTGGTGACCGCGTTGTCCTACTGAAATCTATCTTAACATCATTGTCAATCTACTTCCTATCCATCTTCAAGGCCCCTTCAGGGGTTCTCAGATTGGTTTATTAAAAACTTACAAAAAATGGTGAGAGATGGAAAAAAATACTTTGTTTTGGATGGACAATTGGTTAGATAGTAGTCCTTTGAATATTTCCTTTAAAAGATTATTCTCCCTTGCTGTTAATAAAAATGCTACTATATTTGATATGGGAGAATGGAGGGAGGGGAATGGGAGTGGAATTTTAGATGGAGAAGGTCTTTGTTTTTGTGGGAAGAAGATTTGCTTAATAAACTATGTGGAGAGATTGACCATTTACTTTTACAGGTTGATAAGCAAGACTATTGGAGGTGGATTCCTGATTAAACTTATATCTATTTTGTTTGTTAGCATATACATTGCTATATTCGTCTGATGGGAATTGTGATGACCACTATTCGAAAATCTGGAACAAGTTCGTCCTTTCAAAAGTCAGTGGTTTTTCTTGGCAACTTCTACAATTAAGGTTGCCAACAAAAAAGATTCTTATCAAAAGGGGCATTTTAATTCCAAATTCTCTGTGTATTGGTTGTAATGTTGTTGAAGAGTCAGAAAATCACCTCTTCTTAGAATATCCCTTTTTCTCTTAGATCTAGTGTTGAATAGCTTTTTGATGTGAGATTAATATTACTACAAGTAACAATTGCTTAAATCATTTTCTAATCTTTGAAGGCTAGTGAATGGTAGTGCCAAGGTGAAGGCATAGGTGGCATTTAATTTAGTTTGATGTGATTTGGACTATTTGAAAAGCTAGAAATGATGTTATTTTGAGTAGCAAAAAACAAAATATAAATTGCATTCTATATTTACTACAGTTATTATCATGGTTATGGTTGAAATCTAGATGTAAATATTTTTGTTTTTCTTTTGGACAATGGTTTTATGATCCTTTTGCTTGTTGTCATTTGTAAACATTATCTTTTTGATTCTATAGAATGCTGAATTGGTGTAGCTCTTTAAGTTTGTAATATCTTTCTCTTGGTTGTGCACGACTAGTTTGTTTAATAAATTTCATTTGTTGAGAAAAAAAGGTGTCATTAAAAAATAATGAACTTGAATTAAACTAAATGGGTAACTATAATGGACATCAAATAAAGTCGGTTTAAGGGGATCATTCAATTATTTAATTCTTTAACTTCCATAAAAATTACTAGTTCTACCTTAAATCTAAAAATATTTTCAATTCTCATTTTAAAGCATAATTTTATAGTAAAACTATTTTTAATACTACTTTTAAAATTTAATACACTTAATATATTATTTTTAAAAATCTAGTTGTATCAATAATATATTTTTATTTTACTCTACTTAATTTATTCTTTTCAAATAGTTCTATTTAACTTTATTTTAAGAAATGAAGGTATCACGCGTCTTATAAAAATTATTTTTGTAACTGTTTGAGCAATAATATAAAATAGCTATAATGTAAAATTATTTTTGTCACACACAATATAACAAATATCATTAATTAAATAATTTTTTAAATAAATTATAAATATATAAATAATTTTTTAAATATAACGTCTCTAACATAGTAATTATTAGCCCTCTTGCATATATATTAACATCTTCCTTACCTTACTTAAAAGGTTACTTGATTCCTACAAAAAATAAAGATGAAAAATAATGCCTTAAAACTCCTTGTTTTGATTATAAGTATAATATTCATTTTTTTTTACACACATTAACACGTATGAATACAAAAATATAAAGGGAAAGAGTGGGTTTTACCAATTTGAGCGTTCAATATAGGCTAAAAATTTGAATAAAATAATATAAATGAGTTATGAGTGGGTTGTAATTTACTATTTTAAGATTTTTTTAACTTGTACAATATTATCTAGATTAAAAACTTAAAAATAAAAAGTTTTTGTTGAAATTTTTTTTAATATAATTGTGTTTGATATATAATTAATACTATATTTTATTTTTACTTTTAATTTTTTAACCTATATAATATTGTACAAATTAAAAAAATTCATATTATTAATTGGGAAGGGATCAAATGACACCGATATAAGTTACACCAACTCTTATACCGGTTAATAACTATTTGTCGAAGATTTTTTTCACGAAATTCACTGTTTTGGATTGAATTTACTTATCATATGATATAGATCATGTCTACAAAATATATGAAAATAACAAGCGTTTTGATAGATTACAAAATAATTTCAGAATAATGTGAAATTTTGTAGACATAATCTATACAATAAGTAGTTTCAATCCAATAGTGAGTTTTATAAAAAAAAATTCGATTAATAATTTATTAACCAATATAAAAATTAATGTAATTTATATCGGTGTCATTTCATCCTTCATGTTATACATTAGTGAGTGAGAGTGTCGTTACTATCGCGTGGCCTCGTTGTTATTGTTTTCTCTTTTTTGTTTATTTTAATTTAATAAGAAGTTGTGGCAGCCCTTGTGGTTGTGGGACATATCTTTCAAAAAAAAAAAAAAAGCAGCAGCCGCCACTCCTTTTCATGTGTTTTTAACAAATAGAATGTTACATCAAGTCCTGTGACAATGTTATTAAACCTGAGTCGAACCAACCGACCCGATTAGTTGGCCCTGACCCGTCAAATCAGAATAAACCGAAAATAAGTGTAGGAATGCAACAAGCAAGCTTCAAACTTGTGACCCCTCCTACAACTAAAGCTCACTCTATCACCAAGTCAACATGAATCTTTTGATAAAAATATGTTACCTATTACATATATTATTCTGATTTTAAATAAATACTCACTCCATCCCTATATAGGACTCATACTGGATTGAATAACACATTAACCTCAGCAGTTCAAGTTAAATCAAACTATTTTTTTGAGTTGGATTGGGTGATTAGGTTGGTTTGAATAGAGTCTTATAAAAACGGAATAAACAATTTTTTAGAGGGTCTTACGTATAGAGACAGAGGGAGTAAATTGATGTATGAATGATTTTTAATTTCAATACTATAATTTCTGTTTTTTAAAAAATTAGCGACAGCTCTACCTTCGTTGCTTGGCCGTTGCTAACTCCTTCTTAGAAACGGTTTTGACCCTCGTTATTTTTGGTCATTCTTGTAGTGTTTTTACAAATAAATACTCAGACACACTTTAAACTAAATTTTCAATATCTAGACTAAATTCTCATGCCAAAGTTTGAACTTTAAATCTTCAATCTCCTAAGCCTTAAAGACTTGATAAGTACATTCCTTTGTTTTTCTTTATATTTGCTACATTCCTTATATATGTATATATATGACATATCTAGTGAGAAAGAGATTTTTTTATGTGAGAGTGAGAATGATAAATCTAGACCGTACAATCTTATATAAATTGCCATGCTTTAAAGTTTTAAAGTTGATATTAAAACAAAAGCATCATGTGAATTTTTTAAAAAGTTGCTGCACTTCATTAAAAAAATTTAATTATAGATTGAATGGTAGAGATTTATTCCTCCTACTTTCACATAAAAAACCATTTTCTCACTTTATATGTCACATATATATATATATATACGCCATAACTTTTTATACACGTTGAATTTTATTAATCCAACCATTGAATATATGATATTATCTTAAAAATTATATATACCAAATTTTAGATTATTTGGATATATATAGCTATGTAATTTTGAAGTAGAAATTTACTTATATTTTAAATAACATGTTTTACGTCAATATGTGTTATTCAAATGAAGTACTAAAAAGATTTTAAATGATATGAAATTTTGTTAAGTTGATCTACACCATATAAACTTTCATTTCAAAGGTTGGATTAGTAAAATTCAATGTTTATAAAAAGTTGTTGCCTATGTTATTTTACTAACTTGACACTTGATGTCATTTAAGACAATGATATAACTTATATCAACTTCTACACTGGTTAATAACTATTTATTGAACATTTTTTTCACGAAACATACCGTTGAATTAAAATTACTTATTATATAAATCATATCTACGAAATTTCATATCATTCAAAAAATTATTTTTTACTCCATTAAAATAATTATTATTTTGATATATTTTAAAACTATATTTTATGTTTACATGAGTCTTTTCTTCATCTGAGAAAAAAAATAAAGGAATAATTTCAGATTTATACATACCAAAGAAAGGAGTATAGCAAGGAAATGAGAATGATAAACAAGCCTTATTATTAGGTTGGGAAATTGACGAGGTAAATAAACTGACAGAAATGATAAAGAATGTTAATCTGAATACAAATTGTGATGATACATAGAGTTGAAAGTGAATATTTACTATTTAAAAAATATAAATATATAAATGTGTTGTGTTGGTATTTTTAACACGTGTCTAGAATGGTGTCGTGTTATTCTCTACTTTTGATCTTTTGGTTTTATGACGGTGACGCTTTTTTCTTGATCAGAGGTTGATTCCACGAAAGACTCCTCCAACTCCTTTCCCATACTTTCTACCTGCCACAAGTTAAGTTAATTCAAATTAAATTAATTACTCTTCTTAATTTTTCTTAATCACATCTAATTAAGACCATAATAATCTTTCAACGCTGATCAAGTTTTATCAGCTTGTGCAATTGGCCTTCTAAATAATTGAAAGTAATTATTTCAACATGTGATAACTAATAATAATTCAGCGCAACAGCCGCAACTTGATATTTCTTAATTATTAAAGTATATACTCTAAAATATGCCTAACTAGGAAAGTTCATCATATATATCATTATTGTTAATAAGTTAAAGACTTACACAAATTTTTACATTTCTTTATAATATTTCGTCAAAGTTATTTTTCATTAAATTCACTGTAATATTAAAACTAATCATATTTACAGATTTGTTATTTTCATATACTTAAAAACTATATTTTACGTTAATTTTTAATATGTTGAGTACTAAACGATTTCAGATTGATGTGATATTTGATAGAGGTGATCTATAAGATAATTAGTTTCAATCTAATGGTGGATTTTGTGAAAAATAACTTCGACAAAATATTATAAAGAGATGTAAAAATTGATATAAATGTAGTTGATGTCAATGAATCCTAACCTATTATTAATATATTAATATATATAGGAGACTTCTCATATTGTGCTTGATTATAAGACTCAGTCGAGTCACATAATAGAAACGTAGCTATAAGATAATTCATCCTCGGATCAAATTAATTATCCGCCACTATAACCAAAGGAAAAAATGTCAAATAATTTTTTAGTCACTTTAGAACTGACACATTCCTTTTAGTTGATGTAAAAAAAAAAATTTATTTTGGCTCAATAATTATATATTTTATAGGGACAAAAACATATTTTATTTTAATAAATAAGATTTAGATATCTAAAATTTAAAATATTTGTTTGAACAATCCAAATAATGGAGATTAAAATTAAATTAACTAACCTTTTCTAATGCATCTCCTGCATTTTCAGCCTGTTTGTCAATTTTTTCAGCAAGTTTTTCAACAAACTGAACAGCATCACGAAATTTACCCTGAGGAAGATTCTTGACAACTTCTTCTGCCATTTTGTCCACACCTTCTGCCACATCTTCTACCATGTCTACTACTCTCTCTGCTTCGTCTATTGTTGTTTGTATTTTCTCTACAACCAACCAGAGCAAAATTTTGATGCTCATCATCACAAATGAAAATCTTGGGACTAATTAGTGCAAATAAATTAATAACAAGTTTCAAATTATGGTTGTAATTGGATCATGGTCACAAATGCTTTGCTTTAAATATGTTGTTATTGTGTAGACTGTAGAGTGCAATTATGATTTAATATAATTTTAATTCGGTGCATATTAAATTAAAGTTAAGTTAAATATAAACTTGGTTTATTTAAGTGACATACACTTACGAATTAGTCCCTATATTTAAAATTGCTAACTATCCATCCTTACGTGAAATAATTTTTACAAATAGCTTTTGTTATTGAGGTGGGAAATGGAGTTTCTCGTTTGTCTTCCATTTTATACGCATATAGGGACTAATCTGCAAGTAAGTATCATGTATAAGAGCTAATCCAGAAGCAAGTATTATGTATTAGGACTATTTTGCAAGTGTCCTTACTGTCAGAATGGAGCTTCGTTTGCTTTTCCGGTACTCAAAAATAAATGGCATGGACTTATTTCTAAAAAAATATTTCAGATAGGGATTGATTATTAGCGTTTTTAAGTATAGAAGTTAATGAATAAATGTGTGTCGTATAAGGACTACTATGTATTTTAACCCTAAATTAACTAAATTATGATATTACAACTTCATTTGAAACCTTGCAAATAAAAAAAATTCACTTGGATCTCTTCTAATTAATTACCTTTGAATTGTAACAAAGGTCCCCATTTGCCCCTTGTAATAAAGGACAAAAGTATGGTGGAAATTGTTCCAAGGATCCAAGCATTCCTGCAACAGAATGTCTTTCTTAAGTTCTTTACTAATTAAAAATTCAAATTAAAGTCATGCTATTTGATAAGAAATAATTATCACACAAATTAAGAGTACGTTTTAAAATGATTATTTTTAAACATATATTAGTTTGTTTCAAAATCACAATTGATTATACTAAGATCAATGATAGTTAGTGTTGAAAATCATGGGTGGTTAAGCAAAGAAATTTGATCATGCAAATTTCACGAAATAATATTTATATCTAACATGACTATATGTTAAAAAGGAAAAAAAAAACTTAGCAAAAAAAAGAAGAAAAAAAAAATCATATCAAACATCATTTCCTTAAACTATAAAGATGTGGAAATGTTTTTTCTCAAAGAAAAAAAATAACTGTTCATATATGTTTTAAAATTCTTTCAAAAAGCTGATCACAATAAACAATTATTTTATCAAAATAAACTGAATTAAATCAATCACATAGGCTTTTTTTCATGGGCATAAATAATATTAGAAGGGGTAAATTAGTAATTACCAGTGACCAGGAAATGGATCAGAAGGAGGAGGGCTTCCAGGTGTTATGTTGGAGCAGACAACCATGTTCCTGCATGAAGGGGTACAAACGTCAAACTCAAATCTTAATTATGATCTAACACATACATATATTCCCTCTGTTCAATCTATTGTGACTGTGATTTAAGATTTTGACACAATAAAAAAAAATATTTAACACATAATCTTAAAAAATAAATTATTTAATTTTTTCATATATCATTTCACTTTTGTAATTAAATTTTTCTCTAATTCTTAAATATAGATATTATAACTTCTTTTCCATACTTAACAATAACTCTATTTTCTTCGAGGTATAATTGGGAAAAAGAAAAATTAATATCATCATTAGAATCATATAGTGATAAATAATTTAAAAATAATTAAAATGATAGTATCGTGCAACAGAGAGTAATACTAGTTAAGATTTTAATTATTAATTATACTTACATCTTTTTTGTGGAGTAGTTGTTATTTTGAAAAATTCTGAAACTGAGGTTCTGTTCTGGAACAGAGAAGCAGCGATTGTGTTTGGTTATGGAGTTGAATCGAAGATGATGAAGAGTAAGATGATGAGAAACCTTTGAAGATTCACATGATGATGTACCAAATAAGCATGTAGAAACCTTTAATTTGTTTGCCATAAGAAAATGTGAATCTAGTTAATAATATTATTCTCAACGATCACAAGTTATTAAGAACAATGATGTAAAATTATAATAATGAGATCAAATTGATGAGAATGGTGGATTTGGTAAGAAGATTCAAATAAATTTATACTACGAAGCTGGCAAGTGGACACAGACAAACTATATTGAAATGGCAATACTTTTCAATTATTCCAATTATTCTAGCATAAGCCATATTTATTTAATTTATGCATAAAAACAAAAATTATTAGTTGTGTCAATTATTTTAAAAAGATATATGATATATCTATTATACCATGTTTTGATTAATGCGTTTAAAAATAATAATGTTTTTGACAGCTTTAATAAAACAAAACAATAGTCAAAGTATTTACTCATAAGAGAAAATAAAGAAAATAATAATAAAAAAATTATAATAATTGTGTAATTCCTTATAAAAAATATCATTAAATTCTTCTAAAAAATGATTTATAAAAAAAAAAAATAGGAGTGAGTAAGTATTAGGAATATGTTGCACTCTTTCTTAATAGTTCAATTTTATTTTCAAGTCAGGTCATAAAAAAATATAAAGACTTAATTGTACTTTTTTTTTTATTTCTAATTTAGGTTTCATACAATTTAATCTCCCTAAATTTAGTTACTCGAATTTTATCCTTTTCAAAATGTTTAAATTTTATGCCCTTAGAATCTTTTTTATCCGGTAATTCAACACGCTGTTAGTGTCATCACAATTTATTAACGTATTTTATTGCACTTTTTGTCCCCATACTTTAAAATTTACTCGAATTTTGTCTATTAATTTTAAAATGCTTCAATTTCGTGCACATTGGAGGACTCATAATATATAAACCTATAGTTGGATTGATTTTCACATATGATTTCATGCCTATTGCATCGAACATTGTGTTTTTTTTTTAATACATATTACTCATTTTTATCCCTGATTTGTCATAAGTTGGTAGCAACAAGAAGATTAATTGAATTCCTGAAGTTTTGGAGCCCTTTTTTAAGGGTTTAATAGTTTTGGATATTGTTTTAATTTTATTTCTTATGATTCGGTGTGACTACTTTATATAACACTTACATAATTCGGTGAAATCGTATGCGTCGATTTGTTTATTATTATATCTGATGGCTGTGATAAAGTGGACCATGATCCATTTTAAAATTTGACCATGTAACTCATGGCCATATAAATAACATGCAAGATGTTGAATTTTAAAATATTGATAAGACTAGGATTAGAAATAGTTCTGACTGTCCGATTTTTGGATGTATATTTGGATTAAGGTAATAGAACCTAATTCAAAAGACAAACAAAAAAGTTTATTTTTTCATGAAAAATATATATATATTAATAAGAGTTTGATTTAGAAATTGATTTGTTAAATCTAGTTTTATTAAATTAGGTTTGGTTTCATTTACCCAAAAAAAGTCAGGTTTGTTTTTGTAACAAAAAAAATTAGGTTTTGTTTGGTCCCCCTTAAAAAAGTTAGGTTTGGCTAGAAAAATACTTCAGTTTGGACTTCTTTAAAATTATGCCCAACCGGACAAGTTGCCACTTTATTTTTCTGTCCAACAAAAATGAAAAATATAACTAAATTTTTTTTTAGATCAAATGCCTCCTTTTATTCAATTATATTAATTATATTAATGTTTTTTTTGGAAGACATACCATGTTTTTTTAACACCGGAAGATAAACAATTAAATTAATGTGAATTTTACTTTTATGATCTCTTGAACCTCCTTTATTTATGTATTTATTTAATTATTTATTTTGTTCTCCGACTTCTCTCAAGTGATAGTATTTTTCGGTATATTAGAGAAAATAAATGCACACTATAAAAAATCTCAATTATAGAGGCAGATGTTTTTTAACGATGATCAAAATCTCAAATACTTAAAAATATTATGATATAAACTAATTAATGCATAGTAATATCAGCAAAAATTGCTATTGTATAATAGTAGGAGAGTGCTGTTTGATTCCTTGGGACTAGGATTTGAGACTTGGGTGAGATATTTTTGTTTCTATGTTTCCATAACGTCATTATTAGCGGTTAAAAAACCGTGGGTAAACTATTTCCCTGCGGTTTATGGTATTAGTACCTCTGGTTCACCAAAACCACAAGAAACACGTTTGTGGTGGACAAATTAGCTGCAGTTGTGCAAACCTCCAGAAAATCCTTTAGTGGAGGTTGTAACCGCAGGTAAAGCCAAAAATAATTGTTGTTAAAACTAGTTTATTTTGTAGTGACATTATATAGTAGTATTGTTATATATATATATATATATATATATGGGGTATGCTAACGTATACCCATCTATTTTATAGAAGGAGTGTGTTAGCAAGTTATACCTTTTTGGTGTATTTTAAAAAATCTAGTTATAACTTGCTAATGCACTCCTTCTATAAAACAAGTGGGTGTACGTTAGCAAACTCCTATAGGGCTTGCTAACGTACACCCACTTATTTTATAGAAGGAGTACGTTAGCAAGCTACACCTTGTGGGTGTATTTTAAAATTTCAAGTTATAGCTTGCTAACGCACTCCTTCTAAAAAGCAAGTGAGTGTACGTTAGCAAACCACATATATATATATATATATATATATATATATATATATATATATATATATATATATATAAAAGAAATAGTATTGGTAGTATTGTATCAACTATGCTATTTTTACAATTAGACGTTTTATCAACACTTAATGAAATTTCCAAGTGTTAAAAAATTGAAAAGAAAAAAAGAATATATTATACTAGTCAGTTATGAAGGTGGAACTGTCCAAGGTTTATGCCAACAACTCATGAATTCAAAACAATTTTGGATTGGTTTGAATTAGATATGACACATATTGTAGCATCTTTATGTGAAGCTAAGTGGCACAAGCTCATAGGACATCCAAAACATTTAGCTAGATATCTTTTAAGGTAGCATATAGGAAAGATATTGTAGTGACATAGCATGAAAAGAGATATTGCTTAGTTTGTGACTAAATGCCTTACTTGTCAAAAGATAAAGTGAACACCAAAGGCCGGCTGGCAAATTACAATGCTTAGTTACCCCTAAGTGGAAATGGGAGAGTATAACTATGAACTTGTGACAGGTTTTCCTAGGGCTTTGGCCGGTGATAATTCTTCATAGAGTATCATTGACAGGCTTACCAAGTCTTCTCATTTCTTTCCATGAGAGCAAATTACCCCATGGATGAATATGCTCGACTTTGTGTAACGAAGATCGCAAGGGTCGCCAAGGAATCTTATTACACGCAAGACAGAACAAAAGTATTGAATCTTATTCATCCGATTTTCAAGAGCAGATCGAGTTTGTAACAATGACCCTGTGAAAGCCTGTGATTCTTATGAACTTATGTAGATAAACCAATAAATATATAGTAATGTTTTACTGAGGCCCATTACATCAGCCAAAATTCCATATATTCCATTCTCATACAATTGTATCAGCCAGTTTAACTCAGCCATTGGTAATCCTGCATTTTTCCTTGGATACATGATGGTTGTTTCACCAAGCATTGTATGGTTGGAAGCATAGATCTCCATTGAGTTGATTCGATATAGGGGAGAAGTCCATCTCATGTCCGGACATGGTATGAGAAACCTTCGAAAGTATAAGATTTATAAAGGAAACAATTCAAATTACTCAAGTAAACAAAAAGTTATGCAAATTAGAGGCGAAAACCTCTTGCGTTCAATGAGAAAAGTCGTGCATTTTGAAAGACTACCTCCACTATGGGAGTTGGAAAGTTAACTCAAGTCAAGAAACTTCAATCTCAATTCATTGAACCCTTCCATGTTATTGAATATGTCGGGCCTGTTGCTTATCAAGTAGCTCTCACTCCAAGTTATTAGAAAGCGGGTAAGTTCAAATTTGAGGGCAAAATTAATTTAAAGGGGGAGAATTGTAACATACCCTAAAATTAATAAGAGTATTGGTATTCATTTTAGTCCCTAAGAACTTTCATGACAATATTAAGGCTCATTTAATCAAGGGACCAAGAGGTTAAGAGATCTTCAGTTTAATCCTTCCAATGAAAAGAGGAGAGGAGGGTCCCAAGTACAATTTTACATTTTCAATTCAGGAGGTTAAGAGGATTAAAAGATTGCAATTTGGTCTCCTAACCAAATGAGAATAAAAAAGGACATCCTTGCAATTTAAGAAGTCTTAAGAGACTAACTTAACTCACTACACTCACTCCTCCCTACACCTTTTCATTCCCATACTTAGCCAAAAGAGACTACTCGCCCTTTTTCTCTCAAGAGCCCCACACCCTTCTTTCACTCTCCCATCACCATTCTCATCTTCAATCTCTTACACCAAAGCTACAAACCCACTCTCTTTTCCATGTGAAGGCCACACAACCCTCATCCTTCACTCCACCTTCATCTTCAACTTATCAACCTCATCAAAGAACAAGAGGATCCACTCACTCACCTCTCTATTTGCCTCTTAAAAACCTCCATTTCCAAAGGAGAACCCACACTCTTCACTCACCAATTCTTCATGCATGTGTTCTATTCCCCTTCTATAGTTCCACTCACAACCATTTAAAGGAGTAATTTCTCTAAAACCCTCAACTTCTCACCCTATTCCAACACTCTTCTCACTTGGGGTCTTGGCTTTGGAAACTAGAGCTCCAAGAGGTTAATGATCAAGAGAAGAAGAAGAAGAGCAAGGAAGTGGTAGACTTGGGAGCTTAAGGACCCTAAAGAGTGAAGGTTGAAAGTTGAAAATCAAGCGAGATAACCTCAAGAAAACCCCAATGGTGATAAGTTTACAAATTTAATCCCTAAACTTGATGCTCATTGGATTTGAGTGTGGTTGTGACTTGTATGATGATTGAATTGTTATTTAATTGTGATTGCTTATTGTTAGAATGTAAGGATTAAGTTTGAATGAATCAATTGATAGTGCATTTAGTGATTTGTTTGAGATTTGGTATGTTTGATTTATTGATCACTTTTCCCTATTTTTGGTAACCACATTGACTACTTAGATGGTGAAATATATTCTTGAGTTCTTTATACGAGTTGTAGAAAATCCTTTTATCTTTCAAATGCCACTGATTTAACTCAATTTGGATGTCTACAAAATTGAGACAACGCCAAATGTGGTGATGATGTGTTGTGCTATTGGTTTATAACGCAACTTTCACCTAGAAGAATCTTGATTTAGTTCATGCATTCTTAAATAGAAGTGGTCGGCATTTGTGTTAGCTTTCCAACGAGACATAAATCACTCCATTTGGATGAGTATAGCCTTATTAGATTCAAAATATTACACTGAGGAAAGGGAAAAACGCCTCTTGAGGAAAATTCCCCTCTTGCATCAGCCTGGGTCCCCTTGCTTCAGCGAGAGGCCACTCTGCTCCTTAAACTTAAAATTCGCTATTCTACACGGTATGGACTCTAAAAGATACTTTCTAGTTCTTCTAACCATTGTATGATTTAAATTGAAGGTTGATATGCTATTTTGAGTTAAATTGATCCTTTTATGCAAGTACTTAAACTTCCAAAATATAAATTAATTTGTCAGAAAATGAAACTATACAACTATTTTGAAATAAAGGAAGTAGGTTGGAAAGAAAATGTGTGAGGAAGAAAAATGGATTGAAAGAAAAGTTTGAAATTATTATTTTTAGAATTTAAGTTTTGTTTCTATTTTTCTCTCATTTTCTCTTATCCAAATAATAAAATTTACCTCATTTTTTGTGTTTTTTTCCTTTAATTTTCTTTCCTTTCATCCAAATAAAGATTTAGCATTATATACCTTTTTCGTGTGTATGTATGTATATGTGTGTGTGTATATATATATATATATAAAGGATGAATCTTCGAAGCTCTTTTGTATCATTAGATGTCTTCGTCTCAAATTGTGAAGGAGCTTTTGCTTACGAATATGCCCTATTTTTCTAATTTTCTTTGATGGGTTTAGTTAGTCAGGACTAAAAGATCTAATGATGGTAAATTGGTAATGTCACCTGAAGACTTAAAGATGGATGAGAGCGATGAAAAGATATCGACCGTTCGGCTTATAAGAAAGAACAGTTAGAGAATCAAACAATCCTCATTAAATTAAGAGGAATGGTTGGCCAAAATGCTAACAAAAGCCACAGGTATGACTTAGTGGAGAATGTGGCCTCATTTTTATTGGCCATAAAAGATAGTGGGTAGAGCGAGTTAGCCTGCAAGGCGCCATCTATAAATAAAAGAAAAGACTTTTGTCCAAGGATTGAAACACATACAAATTGATAACCTCAAAGAGCCTGAATGATCCATAGAGCTTCAATGGCGACAGAGACATCGAAACAATATAGTCCGTACCACTTAGGAGTAGTTGTGGCTTAGCTTTCAAACTATCTTGTAACATCATTTCAATTTTGATTCAGTATTGCACTTATGACTTGCATCACTACACTTGTAAATCGTTACTTGTGTGATGGTCTTTGTTTTTAATCTTGTTTTACTATTAAATGCGTTTGTAGTTGACTCTGCTTTTATCTGGTTATTGAATACATTGTATGATGTTTTTTATTTCAATTACATTGTGTGAATTGGCTTGAAATATACGACTAACTCTTTGCCAGTTAGACTCAACAATTAGACGTTGTAAGCACATGTCATTCGAGATCCCTTTAAGGAAGTGATCCTTTTTCTCCAATTCAGGTCAAGAACAAAATGAGACTTGTGAATTCTCTTTGGGTCCTTCGTAACTTAGTGAAGGGGGACTACTTAGCAATTTTGTAAAATTGCAAGTTAGTCCTTTTTCTTACCTTTGGTTCCTTTATATTAACTCTTAATTGTTGGTATTTAGAATTTAATTAGCGTATACCACAATTAAATAACCTTAAACATCATCACTAGTAAATTGGAGATATTACACAACTGGTCCACTCTAACACTTAAATAGAACAATTTAATCATTGCCACAATTTAAAACTTTGGCTCCATCATATCCTACGCTTGATATGAAACACAAGAAAATGGTGACCCTTTTCTAATTAATTGGAAGGTGAGATTTCTATCTTTATTACCCTCTATTATGGTTGATATCTTCAACGACTTAATTCTATTGAACTCACTTATGGTAGCCCTTTTCTCTATGACGTTTTTTTACTCATTTAATAATATCCAATCCAACATATAGGTAGCTTTGTTCGTAGTCAACTCTCAATAAACGTATCAATTATTAAAACTTAAATACATGAGGAGAATTCAACTCAAAAGACTAGTCTATTAAGTAAAAGAGCCTCATAATTTAAGTACGGGTTAGCAAAACATGGTAGTTTATCAAACCATATAAATATCATGTAAGAAAAGTTGAGAATAAAAAAATCTGACATATTAAACTTATGATCTAGTGATTCAAATCACTTGACTCACTATAGTGTCTTGTGTTCCCCACTAATCAAACTTGACACATTACTAAAAATGCATAACTAACATGAAAAAAAATATTACTTATTGATGATGTATCATGTTTCAATTCTTGGGCACCATTGAGACATCAAAGATTATTTCAATCCACGACCTACTCTCCAATAGAGAGGGGGAAAAAAAAAGCTTTTAGATATATACATGATGCAGTAACAAAAGCTTGAGTATTGAACTCTTTCAAATGTACTTCATTCCAAGTTGTGTGGGGATTTGTATCAAACCTTTTCTGCTTTTTTTTTGCTTCTTTTTTTTTTTTCCTACATCCCCAACTAACTTGATTCTTCAGAGATAAAACCTCGTCAAAATTCATCTCTTTTCTTCCTGTTTCTGCCTTGTCAATGTTCAATCTCCAATTTGACCCAGCATGGAAACAATTGAACGTTGCTCCAAAATGCTGAGACCACAAAAGACATCATGTTACTGAATTCTGGCTATGTTCATCTTTAGTAAACTGAAAATTCTAGTAATGAAGAGTTGAGTTTAGATTTTAGACTCATGTAACCTCTCGTAGATACAATCCTTCCATTACAGGAGAATGATCTTTTCATACATATTGGGTTCATATGCAAACACTCTTCAATTGACGATCGCCGCAATCTAAGATCTGAATTCTCCTGAACTAGACCAAGAACACTGCCACAAGCCAATTTAAGATCACTTGAAATACACCCCATCTCTGTTTGAATCTCATCATTGAACACTCTCTTCTTAAAATTTGATTCATCAATAAACTCCAATGCTTCATTTTGTTCCCCTGTTTCACCTCTGTTTTCAAATTTTCCATTAACAACTAGACTGCTACTTAACCCACCATCTTTCCAAGAATTCTCCAAAAGGGTCTCTTGATTCCTTCCCAAATTGATAAATTTTTGCTCTGATGAATCTATCTCTGTTTGAATCTCTTCATTTAATTCTCTCTCTTTGGAATTTGATTCATCATTAAACTCTAAAGCTTCACTTGGTTCCCCTGTTCCAGCCCTGTTTTCAAATTCATCATTGATAACCAAATTGCTACTTAACCCAACATCATTCTGAAAATTCTCCAAAAGAGTCTCTTGATTTCTCACCAAGTTGGTATTTTCTTGCTCTTCCAAATCAATTTCTGTTTGAATCTCATAATTCAACACTCTCTCTTTCGAATTTGATTCGTCACTAATCTCTAAAGCCACACTTGGTTCCCCTGTTCCACCTCTGTTTTCAGATTCTTCATTAATAACCAAATTGCTACTTACCCCACCATCATTCCTTGAATTCTCCAAAAGGGTCTCTTGATTTCTCCCCAAGTTGGTATTTTCCCGCACCGTCGAACCCAAATTCGACACAGCAGGCTCCGGAGCAACCGTGTTAGAGACAATCCCGGCGCGGCAAAGCGGACAATTGGTGTGAGATCTCAACCAAGGGTCAATGCAAGGAATATGAAAAGCATGGTTACACTTTGGCAAGAGTCTTAGAGTCTCATCTTCGCGAAACTCGTTCAAACACACCGAACACTCGGTTCCTTCAATCAACCCCTCATTCTTTCTGTACTTACAAACCGTGATCGAATTTATGACAGATTGTTGCAATCCAACGGTTGTGATTAGCCACACAGGGTGATCAACTTGGTTAAACTCCTCAGAGTTATCAGAATCAGTGGGAACATAAACAGAATCGTTCACTCTCCACCCACACCAATCAGCATAACACTTCATTTTCACCACATAGAAACCAATAACAACAAAAATGATAATGAAAAAACAAACAAGGATGATCAAGTAGGAAGATACATGATTAACTTGGTCAGAATGTGAATTTAATGGTGGTGGTGGTGATAAATAGTAATCTGGAGTAGAATAACAGTTATAAGGGCATGCTGGGTCACAGAATCCATAACAATCTTGGGTTTGGTTTGAGGTAGTTTCTGAAGGAAAGAGCTTTCTGTGTTTCTTCGCCATTGAAGATTTTTGTTTAAGAAGAAATAATGTAGGGACAGAAATGAAATGAAGGAGAATGGGATTGTTAGTGAGAAGTGGGGTTTTGTTTGAATTAAAAGAGAAGAAATGTTTTTTTTTTTGGTTTGATTTGTTTTGATGTCTCTTTCGAAGGTTTAGGAGAGTCTTATGGTGTTGGTTGTGTTTGGTAATCGATAATAAGTTTGAGAGAAGCTTCATACCTTACTGAGTTTATTTTGTTAGGTTATTGAATTAATTAAATTAAACAAGTAATAGTAATACAATAAATTAGATTAGTTCAGGTCTCACCAAATGGAAGTTTTCAGATTAGTTCAGACATCAATTAGATATGTTCATTTCATTTTCATGCAACCCTTGCTGAGATTTATTTGCTTCTTCTCGGGAATGCTTTCTTGCACTACATTTTGGGAGGGTCTCTTATGGATATATATTGTATATATATAGTTGGGTTGACACTAATGTGTTAAAATTCTCAAATGACACTGCGCATAACTTTTTATAAAAAACGAATTTCGTCAATTCAATCAATCAATTGAAAGTTTATATAATGTAGATCAACTATGCAAAAATTCATACAATTTAAAAACTATTTGATACGTTATCGAAATGTTTTGCTTGAACATCTAATATATTATTTAAAATACAAGTAAATTTCATTTGTTAGATTACATTGGCGTCATTTGAACCCAACTTTTATATATATATATATTACTTTGATTCTCTCGTGTGTGTTTTTTTTTCTCATATTCCTTTTGTTATGAGAATGATAGACACCACTAAGAGCTTAAGAGTTTGTCAGTTTAAACTTAAAATTAATTAATTATTTTTATAAATAAAGAATTGAATATTTTTTTAAGTGATTATCATAAGAATTAGAAGTTATGTATGTTTGGCTACAATAAGAATGATCAGATTTTCTGCTTATTTTGAGAAACACAAACAAACAAACTAAATTTTTTTAATTATTTTTTAATTAAAATAAATACTTATTTTACCAAATAAGCTGAAACAAACCAACTCTAAATAATAATATGACACAGTGAGACACACCATCATTTATTAGAGTTTTTTGTTCAGCCTGTGTTTTACTATTCTCTATTATAATTAGCATTTAAAATCCGTTTGTTTAAACTTAAAAATAGTTTATTATTTTTATAAGTTAAGAATTGATTATTTTTTAAGTGATCATAAGAATTAGAAGCTATGTATGTTTGACTACAATAAGAATAATCAGATTTTTTTGTTTATTTTGAGAAACAACTTGATACATACTTCTCAAAATAAAAAAAAATCTAATTATTTTCTGATTTTGATTATTTAGATAAATACAAACAAGCATACTAAAAATTTTTATAATTACTTTTTTTATTAAAATAAATACTTATTTTATCAAATAAGCTGAAATACACGGGCTCTTATACCTATTCGATGAGTTGCACCAAAAAAATTTTAAACACTTATTTCTAAAAGAAAAATCTCACCAAAAATTTTAAATAATGAGTCAACTAAGATGTGTTTTGATTAGATGAGATTAATTGTGAAAATAAACTGTGAAAAAATCTATTGTGTGAGACATAATCGATTTTTGTTTGGATATATTTGCTGTCAGAAGTGATTTTTAAGATAATTTTAAGCCGTGAAAAGCGATTTTAAAGCTTTTTGAAATAATGTCTAATTTTTGGGTGAAGGACAATTTTTTTTTTCTTTTTTTAAAAGAATAATCAAAAGCTTTTTTAAGTGCAAATTACAACTATTCAACGTATGTTTGGAAAAAATCTAATCCAAACATGCTCTAACCATGTATTTAAAAAATATTATTAAAAAAATTATTTAAAACTGGTGATAATTTATGAATAATTTATTAAAATTATTTTTAACTTTGTAGTTATATTATGTTTTGGTCCGTGACTTTATAAAATACCTGAATCAGTCTCTAATTTTGAACTCCGTAGGGTGGCACGTTATTTGACAAACAGGGATTCACGTAAGCAATTAAACGACGTCGTTTTGTTTAATTTCTAAAGTTAGACAATATTTTAAGGGCAAAAATTGGGTTATGTTATAAGTGATATGAAAGACTAATTAAATGGTCTGCTTTGAGATTAAACAAAATAATTTAATCGCTTACGTGGACTCGTGTGTGTCAAATCATATGTCATGTAGGCACTCTACTAATGTCATTTAACATCATAGACTAAAATAATCTACAAAGTATAAAGTAAATGACTAATTCAAACATTCTATAAAGTTAAAAATTAAAACGTCACGTAATTACAAAATAAAAGATTATTTTAATAAATTACTCTAATTTAATTACTCCAAAATCAACATAGTGATTTTTAACCCGATGTTCTCATATATACTTTCCTTGACTTGTTTAATATTCAAGAATACAATTTATCTAAAAGGGAGCTATTTATTCTTCTAAGAGGACAATTGTTTTTTATGTAGCTGAAAACAGCCCAAAGACTTGAATTCTTGTTTGAAGCCTATAGTTACTTTATACAGAATTATTTGTTTTCAACAATTTATGAAGGCATAAAAGGGTTCATTATTAGGACTCATTTAGACAAAAGGAATAATATCAAAACTCTCTATTAGATAATTAACTTTAGTGTGAGGAATAAGGCTAAATTTTAACTTTTAAGTCTCTTTACAAACAAAGATATTTAACTCACAACCACTATTTACTCTCACAATCTACAATCTCATTTAAGTAAAAAATTTATTTATTTTTGGTTGAATGGGGTTATGGGGCGAATAGTGAACATAGAACAAGGTGTTTATCTTATTATTGAAAATTAAAATAAATTTAAAAAGATGGATAAAAACGAAAAGGAGCTAAAATAATGTCATATTTGTTGAAGAAATGATAAGTTGGCGAGGAATCATCATTATAAAAACCAATCTCAAGAATTGAAGAATAAGATTTTAATTTTAAGGTTGCACTTTAAAAAAATTGAGAGAAACTCTCTCTCAAAGATAATTTTTACCAAAATTATTCATGAGTTAAAATATGCTCAAACAAGGGTTTTTAAAAAGCAAACCAAAAGAATGAGCTTTTCCTAAAACCTAAGCCCAAATTTAAACTATCTAAACTAACAAAGAGAATACAAAGAAAGTACAAAGAATTAAAACTCATAACAACAATTTGTTCTAAGATAGGTTGTTCGCGGTGCAGATTAGTTCGGTTTTAAAAAAATAATTGTTCGATTCGATCTTTGCGGTTTTATAACCTTATCATCTAATTGGTTTTATTTTTAAATAATATTCGAACCAATCTTTTGTAATGTGAATTATATCGATTTTTCAATTTTTATTTTATTTTTTGAAATGTTATTATAAAAAAATAGTAAATATAATAAATAAAACTTAGAGATGATACATATATTTAGTTCCATTTTTTTGTAAATTTTTTTATTCAAATATTTATATATAATACATATCTATATATATTCAACAAATACTCCAATAATATTATATTTGAAGGAAAAGTCAAACTAAAAAATAATGTTTTAAACATATAATTCTAATTTTAAAGAAAATAAGAATAATATAGAAATTTTATAAATATATGTTAGTATATATAGTTAGGTTTGAGTTGGTTCGGTTTTGATAGGAGAAACTAAAGTCCGAACCAAACGAATAAAATTATGTGATTTTTTCAGTTTAGTTATTTCAGTTATAATTTTTTGGATTGATTTTGACGGTTTATCATAGGTCAGTTTGTTTATGAACACCCCTTGTTCCAAGTCCTCTTTTATCCTCTTAATTTGTCAATAAATCAATTTTTTTACAAAAAATATATTAACCAGAAATTAAATCCTTCTACTCACACATACATATTTTTATGTGCTCGGATTGGATAACTCAAAAGTTAACCCAACACTTCATAATGCATTTATTTAAATTGACCAGTTACTCTAAAACATCTTGATTGCGAAAACCTATTTCTTTATGGGCATTACTCTAGTGTCTTCTTTTTTTCTTCATAAGTTTGGTACTATTTTTAATATAGTTTTAAATGTTTATTTAAATCCACGTTCGATAAGTACTCGTCAACTGACCAATAATATTATGCCTATTGATTATTTTCCTTTCACGTTTTTAAAATGATTCACCACAAAATTATTTTTTAAAAAAATTATAATTAAAAGTCTAGTGGTGTTAATAAGAAAATACCTTATTGATGGAGGATTGACTTGGAATGAAAATGTGAAGGCTCGCTGTCAATTTTGCAATAATGTTCACAAGGAAAATTTTAAGGTAAATGATATTTAGTGGGGCACTACTTAAGAGCCTAAATATAGTAAAAAGGTATTGGAATGTGTAATTTTTTATATTTCCGAGAGACGGGATAATGTGCTCTTATAATTATTTTTCTACTTCTAGTAACTTTATCTAGTGCCCTTAAGGCACTAGATATCAAGACCCAAATTGTAAACTAGCTGCCTTATACAGGCTTTATCTGAGATTGATTAGCTCTGGTATAATTAAATTTTAATGAAGTCACTTAAATTTTAATAAAATCATTAATTAGTAATTACATTTTTTCAATGTCTACAAATAATTTGTTAGCACTGGGGAGTTATTGGTATGAAGTCCTTATCACATCTTATTAAAGTTTGGTGAATTCAGAAATCGATCGTCTTCAAAGTTCAAAGCTCAAATCAAATTCAACCAAAGTGACACTGAACAGTTTGTGTTGGTGCAATTTACCATTCACCAAAAACAATAAATTAAAGTTGGCGCAATTTACCATTCAGTGAATCTAGAATTCAATTGTTTAAGAATAATTAGTTTTTTAGGTTTAAGAACAAGCAATCAACCGGTTGATAATTATGTCTAGTTTATCAATGTGTTGAGATTTTAATCCATGTCGATATTCGAAGTAGTATTTCTTCATCAAAACCTAGAATCTATAATCATGAATAAATTGGATTGATAAATTCAAGAATGAGAATAAATAAAAACCAAGATGAACATAAAAGAATACTATATATGTAAACTTAAAAAATCTATAAGAGTTTGAACGATTGCATTCAATCCAAAAGCATAGAATTTAGCTATACGTAGTAGTCATTAACACCAATTAGATATGAAGATTTGATAGTTGGAACTCAAAGCCATAAACATGATCGAGTTCTGGCGCTCAAGATAATATAAAATAATCAGCTTTCTTGAGATTTTTTCCTTTTTCTTCACTCTTATTTTGTGCGCTCTAATCCAATTACTTACAAAATCAAGAATTTAGGAATCAAATCTTTAAAATCAATAGACTCTTGATAAAAGATAAGTGTTTTCAATCGTTCTAGATTTAAGGAGATTTAATCAAGAGATAAACATAATCTTATTCAAAAAAAGGCATAAAATCTTTATTAAATCAATTAATATTTATCACTTATCACTCACCTTGTCTCTTAACCATATATAGGGAGGGGGGGGGGGGGTTCAATCCCTTAATGATGGGAATGAAGCGACATTTTGTGGTCACCCAATAAATTCTACATGCGAACTCAGCTTCGAAAACTACTTTTAGCGGTGGATACCTCGAGAAGAAACCAAAAAGCATGAATCAAACTAACACTTGTCTAAACGAATAAAAATGATATTTTGACTAAATATATACATCAATTGGAAGTTCTTTAAATTTGAGTCAACTGAATTTTCCTCCACTAAAGTAACTATAGCTCAACGTTACATAAAAAAGAAAGTCAGTTCCACTAGTTTAATGAGAATTCAAACATGCTCTTATCATCTTTATGTATCACCATTGTTATGAAAATCGGACTAGACCAACTGGTTGGACCGGTGGGATGAGCGGTTTGGTTAGCCCTGAAAACTGCATTGAGAAAAAACTAGTTGAATCAGGTAAAAATCAGAAGAAGAAAAATCAGTCTAAATCAGTAGGTTAATGGTTCATCCTATTTCTAAGATTTTTTTTTTAAAAAAATGACATTGTTTAGAGGCCCTTCTTCACCTACCCCTAATTTTAACTTCTCTTCCTCCGTTCTTCGATGGAGTCAAGGACTCAAGGCCAACACCTTCTTCATCTCTTCTCATCTTTTGAACCCTAACTCTCCTTCCCTCCTTGGGACATCATCTCTGTCTCGCCTATTGTAGTTGCATTGTTCGTCATCGCCTTCGCATTCTATGTCACCAAAAGCAAGAAAAGAACATAAACAAAACAAAGATGGCAGCATTGAAGAAGAGAAGTGCAACAACGACTTTTAAGAAGACACGGAAGATAGAAGACATGGTTAAGATGAAAAAGCGAACGAGAGACAAAGAAGAAGCAAAGATAGTGTAGATTGAAGAAGCAGACAAAGAAAACAAATAGAAGCACAAAACATGGTTGGGAGAAGCCGAGATGGCCATACGTGGTGTGTGTGATGTGGCCAAAGTTATTTAGGGTTTAATTTCTTTATGGGCTTGGTCTTTGAAGCATAACAAAAAAAAAAACTTTAAGCATATTTTTATCTATAATAAAACAAAAACTATTTAAAAAAATAAATCATCTCCATTCTTTTTATTTGAATCTTGTTGAATTTAAGGCATATCCTTAATTTTTTATTTAACTGTAGGTTGTATATTAATATATTTTATGGAATATGACTAGTTTAAGTAAAAATAGAAAATAAATATATATGATGAAAAACATATTAACATAGAATAAATAATAATAAAAATAGTATTTTTTAATAAATTTTGTTCGACCATGGTTCAACCATTAACCGTAAACTAATTCCTCGACCGGTTCAATTACTAGTCTGATCGCTAAAACAAAATAAGAATTTAGTGGTGAACATTTAGTGGTGATTTTGTCAAAACTGCCGCTGCTTTTCTACATATGACGGTTTTGCTGGCAATTATAGGAATCACAGTAATTTGAGGTAATTTAATTGATTTTTGTGGTGTTTTTCGTTTTTTAATTTATTTTTTCTTTAAAGCTAAATAAAAGGACAACCCTTTTTGCTTTTTTTCATTTTCCTTCTTGTTCTTCTCGTTGACACTCTTCCCTCTTTGATTTCTTTCCCTCCATTCGTTCGCTCTATTCGTCTTCTCCGTTTATCCCCTCTGTTTGTTCTCTCTGCTCTTGCCCTCCATTCCTCTGCTCCGTTCATCTCCTCTATTTATCCCCTTTGTCTGTCCCCTTCGTTTGTCCCATTCGTTCATCACCTCCGTTTGTCGACTTTCTTCTTTGCTCTCCACCACTTGTGGTTTCGTCTCCATTCTTCTCGCAAAGGTAATCTCTCATCGTTTTTTATGTTCTATGCAAACCCTAGCCCCTAATTTTTTTCCTTTCTTTTTCTTCAAACCCTAGCCACCAATTTTCTCCACTTTTCCCTTTCGTTTAGCTTTATATTTCATTTTCGTGTTTCCTAGGGCTTAGGGCTTCGCCATGTTCATTTCTTCTTAGTTTCTAGAGATGTTGGCAGGGCTCGGTGATTCTTGTGCCAAAGAAACTCGTGAAAGAATCAGGGTTATGGTATGTTGATAGGAGCCGTGAAACATGCATTATATTTCACATGGTAAAATGAAGTGTATAATTGCAATAGTTGTTGTCATTCTTGTACCTTATATTATCATAATCATCATAATAATTATAATAATTATACTACCAAATGAATTGTGATGTAGTTTTTTCTTTATTTTTTAAATGAAAAAGTGATTGCTTGTCAAGATTCTACTCAGCCATAAGGGCAGTATAGTATATACTAAATTCACATAATACATATTATAATTGTACAATAGTAGCAGTTAAATTGGAGGAATGAAGCATGTTTTATTGGACAGGTTGCTGGAGGTGATGGTACAGTTTGTTGGGTATTAGATTGTCTTACATAACTTCATACACTAGGCCGAGAATGATCATACCACTTGGGATAGGCAATGATCTGTCTAGGAGTTTTAAGTGGGTAAGCATTTGTATGCTTGGAAATTATACATTAGATGAATGTTGGGTATGCTGTGCTAATCTATTCTCCTAATATTTTATTAGGGTGGTTTGTTTCCTTTTGCATGGAATGAAGCTATAAAGAGAAGTCTACATAGGGCTGTTATTGGGATAGCTCACCGATTGGATAGGTATTTTATGTTTCGTTTAGAGTTCATTTTGTTTTCCTCGACTTAGTTAATTTTGATGGTGAATTTGAATTTACTAAATTCAATCATTGTCTTTTAGCTTTAGCCTTCAAGCAATTTCATGGAAATCATGAGGACATTAAACTAAAATTTCACTTTGCATCTTCTGTGTCAACATGGATGGACTTCTAAATATATTTTTATTCAATTCTTTTGCCATAAACTAGAAAATTCTTACTATGTATTTGGCATAATTTTTTTTCCTTTCAATGTAGTTGGCGAGTTTCGCTCACAATGCCAAAAGGCACTTCTGTGAACCCACCACATTCTTTGAAACATACAAAAGATTTCACTCTTGATCAGGTTGTGAGTCTGGTTTCTTATATTATTAATTTGTTTCAACAATGTACTATAAATTGGCAATGTTTCCTTGAGCAGATTCAAATGCATATCTTATATGATAGGTATCAAATGATTACCTTAATTATAACCTTTGGTGATGCTTTAAATTTTTCATAAAGTTGTGATTGCTTACCAAGATAGTTAATATTAGGTAGGCCTTCTTTGTTGTATACTATAAATTTTAATTATGATATATTTTTCCTATGCATGTTCCCTATTAAATGTACAATTGGCCATGTCAAAGTCTTTTTGGATATTAGTTAGGTAGTAGTTGGGTCTTATAACTTAAGATTACCGAAGCCCACTAATATTTTTTTTTTTGGTCTAATCAATCCGGAATATCATCAATATGGGCTGGGCCCATCAAAACACAAAGCAGATAAAAGCAGCAAATACAAAACAAAGCAGAATCTTTTTTTATGGAGGCCAAAAATTGTTTTTTTTTTACGGTTGATGGTATTTTTTTTATTGAATTTATTTTGGTCAATTTTTTTTGGACAACATTTTGGTCTAATTTTATCGATTTATTTATCTTCACAGAATGATGATGCCAGAGGTTGCTCTTTGTACATATTAGTTAATGGACTGATGACAGATGTTAATATTAGCACCACCCTTTCAATAACCGCACCACTTCTTTCTACTAAAAGCACGTTAAAAAATAGAAATATTGCATTAGAATTCATAATTAATGAACATACCTTTATAACATTAAATGTCATATTTTTGTATAAGAAATTTTTATTTATGCGTTATTTATTCGTTGTCCTTAGTGTAATTGTTAGTAAATCCCTTTAAAAAATGCTTCTAGAATGCTGGTATGGAAAATGTATTTTATGACCAAAAAAAAGAAAATTGTGTTTTTGAAATATATTATCCAAAAAACGATGGCAGGATTATTGCAAAAGAGTATGCCAATAGTATCGACCTTTTGGAAGCACAAAGGTGGATTGTTAAAATTAAATAATAAAAACTAAGTAATGGGCCGAAAATCATTGGTGTTTGTTGATGTATGAATTTCGTCAATATTTTCTTATATGATGACGGGGGAGGTTTTGGGCCGCAAGGTGTCCAACCACACATGACCCTAAAAAATATGGGGTCTAAAATATTAAATAATGCATCCCATCATTAATATTATAAAGTAGAATAAATGGTAAAGCATTTTTATTTTAAACATTAGCACTTGGGTTAATATTTCCTTATTTATTTGATTCTTCAATTCTCATTTAATATCATAGAGTCTATGAATAAAGGACCTCATTTTTTTTTAAAAAAATTAAAATAATAAATAGGACCCTCAAAATTATTGCTCGCCCCTATATGATGATATGATAAGTTATATCCTTAATTTTAGAACAAAAAATATCCTTAATTGGAAACTAAAAAGAAATTGTTAGATGCATTTGAGATGGGTACAACAAAAGAATTGTAATAATTAATTTTATTTTATAATATGTAAAGTAACATGTGTCATATTATAATAGTTATTTTATAATAAATATTTTTGATAGTTGAGAGTGGTACTAAATTACTTTGAACGTATTTGTTTTGTACAGAAATATTTTGACAGTATATTTTAGTATTTTTTTTCACATTATTTATTTAATAACTAATAAATTATCGAGAAGAGGATATGCTTTATATGAAAACAAAAGCTAAGGGCATATTATTTTACATTTACATTTTTTTTATTTTATGTATGTTTTTGGTTTAATCAATGCAAAGGAGAACCCAAAAAGTTAAATTTTAATATTTGGTTTATGAGGAGAGATAGAGTGATTTTACAAAATATTAAAAAAATTATATAACTGTTTTAATTGTTTTCAATATTTTTTTATATAAACCTTTAAAAATATAGAAAGAAAAAAAAAATAAAAATAAAGCTAGTTAATAAATTTACATTATAATTACTCATAAAAAAAATAATAAACAAGCCTTACATTAAGTAGAAGTAAAGTAAGCTAAGTCATGTTCATATAATTTAATTGATAAACACATAAAAATATATGTGTAAGTATTTAGATTCAAGTCTAGTTAATGTATTTTTTTTCTATTGACCCAAAAAAAAGTAAGGTAAGCTAGTTAAGTAGACTGCTCGGATTAGTATCATCTCATTTGAGAAATGCACCATCTATTTTTTGACAGTAGCGTCTGGAAACACTTCAAAAACATGTTTTCGGACGTTACTGTCTGAAAAAAAATGGTGGTTTGCTTTTCATTTTCACTATTTTATGAGTTCTAGATGTTACTGTCCGAAAAAGGGTGATGTTCTTTTCAAATTGAGTGGTACTAATTCTAAGTATTCGGATTTCGGAAAAATGTTGATTGCATTTGCAGTCTTTTTGAAAAAAAAAAACTCGAGATAGGGCAATGTAATTGAACTTTTTTATTTATTTATATTGCTATAGTTTCATAGTTCATGTTGATACTTAAATTATTAGAATGTGATCGTATTCCACATCCAAAAGATGGATAATATTTACTTAAAATTTTAAAACAAAAAGTGATCATATTCCACACCCAAATGATGGATATGTTTAGCAGGTATTCGGTTATTACAACATTGCAATATTTGTCAAGTTTATCCTTTTAATAATTATTGTCTCTAACTTTTTTTTTAGACTAGTGCAAAATCATCGTCACTTTTCAACTTTAATTTAATTTAATTATTTATTTCTCGGCGTGTCTTATATTATTATATTGGAAAAGTGTGGCTAGAACATTCTATTCTCAAATTTTTTTACTTTTGGGTCATATCATTTGCCATAGGATCAGCCAAATGAAAGTGATGGAGAACTATTCCTTTTCGAATCCTGATGATTTGGAATCCCATTTTTGTTTACCTACAAACCTATATATACTATACTCCCAATCATGCCAAATTAAAAGAATAATGTAACTAATTGGTTTTATCTTCACAAACACTAATGTCTAATAATTACATTCTTCTTCAATCCAACGTTAAATTAATTACAACACTTAATTTCATGGTTTATACACTAAAAAAATGATTTAATGATCGAATTAAGAAGATTATTAGTCGCTAAATATTAGATTGCAAGCAATTTTATCATTAATTCAATTGTTAAAATATTTATGTTAGAAGTCCCACATCGGCTAGTGATATGAATATTGTTGAGTTTATAAGGATGTGGCAAACCTCATCCTACAAGCTAGCTTTTGGGATTGAGTTAGACCCAAACCCAAATTGTAAGATGGTATCAGAGTCTATCTTAGATCCACTTGTTAGGCTCTTGGGTATGTTATTGGTGTTTGTTAGTCCCGTCACCATATAACAACCTTATATATATATATATAGTTTCAATATGAAAGTTTAAATTAGGCATGACAATCACCACCCGGATTTGGGGTTCCTCGGGGGGACTATCCTATTTGGGGCCCCGTGGTTGGGGAATTTTTTCCCGTGGGGACGGGGACGAGGACAAAAGTTCCCCCGCAACAGATTTGGGGATGGGGACAGAGACCATGTTCCCGCCCCATGGGATCCCCGCATCTCCAAATATATATATAAAATTACATAAATACTCTCAATTAATATAATTAATATACATATTAAAAGGGTTAATGTAGTCATTTACATAAAAAATAATATGATTAACTTTTATTTATTATTATCCTTTCTCTTAGTTCTTGTTTATGCTTACATCAATTGTTGTGTTATTCATTCGTTCATTCCTGCATGTCGTTCTTACTCATCATGTTCATTATTGTTATACCATCATTCATGCTCTTGCGTCAATTGTTCTGGCTCTTACATTGGTTCTTTCTTTATTACTTATATTTTGAGTTTTCATACTTTTTAGATTTTTTTATTATCTGTGGGGATCTCCACGGTCCCCGTGAGAAGGTGGGGAATGAGGATGGGAGAGAAAATATTCCCGTCGCGGGGAATGGAAATGGGGACGAGGAGGAAAGTCAAGAGCGGGGACGGAAAGCAGGAGAGAACTCCCCGCCCTCACCCTGCCCCATTGTTATGTCTAGTTCAAATCCACGAAAGGGGAAAAACAAAAAGCAACACATTCAAGTATATATGAATTATATATTCATGGGAGCCTTAAATTAAAAAAGAAAATTGAGAATGGACCAAATAACACAAAGAAATTAAAGTACTGCTGATTTAATTAGCTAGAGAATATATAAAATTGTCCATTGGGAATGTCTTGTATGGATAAGAAAAGTGAGAACGCCCCTTTGAAAACTTGTTAGAGCACACAAGCTAGGTGCACCTTTATAGCTCTTTCTTTTTTCCCTAAAGTGGTAACAAAATCTAATGAATCTTTGTGACTTGGATTTCAAAGTTTATTTAATTTTTTTTATAGAAGAGGATAACTTGTTTGGCTTTTGTGGATGATTCGCATGAATCACATAAAGATAGCAAGGCTTAATTATATCCTTATTAATAATATATAAATAAATAATTATACATATAAATATACATCATCCTAATTTTCTTTTATTTTAATTGGTTTTTGCTAGGGCTATATGGAAATAATTCTTTTGTTCTAATTTATAATTAAGCATCACCGCTAATTTTTTTAATAATATTGAAATCTTAATAGTACTTTTAATGCTGAATTTATTATATTATTTAAACAACATAATTATTTTTAATGAATTATGTTTTTTAGACATTGAGGATATTTTCCAATCGACCATGGAAGATTATTATTATTTTCTTTAAAGAGATAATCTCAACAAAATCTTCTTTGTCACTATAATAAAATTGATTTTTAACAACATAATTTTATACTATATTGGTAAAAAAATGTTTCAAATACAAAATGCAATATTTTTTAGTAATTTAATAATCTTTTTTAAATATTGTTAAATTTTGTCAAATGCTCCTAAAACATTTTACTAACATGGTTTTTATATAACATTTACAAAAATGTTACAAATGCAAAAAGACAACATTTTTTTATGATTTAGCATTTTTTTATGATTTAACATTTTTTTTTATACATTACTAAAGGTAAATAATGTCAAAGTGCATGTAAGAGTGGAATAAGTCAGACTTTACGTAAATAAGTCATACCTGATCTTAAAATTAAAACCCTAAGCCTATTTTATTAGTTGAATAAAAAATAATTTTAAGACCTAAACCTGACCTAGGCTTGAACTTAACATGATTTTAAAGCCTACATAATAATAAAACTTAAATAGGCCAATATACAATGCAAAGCCTACTTACTAGTCATAAAATTTCATTATTAATATTATTATTTTCTGTATATATATAATTTAATTTAATTTAATTATATTTTATATATATAAATATGTCGGTCTGAAAAGTTTAAAAGACTTTTCTAAAAAACTAAACCTATTCTATTTACTTAAAAACCTTGTAAAATAGCTTAATATAACTTTTTAAATAAATAGTAGTTCAGAACACAAATGGCACATGCATATTTCTACCCTTAAATGCACATACACAATCAACATTTGATCCCTAAAATTTGATCTTAACATGAGAGACATATCTCCCTCCGTTTCTTTTTATCTGTCTCTTAAGATTAATTCATACTTATTAAGAAAATTAATTAATATTCTTGTTATTATAAAAATTATGAGATAATTGTCTATTATACCCTTATTAGAATTTGAAAATCATTAATTCTCCACTTCATATTAATATATAAAATAATAAATGAAAAGGGTATATTAAAAAAAAATAACTATAAATGTGTTCTTAAATTCTTAGAAAAACAAATAAAAAAACAATTTTTTTTAAAAAAATGAAAACAGATAAAAAGTAACAGAAGGAATAATTATATTTTCCAATGCTTTTTTAATGAAACACACTAAGAATGGTTCACGTTGTTTTCAAATTATTTGTAATGATTCTGCCAGGCACTTATTATAAACCAATACAAATCTATGTCTAACAGGACCTCTTTTGTTCAAAATTATATGATTTATTATGTTAATATTTTTGTGTTTATATTTATTTTTATAGACATTAAATATATATTAAATTAAATATATGAGAAGTTATAGACACAAAAATATCAGATACACTTATCATATATTGCTGTTAATAGATTTATTTATTAATAATTATATAATTATTCATAAATGGATTTTTTTTCTGTAAAGAATTTGGTTTAACTGTTTCCTTCATCAATGGTTAAATTGAGAAGTTGTTATTTACACCACCCTTTTTTAAACGTATCCCTTTTTATTAACTTTAGAAATTAAAGTATAAAAAAATACATGTAAAAACTAATTTCTAAAACTAAATTTTTAAATTAATTTCCGGAATGAACTTCCAAAACTTTAAAAAGATTACTATTTTTTTGTTTCGGTAATGTAAAAGAAGGAACAAGAAAGGTTTTTGGATCCAGGGAAGGGGCAGGGGAATATTGAGTACTATTTCAATCGATAACATTAGGAATAGGAATGGGCTAAGTCGAGCCAAATCGAGATGGAATGGATTAACACTATTTTTATTGGGAGTGACACCATCTTTTTTAATATATAAATTTATGATTCTTATACATAAAGGGATTGTGGATTTTTCAAAATTGGGTGGTCTCAATCTCTCCCACCCCAAATCGAAAGTGGTGGATGGGATTAGCACAATCCCTATTGGGAGTGGCACCATCCTTTTTAGTATATAAATTTATGATTCTTACATATAAAAAGGATGGTGTCACTCCTAGTAGAGATGATGCTAATCTCATCCTCCATCGAAAGTTAAATAGATTTGTCTTGTTATAAAAACTTAAAGTCTGAGCCTGAACTTGTGATTTGATATGGGTTAATTTTCTAAGTTTGATCTGGCCTTATTAAAAGTTTGGTCTGGCCTAATAGCCTATTTAACATTAATACCTCTTAGACAAAAAAAAAAATCTAACATCTCCAAATAGATAAACTATTCTCCATTGATAGGTCAATAGACTAGCAGGTTAATCTCAGTCAGCATAATGTTAACAAACACATAACAGATCTCAATTTAAAAATGAAATAATATGGTTAATGAATAATATTATTTAGGAGAAGAAAAACTTTTTTTAAAAGCACAAGAGAAATAAAACTTAATTATTATTCGCTACTAATGTATTACAATGTGAGAATAAAAAAATGTATCACAATGTTAAACTTAATTTTATATTTTAGTATTAGAGCATTATATTTTTTATTATCAATAATATTTTTATATATTATTATTAACCGTATAGTTATATAATTGGGCTGACCCAACAAGCTTAAAAGGCTTTTTTAAAAGCTTAGATCTAGCCTTTTTTTTTATTAAAAAGACTTTTTTAAAAACCTAAACTTAGCCTTTTTAAGAAACAAACTAGACCATTAGGTCCTAAACAAGCCGGGCTATGCCTGCGACGAGTGGCCTGCCCATTCCCATCCCTAGATAACATGACTCATTTGAAATTTAAAAATTGCTTTGATTCAGATTTTTTAAAAAAAAAAAATGTTTCCATTCAATTTTTGGTATAATCACGGATTTCCCCACTTTTAGGATAGACTAATTCCGTTCGCGTTGTGTGGTTGGTGCTGGCCCCCAAGAATTTGGCATAGGTGGGATTCAAACACAAGATTTTCCGCTGTCGATCATCCCTCCTATGAACTTAACGAGGCCTAAACAAACTTTTGGGATTTGTTTCCTTTAAGTTTATGGGTTATTGCAAGTTAAAGTTGACGATTATTCATAATTATAATTTACTTTATTTCTGTTACAAATAAAATTTGAAAATAAATTAAAAACTGATTAAAATGAATTATTTTTATAAATTGAGATTAAAATGATTTTTTTTTGTAAAAATTAAAGCTTAAAGTAATTTACATTTATACTCTTAAAATTAAATTTAAAGTTTATTTAAAATTATATATTTATTTATCTATTGAATTAATTTTAAACTAAATGAATGGAATTATATACCATTCAAATTTAGCTCATTTATTTAACAAGCTTAAATAAAGTTTAACTTAGATTAACAAATTTAGGCTTTTTACTTAAGTCAATCTCAGAAGTTAGTTCATAGAATGAGATTTATCGCATTACTAATATTCAATTTTCTTTCATCATCCTAATCTTAGCACACACTCCTTATGTTCAAGATACATTTGTAATTATTATCTTAATATACTTATCTCTGAGTGTGGCCCACCTCATAGCACTTGAGTCCTCAATCACATCTATGTGTGTGTCACACATCATTGCAAGTGAGACTCTAATCTAATATTAAATTCAATTTTTGAGTCTTACTCAGTCACAGAAGTTAGTTTATTGAATAAGGTTTACCACAAATTTAGATTCACCCTTGTTTATTTTTAATCATGTTTCTTATGTAAAGAGAGAAATAAACACTATTATCTAATTGTCATTTAATAAAAAATTTTGTTGTATTTATCTCTCTTAACGCGAAGAATAGAAAAAAAAATTAAAATGAGGGGATACAAAATCTGGGCCCTACTGCTAATTGAGTTATTGATTAAAGGTTGGAAAATCTGCGTTATCCTTGCAGATAATACACCTCATGGACACAACACACATTCTGGGCTTCTGGCTGTTTGGTGCTTCATTGTCACTTCCTGGAATAATTTTCGTCATTTCATTTTCGGACTATGAATTCATCATTTGATCTAATATTTTCCAATTCTTGTATACAACGTAACTTCAAATTAATTCCTTACAAAAAAAAAAAAATCATATTTCCATTGTTTGTTATATAATATATTACAGTATTTCCTTACAAACAAGTTAATGTTAAGAAAATTATGTGTCTTAAAGAGATTATTTTTTTTTATTATCAAGATTATTTTTACTATACAAAACTAAAATATCTTCCTTCACTTTGGTTCAGTTATGTACTGATGATCTACCTTACAATATCATCATCATGATAAGAAGCAAAAACAAGATCTTTGCATATCACCGCCATTGAATGAAATTAATTACAGATCACATAGAATGGTCAATTTTAATTTTAGACAAGCCATGTTATATTGGTTTCGTGACATAAGGACACAGAAAATCGTGACACAGTACAATAATTATACACTAACCAATATAATAATGTATAAAATAATATGTATGCCAACTTCACTATGCATAAACAAAAAAAATAAAAATAAAATGAACTTACTATCTCATGATTACATGCTTACTATTTCTGGATTAGTATGGTTGAATCTATAGAATTCTTACACCGATTAATAATTATTTGATCATATATATATATATATAAAATTTGAAGAAGCACACAGGTGCTAAGGAGTACAAGAGATAAAACATAAAAGCAGAACAAAAGAAAGAAATAGAATTAAGCATCCTAATAGTATGCAATAAAGATAAGACCAAAAGAAACAAGTGCAAATGATAAAAAACAACAACCTAGACTAAATATTGAAAACATCCTCTACTTCATCACTTATTTTGTGTCTGGAACCCATAACAGAGCATAGGAAATAACCCAACAAAGATGTGCTAATATGAAATAAGAAGTGAGATAAAAGTCAAGAAAAAAATAGAAATAAAATAAGAAATATGATAATTGATGTCAAAAGGAAAGGAGAATACATAATATGGTGTTAAAAAGTATACAAAGTGAAAGTATTTTTCTAGGAAACAATAATTTCTTATTTTCATTACATTTGTGTTAAAGTCTAATAAAAGTCCTTTAGTTAATAGAGAGATCTCTTACCAAAATTTGTGGACCTTGAAGATCGTTTTAAGATTATGTTAGACTTGAAGGTTAATTTTCATAAATTTTATATAGTGGAGATAAATACAATGTCAAATTAATACATAAAATATAAAAAATAAATAAATAATAAAATATATAATTAATAATATGTGTAATTATATAAATAAATTATTTTAATTTTATATATATAAATAAATTATATATAATGTGAGTATGAGATGAAGTAGGTCGTATAATACCTGTATTCATTTTCATTAAATTTTATAAGTAAATACTCGTACCTGAGCCCATACCTATTGAGCGTGTATTTACACTACTACTTTGATAAAAATGTCTAATGAGTATCATATAAATAACCAAAATTATACAATTACCTTAATATTGAAATCTCATATATTATTTTTTTAAAATTTTATCTCAATCTGAACTCATATATTACATAAATTATTTTGATTTTTTATCACTTGTAACTTGATTAACTTTGACCCCATCAAAATTTCCAATCAAGCTCCATTACTGTACCCATTGGATACGGTTCAATTGCCATCCCTAATCAAATTCCAAGTATGCTATGCTTTCTTTTCTTTTTTATTTTCCTTTTTAAATTAGTATTTTTTAAATCGCACGAGTGAATTATTTAGTGGTGAAATATTCTACAGAGGGTAAAAGTTGCACATACATTATTATTCCAAGTAAATTAACGATGCTCATGCTCTTGAAATAATTAACGCGAATAATTCACAAGTACATACACATTTCTAGCGGGTCCCACATCCCCCACATAAATTATTTGTCGCTTCCGATTTTCGATCTTTTTTTTTCAACCTCAAGCTAAATTTCTAACAACTTGGAGAAACAAAAAACCAAAAACAGAAAAAAAAAAAAACCCTATAAAATTAAGCATATTGTTCTAGCTCCTAGTTTATTGAAATTGAACATGTATATATATATTCCGTTAAGACTAGTGAGTGACACAGATGCATGTACGTGCCTACAATCTTTGACATTAGTTATCATAGAAGTGCATGTATTTTAATATTTGAAAAAAAGGTTAATTAATTTTATTTGTTTTTGAAGAAAAAAGGTTAATAAAAATTAAATTCGGGTAAAAGTAGCTTCCTCGTGGACCGTGCGTGATAGATTATTCACCGCCGCTGCAATTGCATCCACCGTGTTCAGCTGACACCCTTCTTCTACCTATAACACAAAACGAAACAAAAAGTTGTTAATTTTTATAAATAAAAAATTAACCATCTCACACTTTATTAAAATATGCTGTAAAAGATGTCTGAAGAAAAGGAGATAAAATTTGTTAATTGATTATAACAAACACTACAAAAAAAAATTTAATTAAGTGACAAACAAAGTTGGTATTTAAAATTATTATTTCCGTCAGAAGTCTCACGTCGGCAGTGATATGACGAGAGTTTATAAAGGTATGACAATCCTCCTCTTACGAGAATGAGTTAGAACTAAATCCAAATTGTAAGATGGTATCAGAGCTTATCCTAGATCCGTTTGTTGGGCCTCATGTTGCTTAGTGTGTTATTAGGTGTTTGTTAGACCTGTATTATTGAGTCACTCGTTTGTCCACTCGTGTTTGTCTACGTTCCAGCGCTCCAACAGTGTAGTGGGCATGAGGGGCGTGTTAGAAGTCTCACATCGGCTAATGATATGGTCATTATTGAGTTTATAAGGGTGTGACAACCCTCTCCTCTTTTCAAAGTAAGTTAAGTACAAACTCAAATTATAAGAATTTGAGTAACTAAATATTTTAGCCACTGAATTAAAGAAATTGACAGCTAAATCATTTTTTTTTTTTTTGTAGTGAATGAAAGCAAGATTTATTTTCAAAAATAAAAAAATAAAAATAGCATGACAAAATTTTAGAAAGAGGAAAGGCAAATTAACGAATTACCTTGACACTAACAGAGGTTAAGACCAAACGATCCACAGTGGTAACATTTAGATGCAGAATACTGAAACCAAGACTCTGCAATCCAACAACCATCTTCATAAGCAATCCATGTTGTTTCTTTGATAGTATCTTTATATTTGCATGTCCATCCACCAAGGTCACTTCTATGTCCGCCGCCGCCGCCGGCCACGACGGATTATTATTATTATTATTCTGGTTCTGGTTCTGATTCTGAGTTACACTTGTGGAATACTGAGGGAACATGAAGAACTCTGCAAAGGGTGATTCAGTTGTAAAGAGACCAATATTTTCTTCTTGTTCTTTTGTTTTCTTTTTCCCCTTCATGCATTGAAGAAGCTGTTCTAACTCCTTCACGAAGTTAATTGCGCCTCCAATTATTGATGCTTGATCGCCCTGTTTTAGAGAAATGTTTTCAAGGAATTCAGGTTGTGATGAATTTTGAAATCAGAAAAGGTTATGTTCAAGATTTGAAAATTGCAAATTGTATTGCAATATCATGATTTTAACCACCATCAAAATCTTCCAGTTGTTTAGTGTAAAATTGCAACTGTAGTATTCAGTGACCATATTAGCGTGCATATGCCGCATTTTGCGACAAACAAAGTAAATAGAGAAGTAACCACAACTATAATTTAAAATTTTGTAGAATTGAGATACATACGAGTATTGGATACCACAATTATAATCTAACATGATTTTAGTAGTGACGCGCTAGAAATCATGATACTATGACGTGATGTCTACTAAACAGAGGAAGAATTGAAAAGTTGAAATAATGGGAAATCTTGGGTGATGTGAGAATGTCATTGCATGTCATGTGATGTTTTAGATTTTCAAAATTTAAAAGAAACAGAAAAAAAAAAGTAAGTACTGACCCTTTGTACATAGGAAGGAGGCATCAAGGATCTAAGCACAGCAAGATACTCATTCATCTGTTTTCTTCTGTTCCGCTCCACTGCAATGTGAGTCATTCTCTGATTCTCAATTTCTTCCTTATTCTTCTCGCTCTTCGTACGGCGTCGTTTACGGCGACCCGCTGTCGAGAGAGGAGGAAGAGGAAAATCTTCAACCTCTGGGGAGGATGACTGGGAATCCCACTGATCCTTCCCATTTTGCAACACCGAAGGAGAAGACGAAGAAGATTCCCAATTTGCATGAAGATTCTGCTCTTTGTTTTGATCGAAGATTAATGAGTATAAGTAATCTTTGCAACCATGATTGAATAGATCTTCTTGTGGGAAAACCACAGCCTCTAAGGCCATTATTTATGAATAATTGTTATATATAATTAATAAAGTTGAGATTTTTTGGAAGAAGAAAGCAGAGAAAAGAAGATGAAGGTTATAATGATTAGAGAAAGGAAGAAAGTTTGTGAAAAAGGCAAAAGCAAACAAGCACTAAGCTACTAACAGAGGAAACAAAGTAACCCTTTTATCATATATAGGATTATGAATTATGAACAAAGGCCCTTTTTCTTCCCTAAAAAAAGAAAAGATGATTTGTGATTTTTCTAATTATTTGTAAGAGAAATTATAAAAAGCTACAGCTCTATGCACGTGAGGTTTCTGCGTTGAAGACCAGTTCCTTGATCGAACAAACTTCACCACAGGGAAACAACACGCAGAAAAGATTCTCTTGGCGCTTTGTTAATTCCTCAAATATAATAATTGCACTACTGGTAATAAATTAATGGGTTTTTTTGCAACTGAATGTAATGACAAACAAAACCTCCATTATGGACTAATAATTTATACTTAGTACGTAGTAATAGTTTTAATAAGAGTTACGTTGTAAGATTAAAAGTAAATGAACACAATATTTAATTAAGTTTAGTTATTACAATGTCATTTTGTTTTAAAGAAAAAAATTCACATTTTCTTCTTATTGAAAAATTACGATCATCTCCGATGAACCTCAGTTATATTACACATTTTATGCATATTTTATAAATTACATATATTTTCCTTGAATTTTATTATCATCTCATTACACAGACCTTTTATGTTGTTAAAAGTATGCTGGTAAACAGGGGAGGCTAAAAGCTCAAGCAACTAAAGCAAAGGCTTTAGGGGTCCAAATATTTAGACAAAAAGAAGGCATTTAAATATATTTTTTATTATTAATATACATAAATATAAAATAAATGTATTTAGTTTTAATAATGTATTGAAGTATTAAATATAAATAAATTTTATTCAAAAAATTATACTATTAATAAATAATAATCTCTCTGCTTCTATATATAAGACCCTCTACAAAAAGACACAAGAATTAAGACAATTAGTAAATTTAGGAAAATTCATTAAATTTGTGTATCAACTTGTCATTCTTTTCCTATTTACCCTTGATTATTAAAACCAATAGTATTACTCTCTTCCCACTAAATTAGTATTATCCAATTATCATAAGAAAGAGAATTTCTCTTTCATCAATTTATTACATTTATTGACTTTGAACCACACAAAAGTGATTAATTAAATAAGGGTAATTTAGTAAAAATAATTTGAATGTGCACAAAGTTTTAAAGAGGTTCTTATAAAAAAAGACAAACAATTTTTTTTAAAGGTTCTTATAAATAGGGACGGAAGGAGTACACCAGCTGATATACCTTATTATGTAATTAATTTTTATTCTTAGTTAACGTGTGTATTTTTTTCGTTTTTTATATATATACTTTTATCACGACGATTAAAAAAATGAAATTATTCAGAGAAATAAATCTTGAATGTTTGGTCCTTGAAAAACTTGATCTTTTCCTTAAAAATGCATAAGATTGGATCAATTTAAAGGACAAATTATAATGGAAAAATAATGTGTATGTGTTGTATATCAATTTTGGGGGTGATACAAATGGTTGGTCGGTAAGGGGACAAAAGCATATAGAAAACTCTACTGTATATCAGATGCCTATTTCGTCAATAGAGGCACCCTCTTCAATTTTTTTTAAAAAAAACATATTGCTTTGCCTTACTAAAAAAAATTTAATGGTGGTAGTAACCTTTCTTGTGAACTTTTTTTTTTTTTAAATAAATTAAATGTACTCACTTAAGTTTAAATTTATAAGTAGTTAGTTAAAGCTATACTTTCTTATTACTAAACCAATAACTGGGTTTGTTTGAAATAGTTTTGGATTTTAGTTTTTAAACTGTATTTTAAAATAGTTTTTAAAAACTGTTTTAAAAAAAAATGAGAGAAGTTTTCGATACAAATTTGTGTTAAATTTAGAAAATTGAAAACCGAAAACCAAAATAAATTTCAGATATTTTCGTATTTTGGTTTTTAAATACTGAAAAACAAAAACGGTTACCGAAAACTGTTTTTGAAAACTTGTCTGCCAAACAAATTTTTTAGTTTTCTATTTTTAAAAACAAAAATTTATTTTCAAAAGCAGAAATCAAACTATCCCTTATTTTTTTCTTTTCTTTTCTTTTCGTCTCTCTGCATTGCCAATTATATCTATCCATTGAGGCATTGACATCGACAATAAGGCAAGTTAAAATAAAGGACAAATGTTACAATATTATTGATATTTAGTACTATTAACTTTATGTAATATAATATGTGTAAAAAATATTATCATTGTTAAAAGACAATATTCTTTAATAATTTAACAACATTTTTAAATATCATTAAAACTTTTTAGCAACATAGTCTTTATACAATATTTTGTAAAAATGTTATAAATGTGCAAAGCCATCATTTTTAATAATTTTACACCATTATTTTAGCGATTTTAAAATGTTGTTAATAATCAATTATGGTGTAGTGAAGGTTGTCCTTTTACTATATCATATCATGTTGTTTTAATTATTAATTTTTATAGATAAAATAATGTGGTTCCGGAGGATATAAGTAGGGATGAATTAAGGCCCAAAACAACTAAAGTAATGGTTTTGATCTCCAAATATATTTAAAAAAAAGATTCCAAATAATTTTTATTATTAATTAACATTAATAAACAAATAAATATATTTAATTTTAAAAATATGTTCAATATATTAAAAAAAGGGGTCCCAAATAATTTTTAAAATTAATTAACATTAATAAATAAAAAATAAAATATATTTAATTTTGACAATATGTTAAATATAAATAAATATAATTTAAAAGAAATTATACTAGTAAAAATAATAACTAATTAATATACTCAATTTAATAATTAGCTTTGGTTCTTTTATTAATGTATATATTATATTGGTTATTGTTTCTTAATAATTAGCTTTGGTTCTTTTTAGGTATAAATATATTTACTTTTTCGACTGTGGTTCTCTCTATAATGTTGATGATACTATTGTTTTTTAAAAAAGCACAACTAAATCCATAAAATCTTATCCAACGTTAACAATTACATCTCAATGAAAAATAAATACATCAAATAACTTTATTATCAGATAATTAAATGAAATGTTACATTAAATTCATCATAACAGTTTAATAATTAAGCGATTTATAACTTACAAAATATAGAAATGATTTGAATAAAATTAAATAATTTTAGTTAATTATGACTAATAATTTCAAAAGGGCTTATATTAATAATTTGCTTTAGGCCTCCAAATTTATTAAGTCGCCCCTTGATATAATAGTGTCACTAGGGGTGGAAGTGGGGCAGGCAACTTACGGGGGGTCGTGGCCTGGCCTATTTAAAACCTGGTCTGGCTTAGCCTGTTTATTTAAAAAGTTAGGCTTGAGTTTTCTTAAAAGCCTTTTTAAATAAATAGAATAGGTCCGGACCTTTAAAAAAGCGTGTTAGGTCTGACAGGCCGGCCTATTTATATATAATAAATATATAATTTAATTATATATACAATATTATATATAAAATAATAATAATAATTAACTTTTTTACTATCATTTAAAAAAATTTATGTAAAGAGAATGGAAATTATTAAAAAGACATTAAAGAACATTTAACGTAAGGCAACACTTAATTTTTTGGAATATAGTCCACATGTAAAAATATTAAAATAATCTATTTTTTTCCAAATACAAAGTTATGTGTTTAATTATTTCTTTAAAATATTTATTCTCAAAATTTAGTATATTAAAATTTGTTATTAAGTAGGCTTTTAAATAAGCTTTCAGGCTAGACCAAGCTCAAGCCTAGGCCAGACTCAAACCTTAAAAAAATTCCTTATCAATCTAATAGATTAGGCTTAGGCCTTTAATTTTTAAATCAGGCCTGTTTATGCAAAACCTGGCCGGGCCTGGCCCACTTTCACCCATAAGTATCACTATATTGTTGCTCTTACTTATTGATAAAGATCTTACCGGAATTTTACTTCCCGTTGAAGGTCCCAAAAGGTGGCATGATGAGAATCAAAGGTGAAATCAAGTAGGAAAAGCAACGGGACGGGAGCATGTTCAGGGTTAAAGTAAGGATAACAAATTCAAACTCAACCTCGTACTCATTAGAACTCGAAAAACTCGTGATCATGAGTAATTCACACCCACATTATTTTGAAAAAAAAAATCCAATACTTTAGACAAATTAAAACTAAAGACAAATTAAATATTTCAGCTTATACATTTATAAAAAATTAAAATAAGAGTATTAAAAAAAATTATTTTATTATGATTAATATTATGATCACTAATAAAAATATTATGTGTATTAAGTATATATATAGAAGTATATTTATAAATATGACCGTGGGAAGGAGAGGAGCAAATAGATAGATCTTCACACAGGTCCATGCCCCGCTAGAAGTATAGGCGAGAAAACTTTGTATCCAATAATTTAAAATCCTGGTTAAAATGGAAATTTCTCGTCAAAAACTGGACAGATGAGTTGAATACTCACGAGTTTGATTTAGGGTTTTGAATTTTCATTTTGACAATAAAAACCAAATTCGCAAGTCAAGCTAGTTTTTATTACCTTATATACCTAAAATGATAATCCCTAGATGTGTAAGTAAAAAGGTGACAGATCCAAACAGAGGATCTGTTTCAAATGTCTTTCTAATAACATGGAAACTAGGTGGTTGATAGAAGACTTAAGGCTTAACCAGAAGAGTACCATGTGAAAAAGACTCATTCCATGAATTATGCTGTATTGTTTTTGTAATGATTATTACTATTTGTTAGCTTATCCAGAAAAAAAAATATTATTTGTTAACAAAATTTTATACAAATAATAATATAGTAATACTAATAAGTACTATAAATTATCAGTTGAATTAATATACATTTATACTATTATCTATATTTATAATATAATTTTTTAAAAAAATTTATATATCAGTAGTATTTGTCTGGATTTTCATTTGGTAATAATGTGGTTGGACACTTGGGCATGAAACAGAGAAAGGTCATCACCAAAAGCTGCAGGTAATATATCCCAGAGTTTTTTTATCCATAAATTAGGTGAAAAGAAATAAAAATTAAAAAATAATAAAAGAACAGTGAAACACAAAATAAATTAGGTCAGGGTTGGAGACAAGTTCAGAATTCAGAGGAATCCATGTGACCACACGAATATCCTCTCACTCTCCCAGGTGAGTTCCTGTGCTATTTTCCCCATTTTAATTCACACAATTCTCAATTATTAATTATAAAGTAGTATTTTCTTAATTAATCTTTCATGTAATTAAATAATGAAAAACATACGAGCCACATACAGTATTTTACTTTTATCAATGATGCTTAGCTTGAATGAAATACTTGTTTTATATCACACATTACGATTTGACCACATCTCGAAAAAACATTCTGTAACTTCAATTTCCTTCCCCAAATTTATCTCGAGTCTCCCATTCTTCTTAATAATTAATAATTAATAATAGTACTAGTTTATGACCAATTCTAATCAACTTGTGTTATATTCCATTTGATGTTTATTATACAATAATTAATAATTAATAATGCCACTTCAATTAATCTACGAGTACAAAATGATTAATCTAATACACAAAAATCCAAACCCAACTGGCATTCCTTTGAATGTATCAGAAAAAGTTGTACATTATGAGATTCTATGTCTACTTAAGTAGTCTAATTAATTAACTACTAGTACTTTGCAACTTGCTAATTATATTTAGATCCCCTGCTTCTACGTATATGTAAATATACTCATATACACACGAAAATAATACTGTGATTTTTTTTTGGTTTAATTATTAATTAATGGTTCAGAAGATGACTGTTAACTGTGTCGAGTGTAAAATTACGCAAGCCAGCGTGTCACCTACCTACATCGTTATTTTTTATTAGGTTTTGATACACAGTGCTCTTAAGATATTATTTAAGGTTACTAAAAGTAAAAAATAATCATAAAAATACATTGTTCTGTCTTTCAGAATACAAAAAACTATACATTTTAATATTTTTTTACTACATTTAAATTCTTAAATAATAATCTTAAAAGATTAAATATCATTTATCATTAAATATTAATATTAAAGATACTCAAAAGATATATATAGGTTTAATTTAATATATATACGCATCACTATTAATTATCAACTACTACTATTTGCTAAGTTTAGTTATATCATTCTATCATGTAACAAAAGGTATAATTTTCCGTCAAACTAATTTGTTATGTCTAATAGGGATGATAACGGTTTAACAAATTGGGATGGCAACTTGGCGGTGTGGAGCGGGTTTTGTCTTCTTTGTCCACCCTCCAAATAAGAATAGGTGGGTTTGAGTTTGTGAAAAATTGGTGGGATGAAAAACTTAAATCCGACCTCATCCTTATCGAGAGTTAGTTAACTCGGAGAAATTCACACCTACATTCTTTTAAAGAAAATAATAATTTATTAACGTATTTTAGACAAATTAAACACTAAAAATTAATCATAAAAAATAAATTAAACACTTTAATCTACATAATTGCAAAAATTAGAACATTAGAATATAATTTTATTTTTATTATAATTAATATTATAATTGTTTGGATTATAGGGACATATGGACGCATGTGTTGCGCTAAGGTGACTTGTCATTAAACCAACATAAAGTATAGAGCTCAAAAGTGATCAGATTATATATATGGGCCTAGGGTCATCCGTAGTTACTGATAAGTGACTAAGTGTAATGGACTGCTCTGTAAGTGCAAAGACCAGGAGGCATGACTACTCGCTTTGATGGGCCAGTTAGTAGTCATAGCCCGTTAGGGTTATACCGGTTGTGATCCCTGACGGTGACACCCTATATAAACATAGCTTATAACTCCAAAAGATACGTCTGACCTAATTGTGCCATCAAGGTTGAGAGTGTTGGTACCCATCGGCCTTGAGTTGTGTCTACCATCAGAATACCTTGACTCCGACACTATGTAGAGATTGTGATCAAGTTTCTTTCGTGACGCTGATGATCATGCCTCTCTACTACTAACATGGATATTCAGGTATGCTTATGCTCCTCTCTCTCAAATCTTTTTGATTACGATGTCGATCCAACAGGTCTCCATTCATAAAGATTAGAATGTAGATTCCTTTAATAATTACTAATTATATGGGACAACTTAAGTGAAAAAGATGAGTATGCGTATATATAAACATAACTACAGGTAGGTTTAAGGCTGTGGATAGTTAGATCCTCAAACTCATTCCTACCTAGCTAAAAATGAAAGCATAGAAAACTTGTACCCTAAAAAATCCGGCCATAAGGGAAGTTTCTAGTTGACGTCAAGGCGTGGTAAGTTCGGTACCCACATATTTAGTTTTTATTGCCCAATCTATGAAAAAAAAAGATATATGCATTCATAAAACTAAAACTTGTTATTTGTATTTATTATATTACTATCTTAGTGATTTAATTATAAAAGCTATAGTGTATTATTCTTTAAACCTAACTCACCAACAAAAAAATAATTCAAAGAAATAATAATATAAAATAATTTGAATTGAAGTATAATATATATTAATTTCGGAGTAGTCTAATTAACTACAAGGTGTGACATGGTGTGGTGGTAGCTCACCTCGTCCCTAAGTGATTTGACCTTGGTTATGGGAATGGAGCGACATTTCATACCCACTTAACAATCACTTCATACGAGTTTAACTTCGAATAAGAGATTAGTCACTATTTCTGATAGTAAATACTCTGGCCTAAAAGGGAAAAATGGAGTCTAATTACTGTTTTTTGTTCCAGTGTATAACTATTTTTTTTTCCAACCCGTTTTATGTTCTTATAATCCACCATATGATCACTTATCTTGGCCTTATGGCTATTTTCTTTTGTATATTACTTGGATATAAGATTAATCCTTGAGACATTTTTCCGGTAAAATTGTAGTGTGTTCCTACAACTACTTAAACACGCTTATCATATATTTACTAATTAATTAATAATGTATAATGTATCATAGATTAGTAATGTGGGACATAGATATATATAGTAGTAGTATTATGTAAATGTGGAAAAATAATAAAACGCGTATTCCCTAATGAATCACACGACTGCAGTCTGCAGCTAATAAGAACAAGAGACATAATAATATAATATAATTATAATCAAGATAGATAGATTAACAAGTGATTACGAACTTAATTAAGTGCATGTGCTTCAACCGCAAAACCAGCAACTCTAACCGAGGAATCCGGCCACAAGGAACTTATAATTTAAACAGAGTTATTTGGTCAGAGATTTTATTTAATTAATTACCTAAAGCCCTGTGTTGCCTTATAGGTTTTGTTTATTTGTTCAAAAAAATAAAAAAGTAGCCTGAGAAAATTCTGGAACCTGAGAGGTATTTTAAAAAAATAATAATAATAATTTAATTTTTTTATAAGCATTATGGGAGAAGGTGAGTGAGTGAGTGAGTACTGTTTGATAGGGTGGTGTTTTCACTGCACAGATTCTCGAGTCTGAAGAAAACAAACAAGGTTGCTTCCTCTGTCTCGTCTAGCTACGTATACCTCTTCTTTCTTTCTGCCTTGCTTAATTAATATGTATGTCTACCTCTCTTCGCCAAATATAAATAAAAATACTATTTTAAAAATTACTTAATTACAAAATTAGATTTTCTAAAAACTTAATTAATAAATTGGGGTTATTTATTGTTCACGCCGTAAATACGGGTGTCACATGTAAAGCTGGCAATATGGGCCAGTCCTTGTGGGCCGCTCGAAAAAAGCTTGAGAAAAATCGGACTCGGCCATTAACAAAGGTGGGAGTGATTGAGACCACCCAATTTTAGAAATCTCACAATTCCTTTATATATAAGAATTATAAATCTATATATTAAAAATGATAGTGTCACTCTCAATAAAAATGATGCTAATCCCTTTCACTATTAACAAATTTCAAAAACAAATTCCGGGCATTTTGGCCCGGCTCCGCAAAAGTCTATAAAGAAATAGGCTTGGCTCGGGCTAGTCCAGCCCGGTTAAAAATCAATCTATAAATACATATTTTTTATATACTATATTTAAAAAAAATAAAATTTGTAATAGGTTCTTTAATATATATATATATATATATATAATTATAGTCAATTTTTTACTAAATGTACCATTTATCTTACCTTACAAAAAAAAAATAACACAATTTAAAAAAAAAATCAATAAAACACATATTTTTTTTATTGAAAAACTATTAATTTTTTAATAAATATATAACCGGGTCGGCTGATAAAGTTCAAGTCCGCATAGAATTGTTAAAATAATATTATTTTGGAAAAATTGCCCACTTAACTATAAATATTAATTTCTTACAGTTTTTGAAACAAGTATTTGGAGGCTAAGTCAAATTCTACTAAATCACTAATATGTAACATAATCATAAATTCATAATAGAGTATCTAATAATGATTAGACAAATTTTTGCATATGAGTTAACATTTTTCATTTAGTTAAGTTTTAATCCAAATTTAATACGATACCAAACCTAAGTCCGAATTCAAGAACAGTATTTATTAAAAATTAACATTCACAATATGATTATTTAAAAATTAATAATGATATTATAGAGACTTTTGATTTATTTAAAGTTAGGATTTGAAGTTGATGACAAGTGTTCAATTTTTTAAAAAAATAAAAAATTTTTTTTAATCACCATAACTCACCATGTATTGTGGGTTCACCATTTTTTATTTACATCACTAATTTATAAAAAAGAGTATGTATTAATGTAGTACCAAAAATTTACTCCCTTTATAAAGTGTATTTTCCATGCCATATAATTAGTTTTATTTTGTCTTGGTTTTTCTCGGACTTATTCTTCCTTTTGTTGTATGAGCACTCCTATGCTTTTATTGCAATAAAAAAGATTGTTTGCTGATAAAAAAAATGCATTATATGATAAATTCACATATCTTTTGTTTGAAATGATAGAAATAAGAAGAAATGAAGTGAAAAGCAAAGAAAATATTTGAGGAGGTAAAATAAATGAGAGAAATAGTTTAATTTTAAATCAAGTTTTTCTTCCATTTTTTATTTTCATTTTCTCTTAAAGCCAAACAAAAATATTATAAAATAAAAACATACCAACCAAAACAAAAATCAATAATTAAGATTATTGATATATACAAACAAAAACAATCTAATAAAAATAAATAATTTTTACTTTAATTAAAAATAATTTTAACCAAATTTAAATTTTAAACATCTAATCTTACATTATTATTAATATTTTTCTTTCGTCCCATTTTCTTTTCTCTTTTCTAAGCAAATCAATAAAGTTGCATAAAATAGCTTAATGTACAAAAATTCAACGCATGACGATTGACGCATCATTAAATTCATCACATCATACTAATAGTCTTTATTTTCCAAACTAGGAGTACTTCATTCCTTATTCTTTTTCTCATCAAATATCAAATAAATATTTTAAATGAACACAAAATTTGAAAATCCGTGTAGCAGGATGTGATGTCACCAAGACTCGTACAAAACGTACTTATACTAATATTCAAATTCAAATACTATTTCAAATATTTACATTAAAAAATAATGTATCTTATATAACCATTATTCACGAATATAACCTATAACCCATTCAATTAAAATAATTGAAGACAATTCTTTTAATTAAATGGAACATATATAGATTGTTTGTATAAATGAATAATAGTTATATAAAATTCATAAGCCTAAACAAAATTATGAAACTCTTTCAAAATTTACATGTTGAATAATGTTGATGTCTTATTGTGTAACAAAATTAACTCATCAGGTATTTTACACGACAACGCTACGGAAACAAGTGCGAGGCACATGGCTAAAGTTAGTATTCTCGTGGATTCAAATCATGTGTCCCCTAAATTATGTTCTTCTACCAATAGAATATTGTCACGTTATTAAAAAATTTATTAGAAAATTAAAGATTAAAATTCAACAAAAAACTTTCAATGACGTAGCGATATTCTATTGGTGGGACATAATTTGAGACATGATTTGAAGACACATGATTTAAATTCCTCGTTCAGAATCTTATTATAAAGTACAATAATTTTTTACATAACACATATATATAAATAAATAAAAATATTTAATTACATTAAATCAATTTTATTAAAATTTTATATAATATATTTATTTTATCATTCTAAAAAAAACGTATATATAATATTTTACAACAAAAATACCAACAATTAAAAGACAAACATACAATAAAAATCTATAATAAGATACGTGTATAATAAGATACTGTGTAAGTACGGGGTTTAATTTTCAGATAAAGTGGATTCGAGATTCTTCGTATCTTGTCGGTTAATTAGTATTAGTACTTTCGCTCGTTCTATGCCTTATCAACCCGTCGTTTTCATATGGTTTCTCGCGTTTTGCCTCTGAATCCTGACGACGTGCTATGTTTCTCACTGATTCCCCTGCCGCAGCTATAAACGACAACATTCACCGAAAAACATGCTATAAACGACAACGTATCAATTCCATCTATACCCTGTGTTAAAAGTTCTGTAAAATTACGATTAAGTATACTTGAGATTTATACATACAATTTCAATGGATCGGACTTATACCTAACATGTCATATCGACAAAATTGTTATGTTTATTTTTGTAATATTTGATCTTCTAGTGCCTTGATAGAACACAGTAGTAGGTGTTATTCCTAATGAAAAATTGGATTAATTATCCCAAATGATAATCTCATTATTATTTAATTATTATTTAGTGATTTATGTCGTTAAGGAACTGGTAATGAAGAGAATGAATCTATAGATATATTATTATTATTTTAGATTAGAATCTACACCTATAAATGGCTATACGTTAATTGAGTAGATCTCTATATATAGTTTTTTGCTCTAGGTTAATCCAGCTGGAGCTTTGTGAACTTATAGCGTGCAAGGTGGAAAAATTAACATTTAGATACCTACTTAGGATATAATTAATAATTAATAATTCATTTATGTAACACGTTCTAGCTAGATATGTTCATGAACTTGAGATTGGATAAGGTTTCATTCGCTTGAAGGCAAATGTTTGAAGAACAAAAAATACAAGGAAAAATCACTACGCCAAATTGTGATTAGGCGGTTGACCTCTAGTTTCACCACTCTCTTAAGTTTTTGTTTTTTTAAAGAAAGTAACAAAGACTCTTTTTTTTTGTCTGAAAATAAAAATATAATTATTGATGGCCATGAATGAGAAAACCGTAAATCTATCGCGAATTTGGGTCAAGAATGTGAAAAAACATAAAGTGCAGTAACAACAGCGATTTGGGCAGCTGGTCTAGTGATTAAAAAGTGTTACTTTAAATAATAACTTTTCACCTCAAATTAAACTTACACACGTTCACCTATAAAAAAAAAAAACAACAACAATTGGTCTTCCAACAGCTGTTATCAAGAAGGGATAGGGCCAACTAGGCCCAAGCCCAATTGTACTAATCTGGGTAGTATACATTAGGGAAAGATGACGATTAATTATTTTGTAAATATGAGGTTGTTAGAAGCCTTGTGCTCATGGAGGGAACTTGATACTTTGATGTTCTTGTGATTTTTTTGGGTTAAATTAATATTTTCTCTCTCGATATTATACTTTTTATTCCTTTTTAGTCTTTATAAATTAATATTTATTTTAATCCTTACTTATGATCTTTGTTTTTTATTTTAGTTCCCGTCGTAATTTTTCGTTGGATTCTATCGTTAAATTCTGCAGCTTCACCACTGCAACCACCATGACCACCGCCATAGCCAATGCTCAAAGTCAGATAGAGGATAACAAATTGAGATCGACAAAGTTAAGAGCTATCGAATAACCATCATCGCGTGCTCACGCACGTTAGAAAGAGTTGTGGCGCTAGGTGAGTGCCATGAGGAAGAAGCAGCATATGACAATACGTCTCTAGTTCAGTCATGGTCATAGAATGAAAATAAAGAACATATGTAGTGACTAAAATAAACATTTTTATTTTATAAGAACTAAAACAAAAATAAACTGTAAATATAAGAACTAAAAGATTAATTAATAAATCCCTTTATTGCCCTTTTCTTATAAATCCTTTCTCTCTTAATTTTAACGTTCTAATATTGGTTTGATCTACCGAATCCAGAGAAAGTTGTTGATCAGAGTTTTTTTTTTCTAAGAAAAATATTAATTACATATGGCCAAATTAAAATGGAGTCGTATATATGTTGCCCTCTTGGACTACCAAGGATTATACCATTCATATTTCATCACCACTCAAACAAGTAATATTTATTAATATCCTTTGGCTATCCATAACAAGTAGCATTGTAGTACAAGTAACACTATAATATCCTTTGGCCACCTTGAAACATAAAAAAACACAACCACAAAAAATAATAAAATAAAACATTCAATATTCCGAATTAATTAAGCTACTACTTGTTTCCAAAATTCATTTGGCAAAAGCCCATGTTTTTATTGAAAACCATTCATTAAATTACAAATATACAAGTATATAAATACGAACTCTGTATTAGACAGACTTCCCTTTTGCTTAAGGCTTCCTGAAAAGGATTATTAATGACAAAAAAAAAAAAAACACAACAAAAAAAATGAGCGTGAAAAAGAAGACTCCTTTAAAACTTTGGTACGTTGACCAAGGTCAAACGTGGCTTGTTTTGTTGCATTTTCTTCTCACACAAATCTCACACCACCCAGTAACGGCTCAAACCATAGGGTCAACAGTGGGCCCAGAAGATAACAAACCCGTTGCAGCCATCATGGGAATCATAGCCGTCATGTTCCTCATCACCGGTTTCCTTTCTCTCTACTCCCGTAAATGTACTGACCGGCAATCCCCGGTTCAACACACGATCGAAATCGCTATTCCAACCGGCGGAAGCAGTCGCCGGTCACACGGTGAGATTCACGGACTCACGCAAGAACTCATCGATACTTTCCCCACTTTCCTCTACTCTGACGTGAAGGATCTCAAGATTGGAACCACTCACTTAGCATGCGCGGTTTGCTTGAACGAGTTTGAACCTCAGGAGCCTCTCCGCATCATACCCAAATGCAGTCACGTGTACCACGTGACTTGCATCAATCTCTGGTTGGCCTCCAACTCCACGTGTCCCCTTTGTCGCGCCGACCTCGATTCGCACCCCGAGGAAACTAACATGCCTCCAACGTTCTCCATTCAAATTATGGACGATCGCGAGCCATGCCGGAACGAAGAACATGAAAATTGGCGAAATTGTGTTCATGTGAGTATGGATAAATACACGTTTAACATTAGCATATAATTTATGCGCCTTCCTTCTAGGAGTTAGTTTTTCTGTTATATCAGTTTGTTAGGTTCTGTTATCTGCCAGCTGTATTTTGGTTAGTTTATTAGTGTATTTAACTATCATTATCTTGCATAAATAGCTGTATCATCTGATCTTGTAAAGTGTTTTTTATCATAGAACAATGTTCACATTTTCTGAGTGTTTTCTGATTTAATTAATAACTATTGAGTTTTTAATTAAATGAATTTCTCTCGTTGACTTAGGGTTCTGGAGTCAATACTGAACACGAGACTATTGTGGAGGTGGTTGGAGACAACGAGAAGCAAGACAACGACGTAGATTTGCTCTGCAGGTTTCAAAGTCATCCAACGCGGTCAAAGTCAACGGGGTTCTTATCGTCTCTGTTGTCTCCACCCTCAAACTCAATTTGTCATTCTTTAGTGGTACAACCTGGCGACAATAATTGTGAGAGGTTTACTCTAAGGTTACCGGATGAGGTTCGAAGCTTGATGATGAATTCAACGATAAAGCGTACAAATAGTTGTGTGAGCTTTACGAGAATGAGTAGTGGAACTTGGGGTTATAGAACAAGAAGTTTCAGTTTGATGACACCACCAAATCTCAACAAGAATAGTTGTAATAAATCTATGACAAAATTACATGTTCAATGTTCTAGAGCATGTTTGGATCATAGTAATGTTGGTGAGAGATCCTCTAATATATTTTCAGTTGGATCATAGTATGTACATGAAGGTGAATCCTTACTCCCAAATATCACAATGTTTTATTAGTAGTTGATTATAGTACAATAAGAAGTTAATAATTAGATTTGTTTCATTTAAAATTATATGATTATATGTGTACGTAACTTGATTATATATATATATATATATATATATATATATATATGTATGTATGTATGTATCATAAGTGATACATTCAGTATTAGAGCGTAGAGAAAATACATATTTTTTAAAAAATTTCACATTTACAATCATGGTATTTCACTTTTGCTACTTCATTAGCTTCAAGGAATTTGATCATAATTTTCTTAGTTGAAAGGGTGTGGGTAAGCACATAAGATTGGGTGGTTAAATTGTGTTTCAAAACTTTTTTATATAGACAACAACATTCTGTCTTATAATCTCAATTTTAAAAAGATTTATAAAAACTAAGGATGATTTCACCAACCTCTCTTGAGATATGTGTTTATTATACTTACTCTCCTCTATTTTTAAAATTACACTTAACCTCGTATAGAGGGGGTAAGTGTAATAAATTTCAAACCTCAGGAGATTAAGTGTAATATCTCAAGGGAGTAAGTGTAATGAAATTTCAACCCTTAGAAGGGTAAATGTAATTTTAAAAACTAGAGGGGTAAGTGTAATAAGCGCCAACCTTAAGGAATGTTGGTATAATTATCCTTTAAAAATACTTTTGAGGTTAGTTTATGACCCCTTATGCTGGGAATCTTCTCTCCTTTGGGGACTTGGAGACCTTCTTCTATCACTCTGGTTATTATCACGAGCTTGGGCTTAAGGTGACTAGCCCCTTCTATCTCCTATCTCAGGATGACAGACTCCGTTATCAATATGGTGCATCTTGGGATGCTTATACAAATTCCCTGTGCCGACTCAATCGCATCCCTTAATTTTATACTCTCATTTGTGTAATGCCCATAATTTAGGTGATATTCGCAGAATTTCTTCCAACTGTGAAACTTACTCCAAATAGGTGGGGGTCTGCTCGCCAATTCGGTAATCATCACCTCTCTATACATCCTTTCCGGTGAGGTCATTAAAGGTGCATAAGTTGCAAAAGCTCCGCGTTTTATCTTCCCTTTACCTTTATTATCTGCCTTCTTTTTAGGAAGATTAGGGTTCTATTGCAGATTTTGCATTGTTTTCCCTTATCTTCCGCCTTTGATTGGAACATATCTCCACTAGCTTTCATATGCTCTCAGATTCTCATCCAGAATTCCGCCCTATTTTTTAGTTCCTCAATGGTCTGCGACTTATTTCCAGTCAATTCATGTTTGAAGAAACCTGGTTTTAGCTCTTCTATAAAAAAAAAAAAGGATTATATTAAGGGCTACATCTTTAACATTTAAGGCCTCTTTATTGAAACGAGAAATATAATCCCTTAAGGGTTTATCTTCCCCCTGGATGATGCTTTTAAGATAATATTCTGATTTAAATTGTTTTTTTTTACTAATGGTAAAATGACGAAAAAAACTTATCTTTGAATGTTTGCCATTTGCTAATGGAGTTGGGCGACAAGTCAGTGAACCATCGCTCAATAGCTTCAATCAACGTCAAATAGATAGCTTGTAGATCACTCAATAGCTTCAATCAACGTCAAAAAGAAAGCTCTACAAGCTAGAGGCTCCCTAATGTGTTGGAACATAATGATTTGTTCAAAGTTTTGGATCATGTTATATCTAATCTTGAGGATTATTATGTTACAATACATCTTGGATCCTTTTGATGTATAAGTGCCTCCAATCTCAGGATTAGCCTGCAGCGCACACTGAAAAATGGGGTTTGCTTGTATCGGAACAGGTTGCAAGCCCTGATTTGTCGGGTTTGCCTCAGCGTTTGCTTGAGCTCCCTGTCTTTCTCCTCTAAACTCCTCAATCAGTTTTGCTTGATTTTCCACTAACGCCATAAGTGTAAAAAATCATTCGACTCAAAGGCCGGCTCGCTAAAACACATGCTGCACAAAAGTATGTTGATATGAGGCATCCTCCACATGAACAGAAGTTAGAGGATTTTGAATAGGAGGTAGTGGAAGATGTGAGGATCCAAGATCTGGCAGTGAATTCTTGGGCTGGTTCTGCACGCTTTGATTGTTGTTATCATAATTCCTCCTCCTGGTGCTCGGCATAATGATGGGGTAGGGCTACGCTTGAACATGTCATTCCCCACAGATGACGTCAATATTGTGTACCTGGTTAGCAGGAGAGGCTGGAGTACCGTAAGCGGCAGATTCTAGCTCTAAGATTGGGTTGATCCATGGTGGTGGGGTTGTACCTACAAATACTCCAACAATCAAGTCAATTATAGGATAGAGTTTATGTGAACTCTTGTATCTCAAGAAAGAGACAACTATACTAAGGCTTTGTTTGGCTCAGCTGTTTTTTGGCTTAAAAGCAACTTTTAAGCCAAAGTTGTAAATAAGAACTTTAAAAAATTAAAATAGTTTGATAACTTTATTATTTTTTTAATTTAAAGGCTGCTTATAAGCAAAATGTTGTTTGTTTGATAAAGTATTCTATGTAAAGGTGTGAATATGTGACAAAATATAAACTAAGTAACTAAGCTTTTTTTTTTAAAAAAAAAAAATGTTCCTCATTTTAGTTTTTGGCTTAAAAGCCACCTTTTACATTTTGTTCACAAAAACTAAAAACAGCTTCTAATTTAAGAGCTTCTTGAATTTGACTCAACTTTAACTTTTAAGAGAAAGAGAAGTTCAAACAAAACTGGCCAAACACGTAGTACAAAATAAATACAATACAGAGTTCTTGGAGAGAATAGATAATTTTTTTCTAAAAAATAATGAAAGAATATTGCAACAACATGTATCATTTTATATTTTTGAGATTATAACTTTGGTACTTCTCTTCTCAGCTTGAAGCAAACAAGTTTTGTATGACTTAACATTCATGGCATGAGACTATCTTTGAGGTTTCTGTGATGAGCCCAATGAATGTTTCATTGAGTGTAAAAAATAAAAAAAAAATAAAAAGTACTCCTGGAAGACTTGTTCATTGTTTCTTATCACTATTATTAACAAAATGTAATTATAGTACTCTAAGAGCTGAATAGGACCACATTATATAATCCTATCAATCTATTTCTAGAACTGGTGGTTAATAATTACATCACCCTTTTTAATAGTCATGCCATTTTTTTGGTGAAAACCTTTTTGGGACCATATTTTTTCTAGAAAAAAACTCTCTTTCCGCTTGGAAATCTATATCTTCAATAAATGGGTAGTGCAATTATAAAAAACAGTTATATTTTTTTTTTAATATTTTTGTTGTATAATTATTAGCCACCTTTAAGACCTGAACAATATGTTTTTTGTTATCACTCGGTGGGCCAAAAGAGAAGTATAAGTCCAAATTACAGTCCCGAAATAGAAAACTAAGTCCAAAATCTGTGACAAAAATACAAAATACAAATTCACAAGTGGAAGGAGTTTACAAAAAAAAAATAAAAAACAAAAAACAAAAATTGGTAGTAGGACTAGGAGTTGAATAGCCTCCTTTCAACCAAAAAAATAAAAAAAGAGAGAGAGAATAGTTCCCTAGACCCAAGAAAGAAATGAAAAAAAAGGAAAACAAGATATACGTTCCAAATTGTCCAAAAAAAGAAAAAGATATACGTTGCAATAAATAAGTCCTCAATTGACCAGAAAAAAAAAAAAGAAGAAAAAGTCCTTAGTATTCAATTACAATAGAGATAAGATCAGACTCTACTAAAATTATAAATTTATTTAAAAAATTACTTATACTATATAAGGATCGAATGAAAGAGATCACAATAGAATGTAGTCCCCAGTTCTTGATTAATTGATTCTTAATTTGTGTTTATAAAAAATATTGTATATATTCTTATGTTTAGGTAGCGTTGGAAATAATTTATATCAAACTTGTTTTGGCTTATTAAAAAAATTTATCACCTTATAAAATCCTAAATTTATTTTAATAAATATCATAATTATATTATTGAATAATATATAATTTTTCAGGCCAAGTATTTATAATTAATTGAAGTTATATTATTAGCCTCTATTTTTAGCTGATCATATATATCACTACAAAAACTAACCAATCTACTATATAATTGGTTACATTATTAATTATTTCTCAAAAATTCATAGTCATTTAAATTTAAATCATTAATAAAAAAATTTAATGATAATTCATTGCTAGTAGTCAATTTTGTTGTTTATTATTTTGTAACTAATTTTGGTGCCAAAGAAGAAATGAACAAAGTAAAATGATTAACTCAGAACAATTCATGCCCATGGCATGGAGCCTCCATATTTCTATTAACTTCCAAAGTTAATTAGTCATTCATGTAGTTTGCAGTTTTGTTCATATTTGAAAAAAAAAAAACTTTGTTGGAAGAAAAAAAACGCTTTAATAATCTCTAAATTTTGAAAGAAATTGATTGTTAGCTATTGAACAAATAATATATATCCATAGTTCACATTATGTATGGTAAATCCATAAATTAATTAGTAAATGGTGTAATACTACTATATAAAACTACAAAAATTAAACAAGTGTTTTAAGACTTGTTTCATACTTGTTTTTTCAGTTTTTTTAAAAACTAACTGAAATTCACAAATATCTAAAATTTGTTTTGGGTTTAAGTTTTTAGTTTTAAAAATTTGTATATAAATTCACATTAAAAAATTATTTATCTTTTTTTAAAATTTATTCTTAAAAAAATGTTTTATACTTAATACAGTTTTAAAAAAATTAAAAATCAAAACTGAATTAAATTAAATTAAACAAGCCATTATTTTATGGTATCTAATATCTATATATATGAGGATAAATATTGATATTCATGGCTCAGGATAGGATTCATAGTTTATTGAGTTAAACATAATTCAGCATATTTTAATTAATTAGTCCACCAATAAAAGAAACATCTTCTTTTAAACATTATTTAACACATACATTGATTACTTATGGAACTTGAGGCCCACGTTAGATGGGAAAAGTGCTTGTAATTCTGCCCACAGATATATACTTCAAATTTACACCGATATAAATCTCATTGTTATTGTTAGTTTGAATTAGAGTTATTGACCTTTTTGTCCTTATTTTTTAATTATAGGGTGTTTTAGTTATTGAATTTTTAAAATGTCTGAATTAATTTTTACTTTGTATTTTATATATTATTTTAGTCTATGATATTAAGTGATACTAATAAAATACTTACGTGATATGTTAAGTGTGTATATAATACGTTAATTGACACTTAAAAGTCCGCGTAAGCGACAAATTGGCGCTTCTTTGCTTAATCTCAACATAGGTAACTCAATTAGTCCATCAAATTACTTATCACATAACCTAATTTTAGGCCGAAAATGCTGTGTAACTTTAGAGAATAAGCAATAGGACTTTATTTAATCGTTTACATGGACTCATATGTGTTAAATAATGTGTCATATACATACGGAATGTGTTACATATACATTTCATCAATATCAGTTAACGTCAGTAACTAAAGTAATCTACCGTGTATAAGATGAGATACTAATTCAAACATTCTATAAAGTTATAAAATAAATCGTCCTATATAACTATAAAGTAAAGAAAACAGCCGATTACTCTTTAAATTAAGGTGGTTTCTCCGGTGTTCCTTCAAAATAAGGAACAAATTTGTTCCTCCACGTGGCTCCATTTAAGTAGTGACACTTGTTATTACTTATCCATGTCATCTAATTTAATATAACTTTATAATATTGCAAACACATCCTCTCTTTTAATAACATTTACCCTAGTTTAAGCACAATATTTCTTAAAATTTCTTTATCTTTTTTCTTTTAACAAATTTAAATACAACATTCACGACTAAATTAAAATTAAACGCAAGTGATCATAAAAAAATAATTGAAGAAGGGTGAATAACAAGTATTAAAACATACTAATAGTGTATGACTACTTTTGATGTATTCATCCACAACACAATAATACTATCCATCATAAAAGACAAGTATTCATTAAGAATACATTATACACAATTTTAGTGCAAGTTTCGATAGTTTTTTGGGTTTAGTACGTAATTTGTGATTTTTTATGTTGTTTCAATGTTATTATATTTAAATTCTTCATGTCAATTTGATGTAAAATATGTGTTAGGTGTCCAAGTTTTGCTATAATGTTCATAGCTATTCTTGTTCTTGTTATTTCTTGATAGATATTTCTATGGTGTCTATAGTGTCATCTCTATGAAGATGACAACATGATCTCTTATCTAATCAAATCAAAAATTTGATATGAGAAAATAAGAAATGCAATAAAGTTTTATTCTCTATTAAATCATTTAGATTTAGTAGATACTAACTTGATTTTATTTTTTAATCTAATATTTAGTTTTTATTTATGTCTCAATTTTTTTAATCAAAATATCAAATACTTAGATTTTGGTTACATTATTAAAGGTATATTTGAGCTTTATTTAATTAAAAAAAATGAGTTTTTATTAGTTGAAGAATAAATAAATTAATGGAGAATATTATAATAAATAAAATAAGGTAAAAGTAGTATTTTGGTCCCTAAACTTTACATTAAATTTTAGTTTGGATCGCTTTTTTTTTATTCATATTGACTTCTTTACTTATTTTTTTTCGTGTTATTTCATTAAATAATTAATAAAAAAATCTAAAATAGTCGCAAGATGTGAGAAAGAAGAAGACAATGATAAAAAATATTGTCATGGGAATTTTTGTTAATTATTTATCAACAAAAATTAATAGAAAATAATTATATTATATTGAAAATATAAATTAAGATTATGAAGAAAAAATAAAAGAACCAAATTAAAATTTGAGATAAAGTTATAGTAAAATCAATATTTATATATTTTAATTTTGTATAAATATTAACATTAGTACTAATGTATGATTAGTACACAAAAATTCTTTAGTATATTAAATTTTATGGTAAAATATATATTACATTTTTAAATATTAGTATAAACTATAAAATATTATCATACATCGGGTTAAATCGGTTCAATCAGTAAGTTAGCGGTTCGATCGATGATCCAGGACCTTGACCTAGTCGATGGCTGGTATGAGTTTTATAACTATAGATATAAGTAACTAATAATTGAGTCTTAAGCAAACATTAGGCCGAATAGTACAGATAACTTATATTCCAGTCTGAACGACCTAGAAGAAAAATACATAATTAATGAAAACTTTAACTTGAAGCAAATTGTATTTCAAAAATAATATAACGTAAATAATTCATAATTGGGTCTGAAATAAATTATGAGACTTAGAAGAACCTAATACAAGTAAATGATACTTGAGCATAGTGATGATAACGTCATTAGGTGTGTACGGATTATTTATATAAAAATAATATTATTTAAATATATTATATTATTTAAATGTGTTTTATTCGTGTCAGATTTATAAATTAAAATTTATATGAGAATGATTTTTTCTTTGTTTTATGAATTTTCACTAGAGAAAATTTATAGAATAATAGCATCATATTTTTTATGGCTAAATTTATATTTTAGGCCCATAACTTTATCTCAAATTTTAATTTGGTCCTTTTATTTTTTCTTCATAATCTTAATTTATATTTCCAATATAATATAATTATTTTCTATTAATTTTTGTTGATAAATAATTAACAAAAAAGCCCATGATAATATTTTTTTTATCATTGTCTTCTTCTTTCGCACATCTTGCGACTATTTTAGATTTTTTTATTAATTATTTAATGAAATAACACGAAAAAAAAAAAAGTAAAGAAGTCAATGTGAACAAAAAATAAGAGATCCAAACTAAAATTTAATGTAAAGTTTAGGGACCAAAATACTACTTTTACCTTATTTTATTTATTATAATATTCTCCATTAATTTATTTATTCTTCAACTAATAAAGACTCATTTTTTTAATTAACTAAAGCTCAAATACACATTTAATAATGTAACCAAAATCTAAGTATTTGATATTTTAATTAAAAAAATTGAGACATAAATAAAAACTAAATATTAGATTAAAAAATAAAATCAAGTTAGTATCTACTAAATCTAAATAATTTAATAGAAAATAAAACTTTATTGTATTTTTTATTGTTTCATATCAAATTTTTGATTTGATTGGATAAGAGATCATATTGCCATCTTCATAGAGATGACATCATAGACACCATAGAAATATCTATGAAGAAATAGCAAGAACAATTAAGAATAGCTATGAACATTATAGCAAAACTTGGACACCTAACATATATTTTACATCAAATTGACATGAAGAATTTAAATATAATAACATCGAAACAACATAAAAAATCACAAATCACATACTAAACCCAAAAAACTATCGAAACTTGTACTAAAATTGTGTATAATGTATTCTTAATGAATACTTGTCTTTTATGATAGATAATATTATTGTGTTGTGGATGAATACATCAAAAATAGTCATACACTATTAGTATGTTTTAATACTTGTTATTCACCCTTCTTCAATTATTTTTTTATGATCACTTGCGTTTAATTTTAATTTAGTCGTGAATGTTGTATTTAAATTTGTTAAAAAAAATAAATAAAGAAATTTTAAGAAATATTATGCTTAAACTAGGGTAAATGTTATTAAAAGAGATAATGTGTTTGCAATATTATAAAGTTATATTAAATTAGATGACATGGATAACTAATAACAAGTGTCACTACTTAAATGGAGTCACGTGAAGGAATAAATTTGTTCTTTATTTTGAAGGAACACCGGAGAAACCACCTTAAATTAATTTGTTCAATTTCTTTCCTAATCTCAATCATTACATCATCTGAGAGGATCTAATCTTTGTATTAAATTATAATTTTGGATAAGCTGAGGGTAATATGGCCTAATGAATCATGCGCCTTTGGACTTATTCCATATTAATGGAAAGTCAAGTTTGAGTTCTATGGATATATGACTGGATGAACATGAGTTTGGTCTATATATGCTTCCTTGTGCAACAAATATGCATTATATATTTATCTTATAATAATAAGATTATTCCATATTTTGTTGAGTGGTACACATTTCACCCACTTTCAACGAATTTATTATGTATTCCGTGGGAAATTCTATATTATTGTAGAGGATATGTGATATGGATTCCATCTTATTTTGATCATCATAAGAATATGTTATGTTGGGTTATTCAATGTCAAATTTTATTTTCTTAAACATGAACCAATTCAATCCGGCTTTTAAATCATATTACACTAATTGTTTTAGTATTGATTTAGCGATTGTTGATATAGACTTTAAGTTTAATTAATAAAATTTATCGGTTAGTATAAACATTAAAATTTTATGGATTTGTTTGGAAAAGTTTATACACAATTTATAAAAATAATTTTTAGGTCCTAATAAACTATTTATAACTTATTTTCATAAGTTTTTGAAACAATTTATCAGAATAAATTATTTTTAGTTTATTTAATAAGTTTTATGATTTTATATATTAATATACTCTTTTATAATAAAAATTTATTATATAATTAGTGCTTAATTAAACTATATCTCCAAACACACCCTATACTAATATATAAAAATTAATAATATATATCAAAATTTATAATTAATAATAATGGATTCCAGTCGACAAAATTTATATATAAACAGAGGCCAAGCTGACATTAAAATCAGGATTTATTTAAGTGTTATATAGTGAGTTGGATTAACTTTGTTGAGTCCATGAATTTTATAAATATATTCTTTTCTTTTTAAGAGTGAGAAGAAATGTTATCATTATCCAAAAATACTTTCTTACACTTTCATGCTTTTACATAATATAAGGATAAATTAGTATTTTATACTACCGGGATTTTCTTTCTTTTCATTTTTCTTTTCAATTAATGGTAAGGAGAAAAAATTGGTACTTTCTATTTTCTTTAATTTATTTTCTATCAAACCAAACATCATTCATAATCTCTCTATTTTCATTTTATTCTTCTTTTCTTTTATTTCTGTCTTTATACTTTTTCTCTGCACTTCACACTTTCTACTCAGGGTGATATGATTTTTGTAATGAATTGCATATTCAAAATGTACTGGGACTAAAAAAGCACACTTTTAAATTTTTTTTAGTAAACATCAAAGTTCAAGGGAATAAATTATAAGTAACCCTTTTTTTTTTCTTATTTTTAATATTTGTTAAAAAATTTTGTATTTTTATGTCAAGTAATTTTAAAAATTTCCAAAACCTTTTAATGTCATATATTTCAAAATTATAAACTTCTAATTATAATTATTAATAATTTTTTACTTAGCTTTTAGATGTAAATATAATATTAATATGTTTATTTACTATTTAATGTGTTATTCAAAATTTAATTGTATTAAATTGGCCATGACTAAACTGGTAGTAAATAGTAAATATGAAATCAAGATTTTTGTTTATTTAATCGTGACTGATTATGAAAATTTTAAATAATATTTGTTGTTAGTTTAATATTTTTATAATTTTAGAATATTAGGAAAAATTGTACTTTTAGGATCTGTTTGGTGCACATAAGTTGGACAGGATAAGATAAGTCGGGATAGAAACAAGTGGAATAGGACAAGAAAATTTTTTCGTGTTTCACCCTCACTATTTTATTTATTTATTTTTGGTTTATAAGAAAGTAGTACAACCTAATATTTAACCTCGTATCCACACACATATGTCCCCATGCAATCACTAGCTGAACTACATGACTTAGACTTTCACCCTCACTATTATAACTTAACTTTCAACTTTTAAAATTTAAATATATTAAAATTTGAGAGGGATAAGTTTTAAAGTGTACACTATTAATAAAAAAATAATTAAATTTAAAACTAAGAAAATCACTATTTTAAAAATTATAGAGAGAGAAAAATTTAGAGATAGATTGTCAAGAGAGATCAATTGGAAAAAAAAAAGTATTTAAAAAATATAGCTTGAGAAATTTTAAACTAAAATTTCATGAAAAATTAGAGAGCAAAATTCTAAAGAGAATTAAAGTTACGTAATATAATTTATGAGTACTATGTTGATTTTATGTAATTTATTTTAAAAAATAATATTATCTACGGGATCCAAGAGAGTTTGACTAAATTCTTTTATGGATATATTATATATGATATTATTTTTTAATTTTGAATATGAAAGTTTAAAATAAAAAATAATAAAGTATGATTAAGTTATTTAGATTACTATTTATTTATAATTAATATAATATTTACTATAATATATTGAACAAAAGAAAATATCGACTATAATATGATTTAACTAAAATATAATTGTGATACTGCAATCATATCATGTCTGTTATTTGGTAGACACCAAACATTAAACAGGATAAAGGCTTATTTAGTTATTATCATATCCTGCTCTTATCCAACTTCTCTATCTTGTCCATCCGTATCCTATTTGTCTACCAAACGAGTCCTTAGTTCTTAAGTTGTAAAGAAGTTTTAGTTTAATCCCCTATATTGTTTATTTTGATTCACTTTAGTCTCTTGTATTAGTTTTTTATTTTTTTTTGGCTAATTTGATCCTTTTAGTTAACTTCGTCTAAATAGGTTATCAAATAGGCCAAAATGACATGGTTTTTTCTCTCCATATTTGTCAAAAAAAATTAACATAAAGGATCTCAAATTGATAAAAAAGTACAACATGAGCGACCAATTAAAGTGTTTCAAAAATACAATATATATAGGAGATCAAATTGGTCCCAAAAAATACAATATAAGAAACTAAACCAAAACTTTCTTATAACATAAAAGACCAAAAATATAATTTAACCATAGTATTAATATTAGTTTCTTAATAGTACCCATGGACACACAATAAGAAACTAAAAAAAAATTATTATATAAAAAAATATAATTTATTTCCTTAAGTTAAAAAATAATTATTAATATTTACCTTTTACAGTACTTCAAAATATGTATTAAAGTGTGTTTAAAGTACTTTATATGCTCTTAGCTTTTTGATTTCTTATCGTGTGTTTATGGACGTATACTAAAACAAACGAGTAATTTATTAAATTAGTCCTCAATTTTGTAGTACATGATAGTTTAGTATTTAACTTTGTAAAATGTTTAAATTAGTTATTGACTACTCTATAGATTATTTTAGTCTCTCATGTTAAGTGACAAGTGCTGATGGGGTATATTAAGTTTTTATGTGGCACATTATTTGACAAACAAGAATTCACGTAAACTACAAAACGATGTCGTTTCTTAATCTCAAAACAAGACATTCAATTAGTTCCTTAAATAAATTATAACTAACCTAAGTTTAGGCGCCAAAATGCTACATAACTTTGAAGATTAAGGCAAAATGATGTTATTTGATCACTTACATGAACTCCTATATGTCAAATAATGTGTCGTGTAGACACTTAACATGTCACATAGGCAGCCCATCAGTGTTATATAACACCAAGAATTAAAATTACTTGCCGAGTGTAACGTGAATGACTAATTTAGACATTCATATAATGTATTTGTATTTTAGAAAGTTATCATAAATTTTCAATTTTACTCATATTTAAACTCTCTTTCATTTTAGCCAAAATTATACTTTTGATACCCAAACTCTTGAGTTCTGCGCAATTTAGTACCCAATTTTTTTATTCAAATCGATCTCCCAACTCTCACAAAAAGTTAACGGTTTAAACTTAACTGTGTTAAACTTGTATACGTGTCATATTCTAAGTGATCTATTAATAATGTTAATAGTAATAATATTTATTTTAAATTAAAATAGCTTTTTATATTAAAAAATGAAGAAAAAAAATCATATTTCATCTTCTTCTATGCGTTCTTGTTCTTCCTCCTTCTTCTTTCATTTTCTATCATCTTCTTTCTTCTTCTTCTTCTTCCTTCTCTCATTTTCCTTCTTCTGGTGATTTTGCAACCAGAACCACAACCCACAACTCATAACCCAGACCCATTTCCATTTTCATTTTTTTTTTTCATTTCCCTTCCATTATGGTTTTAAATTTTGGGGATTAGGGCTCCAAAATTGAAGATAAACAATTAAGTTTGGGATTAATATTCTAAATTTTTTCTTCATCTTTGTTGTTGTTGGATTGATTTTATCAACTCTACTAGAATTATCTAGTTTGTATCTTCATGTTTGGTTGAAGAGAAGAACAAGGCACAAGGAAGAAGAAGCATGTAGAAGAAGAAGGCAGAATATTATTATTATTATTATTATTAATGAATCATTTAAAATGTGATATGTATACAAGTTTAACGCCGTTAAGCTTCAACCGTTAAAATATAACGGTTTATTAACGCTGAGGGTAAACGTGAACGGTTTGAGAGAGTTATCGACTTGAACCGAAAAAAAGTTTGGGTACTAAATTGTTTAGACCTCAAGAATTCAGGTACCAAAAGTTTATTTTGCCTTCATTTTAAAATCAATCTCCCATTTCTTTATTAATTAAGGGTAAAAAAAATCATAATAAATATTCCAATTTCTTATGTTAGAGACTTATAAAAAAGAATACTAACTTTTTTTTTGAGGAACTTATATTTAGGAAGGGAGGTAGTAATTCATCTAAATTTTAAAAATTCGCATGCATGCAAATCCAACTAAAAAGTCCAAATAAAAAATCTCAAGAGCATGTTTGGATATGATTATTTTCAAACATACGTTGAACAGTTATATTTTGCACTTAAAAGAATTTAAATTTTTTTTATTATTCTTTCATTCAGCTAAAATTTGGACATTATTTCAAAAACCTTCTAAATTGTTTTTCATAGTTTAAATTTATCTTAAAAATTACTCTTAACATCACTCCTAACAATAAATATATTCAAAAAAAATTCGATTATGTTTCAAACAATCAATTTTTTTTCACAATTTATTTTTACAAATAATCACAATCCAACACATATATTAAAAAAAGTGAAGATAATCCAAATTCTGATATCTCAAAGCAATCGAAGAATCCCTCACGAGAGAAGCAAGAGAACTAGAAAAGATCAGACAAGGAAGATGCCTAGAGACAAATGTTTACTCTATTTGCGTTCACAACCAAACTTAGCTAATTTAATCACAGCCAAAATTACAATAAGCATACCCAAATTAAATGAATAATTAAAACCCTATAAGAGTTTCTTCCACGAGCGGTGGCACCGTTGATAGTGACGGACTTGGCGGACGACCCTCATTCGAACTGTTTTTTTATTTTTATCTTTTTTTTTGTTGAAATAATAAATAAATATCATTTTATGTTAGGAAGCTTGTAAAATCGTTGCGGGCCCATCCAGAATTTGAGAAGTCAAAACCCAAAATCCAATCATTTTAATAACTCTACTCGCCGAAGGCAACCTCTAATTCTCCATCAAAGATCATAGCCATTAACACCTTAATTAACATCTTAATTGTTAATTACCCAATTTACCCTCTCCTTTCTCAATCCTCATCATCAAAAGTGCTTCAGTACTGTATGTTATCGCTACCACCTCTACCCTTTTCGCTTTTGCGTGGGATTTCTGTAGCAACCGAAATCATTATTATTCTCTAATTTCGCAACAAAAATATTAATTAATTCAAAGAAAAAAACGCATCAAGCTAAGCAATCACTGACAGGTACTGTCGCTATTAATTAGGCTTTTTCATGCGCTAAACATTCTTCCCTTGCTTTCCCAGCAAAATCCACCAGCAACGCACCTTTATGATCTGCTATGGGCATCCACACCCAATGCCCTGCACCTCCACCTGTTCTTGTTACTCCAATAACGCTCTCACTACTGTGGAATTTTTATCATGGCAGAGTCTTGTCCTTTCTTCTCGTTATCGTTCTCGTCCCGGCGGTTACCGCACAGCTTCAAAACGCGGCCCCTCCACCTCCGCCGGTGGATCCATTTGCGAAGATGAGGTTCGATAGGACCATGGCCGTTGTCCTCGTGATCCTCGTCGTGGTTTTCTTCATTTTAGGTTTTATCTCGATCTACACTCGGCAATGTACGGAACGGAGGATCAGGGGGAGATTCGACCTCACCGTCCCAATCATCGGCGGCAGCGAGCGCCGGCTGTCGCGCGGCCTCGACCCGGCGATCATCGACACGTTCCCGACGTTTGTCTACTCCGATGTGAAGGGGCTCAAGATAGGGTTGGCCACGCTAGAATGCGCCGTGTGCCTCAACGAATTCCTCGACGCCGAAACGCTGCGTTTAATCCCCAAATGCAGCCACGTGTTCCACCCGGATTGCATCGATGCCTGGTTGGTTAATCACTCCACGTGTCCAGTTTGTCGGGCCAACCTCGCACCCAAACCCGGAGATATCTCCCCTTCCGTCGCGATCCAGATCCAAAATCCACCCGAACCGGAACCGGTTGACGACGCTAATGCTATCACCGGGGTCGATGATGAAGAGCACAACAGGGTTATAACGGAAACTCGAAGTCCAAGAGTGAATTTGTTCAATTTACGTGATGAGAACCGTCCGGTTCGGTCGAGATCAACTGGGTTCGGTATCACGAGATTGTTCCCGCGTTCGCACTCGACGGGTCACTCGCTGGTTCGACCGGAGGAAGATTGCGAGCGGTTCACGCTGAGGTTACCAGAGGAAGTGCGGAACCGGTTGGTGAATTATTCTTCCACACTGAACCGGACGAAGAGTTGCGGAGTAACATTGCAACGAGAGAGCAGTGGGAGGAGGGGTTACAGGACAAGAAGCGTGGGGAGGAGTTATTTGCAGTACGAGCGGTTCGGTGTGGAAAACCGGTTGGACCGGTGGAGTTTCATGTGGACCCCACCGTTTTTGAGTAAGGCCGGGTCAATGAGGACAACTAAGGATGCCAGCAAGGCATCGGTGGTAGTGGATGATGTGGACGTGGGAGAACGTTCTTCTGATCACTTCTTTCCCAAGGGAAGTTAGGTGTGGTTGAATATCACATTGTTACTATATTTTACTTTTTATCATTTTACACAAGCTCATGATTAGTAGCTTCGTGTTCATAGATTTTTATTTTATTTTTTTTTCGGAATTGAAACATCTGTATTTATTTGTTGACAGCGGCCGGCGGGGTATATGTCTTGAAAGAAACAACTAAAACACAGGAATATGTAAAATTCACTCTCATAATATTTATGTGTTCCTTTTATTTTGCATCGTAGGGTGTTTATAGTGCTGATGGGAACGGTTTTGAAGAATTAAATTATTCGATATGATTAATTTATTTATTTATAGTTTGATTTGATTTACGAAAAAAATTTGAATTATTCTGATCCAATAAATTTTAGTTTAGATTGGACCAATTTTCAGTTTTAAGATTGTCTTAATTGTAAACTAAATTAAATACTCCCTTCATTCTGGAATATTAGTCACTTTAATCAAAAAATAAATAAATTTATAAACCTACTAAAATTTTGAACCTGATGGTAGACTAGATGACTTGATTAAAATATTTTATTTTTTAAAAATATACTAACTTAATATCCTAATTAGTAAGATATAAGTAGACTTTAGAGTCATGTAGTATGAGTCTAAAAATTAATATACTAACTTAATATCCTAATTAATAAGATATAAGTAGACTTTAGAGTCATGTAGTATGAGTCTAAAAATTTCTTTATTTAACTACTAACTTACGTGGTTATTGTCCTTATTGAAGGTTGGTGAAGAAAAAAAAAATTAAAAACTAAGATTACTAATAGTGGTCATCGTGTTATAAAATTTGTACGGTTAAACTTAACTTATGTGTGGTTATTAACTTATTATCTTCTTAGTGATGATGCTTCAATGTGTGATGAAGGAGATATCCATGTATAGTGGCTGTATACACATGCAACGTGACAGAGTGACCATGGTCGAATCATGGGAGACCATAATTAGGGGCTTCAAGTAGGTTGAGAGGAGTAGGAGAAAGGAGAGCAGAAGACGAAAGAGAAAGAATTAGGATTCAGTGCATTTGAAAAGAAACTAACAAAAGAAAAAGGAAGAGGAAAAGAATCTGACCTATTTTTGGATAATAACATATGGGAACCCAAGCAATTCTCTCGTAAATACACCACCCAAAATGGAAAAGGCGCAATCAAAATTTAATACATATAGAAAATGTTGAGTAAGAATTTTTTTTTTAAAAAAAAGTGTTTAAACATGATTGCCAAAAACGGAAGGTTACGGGAAGAGTTTGATGGACGGCAATGCTTGAGGTGAGTGGCGAAAAGGATGAAATTAGGGGTCATGAGTTTTGGCTTTTTGGTTGGATAATCCGATAACTCGATCAATTCAAATTAATCAAAATATTATTTTGACCTCACCCAACTCAATCCGAACTAATAATATATCAAATCTAATGAAATTGAGGTGGTTTGGTTCGGTTCTCGGATTTGTATTTCTGAACCCAATCCAATCTGAATGAAACCAATCCAAATTAAAAACTGTCATATTGATATATATTTGATATAAATAATTTTAAAATACAAAGTTGAGGCTTAATAATAAATATATCAAAATCTAAAACTAAAGGTTCAAAACCTAATTTCAAGTTTTTCAACTGCGCCTCACCTCAGTCCTGTGAAATGATGGCCTGATGGATAGGCGTATAAGTGTATGACATATGTAGCCTAGCCTATTACTGGGAGTGACATGTTTTGAGATTGAATAGTGGTATATTTTGAGAACTATTGTTAATTTGTTTGTTTTTAATTTTGTGATGTATGATAACATTATGACTTTTATGTTATTTATAATTATTTTTGTTTATTTTGTTATATTTGTATAGATAAATCACTAAAAAATAACAAATAAGTGATTTCATAAGCTATAAGTAATATAAATTTTTAAGAATTTTAAAAATAATTTCATAATTTTAATTTCTTATTTATCAATTTAAGACTCAACCCAGCCCAAACCGCACTTGATCGGGTTGGTTTGGTTGATTTGGGTTGAAAGATTTTTTTTTGCAAAACCGAACCAACCCAACCCAATGATAATTAATTTGTTCAAATTTTAGAATCCCTCAAAATCGAATCAAACTAACCCAAACTCACTCCCATTAAAATTGTATTTTTATGTATTACAGATCAATACTTTCAAATTTCACACATTAAATTGAAATCATAGCAGTTTTCTACTAACTTTTCAATTAAATGATGATTTGTTTACCCACTAGGGTAGAACTAGTAGTGAAAGAATTTAAACAAAGGGAAAAACACTGTGTTGTGATAGACTACTATCTTGAAAGCAAGATTTTCGGTACCTCGTGGTGCAATTTGATTTTGATCTTGCTTTCCAAGGTTAACACACAGGGACACCAGGAAACTTGTGCACTTGAGCACCAAAGCGTTGGAGTCTCAAAATACCTTGCTTGGAACAAATTTAAAAGAAAGGGGAGGAAGAGAGAAGAGAAGGCTTGTTGCTTTCGCTGTTTTCTGTAAAAAAAAAAAACACAAAGGCTATATATAGAGGATGAGAGACCAACGGTTAGAGCTGACAAAATGAACTAGTTTCCTAGGGTCGACTCAAAAACTGACAAAATGAATCTGAAGGACTTAAGTGTCCAAAATACAAGCCTAACTAAAGCCGAGAGTTTTTAACCTGGATCGTAAAAGTCCGCAAAAAAAAAGGTTCAGGTTCAAGAAAACAGTCGGGCTCGAGCTACCCGCGTTTTATTTTATTTTATTTATTGTGCTAGTGAAGGAGGTAGTTAAGATTTAAGAATGAGGCATAATAAAAATAAAATGAGTTGCGTTGATATGCAAAACAATATTCAATATTCAATACTATTTTGACAAATTATATTATCTTAAAGGAAAAAAAAATTGTTGATATATATCCCTTATGGTCTTAAGTAGATTATCTTCAAAGAAAAGAAAAAAAATTAATACAAGAAAGAAAACATTAATACATCTTTTTTAGGAATGATAGATCAATTCTTTAGAATGACAAAGAAAATACAAACTAAAAAAAATCTAATACCCAAATAAAACCGAATAGCCAATTTTAACAGCTCAACGGATAGAGTCAAATGCATCAACTACATGAAGCACATGAAAAAAAAAAGCATGTGTTAATAGCCTTTAAATCAATTGATATCAATGATTTGTAATGGACAGAGCAATCAATTGTGGTCAAAGACCAATATTAAGGCTATACACACAAGCACGTGATTTTTTAGCAACAATTCAAAACTTGATCCATTATATTTTGGATATCAAATTATCCAACAGTTTACTAAAGCTTTTAGGTTCAAATCTCATTTTTTTTTAATCGTACAAAATAAAGATAAAATTTTTTATTTTTAATTTATGTAATAGGTATTTAAATTCCCTAGTAAAAATTAAATATAATATATAAAAAGATTTACAAACTAGCATCAAAACAGTTTTTAATTAGCTGCACTCATTTTTAATTTTTTAAATTAAAATTTAGATATTTATATACTTTTAATTTTAATTTAGTGTTAATATTAACAAATTAACACATGTATATTTTATGGCACTTCAACCTTGACCTACGATCTTCAATCACATAGACCTTCACTCTAAAAATCATTGGACATGTCACTAAAGCTTTTTCAAACCATTAATTAACTTTATCCTCCTTCTTTGATAAAGAAAATCTTTTATGGTTCGAATACATGACTTCAATGATATGAGTTTAAGAGTTGTCCAATAACTGGATAATTAGTTGCTTATCTACTGGCTCAAAATGCCCAGTTTAGTGTTTGTGTTTTTTTATTTTTGTTTCATAGTGAAAATGAATGACTGGGGTTAAATGGGGAGAAACTGAACTCATCTAGTTACTGAACCAGCTCCAAACTCCATTGATACAGTCAAAGATTTCCTTGAAAAGCTTTATATGATTTTTATTTTTCTTTACAAAGCTTTATATATATGGTTTACTAGTGAGTTGAAATTTAATTTCATTATTAATTTTTTAATAAGACATTGAGATTTTTCATTTACAATATGCAGATGATACGCTAATTATTGGTGAGTCGTCTTGGTCCAATATTTGGGCAGTTAAAACTATTTTTAATCTTTTCGAGCTAATGTCAGGCTTAAAGGTTAACTATCAAAAGAGCCATCTAATCTCTTTCAATAATTCAAGACGGTGGGTGACTCTTGCATTGTCTGCTTTAAGTTGTAAAATAAGAAATTGTCCTTTCGTATATTTGGGCTTACCAATTGGTGGTGATCATCGAAAGAAGTCTTTTTGATTACCAGTTATTGAACGAGTCAGGCTATCATCATGGTCTGCGAAGAATATATCTCTTGGTGAGAAAGTGGTGTTGCTTAAGTTTGTCTTAACGTCAATCCCAATTTACTTTCTTTCCTTCTTCAAGGCTCCAAAAGGTATTATCACTAAACTAGAATCTTTATTTCGATTGTTTCTTTGGGGGGAGGGGGGGTAGTGAAGGTCATAGGAGAATTAATTGGGTGGCGTGGGATACGATTTGCTAGGGGTTGGGAGAGGGGGGGTTAGGGGTGCGTAATGTGAAATTGTTTAACGAGACTCTTTTATGTAAATGGGTATGACGCTTAAAACATGAACAAGGTTCTTTATGGTGGAAGGTGTTGCGCTCAAAATATGGGGATGGGGGAATAGAACTTAGTCCGGATGTGGTGGAAGGTTCTCTTTGGTGGAAAGACTTTCTGAAATTGTTTTCTATAAAAAACGGTAGTTGCAGATGGTTACAGAATAATCTTTTGAGGCAGGTGGGGGACAGTCGTAACACTTCTTTTTGGCATGACAATTGGATAGGGAGAAGGGCGCTTTGCTTAAAATACAAAGAACCTGTACAAAGTTTCTTTTAATAAAATGGCGAGGGTGGCAGATATGGGGTGCTGGACCATTAATGGATGGACGTGGAGGCTAGGATGGAAGAGAAGGTTATGGGGGTGGGAGAGGCGCTTTACTAATCTTCTTTCGGCCGAGTTTGTTTTTCGGCCGAGTTTGTTTATGTATAGGTACAACAAAATGTAGATGACCTTTGGAGGTGGAAACTTGACAAGGACGGGCTTTTCTCAGTAAGCTGTGCATATTATGCGGCATCGGAACCTTCGGTGGATCCTTTCTTTCTTCATTTCTGGAACAAGTTGGTCCCTTCGAAGATCAACACATTTGCTTGGAAGGTCATTCTGGATCGCATACCGACTTAGGTCAATTTGCGTAGACGCGGAATTATTGGGCATGAGAATCCTATGTGCATCCTTTGTGATGAGGAGGATGAGACTACAACACATTTGTTTTTCCGCTGTTCAAAGTCTCGTTGCATCTGGGATGGAATTCTATTTTGGTTAGGAACATCCACAGCTTTACAACATGCTGGCAAGGAACATTTCTCGCAATTTAGTGGTCTGGCATATGGCAACACATCTACAAAGCAGCTATGGCAGATTTTCTGGTTTGCATCTCTATGGCAAATTTGGATTCACAGAAACAAGTTTATATTCGATCAAAGAGCATTTTGTATTAATTCAATTGTACAATATATCAAAATTATGTCTTGGTTTTGGGTAAAAGCAAAGATTAATGGCTTCTGCTATAGTTTTCATAACTGGGAGATGTTCCCAATTGTTTGTATTGGTGGTCATGTAAATGCCTTATGATGATGTGATTGTTTTCTCCGTGCAGCATTATGTTGGGTGCCATAATTGCTGCATGTTCTGTCAATAACGCCCCATATATACTTTTCGTGCACCTCTGGTGCTTGTTTAATGCATTTGTTGTTTTTTATCAAAAAATTTTTTTAATAAGACTTATTTTTTTACTAAAAAAATATTTTTATAATTTTTTTAAGACTTATTTGTTTACTAAAAAAAATATTTTTATAATTTTTTTAAATAAATACTTTTTATTGTAATGATAGTTATTGTTTAAGTTCCAATATTAAATTTTAATTAGACAACAAAAATTAATTAAAATAAATACAAAATTTACACAAAATAAGTACTTTTTATAATGTTTTTGAATAAATACTTTTTATTGTAATGATACTTTTCCAATACTGCAAACTACTCAAAACATCGAAAACGCGTGGAAACTGTGAAGAATGCTCCATAATTGATAAATTTGTGATTGTCCATATTTTTGGTACCACGTTTTTTATTAACAACCCTGTACAATCATTGCCCAAAGACTTTAACACCTTAAATGATTCATAGGCTTTCACTTTCAAAATAATTATTATTAGTATTTAAGATTATATATATACACAAATTTTAATTTTTCAAAATGTTTAATTTAAAATAAAAAAATTGTATTTTTATTGTAATAATTTCTTCACTCATTTAATGGAATTGCCAAAAAAAAAAATAGTCGTCGTTTTAAATTTTTAAAAGTAACATATTGTTGAAAATTAAATAAAATTTTAGATTAAATAATATTTTCATTTCTTTTCCCAAAATAGTAATACTTTTATTCCAAAAAATAATTTCTCAAGTCTTGAGACATACTTGGTGAAAAAAAGTCAATGTAATAAATGACGTCATCAATTGGAGCCTTGGGTACAAAATGCATGGTTTACACATGTTACCAGTGACAAAGATCTTGATTTGATGTGTCTGGATGTTAATTTTGCTATGACATATGATTGTTTGGTTAAAAAGAAATGATGGAATCACGTTTGCGTTTAAGATAAGAATAAATTTATGTGCACGCAATTTAGTTGATGAGTAAAAAGGATATGTGTGTTTGACTTTAATTTTCTGTTAATATATTTTTTTATAAAGAAAAATAAGAGTAAATCTAAATTCTTTTTTTACAATATTCTAAAAAATTTGTATATATTAAAAATAAAAATAATTAATTATTTATTATATTTTTAAGATATAATTATATTTACTTTTTTATTTATTTTATACTCTATAAAATATTAAAAGAATTTCTTAAAAAAAAATTAAAAGATGATATAACAAAAACACTTAATATAATCCCAAAAAATTTTAAGTGGAACAATATGGAAATTAGAGTTGTCAAAATGGATCATTTAGCTCGATACTGCTCTTGAAAAGCAAGGCCGCAAGGCCAAAAAGGTTATGGAATTAAAATAGGCTCAGAGATTTTAGCCCTGTAGGACCAAAAGGTCATAGGGCCAAAGCTAAAATCAGGACTAAATCAGGGTCAATTTTTTTAATATATACAAGTCATCATGTGGATTGGGAATAGGGTCAAGGTCAAATCAAATTAAAAAAAAATTTAATATACAAATTTTTTGTTTATATATATTAAAACTGTTGCTCGGAAATAAAACGGAACATAATGTTTGTTTGAACGTAATTGCTTAACATCTTAAAGGAACATTAAACGAGTGCAAAGAAGCACCATATGTATGAGGATATTGCTTCATAATTGTTAAAATAATTTAATAGCATTGATCTATTCTTATTAATTTTTTAAAAATGAAATTTTCACCAATAACTTTATATTAGGTTATTTTATGCAAGGTTGAGATTTCAAGTTTCAATTTTCATTTTCTTTATTATAAGGAAGATAAGTTTTAGTTTCAAATTCAACAAGCGGTTTATATAATTATTTTTCATAAATTACTCATATATATAATTGAATTTGTTCAATTAATGTTTTTGGTAAAGTTCAAATAAATGTTTAGAATATGGCCTTTGAAGTTTTCACTCATGTATATAATTGAATTCATTTAAAAAAAATGTTTCAATTGACTCTAACATGCAACGCTTCAATACTTACATTATGCCTCTCGTCATTGCTGGCGAGTTTCTATTTTGGTCTACCAACATACCAAGGCTTATGTATCTTCAACTTGTCAAAATTTAAAATTTAACATTTTAGGGCTAGTCCCGTTTTTTGGCCCAACCCAACTAATTAAGAGCCAAGTTATCAGGGCCAATTTTACTTTTGTAAAAGTAAGGGCTGACCCCATAGACAAAATATAGGGCTGGGTTAGGCTAGTCCTAGGGCCAAAACTCATTTTGACAGATGGAAGGGATTAGCATCATCTCTATTGGGAGTGACATAATTCTTTTAAATATATAGATTTATGATTCTTATATATAAAGAGATGCTGAGATTTCTAAAATTGGGTGGTCTCAATCCCTTCCACCATTTTGACAGCACTAATGGAAATGTTTATGAGATATATTCTTAGATTAGATTTTTGTAGACATAAGTAAATACTCCATCCATTTCTAAATATAAGCCCTTGAAAATAAAGTTAGTGTTCTTTTTTATAAGCCTCCGACATAAGAAATTAAGATATTTATTGTGATTTTTCTTTTTTACCCGTAATTAATGAAGATAAAAGAGATTGATTTTCAAATAGAAATAAATTTTAAACAGGGGTAAAATTAAATATTTATTATAACTTTTTGAAATGTCAATGTATTATTTAGATGTTAACATTTTTCTTAATATGTGAATGTTTTTTTGAGTGGCTTATAATTAGGAAACGAGAAAGTAGAATATAATAGAGCATGACATATGATAAGTTAACTCACTTAACTCTGTTTATTTTGTTTGTGTGAGATAAATGTAAGAATTTATGGGTCCGTTTAGTTTTTTAAATTTCATGATACAATACAATACAAAATATTTTGTCACTGTTTGATTCCAAAAATAGTTAAGAGACCACACAAAATTTGAGTTATTAGACAGCACAATAAGGCTAATTTTTGTACTACACTAAACCAAATGACAAGTTTTTGTTCCATGCACAAAATTTAAAAAAGTCAAAATTAACCTTACATTTTGTCTCAATAGTATAATTACCTCCCCAATTTCCCTACTTGTGTAGGTAGTTTGCATTACAGATTATTTTTTTTACTTCTTCACATTTAATAGTTAACAATATCTATATCTATCTATCTATATATATAAATTTAAAAATTATAATAAATATTAAAAATAAAATAGTGAAAATATTATTTAGTAGTGATTTTTATACGATTTAATATTATATCACATAAAAAATATTATGATAAATTTTATGTAGTAATTTCTTAAAGTATGAAAAATTAATTTCATAATAAACAATAATTGATAATATAATTATAATATATCAAAATATTATTTAATTATCAATTTTATGTAAAATCAATAGTATATAACATAAAGGATATTATTGTAAAATTCATATTTTACTTCTTGTTCTGTATATGGACTATCAAACAACAAACAACACAAAAGATTCTCAAGTGTTTTATTAGAATTGTGTAGTACTTTATCACTTGTACTATCTAGTCCACATATCAAACGCACCATATATAAATATTTTTTTTGAGCTTGAGATTTTATTTTTTTTTAGAATTAGAATATAATTTTCTCGCCCTAAAATTTATGCAAAAAAAAAAAAGACTTATTTTTTCTTTGTTTTCACCCATCAAGTTCATAAGGTTGATTTTTGTATTTGAGATGCATCTTCTTTTCCTTAATGAAATAATCGAGATAAAATTTAATTACCTATTATATGTAAATCCTTTTCATAATGAGTAAAAACTATAACCGAACTTTAGAAATATTTGAAAAATATTGTTAAATCATTAAAATAATATATTGTTAAATCATTAAAAATAATACCTATCAAAACAATCATTAAAAATAATATTTTTATGTATTTGTAACATTTTTAACAAATGTTGTATAAATATCATGTCAAAATATTTTAGCAACATTTAAAAAATATTATCAAATTATTAATTAAAAAAATATTGTATTTTTTATTCGCAACATTTTTTTTTACAAATGTTATATAAAGACCATATTACTAATTAAATATTGATTATGTTTTAGTGGAATTATAAACAAATTTTAGATAAAAAACTAACATAAGGTATTTATAACAAAATTTAAGAGTGGATTTAGATTTGAATTGAGTTGAACAAAATTACTTTCAACTGTATAGAATTATGTGTTATCATGTATGTTTTTCAGTTAAGTTATTAAATTTGAATTTGGTTTCAAAAGTGCATGAGTTAAAAGTGAGTTTGACTAACAAAGCTCATGAGTTACTTTTTCGTTTGTTAAAAGTATTTTTAACATTTTTTTAAGTGTATAAAGTACTTTTATCTTACTATATGTTCACCATCAACTAACAAGGGTACCCTATAGCACCCTTGTTCTTAGGGTTATTACTAGTGTAGATTGTGGATAAATTTGTGACATACCTCATAGTACAGTGAGTTGGGTCTTATAAACATATGTTGAGGCATTCATTTAGTGGGTAGGGGATCATGGATAGCTGTCGTGGGTAGTGGGTGGTTCGGTTTCCTTAACCTAACGCCTATTGACCTGAGCTCTGAACTACGGATCCTAGGGCGGGCTAACAGGTTGTTTTCATGTGCTTCGAGACCCTAGTCTTATGGGGGTAATGATAAGCGAGGCAGCCAGCCCACTGTGTGAACGGGCTGTCTACGTGAAACGGTACATTATCCAAACAATTTTCAGCTTGTCAAACTTACTTTTTTTAAAAATATCTAAATATATATTTCGTTGAACCAAAATAACTTTTAACTTAATTTACTTTCACTAAACTTACTTTTAACCAAATTAAATTTTACCAACGAAAAAACCAAATTCACGCTAATTGAATAGTACCAACTATAGTAATAGTAAGACAAAATGACACTTTTGGTCTCTTAACTCTGCGCTAATTCACTTTGGTCTATTAATTTTTTTCTATCCGTTTAAGTCCCTTAACTTTTATTTTTGATTCAATTTGGTCTTTACCGTTACATCTATCAAAGATGTTAACGGATCAAAAATCATTTCTGAAAAGACTAAATTGAATAAAAATAAAAGTTAAAAGACTGGAATGAATCAAAAAAAAAGTTAAAGAATCAAAATAAATTAACAAAAAGAGTTATTTTGTCTACTAGTAATTAACATGTCCATTTTTGCTTCCTTAGAGGAGATGATAGGTCACGCACTGATATTTGCTTTCATCATCACCATTTCTCCACTAGAATGTCCATTATATATTGTGGTCATTTTGTGCAAGCGGGTTATATACACTAAGATAATTGACATTTAGCAACAAGATTTTTATATTATATTTATAAAAATTATTATTAATTAAATATAAAAAGATAATATTTTTGTTTTAAATTTTGACAATATTTTCTAAATGACCATAAAACCTTCTAGGAATATATCCTTCATATAACATTTACAAAAAATATTCTAAATACACAAAAATAAATTTGATAATATTTTTTAATAATTTAGTAATAATTTCTCAAATGTTACTAAAAATTACTATGTTGTAGTGATATATAAGGACCGAATCCCATACTCACACAGATATGTCCTTATGTGCTCACCAACTAAGCTACATGACTTGGATATGCTTGCCCCACTTGGATAATAATTATGTACATTTAATTCATTTATTTTATTTATTACATCATTTTTCATAATATTTTTTAGCCAAATGCATCTTTTGGTCCTATATCTATTTCATTTCGGTTCTATATCTTTTTTTTGTTACATTTTAGTCCTGTATCTTTTATAAACGTTTCATTTTTGGTGCAATCTGTCAACCCCATCACACCATTTAACAGAATTGGTCTAAAAAGAACAGAGTCAAATTACGTCATTTATCTTCAAACAAAAAAAAACCATAACATACTCGTGAACCCTAATAAGAACGGTGTCAAAATACCAAAATGAAACCTTTATAAAAGATACAAGACTAAAATATAACTCAAAAAAGATATAAAACCGAAATGAAATACACATAATAGATACAAGACTAAAAGATACATTTGGCCTATTCTTTTTAATCTTGTTATACACTTTTAGACCCGAATTGTAGGTGTGCATTTATAATTTTTCGTCCCGACCCACTAATTATGGTTCTTATTATATAGTACCATAAATTTTTTTCCTGTGGTAGACCATACCATTGACAAATTAAAATTTCTCCACATGCCACAAATACCAAAAACTCAACCTTTTTGGGTTTATATAAAGCCCCACATGAAAATGAAAATTGAGAAGACAGTGCATAGCACAAACACATATATAGTAGCTCTGTTCTTTATTTTGCCCAGAAATTAAAGCACTCTGAATTAAAGTGTAAGCAAGAAATGTCTAGTGTTAAGAAGTTAGTTGAATCCAATTGTCTAAGGTCAATTCCCTCTAACTACATTTGTCTCAAAAATCAAGACGACACCGTTTTGAATGAAACAGAGAATGTTCCAACAATTGATTTTTCTCAACTCACCTCTTCCAATCTCAATGAGAGATCTAAGGCAATCCAACAACTAGGTGATGCTTGCCGTGATTGGGGTTTCTTTATGGTAAATATATATTCAAACCTTGATCTGTGGTTGCATTTGATGTTATTTCAATGACCACCAATATCGTGATATTGTCAATTGATATTGTCGAGTATATGCAATTTAAAACCTTAATCGTGAGTAATTTAACACAAGTAGACATGCTGTTGACTTAAATACTTACCGAGAGAGCTTTGGTGTTTATGATAGTTTTAGTCGACTTGAGCAAGATTACCCTCTGTCGAGAATTCTCGTGGTTGAAATAATAATAAACAAAATGATAAAATTAAAACTATAATGTAAATAAGGGTTCATTATAATTTGATTTTGTGTTCTGTGTTTCTCTTTTTTTTTATTTATATTGAACGGGGCGCAACGGTCTTGTGTATTGTGTTTCTTAATTATGTAGTTTAGTACAAAAATTTTAAAAGTTTAACTTAATTTACTTTTGAAACTTGCAATTTACTACAAAACAATCACATTTAGTGCCTTTTTTTTTTTCAAAATAGCAACAATTTTTTAAATTTAAACCATCATTAAATTTAACTTTATAAGAGTAGTATATAAAGCGCAGGTTCTAACCGCTAAGTATAGAGCACAAAACACTCAATTTAGTTTTTGTTTTTTACCAAACGCACATGATAAGCCAAAGTAAGTGGGACAAATTATAATTAACCCTTAAAATAAAAATATTTAATATCCTATTTTTTTGTTTTATTTGTCTATGTATGTACTGTTATATATATTTCCTTCTTCTTTATGACTCCTTTTAGTAGGATTTTTTAGTTAAATTCTCCACATGGTTCATGCTGGTTAGAATTTCATCATTTCATGAAGCATGTGCATGCATATATATATATATATGTATATGACTTTTTGTTGCATGTGTTAATGTTGTTAATTGTGGAGTATTTGATTTGAAGCTAATAAATCATGGAGTGGCAGAGACATTGAAGGATGAAGTGGTTAGAGAAAGCCAGAGGTTTTTTGATCTGGCAGAGGAAGAAAAAAGGGAGTATGAAGGAGGGAAAGTATTTGATCCAATAAGATGTGGAACAAGCTTCAATGTCATGGTGGATAAGACACTTTTCTGGAGAGATTATCTTAAATGTCATGTTCACCCTAACTTTCATGCTCCTTCCAAGCCCCTTGGTTTTAGGTACCACTCTCACTCTTAATTAAGAACAACTTCATGGGATTTTGAATATTAAATGAGCTATTTGGGTTTGTGCTGCTTATTTTTTTCATTGGGATTTCGAGTTTTAGAATTGATTTTGATATTTGATATTTAATCTATGAGTTAGTTTAATGAGTTTAGTTCATAAATCAAATAAACTAAGTAATAAAATTAAAAGTTAAGTAGATGAACTGAACTTGAATTGAGCACATTTTAATTTGTTTTATATGAGTTAACTCGACGAGTAAACAAATACATAAATATCATTTCAATACTTTATATATTTTACTTTTTATTATGATTTTGCAACAGAAAGAAAGTAATTGGAAAAGTTGTGAAAAGATGGTTTAAACCGTTTGTGAATTTGAAACGTGTTGAAGTTGAGCTAAAATACTCTATTTATAAAAAAATTCTCCTCAAACAAATTTTTATTGAATCGAGTCAAATTGAGATAAATTTAATTGACTCTATTGACTTTCATTTGAAATATCTATGATGTTGCTTTCCAGCTATTTCACACAAAAATAAGGTGATATTGTTAACACACATTTTAAATTTTAAATACTTTTTAACCAATAAAATTTAAGTATTAATATATAATTATTATTAAGTATATTGAACTAAATAAATTAACTCTAAAATGTTTACACACATACTAAACTAAAATCAAACATACTATAACGTAGATTTTTTTTTATAGACAAATACACATATCATAACTAAGTTAGCTAAAGCCCATGCTATAAAGTGTATTGAATTAAACAAATGAACTCCACTGGTTACTTAATTAATTTCATTTTGAAAAAAAGGGTTTACACTAAGCTTAGCACATTAAGCGGAGGAGAAATTGTTAAAGCCGTAATGGGAGACAATTAAGTGTGGGACGGGCCGGCTAATTCATTAAGCCTATCTCAGCAATTTCTCTTTCATTTATACATAAATAAATAAATATATAATTGAATGAAAAAGGCTCAAAAGAAAAGGGAAAAAAAAGTAAAAAATCTAAGTGTATGGCATTTTCCTCAGTTCTAATTTTTTAAAAGAAAAGAAAAAGTATGGATTTTTTCAAAAAATTACATTTTGACAATGAAAATTCTCGTTCTGGCAGTGAAACTTTGGAGGAATATACCAGAAAGAGCAGGGAAGTGATTGGTGAGTTGCTAAAAGGAATATCTCAAAGCTTGGGCCTGGAGGAACACTACATTCAAAAGAAGATGGATGTTGATTTGGGCTCCCAGTTGTTGGTTATAAACTATTACCCTCCTTGTCCTAAGCCCGAACTTGTTATGGGCCTACCCGCTCACACGGATCATGGGCTTCTGACACTGTTGATGCAAAATGAGCTTGGTGGGCTTCAAATCCAACATAATGGCAAGTGGATTCCTGTCCACCCTTTACCCAATTCCTTTCTTATCAACACTGGAGATCACATGGAGGTAAGACTACAACTAAAACCATTTTCATTATAGTAATTTAAAAAAATAGTTCACAACTTTGTAGCACAAGACGTTTTAGTCTCTTACTTTGTAAAATACATGAATTAATTTTTGATTTTACACTTTGTACGCCACTTTAGTTCTTTATGTTAAGTAACACTAACGAAGTGTCTATGTGTGGTATGTTAAATGCCTCTATGACAGACTCACAAATATCCATAAAAGCGACCAAGCAACGTCGTTTCATCGCTTATGTGACTTTGTCAAATAATGTGTCATATTAACACTCTGTCAGTATTACTTAACATCAAGTATTATCATATTGGGCCTCAGATCAAGAACTAAAATGACTAATCTAATGCAAAATCAGAGAGTAGAATTGTTATTGTTATTGTTGTTTGATAAATTACTGTTTTGGTAATTAGTGAATGCTTAAATTAGAGGTTTGATTTTTGTGGTCAGATACTGACGAACGGGAAATACAAGAGCGTAATTCATCGGGCAGTAGTGAACAAAAAAGCTGCAAGGATATCAGTGGGTACGGCCCACGGGCCCCCGCTTGACACCATTGTCGGGCCTGCACCGGAGCTGATCCACCAGGATAACCCACCTGCATATCGTGCTATCAATTATAGAGATTACTTGCAGCTTCAACAAAGCTACCAACTTGACCGAAAATCCTGCTTGGACCGTATTCGAATTGAATAAATTAACTCTAATTTTCGCTTAATTATCATTAATTACTGCCATCAATGGTTTAATTTGCTTGTATTTATTGATATTACGCTTTTAATTTGTGATTAATTGAGGCTTGTCTCTGGTTGAAAAAGAATTGATCAGCAAGCTCCTAAAAATTAATGAATTTATGTATAACTACAATTAAACTACAATTACACTAGTGTGATATACAGAATGAGTTATTAAAAAAAATAAATTTTAATATCTTTTACAAAAAGTTTTATTATTATTTATATTATAAATATTATTATTATTATTATTATTATTATTATTATTATTATTATTATTATTATTATTATTATTATTATTACAAATTTATCAGTAAAACATCATTTGCAAGGAGAGCATTTACTACTACCTCATAAAAAAATGAAAAAATAGAGTGGATCTACAATTCTACATGATTCGCATTAAATAAATTTTTAACTAACAACGTGATGAAAAATTCAATGATGAAGGTATAATATCAGCTTAATTTAAGTTGCGAAAAATGTTGTTTTCAGTTTTTGAAATATGATTAGTATCTCCATTTAATATCAACAACTTCAAACCCTTTTGATTTGTTACTCTGGATATTGCAACATATAATTGATCATGACTAAATACAGGTCTTGAAAGGTATATTTCAACCTGCTTAAGTGACTGTCCTTGATTTTTATTTATTGTCATCGCAAATGATAACATGATTGGAAACTGTCTTCTCTGAAACTTGAAAAAAATTCTTTTATCAAAAAGAGTCAATGACAATCTTTAAATCAATGCAACATTAATTTCATATTGAAAACCAAATGCAGCATTAAATGATACATTATATATATATATGATATGATACAATTTCAACAATTTTTTAGGAGATAATTGATCTAATCTTCAACGAATATAATTTCATTATAATATAGATTCTATTAAAAACTTATGTAATCCGACAATGAATAGAAATTACTGATTAAATTGAGTTATTTAAAACTGACCTATTTCGATTTGATTTCCATCAACTGGATTTGTCATACTTACTGATAATAGTAATATTAAACAAATTTTATTAAACAAATCATTCAAATTCAATGAATTATTGAATAGGAAATAAAATGAAACTGATCTTAAGAAAAATCAAATTATTACTACAGGCGTCTCAAAAAACAAAAATAAATAGCAAAGCATGCAACCACCTTTTATCGAAAATTTAAGACAATTATTACTGCAGCAGCATGAAAATAGAGCTAAGTAGGTTCCAAAAACATTACAGATTACAGAGTCAAGCATTAATTAGTATCCTTTAACCACACAGTATTAATTCACACTAATTGGGATGGACTTTTAGCTATTTAATTATTAAATACTATTATTTAACAAATAACTAATTAAATTATTAACTTATTATGCCTTTCGTTTCTTTTTATCTGTCTCCATTTTGAAAAAAAAATTGTTTCTTTTTATCTGTCTCTTTAAGAATTTAAGAAAACATTTATAGCTTGTTTTCCTATTATACCATTTCTCATTTATTACTTTATACATATACTACGTAATAGATAATTAATAATTGTAGAGTTCCAACAAGGGTAAAATAGAGAATTATGTCATAATTTTGATAGTTACAAGATCATTAAATAAATTTCTTAATCGGTGTGTTTTAACCTTAAAAGACAAATAAAAAGAAATAAAGGGAATAACTTAATAAATTAATTCTGAAAATCACAAAAATTACCCAAAGTTTTCTGCCATTTTGATGCTACACTATCTTACTTTTATATAAGTAAGATAAGATGTCTTCTTAAAAAGTTAGATGGTTAAGCTATAAGGTTACGTTCCAGTTTGAATCAAGATAATATATATATACACTATCTCGATTTCGGGCATATATACCTTCTTTTAAATAAGTGTTGATATTTACATAATTCTTTTTTATAAATTTATTTGTCATTTTCAAGTTTACAATGTTTTTGTATCCCGTTAAATATAAAAAAATAAAAAGTTTAAGTTTTCAACCTATATTATTAATTTTTTTTTCAATTATACCCTTATTTCACCTCAAATTTAATTAAGTATTTAAACATTTTTAATTTCATAAAAGTGTAGGAGAAAATAAAAAATGATTTAATTGCTTCTAAATCAGCATAAGAGTAGTATTCATATGGAAAGATGCAAACCCATTATTTATAAATCTTCTCCTACTCTTTCTAAATCACCAAAAAAAAAAAATGTAAAAGATTTATATGGAAAAGATTTTTCACTACAAAAAGAAAGAGTAAAAGCATATAATATTTTCGTTCACTACTGGAAATGTCTCTATTTTGTGGGGATTTTCCTATAAATTTATGCAAAAAATTCGTAGGAAATGGATTTCCTGTAAATTTTTCTACGGATTTTTATTTGTAGCAAAAACCTTTATGGGTAATTATTTTCTACAGAAAAAATCCGCAGAAAATTACTTATAGATTTTCTTACGAATTTTTACCTGCAAATATAAAGTCCCTAGAAAATTTTCCAAGTAACATTTGCAAGTAAGTCTGCAGGAATTATTCATAGGTAAATCCCCAAGTAAATTCCATAGGAAATTCTCTAGAAAATATATTCGCAGGTAAATCCTCAAGAAAATTTCGTAGGAAAATCCCTAGCAAATATTTCCAAGAGAAAATCTGCATAAAATCTCTGTAAGAAAATCCCCAAAAAAATATTCCAATAGGAAATTCTGCAGGAAATTTATGTAGGAAAATTCCTAGCAAATGTTTGTGCAAGAAAATCCCTAGAAAAACTTTGTAGGAAAATAAAAAAAATGCTTTGTAAAGAAAATCCGCCAAAAATCTAAAAAAATGTTTTTTTGTCTTTTATAATTGTTTAAAATAACATGGAAAAATATATTCATCTAAATCTAAAAATTATTGCATAACACATGACTAATAATCTTTAATTCATAAATATAATAATCTAAAATACCAAAAATTTAATACATTATAAATATTTTTCACGGTAAACTCAATATGAAAAATGTAAGTAAGAAGTAGAATAAATAAAGGGAAAAAATTACGGTCACAAGAAGCAATACTAACTTCTTTTTGTTTGCATCAACCTTTGAACAAGTATGAAACAAAAGACAACAATTAGAAAATAAAGCTTTCTAAGGAGATAATCCAACTCACTCACTTACTAAAGCTTACCATACTATGATTGAAATGCGTAGTTTTTTTATTCTCGAAAAACAAAACAATATATTTTTATGATTATTTTTCTACTTCTAGTAACTTTAATTAGTGCCCTAAAGACACCGTATATCATGACTCTTATATTTTTTCATATAGTAATAAAGTAATAAGCTATCCGTTTCATTATGGTTAAATTAAAATCTTGTCTTGAAGTGGACAAAAAGAAAAAGAAAAGTCTATTCATTCAGGGAAATGGTTTGGAAATTAAAGAAATCAAGATCTACAATGTCTGTTTTTCTTCCCACAATCAAATAACATTTGTTTCTGTGGGATGCCTTGAAAACAGAAAGAATATACTTAAGAATTGAGATCAGATAACAAGTCCAAATACTAAATCCATAAACATTGCTACTATCTATTGCATACGGATTATAGTTTTCAACAGATCAATTTAAAAAGAATATCACAGTGGTGTATAGTTAACCATGTACTATATATTCAACAAAACATACTGATATGCAGGTGGCAGAATGGGCAGCCTTCACTTATTCTTGAGTTTGAGTTTTTCTTCTAGTTCCTTGAATTTAATTTTTTTCTGTTATGTAGTGTGTCATGGTGAGTTACTGGAATATCGGGTATTTGTCAAGCAAAAATACCGATTGTTTCTTTAGCGTGAACTAGTAATCAAAGTTCCAGAAACATAGTAATCAAACATTGTGTCAATTGGGAAAAAGCCAAAGACATCTTTTATAATTTGTTGTTCTTATCGTACATCACAAATGACTAGTAACAGAGATGACATATATAACTTGACTTTCTCTAAGTTGAGTTCATTTTTTCATTCCTCTTCTTGTTTCCAAGGCAGAGAGAGATGGCTAAGAATGAGAAGAAAAGCAACATTCATGAATGCCAAAAAACAGGTCCTGGTTATGCTACTCCACTTGTAGCCATGTCTGGTCCTAGAGAGACTCTAATTTATGTTACTGCTATCTAATCAGGTCAGCTACCAAAAAGCCAAAAGCTTGTTCTGTTTCTTTATAATTCCTTTATCTATTTATTTGTTTTTACTCACCATGTTTCATAAGAAAGTAAAACTGTAAAAAACCTTAATGTTAAATCAACCAAAATCTTAAATCTAATTGAAGTCTTCCAAAATCTGAAAAGTCTCAATCAAACATTGTTTTGAACAGGTGCTAACTGAAGTTTTAAACTATTACTTTGCAGAACAAACAACAAACATGAATCATGAATATTTTCTTTTTCCAAAATTAAATTGAAAGTCAGATCAGAGAAGTATACAAGAGTAAGACCTATAAAGGACACAAGAGATGCAAACTTCTAACCAAACACACTACAAGCAATTGAATATCCAATTGGTCAAGCACTCAAACTAAGTCACATCAAAGAATTCATTCAAATTAAGTCAAATCCAATTGAAATTAAGGCAAATAAAGTCAAATCCAAGAAAATCCTTAGGAAAGCTAAACCTCAAGAAAATCCCTAAGAAAATTTTGCAAGAAAATCTACGGGAACAAAATTCCCTAAGAAAATTTTTAGGAAAGCAAAACGCCAAGAAAATCCCTAAGAAAAAATTCGTAAGAAAATTTACCGGAATAAAATTCTCCAAGAAAATCCTTAGGAAAGCATTCCAAAGAAAAAATCGTAACAAAATTCCTAGTAAAGTATTGCGGTAAAATCCCCAAGTAAAATTTCCTGCAAAATTTTTTAGAGAATTATAACAATAAAAATCTGTAGGAAAAATCCGCAGGAAATAATTATTTTCCTACGGATTTTCCTACAATTTTTTTATCCCTAAGAAAATCAACAACATCCGTAAGAAAATTTGCAAAAAGTTCTTGAAAAAAAATTCATAAAAAGATCTATAGGTAATTAACAATATTCCAGTAATGGTTTATACATAGTAAGTTGCTTAAAGCAAATAAATTAGCTTGATATACTTTTCTTTTCTGAACATTTTAATTTATATAATTAAATGTCAGAATTATTATTCTAGATGTATATCGGGTAAAAAAAATCAATTATTCTTAGAAGTTACTCTCTCTTCTCTTTATTATAAAACATAGTATCTATGTTATTCTTCATTGAGTAATGGCTACTCAATTAAAATTAGAGAGTAAAAATCTATATCTTTAATGATGATAAATAAAAAAACAAAAAATAAATTATTCAAAAAAACTATAAAACGTTTTGTAAAGAAAAACACTAAAACCTTTTAATTAAAAGACGTTTTATGAAAACAAAATAAAAAAAATGAATAATAAAAAAAAAGAGATCAAAAAAATAATTATTAATTAGAAGATAAAAATTGATATCTAAATCTTAATAATAGTCTCGTCTAGATTCCCTCTATTTCTTTCATCCCCATTCCTTAATCCAATGATCTAACTTATCACTACATAATTTTTAATTACTTTATTGAAATCTGTAAAAATATTTGAGAGAGATTATTACCAATGATCTATAAAAATAGACAAAAAGAAGCGATAATAATCTCTGCTAGCTTTGGAAGTATTTTAATAAGGTGATTTTTTCAGTGTTCCTTGTGAGAACGAATAAATTTTTTCTTCTATGTGGCTTTATATAAGTAAAGACATTTATTTTGATTTTTTTATATTATTTAATTTAATATAATTTTATAATATTATAAATGCATCCTCTTTTAATAATATTTTCCTTTAGTTTAAGCAAAATATTTCTTAAAATCCCTTTATCTTTTATTTTTTAACAAATTAAAATGTAACATTCACGACTAAAATTGAAATTAAACGTAAGTGATCATGAAAAAATAATCGAAAAGTGTGAAGAACAAATATTAAAACATAATAGTCTATTGCTACCATCGATGTATTTATGCGTAGCACAATAATATTATCCATAATAAAAGACAAGTATTCATTAGGAATACATTATACAAAATTCTAGCGCAAGCTTTGTCTTTTTTGGGTTTAATATGTGATTTTTTTATTTTTATTTTATGTTATTTCGATGTTATATTTAAATTCTTCATGTCAAATTGATGTAAAATATGTGTTAGTTGTCCAAGTTTTGCTATAATGTTCATGGCTATTCTTAATTGTTCTTGTTATTTCTTGATAGGTATTTCTATGGTATCATCTCTATGAAGATGATATCATGCTATCTTATCCAATCAAATAAAAAATTCAATAAAGTTATATTCTCTATTAAAATATTTAAATTTGATAGATATTAACTTGATTTTGTTTTTTGATCTAATATTTAGTTTTTATTTAAGTCTCCATTTTTTAATCAAAATATCAAATACTTAGATTTTGGTTACATTATTAAAAAGTGTATTTGAGCTATAATTAATTAAGAAATGAGTTTTTACTAGTTGAAGGATAAATAAATTAATGCTGAATATTATAATAAATAAAATAAGGCAAAAATAATATTTTGGTCCCTAAACTTTACATTAAATTTCGGTTTTGATCTCTTTCTTTTTTTTTCGCTCATATATTGACTCCTTTACTTATTTTTGTTTCATTTTATTTTATTAAATAATTAATAAAAATGTCTGAAATAGTTGTTGGATATTAGAAAGAAGAAGACAATGATAAAAAATATTATTATGGGCATTCTTGTTAATTATTACTATTTATTAGTAAAAATTAATAGAAAATGATTATATTATATTGAAAATATAAATCAAGATCATGAAGAAGAAAAATAAAAGGACCAAATTAAAATTTGAGATAAAGTTATGAGACTAAAATATAAATTTAGCCATAAAAAATATGATAATATTATTCTATAAATTTTCTCTAGTGAAAATTCATAAAACAACACAAAAAGAAAAAAATTATTCTCATAAAAATTGTAATTTATAAATAATATGACAAGGATAAAGCACACTTAAATAATATAATGTATTTAAATAATATTATTTTCATATAAATAATTAATACACTTCTCGTTACGTTGTCATCCCTATGCTCAAGTATCATTTACGGGTATAAGGTTCTTTTGAGTCTTATCATTTGTTTGAGACCCAATTATGAATTATTTACGTTATATTATTTTTAAAATACAATTTGCTTCCGTGTTCATTAATTATGTATTTTTTCTAGGTCGCTTCAGACTGGAATATAAGTTACCTATATGATATTCTTTTCGACCTAATATTTGCTTAAGACTCAACTTATATCTATAGTTATAAAAATCATACCGGTCATGGACTCGATCAAGGTCCTAGGTCACTAGTCGAACAAGTAAGTCACTGATTGAACTGGTTTAACCCGGTATATGATAATATTTTATAATTTATACAAATATTTACAAATGTAATATATATTTTAGCATAAAATTTAATATACTAAAGAATTTTTGTGTACTAATCATGAATTAGTACTAATGTTAAATAATGTTTATACAAAATTAAAATATATAAATATTGATAAATTTAGATTTATTTAAAATTATAAGTTAGATAACATTTTTTTTAAAAAAAATAAATGCGAATACATTAAAAAACTAAACTCATAAATATATTGTAATAAAAATTTAATAAATACATTTATATTATTATATTAAAAGGTTTTAAAATATAAATATATTTAACATATTGTATAATATGTGTTAGTTGTCCAATATAAAAAATTTCATAAATATATTTATATTATTTTAATAGAAATTTTTATTACAATTTATTTATGAATTTAGTTTTTTAATGTATTTGCATTTATTTTTTTTAAAAAAATATTATCTGACTTATAATTTTATATATCATTCTAAATTTATCAATATTTATATATTTCAATTTTGCATAAATATTAATTAACATCAGTACTAATATGTGATTAGTACACAAAAATTATTTAATATATTAAATGTTACGGTAAAATATATATTATATTGTAAATATTAGTATAAATTATAAAATATTATCTAATATCGTGTTAAATCGGTTCAACCAATTGGTCATTTTATTTTTCTTCATAATCTTAATTTATAGTTTCAATATAATATAATTATTTTCTATTAATTTTCGTTGATAAATAATTAACAAGAATGTCCATAATAATATTTTTTTTATTATTGTCTTCTTCTTTCTTACATCGAGCGACTATTTTAGACATTTTTTATTAATTATTTAATGAAATAACATAAAGAAAAAATAAGTAAAGAAGTCATTATGAACCAAAAAAAAAGAGAGATCTACCCTTATATGGAATATACGGTAGGATCCCGCATTGATGCGAGATATCTTCACGAACACGATAAAGGATGATGACTCTTGTAATTTTTACCTGGTAAGCTATCCAGATAAAAGGTACAAAGAGAGCACATGCCTAACAGATTTGTCTCCTCTTCCATACAAGAGTCGTTTTTTTAAAGATGAGTTATTATCACGTCGTAGCTCATGTTTTATTGTAATATTTTTATTCACATGTTATTTTATCTCTTGTTACAATGGAAAGTAGGGGTGTTTGCAGTGCAGATTGGTTCGGTTTTGAAGAAAAAATCATCTGATCCGATCTTTGCAGTTTTGTAATCTCATCATCCGATCGGTTTTATTTTTAAATGATATTTGAACCAATTAGAACCAACTTTTGCGGTTTGGATTAGATCGATTTTTTTTTGTTTTGTTTTTAAAAATATATTCTTATAATAAAAAATAGTAAATATTAATAACAAACCGTAGATATGATGCATGTATTTAGATCAAATTTTGTTGTTTAAATTTTTTATTTAATTATTTATATATAACACACATATATATATATTAAAAAAAACTCAAATAATATCTATATTTGAAAGAAAAATTAAACTATAAAAATAATAATTTGAGCACATCATTTAATCTTTTATGAGAAAGATGAATAATATAGAAAAATTTAAAATCTACGTTACTATATGCAATTTGGTTTGGGTTGGTTTGGACTTTGGTTCCTTCTATCAAAACCGAATTCAAACCATATCAATAAAATTTTGCGGTTTTTTCAATTTTCGATTTATTTGGTTTTCGATTTTTTCGGTTTTCAATTTTTATTTTTTGGATCGGTTTCGGCGGTTTAAAATGGTTGGTTCGATTATGAACACCCCTAATGAAAAGTACTAAAAAAAATGCAATGGGACTCCAAGGTTAAAACGACAATGTTTGAAAGCGTTGCATGATACTTGCACGGTCTTTTATGGGAGCATAAGAAATAGCCGTTGGAAGCATAGCCGAAACGGTTCGTTTCATAGTACAGTTCGAAAATTTCCGACCGTTAGAGAACTAACCGTTACATTCAACCACCATTCCACACTCCCTCTCCCTCCCTTTCTTCCCAGTAGTGAAGTAAATACGTTCTCTCTTATTAATTAATTAATCTTCATCGTCGAATTTGAAGCGACCATCAGAATTCAGAAACCCTAATCCTAACTGAGAATGGCGACGATGGAGGAAACCGTCACCGCCGTCGGCAGCAGCACAGGCATAACCATGATAGATGAAACCTGTGAATTCTCGGCCCCACGCTTCTTTGATTTCATCAATGGGGAGTCCGAAGAAGACACACGCAGAGCCGGGCTCTGGTTCGAATCTGCGCTCTCCTATGCTCCTTCTCGTAAGTTCCTCTCTCAACATTCATGTTTGGTTGCTTTCGGTTCTGAGTGATAATTAGGATTTTAGGTCAATTCAATTCGATAAGAAATTAGAATTGAAGGAAGGTAGGGTTTATTGTTCGAACTTCCAATTCGAATGTAAAATGTTAATTGCATCGATATCGATGTTTTGATCATTTGACCGCAAAGTTTGGCAAAATGAAATCGTGAATTTCGGTGGAGAAAATTAGTTTTTTTTTCTTGGTATTGTGTTTCATGAATAATTTGGGATTGCCTTTTCTAATCTCGCAAGTTGCAACTTAATTAGCGACTTGGTAAATCTTCATTCTTGTTGCAGAGACATGTTCATTAAAAAGCATTGGCCTATGGTGTGCAGTGGCTCTAGATTGGGGACCTTACTGAAATTGTCATTGATTTATTGGAAAGACTCTGCTGTAAGGGGCCTTCAGATATGGAGCTGCTTTCTTGGTATGTCTTCATGTCAACCTGGTAAATCTTCATTCTTGTTGCAGAGACATGTTCATTGAAAAGCATTGGCCTATGGTGTGCAGTGGTTGCTCCAGATTGGGGACCTTACTGAAAGACTCTGCTGTAAAAGAGGCTTTCAGATATGGAGCTGCTTTTTTAGTCTGACTTCGATGTATTGCTTTGTTTACGTGCTTGTCAGTATGGTATGTCTTCATGTCAACCTGGTAAATCTTCATTCTTGCATTCTTGCACATGTGTTTAATACTATTTGCCACTTATTAATTTTTATTCGTAGCTTTTACGGAGTAATTGTTGTTACCTTGTGTTAACTTATTATTTAATGGTTGCATTGGGATCTCTTTTACAATTTCCTTTTTGGTCTTTTTAAAATTAGTTTGGGTCTTGAGGGTCATTCTAAAAATGTTGAAATTTCAATCTTTGAAGAATTATACTAAGTTTTATAAATGTTGAAATTTCAACCCTTGAAGATCTCTGTATTGTTTTTAATTTCTATGGATTCCTCTTGGTGTCTGCATAAGAGCCATGCCGCTAAACTGACAAAAGTAATGCTATGATGATGCAAATTCTTCTTTAGTTCACTACCTCATTTCCTCTTCAATATCTTCTGAGATTTAGTTGCGTATGGTTCCATGCTATTTGCTTAAGCTGAAGTTGTTCTGATAAAACTTGGACTCTGTAATCCCATAGGAAGTTGAAATTTTATTCTGTTAGCCATTACATTTAAATTAGATTATGGGTGTCTTCTTGTGAAGTTACACGTCTTTCTGTCCAGAGCTGAATGGCTCCTTTCAGCCTCAGAATCTGCCTAGTCTTTTTGAGTTTAAGACCCTATTTTAATTTTTGTATATCTTACATGGCAAAATTACTGCCTAATGTTTTGTATTTGATGATGTGTCTGAGAACAAGTTTAATTGCTCGTGTCTTGTATAAACTATTGTTGTGAATATTTTTTTTCTTTGCCAATGCTTTTGGTTTGAGATTTAGCTAAGAATTAATTTTTTGAAACGAACACAGTTGCCGTTGTTGCCAAAGGATTTTTTTGTAAAAGAAAGGAGTAGCTTCCAAAGGTATCATTTACTTTTGTTTGTAATATTATTTTACTTTCATAGTTCATACAATAGTTATTAGTTATTAGTTCAAACAATTTCATATAATAGTTATTGATTATCATAATGAAAGTTTTATTTCATTTTGTATTGTTACGGCATTTAGATCTTAATATTGTTATGGGAAATTTTGTACAGCGTTGCAGAGACATGCAGGAGTTCAGGTAGGTAGGGGGCGTGTGCGTGCGAGCAGGGGGCGGGCGCGGGCGCGGGCTTGGCACGCGCGCGGGGACTCATGAGGGCTCGACTTGGCGGGGGGGATCGCGCGTACGGGCGGGGGGCGCGGGCTCGCCCGTGCAGGCGGGGGATCGTGCGCACGCGCGGGGGCTCGTGCGGGCGGGCGGAGGGGTAGGGGGCTCGCGGGCGGGGGGGGCTCGCGCGTGCGGGCGGGCGGGGGCTGCTTCCATTTGGGTCAAATTGTACTCAGCAGTTGGCTCTTAAAGGCACCCCAATCCCGTATAGTTCATTGGCTCTTAACATTCCTATTTACTTCTACTTGATGTGGGACTTTGGACTTTGGGTCCCATTGTACTTGATGTGGGACTTTTGAATATAATTTTGGTGAGATGTTGTTTTTCTTCAGATATGTACTTTAATGTTATAATATGCTTCCCTTCTTATACCAACAAAAGGGGCATAAAGACTTAATCCTGGAAAAAAGGCAGTGCCACCAATGCTTGTGACTCTTCTAAACATCCTCAAATCATTTGTCCAATGCCCCTTATATCTAATGGAATGTGATGCTAAATTATCAATGCTATTGCTACCCATAAAAAAATAATAATATTGATGAAAAAAAACTCGATCTGCCAAATTTCTTCACTAAATAATTAAGGCCTGCTACTTTTTCAGGAGATATATCAAAGAACCAAATTCACAGGTTTCATAAGTATTGATGGCATTGCCATTTTTCAGGATTATGATGACAGAAAGAGTGTTATGATATAAAGGCAAGCATGATAATGAATAATTGTTCCCATCTAATATTCAATTCATAAATTGCCATTTATTATTTATTTCAAATAATTTCATACACATTTTTTTTTTCCTTTCTTTTATCAGGTGAAGACAAATGGTTGGTGCAGATTGGCTTCATACTAACACACAAGAAGACGATTTGAGTAGTCGTCCTGGTTCAATAGTTCAAGTATTTTTTATTTTTTATATTTAATTCTTTAATTGCTCTGTTTCATACTTTTGTGTATATTTTCTTTTAGGGTTTATAAAATTACTACTGAAAATTTACTATCTAAATTTTTTTGGATTTATTCAGCAATATGCAGAAGGATGTCCAGAATTCTTTTTTGTTATCAACATACAAGTGAGTATCATAACTAGTAAATTATTTAGGTGGTTTCTCCGGTGTTCCTCCAAAATAAGGAACAAATTTGTTCTTCCACGGAGCTCCATTTAAGTAATGGGACACTTGTTGTAATTCATCCACGTCATCTAATTTAATATAGTTTTTTAATATTGCAAAATAATCCTCTCTTTTAATAACATCTGCTCTTAGTTTAAGCACAATATTTCTTAAAATTCTTTTATCTTTAACAAATTAAAATGCAACGTTTATGACTAAAATTGAAATTAAACGCAAGTGGTCATGAAAACATAATCGAAGAAGCGTGAAGAATATAATATTAATACAAGTATTAAAAGGCAAGTGGTCAATATAATATAATTATTTTCTATTAACTTTTGTTGATAAATAATTAATAAAAATGCCCATGATAATATTTTTTTATCATTGTCTTCATTTTTCTCACATCTTGCGACTATTTTAGATTTTTTTATTAATTATTTAATGAAATAACACAAAGAAAAAATAAGTAAAGAAGCCAATATGAAGAAAAAAAAAAGAGATCCCAAAATAAAAATTAATGTAAAGTTAGGGACCAAAATACTACTTTTACCTTATTTTATTTATTATAATATTCTGTATTAATTTATTTTCGATCAACTAATAAAAACTCATTTTTTTAATTAATTAAAGCTCAAATACACCTTTAATAATATAACCAAAATCTAAGTATTTGATATTTTGATTAAATAAATTGAGACATAAATAAAAATTAAATATTAGATTAAAAAACAAATCTAAGTTAGTATCTACCAAATCTAAATGATTTAATAGAGAATATAAATTTATTGCATTTCTTATTGTCTAGTATCAAATTTTTTATTTGATTGGATAAAAGATCGTGTTGTCATCTTCATAGAGAAGACACCATAGACACCATAGAAATATCAAGAAATAGCAAGAACAATTAAGAATAACTATGAACATTATAGCAAAACTTGGACACCTAACACATATTTTACATCAAATTAACATGAAAAATTTTAATATAATAATATCGAAACAACATAAAAAATCACAAATCACATACTAAACCCAAAAAATTATCAAAACTTGCACTAAAATTGTGTATAACGTATTTTTAATGAATACTTGTCTTTTATGAAGGGTAGTATTATTGTGTTGCGGATGAATACATCAAAAGGAGTTTTAATACTTGTTATTCACCCTTCTTCAATTATTTTTTCATGATTACTTGCGTTTAATTTTAATTTAGTCGTGAATGTTGCATTTAAATTTGTTAAAAGGAAAAAGATAAAGAAATTTTAAGAAATTTTGTGCTTAAACTAGGGTAAATGTTATTAAAAGAGATGATGTGTTTGCAATATTATAATGTTATATTAAATTAGATGACATGGATAAGTTATAACAAGTGTCACTACTTAAATAGAGCCACATAGATGAACAAATTTGTTCCTTATTTTGAAGGAACACCGAAAAAATTACCTTTTAATAATAATTAAATACTAATTCTATAATTATATTTGTTAAAAAATATATTTATTTTAAAAATAATATATATATTAGAGTGACAATAATACCATTTATATTTGAATGGCTAAAATTTTCTCCTTAATAGAAATGCAGAAAATTCTCTCCCATCAAAGCATCAAGCATGCATGACTTATTCAAGATTACAATTTTCCCTTCAACCTTTTAATTAATATTAGTTAATTCTTTCTAAAATGTCGTCACTATTTCTTATTTTCTTTTATCTCCTAATGTCATTTTTTCAACACATACCAATAGATATATGGATTTGTTTAGGATGGAACAGTGCAATTTTGGACTATTAATGGAGCACCCATTTATAGCCATTAGATTTAATGTAAAATGATGAGTGGTTTGAATTTTTTACATGTAACTGGAATCATAAGTCAATCTTGAGCATAATGTTAGAACTTTTAAAAAATTCTGAATTGACCACAGATTTGCTGAAATTCAAAATGTGCGGGTTTCAAGATGAGACATGCGTACACATTCTTTTTTCATGAGATTCTTTGACAAAAAAATAATAATAAAAAATGTCATTATAGTCTTCAAAAAATATTTATATCATCAATCTTGATTTAATTTTAACTTTTTAAAACTTTAAATTGTCTTGTTGCTAAGTCAAATTAAATTTTATAATATTCCATATTTCATCATAATCATAAATTAATTAATTAATTAAAGCTTTACATGTATATTGGTAAAGCATGACTTTTGTGCCAACAAATTCTCCATCATTCATCTTGTAATTTCAATGTCACTGCGCAAGACCCTAAAAAATCTCGTATACAATCTCAAGGATCAAGCCTCAGTGATAGTTGCATCTCTGTCACTCAAGCGCCGCCACGTGTCTTCCGTTCGCGTCCATGTCCTCCGTGCCACCACTCACACCCTTTCCACTCCTCCATCGGAGTCCCGAATCGCCGCTGTCCTCTCCGCCGGACACGGCTCCCACCTCCTCCCACGCGCCACCATAAATTTCCTCATGGACCGCCTTCACCGTACCCGAAGCGCCACGGTCGCCCTCAAATGCCTCTTCACGTTGCACAACGTCATCTCAAAGGGATCCCTAACGCTGAAGGACAACCTCTCCCACTACCCTTCCCGCGGAGGGCACAATTCCCTAAACCTCTCCAACTTCCGCGACGATTCAGACCTTAACGCGCTGGAGCTGAGCGCGTGGGTTAGATGGTACGCGGTAGTTCTCGAACAAGTCCTAACGGTTTCGAGAGTTTTGGGTTATTACCTTAGCGCGTCTACTCCACGCGATCTCGGGGTTTTTGCTAGCGGTGACTTGCTGCGTAAGATACAGTGTCTTGTGTATTTTGTGGAGCACGTGAGTCACGTGCCGGGCTCGTTGCACCTTCAGAGGATTGATTTGGTGTATGAAGTGGTGAGATTGGTGGGTGAAGATTACGCGAGTGTTCAACGCGAGATTCGGTGGCGCGTGGAAGAGGTTGGGAAGAGAGTGGAAATTTTGGATGTGGAGGAATTGAGGGAATTTGTGAGTTATATGAAGAGATTGGAAGAGTGTAGGGAATGGTTGGTGGTTTTGTTTGTGAATAGGAAGAAGAACGATGAGTTGTGGGATTTGATTGGTAGGACGAAGAATACGGCGGTGGCGGTGAAGGAGGAGATGGAAGGGAAGTGGGTGACGGTGGTGACGGCAAAGAACGAGTTGACTCGGTTCACGAACCCGTTTCTTGACCCGGGACAATTGATTCCGGTCCCACCGGGTGGAGCGTGGTCAAGTGGCAACCGGAGCGGCCTTCGTTTAACTGTTCCAACGGTGGGATGACGACTTCCAAACTGTCTTCTTCATGTTCAACAAAAACAGGGGCTGCTATTTTTTAATTTTTTTTTCTATCTTCTTACTTTTTTTTCTGTTGTTTTGGACATAGCGTGAGGGTAAAAGATTTGAATTTGAATTTGAATAGTCTTGTATAATTGTACTATATTTAAGTTTTGAAAAAGATTTTTCGATAAAAAAATCAAACAAGAGAGATTTGATGGGTCTTTCATTTTTTTTTTCTTTTAACTTTTTTGACTTTTTTGCGTTTCTTTATGGATTTATTTCTATATTCTTCTAATAATTCTCCAACTACTTCATAAATAATGTATTAAATTTAAAAAAATATAAGTAGTATTTTAAACACATAAGAAACAATTAATTTTTATTTTATTTAAAATATAAGAGAATTTATAAGATTAAGTTGCAGGAAGATATAAAATTAGGGAGTTTCTCATAGGCCCTCTAAAAATAAAAAGTTTGTGTGTTTTTTCTATTTAAACCACTTAAAATTTGACATCGAGAATTATTGAGAAGGAATGGTGTCCTTTTCTAAAAAATTCAACTTAGTTGTATTCATTTTTTTATAAAAATTACAAAATAATCGTAATCTTTATTATACTTTTTAATATCTTTTAATTTTAATTTTACTATATTCAACCCACCGGATTTGGCTCTTCTAAAATGAAAAGTGTGTAAAGTAACAAAATAAGAGTAAACTCATTATTCATTCAATAAGTCAAAGTTATGAAATATTATAATTCAAATAAGTGTTGATATACTCATACTTTTTCACTTTATACATATTCTCACTTTAAAAGTACTAAGTAACAACAATAATTAGTATTTTATTGTGCTTCTACATCTCGCCCATGACTTGAAATCCATCTCGCCTCTCACCTTATTTTCATTGTCTGCCCTGTACTTCTCCACCACGTGAGTCTCCTACGTTGCCGTCAAAGTCCCAAATCGACGCCTTGCCTCGCCACTGCATCGCACGAACCTTTATCTTCTTGTCCATGGCGTTTTGTTCATTACCAGCTCTTCTTGGGCACAAATTGAAGAGAAAATAGTTTTTTAGAAATCGTGCATACATTTGAAGAATATGATGTTTCTTGAACACAATTTATAAATTAGATGGTTGAAAACAATGTCTTATTCACTTTGAAGTTTCTTGTTCAATTTACATAATTATTTTTTACACTTTTAACGTTGCAACAATTTTTATATAGATCATGTTATACACTTACAGAACTTGATTGAAGAATAGAGTGTTTTTCGAAATAATAAAAGTGAATATGGTATTTTTTTGATTTGCCTAAATTATATCAGGCTTTCTGAAACCGTGCATTATTCACTCTGAAGTTTCTAATGAACTCAAATTGCATAATTAGTTTATAATTTTAAAATTGCAACAACTTTTTTAGAGATAGTATGCTATACACTTGAAGAATAGAGTGTTTCTCGAAATAAAAATGAATATGGTGTTTTTAAAATATGTAAATTATTTAAAGCTTTGTGAAAACAATGTATTATTCACTTTGAAGTTTCTAACTCAATTTACATAATTTTTTTTATACTTTTTAAATTGAAACAGTTTTTTTAGAGGTCGTGTACACTTGAAGAATACGGTATTTTTCGAAATAAAAATAAAAACCCGATTTTTCTAAATACCTAATTTATTTGAATATGTTTTAAGAAAATGTCTTATTTACTTTAAAGTTTCTAGCTCAATTTACATAATATTTAATATTTCTAAAATGAATTGTTTTTTAGAGATCATGTACATTACACTTGAAGAATAGTGTTTCTTGAAATAAAAAAGAATATGGTGTATTTAAATTACCTAATTTATTTGAAGCTTTCTGAAAATAATATATTATTCACTTTAAAGTTTCTTAACCAATTTACCTAACTTTTTATGTTTTTAAAAATTATACAATATTTTTAGAGATCCTGCACTATACTCTTGAAAAATAGAGTGTTTTTCGAAATGTAAATGATCGTGGTGTTTTTAAAATACCTAAATTAATTTAAGATTTCTAAAAACATTGTATTATTCACTATGAAATCTCTAACAAATTTACATAGTTTTATATAATAGTTTTTTTTTTAAATCACCGAATTTCTTTTAAAATTTCTTAAAACAATGTATTATTTACATATTTTGATGTTTCTAACCTAATTTACATAATTTTTTATAATTTTTAAAATGCAATAGCTTTTTTTAGAGTTTGTGCACTATATACTTGATGAATATGATGTTTTTCAAAATAAAAATGAAAACGCAATTTTTAAATTAACTAAATTATTTGAAGAAGATTGAAAATAATGTCTTATTCACTTTCAAGTTTCTAACTCAATTTACATAATTTTTTATATTTTTAACAATGCGACAACTTATTTTATAAATAGTGTTATACACTTGAAGAATTTGAAGAATAGAGTGTTATTTGAAATAAAAATAAATAGGATATGTTTTTAATTGCTAAATTATTCCAGAATTTCTAAAAATAAAAAATATATTATTTACTTTGAATTTTGTAATTAACTCAATTTGCATAAGTAGTTTATATTTTTAAAATTGCAACAGTTTTTTAAGAGATAATGTACTATATACTTAAAGAATAGAGTGTTTATCCAAATAAAAATGAATAGGGTGTTTTTAAAATATCTAAATTATTTGAAGCTTTTTAAAAATAATGTAATATTCACTTTGAAGTTTCTAACTCAATTTACAAATTTTTATTCTTTTTAATTGAAAAAGATTTTTTTTAGAGGCCGTGTATACACTTGAAGAATATGGTGTTTTTTGAAATAAAAATGAAAACATAATTTTTTAAATACCTAAGTTATTTGAAGATTTTTGAAAACAGTGTCTTATTTACTTTAAAGTTTTGAGATGGAATAGTTTTTTAGAGATAACGTACATAATTTGGATTTGAGCCTAACTCACTCCCAAAAGCTAGCTTGTAGGAGGAGGATTGTCACACCCTTATAAACTTAACAATGGTCATATCACTAGCCGATGTGAGACTTCTAACACATTTGAATAATAGAGTGTTTATTGAAATAAAAATGAATATGTCGTATTTAAATTACTTAAATTATTTGAAACTTGCACATTGTGTTGTTCACTATATAGTTTCTAACTCAATTTACACAATTTTTGAATATTTTTTAACATTTTTTATAGACACTGTACTATATAAATTTGAAGAATATAATGTTTTTCGAAATAAAAATGAATAAGGTGCTTTAAATTACCTAAATTCTTTGAATCCTTTTGAAAATTATTCACTTTGAAGTTTCTAACTTAATATAAATAATTTTTTTATTTTTTAAAATGCAACAACTTTTTTTTACAGGTCTTGTACTATACACATGAAGAACATTCTGTTTTATGAAATAAAAAAAAGAGATTGTGTACTATACACTCAAACAATAGAGTGTTTCTTGAAATAAAAATGAGTACCGTGTTTTTAAATTACCTAAATTATTTAAAATATTTTAAATTAATATATTATTCACTTTGAAATTTCTAACTTTGTTAACATAATTTTTTTTTTTATTTTTTAGGGTAATATGCACGAAGTACTCTTGAGGTTCATAATATTGCACAAAACACCAAACTTTAACAAAATGAGCACTTTCCACCAAATAATCTAACAACTACTATAAGAGAATATTATGTTAAAAATCTTAACTATGATTAACTCTAGTTTTTTTTAACTCTTTTATTATCTTGCAAGACTTTCTTTTTTTAATTATCCTTTTTACTTTTTTCAATCATTTTTTCCCCTTAAATTACGATCTCTTCTTAGAGGTTTTTTAATTTTATTTTCAGGATCTCCTTGCATTATTTCAAACCATAAGTTAAATTGATTTTTAGCATTCAATTACATAAACATAAAAACAATTTTTTTTTGTTAAAATAAAAAAACACAATGTATTTTAGCATCAAATTACACCGTATCAAATCAGTAAAACACATTGAATTTCAACAATTAGCATAAAAATCAGTAAAAAACTAATGTTTCTCTTTCTGGCGTCACATCCACAATGAAAAGCAAATAGAACAGTCGGAAAACTGATGTAAGTTCATCGCCTCTCTGTCTTTCCTAAACGGGTGATATAAAGGGAAGAGAGGAGAGCGGGGTGTGAATGAGAAAACGGTGCAGAAGGGTTGTGATGTTAGAAAGGGAAAAAGATAGCGAGCCCTAAACGAAGAACAAAGAATGAGGAACCAAGGGGCAATGATTTTAACAAACAATAAATCAAGAGAAAATGATTTTAAAAATGAACCAAAGAGAAAGATTTTGTTTTTTCACTAATTAATCCAAAATAATTTGTGATCATAGTTACCTTGAGTAATTATAGTCAGTTTTATGTTTGATGGGGTTTAGATTTGTTAAAGTTTGGTGGAGAGTGCTTATTTTGTTTAAGTTTGGTGTTTTGCGCAATATTATGAAACCTCGAGGGTACTTTGTGCATTTTACCCTATTTTTTAATTGCAACAGTTTTTTATACCGATCATGTACTATACATATGTAGAACATTATGTTTTTCAAAATATAAATCAAAACGGTGATTTTTAAATTAACTAAATTATTTGAATCTTTTTTAAAATAATTTCTTATTCACTTTGAATTTTCTAGCTCAATATATATAATTTTTTATTTTTTTAATATTGCAACAATTTTTTTAGAGATCGCATACTATACACAAAAGAATTTGAAGAATATAATATTTTCCAAAATAAAATTGAATAGCTTCTTTTTTTAATTACCTAAATTATTTGAAGATTTTTGAAAATAACCTATTATTCTGTTTGAAGTTTCTAACTCAACTTGTATAATTTGTTTATATTTTTAAAACTACAACAGTCTTTTAGAGACATTGTATTATACACTTGAAAAATAGAGTGTTTCTCGAAATAAAAATGAGTATAGTGTTCTTCAATTATTTAAATTATTTGAAGCTTTCTAAAAATAATATATTATTCACTTTTAGGTTTCTAACCCAAATTACATAAATTTTTATATTTTTAGAAATACATAATTTTTTAGAGATCCTATAATATACACTTAAAGAATTGGTTATTTTTCTAAATAAAAATAAAATTGTGATTATTAAAATACCTAAATTATTAAAAATGCAACAATTTTTTTATAGATCATGTACTATACACTTTGAAGTTTTTCCTAAATTATTTGAAATTTCTGAAAAATAATGTATTACTCACTTTGAAGTTTTTTACCCAATCTACATAATTTTTTTATTTTTTTAAAAATTTTGCAAGAGTACTTTTAGAAATCGTGTATCGTAAACTTGAAGAAAATGATGTTTTTTGAAATAAAAATGAAAACTAAATTACCTAAATTTTTTGAACATTTTTTGAAAATAATATCATATTCACTTTGATGTTTCTAACTAAATTTTAATAATTTTTATATTTTTAAAATTGTAACTATTTTTAGAGATCGTGAATTATTACACTTAATGAATATGGTATTATTCAAAATAAAAATAAAAAGGAGATCTTTAAATTATCTAAACATTTTGAAGCTTGTTGAAAACAATGTGTTATCCACCTTGAACTTTCTAATTCAATTTACATAATTTTTAATTTTTTAAAATAGCAACAAATTTTTTAGAGATCGCGTGTATACACTTGTAGGATAGAATGTTTTTCGAAATAAAAATGAATTGGATATTTTTTAACTACCTAAAATATTTCAAGCTTTTTAAAAATAATATATTATTTACTTTGAAATTTCAAACTCAATTTTCATATTTTTTTAATATTTTAAAAATTGCAACACTTCTTTTAAAAATCGTGTACTATATATACACTTGAAGAAAAGAGTATTTTTTGAAATAAAATTGTGTAGGGTCTTTTTAAATTATCTAATTTATTTAAAGCTTTCTGAAAATAATGTATTATTTATTTTGGTATTTTTAACTAAATTTACATGATTTTTATATTTTTAGAGATAGTATATCTTTAAATTGCAATATATTTTTAACTCACTTTAAGTATATGTTGTTTTTTAAATAAAAATAAAAATGAGATCTTTAATTTTTTTTATTCAGAGTAGGTTTTTATTTCGTAGGAAAGTACAATAATCGGGAACTCTGTGCCCACACACATATCACCACATGCTTACCAATTGAGCTACATGACTAGGACAACGAGATCTTTAAGTTACCTGAATTATTTGTATATTTTTGTAAATAATATCTAATTCACTTTATAATTCCTAGATTAATTTATATTTTTAAATCTGTAATAGTGTTTTTTATAGATCAATTGAAGATAGAGTATTTTTCAAAATGCAAAGAAATATGGAGTTTTAAAATTACCTAATTATTTGAAGTTTTCTGAAAAGAATATGTTATTCATTTTAAAGTTTTTAGCTCAATTAACATAATTTTATATACTATTAAAATTGCAACAGTTTTTTTTTTTTTTTTAGAGATTGTGCACTATAGACCCGAAGAATATGTTGTTTTTCAAAATAAAAATGAAAATGCAATTTTTAAATTTTCTAAATTATTTGATGTTTTTTGAAAAATAATGTATTATCCACTTTGAAGTTTATAACTCTATTTAAATATTTTTAAAAATTTTTAAAATTACAATAGTTTTTTAAGAGATCATGTACTATACACCTAAAGAATATAGTATATTTTTAAATAAAATAGAATAGAGTATTTTTAAATTACCTAAATTATTTGAAGCATTCTGAAAAGAATTTATTATTCACTTTTAAATTTTTAACTCAATTTTCATTATTCATTATATTTTAAAAAATGTAATAGTTTTTTTAGAGATCTTTTACTATATTAGAAAAAGAATATAATTTTTTTCAAAATAAAAATGAAAATTTTGATTTCTAAATTATCTAAATTATTTAAAGTTTTTTTAAGATAATAATTTATTTACTTTGAAGTATATAGCTTAATTTACATAAGTTATAAAATTTTTTAAATTGCCACAGTTTTTTTTTTTTTGGAGATAGTGTAATATACACGGTAGAATAACGTGTTTTTCGAAATAAAAATTAGTAGGCTGTTTTTTAATTGCTTAAATTATTTGAAGCTTTATGAAAATAATGTATTATTTACATTGAAGTTTCTACGTCAATTGACATATTGTTTTATATTTTTATAATTACAATTTTTTTAAAAAAATTTATGTAATCCCACAAAATATAATGGACATTCTAGTGGAGAAATGGTGATGATGAAAGCAAATATCAGAGCGTGACCTATCATCTCCTCTAAGGAAGCAAAAATGGACATGTTAATTACTATTACCATAGTTGGTACTATTCAATTAGCGTGAATTTGGTTTTTTCGTTGGTAAAATTTAGTTTAGTGAAAGTAAATTAAGTTAAAAGTTAATTTGGTTCAACGAAATATATGTTTAGATACTTTTTAAAAAAAGTAAGTTTGACAAGCCGAATATTGTTTGGATAATGTACCGTCTCGCCTAGGCAGCCCGTTCACACAGTGGGCTGGCTGCCTCGCATATCATTACCCCGATAAGACCAGGTCTCGAAGCACATGAGAATGACCTGCTAGCCCGCCTTGGGATCTGTAGTTCGGAGCTCAAGTCAGTAGGCCTTAGGTTAAGGAAACCGAACCACCCACTACCCACGACATCTATCCATGATCCCCTACCTACTAACTGAATGCCTCAACATATATTTATAAGACCCAACCCATTGAGCTAGGGGGTATGTCACAAATTTATCCACAGTCTACACTAGTAATAGCCCTAAGAATAGGGCGCTCTGGGGTACCCTTGTTGACTGATGGTAAACATATAGTAAGATAAAAGTACTTTATACACTTAAAAAATGTTAAAAGTACTTTTAACAAACAAAAAAGTAACTCATAGGCTTTGTTGGCAAAACTTACTTTTAGCTCATGCACTTTTGAAACCAAATTCAAATTTAATAATTTAACTCAACTGAAAAACATACATGATAACACATAATTCTATGTAGTTGAAAGTAATTTTGTTCAACTCAATTCAAATCTATACACACTCTTAAATTTTGTTATAAATACCTTATGTTAATTAAATATTAATTACATATGGCCAAATTAACATAATGGCCAAACCACCTCAGTATTGACCTTTAGTTTTAGGTTTTCGTATATTTATTATTAAGCCCTGCATTTAAATTTTATATATATCAAATATAATTTTAAATTTTGATCGGTTTGGTTCAGATTGGATTGAGTTTAGAAATGCAAATCCAAGATCCGAACCAAACAACCTCGGTTTCATTGGGTTAGATACACTATTGGTTCGGATTGATTTGAGTTTGGTTAAAATAGTGTTTGGATTGGTTTATATTGATCGGGTTATTGAATTGACCCAACCCAAAACCCACCCCTAATGAAGGGTATTTTTTACCACAAGGGATTAATGCTCACTTATTGGCACTAGGATAAATTACAATTTTATCATAGTATCTTTTACGATACATTTAAAAAGACTCTCTAGGTAACCTATTTTAATCCCTTTCATTGATTAAAATTTAATTATATCTGATGGCTTAGAAAAATAGGAGCACTGGTGGTGCCAGTTTTTAAGAGAGCACCCTAAACAGTCCCTACTATGATCTACTGATTTGTCATCAATTACAAAATACCACAATCACAATATTAACATTTGGCATATTTAGGGGCTGTTTGGTTTGTTTGGTTTGTATTTTCATTTCCTGTTTTTATTTTATGTTTTCTGTTTTCTGAAATTTTACAAAGGAAAAACTGAAAATGCTGAAAACAGAATGTTTTTAGCATTTTTAGTTTTTCCTTTGTAAAATTTCAGAAAACGAAAACAAACTCAGGAAATGAAAACAGAAAATGAAAATGCAAACCAAACAGCCCCTTAAATTTTCTTTCTTCTAACTTTTGTTATTTATGTTTCTCTCTTTCCAAACAATTAATTTTTTTCTCTCTATTTTTTCTGTTTTCTTCTTTTTCTCTCTTATTTTTTTTTCTTTTCAATTTTCTCCCACTCATCCAAACGATGCATAGAGGTGTAAAGGAATGAGAAAGAATTTTCATGAAGAAAAAAATAGAGTAGTAGAGATCAATATTGAATTTATTATTTGGGTAAATTGCACAAAGTACCCTTGAGGTTTTAGAAAATAGTACAAACAACCAAACTTTAAAAAAATTAGTCGTTCACACCATTTTCTTAAATAGACACTAACCGTAGTTAAATCTCTCTCTATTTTGTTTTTCTATAATAAAAAAATCAATTTTCTCATATGCTTTTTTTCTTGTACAAAATTTATCTACTGAATTTTTTTCAAAAATTATTTTTTCATAAAATAAAAAAATTATTTTTCATAAAGTAAAAAATTATTTGTGAATAAAAATTTATTTTTTGTAAATTAAAAAATAAATAATTTACAAATGATGATAGTATTTTTTTATTTTTTTTAATTTAAAAAATAATTTTTATTCACAATTAATTATTTTATTTTATGAAAAAATAATTTTTGGAAAAACTCAATAGATGAGTTTTGTATAAAAAAACATACAGGAAAATTGATTTTCTTATTTATAGAAAAAAAATAGAGAGAGATTTAACTATGATTAGTGTCTTTTTGAGAAAATTGTGTGGACTGCTAATTTTTTTAAAGTTTAGTGTTTTGTATTATTTTCTAAAACCTCAAGAGTACTTTGTACAATTTACCCTAAATGATATCATGAAGTTATTCTAATTTCTAAGTAAAACCATTTGAGTTAAGTTAATACATATCATAATTTTTTGTTCTCTTGTCTCTATTTTTTGTTTGGAACTTATATCTAATTTTTTTTTTCCCAATACGAACTTGTATCTAAATTTGTCTGATATCAAATGTGAGACAAAAATAAAATAAGAGGAATTCTTAGCAAAACGGACTACTATTTTTCAACAATTAGGTGTAACTTTTGTACAGCTCAAAGGAGATTTCTATTTCCATCCTCCTTTAATTTTTTTTGACCAAAATTATTGAAAATATTTCTCACACGGCCCATTTAATTAATTTCTGGAAATTAAATTTTAGAGTTTTGACATTCTGAAAATTTGACCAAAAGATAAGTATTCTAAAAATTAATTTCTGAAAAATTTTATTTTCTAATAAAATAAGTAATTCAATGTAAAAAAAAATTACTTCAGAAATTAGTTTTCGGAATATTAACATTCCAAAAATTAATTTTAAGATTACAAGTTTTTTTTTTTCACATATTAGTTTCTAATAATAGAATAATTTTTGTTTCGTTTGGTCGAGCATGGTAATTTTGGAATTAAAAATGCTTGGCAACGTGTGAATAGCAAAAATGGTAGTAAAAGGTGTTGCATCAGTTTTGTATCCTAAAAGAGATACCTTGTCTTCCAAACCTCCATAAGAACTTTCACCAAACACATTATTAGTAGAATTCTGAGATTGAAGTTTGAATGTGGATGGATAACCGTGTAACTTGTAACAAGAAACAGTAACTGTCATTTTGTCAATTAGGATTTGAAATTGAAACTCTAATCTCTGTGCTTTTCTATATTATTTGTGTATATTTTTATTATTTATTCATGTAGTCATGTTGTCAAAATTTCACTTTTTGAAGCAATAATATAATACAGGACTTGTGAGTTTGAGAAAGAAAATCTAAATGAAAATTTTCTATCTTTGCTCCTTTATAAAATTAATGTTATTAGGATATATAATTTAGCTAGTTATTTTGCTCTTTTTTTAAGCAATAATATTCATGTAGTCATGTTTGTTTTTTACGGTAGAATTTTTTTTTTCCTTGTTACTACTTATATTAGTTATATGAATGTTATTTACGTAGCATTTTTTGGTTAGTTAGTTTTATAGATACTTTTATTAATTTTTATTCTTCTTAGATGCTTTTAATTAAATTGTTATAGACAATTGTAAGGTATGTAATTATTTATGATATCTATTAAATATTTATGTCTTTACATTTATACATCTGTCTTTGATGGTAACATTTTTAATTTTCATATTTTTTTCTAAAAAAAAATTGCTCCCACTGACTTAAGGTCCTAAATCCGCCATTGGAATATACCATGGATCAATAGGGATTCGAAGACGGTATAAGTATCAGATTATACATTTGATGATAACTTAAAAGAATTTATTCGTACTACCTATACCAATAAAATGAATTTACTTTTCAATAGCCCGTCACTTAAGAATTCTAAAGTTAAGCGTGCTTGACTTGTAGAAACTATAGTATGGATTACCTCTTGGGAAATCCCTACGAGGACAAAACATATTGAAAAATCTCATGTTAGTTTGTGGTGATAGTCATCCATCCTAGACTATTGGGCCGACTCACATCTTGTATTGTAGATTTATGCCCAACTCATCCTTAGGATGATTAAAGGGTAGTTTTAGTCTAATTCGACCTCATGGCAAAGAGAGAATTTCGCTAACTAAAAGACTAAGTTCGACCTCGACCGAACAAGCAAGTACTACCATAGTGTAGTTATTAATCAACATAATTCCCATAAAATAGGAAATGTGGCCTGTACTCTTTATAAGGACAGACTTCATGATATAGTACCAAGTTAAAAAATCGGCCTTGCAACATGCCTCAATTATTTGCAACTCAGATATTATCAAATCACCCTCAAGTCATTTCATCCAAAGGCTTTGAGACTTGTAGCGATTGTGTATCGTGTCGGTCTTATCTCAACTCAATCCACCTTTGTCTCTATTCAGTCAAGTCACTTCAGCAAATGACTTTGAGACTTGTGAGCTTGTGTAACGTGTTGGTTTGATCTCATCTCGACTCAACTCAACCAACTCTCATATCTATTCAGTCAGGTCACTTCAATCAAAGACTTTGGCTGTTGTAGGGCTTGTGTACCGTGCCAATCTCACTTCTTCTCAACTAACCCTCATCTCTATTCTATCAAGCCACTTCAGCCAAAGACTTTTAAGATTTGTTGGCTATGCTGGTGTATCGTGCGATCTTATCTTAGCTCGACCAATTACCTTCCCTCAACCTCGGCAGTTCACACTAAAACACCCCACGTACAGGATGTCACCTCCTTTTCGATTGGGCAACTCGACACATTTATGACAATCCCTAATATATCGCCATCAAAGATAACATATATCAGTAAGTGATTATCCAAAGGTGTTATTTCTTCCCTATCCATAATATAATAATCAATCGGCCAAATCGGACATTAATGAATGAAATCCTTCTAGAAATATCTATTGTGGCTCACCCTCACCTATAAAAGAGAAGACCTACACCATATAAAGGACATGCTCACTAAAAAGGTTACACTTCTTTTAAAATTTGGCACAAGAGATCATCTTCACTATCTAAACCAAAATACTTTACGTGCAGTCATGAACAAAGACAAACTTTAAATAAAATTTAAAAAATTTTAAATAATTTTCGTATTTAAATTTAAAATTGTCTTGTCATAAAAATTCAGTTAGGTCTCCACGATAGCATCTAAGATTTACCGGTTGTTAATTGGTTATTTAGTATTTAAAAAGTTACTATTAAAATAGATAATGATTAACTCATGATCTGTACCAATATTTTTTAAACGAAGGTGGTCTTATATCCCTTTTAGACACATTACAATTATTGAAAAGAAGACATGAAATTCCCATATTCTAATAAGTTCAAGTTAGTTAATTGCTAATATTTACATCTAACAACTTCTCAAACTATCCAATAACTTAACACGGACGCTATACAATTTGGATTAAGTGAGTAATTTGATATCAAGTCAATTTAAACTAAATTTTTTTATGCATCTGGTTTAATTCAACTTTCTTTCTTTAATTTATAATCAACTAGTTATAATTGCTTTTTTATATAGAGGGATTTTATGTTTGATTATTTGTTCTTATTTGGCATGCGCAATATTGTGGATTATTGATAAAATAACGACTTTGAATCTTGTCAAATCAATAATTAAACAATTTACTAGCTAGAACTTTGAGTAGGGTGTCACGAATCGAGTTAATATGATAAACTTGATTAATTCAATTTGAACCAGTTTAAAAAAAAATCAGATTGAATCAGGTTTAATGAATTAGAATGAATTTTTAAGTGTAAAATAATACGAATTATTCGAATTAGATACAAGATTATTTATTGTCAATTTAATCAATCTTTAAACAACCTATCCGTAAACTTTTTTCAATATCTTTTTCACTATTCTTATTCTATAAAAAATCTTTTACATAATTTTTTTTATATCATTATTTTTCTATTATGATTAATATATAAATTTTATTTATTTTGAAATTTCTTCGATTCTTTATATTTTTTTTTGCATTTATATTAATTTTTTAAAAAAAATTCACATAAAAAATTTAAAAGGAAATAGTTGCATGTGTTCCGCACCATCCGGCCCGATCCGACCCAACTAATAGTTTGTTAGGATTAAATTGGACCCAATTTAACAAAAGAGAAAAAAAAATAAATCCGATTCAATACAATTCTAACTCAATTTATTCGGATAAATTTTTATTTATTTTTTAACTTGATCCAATCCAACCTATAATTACTCCAAATTGATAAGGAGCCTAAATGTCCTTTAAGTCCATTGTACCAGCTATAACCAATATTATAGAGTCGTCATATACTTCTCTAAGGTAACATGCAAGTGCTTTAATGATTGGAAATTATAAAAAAGAAAAAGAAAAAGAATAGTTAAAATATGTCAGTGGTCCTTTCAAATATTAAAATTATTTCATTTGGTCATTTTAAAATATAAAAGATCCCTTTGGTCTTATGTTTGGTTCTCACAAAAAATTAATTTATTTCTGTTTGGTCTATTTAATTTAATAGAGAGACTAAATAGAAACAAATAAACTTGTTGAGAGGACGACTAAAAAAGAGATTTTATTTTAGAGGACCAAATAAAACAATTTAAATATTTACAGAGTGCATAAATATATTTTAGTAAAAAAAACATTATTATATTTAACTGGAAAATTTAAAATACGCACGTGTAACAAACTCCAACTAGAGTAATGTAAAATAATAATAAATAAGTTATAAGTAAATATGCAATACAGCTAGTAAGATGTAGGTTAATGATTTTCTCAAACTTATTTATAACTTTATATTTAAGCTGGCCATATGCAATATATACTCCAATGGTTGGCTTGGCTTGGCTTGTTGCTACTAATTAAATGGGGAAAATGCAACAACTTTTAAGATACTATATTACGCCCATTAGAAAATATAATTTTTTTTTATATGTTACGTTGTTTTAAATTTTTTTATTTGTTTTAAAATGTTGTTTTACATTTTTAAAGTATAATTATTGGTTTTTTAGTCATACTTTCACTTAATGATTCTAGAAGCTTATGTTAAACTATATTTTTATTTATTGACCTAGTGTATTTTTAAAAACTTAATATTAATATTAATCAACTTTTTTAATATATGTGATTTATTCTTGAATGACACATAAAAAGAAACTCGCGGAATAACAAATAAATTTTCTTTATACTTATGGATAAAAATGAACTGGTGGAATAGTAGCGCATATTTCAAGGGATTAAGTGCTGTTACAAGTTCGGAAGTCTCCACCTTGATCCCTTTGTTGTGTACTTGTATAGAGACTTAGGGTTTGTTTATTATATATTTTTAATTTATGTTTTTATTTTTTGTTTGATGTGTGTAATTAATTTAAAGAATAGAAAGAAATAAATTAAAAAATAGTGTTTTGGATTTGATTTGTAAGGAAGAGACTGAGAGATTTTACAAAATATTAAAAATAAATTGCAATATTAGATATTTTTGTTGTTTTCAATGTTTGCAATACGGATTTTCAAAAACAAAAAATAAAATAAAAACAAATTGATAATTTTAAATTATAATTATTCATAAAAATAAAAAATGAAAATACAAAGTAATCTTTAGGAGGTTTTATTTTATATATATTAATTAATTAAATGTGATTTATTTTTCTACTAATTAATTTGAGACTATATAGATAATTTTTTTAACTTGAATTCAATATTGTTTTATATGATGTAGTATTTCTAAGTTTTATTTGACTTCTTTTAAAATACATTATGTTATGAAATGATCTAAGAGTCTGACGACAGGGAATATCCTAGCCTACGAGCTTCTAGATCAAGTACAAGATAGAGTATCAGGAATACATTTGGAATTCTGGGGGTGTATATACTACGGAGTTTGGTTTCTAAGTACATGATAGCTTGAGTTTGGTGTTTAAGTACACGATAGCTTCAATCTTGAGATCTTGTCTCTAGCCGTTATGCTGTGATTGTGGACATTAGATAGCTTTTAAGAGTCTTTATGAACCGTTATTCGTGAGATTTATGGCAATGGTGTTGGTTATGGATACGTCCGAATTGCTAATTGGGGTGAATTTAGATGTCAAGGGGATTTTGACGTCGGGGGTACCCAAGTGTCGGGCAAGATGCGGGGTACCGTACACCGGCCTCAGAAGTCTCGAAGTGACTTAGTGTTCATTGTGCTGGGTTGCCGAGGTACCTAGGTGTCGGGCTAGACCTGGGGTACCGTACACATTCGCATTCGAAGGATTACTAATACACTTAGTGGAAAAAATTGCTTAAAAACTAAATTGTAAATTTTAATATGAGATTTTCAAAAAAGAAAGAAAGTTAAATCATAGTAGCAATATTGATATTTTCTTAAAAAAAATATAATTCCAGAGCGTTGCAGGGATTGCACATAGGGATGGGAGTAAGCAAAGTTGAGTTAAACCGAAAGTTAAATAGGTCTAGTCTATTATATAAATTTAATGTTTGAGCTTGGGCTCGTGACTTGACATAGGCTAATTTTTTAGGTCTAATTTGACCTTGTTAAAAGTCTAGTCTGATCCAATAGCCTATTTAATAGCTTATTTAACACTAACATCTCTTCAATCAAGAAAAATTAAGGCCTCTGAATAGATAAACTATTCTCCATTGAGAAGTCAATAGGATAGGAGACCAATCTCAAATAGCATAATGTTAACAAACGCATAAAAGGTCTCAATTTGAAAATGAAATAATATGATTAATAAATAATAATGTTTAGGGGAAGGAAAACTTTTTTTTAAAGCGCATGGAAAAAAAATCTTAAGTGTTATTCGTTGCTAATGTATTATAATATTAAACTTAATTTTATATTTTAATATTAAAGTATTTAGTATTATAATTATATTTTTTTTATTATCAAAAACATTTTTATATATTATTATTATTATTATTAACTTTATAATTATATAATTAGACCGACCCAACAAATTTTTTAAAAAAAATAAATCTAACCTTTTTATTTAAAATGACTTTTTTAAAGCTTAAACCTTTTTTTAATAAATAAGCCGATACTTTATACACACTAGCCAATACTTTATTCAACTTATCATTAGGGAAGATTTTTATATATACAACATTAATAATGTAATTTCAAATCAAATCCTAATTTAAAAAATCTTAATACAACATTTTTAAATATACATGTGTCTCAAGTACCTGTCACGTACTATACTAGTAAATATACATCTAACAACTTCTCAAATTATCCAATAATTAAACACAGACGCTATACAATTTGGACTTGGTAACGTTTATATATATATATATATAATAAGTTAAACTCAAGTACTTGCATATACATGTTTTTATGTGATTATTAATAAAATTATATGGCTGAAACTTAACGAGTAATTTGATATCAAGTCAATTTAGAATAAATATTATTATGCATTCGATTTAAATTGACTTTCTTTCTTTAATATATATATAATCAACTAGTTATATATAATTGATTTTTAGAGGGGGTTTTTATGTTTAATTATTTTTGCTTATTTGGCCCCGTCTGCCAAGTTGTTTCTCGCTTCTTTGGCATGCGCAATAACAAACACCATTAGTTAAAGTAATGTAAAAAAATTAAATAAATATACAATGCAACTACTAATAAGATAATTTAGGTTTATCATTTTCTCGAATTTTAAGGTTTGTTTAAATTAGTTGTAATTAATTTTGAAAATAAGCTATAAAAAAATTGATTGTATGTGATAAATCAATTTTTATTTAGATATATTTGCTATCAAAAACGATTTTTAAGATAGTTTTAAGCCGTAAAAAGTGATTTTGAAGATTTTTGAAATAATGTATAAATTTTAGCAGAAGGACAAAAAGCTTTTTCCTTTGTTAAAAAATAATCAAAAAAGTTTTTTTTAAGTTTTTTTAAGTGCAAAATATAACTATCCAACATACGTTTGCAAATAATCTAATCCAAATATACTCTTAATTAATACTTAGAGTTAACTATCAATTTAGTCTTCCAAATATTATCTTGTCACCAATTTAGTCATCTAAAGAATTTTGTCATCAAATTAGTTCTCTAAAGATCATCTTTGTCACCAATTTGGTCTACCAAAGAACTTTGTCACCAAATTAGTCCTCCAAAGTTGTGCAAGTATATCAAATTAGTCTTTCAAAAATTTAAATATATCAAATTGGTCCATGATGAAGGACTAATTTGAAGACTAATTTGATAGACTTTTAAGTTTTTAAAGAACTAATTTGGTGATAAAATTCTTTTGAAATCAAATTGGTGACAAAGTAATTTTAAAGAATTAATTTGATAATAAAATTTGTTAAAAAAACAAATTAATAACATAATAATCTTTAAAACATCAAATTAATAATTAACTCTAATACTTATATTTAAGTTGGCCATGTGCAATATATAACTGGATTAACAATGGGTGGTTGGTTGCTCTAATTAAGTGATGGGTTATTGAATTTTTTATGTAGGTGGTTTTGGGTTTGAGCTGTGTGAATCGAAAAAAATATTATAAAAAATCTCATGATAATGTAGATATTCATGAATGTAACATGATTACTTTTTTGATAAGGATTACTGTCTTCATAGCTAGACAGATAAATATGTATGTAACAAACTTGAATATTAATTATATTTAATTTAGAGTAATGTATATTTTCAAACAATAATTTTTTTTATCATAAGAAAGTAATATAATTAATATAATTGAGAATCGACTCCTCTGTTTATAGACGTATGTTTCCATGCACTCACCAGTTGAACTACATAATTGGGATTCAAACAATAAATATATAATACACTAAATTAATACTTTTGTTTTTAATTTTTTTTTTTGATTTCGTCCTCTAATTAATAAAAATTTCAAATCAATCATTTAACATTTTATTTTGTTTTAATTTTGTTCTTTTTTGTTAACATTGTTAAATGACTAACGGAAATATTTAAAACGACATCATTTTGGAGTAGGATTTAAACAAAGATGACATCATTTGGACGACAATGTTTTCATGATTTAATTTTCTATTAGTTATTTAATAGAGTTAACGAAAAAAAGAAATTAAAACTAAACAAAAAGTCACAAGACAAGTATGAAACCTTTATTAGTTAAAAGATGAAATCAAAAAAAAATAAATAAATTAGAGTACAAAAAATACTAATTTGACCAATATAATATATTAAAGAGGAGGATTCAAATTAAGTGTTCCCAAATCATGTCCCCAGCCATCTCACACCAATAAAAAATCTTTAATTACATCTTAATTTTGGGTGTAGAATGTATGGGAAGGGAGGGAAAAACAAAATGAAAATGATAAGAAAAAAATATTAAAGACAATGTAAGAAAAAAAAAAGTGATAGAAAGAAAAATAAGAGGTAAATGAGATTTTTTTTTTTTAAAAAAAAAAGAGATGGAGTGTAGAAGTATAATTGTAATTATTATATTTACAACTAAGTTAATTAGTTAATCATTTTCTCAAACTTATAAGTGTGTCTTGCTAAACAAAGATTGTTGAAACGTTGCCAATACCCAATACTATTATTTTCTCTGTTTTTTCACATAATGAGTTACCCATACTACTCTCCACCACCACCACCACCATCTAACTACCAATACTATTCTCCACCACCACCATCACAACCACCGCCACCACCATCACGACAATCCCGGCCACCACCACCACCACCATCACAACAATCCCGGCCACCACCACCACCATCACCACCCTTAATTCAACCACCACAATCACAACCACAACCACCACCACCACAATCACCACCCCTAGCTCAACCACCACCACCAAAGTCAAACACCCATGCTCCACCACCACAAAATTCATCAGCACCAACCCCACACCAAAATGGTCATAATAATAATGCGCCATCACCACCTCCTCAACAAGCATCACCATCACCTAGCCCTACCACAAACTCTCACCCCTCGGCCTCGCCGCCGTCCAACGCGACGTCACCACCACCAAAACATAGCATTTCACCTTCATCACCATCACCATCACCAACACCAACAAAAGGTCCAGGTCCAGGTCCAATTGCACCTCCTCCAAACAGGGGAGCACCAACGAAAAGTCCTACTCCGTCTCTGTCCCCAAATTATTCACCATCAAACTATGGGCCTCCAAGTTACGGGCCAGGCCCAATATCACCAGCACCATCCCCATCAAATTCAATATCCACACCACCCAGTAATAATTCCGGAGGAAGTAACCACACCACCGTGATAGCAGTATGCGCTTCGTTGGGTGGTGCTTTCTTCCTTGCTCTGCTAGTGTTTGGTATTGTCTGTTTGGCTAAGAGGAAGAAGAAGAGGGTCAGTGTTCCAGTGGTTGCACCCCCATCACAACCTACCTATTACCAATCTCAACCTCCTCAATCAACTCATCAGTACTGAAATTTCCTCCCATGCGTAAATTTGGCCTTTATTTACAACCACCCCCAAAATATTATTCTCTGTTTTAATTCATTTTAATTTGTGCCTCATTATTATTCCTTAATGTGTATTATGTATTTTTCTTTCATAAAACTAGCGTTGTGACCCGTTTGATGCACAGGAATAAATCAATTTATTTTGTTTGTTTTTATATTCTATCAATAATTTAAATTCTTTTTTATTTAGAATATATTTTTTAATCAAATAAATTAAAATATTAGTATATAAATATTACTAAAATACTTTAAAAAAATGGTAATATATTTTTGGGAGTGACAATAGTCTCACTTGATTTTTTTTTAGAAAAAAATTTGTTTAATTTATTGTAAGTACATGGATGTAAATAACATATAATACGTTGTGCTAAAATGCTGCAATTTAAATAGCTTTTCATGGACATCTCACTAACGTATGTCAACATAAGTTCTTTGAACCAAAAAGTTTATAATTACATGTCACAAACTAAAATAGACATTTTGTCATATTCTTCTTCGTCCTTATCCTCCCCTGCTCAACTGAAGGTGTTTTCACAACTTGGAATATTTAAAAGTAGTAATTTGAACAAGTGGAACAATATCCAATCATTTAATATCATAATTCTTTATCTTGCATAAAAAACATAACATTCAAAAGCCAAGCATATAATTTAGGTGAAAACATAAATTTCTTACCTAGGTAAAATATAAGTTAAATTAATCATTTATTCTGTATAAAATGTCTGTCAATTTTAATATTAACAGTATTAATTTAATCTTATGTGGTTAATGAAACCTTTGTGAGCCAATAAATGATGGACAAATGAATTGCTGACATGGAAATTAATTAATCATTATACATGTACTCCCTCCGTTACAAAATATAAGCAAAAAATACCTACCGCACACCCCTTAAGAAAATTAGTTAAACTTATTAAATTTTGTTGAAATCAAGTAAAAAGTATGCTTATTTCCTAATTTACCCCTAATTATTAAATCTCTCTTAATGTTGGTTTCAACTTTCAACCACTAAGAATTTAACACTACTATGGGAAATTAGAAAGTCTCTCCTCTCTCCTAGCCAAATTAATGAATTATAGGGAATAAAAAGTAAAATAAATAAGAACATTTTAGGTATAATTTAATTTAATATGGTCAAAAAAGTTACATTTGCTTATAAAAAATAACATAGGACTTTTCAAAAATTTGCTTATAATTCATAACGGAGGGAGTATTTGTTTTTAATTTTAATCCTATACATATATATACTTATTTTTCGTTGTAGTCACTGTGGATGTGTGTTTATTTTTTGTTTTAGTCTATGTAATTGTTTTTCTGTTTTAGCATGGACTAACTATGTAAGATAACAAAATGACCAAAAGCACTGATGGAGACACGTATAGGAAGTAAAATGAACGTTTTTAACATATAAAAATTAAAACGAATGAAAATGAAGGACACGTATAAAGACTAAGATGAAAATAAAAAACACATATACGGACTAAATGATTAATTTGACTTAGAATATGTTTCCAAGTTCCTCATTTCATAGCATTTTAAGGATTATTACTAATCAGTTGAAGATGGACGACTTCCATGTTTTTTTCTAGCATGCCAAATCTCAATTTGATGCTGTGCTTGTCACATAATTATCTCCAATATATAAAGCAAAAAACATGATTTGTTCGAAAGAGCTTTCTTGCTGAATTTCATTGGCAAGACCTACAAAACAAATCATGTCCTGAATGCATGGTCAATTTATTTTCTTAATACCAAAACCAAAAACTTGACTCTTGAACTATGCTAGTAATTAAAGTGACCCATGCAATGCTGCCAATGCACATCTCTTAATTGATAAAAATAATTACATATTTTAATTATTAATTACTACGTACTAATTAGATCTTTAAGAGCACCAGAAAAAAATAGAGGAGAAGTCTTAATTGTGTCAACAACCTTGATAACTTAGTGCTTAACACAGTCATCTATCCACTATTAGCATATAAGGGTTCCCACCAATTTCTACATCAATTATTATTCCTTCAACAGCAACTATCAAGTCCTTTATTAGAGATTTGAAATTCATATTTAATGTTTAAGATAGTGGTTTTAAACATACTCTTTAAAAAATCATACATATTAATGCTATTGGAGGTTTTAAATACTACTATTTTTTTTTTATAATCAAAATATTCATTAATATGAAAAGGTACAAAGGGTATACCAACCCATACTACAGCAAAGAAACCATGCTCATAAATGCACAATAATGTTAACAACAATTTCACCTAATACAATACATAGGATCATAGGTTCATTCTAACAGAAAAATAGAAGAAGGGACACCTTGAGAAAATAACCACTTCCAACTTCGAAGTTTGATTTTGTCAAGCATTTTCATTGAGTCTACAACCCCATTATTAAAAATGACATTGTTTCTATGCAGCTAAATAGTCAAACCATGGATATCCAAATAACTCCCATGCACGTGCCCCCTTTTTTTCCCAAAGAACCAACTAGACCAATCTAAAAACATAGCAGAAAAATCATTCAACCTAGCTTATTGGAAACCAAGCCAATTAAGAACCTTGTACAATAAGGTGACAGCTATATCACATTCACAAAAAATATGCCTCATATTCTCCTATGTACTCCTATAGAGTAGTACTGTCAAAATGGGCCTTGGCCCTGGAGCCAGCCTAATCCAGTCCCATATTTCGCTTAATTGGGTTGGCCCTTATTTTTACAAAAATAAAATTGACCCTGATATCTTAGTCTTAAGTTAGTTGGGGCTGAGTCAAAAAAAATGCGTTGGCCCAGTAACCCCATTAAATCACTCCTATTTTTCAAATTTTTTGACTTGATTACGACAACTGGGCAAAGTAATACACTTTCTTAATTAACTCAAGCTAATATATATAATAAGAGATAAATTAAAAATGCTACTTTACACTAAATTTCTAATGAAAATAAATATAATCTCTCGAGCAGTGGTGATAGTAGATCAGAGCAATTTCAACATGATCGAAGGTTAAATAATTAAAATTCCCTCAGTTTGTTGATTAAAATTATTTCATGATTTTGTTTTGGTACTCAGGTCGATGGCTTAATGATGAAGGATGGATATGTGTACATACAAGAAATTAAAGTGTTGATATATATATTTGATAGGTGATATATATAGGGGGTGTGGGTAATTAAGGAGATAGATTGTTCATTTTAATTATTAGGACATTATAAGCTTAGTTTTCTCTTTTATATTTTTCAAAATCTCGTGCTACACCACCACATATAGTGCAGTAAGATTATCATAAATTTTAATCACTTACACAATTCACCTTCACGTGTACTAACCATATGCCAAAAAAAATGCGTACTTTTAGTAGTCCAAAAATATACTATCATAAGGGTGGAAGGGATTAAGATCACCTAATTTTAGAATTCCACCATCTCTTTATATATAAGAATCATAAATTTATATATTAAAAAAATAGTATCATTCTAAATAGGAATGATACTAATCTCTCCCATCATTAATAAGTTGGCCCAGATTTGGCTCTGACTTAAGCTCGGGCTCTATAGCCTTTTAGCCTTGTACGGCTAACAATCTCAGGACCTATTTTAATCTTATAAACCTTTGAACCTGACCCTTTTTAGTCAGAGCTGAACTGAGTTAAATGATCAATTTTAACAATTCTAGCTCAAAGCACACAATTGACCTCCTCCAAAATAACCCCACGCCTAGACAGATTGTCTTTGACAGGGAAAGAATTTAAAAACACTTGCCAAATAAAAACGAGGCACTTGAGGGGAGCCTTGCATCTCTATAAGGACTTAAATGCAATCAAAGAAACAGCACCAAGAGTATCAGAACATTCAAACTTTTATGTTTTGAACTTTAAAAATTAAGCTAATGGAAATCAATGATATGAAATAAGATTTATATAACTTATTTCGTGAACAATTACAAATACTAATACCAATTCAAAATATTATTTTCCTTAGTGTTAAAGTATACGAGCAATTTGATGAAGATTTAGTAATGCAAATATATCCTGATATATTCGATCATCATTCAAAAAGTTTTACAGTTTATTTCGTTATTCATATTAGTAATATTTAGAACCAAATAGCATAGTGTAGTAGTAGGCAATAAGCTAAAACAGAACACATGGAAATTATATTTCAAAGAAGTGTATGTATTACTAAGCCAAGCAGCCAACAATCAAGAACACAAAAAAAAAAAAAAAGAAGAAGCAAATATCAACATAATCAACATAATATATAGTAAAATTACCTCATGTAATGTTTGGATGGTACTATTTAGGGTACACCCCGTAACTTTTGGACTACTAATAGTGACAATTTTTGACTCTTGATAGTAGGTGTAACAAGTAAGCCAAGTTTTCAAAAATTTCTTTACAATCTTTGTAGTATTTATGCATTCCTTTTTGGTATTTTAAAATTTCTGCCACATCAAAAAAAATAATATTTATGTAATTTTCTTTTAGGCTTTTTTATATATTATAAAAAATAATAAATAATTTTTTTATTCCATAGTATGACTATTGCACAAATTTAACTTCTTTATTTTTAGTGTAATTTTAGTCTCATTTTTGAAATTGTTCAATTGGATTCATTTTGTCATATAAGTGACAATTTTCTTGTTTAAAATAATAAAATTAAAAATTTTGTGTTTTTTAAATGTAAATCTCTTCATCATTTTTAAAATTGTTCCAATCCAATTGGGTTTATCATTAATATTTTGTTTAAAATTTAACAAAGCTCTAATCATATTTTAATTTAAAATAATAATTTAGTAATTGTATTGTTTTTCAAATAAAATAAAAAAATAAAACTCATCCCCTTCGCTGGTTCGTCTTCAAGCAGCTGCACATCGCTTTGCCTCCAACCGCCATGGATTCGCTGCCAAGATTCGCCTTGCAGCAAGCCCCAATCGTTCGCTAATTGAGGTGGAAAGAGACGACGTCAGTGTATTGGTCTGGTGGCAAGGATGTGGGGATGTGATTCACGCTCGGTGAGGCACGGCGGTGGTTCGGGGTTTTGGTCGCGGTGGTGGTCTCGTGTTCGGTGTTGGTGAGAGGTTCGCTACTATGGTTGCGATGGAGGATAATTGCAGAAAACTTGAATTACATCTAAGATTAAAATTACAAACTGACTGAAAACTTGAAGTACCCGCAAATTGGAACCTCCTTCGTCGCCGCCGTAGTGCTTTGTGTCAGATCTGTTCGAAGAAAGTTAGATGTGTTCGATTCGCCACCAGATCTGTTTGAAAAAAAAAAGCCAGACCTGCAGACAGAGAGGAAGAGGGAGGAAAGCTAGCTGGATTGGTGCTGATTCTGGTGGCGGCGACGATGATCTCCATCGTCGACTGCTTGTTCTCCGGCGAGGGGTTGGCGGGTTGCATAGCTATGGTGGTTCATGTTCAATTCTCTAGCCACCGCAACTGGTCTGAGAAGAAGGGGTAGTGTTGAAATTGTGGATGCCAATTTTGATTAACCATTAAACTAGTCTTACAGGTTTCCAGTAGTGAATCTAAGCCATTCGTTATTTTATATTATATCTGATGGACTTAAATTACTGGACCACTGGTAATTCCCATTTTTTGGGGTCTACCGTAAACGTTACCATGTTTGGATATATAAAGACTCTAACCTTTAGTCCCAACAGTCAAACCAACACCCAACATACTCACGAAATTGCAAAGAAATCCTACACTGCCCAGCTGATAAAGTTTGTTGTGCAATTGCATTCATTTTCAACTTATCCATATGTAAAAGTACTTCATAAGCTGATTCTTGGGTTTGTTGATAGTAAGCTAAAACATTCTCCATGTTATAATATTTTATGATTTGATTAGGATTATAGTTGATTGTAATTGATATTTTAGAGAATTAAAATTAATTTTAGGATCGCTACATGATTTGATTAGGATTCTTTTATCTTATTGGTATAGCTCATTTTCTGCATAAATATGGCTCATTTGAGATAACAATATTCAGTAATACTTTTATGTGTTTAAAATTCTACAAATGAGCTCTATTTATAAGAAAGATACTCTTAGGATGAAAGTGGGTCTATAAGATCAAAAGACGCTTTGATAGGTCTATTGATTGTTATAAGGCTCGTCTAGTGGTCAAATAATTCTTTTAAGAGTATGACATTGACTATAAAGAAAAGTTTGGTCTTATTGCTTGTCTTACTTCTGTTCGCACTCTTCTTGCCATTGCGGCCTCACGAAAATAAAAGCTAAATCAAATGGATGTCAATAATGCCTTCTTAAATGACGACTTGGAAGAAATCTATATACGACCACCGCTTGGATATTAGTGTCCACCAAACAAAATTTGTTGTCTCTATAAAGCTATGTATGGTCTCAAGCAGGCTCCTTGAGCATGGTTCTCGAAATTTAGCTATGCTATATATCAGTATTGTGTTATTACCTCTTTATGTTGACGACATGATCATTACAGGCAATGACACGAGTGGCATTCTGGCCTACAAGACTTCTTAAGTCAACATTTTGAAATAAATGATCTTGAAACTCTCAACTATTTTTTGGTTCTCGAAATCCTCTCATCAACAAATAGTTTGTTCTTACCTCAGGCTAAATATGCTTCTGACCTAATATCTAAGGTTGGTCTTATTGATAATCGTACTGAGCTTACTTCTCTTGAGCCCAACGTTCACTTTATTACCACAGATGGTACTGCGCTTGACAACCCCACTCTCTACTGACAATTGTTGAGCAGTTTGATCTATTTCACTGTGATACGCCTTGATGTTTCTTATGTTGTTCACTTAGTCAACCAATTCATGTTTGCACCATGCTCCACTCATTATGTTGTTGTGCTCCACATTATCCTCTATATCACAGGAATTCTATTTTGAGGACTTCATTTCTCTACTAGCTCTTCTTTGATTTTGTAGGCGGAGATGTTGATTGTGGCAAGAGGTCCCACTGATAGATGTTCTACTACTGACTATTGCATCTTTCTTGACGACTCATTCATCTCTTGTGGAGTAAGAAACAAACATTTTAGTTAATAATGAAATTTGGCCCATAGAGTAGTGTTTAGTGTACTTTGTTTGATATTTTACAAATCAATGTTAGATACTCCCCCCATTTTAAAATAATATAGTCACTTTAGCAAAAAAAAAAAATCAATTTCAAATTGTTTGTCACTTTGATACTAAGTGTGCATTTATTATCTTTTTCTACTTTTGTCATTTTTCTATTCAATGAGCACAAATAACTTTTTAAGTCAAAGGTTAATTTAGTCTATTTAGTCATTATTGATTAGATTCAAAATGAATGAATTGTTCTCCTTAATTTTTATGTTTTTCTCTAAAGTGACTAAAATTTTAGGATGGATAGAGTAGTTTCACTCTAAATTAAAAAGACAAAAAAAATAAGATAAATGAATAAATTAAGACAATAAATAAATATTAAGGAGAAAATTGAAAAAAAAAACTGAAATTTTAACAAAACATATTAAAATTTTTGTAACCATAAATAACTAATCATATATTTGAGTCTTTTTACTTTAATTTTTAATAACTCAAAAAAAAAAGTTTACATAATCATAAGAGAGAAATAAACCCCATAAACATCCTCATACAGAAAAACAACTAAAGAAGGAAGAAGAACATCTTTTTTTGGTGGATCAGGAGGAAGAACATCCCTGAACGAGCCTTTTTAATTTCTTATTAAACCTGAAGTTATATATATATATATATATATATATATATATATATATATATATATATGTCAACAAAGTATTATATGATCTTTTTTGTTTTTTGGAACTTAGAAGTTAGTATTATATGATCGAGGAAGGATGGAATTAACACTATTTCTATTGGGAGTGGCACTAACATTTTTAGTATATAAATTTATGATTCTTATTTATAAAAATGATACTGTCACTCCCAATAAAAATTATGCTAATCCCATCCATCATGATCGAGTGTGTAAAGTTTCTCCCGATTCTTATTGGGCCTTAAGCAAATCCAACACATTTAAGCCCAACACGAGAATTTGGTACACGTGAGCATTAATCTTAGTACCATAATATTTGTTTTTATTTAAAAGTATTTTTATATTGAAAAACCGTTTGTGTACTAGAAGCCGTGTAAGGTTCCATTAAGTTCATAGAAAAGACTATTTATAACGGGAGGTTGTGTCTTCGAATTTCACCTATCCTAAATTTCTGGAGGCCAACACTAACTCTCAAGAGTGAGGTAAGCCGTGATTAAAAAAAAAAAAAAAAAAAAAAAAAAAAACTGTAACACATCACCACCGTTGTAAATAAGATACTAATGTTTACAGAGAAGCCAGAAAAGATATTATCTAGTTCTAGCTGATATTACAGACAACAACACAGAACATGGTGGAAGTAGAAGAAGAGCAGAGAGAAGAAATAAACCAAGAAACAAAAATAAACAACACAAAAAATATATTCCTTCTAATTCTAAACTCCCTCCTCCTAGCCATGGGCACATCCGGCGGCCCACTCGTTATGCGCCTCTACTTCATCCACGGCGGCAACCGCCTCTGGCTCACCAGCTTCCTTGAAACCGCTGCCTTCCCCATCATCCTCCTCCCCCTAACAACCCTCTCCTACCTCCACCACCGCCATATCACTATCATCACCATGAAACCACCCTTATTCCTGGCCTCGGCAGCCATCGGCGTCCTCACCGGCCTCGACGACTACCTCTACGCGTCGGGCATCAAGCGTCTCCCACTCTCAACTTCCTCCCTCATCCAAGCCTCCCACCTGGCGTTCACCGCCGTGTTCGCATTCCTCCTCGTGAGGCAGAGGTTCACGCCGTACAACGTGAACGCGGTCGTTTTGCTGACGGTTGGGGCGGTGGTGTTGGCGTTGCGGTCGGGTGGGGACCGCCGGGAAGTTGGTGAGTCGAGCTGGGAGTACGCGGTGGGGTTTGTTATGATACTCTCGGCGGCGGCGTTGTATGGGTTGGTGTTGCCGTTGATGGAACTTGTGTATAAGAAGACGAAGCAGAGGGTTACGTATTGTGTTGTGATGGAGATTCAGTTTGTTATGTGTTTCTTTGCTACTTTGTTCTGTGTTGTTGGCATGATTATCAACAATGATTTCAAGGTTATTACTCTCTTTCTATGTCTACTTACTCCTGCAATTTCATATTACCTTCACACTCAAATATGTGAAAAAAAATCTTCACTTTTAAAATCTTCACGCCAACCCCGTTCACTTCTGATCCAAATTAATTTTAACCATTTATTATTTATTTGTTATCAATTTTAAGATAAAAGAATAAAATGAATGGCTATGAAGGAGGTGTAAACTAAAGTGTAAAAACAGATGAATGTGGGCTAGTTTGTTTTTTAGTTGAAATAGTATAAAAATACTTCTATTAGTAGTAATTAACAAATGTGTTTAAATTTTGCAGGTAATTCCACGAGAAGCGAAGGATTTTAAGCTTGGAGAAACTAAATACTATGTTATACTAGTGTGGAGTGCTATAACGTGGCAGTTTTTCTTCTTAGGAGCAATAGGGGTTATCTTTTGTGCCTCATCTTTGTTTTCTGGTATTATAATAGCTGCATGTCTTCCAGTGACAGAAATTTTGGCAGTTATTCTTTATAAAGAGAATTTTCAACCTGAGAAAGGGGTTGCTTTGGTACTCTCTCTTTGGGGATTTGTGTCCTACTTCTATGGTGAGATTAAACAAGCAAGGGAGGAAAAGGACAAGAATCTTTGCCTTCAAAATGAAACAGAGTTGCCTCAAAGTCTTCCTCCCAACACATGATTGATGCAAGTGATGATGTGGATTTAATTGATTTCACTGTGTTTTCTTGTGTTTGAATTTTCAATATTGAAGGCTTGCTCTGGCCCAAGCTGACGAAAACCACAAAAAGGCAAAGCTTTTTCTCATCCTTACAAAAATATTGGCAGCTGTCCAAATCAGACAAAATATCCCACTGGTCAGTGTTTTAGAAGTAGCAGAAATAGGAGCTTCTCTAAAAATTAATATTTTTTTTTATAGAAATAGAATTTAACACGTAAACACTGATGCCATAAACCATTTTTATATATGAATTAACTTTTTGCTCCACCTTCAAACAAACAAAAAATATTTGTTAAGTTTGTGTAAAGAATGCTTGTTTGATTGGACCTTTGAAATGTACATGTAATGTTAACAACTTAAGACTATCGGTTATATGACAAGTATTATAATCTAGTAGTTCTCATTCACAATATTTGAGCTTGAGATTTTTTATTTTTTATTTTTTTATATCAGCCACTTTTTCCCCTTTTTTTAAGAGGAGAGGGTAAGAAAGTTTTGAACTTGACAGAAATTATGTACTTTTATCTGATATTAAGAATCCCACTAAACTACTATCAAGGATATCTTGTTTAATGAATATTGAACTTCTCATCACTATGGATATAGGTTTCAATTAAAAATGTTATCTCCATATAAATGAAATATCATTCGTGACTCAATAAAAATGAAATTGACATTCTAATAGCAAACGTAGTATTAGTATTAGTTTATGCGCTTTAGTCCATTTCCTTTTTCTGCATGCTTTTTCATGTTTCAAGCTTTTGGATAGATACAGAGAAAATACTAATCCCTCTGTTTTTTCTTTCTTAGTCATTTAAGGTTTTTCACAAGAATTAAAAAATAATTAGAGATTAAATTTTCTATTATATTCTCATTTATAAATAGTGAACCATAAATACTTAGTAAAAAAATACATTTATTATAAAGGTGTAATTGAAAAAATAACATTAATTACTTATTAATATTCTAAAATAACTATAAAAAATAAACAACTCAAAAAAACTAAAGAGACTAACATAAAAATAAAAATACAGGGAATAAAATTTGCAAACTTACACCATCGTAAATTTTTCTTTTTCACAAAGTCTTCTCCATTTAAGTTTGTGCACTAGTACAACTTCTAAAAAATCTAACAAATTAGTGTGTATTTAATTTAAATTTTAATAGAATAAAAAGTGAAAAACATATAAACCAAAATAAACATCAATGGTTTAAATTAAGGCACAAAAACTAAGTCCATCCATTGAAAGTAAATATTTCTAACTTTGTTTCAGTTATGGTACACAAATAAAAACTTGTATACAACCTCATTAATAACAATTGATTTATTGTTTAAAAAATAAAAAGTCAATATCACTCTTTAAATCAATTGATAAATTTGTGCCACATAAACTTGTTCATAATATTGTGCATGCTAAATGACACCTTCTAAATAACTAACTTTGGTCAAGAGTAAAAACTTATAAAAACATGCCCTAAAACATCATTTTCAATTAATAAAAATTCTGTGCATAGCAGCAGCCATCTTCATTCGTCTATTTCCATAATGTAAATTGTAATTAGTGGTGTATTACTTACAGCATTTAATGCACAAGTAAATATATTTCAAAAAATTAAGGGGCAAAAATTACAGAGGAAGTTCTTGTTATGACTTGGAATGATGACTTTGTATAAATCAGTAAAACTGTGTAAGGATTCTCAATTTCTCATGAAATAAATGTTCACCATCGTTTCGTAGCCAACCTTATCCATAGAAATATTGATAACACAAAAAGGATTAGGCGCCAGAAATAGCATGAATCAGCGAAAGCCTTAATTTTCGTAATACGTTCATTCTTTCTGCAATTCAACAGATATCAGATGCAGCTAGCTCCATTCTAATTTCCATCCATAACTGCAACAATAGAACAAAGTGAATGATAAGCGTTGGCGAAGTTATCCAGGGTTACAAATTGTTAGAATATTAAGGTCCTTACTCCTTAGATATATCCATTAATGAACCCAGCAAGATAAACCGTTCCTGCTAACTACCTATAACTCTTTAGCGTTAACCAACGATATGAGGAACTTAACATCATATTATTTACATGTCTTGGCAAACTTGTCCTATCACCTTTTCTATTAAAAACAATCCGTATCACATGTACATCCAGGTAAAGAGAATAAGAATTGCTAGAAACTACCAGATAGGTTTCATGAATGAGTGATATAAATTAGTGCACATTCTACTTTACCTAGTCCGTAAGAATGTAGAATACAGCAATCACAAGGACTTGTCTGCCGCAAATTCACTGCAACCATGTTTGAACTTTGAACAAGCTATCAGCTCAACAGTTTGTTAACGAAGATAAGGAATAATATCAGCATAGATAGTTCCAGCATAAACTTCGGACCCATCATGTGTTCAAGAATTTGCTGCCACCTGTAAGTTCAACCAGTAGACAGCTGCTGGTAAAGCCTGTTATCCATTTTGGATCTCCATTACAATCATATATCAAGAATGCAAAACTGAACTAAAATCAAACAAGCATGCAAATGTAGATATCAAGAAAATGCCGACTTCTACAAATGTAGCATTAGTATTTCTATGATCATGCGATTCATAGCCAAAGAGAAAATCATTTATAACCAGTTATTGCTATAGGTGTCCCTAATGAACATGTATCCCCCAATCACCAATCCTTTACCACTAAATGACCATCAGGTTAGGCAAAAGCATGGTTTATAATATTTTCTCTACAAGTAACTTCAATTTAAAAGCATTCTGACTTGTTATTTTCGACAGTAGTATGTGATTGGTTGGACGTGGGTTCGAATATACAGTCTCTCTACATTAGCAAGGGCTGCTTACAATGACCCACTCATATCTTTGGTAAACCAAGAGCCTTTTGATATTGAGATATGCCTTTGGGTATGTCAATGCTGACAACTTGCCTCATTCAAATAGCCATGCAACCCTCAAATTTAGTAGGACATAACAAGGCAACCTAAAGTACGTCAACATACCAGGAACTTAGGTAAAGGGCATACCAATTTCCTTCAAACAAGGTGCTGTTCCCCTCTTTTATTTCCTCCTTTGCAAGTTCTTCAAGTATAGCACGTTGTCGTTCATTGATTGCACTAAAAGGATGAGTAGACCATAAGTGAATTGGAGCAAATACAACTTATTGAGCAAGCTACTAAATATTCATGAAGATAACCAAATGGAAAAACGGTAAGCAGTTAATACAGGTAAAAGACCAATACGAAGACAACAACAACAATGCTATTAATTTCTATTGCTTCTCTCTGTGATAAATTACAAACTACTCAAAGGCTCAGGTATATGAAGTTATATAGAAAACTCTTAAACACGAGGAACCTACGTGGGAAAATTTATGCGGAATCGAACATACTGGTCTCCATGATGTACAAGAAACCCATGCTTTGGTAGTCCTGCACACAACAACTAGAGTAAATATACTTTTCCATTTACAAGAGAAAAACAGATAAGCTTGTCAAAAACTGTCCAGAGGGGGAACTTTTCGTTTAACCTTTGCCTCTTAATACCAGAAGTTGTCCCGGTTGAACACCCTTGGGTATCTGAGGGGAACATAATCACATAATATTAAATAACATACGGCTAAAATAAGAAATCACATGCACAATATTACTATAGCTAGTTGAAAATCATACTATGATGTGGGAAACAATTGTGCAAGCTCGATGCATATAACAATATGCAAGCTAGAGGGGACATATTTATATTCCTTGTAAATAGTTATAATTTTATTAATAAAACAAGGAACAGATTATATGCTTGCTGTATTTAGTTTAGTCAATCCCAAAATCTAGGGGATTTAATGTGCAAATTGTGTTATAAAATCAGGCGTTTAAAAAGGATTTCTCTCACTATTAACTTAAGAAAAACACTGATACCAGTGAAAGAAAAGGGGCATGCTAATCTTCGGCACCTTTTTACTGACTTAACTCACAAGATCAAATAGCATCAATAAAAAGGTGATGGCTGATGGGTAAGTGCAAGTCTATCGGTAGACTTTCATTGGCAAGTATTCTATAGGTGCACAACTGTTAGCCCTAGTTAAGGCTTACAACATGACCTGGTCCTTAAATGAGCAAAACTTCTAAACCTTTCTTCACCTAAAAGAAATAAAATAAAAATCTATATTAACAAAGTAAATATGGTCTTACATTCACTTGCGTTTTCCCAGATAAGGTAGGCACTTCAACTTTGCCACCAAGAATAGCCTGTAAAAAGTTAAAGATTTATGCTAATAATAATACAAAACACAAAGTTAGGTGTTTAAATTAAGGTGCAAAAGAAGATGTGCAAGTGATATTATAATGAGACCCATTTAAACAATCTTCTCTGACAAAATACATGTAATGGCATAAGAGAAGGAACCTAACCTAATTATCTCCATTTCATGTTATCAGTGCAAACTATTCCTTCAAGCAAGGAAAGGGAAAATTATTTCAACTCATTCTTTGATCTTTACATGTACATCCACTTGTTAATGGCATGGCTCTATTACATGCTTAAAATCCTGAGGCTTTACTGTTCTCAAGAAATGGGGAGAGGGGCACTATTGTTCTAAACCAAATTACAGGATACAAACATGAATTAAGAAACATAATTCAAGGAGAAAATGGTGGAACGCAACTTCTGGCTCAATGTCACGAGGCTTACTAAACATTTTAATATGCATTTCGTCCCTTAGCCTAGCAGTTGAATTGTTCAATGCTCACCAGACCTAGGTGCAGAAAGCAGTGCTCCCTCTTTGTGAGCAGAATAATGAGGGTGTTCAAGTCTTTCCCACCTTTAATCAGATGGTAGAACATCAAAAAGTAATGGAAGGTAATTTGAGTATGACTGTATGAGAAATCACTATACATTTATTTCTCACCTGTGTAAAGCTAATATTGGACTCCACATAGATATCTGCACCGTCTCTGGTAAAGACTGAATCCTCACCCACCTATATCAACCAGGAAGGAAAAATATAGGTGATGTTACAATAAGAATAGAAGTATAGAACATAATTAGCCGTGAGCCCGTGACCAACATATGCTTTATACTACTGAGGCAGAAAGCTTTTTCCTGATTTTAAAATTTAAACAGCTGTATATAATCTTCTCGATATGAACAGAAATATTTCAAGTGATATGCGACTACATCTTAAAAGTTATGTCTCCATGCACATGAACAATATAGACTTTATATACCAACACATAGATACAGTTCTCCGTCAGAAAAATTATGGAACAAAAGCAAAAGTATTTAAAACTGAACACTTTAACAAGGTAAACAGGTAGGAAATGTTGAACACCCATGATTGAGTCATCAAGGAAATGAAGCACTTCTATGATGTCGCTAGTGGCAACTGGCAACTTACTTATGAATCCAAGTAAGAGTATGGAATTTTTTTCTTGGGCAGGCCAAAGAAAAAGAAAATACACACTTTAGTAAGATTGTTTACTTTCAGCGTTTACATTCATAGCTAACTGTAGTGGTGGCTAAATTTAATGGCATTGAATAAGTTAATTCAAACTTTGCAAATGAATTCTTGTCACTAACTCATCACTAGCATATCTATACTAATATGGTGGAATGGAAATTTTCTACTCATCTTTTGAGTCCAATATAAAATTTCGTAGCTGAAATAAAATCATTGAAGAAATCATAAGGAGTTATCAACAAAAATTTGGAAAAACTTTGTTGAGTAATTTAATTCATAAAAGGATTAAATTCTTTATCCCCTGAAAATATGTTCTTTTTCATTCCAGTACCTGTTAATGTTATATGTTTTGATGTTTTCAGTTCTGTATTCAACAAACACAATGTGATTTTCGTCCTTTCACCAGGAATTAAAAGCCCATGACTTTGTAACTTTCAAGGCCTAGAAATAAATGAAAATTAAAGAGGGACTAAAACCTACATACATCATATTTAAACCCTTGTAATAAGTACCCACCTAAGGACTAAAATCATATTTAAATCCTTATTATAAGTATCCACCATGGTAATACAAAGATTTACTCAGTATTACATTGTTCTTCTATTTATGAGTACATAATATAGGTAGTTTAGTGTCATTTTATGCTATCAAATCGGTCCTTAAAAGGAATAATTGGTGGTAATAATTGTCATTGAAGAACCAATTTAATATCTTCATTATCTAGAGGACCAATGTTATGTTGCATATATCTTCGGAAGACTAAAATGGACACTTACTCTATTAAGTAGGTTAAGATCAGAATTAGTGTTTTATATGTATTTAGAACACAAATGTTTAAATCTAGAGAAGTTGAAATTGTGAAAATAAATTGTATGAAGCAAATAGATTGAAGTTAAGGAAAAAATTATTTTTTTCCTTTTTCCTACCAAATACATTAAAGTAAGGGTCTAACGCACCCATTTCCCTTGAATAATGTGCATAGTCTTGGTGAAATCACATATCCATAGGGCAGCAAGTGAGCATGTGTTAGTATGTGATATACACTGAATATATGGACAGGAAAAGGGGAAAAACTCAAAACTTTACCTTTATTTTAATGTATAAACTTCCAGGCCGACCTCCACTTCTAGCAGCATTCCCAGCTTCTGGCACATGGATTGTATCTCCTGAATCCACACCTACCAATTGATGGAAAATTATGATCAGACGAACTAGAGAGGGAAAAAATCTCGAGTATAATATAAAAGTATGGCAGAAAGTAAACCGGTTCTTTTTTTTTTTGGTCAAAAAGTAAACCAAATCTAGGCAGTACAGGTCTGCAGAAAAGAGAAAACTTTTCATTCCTAAAATATTCTGATATATAAAGATTAACACCTCAAAAAGGACCAAAGGGTATCCCATATCAACTTAAAAATAAAATTGAGCAGGAAGAATAGAAAGTTGGTTGAATTGATAATCAGATCAGTAGGTAAAGAATTTCGAATGTGAATAAAAAGATACTAGGACAACAACCAAGCTTTTCCCCTATTATCAGATTCATGCGCTCTAGCCAACCTACTCAGTTCCACGTAATTTCATCAATAAGTATAAAAAACTAACCTGCTGGTATTGTAACTCTAACCTCTTTAATCCCTTCAACCACTCCAGATCCTCCACATGACACACAAAAATCCTGTATAATATACAGGGAAACATACAAAAAAAAAAGAAAAAGAAAGATTAAAGCACAAAGAATGTGTTTGAAAACACAACTTAGTTAAGTACTTATACAATAAGCTCTTACTAAATGAGAGCTTATTTATAAGTAGAATTGTGAAACTTACTTGAGTAAGTTAAAAACAACTTATTCTCATAAGCTCATTCGGGAAACTTATGAAAGTAAGCTAAAAACAACTTATATAAACCTATAAGTTGTTTCCATAGCTATGCATAAGCTCTTCCAAACACTACCAAAATAGACAGCCAAGCTACAAGTTTACTTGAAATGAACTTTATTAAAGACCTGAATGATGCGGCCTGATCCTTTACAAGTAATGCATGTTGATGTAAATGGAGGGATAGTGACCTGGCAGACAATCATCACAACCACGAACAAGCGAATGTATTAGTAACTGATAAATCCAATACAACGAAAAAAAATTGACTCACGTTGCCCAAATCTTGCTCAAAATATTTATTCCATATTATTAATCAACATTGATCCTTGAAGGCACTTACTCGACCTATACCCCTGCATGTTGGACAAACTTTTGGGGTAGAATCTAGTGGATAGCCACGCCCATCTGAATTAATATAAAGAAAATAATTGGCATCAAATGGGATAATGATAGGACCCCAGTCCCCAGAGCAGAAGATATAGCAAAATGTTAAAAAATATGTCAAGCATGGGGAAAAGAATGAAAGAATGTGTTGCATGAGGGATGAATCCTCTTCCAGTATAAACAAACTTATTCCTATTGCTTTCCTAATTCCCAGGAAATATACTTTACTCACCACAATAATCACAGGGAACAAATGCATCAAATGACACATGTTTGGTGCATCCCCTCGCAGCTTCTTCGAAAGTAAGAGGCAAGTCCACCTATCAGCAAACCAATAAGCAGATGGTAAAGTTTGGAAAAGTAGGAACATGTTTCAAACAACAGAAAAAAGATGGATGAGCTGACCTCTATATTTGATGAGAACATGGTCGTAGTTCCTTCAAATATCTTTCAAAATTCAAAAAAATAAAAAAATTGAGATTTCCTAAGAGAATACTCACATTTAAAGAAATAAAAAAGAAAGGAAATTATATGTATGCACCTAGAGGTCAGCAGTTCAAATCTTGGTAACAACCTCTCACCTTGGGGGGGAAGGCTGCGTATATCTACCCTTCCTAGACTAGACCCCCACCAAATGGGAGGCATCAACTCTTCCTAGACCCTACCAAGTGGGAGCATCGTACAATGGGCCTCCGTTTTATTTATATATATATATATATATATATATATATATATATATATATATATATAATATATATATATATATTTGTGTGTGTATCATTAAAATGAAAGCATCAGAAAGCGATTTATCTCAACCATTCAGTCTAATATGGATCATTAATCTTGAAAATTCATGTATGGTTTATGGTCTACACAGACACCAATTGGGAGTATGGTTTACCGTCTATGTCATGTATGTATGGTTTATCAACTACCCTTCCCAGACCTCACCAAGTGGGAGCCTTTCCACCAGGCCGCCCTTTAGATATATTAGTGTGTGTATCAAACGAGAGCATGAGAAGGGGATTTAATCTCAACCATTCAATCTAATATGGACCGTCAAGCTTAAATAAAAAAGTTCTTGAAAATTCATATGGTTTATGGTCTACGACTACATGACATATGTATGTTTATGGTCTACACACACAAACATACATATATTAATATGTATATAAATAAAAGACAGTGGTATGTATGAGAGAAAAAAATACCTCGGAGAATACTTTATGAAATGAATCAGAAAAATGAGAACGATAAGCATTTCTAAACCTTTCTGCGTCATCGTGACCATATTCAATGTCTTCTGAACCACTATTGCGCATCTTCAATTGATAAGGGGTTCATTGGAGAAAATGATGTAAAAATGTTAGTCAATTTAACATCCTGAGTAAAAGTGAACGTTATGAATTACCAAAACTTTGAACAGCTTTAACAAACTGAAGCTCCAGACCAAGCCCACACAAAGTATCTGCTATACCAAATTTGTAATTCTAATAGCACATAGGAAGATGAGAAAACTACCTTGTCATACTCTGCCCTTTTTTTGGAGTCTCTCAATGTCTGTAAAGGCAAGTGAAAACATCAATGTTAATTAATTGGTTTGGACAAAAACCAACCTATCCAGTAAAATGGCAGGCTAAATGTCTGAAAATTTGAGAGAAAAATAAATAAATTCATAAAATGATAATAAAGACCTCATACGCTTCTCTTATATCTTGAAATTTCTTCTTTGCAGATGGATTATTCTTGTTTGCATCTGGATGGTACTTTTTAGCAAGCTGCACAAGGTAGAAGAATGTGTCATGTATTAACCAAAAGAAGGCCATTCATTTTCAAGTACTGTTGTCAAAAGTGTATGATGACAGAATATATCAAGATTCAAGAATGTAAACCAAAATGTTCAAGCAAACTTTTTTTAATATACTCTAAGCTCTGAAAACAGTTGTGTTTGATTAAATTTCAGAATAAAAAGACTTCTACTGTTTTACAAGTCATAGCCCTTCAGCAATATTGTGTGAAAATTTTAGGCCGCTATGTAGTAGGCTTTGTGACCTTGTGTAATTATCTTTTGATTTCGGAGAACTAACTAAGATTAATAGAATATAATTAATATCAATTTGTGGTATAATGGATCCTCAACTAAAGTAAAAATAAAAAGCAAGACATTTTTTTATAGGCGAATGCATCTACATGAGTTCGAACTGAGGAGTAGCTACTAAAAGCTTCACTCATTCAAACCAAGACAATTAACTGAGCAGAGCTGTCCAAACACCAAAAAGGTCATGTGCTTTACACCAAATAGAAGGCTAATTTTATTCCAAATCATACGTGACTTTTAGTAACACACAACTAGAAGATGTGTTACATTACATCTCATCCCAACATGTAGATGAAACTATCTCTCCTCTCGGAGTGTTTACACTTTGTAGCATTCAAAAATTATTCCCAGTTTTATCTCTCTTCATGCATGATCTTCAAACTCCGAGATTCAAAGAGATAATAATTGATTAGCCAGTAGCTAAATAAATGTAGGTTATGTGAAGATATTCAATTCAACTAGAGCAGGGTTAGCTTGGTAAAGTTACAAACCTGCGAAGAATAATATAATATATGCTTTGCTCAATATTAGTGTAAAGATGAAGAAACAAATATGGGAACAGAAAAATTTTGAATACAAAAAACAGAAAGGTTTTCCTCCCATAAATGAGCTGAAAATTAAGTACAAACTGGAGGCAAAACCTGGTGCTCAATTAAACAGAATAACTATATGATTTTGCTAGCCTGACAGTCACCCTTGGTTCAGTAACATTTAAAACACCGAGACAACTTCGACTACAAACAGACCATCTCATTCTTCACCACTGTCACTCCTACCAAGCACCAAGCAATAACAGTGAAATACCATCTCTCCTAATAAACGTGTTAATGCAAAAAACTGAATCATCCTCTTTCCCCAAAGACTGCAATTTTCAAATTGACTTCATCATCATCATTATTCATCATTATTCTATAAAATAAGGTATTCCTAAAGATCACCCACCGATTGAAATGCCTTCTTTATCTCCTGCTTGCTGGCATTTTCAGGAACACCAAGAATCTGATAGTAGTCTCGTTCAGCATAAGAAGAAAATGCTGGAACAAGTAACAACACAAGCACAAAAAAAAAACAAATGAAAACCTTAACTGAACATCATTGGTAACTAGAAACAAGGCGATTAATGTTGGACTCAAAACCTGTGGCAGGAATATAACGGTATCTCAACGGTATTCTCGGAATCAAAGACTCCTCCGTTTTCGTGAAAAAACTGCAATTGACCAAAGCTGGCACACAGAACATTTAATTCACAGAATATCATCAGAAAAATGAAAATGATAATTAGTATTAAGAAACAATAGAAATTCACAACGTGCCTCGTGCCAGCAACAACGATCGGCAAGACGGCCAGAATTTGCTGAACGATTCTCCTTTATCAACGACCGGTTCTGAGGCCAAAGAAGAAAGCAAATAGCGCCGATACTGCATTTGAAGAAACAATAGTTTGAACAACGATACACGAGAAAAGTGAACAATGATTTTGAATGGTTTTAGGATTTTTGTGTCACTAACCGGCGTTAACCGCGCGAACCTTCTCATTTGTGTGAAATGCTTGTGCTGCGAAATAGAGAGAAATGAAAGGCTTTGAAGTAGTGGCTATGCTTAAAAAAGCATCGGAACGCCGATGAACTATTTATCTCCGATTAGCTCAGATTCCGGTGGAGCTGCTCAGACACGGATCTTAAGCTCTCGGGGTTTTAGCGTTGGGTTTAGTTAGGTCCGAGCACCGAGCTGCTCACATTCTAACGGGGTCGTTTTGGTAGCTGTTGTGGAATTTATCCCTTTATGTTAACTGAAAAAAAAAATCCTTAAAAATGTTTTTAGTGCTTTCAAATTTTATTATTTTATTATGAGAGATAATAAATGAGAACAAATTATTGTTTATAATTTTTAAAGATCAGAATGAATGGAATTAAATAGTAACTGAAGTAAAAAAAATATATCACTAGACAAGAATTTAAACCATTCAAAATTTATTACATATTACCAAAAGCATCAATTAGCTTTTTTTTTTTTTTTAACCAAGGGTATCCCCGGCCATAGTCGAAGACTAATCCTCTCGAGGCGTAGAGATCACCGAAATGGGCATTGTCTCTCCCAACAAAGCCCGGCCGATAGCCGAAGACTAATCCTCTCGAGACGTAGAGATCACCGAAGTAGGCATTGCCTCTCCCAACAAAGCCCGGCCGATAGCCGAAGACTAATCCTCTCGAGGCGTAGAGATCACCGAAGTAGGCATTGCCTCTCCCAACAAAGCCTTCTCTATACACACCGCCAGGATTCAAACACTTGTCTTAAAAGACCTAGCTATCTATCAATTGTGCCGAATTTTATTGGTAAAGCATCAATTAGCTCATAGATGATTACTTTAGTTTAACTATCAAATATTAATATTAATATTAAATTGCTTTTAATTTTTAACCCAATAAAATCGACTTAATAGTAGGAGATTTGAATAGTTTTACATATTGTCTTAAGTTTAATTTTTATTTATTTTCATTGTATACTAAAAAAATTACTTTAATTTTTCTATACAATAAATTAATATTGCATTTTACAATAAAAAAATCATATTTTCACCTCCTTAATGAATAATGATACTCAAATCATGATTTATCATATGTTTAGTTTTGTGGTAAAGACACTCAAATCAAAACACATTTGTATGTATAAATTTGATTCTAGTCAATTGTTAAGTTGTTTGATATTTTGTTTGCATTTTATTCTAATGAGATAGTCAATTAATTTAAAAATCAATTTGGAATAGAATGTCTTAGGTAAATTTTGCATTTGAACAAAAACTATAAGATGGCTTCCTTAAATTAAAGACTGTTGGTAGTTCCTTTTATCTAACAATTCATATTTTATAAAAAAAAAATTATTTTATATATTATTAATTTAATTTATTAAATCAATGATTTATGATGAATGAAACTATTATGATCCCCATCTTAGGAGACCATCCTATATTCACCTTATATATGTAACCTTTGTATTAATCCATAACTAATTTGATACACTTCTTTTAACATAATTTTTTTTTACATGTATTAGTAACTTGAATGTTATTGCCAAGAAAATTTATTTATGAAAAAAAAATGTTAACAATACAACTATTTTGAATTTTTTTATGTATAAACAAAAAAATCTAACTGTTGAATAAATAAATTATATGATCAACTTTGTTATAATTCATCAAATTTAAAAAATAGTTGATACTTTACTACGATAGTTTTTGCAAAAGTATAAATAAATTTCTATTATTAAAATACACTTGTATAATTTAAAAAGTATGAATTAGAAAGAATTTTGAAAAGCGAAATAAAATTACAACAAAAAATTTTGTAACTGAATCATATTGAATACAAAATAAAGAGAAAAATATTCAAAGTCATAAAAATAAAAAACCTTTTAAAGTTATAAAAATATGAAACTCAAATAAGAAATAATATTTTATAAGGTAAAATGAGTTTATATACAATATGTAAAGTTTAGGAAACTGCTAATCAATTGCAAGTCATCCATAAAATCATGTCATATATAATATGAAAATTAAATGTCAAATATATTTTTGGTTCTTGTCTAGAATTTTTATGGTCCTTTTAAGATGGTAAAATATAATAAAATTCATGTATATTTTTGAATTGAAGAGTTGGCCCATTAGTTCAACTAGCCCTATTATTGCTAGACATCATATGGCTGCTGGCACCACCCATTTTAAATTTGGCACCATCACAATTAAATGTAAAAGATAATTTTATCTTTTGATATCCGGATACATACGTTCGAAAATTCCTTTAAATTATGCTCAGTCATTTGACGCACCACCCTTAAAAATACGGATGAGAATGTTTGAAAATTTTAACCATATCTAAAAATCCGGACACATCCAAAAATTTTAAAAATTACTAAAAAATGTGGAGTGTAGACACATTGTGTGAAAAAATTAATAAGATATATGGAAGTAACACAAATCTGAATTGTGTGTGGGACAGCTAACATTTTTTATAACAGTTTCTATGACAATTATCATATTTTGTCCAAGTTGTGTTTTAAACTCAATAGTTGTTTCACATCATTTTTCCGACTCTGACATAAACAATAACCATAAGTAACTATTGCTACATTGCATCCGCAAATTTGATGAATTGAAAAGATCGTATGGGCACGATGAAGAAGCATAGCAAGCTAAAAGTTCACATTATAATTGAGGCAACATATACTTGATTATAAAGGAAGCATGTATGACTGAAATAAATAATTTTTTTTAAAAAAAAAAAATTACAATTAGAGGGATGGTGTTTACCTTTGGATTTTTTAAATAGATTTTATTATTATTATTACGGACAGCGGTGTTCGAAAAGTATTAGTGTTTTAATAAATTTTGAATATGCGTGTCCGGATTTTGGTTAGGAAATATGGACATTGACGTCCGGATATACGTTATTATACTTTTCGCACATGTGCGTCCGGAATATTGTTAATGGGGGTGGTGTTTATATTTCAGTATATTACGAATAAAGGCGTCTGACAAAGGGATTTTTTTTTTCCAAAATTTAACATTGGGATGGTGCCTAGCCCGATATGGGTGGTGCCCATCTAATTTATTAACACAGTTGAATGTGATTTTTGAAGTCAAACCAAAAGTCTCACGTCAAGTAGAAGTAAACACTACTTCAGCTAGAGTAGTCCATAACCCTCCTACTCCCTATTTCTATAAATCCTCCTACTTGTTAAAGAATATTTTTAATGTTTTTTATAGTTTTAAGATTGAAAGTCCACTTAATTTCATACTTTATATGGTAATAGGAAGATAAGTAAAAAAATTTTTAGGAGAATCTAGCATTACTCCTTCACCTAATTTATTAAAATAATGTCTTTTCAAATAAACTATGTGGATAGTTGATCACAAAACCATTCCCTCTCAATTCAAAATTATATGCTGAAGTTATAAATTATAGTTATGGGGAGGTTAGCTCCAGTTTATTATGCTATATAGAAGTTCTAGATATATAAGTAGGGGTGGCCGAGCGCGGTCACATGCTCGACCCGCCAAAAGCCCACTCAAAAAGGTCGTCATGGAAAGTGGACCAAAATATTCAACCCAGCTCGTGTAATGAAGGGCTAGGCGGGCCGTGAACTGGCCCGCTCAACTTGCCAAAAAAATCTGATTTTTATTATTTTTTAGTCTGGAATATATATTTTTTTCTCTAAAATGTGTTTTGTTTTTTCTTTTCCATAATGCGTTATTCTTTAGATCAAGAATTATTTTTGGCTCTAATTTTTTTTAATCGGTCTAAAATATATTCATTTAAAAAAATATGAAAGAGTCTGCGGGCTAGCCTGTCCCGGACCGTAAATGGCCCCCATTGTTGACGGGCTTAACAGTACGGGCCACAAAGAGTTGATGGGCTAATTTTACCACCCCATTTTGTTTGGCCGGGCCTTTTTTGCCATCCCAATATGTAAGTCGTGTGCTAAAATTTTTTGTGTTGCTATACTATTACAGTATTGATAAAAATATTATTTCTTAAATTTGCTGCTTATCGTGTTTGAGAAATGAGTGCTTCAATTTTAATATAATTATCAAAACCATTTATCTTTCTCAATTGACCCATTTATATTTTTTTAACAACAATTGTTTAAGAGTTATAAACTCGTTGAAGCTCAAAAGGTGGATGGGATGAGCACCATCCCTAATGAGAGTGACACCATCCTTTTTAGTATATAAATTTATGATTCTTACATATAAAAAGGATGGTGCCACTCCCAATAAAGATGGTGCTAATCACATCCTCCGCTCAAAGTTGCTCATCCTACTAGCATTCTTGACCGAGACGCAATAACTATCTTAAAACTATTTTAAAGAATATTATTTGGGCAAAAAATATTAGATTATTGAATTATTTAACCAGTTTAATTTTCAACCAAATAATTTTAACATTTAACCAAATCTACATGAAATACACTTGAAAACATTCTAATTTATTTTTCCATTGTTTGGACATATAATATGTGAAATAATTATTTTAAGAAAATATTATTCAATCAAATAATTTTAGCCTTTAAAAAAATTAAATAAAATTTCCTAGAACAATTCCTATTTTACAATTCTTATTATTTAGATAGATAATAGATAAAAAAAATATATAATTTAAAAATGTACAACGTCAAATCTTCGTTTAATAATTTTATATGAGTAGACATGTTATATAGTATTGAATTGAACTATATATGAGTAGACATGTTATATAGTATTGAATTGAACTAACATAGTAAAAATAAATTCATCTTATTTTATTAATTTATTTGAATGTATAGCAAGACTCCAAAATATTTATTTTCATACATTTATAGATTTTTTTATTTAAAATTAATTTTAAACTAAGAAATTAAAGTATAAAATATAAATATAATTAAAATAATTAAATATGAGGGACAATAAATATATTGAAGTGATAATAGGCCCACCTAAAATATTTAGGTAATTAAGTTTACCAATAGTTTAAGAAACCTTATTTATAATAGAATCATTTTAAATTTCTCAATATTTTTTCTTATAGGTAATAATAGACATTAAATATATATTTTGCAGGTTTTGTTCAAATTATTACAATAAAATAAAAAATGTTACATTGCTTTTATTTTTGCTTATTAAAATTCATAACAGCTAATTTTAATTTTCAATGGTTTGATGTTGATGGATGATATGAAGCGTTGCTATAACTTTTTTAAATGCATGCAATTTGATTGTATCTCTTTCTTTTCTTTTCTTTTTTTTTTTTTGTTTGAAATCTCTTTCAAATTTTAATATACTAATAGTTTTTTTTTAAGAAAATAAATCTCAGAATTAAAATATAATATTAGAAGTTAGAAGACATAATATTAGAAGACAACCCGTTGCACGGACATGATCACTAGTAAAAAATAATCTTTAGTCAATTTTTACTAGACACATTACATTGTCAATTGTCAATGTTATAAAAAAAAAAAAATCATCATCCACAAACAACCAGAGAATTACCCAATCAACCTTGGAACCAGGATACTTGTAAGTTGTAACGGGATGCAATGCTTCACTTAAATTTTCCACATCTGGATTTCCTCGGTGTAAAAACAATAATTTTGCAACTTCCATGTTTGTCAGCACATCCCAAACCTGAAATTTCCAGCAACATACAACTGCAACTAAATAATTCCTTCCTAAATAAAATAAGAAAATAATTTCCAATCCTGAAACCCGGATATTTGTAGCAAACAGAAACCTTCACTTCAACTCAGAAAAAATACAACAAAATAATTCCCAATCTCTGACTTGTTAGAGTCTTAGATCGATAACAAAGGGAAAGGAATGAGTGTTATGTTTTATTTAATGATCACTTAATCAATTTTACACATTATGCAGAACTTAAATCACATCACTAATATGACTTATAATTCCACTTCATTCATGAATTTTCTATTAAAATCAAAAACATGAGTGGCTGCAACAAATAGATAGCTTTTCCTCTGACAAATTTAAAACCTTCTGCCACATTATGCTGTCATCACTAAAACCTAGCACCAAAGTATACTATCATCATTAATTGACAACTAACTATTAAATAAATTTGGTAGCAATTTTAGTTCAGATTTTTAATCTCAATGGAATTTCTTCATGATAGTAATTTAATTTATTTTCACTGTTGTGGACGATGACGCCTGAGCTTGTGGCCAGAATAAAGAGGCAAAGCCAACAAAACACATCAGTGTCTCTTGGTTTCTGGGCTAAATTGGTCCTATCATCTGCTCTGCCCTCAAGTGACTCTAACTACCAGCAACAGACAAAAATATTCCTAAACAGTCAAAATATTTCATGCTATAAAAGCCATCAACTTGCCTCAATAATAACAGCCCTCTGCACCAGTGGTTACAACCCACCACCACTGATGCAAAATGCTCCTATATCGCACTTCCTACTGGGTACTCTCATTCGGTGGGGTTTGTCTGCAAAGTCAAAGCAGTTGTTTGAATATAAGGTCTAAACTGCAATAGAAGAGACTTTCAACATTTCTAAAACGCAATCCTCTCGTATGGTAAATCCTCATCTTTTAATCCTTTTATAATATAATTATATCCAAGTCCAATATTTCATATTTCCAGCAATTATCATGGCCATCTTGGAACAGCAGCCATGTTAGACGATACCTATTTGTTTGGAGAAGTTCTCCGCTGATTTGAAGTTTTCAATATATTTTTTAGTAAAAGATGCTTTTTTTTTGGGCTCAAGTAAGAGACACTTGAAACACAGACCTTAAATGAGGCCCTCAAACTCTGGAGCTACTTTAGAGATGACAGTGCAGAAGCAACATTTCGAGAGATTCTGTCATGTATTGGATCCTGCAAGAAGAAATTAAGTAAATGTAATTTGATTTCATTAGATAATATGATCATTAAAAGAAAATAGTATGTGGATTACCTCAGTCAATGGCAACTCAAACTTTGACTTTGTAATAGTCTCATACAAGAAAATGTATCTGTTAAGCAGAATAGAACAATGCTATTTAAACAAATGCAAATCTCAACCTCTTCTAATAAAATAAGCAATAAGTTAAAAAGATTAAAGAGAGAGAAAACTTTCATGTAACCAAAATAAATAACACAGGCCTGCAGTTTAAAGTTAATATCTATATTGGGCATCAACTGCTACACCACCAATATATCTTAGCATGGATGAGCTTAGGCTGCTTTAAAAAGCTAGCATAACCGCATAAGCGCGTCCAGACAATGCAAGAAAAACAGAAAGTGGGAATGTTTTCTTGTTTCCTTTGTAATCTTATTTTATTATCAAGGATCCTTTATCCTCCAATATGAATTTATTTCTTTTATTTTATAGAAAATAGAGGAAGGGCAATACATCACAAGATTCTTCTACTCTAAACTGTACATACGAACTGAACTAAACATAGACAGTTAAATCTGATGAATCAATACTTGAACACTTGAACAAATCCAAGCATAAGCATACCCGTCAATGAAAGGAAAACAGAAAGAAGAAATGTTTTCTCTTTCTCCTTTCTGTTGTAAATTGTAATTACATTTTTCCTTTCTTCATTATCGATGATACCTTATCCTCCAAAGTGAATTTCTTCTTTTATTTAACAAAGACAACAAGAAGCCTTATATCACTAGGTGTTCTTTTATTTTAATTATATAAAAACAGGAAAATACATCGGATGAATCTTCTACTCTAAACCATATATACCAGTGTGAACTAAACATATGAAGTTAAAACTTAAAAATATGATGAATCAATGCTTGTATATTTACAAAGTTCTGACAAAGAAAAATCAGAGTGTAAGTACTGAAATCTGAATCGCTATCAGACCTAAAGAAAAAACCAGATATTATTCTGGGTAATTTCTCTACATAAGGTTCAAAGAAAAATATATCAAGTATAAAAAGGTACTAACATCAGTAGACATACCGCCAAGCCAATTCACAGACAAGATCTTCGGGAGCATCAGGAAGAACCTGTATAAAATTCACCGCCATGATTTGATGCATCTTTAAAGCCTACAGGCTACAGGCTAATCCATTAGTAGTAGAAAAAGAAAAATACCTCGTCTTCATAGGGGTTGCAGTGATTTTTAAACCAAAGCCTCAAGAACTCCTAAAAATTTGATTCGTAAATATTAACGAATAGCGTATCATCGATAATTCATAAAAAAAAAAAGAGAGATTAATAGATGGGAGCCAGTGCATCCACTAAATTTATACACTAGGAAGAAAAGCACAACTTAATCCATAAAGAAAACAAAGGTAATAATGATACACAAACCTTATCAATATTTTCAGGTTCAAGACCGTTTAGAAAGCGCTCCATGTAAGAATCAGCAATCCAATATCTACTTGAATCAGGAGTATGGACCTGGAGTAGGAAACAACGTAACTTTATCGTATATATGCTAAAACTGTGGGTGTTTGTGATAATCAAATATGCATCAGTGATAGCACAGAACCTCATCAATCAACAGAATTGAACCATCATTTGCCTTCCCGAATTCGTACTTGGTGTCTACCAATATGAGGCCATGTTCCAAAGCCATTTGCTGTCAAGCCAATAAATGGAGAAATCAAATAAGAAACAACCAAGGGGAAGCTGAAAAACATATATTGTGCACACTGGACTGTGTAGCAAATCAAGGGATCAATTACCTATATTCCTATGGGGGTTAGCAAACAAATTATTTCAGAAAACTACGTAGTTAGAACTTTGGATGAACTAATCGTACGATCAAGATTTTGTCACCAGTAAGTTATAATTTACACACAAATTTCCATATGCAGAAAACTGAAATTTATACGGAAGGACGTGAGATTGGTTAAAATACATGGGCGGCAGTTCTTATAGTTGTAAACTTATCTCTAGAGATGCATTTTCCAATAATGTAGCCATGAGAATGATTGAATTGATATTTGTCATGTTGGATTATGATGACTTTTGTGATTGAATGATGTATTTAGACGTGACTAGAAATAATGATGAATATAAGTCAGAAACAAGTTGCATCTTACTTGTGCAAATTTTTAATCGCCAACTTGTCTTGGCATGTCTTTTATCACTTACGGTACAAAAAAGATCCTTTGTCAAATGATGAATCATGAATGTAAGTTGGATAAATATGTTATTCTTAACTATTAGACGTTTAGAAAGAGACACACTTCCCTAATAACAGGCTTATACAAATTTCAAGAACAAAGCCATCTAATTTTATCATTTAGGAAGAATTTGGATCCCCTACTTCTAGATGCATGGCAAGGACAAAGTGAGAAAATATGGAAAAAGATTCTGCTAACTGCTCAACATACCGCTGTGTTTATATATATTCAGGTAAACCCCCAAATTGGTCCTTGAGATTTTTAAAACCCCAAATAAGTCCCTAACTTTGCAAAATGATGAACATTTCAGTCCTTTTGGCTACAAAACAACAATGAAAAATTAAGTGGAAAAGGACTAAAATGGCCATCATTTTGCAAAGACGGGGACCAATTTTGGGGTTTATAAAATCTCAATGAACAAAATGTATGAAGAACCTTACAATCTCGACTCTTGAGGACTGATTTTTGATTTACTCATAGAATATCTATAATTTTAAGACTGGTGCCTCCCTATACCCCATGAGCTTACTAAGAGATTCAGTAGGGCTTGATAAAACTCTAGGGTAATAGGATCCCCCGTTTCAGTTTTTCTTTAAAAAAACACATCCTTTTAAAAATCACTGTTATTTTGAGTAGAATATATAACATTATGCCAAGTTATGAACCAAATATGAAATATCTGAAAAAATATAGAAATAATTTCCTTTAGAGTAAGCAAAGCTGTCATGGTTCTCCTGAAGCAAAGAACCACCCAAAAATATTAGTAAAAGATAATAACTTGAAACAAAATGCATAAATCTGTATATATTGAGTATCATGGAAATCTGATCTCAAGCACAACACTTTTTACATAGTCCACTAGTGGTAGGAAACACAATGATTCCTAAGAGCATGTGTATAACTAAAAAACAGTCAGCATTAAAAAATTAAACCATATTACTTTAGTCCTGTTTTCCTCTTTTATAGTATGTAACCAAGAGTATAATACATTATCTATGTAATTACAACGCAAAGAAAGAACATGCTGTTTATAGTTATACTACCATGTTGTTTAAACTATAATTTATTTTTCAGTGCAAGAGAAATATGGATACCATACGTTACAAGTGCGATATTACCAGCATGAGTGAGAAGGCAGTCAGTTATTTCCTTTACTTTTCAAGCTTGACAATGACTTAGCTAAAGAAGCTTATTACCTGTCCGTATTCAAACAACGTTAATGCTTTTTCACTCACTTCTACATAATCAGCTCGAGTCATCAGTCCCATTTCTATAATCTGCGAAGCATATACATCATAGAAAAAGTAAGGAGTTTGGATTAAAAAAAAGAAAACATTATCCATTTGAAGAAAGTCTATTATCATGTTTGACTAACTCCAAGAAGGTATACTGCATGAAAATTCTTTTAATAATCATAGGTAGTAGGAACATCTTTAGAATTTAGTCATGCTTCCTTTTATCAACCTACCATGCCTGTCCATGTTTAACAAGTAAATCTATAATCATAATATAGCTTATTATTTCTGTTGAGCAGACCAAACTTCACTGATTTTGGATGACATCTTCAAAGATATAATGACATAAAACTGCAATATTGACCAATCTGAAAAGAAAATGGCATTGATGATTCTGCGCAAGGATCCATTTCAAGAAAGGCTTGATACAGGAGGAAGCTAATTGAGAATTTGAGATAGTATTATAAGAGAGATAATCCCCTATCCCTATATATTTATCCACCCATTGTAGTTGGGATAATTGACTAGCCTAGAAGAAAATGTCTTCATTATTTCTTACTGCCTCATTTTTTAGCCAAATACAATATCTGCTCTCTTGCTCATTTCTCTTGCCTATGAAGGTTATCCTTTACTGTAACTTCAATCATAACGAAAAAGCAAGTAGCAAATGATACAAATAGGCTTCATACCTCATCTGGAGTGACAGGAACATCATGATCTGCAGCCTTGGTTGTTGGAGTGAGTATATTTTCTGGCAACTTTTGATTTTTTACCATTCCTGTCATTTGCTAATACCCGATTACCCAAGGGGATAATTTTTTTTAAGAATGAGACACAGAGACACAGTGGAAATCTCACCATCTGGGAGGACATTTCCACAATAGTTACGAATGCCTTTATTGTAGACTGTCCATAAAGACGTATCTGTGCTTCCAGTGACAAATCCTCTAGCTACAAATCAGCAATATAGGTGTCAATGAATGGTTTCTAGAAACCTCACCTTCAATTTTTAAAAGATTAAAGTATTTTACAACTCTTTGCAATAACAAGAATTTTAAATTTGAAGAAGAAAGGGCACAGGACAACATGAAGATCTTCATAAAAAACAGTAAAACACATTATAAACATTGACTGCAATCGAACGGCCACTCAATTGATATTTCTGGATATGTTTGCTTGCAAACTAAATTTAAAACAAAAAAAAGGTCTGCCACACACATATCCACACCATATATTATCCTAGTTTTTCCATGAGTATCTTTTAAGGGAAAAAATGGAGTCCTCCTCCATAACCAACATTATCTTCCGTGCAGCAGAAGTATATGTTTAATTAGCACCACTTTAATATGTCAATCAATTAGATGTAACAGTAATAAATAACCAAAAAAATATGACCATATTTATTACTTTTCACCACCCCCAAGAAAATAATATTTGCATTTGCAATAAGACATCCAGTTATACAAGGATTCTGTATTTCAAGTTCAGACACATCATAAGAAAGCTCTGGTATCCACTCCCATAAAATCATAAAAACCTCCCCAAATTCTTTTCTTACTTAAGATGATATGATATATATCCAAAATAAAAATATCAAATAAAAAAACAAACTGTAATGATATGATAACCCAGTCTCTTTCAAGTTATACAAAATCAGAAGCAAAAGGTGAAAAAAGAAGTTTAACCATAAAAATTGAATCAGCATCAATCACGTCATTGATACACTGGTAGTAAATAACAACTCTTTGTATTAGCAAATAGCTCACCAACAAACTCAACCGGGAAGACCGAACATTTCCTTGCTATTGTAACATTTTTATCAGGAGCTGACACAACTGCATTAGAAACTATGTGCTTGGTTCTTTCAAACCACCACAAACTCGTCTCGTTAAGAACCTGCAATTATTATAAGATAAAATGATCAGTTCATTAATGATATGTGTTTATTCACCATCAGTCCACCAGGTAGAAGTAACTTTCCACACAGTGGCAGATTATATCAAGAGCGGGGGAGCCACAAAGTTTAATTATTTTTTACTTAGCATATGTAGAAAACTTTAACAGCACCCCCTTTAATTGAATGGGACTCCTCCATATCTTAAGTCTTATCTTTAAAACAAAAAAAGAAAATGCAAATTGAAGCTACGCTGGTGGCCTGGTGATATGCGTGAAGCTAATTAAGCATTCAATGAGTATTTATATTTGGTGGTATAAACGTATTCTATTTCAGCTTCAATTTGAGTATAATAATCCCCTCTCACTTAAACTTTCGTTTTTAATGCTAATTCTAGTGTGTGTTTGGTTTACAATTGACTCAACGTAAAAATACAAAAAGTAATCATAACTGTTGAAGGTGTTACCAACAAATCCATTGAACGCGATTGAGATTCGTATCTAAGAAAATCATAACTGTTTATGTATTGCTGGAATGTAAGCTACATTGACCTAATGAAAAACCAAATAAGCACCTAGTAAGTTATCTCACTGTTAGGTCTTATTGCACTTATTTTTATTTTGTTGTTGATTAATATGATAATTTGTTGAGTCTTGGTGTTGCCAAAAAGACTTTGCCAATATCTATAACTACATATAGTGAAATATTTAATTCTAGACCCAGGTTACATAGTTTAGTGCTTAATTGCTATTTCACACAAAAAATAATAATTTTGATTTTATGCATATTTATTTTAACTTTTAATGAAAAAATAGTTAACTGGATGACGAACAATTTAAAATTTTAATCAATATTCAGTGGCTCCCTCTAATATTTTTGTCAAGATCCACCACTGTTTCCACACATTATGTTTTTCAACAACAGCTTTACAATCACCCAGTCAATTAGGCAAAGGATTAAGATACTCTCCTTTTCCTTTAGATTTAGACCACAACACGTCAAATTAAAAAGAGAAAAACATTGATACATGGTGCCAGAACAGATAATGGTGGCTCCCTGTATCATAATCATGTTTTTTCTCCAGGTTAGTTACTTGAAGGCACAGATATGACATGAGACACCAGGATAAAACCAAGTTTGAAAATTATAGGGCATAACATGCCTATAAGCAACAAAAGTAGTATAAAAACAAAAATCTTAAATCAAAAGAGAGAATCAATTCTTTATGAGTTAACATGACTCATTGCAGATATAACAAAATACTACTAGTACCGTTTATCTAATTATTATGGTTAATGGCATTCTCATCTACATTTGTATAAAAGTTCAAAATACAAGTAAAAATATAAAAAGCAACTAGGAGAGTCCATAAAGTGTCTGATATGAATAGGTGTGAGTGTGACTACATTTTGGATGTGTCCAAGCTTAGGCAAATACCTCCTAAGAAAATAAATAGAACACGAATGAACCACAAACCTGGCCTTTGAAAGGAATGGAAGCAAGAATCCTGTCAAATGCACTCTGGCGATCAGTGGTCACTAAAACAAGGTAGTCACCGGCATCATAAATATCTCGAACCTGCGAACATACAATAAGCTATTTCTAAATCCCAGGTACATTATGTTAATAAATAAGTAAATGGTTCAAATAAATCATCATACTTTGCCACGGGTTTTGGAGTTGACACCCGGAACTGTTGAATGGAGGTTAGTTTCAGAGAGGCAATTAGAAAGGGAACTTGCTCGGATGGCGTCGAGAACTTCTTGTTTGCGAGAACTGTTGAGGAGAGCGTCCGCCAAAGATGGTTGTTGCTGACCTTCTCTTTGGATTACTGAAGCGCGGATTGATGTGGCTGGAAACTTGTTTGGTTTGAAAGTGACTCTGGTTCTGGACCTAGACACTGCTGACGAAATGCTATCAATGGGTAGAATCTTGCTGCGGAGGGTTTTGGGAGGGTTTAACGCAACCATAGATTCTGCCATAGTTTGCTGAATCACTTCAAGGGTTGAATTGAAACTTGAATTATGATTTAGAAACTCTTTACAATCTGTTTGGCAAGTAAAAGCATGAACTAGAACTGTCAAATTGACTCACTTTAAAGAAAAAAAATAAACAACAAAAATAATTAAATGAAGAACAGAATAAATAATTTAGAAAAAATGTTAGTCCATGAAATTAGAGTGGATTGGCAGTAACACTGACTCACACTCACTGTTGTTTTGCTTGTGACTACTTGAGGCATATGAGAGTGAACAAATGATTTAAAAAACGCCGAATAAATATGTGCATTGTTTTTTAGTAAAAATGGCAAAATTCTTGGTTTCATTTCATGTGGGAGAATAATCGCAACGGGGAATATAGAACACAGAACTCATTATAAACTAAGAATTGAATGAATTAGCTTAATGTGAACGCAGACGAGAACTCAGTGGAGAACAGAGATTGACAGAAGGAGAAGGAGAAGGAGAGAGCAAGTGCGACTCCGCGGGCGAGAGACTGACCTGGGAATGGTGACGTAGCGTGAGTTCACGCAACTCCGGCAAGGTAGACGGCGACGAGTTCAGAAAGCTCACGGAGTTGCAATGCGAAGACTACGAGCACCGAGCGAGGCGTAGCGGCGTGTCAGCGGGCAGGCAGAAAACAGAGTAGGTTCTCCAGTCCCGTAATTCAGTCAATAAACACATGAAAATATATGTGTGATACTTAAATTCAATTTCCAGTTTTACCAAAAAAATAATTCAATTTCGAGTTAATATAATTTCCTATAAACTTAAAAAAAAAAAAACAGTATGGCAATCTTGACACACAGTTGCTTTATAATATGAAAATACGAAAATAATTGATTTTAGCTCCTAAAACAAAATAATCATTTTTACCGAACACATCTTTAATAAATTAATTAATTATTAAATTAAATAATTCAAAAAAATTTATAAAAATCATCAAATGCCTTATAAAAAATTATTAATTTCTTTTAAAATACGCTATATAATAAAAATCACTAGAATAAATAATAAAACTAGTAGAGTAATTGATAGCAATTCTTAAATCAATTCTCATGAAAAAAAAAATGTGGGGCTTTGACAAAGAGTCTCTTTGTTTCTCTAGGGTGTGGGTTGAAGTATTTATGGGACGGGTTATCTTTTTTTCTCACTCTGCTTTAAATTTATATTGAATCAATTATTTAGACTCGAATCAAAATATGTGAACCTAACTATAGATACAAAGAAATTCAAAAAGTACATAGATCTTATTAAGATTGGATCAAAGAAAATTCAATTTAGATGACTTTTACTTATATTTGACAACTTAATTTAAACATATTGTATGCAAATATAACTGGACGTACTAATTTTGTTTAACTCCTCAAAATTGGCACATTAAGAAATATATTATTAAAATAAACGTTGAGAGAGAAAAAGAATAAAACTTGTACAATTTGTGATTGTTAGTTACTTTTAGTCATTTTTTTCTTTTTCTTTGTTTTCTTAACAAAATACTAAAAACAAGAGATTATACTAGTTGTATAATGTTTGGGTTGTACCTCCAAACATTGTTGAGAGAAAAATGTGTAAATTAAGGAAATAAAATAGCAAAATGTAGAGCTAAAAGTTAAAGAATATATAAAATAGTATAGGGATATGTTGGCTAACTTGACAATAAACCCGAACCCGAATCTAAAATTTAAAATGGACTGTGTTAAACCTAACATAAATGGCTCAAGATGGGTTGTGTCAAGGAACATAGCCAAGTCATGAAAACCCTTAATGCGGTGATAGTAAACCGAGACTCTGAGAGAGAGTTTAATGTCGAGATTTACCATTTACTTTTGGTTAAATTAACATTTGGTCTTCTTATGACTTTTGTTTGTTTTAGTCCCGGTTACATTTTTTTTTTTTAATTCTTACACATGTATTTTTTTTGGATAGGTCATATATTTCGTTGGGCGCTTAATGCCACTAGTCCCTCAACCGACTTGGTGGTAGGATGCAACAGAGGGCACCACCACTGTGATGAGAGTAAAAATTGAAAATAAAAGAGGAGATGGAAGGGAGAAAGTGAGTGAGAGGAAGAAATAGAGAAGAGATATATATAGAGTGTGAGACAATGAGAGAGACATACCTTTGGCAAAAAGAGTCAAAAGGAGAGTGGGTGAAGAAGAGTTCCCCGAATAAAATGGTTGATATTGGGAGAGAGAGAGTGGTGGTGTGGCTAAATAAATGTACTTATAAAAGAAAAAAAAGATTACGAGGAACATTATGATCAGAAATATAACTTATAAAGATTTTAAGTTATAAAACGAACAATAATATTTGGGCTATTATTGAATACATTTTAAGTTAAAAAACGAACATTATTGTCTGTGCGAGGAACAAAAAAAAATAATGTTATGTAGTACGTAAAAATGAAGGAGTGACGCACATAGTAACAACCCTCAATCCCCTGTTATTCATGCTACATTACTTCAAAAACCAAGAAAATGCATAGATCAAATTAAACAACATTAGCGTCAACAAATTAAAAAATCAATAATGCCCTTCCTAATATTCCAAACACCAACAAGTTAGCCAATCAATCAAAATTGCCATTAATTTTTAAATTAAGAAGATTCTAGTGAGCCATGGTTGCTTGAAAATTATGACAAGGAGAAGAAAGAGTTTTTTTTTTAGGCTTATGGAAATAAATGAAAAGAAAAGAAATGGTTCAGATTCAAAATATCTCAACAAAAACTAGAAGCCAAAGCATAAAGGTCCAGGCTTAGAAAGAAAAAAAGCGGGGAATGAGATCTCTTATTTTTTTCATTCTTAATTTTGTCAAGGTCTTGGGAAAGAGGAGATATGGTTAAGAATTTCATTTTTTTTTTAGGTATAAAAATAATAACAAGACATGAAATACTATATTTAAAAAATACGAAGATTATTTTGTAATTATCAAAATTTCTTCTTAATCTGGTTAACCTATATCTACCAGTCTTTTTTTTTTTTTTTTTGTAGTATCTTCCACCGGTTCTCTACAACTTGTGAGGAGTTACATTAAATGTAATCCATCTTTTAAAATTGTAATCCAATCATGCTTAACTAAATCTTAGATCTCTTAAATTAGTTATTTGTTGCAATCATTTCATCTTTTATTTAAATATCAAATCAATTGTTTCTCTTTAAAAAATTATTATCATTTAATTAAATTTAATTCAAATTCAAATTTGATTGGTTAAGTTTAAGTAATTTTAATTGCAAATACTCTTTGTTTATTATGCAATCTCTATGGAGATGATACTATTGTAGTTACAATATATTTTCATATATTTGCCTAATTTTATTATTATTTTAAGGGTCTTTTATGACAGTTGTTAAAGTTACTACTATTAGTAGCAAATTAATCATAGGTGTATATTTTTTCATTTATCAGGACTAACAAAAATGACACATTCCAACAATATTTTACTATATTTGACTCCTTAAAAGTGCTCTTAAGACACTTATTAGAATTTTTCTTATTTTTAAATAAAAATATTTCTTTTTTAATTATATAACATAAAAATATATATTATTATAATTATTTTATTAATAAACCAATTATAGTGTGACACATTGTTAATGTTAACGGCATTGTTTTTCCATTAGTTTTCAACGGAAAAATAAAGGAAGCATAAACTTAGGTCACGTTAATGAGTTATAGAACTAATTTAAATAAAAAAAGTTAAAGGGCTTATTTGAATCTCACCATCAAGATAGAGGATCAAAATACTAATTTAGCCTAGTTAATCTTTAAAAAGAATTTTGTAAATCTTTCACCAACTAATTTAATATCAAAACTATAACATGTACTGGATTGTAAAATAATAGTTTTTTTTATAACATAATAATTAAATAATTAGATAAATAATTCTCAACATGTTTACTTTTTCAAAAACTAATTTAGTATAAGTTTATAAAAAAGGAACTAATTTTTTAATTTTATAAAAGTTTTGCGAACCTATTCAATATCAAAACAAATAGAGGAATTATACTAAATTGATTATGAGTGAATTTATAAAATAATTTATTTGATATTTTAATTCTTAGAATAATTAATTTGATGATAACACTAAATTAATAATGAATGAATTCTTATAACATAAAAATTAAATAATTAAATTAGTATTTTTTAACGTAATTAATTTTGAGATAATTATTTCATATTAATTTAAATCATTAAAAGCTAATTTTTAAGTCATCTAAATCTTTTAAGACCTAATTTGATATCAAAACTATAACATAGACAAACTTGATTATCAATGATGCATTTTAGATGTTACAAAATTCTATCCAAACGGGCCTTTAATGTTATGTTATAAGCAGATGCTTTATTCTTCTAATTATTACACATTATAGTATATATACTCATGTAAATTTCATCTTCTAATTATTTTAAAATATTTATATTCAAAATTAATCATTTTTATCACTTTATTTACGTGCATCGCACTGACACTCATCTAGTAAAAATAATAACAAGAAATAAAATATTATATTTAAAAAATATAAAGAGTTTTTTGTAATTAATCAAAATTTCTCCTTAACCTGTTTAACCTATATATGCAAGTCCATTTTTATTTTTATTTTTTTGTAGTATCTTCGACCGATTCTCTGCAACTTGTGGGGAGTACATTAAATGTAATCTATCTTTTAAAATTTTAATCCAATCGTGCTTAACTAAATCTTAGATCTCTTAAATTAATTATTTGTTGCAATTATTTTATCTTTTATTTGAATATCAAATCAATTGTTTCTCTTTAAAAATTTAATATAATTTAAATAAATTCAATTCAAATTTAAATTTAATCGATTAAGTTTAAGTAATTTTAATTACAGATACTCCTTGTTTATTACGCAATCTCTAGAGATGATACTATTTTAGTTACCAGATATTTTTGTATATTTGTGAGACCCATGAGTGTATCCCCATCCAAATCTTAGAGATCAATCAATTGTGTCAAGAAAATCATGTGAATTGACAAAAAGCTAAGGATATATGCCGCGAAAATATCTACGCCCGAAATAACGGCTCCACACTGACGTTACCATGGCGAAGCACACACCGAAACAGAGTCAACGAACAATTTACAATTTGCACTTGAAAGAATATCCCATTCCCATTTCCATATATATTAAGCTAAACAAGTGAAGTGAGTGTGTGTGAATTCAACACCGTCTTTCTCTTTCTCTTTTCTCGCGTGTCGTACGGTAACCAGCAACACTCTTCATTCGCCCAATCTCCCATCGCCGATTTCTAGGGTTTCACCTCTTCATTCTTGACACTTCTCCAATTCCCATTCTCATTCGCATTTGAGCATCCATTACCCTTTTTTTCTCTCCATTTCTCTATATTTTGGGGGGAAAACAGGGCTTTTCACTCGCCGGCGATGTGATCAACACAGAGAGTGTTGATATGAGGAAGAAAAGGAAAGGAAGTGAGACCGGCGAGTCACCGATTTCGCCTGAGATTTTCAAGTCTCATTATTCGCTCGAAGATTGTTCGAGGTTGAAGAAAAGGAGCAAGGAGGGTGTTCACACAGAGTCAAGTGGCTCCAGAGTGGCCGTTGTAGCCACTGCTCCGGCTCGCGGTACGTGGTTGGCGATCACCCCAGGGAGAGGCCTGAAGAGGAAGATTGGGTGCATCGATGGAGCCACGCAGATGGGAAGGAAGAGCAAGATCGCAGAGGATTACATCACCGGGGAGAGGATCGGGCAGGGGAAGTACGGGTCTGTGTGGCTGTGCCGGTCACGTGACGGAAGCGGGGAGTTCGCGTGCAAGACATTGAAGAAAGGGGAAGAGACGGTTCATAGGGAGGTGGAGATAATGCAGCACTTGTCAGGGCATCCTGGGGTTGTGACTCTGCACGCGGTGTATGAGGAACCTGATGGCTCTCATTTGGTAATGGAGTTTTGCTCCGGGGGACGGTTGATTGATCGGATGGGTAGGGAGGGTCCGTTCTCTGAACAGCAAGCTGCTGGGATTCTTAAGGAAGTGATGTTGGTTGTTAAGTACTGTCATGATATGGGAGTTGTGCATAGAGATCTCAAACCCGAGAATATTCTCCTCACTGCCTCCGGTAAAGTCAAGCTTGCGGATTTTGGCTTGGCCACGAGAGTTTCTGAGGGTAATACATCAACAAAGTAACTCTTTTTTGGATTTTTTAGTTATTATTATCAATGTTTTAAATTGTGGTTGTGATTGCATTGTGGTGGAATGAGGTTTTGATGTGATGGTTACGGACAACACTCACGTCCTGAAGCAGTCGCGGCCTACATTGTTGCATTGCAATGTGGACTGCAGTCACGGATGGGATTTGCCGCAATTACAGCCTAATGCAGTTGCGGTGAGGTCATCCGGCCGCAATTGTGGTCCGCGATGACTGCATTTAGCCACATTTAATGTAACGCGATTGTAACTGCCACACAATCACAACTGCAATTTAAAACCTTCCAAAACTGTTATGTTTCAACCATGAAGAGTGTGATGCTGTCCGCAATTTGAAACACAATGTTATTATTATTGTTATTATTGTACCAACTTGATGGATATCCTTGCTTGACCTGCCTAGTGTGGAGTTTTATTGTCAGAGTGAGTCTGTTGATAAAAAAATGTATTGGCGCAGATATGCTAGTGGTTCCGCGATGTGGATTTCTTTCTAGTGTAGGCCCCCCGGCCTATTTTGTTTGTTTATTTTTTAATTATCTTGTGGCAGCATAAGAGAAAAAACTATGAATAAATTTATCTAATGAGATTTCAACTGAAGCATTTGTGGACAGTGTTCGTTTTACTAGTGTTAGTTTTATAAGTTAATTGAGTTTTGTGTGTAATTCAAACTCTTTGTTCGTAGTTTGCTAATGTTTCCCTGGGCATAAATAGTAAATTTCGGAGAATTCATGTGGTTCTCTCTTGAGTTCACTATGTTCGGTCTTATAGTGAAAGTGCTGGGGATCTTAGCATGAGAGTTCCTTAGTAAATGCTTATAATGGTTTGAAGCTAACCCTTCCAACTATAGGTCACTCAGCTTAACTTGTAAGCATTGTCAATATCAAGAACCGGTTGAAGTGTGTGTATATTGTTTTTTTTTTTTTAAATTGTGCATTTATGCTGTTAAGGCTTTCCCTCATTGTTTGAAAATTTTTATTTCAGGTCAGAACTTGACGGGTTTGGCTGGGAGCCCTGCATATATTGCACCAGAAGTGTTATTGGGTAGATACTCTGAGAAGGTGGATATATGGAGTGCTGGAGTGCTTCTGCATGCTCTATTGGTTGGTGGTCTTCCATTCAAAGGAGATTCACTGGAATCAGTTTTTGAGGCTATTAAGAATGTCAAACTAGATTTCGAAACTGGGATGTGGGAATCAATATCTAAACCTGCACGAGATCTTCTTGGGAGAATGCTGACTAGGGATGTTTCAGCAAGGATATCAGCTGATGAAGTACTTAGTAAGTTTATTGATAGATAATACATGTTTTCCTGATGATGAACACTCCAAAGAATTGTCCTTTTCAATATGGTTTATGTTCATTCATTCTTGAAATAATTAAAATTACAACAGATAATATTTTTTTTGATTTGTTGAAACTTATCTTTAACTCTTACATGGATTTTTAATTATTAGAAGGAATATGCTTGCCTTTTTTCAACAAACTTAGCTGGTATATCCAGTGGTGGTTAACTGGTTATAATGTTTTGAAACTTTTGTTTAGCAGGCTTGAGATAATGGGAGAATTTGTTTATTTATGTGGTTGCAATTCTCTTCTCCCCCTCTTTCCCAATATTTTGAAACTGATAACGAAAAGGATTGTTTAATTTCTCAATTCTTTAAGTTGTGTATAAGTAAATTAACATTCGGCGGTTCAATTTCAGGGCATCCATGGATATTGTTCTACACAGAGCGTACATTGAAGACACTACCCATCCAACCAAAATTGAATCACCAAAATGGAGCTGCTTTCCGTAAGTTTGTTGCTGCACCTGAACCTAAGTTAGGAGGAAACATGATTGATGATGGCTCCTTCAGTGAGGTTTCACGACGGTTTTCATCCTCTGAAAGTTATAATCCAGAATATCATGATGATTGTGTGTGGATTGATGCACTCGCCACTGCAATTTCACATGTGAAGATATCTGAACCAAAAAGGAGCAAGTTGTGGGGTCCTGCAGGTCCAATTAATCAGCAATGTTCATCTAACATGAAGGCTAACCTCTGTAAAGCATTCTGACCTGTCAGTTTGGCATAGCCTATACAACTGTATTGGCTGCTTTAGCTGGGGTTTTATAATATACTTTGCCCAGCACATTCTACAGTTGGCAAAAGTGGAATTACATGCTAACATTTCACATGGGGTTGATCTGGGTGCCACTTTTTCTCGAAGTGTCTTTTTAGTGAGATTTAACAACAGTTTTTCTGTTTGTTCCTTTTTTCCATTTAACCCTAATAATAATATACTGAGAAAACTCCCCATATAGTTGTACAGATCATGTAAATATAATATTAATTTGCCAGTTGAGCAGGGATTTATATATAGAGAATATGTTATGGTTTCTCTTATTCCTGAGATGTTATTTAGTGACCTTATTTCCTTGGGATGATATTAATCTGGAACCATGATTGCTGAAACGTATGTTATTCCTCTCACAAGGCAGCATGTTTCATTGTTTCTAAATCATAGTTTTTTATTTTTATTTCAACATATACAATTTTGCAAACAGGGCAGGGTAGCGAGGACTTTGACATAAAACTAAAAACAAACTTAGGTGGTGATGTGATTTTGTTTTGTGTAAGTATAACTATTTGAAGGTGGAGTTAACAGCTACTTTTTTTAGTTCGATGGTTAAATTAATTTTTTTATAGGTCAAATTGCATTCATGATGAGCTGCTACTCAAAGTAGCACTTCCTAACCAACCTATTGGATGCAGTGGTTAAATTAATAATTTAATATCGGTATATATGTAATTTATTTTTATTTGGATCTACATTAAAAAAGCATTTCATATTTAGTCATTACACTTATTACACTTACTAATATTATGTTTTAGTCCTTATTTCTTATAGTTGGCAATATTTTTCGTTACACTTTTTTTATTTCAAATTTAACCTAATACTGGCCTTGTATATTTCTTATTTTAATTTTTTTCAAAAACAAAAAGGCTCATATTCTAGAATCCTTTAGTATACGGATTCTAAAACTTGAGCGAGCACAGGTCTAAAGTTGCATTTGCAAAATTTTTCTTTAAAACTACACTACATGAATCAAGAATCCATTTGACCATCAATTCTAGACCTTGGGCAACCATGAATACTAAAAACTGGTAGTGTAATTTTGTGGAGAGCAGTGTGGAGTGTAGGCTTTATTCACTCGGGTTCTAGATACAGGACGAAGGATAATATTAGAAAAAAAAATTATGTGTAGCACAACCAGAAATCCTTGTGGTAATAATAGTAACACCCCCGAGGGCAACTGAAATTGTTGCAGAAGATATACAGAGCAGCTGGAGAAGGTAAGGTGGGGTGATAACTACAGCAGATTCCCTTTTTTCACTCTAGTATGATATGGTGCAATACAAAGGACTCAACTCAGCAGGCCAGGAGTAAATATAAAGTGGTCCATTTAAATTAAGAACCACCGATAATCCTCTATTCCCCTCATCATGGGATTTAGGTTGAATAAAAAATTAATATTCAACAAATTAGGTCACACAAACCACCTGTAGTGCTTCTTCAAAGGAACTACCCTACAGTCACCTAACTGACCATAAGAAGAAAGAAGCAAAACTGGAAAATGAGTGAGATGTCAGTCCGCAGTTTGTGAAAACAAAAAATAATAATAATAATAAAGGATTATTAAAAAAATATTAAATGCTCTTTGCATTAATATGTTGAACACTTCATAAGTTTTAGTTGTTAAACAAATATTAAGAGAATATAACATCTTTTTATTGGGAATAATTTTATAATTTTATGACCTAGGTTCTATTAATTACTTATGAATAAATTATTCAATGTTTTTATAAGTATTTATTAAACATTATTATATATAGTACATGTAATACTTTCTACAAAGAAAATTATTAGGGTGAGATAATGCTTCTATGTCTTTTGCCGAGACAATATCATTTCGTTATTTTTCCATTTTCCTTCTAAGCCTGAACTATAAAATGTATAAACATCCCTTCCTCCCAAAAAACATGGTTCCTTGGTCAATGGTTCTTAAACTTATTAACAACAAACCAGCAACATTTCTGTATCTGGGTCAAGCTAAACATCCCTATTAACCAAGCAAATCATGCACCCTTTTCTCAAATGGAATAACTGCTTTAACCATGCCATATATCCAAGGAACATAATTCAAAAGTCAGACACATTTTAATTATAAACTCCAAATGATTGTGGAGCCTTCTCTTTACAACAAAATCAGGTATCATAAAAGTTGTCGAATTAAGCTCTTGAGTGGAGTCTTCCATCCAGGAAGTTAGGCAGTAAACTGCCAATTGCTCATTTTCTAGACACCTTGGACCAAAGGTAAACTACAAAGAAACAGATTAACGCAAAAATAATGACATGCATAATATGGTTTGAACCACTCCGGATGATGCTCTTGTTCAATCTTCTTAAATTATTCTTCACTCCAGCTTGAGCCTTTATCATTGTCATTTGCTGTATTGGAAAAGATGTAACCCAAATGTTAACCAAAAAACATGGAAAATTTTCTTTTAGAGAGAAGATCAAAATATTGCAAAACGAGCTAAAAAACTTTTCCTCTGTATTCTTTTTCTAGGACAAAAAGAGGTTCAAAATATGGATAGTAGCATGTATGACATGGTTTTCCTTCCCTTTAAACTGTTAAGGTCCTTAACATGTAACAACTTGACCCTAGTTTTCTGATTGAGAAACTTTTCCTGCCACTGTTGTCATTTAGCTTTAAAAGTTAAGACATCAACAATCCAATAGTAATTCCATTTTGCTGACCCGAAAGCACTAGGAAAATTGTAGTCGTTTTCCCCTCACAGAACACTTGTGTTTAAACAACTAAAAAAACAGAACTATGTGAACCAGAGATTATCCCAGGAATTATTATGTACCAGCTGTTCCAGAAAATCTTTCTGATATTTCACTTCTGTCCCTATCTCCTCAGCAACCTGTGCCAGAAAGTAGTAGTATTAGAACAAAAGAAGCAGGAAAGAAAAAGAAAACAAGATAGAGAGAGGAAGATAAGTTTCGATATAGTCTCATCAAACTAGTTTCAATGAAAACGAACATTTAGCAGGATATAATTCAACAAGTAGTAAAGTTGCCCAGACTGAATGCTACCAAACTTGTAATTGGAAATTTAACTTAGTTATCGATCATTAGTTACAAGCATGATGCATCAATTGTCAATCAAATATTCTATCTAATCTTTCCCCCATTATTCTGCACAATTTGGAAAGGGGGGTACAGGCAGCATGCATTTGAGACACATACTTATATAGTTCGCTTCCTTGACAAAAAAAATTTGTGGCTAAGAAAAAGCACACATTTCTTCTCGAATAATAAGGCAACATAAAAAATGTAGGAATTCCCCATCTTGAGTTTTAATTTTTAAGAATTATAGCATGTTTGGTTTTGGTTAACATTCACCAAAACTTGGATTTCAGTTCAAGTCGAAAAATATAGCTTCCAGTCACTGAAATTGGGATAAGATCAATAAATGATTTCAGCCATTCGATTTGCATTGAAATGCGAGTTACTTTGGATATAATTTTAAAAAAACATACACTTAATCAACACTTGCCAGTGTTTTTGCAACCCTTTATTATTATCATGGAATTCAGTTTCCCATTCTTCAAAAAGATGAAAAAAAAAATAGAAGACGTGAAGCAGGTACATGATAAAATGGAAAGGAGATGATAGTGATCCCAATTCCCATATTAGAAAATTGTATAAATTGGCAATTGGGGATTACCAACAAGTTAAGAACCCTAAAACAAGAGCCACACCAATTAGCTGCAGCTCATAGTTCGGTTAATTTATGTTGAAAAAGTTCTAAACTCTCATAATTGCATATATACCGATCAAAAACGAAGAAATGACAACTACGAAGTGAATTTTAAATCAGAATCACAGTAATAGTAACAATAAGGCATAAAAATAGCGAAACGTACATTTTTCAACCTTCTAACTTGGCTATGAAGACCAGTGATCTCATCATCCAAGTCTAAGGGATCAATACGCAGTTGGATCTCCTCGGAAGCAGCAACAGGTCGCGTGCTAAGCCCCTCTCTGCAATTGAATACATGCGATTACATAGATGCGATGAATTCGAAGAAACAAAGAGAGAGAGAGAGAGAGGAAGGGAGGTTACCTTGATCGGTAAGGGGCGGCACCGCCGTAGGAAGAACCCGCTCTGAGGGTATTGGCGGCCATTGAAGAAGGAAAAGGGGGAGGAAGTGAAAACCTAATTGGATTGGATCCAAGTTCGGATATTGGTGTGGTTTTGAATGAATTGGGAATTTGGATGACGATAACGTGTTTAGCTGTTGGATAATCAATGAAGACGAAATCTTACTAGACAAGGAAATTGGAGGAAGAAGGAAAGATAGAAAGAAAGAAAGAAAGAAAGGGGCAGAGAAGAAAAAATTGGATTTTTGAGCTTTCGCCTCCTAATTAAACAGTGATCAGAAAGTTCTAGGAAATACTATACGTAGTATTTATTTATTTTCTTTTCTTTTTTTTTCAAGTCAAAATATGTTGAAATTTAAAACCATGCATAATTGAAAAAAATAATCAGAATATTAGTTTTAGTAAATTATTTAAAATTTTTTGGAGAAATGGATGACAAAATTTTGGTTAAAACATAGTAGCAGTTATTAAAAAAAAAAAAAAAGGTACTAGCTGCTAAACTAAGCTAACGAAGAAAGAAGCATTTGACCAAAAAAAAAAAAGAAAAAAAGAAAAAGAAAAAGGAAGAATGTGAGCATTGATTCTCTATGGCTGCGATTAGCATAATGCGGAATCCACACGCCACGAAAATAAAAAACATGTTTTTGATAAATCGAATATAACAAATTTGAGAGAATGACTTTGAGCCGTCTTGTTCCAATTTTTGTTATTTTTCCACTGCTTTGAAAATACCGTAATAAATACTAAATAAACATCTAATCTAAGCCTTGAAAGCATTGATTTTTTTTTATTTAAAAAATTACTATCTCAAAATTATCGGTGAACTAGCTCCATGATCCACCATAAAAAAAACATAATCTTGAATCTCGATGACTCCGATGAGCATTATGCGGATTCCAACTTTTGTTTCAAAGCAGTGGAAAATAGTAATAAGGTCGCATAACACGTGATAATTTTAGCAGTAATGATAGTATGTACATAAATAATGGTAGTAACATTTAAAGATTAAAAATACTTATATCACTTTTCCAAAAAACATACTTACATATCATTGAAGGGAAGTAATATTGTCACTCCCAAATTTAATATTGTCATTCTAAAATTATCAAAATAAAACTTATAAATGAGTGTTATAGGAGTGACAATATCAAATTTAAGAGTGACAATATCATTTCCTATCATTGTATTGTATATTTTTAACATTAAAAAAGATACCAAATTAATTCTATTTTATTATTTGTAAACAAGTATTAAGATTATTTGTAAATAAATTTATATTAATGTATAATAATATATATAGGTCAAATTATAAATTTAGTCCTCTAACTTATTTGTATGTTTTAATTTCGTCTTCTAATTATTAAAAATTTTTGTTTTGCCTTCTAACTCTTCTTTATTGAGCAAGTTAGTTTTTTTGGTTAACTTTTTGTTAACGCCGCTAAAAAGTTTCCATTTGACAAAAATAAAAACGTAATTCTTCTTCTTCTCCTAACTCCTCCACCTAACTCCAACCGACTAGTCAGAGATATGGTGCACCAGCACATTCAAAGTTAACAGAGAAAGTAACATAGTCAAAGTATTCTTGACCTAAAACCATAGTTAATAATTTATCAAAAAAAATGTTTAGATTGCTTAAATAACAGGAAGAGAATGAAAGAAAACAAATTAGGGTTTTTAACCCCTCGATGCATCTTCCTCCCATCTTTCAATTTGACTTACCTCTTCTAGTTCGACTCAATTCATTATTCAATTCATTATTCTCTTCTTCTTCATCACCCACCCAACCATCTAATTTATAACTTCCATTGAACTAACAAAAGAAAACATTGTACTTCGTTAGCAACCCAACCTTCTCATACTCAATTTTCACCGAAAAAGGAATAGAGGAAGATCTTGTAACATCTCTTCAAGGGGAACTAAGGTCATATTATCTATTCGACTCAAATATGTGAACAAGAGATGTGATTGTAGAATAATAAATATGTCATATCATCGACTCGACTCAAACATATGAACAAGAGATGTGATTGTAGAATAATGAATATTTAATTTGTTATATGGCTGAAGTTATTCCAAAAAAAATTCAAGTGTCTCTATTGCTTTTTTTATAATTGAGCCAACACATTTGTTAAATAAATTTAAAAATATTTAAAATAACCTTATTTTTTAAAAAATTCAAATACTTCCAGTTGGTAGCATATAGGTTTTTGTTTTCTTTTTTAAAAAAATTTAGTGTCATGTGGCAACACTTAATTTTTTAGAATAAAGAAAATTAGATAATCCGTCTCTAATCCCAATTTGGTATATAATTTTTTAAAATCTCTAATTTGATAAATTGTTTTTGAAATTAGCAATTTTTTTTTATTTTGTTAAAATTGCCTAGTTCCTACTTTCTACTTTGTAATTTCCATGCATGTTTTAAAACGGATTACAAAAAAATAATGTGATACTAGTGCTATCTATATGAATGCAAATATGTAATGACGAGTAAGGTCCACACGTTATTATTAAATTATTATTAAATATATTCCAATTCCATTTGAAGAAGACGCACACAATAAGAAAAAGAGAGAAAAAGACAGAAAAGCCCCCCACTCTATAAATAGGGATAATTGATTTCATCATCTCCACAAACCTTCTCATAATTCCTAATTAACAATCTCATAATTTCATTCTTCTTCCTCTTCGATCATTATGGGAAGCGAAGGCGAAATTAATTCGGTGAAGAAACCAAGATTTTTATGCCTTCATGGATTCCGAACAAGTGCAGAAATTCTCAAAACACAAATTCATAAGTGGCCAAATTCTGTTCTTCATAATCTCGATCTCGTTTTTCTCGATGCCCCTTTTCCATGCCAAGGAAAATCTGATGTTGAAGGAATTTTTGATCCTCCTTATTACGAGTGGTTCCAGTTCAACAAGGTTCCATTTCATTCAGCTTTGAAAAAAAATTTATCTGTTTTTATTTTATTATTTTTCTAAAAAATTGTATTTTATGTAAAATAGGAATTTACAGAGTACACCAACTTTGACGAATGCTTGAAATATATTGAGGATTACATGATCAAGCATGGACCTTTTGATGGTCTCCTCGGTTTCTCACAGGTAAACAAATGAAAATAATTAATAAAATTGTTTTTATTCCACACTTTGATGTAATCATAAAATTAAAAATATTGAATCCAGTTGTCTTGAATGGTTACTCTGTTCAAGTTTCAGAAATATTTAAATTTTTGTTTACGTAAACTCTTTTGTAATTGGGTTGGAGTATTTGTATTCTTTATAATTAATTTCGCTTGTTGCATTGGGATAAAACAGGGGGCAATATTATCAGCTGCGCTGCCGGGTCTCCAAGAGAAGGTAATTTGTTTTTTATTTACTTTATTCTGATATATGTATGATTATAAATAAATATTATTAGAGCTGCATCCAACAGATTGGTCGGATCCAACAGATTGGTTGGATGACTGATGAAACTTGCTTTGAATAACAGGTCCTCGGTTCAAAACTTTGTAAACGCACTTTAACCTTTAAAAAAAAGTATTATTAGAGTTAAGAAATTATTTTTTGAAATTGAATTAAGATGAGTAGTATTTATGTGTAGGGAGTGGCACTGACGAAGGTTCCAAAAGTGAAATTCTTGATAATAGTGGGAGGAGCAAAGTTCCGGTCACCGTCGGTGGCGGAGAAAGCTTATTCTTCCCCCATTCCCTGCCGCTCTCTCCACTTTATAGGTAATCCCTTCCCTCCTTTTAATTTATTATTATTATTATTATATTTGTTTTAAATTTTATTTTTTTGAGAATAAGAAATTCAGCATATTCTACCCCTCATCTTTGACTCATGAGTCATTTGAATTTATTCGTTTGCCACAAGTGAAGGATTTTTCTTTTTAATGTTGGAATCTTTGAATCTACCTACAACTTTTTGAAGTTGACATGATTTTTATAGTCATTGTTGTATTTGGTTATGGAAAAAAAGCATTGTAGATTTGTAGTATTTGGCTGAAAATATTTCATGGTTAATTATTTACTGCAGGGGAGACAGATTTTTTGAAGCCATATGGGAATGAACTAATAGAAAACTGTGTTGACCCAGTGGTCATTCATCACCCCAAAGGACACACAATACCAAGATTAGGTCTGAATATATTTATCTTTTTATTTATTATTTGTATTAATGAAGGTTCTCAGATATGTTCTTATTTCATATTTTTATTTATTTGCTCTGAAAAATAGTGGTCAAGGGTTTGAGATTTTGACATGAATAATTTTTTCTTTTACTTTGCAGATGACAAGAGCTTGAAGACCATGATGGATTTTATAGAAAGAATTCAAAAGGAAGTCTGAAAATTAGTAATGGATTACTTATTTTATTTTTGTTTTTATTTTTTTTGACGATGAGTCAATGCTCCAAAATGTTTCTTTTAGATCATCTTTCATTTTAGCATAAATCAATATAGCGTTACAACTCCTGTCCAAAAAAAATATAGCGTTACAACTTGTACTTTTATACGATTTTGCTACATTTTTGTACTCAACATCTAATCAATTATATAAAGGGGTAATATTTCAAATATACAAACATAGATGTCTAGTCAATTGTATTTTTTTCTCTTATAATTTTTTTATTTTTATTTAGTGACTCATTAGTCCAGATTTGTTCTATTCATCACGTGCCCACCAAAGTATAAAATGACTTAGGTTCATTTTAATTTTTTTTTTTTTTGCAAATAGATATATTTTTGGAGGAACAAAGAAATTTTTGTTTTTATATCTGTATTAGGATTCGAAAGGTGGAATCACTATAAGTAAAACTAGTTTTGCACTATTCTAACATAAAAAGAAAGATGCTCTTAACTTGTAACTTGAATGCACTAAACAAATATAAAATAGATTAACAAAATCAAATCCGCAACAAACAATTGAGGAAGATTTTGCATGTCACATGCCATGAGAATCTTCAAAATAAAATTAAATAACATCAAAGTCAATGACAGTAGTGGATATTATAGCAGTGACAGGCTGATATGTGTTTGGTTTTACTTTTAAACCGAATAAAAGTGAATCTATTTCAACATAATTCATATTCTAGTGTTGTTTTTAGGTTTTGAATTCCTATTTGACTTGATTTAACGTGTATTAATATATATACTTTGGTTCCAGACAATATAGCTAAATTTGAACGATTAAAATTGTATCATAGATCAAATAAGTTTTAAACATTAAAATTTAGTCTACCATACAAATTTTAACCGTTCAAACTTATTATCACTGATGCTGGAATCAAATCTAGCAGAGGATTTCATTGAGACACAATCAAAGTTAGAAGAAATGAAAGGAAAAAAAAAAAGGCGCTGTGTTACCCTAAAGAGTTTACTGAATTCGAATGAACAAAAACAATAAGAGAAAACTAAAGGAATCAAAGAATAAAATCTGAATCTGGAAATCATATCTTTTTCTAATCATTAAAATCATATCTTTGTATGTAGGTGTGACTTGTCAACTACGTATCAGTTAGTAACAAAGTCTAACAGAAAGCTAATTAATAAACTATGCACCTTTTAGTTAACCAAAGTGACTGACAAATGAGGGAAGCTATTCTCTAATAGGCTTCACAGTTTTGTTGCACATGTTCAGCTGCATAATTGATCCTTTCTCAAAATTAAATTGAAAAACTTTTAAACACAAAAAAAGGGTGAAAAAACCAAGATTTCAACACTTGAAAGAAATGCATTTTGGTCATCATTTGCATTTTGTTGAATAATATAAAGCTAAATACTATAAGATATCTTGACATATGAAAACAACAAAAGCTTTATCCTATTAGATGAGATCGGCCTAGCTTGACATATAACAGAACTAAAAAACCATTATTTGAAAGTTGCTAACCACTAATTCTGCAAGAATAGAGGCTAATTGTCAAGCCTAAATGCAAATACTCTATGGACCCTTGGGTTCATTAATCGAATTCAAGGGATAGAATGAACATCAGATAGAGGCTAAAATTATTTTGTAGGCTTGCATATGAATTAATATCTGGAGCAAGCAAAAATGAAAAATGAACAAGGAAAAAAGAAAAAAAAAAACCTACAACGCTGGAATTTGAAGATATCTCTTCTCATACAGACCAATTACTTGATCAGCCACTGCCCACATAATGGCCTGTCCAGGTGGGATTCTCATGAGCCTTGGCAACAAACCTTTCCATAAGGCACGAATTCCTTCTTCTGAATATATTGTTCTGATGGCATGGACCATACCCTTATACTTCAGTTTGCCCCAGGCTCGGGTCTGAGCCATGAGCCTTGTTTTCACTACATCAAACGGACCGGTGCAAATAGGACCTGCTGTGCCTGCAAGGAATCCGGAAATCATAGACTGCCATGGCAGGAGGACTTTCCCGTCTCCTTCATGTTTCTTCCATAAAAGCACATCAAAAGCATTTTTGGCAGTGAACATGGCAGATTGATTTGTCCCATTACGCATGATAGTAGGAGCAACTCCTGCCCAAAGCCCGCGAAAGCCTTCTTCCCTTATGATCATTCGAGCACAATGCACTGGACCTTTGTATTTCAAAAGCTCAGGGCTCAGACCTTTCTGCTGCTGCAATCTTATCTTCACCACCTACAATAAGACATACACAAACTTCAATCTCCACATTCCAAAGACAGAATTATGCTAGGAAGTTGATGATGTTAGCACATGAAAAAAAATTGCAGAAGTACATGAATGACACAATCTATGTGCAAGAACTAGAGAATTAACTACCACTATTTCTAACAACAGTGATGTTATACGCTGAATAGAACCACTATCCGGTGACTCTTGTACCAAAAGAATGCTATTCATTAATGCAATCACTTTAGACAGGTAGAAAGCAAGCAGAATGTACTCACAGCTGCGACATATGAGAAGGTAAATGCGCTTCAACTATCAACAAGCAAGTTTATAAGACTTGTCTATTTTTAAAAGAAATTAGATTTATGATTTATTATTTCCCAGCTAATATGAAGCTTAAATTACAACTAAAAGACAGAATGTCATTAGTGATGCACTGGAGACAGTAAACTTGAAAAGAAAGAAAATGAGAAGCAAAATAATAGTGATCTTGTCACAGGTCAAGAGAGAGGAATGGAAGTGGAGATTGATACCATTTGTCTTAACAGTAACTTTTTCTTGAAATTCAAATGAGATAAACTTGACCTTATTTTATTTTCATTTTGGTATGCATAGGAGTTTTGGAGGAGGGGATAAGGATTGCCTCACTGCAAGATCAGGAAGCTTAGTAAGGCCTTACAATGGTACTTACAAATGATCTACCAATGACAGTCCACAAGTGGTAATTGAACCCAAGACCTTTTCGACAAGGCTATTTGGTGCTACCAATTGAACCAACCCATGTTTGCTGATTTTATTAATGTTATGCTAACTATAAACTAAAAAAGTCTACAACAATTAATGAACAAAGCTTCCTTCTAGTTCTCACCCCATCAACGAAGATAATGGATCTCCTTTTTCATTCTCATTCTCACATTTTCCAAATGGTATCTGTAAACAAAAGTTGGAACAAGACCACTTGTATCATGTTTCATTTCCTTCTACATTTTCATCCGTCTTTTTAATAGACTTTGCAAGACAAGCCAATAATCGACTTGACTCGACAATCTTAACAAGAAATCTTTAACTAGGTAAAATCTTCATGCATCCTTGAGAAGTATGTTCGAAAATAGTTGCCACGAAATCTATATATTTATTGAGGTCCCACAACTTGGTTATTTGGATGAATAATTAGCTAAACATATATTGAAGGAAATTTATATCAGCATTTGATTGAAGATCATAGAGAAATCATCAACAAGGGTTTTCATATTGTTTGCAAGCAGAGAATGAGTTCTTTTTAAAACTAGGTTTTACTAAACACATATCTAAAAGGCGGGATTGAAACTAGGACTTCTCTAATATCCAAAAAAAAACCAAAAAAACAGCTTAACAACAATAACTAGCCCGTAGTCAACAATTAAGTCATATTCGATTTAGCTGCTTTCAGCTACATATGATAAGCACACAATAAGTACTTGAATAACTAAGTAAATATATTTACAAAGAATAGTTCAGCATATTCTAAATCCTTGAATAATCAGAATGCAAAAAACAAGTAAACCAGATACTTTTTAGAGAGCTGGACTGTGAAGTTGATGGGATTCAGTGAGAATGGTATAGTAATTTAAAATTATTGCTAGAACTTTGATCAAATAAAAACTATCATAGTTAAAAAAAAAAGGGACTGAACGGGCAGGTTCATAATCATACGAAATACGATAAAAGGGAAAACCAGTCTGATGTCTTATTTACATTAAACACAAAATAAAAGGCCGGATTTAGAATTGGTGGAAGCCAGTGTCAAACCGATGATACAAAATCAATTTGAACAGTAGTTACGTTTTTTTTTAGAATTTTCATTTAACAAAAAAATGTTTTTCAAGCAAATAAAAGTCTAATATCAAGTTAAAGATGTCCAATCATAACGTAAAGTATACACTATTTCAATTATATGTCTAATTATCACAAGTTAAACCTCAATAGAACTAATTATCCATGAACAAGTATAAGTTATAACTTATTCATTGACTGGTTCAGCAACCAGTCTGCTTTTTAAAGTCATGGTAAATATTATCAACAGCTTTATACCACTTAAATTGACAGAGTGAAATATATGAAATTACAAATTTATACAATTATGATGACTACAAATCAGAGGCCTCAAAAAAGTGTATTGTCAATGTAATAAGAGTAGATAAGTAATGTCGATGAAGTATATTTTTACAACTAAGCATAAAGTTAGGGATAAAGTGAATAAATATATGCCAGTCATAAAGCATTTCAGAATCTCAATGGACTATTATTGTTTCTTCGAATTCTCAGTTTAATCCAAAAGTGACGACAGCAAAGAATACTAATAATTTATTTCAGTAAAAGCAGTCTTGACTTGAAGCATGAACATGCATTTTCCTCATGGACTATTTTTGCGTCATTAACTCATTATAATGTTTAGTTCACATGTAACTTAATGATAGGCTATTGGTACTAGACTATTACTGATTGCATATTAAACAAAATAAAACAAACCTCAAATGGTGTGACAATAACAATAGCCTCAAGCACCCCAGCACCAAACCCAGAAAGGAGTCTCCCATGACTGCTAAGCTTCCCAGTCTCAGGGTCCTTAAACATTGATTGAAGTACTGCATTTGTACCCATTCGAAGTGCATACTTCAAGGTTAAATGTGTAGCAAAAGGCGTCAAGCCCTTCCATAAAGCCCTCACCCCTTCTGTTCGTGCAATTGTGGAACCACAATGAACTATTCCCTTGTAATTCCCTGACCGATCAAGCTGCAATCTGGTTTTGATCACATCAATGGGTTGCAGGCAAGAAGCCTCCATAATCCCTCCAAGTGAGCCGGATATTGCCTTCATGTAAGGTGGTATTGATTTCTTCGGATGCGAGCTGGTTTTATCTTGGGCAACATCTTGCTTCATGATTGATGGAGGTTTAATTTTCTTCTGCTTCAACCTTTCCAATAGATATATGACAATGTCAGTAAACAAGATAATCAATGGTAAAAACTGAAAGTCACAACCTTGGGCCTTGGCTTGGGTTTTCACTTGTATGATTCAATAAGTTGCAATTAATTTGAATTGCATTATATGTGTTTACTGTTTACCAATATAACATGGTAACCGTGAAAATTTGGAGCAAAGTAAAAAATAATAATAATAATAATAATAAATAAAAAAGAAGGAGGAACACACTTTTGGGTCTCACAGCAATCTCTATCCCAAAATGGTATGATTATGCTCCCTGCCTAGGTGAAATCTGAAAATCAAGCGCCACAAAAATAAGAAGAGAGAAAGAAGAAATTATATTTATCAGAAAGTTTAAAAAATGCAACAAACATTGGGTATCAATGAAGACTCTTGTGAGAAACAGAATTTATGATCCATCTATGGATACAATGATAACAGCCAACTACTTCCGTGTAACAACAGAACAGCTAAGAATTCAATCAAACCATTGAAAAATTTAAGCATCAGTATATCATTGGGCAATATCGGCATTGATACCGAAGAAACATTGTAGATTTAATTAATTGACATCATCACATCAAGATGACTAATGTCCAGTCAACTTAATATTAGTAGAACAATTTAGGTTAAAGGGATTTCTAAGATACAGATTTCCACCAGTCAAGATTTAAATTTGCATTCAATAACAAATCAAAAACAGAAATCGTCCAGGATCCAAAAAGAAAAAAATACATGCACATAAAAACATGTGCAAAAATCTCAATTTACTATTATTTTCTGAATTCTCACAATCCACTAAAAACATCAACTAAATCTAGTTCAGCCACTACCACCAGCACTTAATTTGATCCTAAAACAAGCAAAACAACTGCAAATAACATTTCCTCTTTATTCAAGAAGAAAACAGTTATGGAATGCATCAGATAAAATAAAATGCTCAGATTTCAAATGGCATAACAATAAAGAGCCTCAACCACCTCAGTTCAAAACCCAAAAAGAATTATTCCAATTCCATAACTAATGATCATCTCAGTCTCAGTTCCCCAGGCCTGGCAATAGAGTAGTTAGGGGGAATACCACCCACCGCTTGCCCCAACAGAAGGAAAGGGGAGATTCCATTTCTCTTACTAATCACATTCAAATGTCTGCTAATGTACTCCCTCCGGTTCCAAATATAAGCAAAAATAACTAATTCACACCTATTAAGAAAAGTAGTCACTAATCATTTAATTCTCCTTATTAATTAGTTGAAAACTAATAGCATTATCTTTCCAACCACTACAAACCAATAGTATCATCTTTCATCAATGAAAAGAGTTGTTGACTTTTGCTTATATTTGCAACCAAAAAATTGTGGTAGATTTTGCTTATATTTGGAACCGGAGGGAGTAGTCTACAGAAACAGATCATGTGGAATATCTTCTTCAACAGAGCAGGCAACAATATTCCATTGCTCTTGACAACATAAAGGTAATTAAGTTCTATTTTCTTTTGAATGTTGAGAAGTGGTAAATAATTTGGTAAAAAAAGATGAAGTTTCGAGAAAATGTGCTGTGGTCAAGACTCAAGCTTCCACATAGAACCTTAATTAGGGTGCAACATTGATGAAACAATCAGAATATGTGGAAGGAGCTAAGTTAGCAAAAAAATGAGATATAACCCCTTTGAGAAAATCTGTGTCAAAGGCAAAGCTATTCATAATTATTACCATGTGCTTATTTTTTTTTTTGATCAGCAAACAAAGCAATATATTAAACAGCAAAAGATGTGCAAATTAATACAAGCTGAGAGTCTAGAAAGAAAAGAACAACTCCCAAAGAGAAAAGGAAAATAAAACAGAAAAAAAACAAAACACAAAGGAGCATACAAGCCACAAAAGAAAGGAAAGATGGAACCAAGCACCTCAGAACTACAAACAAAACACCCTAAGCAAACTATGTTTTTGTAAAATAACACCAAGCAGTCACCCTTTTGGCAGAACATCTCATACAGGAACAAAACAAAGCATCTTGAACGGCTTTACACAGCAGATAATCAAACTAGTTCACCACCAGTTCACATCCTTAGTTTAAAACATCATAAACTTATTCTTCAAATCATCATAATCACCACTAGGAAGGGAGGTCAAACACCATAACATTCCAAGTCAAGAAGCCTGAAAAGAAAAGCCCACCCAAAATCGCAGCACCAGAAGACTAAGTACACCCTTGGGCATTTTAAAGACATCACCAAATAAGGAGTCAAAAGGCTCAGCAAACAAGAACTCAAAGAAGTAGCAGAAACAATGTGCTTATAAATTCGGACAGAGAAAAGAATCCAATTTTTCAGGAAGATTATAGAGGTCAGGAGGAGTGAGGATTACAACAACAAATGATCCTAGACCAAAAAAATGACCTCCAAGTGCAAGATTCCATAAGCCCCGACTTGGATAAGAGGGCTATGCCACCAGATAGGACAAAAACAATAAAAATCATGAAATCCAAAGTTTAGGTGAAGCATAATTCAAGGTTCATAAAAGATGCGTAAAGGGAAATGGATGCATGGCAAGGTTTGAGGATCGTCACACAATAGCAGACAAGACAGGAAAAATAACAGAAATAAAAGATAGAAAGGAGAAGAAGAAGAAGCTCACATAAGGTGGTGGGTGGCGTCACCGTGGGTCGCGGCGGAATGGGGTGCTCGCGAAATCGGAGAGCAGCTGGCGTCGCTTGACCTGCTCTCTGCTCAGAATGTTCACGTGAGGGAATGAGGAACGGGGTCGGGAGACCAACATAAATAAATAAAGTTTCAATAGTAATCAATTTCACTGACTGCGCTTCTGAAGTTCTGATACATTGATTGAGTTTTTTTTTTTTTTAATGCGTGGGTATTTAGGTTCTATTACCAATTAATGTATTTTTTTTTTAACAAAAAAATTAAACCAATATAAATCAAAACGAATTTTAAACCAATATAAATAAATAAAGTTTCAATAGTAATCAATTTTTTTATTTATTATATTTTCATATAAATCAAAACGAATTTTAAGCCAAGCAAACTTGTGGTGTTTTCTTTTCTAAAATATAAATCAACTTTTAATTTATTTTTTATATTATTATTCTTTTTTTATATTTATTGTTACTCTTATTTAAATATTTTAATAATATTTAAATTTTAATATTTTAATTTCATTAGTTAAAAAATATATTTTATAAAAGAGTGAAAATAACACAATATTTTTTTTTTCATATTTAATGCTATCATTTTTAATAGATCTTTCATTTGATAAATTAGCTTAATTTCAAGATAAAGAGATTAAATATTATAAAGGATTTTTTAATAATTAATTTTTCAATATAATCAATAAAATTGAATACAGTTAATTTCTTTAATAACTTATTTTTTTTGAACGTGAACCAAGTTCATCAAAACAAAAAACCAAACAAGCACGTTATCGGAGTTAATTCATGTATTCTTGAGATATACTACTAGTATTATAAGTATAATTTATTTTAGGCTTAAATATGATTTTAGTCCCTGAAATATTGAATTTTATTGATTTAAGTTCTTAACATTAAGAATTTAGAACTTACGTCCCTATAAAATTTAAAGTGGTGATTTAAGTCCCTTTAATAAATTTTTTGGGTGACATAAATCCTTGATAAATGCGAAAAATTTTGACTTAAGTCCTTAGATTAGGGACTTAAGTCACCCAAATTTTTTTAAAAGAGGACTTAAATCACCATTTCAAATTTTATAGGGACGTAAGTCCTAAATTCTTAATGTTAGGGACTTAAGTCAATGAAATCTAATATTTCAGGTACTAAAAACATATTTAAACCTTTATTTTATGTTCTAACTTATACTTTCAAAAACCACAATTTAAAGAAAATACTAGTTATTTTTAACTTTTGACACAATAAATACTTTTAACCTTCATAAAAATTTTACTTTATATCATTAATAAGTGTCAACTAGTTACTATTTCTGTTCATTTTAGTCATTAATTTTATTGAAATTTTATCTTAGTCATTCATACCCTTTCTTAATTTCTTTCTCTAGTTACCTATATCCTTATCCCTTCTTCTTTTTCCTTTCCTCCACTAATCATGTATCAGAGAAATTAAGGTATTGTTTGGCAGATGAATAGAACAAAATGAGGTAGAACAAAATAAAATGGAATAGAACAGAACATAATGTGTACCGTGTTTGTTGACCATAAAACAAAACAGGATTATATGTTTTATTTTACATTTTGTGCTGATTAAAATATATAAAACACGATGTATAATACATAAATAACTTTACTTGATTTTTTTTATAATAACTTTATTTGATTTGGTACAATATATAAAATAAAAAAAAAGTAAAATGATACATTTTTTAATATTATTTTAAAAAAATTATTAATTTTTATATTAATATTTTATGAAAATATTTTTAAATTGTTAAATACAAAATTCATACAAGAAATATAATTATTAATATATTTTTAAAAGTAATTATTAAATATAATTTGTGTTGAATATATTTTTATTATATAAATTTTCAAAAAAAATTAATTTCTAAAATATTTTTTGTTCAAATAAAAGATAATGCAAGGTTTAAAGAATCTAAATATATATTATTTTGTCAATAAAAAATGACTAATTTAAAGTAATAATAATTCTTTTATATATATTCTGTTTTATTCTTTTTCATTCCCTCTTGTCAAACACTATTTAAATCTCAGTGTCGAGTATCATATTCTGTTCAAACATATTTGTCAAACATTATTTAAATCCCATAAAAATGAGAATAAACAGTTGACTTACTATTATTAATGAATCGTTTAATAGATTCAGAAGACGATTATTGGAAAACAACAATTCTTTGATCAACTTTGTTTTTTTAATGATTGTACATGGAAATTTTACTACTACATTCAGATTTATAAGCTACAGCCTACAGTCTACAGAAGACTAATTCAAGGACGAAGAAATTTTTTAAAAAATAATAAAAAGACTAATTGTGCCACATTTTTGTTGCACTTCAATATCTTGAATGGATTCGGAGAGTACCTAACACTTTTCAATCGTGGTTCAATGGCCCATCAATCAATGTATGATTAAAATAGCAACTGTTATCGTATTTAAGTGCCAGTTTCTTTAATATTTAGATTTAATCAAAATAATTTTTCGATGAAAGCTAAAAATATTTGCCCTAATGAATATAAAAAAAAAACTAAAAATATTTATTTTTATTAGATTTTCTCAATTTTTATGTATCAATACCATTAATTTTTTTTCTATTTGTGTATTTTTCATTTCTCATTCTACTCAAATCTAAACCAATCAGATGATAACTCTTCAAAAAAATAAAACTATTATCATATTTAATATGAATTATATACTAAAATAAATCTTGACTTTACATTTTTACAAGTTATTTTAATCTCTCACGAAATTAATCATTTTAGTCTTTAATTTTCACTATTATCGATTATTTTAGTCCCAGATTTTCACTATCAACGGTCATTTTAGTCCATGATTTTATGGACTAAAATAAATGTTCGTATAATTCAATCACTAAACTGACTTGCAAAATACAAAATCAAGAACTAAAGTCTATACAAAGTTAGGAACTAAAGTGACTTACCCTCACAAACACCAAAATGGTACGTCACTCTATTTAATAATTATGTTTTTGCTCTTAAGTCGCGTCCCTTTAAAAGCAAAAAAACTTTAAATCCCGTTCGTTTACAAATCTGCAAAACAAAATTTTTGTAAGCCTAAAAATATATTTTAATTTAAAAATATGGTATCCATTTCCATATGCTAAGCATATTCTTGCCAAAACTGAACGAAATGATGAAGACACTTTCGAATGACGAAATTGGTAAGGAATAACTCAAGAATCTAATAAACTTAAAATCATCCAGGCGATAAAAGCTAAAGTTCTTAAAGTACATAATGAAAATATCACAATCATATCATTAAGTTTTAGACTGAAACACAACGTTTTTGGAGTGCTACTCTTCCATTGCATCTCCTTCAACTATTTCCACCTTCTCCTTCAAAGGCGTGATCTTTGTCAAAAGAACCTCTGTAACAGAGAAAAAAAAGAAATGGTTGAGACTATATAGTATATACGCATAATATCAAATGGTATGCTTATTAAAAACATAATTTCAAATGAAATACACTCCAATTCCTTAAATCAGGAAAAAAAAGGAAGAAAAAGATGCAGAATAAGAAAACACACAGATACACATGAGGCAGAGCATATATTGATGTCTAATTATCTTCTTAAACCCTCAGCATGATTTATGGATGAATATTAGCACGTTGGATTATCTTCCAAAGAACGTCATATTTCCCAGATGATGAGATACTATGTCATGCTAATATCGCTGAAAAATATTGACAGTTGAAGCATAATGCGAAACAAAACAATATGGCGCCACAGAATCAAGCATAATCAATTAGCAAAGTTTGTAACCAACCAGTCTTTTTAGGGAATGTAAATCCATTTGGATTGACGTAGGTACGAGGATTTGGCAAGAGATGGTTCCTGAGATATTCCTTTTGTCCCTGCGAAGAGGAATTTCCACAGAAATTAATGTTAGATTATGCCCCTTCCCCTCAAAGAATAACTTGTAGGATTGAGCCAGAAGGCACTACCTTAGTTATCACACAAACATCAACATTACTTCCACTTCCTAAGTCATTGAATATACCAGCACATATTGCCTCGACAACAAGCTTGATTCCTTCATCCCTCTGCACCACATCAAAATGTTTATAACAAATAAAAATCTCTATCAAACAGCAACATTCAACATGGTAAAAGTTACAAACACAATCGTTGACAATTATTTCAATTATAATTCACATCTTTGGATTATTAAAGAAAAAAGTACATCATATTTAGACTCATGTTGCATCCATAACATATTCACGTTGACTAGATTAAATAAAAAGAATAATAAATAGAATGAAACCAGGCAGAATATTATCAAATGTACTTGTCTAACAGGTATTATGGGCATTTTCCTAATAATCATTCTAATTAAAAGCTATATTGCAAAGGACGTTAATTCTGAGCTATAGTATGGATGCTTACACTCAAGTTTTCCTTGTATTTCGACTCAAATACAGACATTGCCGCAAGTGATCCTGATCCCATTGTAGCAAATGGTAGGGTGTCAGTTGACCCATGTGGATAAATCTGCAAAATATAACATCAAAAACCACAGAAATCAAATTATATGGATTCAAAACAAGGAAGCTTGAGTATAAAAGAAAAGTTCTAGGCAACAACTAACAGTATGCAAATGAGGTCCAGTGACATCGACCCCACCAAGAACTAAAGCAGCGGAGACATGGCCTTGGTAACTGCAAGATAGTTGAAGAGTCAGATTCAGTGGTGGATACTAAGAGAAAATTCATTTGGCAGGTAAGTTCTGAAACTCAACTTGAAAAGGTGTCTCTTAAGAAGGGTCAATGCTGTAACAACTCTCGATTCTCGACCAGTATGGTAGCGATGTAGTTGCAGCTGTGAACTAACCATGTCTACAGTAAATGACAAATTTCTCATGTTCAGAGTTTTACTACATTAACGAGAACACAACCTAAAACCAATCCATATGCAACTACCCATAGAGCATGACATCAAAATGTGTAACAATAAAGACAGAATATTTAAAAAAATACCTGTTACTGCCTCTGTATCAGCAGCAGTCCCTGCTCCACAGCAATATATGTTGGGTGCCATATAATGAATTTTCTCACAGTTTTTATCTGCGACTATGGGTCCTTCTGTTGCCCTGGTATCTGCTCCAAGAATGACACCATCCTGAGGAAAATTTATTATGAGGGAAACTTTCAACATCAGATTATACTATACAAAAAAAAAATATGTAATCAACAAATGCCGCTATATAAAACTTCATTCGGAGTGCCATGGACAGACACTATAAGCACAGATGCTAAATTGTATGATTCCCTATTAATGGGCTATCTCAGTAGTAGTACACAGTGCGACTCAGTTTCAAATTTATGATATGAAATGCAGATATCAAAAGTCAGTTGTAATTTGAAAACCACATCCTCATTTATTGTTCCCAGCTAGGAGAAGGAATTTGAGTGAGAAAAACGCTCAGCGAACCAACTCAGGAGTCAGGATACAACAACTCATTATGGAAAGCAGTTCTAGAAGCTGCCACTTATTCATTATCAATATTAAAAATCACTGCATGAATTATATGACTTCATTCATTGCCAATGGTTTCTACCTAGAAAAGAAAACTAATCCTTCATTTATTCAACAAGCAAGTTTCAGACAAGGAGAGCAACTGTAGTCTTATCCTATGTTGCAGATTGCAATTGAGTTCAGAAATTTGTTGCACAAAATTTTCAAAACATGGAAACTGAGATATCCCGTGCCAGTCTTGGCTTCCCATATGTTCTCCCTCTACCTACTCCCCATTCTCTCTCGGTTCTACTTTTATGATACAGTGCATAATGTTAGAACCTATTACTGCTCTATCATCATAAAAACTGAACATATGATACAACCTAAGCAAATCCTCCCAGGCACTAACACCCAATTCAACCGAACTTATAACATCTAAACATGCTGAAATTCAATGATCACACAAAGAAAGCACTAGACAGCAGCACAATATCACAATACATGTTAAGTCATTATAGATTCTAAGCTGAACTATAAGTTCACGCCCGGTTAAAAATTAATCCCAAGCACTTCAATAATAAAAAATAAACACACAAATTAAACAAGATAAAATTACGAGTGAGAACACGCGACTAGAAACCATTCAAACCTGGAAAATCAAACCAACGATAGTGGTTCCGGTCTTCAAAAATGATTGGGGCTTAAGACCCTTCTCTTCAAGCATTGCATTTCTCCGGCAGAGATCAAAACTGAATCCACCCTTGGGAGGAAGATCTACCGAACTTGCCATAGTTTAAACTCAAATTGAACCTGCAACCAAAGTGCATCAGAAAATAAACCACTCAATCTGCTGTAATCATAAAATACCTACACAGAATTCAACAAATACTCGCGAAAATGCAATACCCCCAAAGTGAAAAGCGAGTAAACAGAACAAGAGAAAAACGAAGAGAAAAAGAGAAGTAACTTACTAGTTCTGCAGAGCGTAAGAATGCGAAGATTGTGTCGAAAGACTGAAGAGGAGATTTCAATTTGTGAGGGTTTGTCGTGGTAAAGAAGAAAGGAAAAAGGAATAGACGTTTTTTTGGTCAATAAGGAAAAAAAATTTGGTTCGAATTTTGTCACAAAATCTGAACACTTGCGTTTTCCTCAGGATATTGATTGGGCCAGCCCAACTTAGCCAAGATAATAACTATCGACACAATCTTTTTCTTCTTTTACACCACCTGACCCGGCTAATCAATAGGTTCCTCAGATTTTAAAATTATTCATTTTATTCAGTAATATTAGTATATTGATTTTTTTTATAAGCGAAAGTGTATCTACTAAAATTTGAACTCAGGAATTTCTACTTAAATTAACACTCCACAGCCCCTAGATCAATCAATTAGATGCGTCATTAGTATATTGTTAACTGCATAAACTTTACTTTACATTGGTCTTTCAAATTTTAAAAACAATTAAATTGCATACCATATCACAATTTTAGGGACTCATGTAGAGCTCTCAAAGTGAATAAGTCCAACTCACGCGAGGTAGCTTAACACGATTTGAGAAATTTTATAATCTGCACGAATTGACTTACGTGGGTTGCAAGCTATAATTTCTTCAATCTAACTTGACCCACCTACGAATTGAGGGTTAAAACGATTAGACGATTAGTTCACCAAAAATATGAAAAAAAATTATGAAAATTATGAAAAATAATTAAAGCATAATTTTTTTTAAAAAAAATTGTTTTAAAGAATCTAACAAAGACTCTAAATTAAAAAAATATAACAAAAACACATAAAAAAGGACAATCTTAAAAAATAAAAAAATAAAAAAATTCTACAAACTTATACTAAATTTTGCTATTTTCTTTATCTTTTGCTCATTTTGTAGTTTATTATAATATGGAGAGAAAAAAAAACTTGTGGGCCAATTTGCAAGTCACCTGATCCAAACCTGTATAAATTGTATGTTAAGGTTTTGTGAAATTTTTAAATTTGGGTGGTCTTTAAATGAGTTTGATTAAAGTGAGCCAAAAAAATTTTCAACCCAATTTAGTTATAACGTATAGTGAGCCAAATTAACTCACCATTTAGAACCATAAATAGCTAATAGCTAACGTAAACACCTTTAAAAAAATTCCAGGACCAAGGTGTTCCTTCACCTTAAAATCATATGCTGAGCTGGAAAAAAAAAGTCATAAGCTGAAAAAAAAATATATAATTTGAAGATACCTAAGGCTGTTTGGTTTGCATTTTCATTTTCTGTTTTCATTTCCTGTTTTTAGCCTGTTTATTGTTTTCTGAAATTTTACAAAGGAAAAACTGAAAATGCTGAAAACAGAAAATTTCTGTTTTCAGTATTTTTAGTTTTCCCTTTGTAAAATTTTAGGAAACAGAAAATGAAAATGCAAACCAAACAGCCCCTTATCATATTTTGATATAATCTAAAGGGTCGAGGAAAAATTATTAGAAATAGTGAGAGGACTCTGTAGCAAAACAAAGATAGCTGTTGTTTAGTCCTTGTCTATTGGAAGATAGTTATTAATTGAAATGTATAAATAAAGGGTATTTAGGTTGTAATTAGCATTGAATATCAGAATCTGAAGTTTCCTCTCTAACCTCCTTCTTTGGGTAATAAAATATATTCAGATCCTCTTCATCTTCTGAGAATCCCTATCTTTCTGTAGTTCTTCAGTGTCCACCCTAGTTCTACCTTAACATGTTTGCATACTAGATACTAAATTTTGATGATGTTGATACCTAAATGTATACATATTAGATACTAATTCCAATTCCAATAATACTAATATAAAACAAATATTGAGGGAGTAAAGTATAATTTTATTTTCCGAAATTATAATTAAGGTTTTTTATTTTATTTTCTTTTTAGAAGCTGGTCGGTCAGTTACCAACTTTTAGTTGTGTCAGATTTGTTGGCATTAAGGGTTTGCTTTAAAGAGCAGAAGGTTATGGTTTGCATCCAAAGTCATGTATCAAATAATAGAATATATGGTATATAAGGCACGACAATATTTAGATAGTTTTTGGAATCAAATTATATTTAAGCTTAAATTTAACATATGTTTCAAGAAATAATTGGCATTTAATTTCATTAGGAACATATAAGCTGGGCCGGCCTAATAGTAAAGCGGCTCAAGCCCTCGCTTTAGGCCCTAAATTTTTTTTTTTGCTTATTATAGGTTTTATTTTATAAAATAGACTTTTTTAGATACAAATATTTAAGGAACGTGAAATATAAAAGTTTGTAACTCCTAGCTGGTTGGTTTTCTTGATTCCTTCCATCCCTAGTGTCCTTGGTTCAAATCCCCATGCTGAAATTAATACAGCATAATAAAATTTGTAATCTACATTAGATTATGATGTGGTCACGGAGCATGAGGAAGTTGATCTTGAAGATGAAGATATGGATAGGAACTTGGAGACATTGAGAAGCTTGGATGGACCCTTGACAAGGTCCAAATATAAGAAGCTTGAAGTTAACATGAAGACTTCGACACAAGCAATAGCAACAAGAGATGATCCACTTTGTGTTAGAAAGGATGATAGATGTTGTAATGTGTTCCAATGTGATATGATGGATCGTTAGAAACCTTGTTTTTAATTTTAGAACATTAATTCAGGATGATTTATATAGTTTTTGTGTTCAAACGCATGAAAACAGCATAAAACTCGAGACTTGCGTGTCCCAATGTAGAAGCAGCACATTCTAACGTGCGTCAGGCAGACTAGGGAGCAGTTTTGTGTGTCCTAACGCGGGAATAGTGCGTCCCAACACACAACTAACCCTGTTTTTATGCGTTTTTTAGCGTTCAAGTGTCAATGACTCGTATAAATACTTTAGGGACCTTTTTGTAATACAACTTTGATAATTTTAATGAATTGAATTGTTTGAGATATTAATTTTCTCTGTTAGGGTTCTTAACTCATGGTTTTAGAATTTGAATGCATTCTTATCTCTAATCTCCAAATTAGAGTGGCAATTTCTTTCAATATTCTTCTTCCTTCTCCTTTTTTCTTAAAGCTAGCTCTGTCCTTTCATGAGGTTCAACATCATCACTTTAGGTGTGAACTAATTAGCCATTCTTTCTTTTCACACTAAGTAAAAAGCTATTTGGTATAAAAATGAAATTTCCAAAATAATAAGAATATTAATTAATCCATGAAAATGAGGGTACAAACAAGTAAAAAAAACTATAAATTAAATCACGGATAGAATCCAAATAAAAGTAACTAATATCTTGAAGAAGAAAAAAAACACCAAGCAGCCACTACAAAAAAAAAAAGATTACATATACTCACAGATAAAAATTTTGAACTTTTATGATAGATATTATTCTTAACATAGTTAATTTGTCCGTATAAATATTTTAACTTTTCCTAACAAAATAAATTGTTAATAATTATATATACTTATTTTTTAATATAAGAGAACATAAGAGTGTCCAAAACTAATCTAAATATTGTAAATAAAAAAAAATCAAATCAAATATCTTTAAAACCAATTTTTTTTATTGGATTAGTTTAAATTTTGGATCCTTTTAGTAAAATTAAACCAAATCTAACTTTTATACACACAATTTTTCAAAAGTTGGTTGTAATACTACTCATATTTATATCAATAAATATTTAATAAAATTAATATTATAATTTTTTTATAGTTTCATAATCTAATATATCATCTCAATCTTATATTTATAATTTTATTATTTTGTATAAATTTTAAATTGGTTGTCTTCTTTTTCTTTATTCAATAACTTTTGTGATTTATCTTGTGTTTTATTCAATATGTAATTTATATTTTAATTTATATATAATCAACACAAAGTTTAAACAAAAAAAAGTTCAATCGAAACCTAATTAAATACAATAGATTGGATCGAATGATTGTTCCTGCAAAATCAATCCAACCCACATTGCTAACATTCCTATAAGAGAGTGATGTATACTATCAAATATCATACCGTTATTAGTGTATAAATAATGAAATTGTTTATTATAAATTTAAAATATCTGTGCTACTGTACTAGCAAACCAATTAGTTTTTTTTTTTTTTTTTTACAAAAGCAAACCAATTAGTTTAGAAAAAGTTGATTTCACCGGTACCAATCCTAATTATTTATATATTTTTCTCTGTTAGTATATATAATTTATTTTGTAGTGAATGTTTTTCTACAAATTTGATTAAGAGTGTGCTTAGTAACAATAGTTTATAATTTATTTAAGAGTTTGTAACTTATTGTCAAGTGGAGGTGTTTGGTAACTACAGGCTTATAGCTTGTAAAAGCTAGCTTTTATAAATTAGTTTATGAAAAACTACTTGAGATAGCTTATAACTAACTTTCAATAATTTCTTTCTATTTTGTCCTTAATAATTTACTACATTTTACTTTTTCAAACCATTTATTATATTTGTTATATGTAATCAATATATGTTCCTTTTAGTCATTTAACACACTTTTAGCTAACTATAAGCTATAGGTCATAAGCTATAAGTCATATGGTATAAGCTAATTTTATCATACAGAGCCTAAATGTGTGTTTGGATTGGTGTTTGAAAAATTGAGTTTAGGTTAAATATAGATCCAAATTGAACAAATATCTATTGAATCTAAAAGTTAGAAAAAATTGCTTTCACATTTGACATGTTTGAACGTAAAAGATGACCTCAAATATAAATTTAAATTTTGTCAAACATCCAAACTAAAATGAATTTTAGGCTGAAGTAGAGTTTGAAACGACAAAACAAACTGGGTGCAAACGTTTTTCGGACTAAAGATAATTTTCCTTTCACTGTTTCACATTTTATTTGTCAAGTTTGATTTCACAACAATTTTCTTTGTTTTTTTTTTTTGAAAAATACATTTCACAACAATTCTAAAGAAGCCTAGAATGGTTGATGTATCCTACAAGGGAACAGAGAGGAGAAAGTTTTTTGGTTCTATGTACCAAAAAAGTTTTTGTCAAGGCTAGCATTAGGGCCCCTACTGAACTTTTAGATGAAGCCTGGCCCATGAGGGAGATTTATTTAATGGTTCTGACAATGTGGGCCTAATTAGTAATTATACCTTACTGTTGATTAGAATAAGATAAGATCAAAGCTTCTCAAAGCCCAAGTTTTGTACTAATTAGTGATAAAATTTGGAATGGTTGGGCCCATATTGGCCCATTCTCTGAACTCGTTACTCATCAACCCAGCAACCGGCCGCTGGGATTAGCACCACCCCATTTAGGAAATACACCATCCATTTCCGGACAACAGACTCCGGAAACGTGTTTTCGAACGCTGTTGTCCGGAAAAAATAAGGGTGGTTTGCTTTCCATTTTTACTATTTTATGAATTCCGAACGCTACTGTCCGAAAATTCTGGTGTCGTTCTCAAGTGGAGTGGTGCTAATCCCAGTGGCCCCAGCAACCCTGTCTCTGTAACAACAACCAAATTTAAAGAAACTTGCACCAAATCTGACATATTCTAGTTCAATGAAAGTGGAAAAGGGGTCTACAATTTCTTTTTAGATAATAATAATAATAATAATAATAATTTTATCATATATTGACTAAAGAAAAAAAAAGTTACAAATGTTCAGATCAAGGTGAGTAACAAATGCTAGTAATTTACGATGTATTAGAATATTTCCATAACACCCTTTTTTGTAAGATGATTAAATCAGAAAGAAAGAAATGAAATGAAAAGAATAAGTAGATAAAGTGTTGTCTTCAATTCAGAACAACCCTATAATTCAATTATTAGCTTAATTGTCAGAGTCTGTTTAAATATAATCCTCCAATTATGGGCTGTCAAACTTTAAGGATATTATTAAAGCTATATTTTCTTGTTTTCTTCTGGTATTCTCTAAACTTTATGATTGTGATTTTATTATAGGATTAGATTCAAATGACACCTGGTGTCAAACTTAATAAAAATGACAAATCTAACTATTAACTTAAAAGTTTATATAATGTAGATCAAACACGTAAATCTTTTTTAGTGCATTGGATTGAGTGTTAAAATTTGATACATAAACCAATATTGATAGAGTTTGACTGAGATGGACTCAACGATATATAAAAACTAAGTCGAATAACAAATTAATGGTGTTATTTGCTTGGCTGCTCGGGTCAACCCATCTGATCAACACTCCTAATGCAGCTCGGTCATCAAATTTGAATTGTTAAATTGATTAGGTTTGAATGAGTTAAACCCGATGATAGAGCTACTAAACAAATTCCAAGATTTGGTTAGATTAGTTTGATGGGTTAATGGATGAACTTGATCTCATATACACCCCTAAATGCAATTGAAGTTAGGGTATGTTGTTCATGGATCGATTAGGTTTAGGCAAGAATCAAACCTAAACCAAATCAAACGGGAGATATAGTTAGGTTCGATGAGCTGAACCTATTTTGACAAGTTACATATAAATGTATCCTGAAATCCAAACTAATTCTGAACTATATCTTATAAAAAATGATTTTGATGTATCCACACTCGTTTTGAATCGTTTTTTAGCCTGAACCAAACTTAAACCATTTTCCTTGAACTTGTTATAAAGCGGTTCAAATTCAATTATTAGGGTTTTTTTTTTTTTTAACATCCTAGGTGAAGGTTGATCTATCCTCATGTCTCTACTAAATTCCTCAAGAATGAAGATGCATGTAAACATGTCTATAGTTTTGAAGCTAGTATATAGGAGTGGGTTCTACCCATACAATAACAAATCGAGTACAAAGTTTTCAACCAACGACCAAAAGTGATCAAACCAAAAACGATGAAAAAGAAAGGACGTACGCCTCAAGTATGACCACCTCTTTCTCTGTTACTGTCTTTCAAGACACAGATCTTGAATCAAGTCATCATCCAAATTTAAACCATAAAACAGAAATACAAAAAAAATAATTATTCGTATGGCATGCTGCATGCATATGCTTGAGAAGAAAATAATGCGTAAAGACTAAAGAGTGTTTAGATGAGTTTTTTTTTTTTTTTTTAAAAAATGTTTATTAAAGTAGAATTTGTTACATAAACACTAATATAACTAATTGTTTTTAACTTATGAATATATATCAAAGGTCGACTTGTTTAATAAACCTTATCATCTCATCTCTTTTCAAAATTTACTTGAAATAACTTGTGTAAAATTTCATATAATTATAGAATTTTCCGCCCCCCCTCTTTTTAGAGTATTCACTATCGGAAATAGTACGACTAATACCTTATCCGAAGCTAATGAGGTGTCAGGTAGCCATGAAATGTCACTATATTCTTATCAGCAAGAGATCGAACTCTCACATATGTGATTAACGAACAATTTGGTGATATATAAACTTTGTGGTTAACTACAGAAATTTAATTGAGAAAATGCATTTTGAAAGGCCTATAAAAAAAAATGCATTTTGAAATATTTATAAACTTGTGATGAAATTAGAATTTATATATGATGAATTTATGTTCTTTGAATGTGCATTTCTAAAGTATAGAGAACATCTCGTAATGGTTCTTAATATTGTAAATCAAATACTAGAGCTAACCAATTTGTTTTTGTCAATAGTTTCAACTAATAGCTAGTATTTTCTAGACTTGCAATGTGCGAAATAAATTAGATTTTCATTTTATATTTTTTATAATTAAATTGAATTAATTAATACTTTTTAAATATGAAATAAAAAATATTTTAAATATATTAATGATTTTCAATTAGTGAATAAAATTATATAAAATAATTCAATTTTTTTATATATTTAAAGAAGAACTTTAGATGCTAAATTTAAAGAAGTAAAAAGTATAATAGAAAATGAACAAAAAACACTGTGCTCTCATTATTTGTCTCGCAAATTTCTTAGAAAACTATCTAAAATGATTATTCAAACAACTTTATTATTGGAGCTATGAATTCATAATTAAAAGATAATCTACAAATATTTCAAAAAAATTAGTATAAAATATTTTTTTAGTCCTTATAAAATATGAGATTATAATATTGCTATAGTCCCTATATATATAATTTTTTTTTTGCATTTTGGTCTCTATAAAATGAAAAATTAATGCTTTTAGTCCCTATCGTTAATAAATTCTCATTAAGTGCTGACTAGGATAACATAGTGCCACGTGTCAATGAGTACCGGGTGAAACAAGGTTGCACAACAAGAAGGCATGGCTCGATTCCATCTAAGAGGTTGTGTACGGGAATTTCTTCCAGATGTCGTTCGTCGATAAGAGCTTTTATAAGAAGACAGTATTTGGTCTTCTTATTATTATTATTCTTTTTTATTATTAATAGAATAATGAATTAATATTAATATTAAATAAAAAAAAATATTTAGATCTCATGCGGCGCTGACACATGGCACTCCGTCATCTTAGTGAACATTTAATGGAAATTTCTTAATGGCGGGGACTAAAAACACCACATTTTCATTTTTATAGAGACTAAAATGCAAAAAATAATTTTATAGGGACTAAAAGCAATAATTTTTTATTTTTTAAGGATCAAAATGAAAAAAAAAATATTTTATAAAAACTAAAAGCAAAAATACCTTATTTTATAGGGACTAAAAAATATTTTATCCAAAAAAATTATAATATTAAAAAATATTTCATAAATAAATATTATTATAATAAATTGCATATGTTTTGATTAACTAAAATAATAATAATAATATTAATAATAATAATAATAATAATAAAATGAAAAGTTTGAAGAGATAAGACGTAAAAGAAGCTATCCATATTCATTTTTTCTCAATTAAATCTTAAATTTCTTATATTATTTAGTTTAAACTTACTAGTGTAAGAAGCTTAAGATTCGTTCATTTGGGAACAAATAAGTGGGAGTTTAATGTTTAATTATAAAAACATATAAATCTGAAATATTTAAAAGCAAAAAATGAAACCTACGTTTGTTTTAAGGTAAGTAATTTTACTCTCGAAAATCATATTCTCAAGAATATTATAGACAATAATATTATTTGTAAATAAATTAAAGAAAATATTTAGTTAAAAATTGACATCAACGGAAATATTTGTTAAAATTAAAAAACTTAAGGAAGTTTTGGTCCCATAGAAAAGTACATTAATCAGGGATTGAACCCGAATATTCACACACATATTTTCATATGCTCACCAGCTACATCACTGAGACCAAAAATCAAGAAAGTTAATGAAACCAGAAATAACTATCTATCTTCTTATGTGAAATAAATTTGTCCACCTTTCACCATGGAAATAAAAATCATGAAAATTACACTAAAAATATTATTGAGAATAAATTATACCTATGTATATTTTTTTAAAACTTGAAACAAACATAAAAACATCACATTTTCGTATTCACATTACCAAAAATAATATTACTTTCTTTGAAACAAACAATCCTAATCCTATGTCTAATGGTGAAAAATAAATTTGTAAAAAGTGCCGGTAGAATCATACATTTTAAATTACGAGTTGGATTTTATTTGGTATCATAAAAAACCAAATCCATTCATTTATATTCAAAGTTAAGATATCAAATTAAACCTAACTAGTCCAGTTTCCATAAAACTAAAACTTTCAAGAATATGAATTTAAAGAAATGTTTAAAAAAAATAATAAGTTTCATATTTTTTTTCATAAATTAGAGAAATCATTTCAAATAAGAAAATTATATAAAAAACAAAAAGAACAGATATTATTACTCCAAACCTGACATTATTGTCACTCTCATTCACAATTTTTTATTTAATACAATAGCTAAAATAATGATAACAACTTGAAAACAAAAATGACATTATCAAATATTGAGTGACAATATCTATTTTTAAAATAATTCGTAAAAATATATATTTAAGACATCATAACTTATCAAACTATAGACAAGTTTTTTATTTTAGCTTTTGTGGTGACTAAAATCAATTATAAAAATTCTCAATTACTACTAATTTAGTTATCCGGGTAAAAAACTTGTAAGTATGTGTTTCAAATGAATTCAAACTTAGCCTTACAATCTTTAAACTTCACATCAAATACACACCTAAAACTTAAAAGGCAGCTTTGCATAAGTAAACCTAAAACAACACACCTTTTGAAACTAAACCTAAAACAAGGAAAGCATGAATTATGACTGAGTTCTGCAATAACGCACACAAAAGTGTCAAAGTAGATAATGAAAATTAGACAGAGAAGAATAATTAGGATTAAGGATGCTGTTAATCAGAAAATTATATATAATGGAGTCTTCTGCGCTTCTGATCTGCAACCCTGTATTCTGCGTGACCCGACAGTGAAACAGTGTACAATATTGCCGCGTGAATACCCACTCACTCCTAGTTTTATTTTGTTCTTCTCTCATTACTTTCTCGCTTTTTCACTACGCACTACCCAAAGTACCAAACATATACGAGAATGGCATTAAATCATTGAAACCTCACATACACTATTTCAACACTTCCTTTTTTTAATTTCATTTCCTTCATTCTTTTTTTCTGGAGATAAAAATAAATAAATAAAAACGCAACAGCGACCCAACAAGAAAGCGAAGAAATTAACTCTGAGTTATTCATCAACTGAAATCATCTTCAACAACCACGCACAATATTTCACTAATTAACGCAAACAAAGCAACCTTCAACAGCTTAATTAATTTACAATCGCGTATCTCGTGATGATTTTGAGCGAATGATACGACGAAAAAACACTACTACTAGCAAGCATTGTTAATTTAATTACTTAGTCCTTGTTTGGTGTCTCTTTATTACAGACAAATTAATACTAGTAATGGAGGATTGATTCGCAATTAATGTACATTAATAGTACATGTTAATAACCTGATCATTTTAATCACCCAACAACTCCTAAGGAAGGTTGCTACACGAAACTGGGAATTAATTAATCACCAACAGCTAATTAATTAAAAGATCAGATCAACAGAAATTAAGTAAAATAATTAAGCAAATGAAGAGAACCCTAACTTGATCTCCATTAATTGAATTTGGGATAACAGTTTTTCCTTCTTCACGCACGACGCGTGCTCTCTACGCATTAACAACGAGAGTGAATAAAGAAAGAAAGCAAAAGAATAACGGAAATTAGTTAGGGTTTCTTACCAAGAGTGTTCTTGTTATTGTGCATCCAAACCTTGAGCACGTTTCTGTTGACGCAAGTTTCCGCACAGAATTGCTCCACCGCGGCTTCATCGTGCTTCTGGATTCTCCATCCCACTTGTTCGGCGAATGCTAGCATTTTGTCTTTTTGCTCCTGCGTGAATTTCGTTCGGAATCGTTTTCTTGATCCGCCGCCGCCTCCACCGCCGCCGCCGCTACTGCTCGGATTCGACATGTCTTCGTCTTCTCGGCTGATTCCGCCGCCCGATGCAGCGGCGGGGAGAGCTAACGGCCGGTGCTGCGCCACCGGAGGAGCTGCCAGGTGGTGGTGGAGGTATCCGGCGGGATGCTGCGGTCCGCGGTGGTAGTAAGGAGAGAACTGATGGTGGTACTGGTGGTGCACTGGCTGTGGCGGTGGTTGCGGTCGCTGGTACGAGGTCATCTCGCCGTCGATCTCCTTGCGGTGGAAATTCCGGTGACAGTTACAGGCGGCGCAAATCACTGCCTCCAGCGTGCCTTCCTCTCCCGACGGCATGAACTCGCAGCAGCCGTCTACGGCATGGCCGCCGAAGCTCACGGCGTGGTTCTTCTGGCATTCTCTGTACCTCACAGTCGCGGCGAATCCACCTTTCCGTCCAATGGTGGATGCGCCTCCCTCACCGCCGATTTTCGACCTGGAGGCAGAGTTCCCGAGCGACTCGAATCCCGGCGGCGTAGGCTGCGGCGGCTCCGGGATCCCCATTTCCTCGTCTTGCTCGTCAAATTCCATATCACTGTCCACTTAAAAACAATAAATTAAAATAAAAATGAAATAAAATTTAAAAAGAATTCCTCGTCAATGTTTTTTCCCTAATATTCTCTTTTGTGGAATTTGGTTATTCCCTATTGCTTGAGAGTTCAGTTGAGTGGGAGATTGGAGATCTGCATAACCAGTGATGAGGTGATGTGAGCCTAGTGAGTGAATGATAAAAACTTTCACCACACCAGGATAATAATAAGTAATAGCTAAGCTAAGTTAGATTGTACACATATTTATATTATTATTATTATATTATTATTATAGTTTTTGATTTATGAAAATAGTTATTATTATTATTTTATAAAATGGTGATATAGTATATAGTAGTAATGCAATTGTTGTTGTTATTATTATTATTATTTTGTTTGAGTTAGGGGGAGAAGATAAGAGTTGGGAAGAGGATGTGGTCATCAATAACCGGTGTGCAGAAAAGAGCTGTTTTCACTCTGGAAAGCCTTTCAAATATACTCCTAGCTACTACTTGCCATTACATAATTAACACTTGTACCTATGATTTCAGACATTTACTTTTTACTTTAACCGCACATAACATAACCCATTTTTTCCCACTCATTTATTTATAAACAATCTTATTTTTTTAAAAAAAATAAACAAACTCCAAATTAATTTTTGTTTATAACAAAAAATTAATACAATCATACATACACATTTTTTTCGTACTACAGAAAATAGAAAATAGTTGTTATGAACCAACATACTAGTATTTATATTATGTTGATCTATAGCTTTGATAGTGGTAGTTTAACGAGACTAAAGGCCCAAGCTCAAACACCTTCAAAAACTCAAATTCGTACATAAAATTTTAGACACTTAATTATAAATACATTACATGCATATAATGTCAAGTACGTGACATTCTAATTAACTACAAAATCTTATTAATTATTGACTTTAACGTTAGAGTGTATGTATATACAACTATCATCAAATCGGAGTGCCATCATACAACGGAGAATTTGAAGACTTCTTCCACTTATAAGCTCGATTGTGGTTTAACCTTCAAAGGTTAAAACACAGCAGCATTGATATAATATATACTAATTAATAATTAAAGAAAAAAGGATCGTAGGAAAAATGTTGAACACGGAGGGTTCAGAATATAGTTACCATATCTAGCGAAGCATAATGATAAAGATGAGAGGAGGGAGGAGAGTGGAGAGAGAGAAATAGGAAAGAAAGGGGTGATGACTATTTTGACTAGTGAGAGGAATAAGAGTGAGTAGAGAGAGAGAGGAGAGGAGAGGGAATATGGTTGGTGGAAAAAGGAGTGGAGTAGTGGTAGTAGTGGCTTGTGTATGTGAGATTGAGAGAGAGAGAAATGAATGTGGTTGAAGAATAGGTAGCAGAAAATAATAGAAGCATAGAAATAATGAAAAAACTTAGGACAAAGCTAGGTGTAGGGGGACTTCACATCGGACGAATTTAATCTGTCTGCATTTATGGGAGCTGCCTACGTGCCCTCCTTCTCCGACAGAACATGACGTCATTATCGCCTCACCCCTCCCATTCCTCCTCCTTCACTTCTCTTCTCTTCCGTTAATTTTAAAGAGTAGTGGTACCTATACTCTAACAATAGCATACTATTGATTAAATAAAAATAATAATGGTTAAATTAATAAATGAATTAATACAAGTGAAAGTGAATGATATAAACTTTGGTGGTAAAAAACAAATTTTTAATTTTAAAATATCGTATTAGGATTTGGGTTTGTCTTTTCGGTCAACCTGATCTATTCGGGCCGAGTTTAATGTCATTCATTTTAAGTTTTAGGGTTGGATTAGGGATCTTGTTTATGGACCCCAATCTTGATGGGGTTGTGTCGACCTGAATTTACCTTCGAATCACTAAACTTACCCTTATGCTATAATCAGCATACTCCTTTCTAACATTGTTAACTAATTGAGCAATGTTATATCCTCATAATTATCTTCTTAATACCATATAAAATATGGAATTAAATGCACTTTCAATCTTAAAAATATAAAAAGCATTGAAAACATTTAATTAAAAGGATTTTTAGGAACATGAATTAGGAGAATTTAGAATTATTCTAATTATATCCTCTTAAACATTCTTTTATATATTCTTTTACTATCTTATTATAAAGTAAGTAATAATAAATAAAAATTTAATATTATTCATATAGTAAAAATAAGAGAATTCGTAAGAATATCAAATAGGAGCATTTAAAATTATTCTACTCTCTTCATCTCATATATAAGCCAAAGAAAATTAATTTGGTCCAGTCATATAGCTCATTTGATGAGCATATATGAGAATATGCGTGTATGAGTATCCTCATTCAGTCCCCAGTTAATGCACTTTTATGTGAAAAAAAATAATTTTGCAAATTAAAAAAGTTAATCAAATGCATTTAATTATTTTGATTTCATATAAAAAATATAATAATTTATTAAAATTACCCTTATTGTATTTATTATAAATTAATACTCCTTTCCTTCCTATTTATAAAAGCAATTTTTTTTTTAAAAAAAAAGTCATTTTCATAAGACACTTACTAATTTTAATAAAGCATTTAATTTCTTTTTCCCTATTTACCTTTATGTTATTTTTTCTCAAAAACTAGGGATCATAAATGTCATTTCACGTGTTTGCAGGTGAACCATTGAATTCTAGGTATATAATAAAATAGAACATTATATATATATATTTTTAAAAATTAGCTAACTTTAACCTATTTTATTAGTAGATATTATTCGATTAAATGTGTCTTATAAATTGAAACAAAAGGAGTATTCTCCAACAAAAACCAAAGTGGTTCATTAAATGAAAACAATTGAAAGTTGCTATATTTTAGACCACCAAACTAAAGATTTTTTTAAACTTATATTTAAGTCAAGAGCAAGTATTACATTCTTTCAAAATTTTCTACGTACTTACAATATATACTTTAATTTATTTATTTTTTATTATAAAAAAATAATCAATTAAATGCATATTAAAGAAATAGTTTATTTTATTTACTTTTCTAAATTACTTCTAAAAAATTATTTACTTTTTAAATTATTCCTTATCACAGTTGTTATAGATAGAGAACCATGTTAATTTGAAATAACAACTCAATTAATTATTAATAAGGGTAAGTTATTTGAGCAGTGTTGATTGATTGTTGGGTTTAGAACAACAGTTAGTTTTGATGTATTAATTAGATTTTAGTTATTGGTTTAACTCTATTGTATTACAGAAGTTTTGTATATGGGTGAGTAACCCATGTACTCATTCTAATCAATATATTTTCTTCATCTTTCAAACAAAAAAAAAATACTAATAAGGGTATTTTAGACATATTTGTATTAAATGAAATAAAAGAAGTTAGATTTATTTATTTATAGTAAAAAACATAGGTTTAATTTTTCTTTTAGTTCCTTAACTTTGTTAATTGTGCGATTTAGTCCCTCATCTTTTAATTGTATAATTATAGTCTCTTAACTTTATCAATTGTTTGATTTTGGACCCCAACTTCTAATTGTGTGATTTTAATCCCTTAACTTTGTCAATTGTGCAATTTTGACCCACTAATTTTTTCAATCGCATATTTCTGTCATTTTGTTCATCTTTCATTAAGAGGCTAACGATTAACACAATAAAAACAAATATAACTAAGTGTGTATATACACTAAATTGCACAATCAAATTTTTTTTTTACCAAAATTGAGCAATTAGAAAAGTTGAGACTAATTTTGCGCAAATGAAAGTTGATTAGATAAGTTTGGCCACATTGATTGTTAGCTTTTTAACGGAAAATGGTTTAAAGGACTAAAATCACATAATTAAAACAATTTAGAACCAAAATTGCATAATAAAAAGTTATGTGACTGCAATGGTACAATTAGCAAAGTTAAGGAACCAAAATCACTAAACGTAACTAATAGTCCATCTGTTGCACATTATAAGGTCCTATTTGGACCGTAATTACAGTTATTAAGAAAATATCTACTATTAATATATTGGATTTAAAAAAATTGGTACAACTTTCCATGTCTATCCTTATTTAAAGCTGAACTAGTTAATCAAAAAATTGAAATTAAAAGAAGTTGGGTCATTTATGAGGGGCAAACATGGAAATAAAAAATAAATGTTTCTAAAAATTTGTAAAGTACATTATAAAATGAAACATTCACAATGTCTAAAAAGAGTGTTATAATAAGAAATAGAAGGAGTACTAAAAGTTGTTTATAAAAAAAAGCGAGGGAATACTTATTAAAAAATATATTTATTGCTTTTAAAATTTCTAAGATACAAATATATTTAATTTTCAATACCAAAATAAATATATTTAATTTTCATTTAAAGTAATAGGCAGTTGCAGCACCAGACAATTTACCATGGAGGAGCAATTATAAGTATTAGCAGAAAACTTAAGTCTCACAATACTATGACAAAAACACATCTTCTCTCACAACAATTCTTGAACAATTTTTATATAATCAGATGAATAGTGTATAAAAATATTTAAAAAATTCATTTATTGTCACACTATAAGAGTGACCTAAATTAGTGACGCAACGCAAAAGTCGTCGCTAAATGGCTAAAAACTATCGCAAAAAAGTAGTTAGGGAAGGCCAGGACGGACCATCGCTTTTTCATGTGTTGTTAAAATTTAGCGATGACATTTGACCGTTGCTAATTAGCGATGGTGATTATCGTCGCTATATGAATTATTTAGATGGCCAGGATTGTCGCTACTACACGTGCTAATATTGCATCTACCCCAGTTAGCTACAACTTTAATTTTCGCGAACCATATTTTTTTTTGCTACTGTGCCAATTTAGCCACAACTTTTTCATATACACATTGCAATTTTAGATTCTAACACTACTACTCTACTTTTGCAATTTCAAAGCAAATGCAATTTCACAACCACGATTTCAATTTCTAATACTACTACTTTACTTTTATCATTTCTAATACTACTACTTTACTTTTGCAATTTCAAAGTCAATCACATTCACACATTGCAATTTCAATCATATAGCCAAATAAAATTATAAATTAACCAATAAAAATTTCAAAGTAAATTATTACTAACCTAAATCGAGTGAGTTGGTGGTCAGAATGGGTTAGAAGGAGAATGAGATGGGTGGTTTGTGGTTGTTGAGGTATAGGGTTTAGAAATATGATTAGGGGTTCATAGACTTACGAGGTGTGTGAGAAATTGGGAACTCTAGCTCAAGTGACTTGGAGAGAACAGTGAAGCACTCATGGTAGAATCGTTGAGAGGAGTGACTAGAATGCTCTTGTACATGTCCCATTGAGATCTTTAGCTTACTCTTTTATGGTTATTTTTAGAATAGTGGAAATGGTGGTGAAAGAAGAAGGAAAATGTGTGGTATGAGAAAATGAAGCTCTCTCTAGAAGGGAAGAAAAAGTCCCCCAAACCTTGCTCTTTTTCCCCTTTTTATAGACCTTGTGTGTGTTGCTTATCTTGGAGAGCAAGCTCTTCCACTTCCCCAATCAAGTCAGGTCAGTGAACAAATAGTCAGCGAGCAAAGGTCAACAAACAAAGGATAGCGAACAAGGGTCAACGAAGAATGGTCAACGAGCAAAGGTCAGCGAACATAGGTCCGCTAGCAAATGGCAATAACTCATAGAGCAAGCATAATCCCAAGGATGACATCAGAAAGCGTCCTATCCCTCATCTACCATGAAGGCGCTTTGTCAAGGTATGAACACCTTGCGCGCTTCCTTCACTCGAAGCCTTCCAAGCCACAAGACCCTTTTCCCAGCCTTGTGGTGCCACTACATCGTCGTCCTACCAAAGCAGCGTAGACCCACTACGCCTCATATTACATTAATCTATAGAAAAAGCTTGATAAATAATAATAACAACAATAATCAACTAAATGTCACCCCCTAATATACAAATAATGGGAGGTTACCAACATTAGTCCCCTTGCATTTCTAAGCGAACATTAGTTCGCTTGCAATGCAAACTGTTCAGCGCGTGCGTTCTTTGGGAAAGTCTGACTCCGCATTCTTAGATTCTTGTCCATTTGCATCCATGGAAACCTGAAACTTAGTAATTCTTTCATCATAGCAGAAGGACCATGCCCATGGGATTGTAAAAAGTTAACTTGTTGTAAATAACTAATTAGTAAGATATGAAAAATGAGCATGCAACAAGAAAGTTTGCAATAAATATATAATAATTCTTATTTGTAGTGTGCTTGTATAAAAAGTGAAAGAACTTCATTTCGTACTTGAAGTTTATAACTATTCATAAGGCTCGTTCTAGTGATGGGAAACTATCATTTTAGTGGAAGCCCCCAAGTTTTTATTTTAAATTATTATTATCATTATTTATAGTTTAACATAGCAAGAATGTAAATTAATTATTTGTATACTTGACTAAGAAGATGAAAAAAATGTTGGGAGCTTCACTTTGTGTAATTAGGTTCTATGACTTTTCATGATATTCGCGTATACCCGTTTCTTTATCACAATTATTAGTGCCTTGCTTGTGTCTTACTAGCTCGCTGTCCACCTTTCGCTAGCGTAGCATGTTTTGACGGTGTGTATTTGATAGGTATATTTAAAGGGTTAGCTATGTGAACTATGAATGTTCATATTACCAAGCTTCCCACCTCTTGGTTGAGTTAGTTAATTCTGTTAACTTCTCCTTTCACCAAGGGTCTCTCTGCAATTTCTCTTTTGTTGTTTAGCTGTTAGTTTATATTTTTCCTTCTTTTTTTTTTGCTTTTTGGTCCCTATTCCTTGTATATATACTTTCCTTTGCTCCTTGTATCCGTTTAGTTCAGTTAATACAGTTTTTCTTTTCCCTACTCTTTCTATTTCTCTTCCTTTCTCTCTTTTCTCTCTTTTCTCTTTTCTTTTTCGTTTCTTCTTTATCTTAGTTCATCTCAGATTTTCTCCTTTTCTTCTCAACCCTGTTATGGTATCAAGAGCCCTTTCCATGGTGCCTTCGCTTCTTCTCCTTCGTTGCCATGGCTACTGTTTTTGAGGTGAAAGACATGCAAGATCCATCAAATCCTTTCTACATACGGCCAATGAAAATCCTTCAATGGTTTTGGTCACCCCTCTCTTCTCTCTAGAAGGGAAGAAAAAGTCCCCCAAACCTTGCTCTTTTTCCCCTTTTTATAGACCTTGTGTGTGTGTTGCTTGTCTTGGAGAGCAAGCTCTTCCACATCCCCAATCAAGTCAGGTCAGCGAACAAATGGTTAGCGAGCAGAGGTCAACAAACAAAGGATAGCGAACGAGGGTTAGCGAACAAGGGTCAGCAAAGAATGGCCAGCGAGTAAAGGTCAGCGAACCGAGGTCCGCTAGCAAAGGGCAATAACTCATAGAGCAAGCATAATCCCAAGGATGACATCATAAAGCGTCCTATCCCTCATCTACCACAAAGGCGCTTTGTCAAGGTATGAACACCTTGCGTGCTTCCTTCACTCGAAGCCTTCCAAGCCACAAGACCCGTTTAGTTTCCAGCCTTATAATGCCACTACAGCATTGTCTTACCAAAGCAGCGTAGACCCACTAGACCTCAAATTACATTAATTTATACAAAAAACTTGATAAATAATAATAACAACAATAATCAACTAAATGTCACCCTCTAATATTCAAATAATGGAAGGTTACCAACAGTGGTAGAGAGAGATACGTTTTTATTTGGGTTATGAGAGAGAGAGGCGCTGTTTGGGAAGAGAGAGGCGTGGTGGAGAGATAGACGCATGAAGGGTTACTGCGGTTGCCAGAGAAAAGAGGTTGATGGACGGTGGGTTCGGGTTAGGGAAAGAGAAAAGAGGTCAGGGATTTGAGAGGAAGTGAAAAGGTGTTTGGGGAAGAAAGCTTTTATTTCAATATTAAGGGTAGCGACGGTACGGTAAATACCATTACAAACAACACTAACTTCAATAAATGGGAAAAAAAAAGAATATATTGGAAAGAAAAATCCCTGACATTTAGCAACGGCCTAAAAATGATGCCCAGTAAGAGATTAAATGATATCCACGTAAGCGACCGAATGATGTCGTTCTGCTTAATCGTAAAATAAGTCACTCAATTACTCCCACAAATCATTTATAACCGGAACCGATTTTGGGCCAAAAAATGTTTTGTAACTTTATAGATTAAGCAAAACGACGCCGTTTGATTTTTTATGTGTCAAATAACATAATACATATGCACTTAATGTATCACATAGACACTTCGTCAGTGTTACTTAACATCGAGAACTAAAGTCACATGCGAAGTAACGCAAAGTCAGAGACTAATTCAGACATTCTACAAAGTCAAGGACTAAAATACCCTGTGATTACAAAATGAGGGACTATTGTAATAAATTACTTATTATATATATAACCAAAAGTCAACTATTTTTCACCCATTAATCAAAACATTTTTATATTATTCTCACATTGACTATGTATTTCGAACATGTCATTATTTATTTAGGTGAGTGAAATTAATAGAGAGTCTCATTTTAAAATAAGTGATAATAAAAGAATAATTTAAGAAAAGTTATTTTATCTATGAAATCAAAAGAATAAGTAGAGTTAACTAACTTTAATTTTTAATAAATATAATTTAATTAACTTTTACTTATATTTAATACCGAAAGTATTAAATAACAAAAAAAAAATATACCGAAAGTATTACTTCTTAAAATAAAAATATATGGTTTGATATATTTTGGGGATGTGTTAAATTATAGAAAATTAGATACAAATGTGAATGGAATTATGCGCAACATGATTGGAATTAAGAAAATTTTAACTAAAAAAGGAAGAAAAGCAATTATGCATAGCAATAAGCATTATTGGTGGAGACAAAGGGAGGCCCAAGTGCAGAGAAACTGACCCTTGAAATTAAACTAGTTGAAAATAATTCATTTGAAGAACTCAAACAATATCTAGTCAGATCTCAAAGAGAGCTTCAGGTGTAAGTTTTGCTTAACTACAATTGGTACAATAGTGATGAAGATCAATTTCTAATTTTTATTAAAAGAATAATGATTTAGATATATGAGATGTGCTATTTAACACGAATACATTGCTTACAAATTTATACAAAATTACAAAAAGCCATTAGATGTCTTCTTAGCAATACAAATAGGGATGGCAACAGGGCAGGCAGAGGTAGGTTTTTGCCTTTCGCCCCCGTCCTCGCTAAGAGCGGGATAGGGTTGGGTTTGGGGAAAAATAAGGCGGGAATAAAAAATTCAAACTCAACCCCACCGCCGTTGGGGATCGGTGAACTCACGGGAAACTAATGTTCACATTTTTTTTATAAAATATAATTTCTTAGTATATTTTTACACAAATTAAATACTTAAAATATTTTTAAAAATTAAATTAATTATTTTAATTTAGGTTATATGTTAAAACTAATAGAAATATGGTATAATTCTAACTTTATTGTCATTAATATTACTAATAATAGTAGTATTATGTGTATATAAATATGTAAAAAGATAAAAACATATAGAATTACAGTGGCAGGAAGGGTTTGGGGGCGGGGTGCATAGCTAAAACCCCAAACCCACCCCCGTCCCACTAAAAGCGGGGGCAGAGAAATCTGAATCCGTCAAAAACTCGATTAAAGCGAGGATTCTCGGTCAACGCCGGGGCGGGGTCGCAGTTGGTACCCGCGGGTTCGGTTTTTATTGCCATGTGAAGTTATGTTTTTATCTAATTCACCAAATCATTGGTACGAGCATCCGGGATTCAAGGTGAAAGATACTCTTCAGTCCTCCTTGTACGGCGGTGCTCATTTGTGGAGGGAATTGTACTTTTATAGACTTCAACGCTCGTGATTATTAGGGTTAAAGTTATTAATGAAATTTATATGTACATTACATGATATGTGATGTGACGTATTTATAATCGAGTGTCCATGTAAGATTTGGTGAGCACCTTAATGGACTTAATAGTTTTTGGGCTTGGGCCTGAGGTCCAATTGAATTGCGGCACTTTATAAGGCTCGTAAGCTCTATCACAGTGTACAAGACCGAAATGATAGTTTTATAACAAGATTTTAACATAGTCAATGACTGAGATGCCGGTCCACATCAGAATGTAGGAGTGGTAAAAAAAGAAATAGGCTAAAATATAGTTTTGATCTCTTAATTGTCAAAAAGTTTTAGTTTGGTTTCTTATGTTTTAAAAGTTTCAATTTGGTCTCTTATATTTAAAAAGTTTCACTTTGATCTTTTATATTGTATTTTTGACTCATTTTGGTCTCTTATGTTATATTTTTGAATTATTTTGGTCCCTCATTTTGGGCTCCTACTTGGTAAAAAAATATAACATAAGGGACGAAAGTGATTCATAAATAAAATGTACGGGACCAAACTGAAACTTTTAAAACATAAGGAATCAAATTAAAACTTTTAAAATATAAAGGACCAAACTGAGACTTTTTGACAACGTAAAGGATTAAATTGATGTTTAATTTTGTTTATTTTTATACTTAAGCACGTTTGGTGCTTATTTGTTTTATTAATATATTTTAATTTGTTGATAAAAGAAGAGAAAAATGAGAGAAATAGATAAAAATAAATCATAAAATTAGTGTAGATATATGTTAATGATACTAGTATTTTTTTTTCAAACATTGATTTCTTTTTTGTAAATGCAGCTACTATAAGAAAAATTCTTTTTAAAAAATTGATTTCTTTGTTTCGATCACGGTAGACTAAAGCGAATTTAGGATCTTTAGGCTAAAAACTCAAAAACACATTATTTAAATATTTTTTAAAGATCAAGGAGACAAGGATGTATATTTTTTATTTTTTTACAGAGATCATGGGTGTATCTTGTCCTTTACTTCCTGAAGTATACGTACGGCCGGTTAGGTGTAATAGAAAGATAATTTTTTATTCCTATTCAAATTTTAATTTAAAATATATTAAAACAAAGTCTAGTTATAATTTTATTATAACATAATTGTTGGAAATAAAAATCATAATTTTTGAATAGATAAACTGAATAGAGACAAAGCTTAATTTAAATGTGTGATTCCAATAATGCTTGAAAATTATGTAGGAATTAATTCATAAATCTTAGGTAAAGAAATGTTATTTTTAAGTAGGAGTATTTTAAAATGTCAGGATGAATTAATTTTATTCATAAAAGAAGTCACCATATTATCTTTTATATAAATGTGTTATATAAGATAATTAATCACTGTTTTATAGAGGTCAAGAGGATGTGTCATGTAAAAAAAAGATAAATTTTTTTATGGAAAATAAAGCGTCATGAGAAGATGAGAAGTGAAGATGAACTTCCTCTTGTTGATGAGAGAGCCATCTATGAGATGTATGTTAAGAGAAGTGAGAAACTCATGTCAGTAAGTGTGCAATCATTTCTTATAACTCTTAATGAAAAACTCAGATTTGTATGGTGATAATATACTATTTGCAGAGGTTTTTACACATTTATCCATAAAAATTACAATAAAAAAATGATGATTCTAAATGATTGGAACACATATAAGAGTTTGGACTCACTTGTATTTACGTGACAATGATGAATGAAGAAAGTTGTTTTCTAAGGCGTTGAAAATGGATCTCATCATATTCGTGAAGGATCTGGACTTGTTGTTGTTACAGCAACATGTTATTCCCGATCTAACCATTGTAACAACAAGTTTTTTATTTTATCATTTTTTTCAAAGTAAAAAAATAAAAAGTTAAGATTGAGACATATCACTACAGCATAGTATTGTTACAACACCAAATCTATTTCCGTACATAAGAATATAGATGTGTGAATTTTCAAATTTAATCTTTAATTATTATAATTTTTATGAAAACAAAAACTAGTTATATATATAATTTAATCTCTAATATATTATTATATAATAATAATATTAACAAATTCAAATTGAGAAAGACGGACTTTTAATTGATAAATGAATTAAAAATAGAAAATGGAAATGAATTGGCAAAGGTTAGAGGGTTTTTTTTTGGTTTGGATTGGTGACCGTATTATGGTGTCACAATCATGTCAGCTGGCCGGGAACCACCTTTGCATCCGCTTTCCTGAAAAAGAGACGCCAACTAACTCTCTATTTTCTTCCTTCTTTCACTTACCCTCTCATTCCCATTCCCAAAACCTCTCTCTTACCTCCTTTTTATTTCTTCCCATTCCACCTTCTTGAATTATTATGAGAGTATAATTTTTTGAAATCTAAAAACATTATTTGTTATTCATGTTATATAAATAATTGTCTGAAAAGAGTTTTATAATATAAAATGATGATTCTAAATTTCACGCAAATAGCATGAAAACAAAACATGAAAAACTTTCTAGATATTAGATAGCAAATAGGTAGGACTTGACAATAAAAACTGTCGAGGGGAGTCGTCCCTCGCATTCTCTCACTAATATAATAATTTTAGCGAGAGAAGTGTTCATCGAAAACTCATCGCAATTAGAGTTGGGTATGTGGATTAGGGTTGGTGGGACAATCTGCGAGTTCGCAGGTTAAAAAAAATCAATTTATTTACATAGTGGGCTTATGCGGGCTAGCCTGTTTGTCCGCGGGCAAAATGGATAAAATTCATGGACCCCACAAGTTATGTAAGCCCCGCATACTTTAATACTGAGTTTTATTTTTTAAGTTATCAGGCCTAAGGGTCCAAAAAAAATGCAGCTAAGCTTGTTTTTTTTTTAAATTTTTTGGTAACAGAAATTAAAATTTTGAAATAAAAAATAAGAAAATAATAGAAATAGACAAATAGAAATAGTAAGTAAAATTATGTTCAGTTTTATCATATAATAAAAAACTATATTTTTTTTTATAAAAAAAATGAAAAATAGGCTTAATATACAAAAAAAAGGGAAAAAGAGGCTTATGTGAAGCCTAGTAGCCCACAGATTTGCGGTGCGGATGTGAGTCATAATTTTATTGACCCTTTTAAGATTTAAGATGTGAACTTATACAGATTAGTCCATTAATCCGCGGACTATTGTGGGACGGTGCAGACTGCCCATATACCGAGCACTAATCATAATATAAAAATAAATTAAACTAGTTTGCGAGGGAGCCATGCTCATACCATGCCCTCGCCAAGTTTTATTTGTTTTGAAATATTTGAGTTCCCTAATAGGAGTGAATCACCACTATAATCCTTCAAATTTTATAATTCTGTCAATTTATTCTTTGATTTTATTGAATTTAATTTTTAACCCCCTTTTTAACTTTTTAACATAAAGAGAGAATTTTCACTTGGACAACAGAATTGCAACAGCTTTTCAATCAAGCTCCAGTCCTTAATTACTTTTCTAAACCCTCCACTCTAGAAATTGATGCATATGGTACCGGAATTGTTGCGGTTGCGAGCCCCAACAACCACTCTATAGCATATTTTTCTGAAATTGACTTTAAAATTATATGAATTTTTTTATAGTTAATTTACATTATATAAACTTTCAATTGATTGATTGGATTGAAAAAATTCGTTATTTATAAAATGTTATGTATAGTGTCATTTATGAACTTTAACACCTTGATGTTATTAATGTGTGAAGTGGAAAATCAATTTCTGAGAATCCGATTTCTCACCTATATATATATATATATATATATATATATATATTTATTTATTTCGTTTTTTCTTAATTCGGCTCTCCAAAATATTTTTTTTAATTTCTCACATATACTATTTCTAACTCAAACTATTCATTGAATGTTATTTTATTTTTTAATTTATAATTAATATTTTCTCTCGACCTAAATTATTTTAAAAGAACATTTTTTGTAATTTATTAAAATAATATTTAATTTTGCCATTTTAAGTTTTAAACAAATAATTTATTTTACTACAATTAACACTAAAAATTATAAAATAAAATAAAGACTTAAACAAGTAAAGTACTTTAAAATAAAAACAATGACTACTTTCAATTTAAATTTATAGGATACACAAAAAATACAATATTATATAATAAAGCTAATGATACCGTGAATAACAATGACTAGTTCCACACTCTGGAGGTTGCCTGTTGCGTGTAGGATTTCCGTGTTAGATGTTAAGGGCTTACTCGTTGAAATCTCCAACCACATCTAAGTCAAGCCTTGTAGGTTGATTTAAGGTGCTTGCTTGTGTTGTATAAAAAATGTTCAGATTTGAGAGTCCCAAAGCTATATAGATTACTTATATAAGCATTGATTAGCTTTGGGTTTCCTACGCTAATTGCGAATAGATTAGTGATAAATTCATTTCTACTAGCTGATAAAATTTGTGGGTGAGTGTTAAAGTTTTTAGTTTAGTAAAAATTGTTTCTTATTCTTCGATTCCAACACGCATAGCATGTCACGAATCCAATCATGGTAGTTGTTGGCTATTAGAGGAGGTGCAACAAGAACAAAGGATGAATTCTCGCTGGGATGAAGGAATAAGGGATTTGAAAGATTTGTCAAATGATCAGGGCTCAGAGACATATCGATATGTGAATTTGTCATGGTTGATAAAAAAGAATAGAAAAAATTTGAGAAGAAAAGAGAAATTCTGTGAGCGGAAGCGCCTTCAATGAATCAGAGCTCTATGAGAGCTCTAATACCATCATAGGTATCCCAATGGTGAACATAGAAAGTTTTTTACAAAGAGAAAGGTGAATTTAATTTTCTCTGTATTGATCAACTCAAATATTACAGAAGAGTTTATCAAGCTTATATACAAAACTGATAAAAGAAAGCCTAACTAACTTCTCAGTCTAACAAAAAAGGGTTCTAACAATAAGTTGATGGTGTACAGCAATAAAAACAATTGAGGCCCAATACAGAACAACAATATATAATTGAGGCCCAATATCATAATAATGTGGGGCAAAATGGCTTGAGAAAAATTCAGGAATATTATGCAATACTTGCTACATGAAAGACTCACTAAATTCAGGTGTTAATTGCATCTTCGTGTCACGCACCACATATCGTCGTTGTTGTCTAGATGGAGGAAAATCAAAGTGTTGGCTCTAAAAAAATTAGAGTAGCAGACACTGAAACAGTATGAGATATCAAATATCGATATCCCCTTTCTATTGGCTCTGGATATGTTCAATACCAAGTGCTGTCGATTGAAGACAGTGATGATGTCCAAACTATGTTTCATGTATTATCTCAATATCCCAATCTTGGAGTTATTGAGATATATGTTGAGACTGTCAATGCAGAAGTAGCTGAACTGACAAATGTTCCAGTTGCTCACACTCTTTTCGGTCTACATTCCACGTACCAGAAAAATCATTAGTAGATACAACAAAGCTACTCAACAATACATGACGATGTTGATGGTGATGATGCTAATCTAAAACTAACTGGTGTTCATGCGAAATAATGAAGATTCTAATCACAATGATGGGGATTCTATTCCAACAAATGTTGTAAGTGGTCACCTTCCTAATTACGAGCCACCACATGCATATTTAAGTTTTAAGCTTAATAAATTAAATATTATTATAAATAAATATTTTAAAATGAAAAAATGATATTTTTAAACATAAAAATTGAAAATTATAAATTATAAATTAAAAAAATAAAATAACAACTCAACGAATAATTTGGGTGAGAAATAGTATAGGTGAGAAATTTAAAAAAATTATTTTTGGGAAAATTAAGAAAAATGAAATAAAAAAATATTATAGGTGAAAAATCAGTCTCCAGAAATTAATTTCTCACTTCCATCCAAGATATATATATATATATATATATATATATATATATATATATATAATAAGATGAGAAATTAATTTGGTGGAACTGATTTGTCATCATTAAAAAGAAATAAAAAATATACTTTCACTTTGAGAAATTGATTTTGTTAAAATTAATTTCTCAACCATAAAAAAAATAAAGCATTTTAAAAAATAAAACTAAAAGTATAGTAATTTGAAAAATAATGTAGGAGAGTAGATTATTGATGTAAAAAATGTCTATACGAGTGAGTGTGGTTGAAAGTAAAAATTCAAAGAGTAAAACAAAAAAAAAGAAAAGAAAAGAAGATTGGTGACAAGACGAGAAAAAAGGCTGAAAGGTGGGGTATTGGGTGGGAGTGACTGAACTCCATTTTTCATTTCAAATACACTTTATGGCAGCCTTATACTCTCTCAATTCCTTCTTCTCTTCTCCAATGCAATGCAACAATTTATTTTCCTCTAAGAAATAATACATATGTATATTCTAATTTTAGTACATAGTGATTTAAGAAAATATATAAAAAAAATAAAAAAAAATAAAAATGCATATAATAATTTTTTTAAAAAAAAAGTTGAGTAATAAAATTATTAGAGTAAAAAGTAACAGTACAAGAATTATTACTTATTCCCTATACTTCCTTTCACACTAACAAACACACACTACTCATATGTGGGTCATCCACCTGTCATGCCCCCATATTCCTACTCTACCCCATATTCCCACTTAGATTAGGTTTTTATTTCTTGACATGATAAAACATTACAATTAATTCAATATTTATTTTTATACCTTCATATATTTCCAAATGCTCCCCATATTGTACATGCATATGTCCACTACTCCAACAAAAAGTGCACACTAAAACAAAAATGAACTCCTTTTTTTTATTACTTAGTATAGCGGGGTTAATGTGTCTAGTTTAAAAAATTATTTTAATATTTTTGCAAACTTTTAATTGTACCTTTGGATTTTAGATAATGTTAATGCAAGATTGTCAAGTGGGAGTAACTGTCATATTTTGTGTTTAATTTTATGTTGAGATAAAATAAACATAAATGTATTTCAAGATAATAAAGAAAAACTAAACATTTTGAAATCAAATTATAAGTGTAATTAGTGGCGGAACTAGTCATAATTTTGTGAAGAAGCCAAATGTTTTGTTCGTTCAAAATACTTGTGTCACAATTTAGTTTTAAAAATATTTTTGTCACAAATTTAATTTTTAAAAGATCAAAGAAGATCATAATCATTGAATTTTCAATCTTTTAATTATTAAATCAATGACAAAAGTATCTTTAGACAACTAAAATATAATATTTTTATTACAATTTTAGTTATTAAAAGATTAAAATTCATCAATTTATTCTTCTAAGACTAATTAACATAATGTCATGAGCATCTTCAAAGAATAAAAAGAAAGCCTTTTTTTGAAAAAAAAAACAATACGGAGGGTAGGGAGAGGGGAGATAAATTACATTTTTTTTTGAATGAAAGTAAATGAATTATATATAAGTAACAAAAAAAATTAAATTTTTTTTGGAGGGCCAAAGCTCCCTCATTCAACAAAGACACGCCATCCTTGCTAGGCATGGCAATGGGGCGGGGCCAGGGAGTACTCCTCCGCTCCCCGCGACATGATGTTTTCTCCAACATCTCCATTTCGTGAGGATCCCCGCAGATATTTAAAAATTTAAAAAAAATTCTAAAAGGTATAAAAACTTGAATCATAAGTAATAAAAGAAAGAATCAATGTAAGAGCAAGAACAAATGATGCAAGAGCATATAACAATAATGAGCATGATGAGCAAGAACGACATACAAGAACAAACGAATGAATAACACAACAATTGATGTAAGTAGGGACAAGAACTAAGAGCAAGGATAATAATAAATAAATATTAATCATATTATTTTGTTATGTAATTTACTACATTAACCCTTTAATTATATGTATATTTATTATATTAATTATATTAAAGTAGAGTATTTGTGTAATTATATATATATATATATATATATATATATATATATATATATATATATATATATATATATATTAAGGAATGCAGGGACTCCACAGGACAGGGAGCATGGTCGCTGTCCCTATCCCCAAATCTGTTGCGGGAGAACTTTTGTCCCCGTCTCCATCCCCACGATAAAAAATTCCCCAACCACGGGACCTCAAATGAGTTAGTCTCCGTGGGAATTCTCAAATCTAGGTGGTGATTGCCATGTCTAATCCCTATGTGTAACTGAGATCTGATCCTCTTCAACTGCTGGACGATTCAAGAGCCATGAGAAAGAATTTGAACTATTTATTATTTTCTCTTTTTACTCTATTACCTTGTAAAAATATAATTAATCGTTTAGATGTTTAGATGAAGTTCTTAAAGTGTTGGAGAGAACAAATACAAAAGAAAATATGTTTATTCCGAAGCTGTGGTTCAGGATTGTAGCTTAATGTAGGAGTACTAGTATAAAGTCACATGAAAGTACAAATGGTCATACTAGGTTTTGTCCACAATGGCATTGTCAATCCGGAGTTGAAGAAGGTCCAAATTAAATTTTAGATAATATGTCCTACCAAAAATTTGGGTAATATGTTTTCTCCTATGCGTGTCTTGTAATAGGTTAAGAAAAAGAAAAAAAAAACGAATAGTTTTTTATTTTAAAAAAAAGGAACTTATTCATTATATTGAATAGATAATACTAATTTAGAATCTAATTTTATAATAAAAATTATTATTTTAAATATTCTAGATTTATATTTGTGATGCATAAGATAAAAAAAAAAAAAAAACTCTTGAGATAAAACAAGTATCAGTAGTATAACTTAAAAACTGTATGATAAGCGATGCAATAAACAAGATAAAAAAAACCTTCTTTAATTTTTTTTTGGTCAACAATCTATAACCTCATATCATTTTTTTTGGCATCTCTTTGTTAATTTTGGATCTCAATTTTTCTAGTCAGTGTATCTCAATTTTTTTTGGTCTGTAGTGGACCTAAAGTGTTTTTGTATAAAACAATGGTCCTCCGTTTTTGGCGAGAGAACTTTACCACACAGCCCACAACAATAGCCCAAAAGTGTAGTTGCCTTAATTGAGAGTGTTCGAAGGAGGATGAGATTAACACCATCTCTATTGGAAGTGACACCGTCCTTTTTATATATAAGAATCATAAATTTATATACTAAAAAGAATGGTGTCACTCCCAATAAGAATGGTGCTAATCTCATCCACCGTGTTCGAATTGTCACAATCTCACTTGAGAATGACATTACATTTTTTTTATTTTTAGATGGTCCCGTCCATAAAATAATATGTCAAAAAATGACATCAACCTTCAAAACACTGTAATATATCAAATGGAACTGTCTGAAAATTCAAAAAAAAGATCTATGTCAATCTTAAATGGGATAGTGTCGAACCCAACACTTATTACTCGATATTGATAAACCCTAAAATCCCTATTTCACTATTGGTTCAGGCCCAACTGCAACCAGGTGGAAGCAAAAATAAAAGGGTGAAAATACAAAACGTCCTTCTTTGTATGGGTGTTGAGATTATCACCATTCTACTTGAGATTGAAACATTACGTTCAGAGAGGCTATTTTCTTGATAGAATTGTCTGAAAGTTAAAAAGTAATATCACTCTCAAGTAGTTTGATAGCTATCCCGATGCCCTAATTGCAAACAACCAATCCGAAAAGCCCAAAAAGACAATAAACTCTAACAAAACAAAGTCCCAAAATAAAAAGTAACTAAAAAATTTAAGGAAACCCAAAACACAAAGGTGTGTTAGAATTCTTACCACCTCATTTGAGAATAACAAAATGTTTTTGACAATCTCAAGTGTATGATTGTAGACAGTGAATGTGAAATATAAAGGTAAATTACATATTTTTTTATTCACTTAAACACCCTCTGAACTTTTATTTTTGACAAATTTAAATCTCTCGTAGTTTCATTTCTTTTAGATATATTATAGTAGTAATTGTGTTTTCTATAAACTATCCATGGTAAAGAATTTCTCTCAACTTCCTAGCTTTTTATTCTCACTAGTTAATACAAAATTGTTTAGTGTATCATCACGGTTTATTGATACATCTTACATTCTTTTTATATATGTCAAAAAAATTTTAATTTTTGTTACGACAGCATGTATAATATACCAATAAACAATAATGATATACAAAAATTACCCTGTAAACATTCAATTGAAGTACAAGGACAGCCTTCAATTTAAGAAGTTGATTAGTACATAATAATCATAGATTCATAGTGAGAAAATCTAGTACAAAAAGCTAGCAAATGAATACCAAAACCTCATCTGCAGTAGTAACAAGTAATACTACTAAATAATTGAAATCCCATCAGATTATTTTATAGCCCTTCTTCAAAGTCACATACAAATTATATAACAAAAAAAAAAGGCATACAAATTTAAAAAACAAAAGGTTAATAACTACTTATTGAAATTTTTTTTTTACAAAATTCATCATTAAATTGAAACTGCTTATCACATAAATCATATTTATAAAATTTCACATCATTCTAAAATCAATTAACACTAACCGGTGCACGAGATACTAAAATATAGAGATCAAACTAAATAATAAATACTAAAACGTAAATGTTAATAAATATAAATACTAAAAATAAATTAAATTGTTAATTTAACCAAAATACAACTTCACTTGTTAGCTCTTTCGTTTTCCATTTGCCCTTAGTTTTGGGGTGATGGTACATAAGGATCCAAAATGCATTCAATGAATACAGATTCAGGCATTCAGCTACCACTACCACATAATAACCCCCAAGTTGGCAATGAAACAAGTGATAGTAGTAATATCCAATTCCTCATCACTCCATACACTTCAACTCTAAATCTCTAATCAACAACCACACGTTTTTTTAACACACCACAATTATATTAGTCAATCTACTGTGCTGAGGAACCCAATCAGTGTGATTAATTAGGAATTAGAAACAAAAAAAAACAAAAACAAGACACTAATCTCAATTACTTTTATATATTCTCAACACAATGTGAGTAAAAAAATGGTTTTTTTAGCATTTTCTGTTCTAACTCCTTATCCATAATGATCAATTTGGACACTTGCATCTCTATTGATCCATTTGAGTCATTATCAAAATGTAAACCACGTGGTCTTTGCAAAAACCCCATAGACCTCGATCTGTTTAGCCTCCTCACTGTCGTTTTGCCATTTCTAATTCCAAATCCGAATCCCATTCTATTCGGGTGAATACTCTTATCCGGATCCAAACCAGAACCAATGGATCTGGACCTCACCGCTCGATGATTCGAGGGTTCATTCTCACATTCTACACCCGACACACTGGATACTTTCCCGTTCCTTCTTCTGCTTCCACCCTTAACAACCCTCAAAACTTCTTCACTCCTGTCCCAATCGTTCCCTAACGATTTCCCACGCGCTACCACGCGCATCCTCAGGCTGCTCCATACTCGCGGCGCGTGAAACCTCTTCTTCACTATCTTAAGGCACTCCACCACCTCCGCCATCGACGGCCGCTTCTCCGCGGTGGACCTCACGCACCTCGCGGCAAGGATCGCAAGCTGCCAGATCGCCGCCTTATCCGGCGGCGCACTGATCCGCGGGTCAAATATCCTGTCAACCTCGCCGCGCCGTATCAACGGAACCGCCCAGTCCAACACCGACGGCGGACTGTAGTTAACATCGATGGCGTTCCTCCCGCTGAGAATCTCGAGGAGCAAGATCCCGAAGCTGAAGACATCGCTCTTGGCGCTGAGATTCTCCGGCGCAAGATAGCAAGGATCAAGGTACCCTAACGTCCCCGCCGGTGGCGTGCACTTGACGCGAATGTCCTCCACGTGTCCCCTCAGCGCGAGGCCGAAATCGCCGAGACGCGCATTCCAACGGTGATCGATGAGAACGTTGGAGGATTTGATGTCGCGGTGAATAACCGGAGGGTCCGCGGAGTGTAAGTTCCGAACTGCTTTCGCTACTTGGAGAGCGAACCGGATACGCCCGGTCCAACCGGGCGGTCGAACCGCGTCCGAGTGAAACAGTTCATAAAGCGAACCGTTTGGCATGTATTCAACGACAATGAGTTTAGTGTTATTATGTGTACAAAAGCCTATAAGGTTAACCAAGCGATGTGGGCTTCTCACCTGGGAGAGAATCTCGATTTCGTTATCAAAGGCATTTTGGTGGCTCGTCGAGGAAGATTGCTTGGTTTTCTTGATGGCAGCGATGAGGTTGCCGCCGTCAAGAGTGGCCTTGTAGACACTGCCGTGGCTTCCTTTGCCTAGAAAGCTATCGGCAGAGAAGCCGTTCGTGGCGGCAAGGAGTTCCGAGTACGTGAACTCCCTTACCCTTGCAGGTGAGGGAGTTCTATGGGCTTTTGATGGGTTGATGGGCTTCTTCTTGAGGTCCCAATAATAGCGGTCGCATGTGGCTATTGCGGACTCGTTATTACAAGAGAGGTAGCCCATTGTGGTTTGTTCACTTCAGCTCAGAATTATGGTGGTGGGTAGGAGTGAGTGCCATAAGACATTACTGTGAACAGATGGATTTTAAGAGTGATGGGGATATGGGTGTTTGGTTTTAAAAGTGAGTAAATGGTTCACAGCTTTGGAGGTCCATGTGAAGTTGTGAATGTGAAAATATTCACACAATGTGTGTGCCATCTTCTCCATATGAATTTTTTAATTAAAACAAAGTAATTGGATTGCAACAAATTATTTTAATAAACGGTAGAACGTGATTCATTTGTGCATAATATACCGGATTCATTTGGTTTGATTTAGATTTTAATAAAATGATAAATGAAAAACATACAAACTGAAACAAAAATTAATGAATGAAATTATTAATATACAGAAACGTAGTTCATTTGTGCATAATATATAGGATTCATTTTTTTTAATATGTTTTTTTTGGTAGGCTAAACAGGTTAGTCGCAGCCCGCCAATTCAATCAAAAAATGAATTAGGTCAGAAAAGTCCGTCTGTATAGTCATGATGGGCTGCTCTCTCGAACCGTTTTTTTGCAAGCCAAATGGGTAGCGGGCTAAACAGTACAGCTGACCCATTTTGTTATTGAGTATCTCAAAAACACTTGTGAATTAAGATTACTATTATTAAAGAATTAATTATAAGTACACTTTTTTATCTTTGAAAAAAAATTATACTTTTCAATATTTGATTATATTTAGTTCTTTAAAAAGTATTATTAAAATATTTGTTAGTATTTTTCAGAAGTTTATGACAAATAAAGTCTTTTATGAAAAAGAAAAAAAATGTAAAATTTTGCTGCCATTTATTATTTATAAATTTCTTTGAAGGGTTGTCATTTGTTATTTGATATGAAAATAAGAATTATGTAGAATCGGAGCTTTGGATGCTTTTTGTATACATAATTGAAAATGAAATATGCGTTTTAGTATTTAATGTTATGCAAGATGCATGCAGACGCGTGCAAAAACTCTTGCTTGTGCTAATTTTTCTCTCTATATTTTCTTTAACAAATAAATTAAAAAAATAATAAATAAATGAAATAAATATCAGTTGAATCCGAATGTTCCGGGCTTCATTGCTTATCAATCATGAATCCCATGCATTGTCCTATTAACAAGGGAAAATTGCTTTATATAAGAAATTAGTATACAAGTATAAAATTGATAATGTGGGTTGAATTTGATGATGACAAGAATGAAATTAATTATATGCAAAACCACAAATTGGCATTTTAGTATATTTTATATCTCTCCATTAACTTTGTTGAATACCTTTTCTCGAAGTTGAAATCACAAGAATATGATTTTCTTATTGCATTATTGACTGTGTAGGGACATCTCAATCAATCAGTCTACTTACTTACACGGGTAAACTGTTGAATTAGGATATATGGTACAACTTAATAGGACAAATTCCGAATTTGATTAATCATACCTCTTTAGTTGGATTTTTTTTATTTTTTATAAGAATTAGGAGAAATATTACTCTTGCAATTTTGATGGATTAAGTATTGTAGACAGAAGATCGTTCCATAATGAATTATGTATTGTAGTTCCCCCTTTTTTCTGCGCAGAGGAGGGGAAAAAGAAAAAAAACTACTAAAAATTTACTTTTTCTTTGCTATTTTCTAGCCTAAAACAAAGGAGAGAAAACATTGTTTTATGCTCATTCTCTCCTCCCTCCTTTTCTGTCTTCTTATTTTCACCCAAAACAAACAAGGAATAAATGTTACTTAAATGGGCGTGATGAGGAACTGGACGTGTTTGAGAAAAAAAAAAATCACACATTTTTTTATATTAATAAAATCACACATTATCTATACTAAGAATCAGTAATACAATTAAAGTTGTGTTTGGAAAACAGGCTGAAATCTCTAGGCTTTTGACTGTGAAGCTGGTTGAAGGCTGTGAGATTATAACTGCGAGATTGATTTATTGGTCAGAATTGTTTAGTAAAATAGGCTATGTAATAAGCTAAAATATGTTAAATGACCAAAAGGGACAATAGTGGTGAGTATTTTGTGATTTTTAAAAATAAATAAGGGTAATTTTGGAAGTGAAATATTAAAAGCTTATCCTTGGAAGCCAAAAGCCTCTTGAAAGTGCTTTGCAAAAGTTAGTTACAAAAGCCACAATCACGTAGTCAAAAGCCTTATTTTTATAATTACCAAATGACGACAAAGCTTTTTGAAGGTCAAAATCCCCTAAAAAAGCTTTTCCAAACATAGCCTAGTCTATAATAATACTTCTTTCGATTTCATTTATAAGTAACTTTGCTTGATTTCAAATATACACATAAATAAATTAACTTTCGATCGCTAATGGTAAGATTTCATTTTTTAAAATAAGTTTTCATAAGTTCCAATGAAGAGAGAGATTATTCTCTTTAAAATGATATATAGGGTAGTTTAGAAAATAAATTTAACCTTTTTATGAGATTAAAAAATATTGAATAAAGTCAATTAATTGTTTTAGTAGGTGTGTTTAAGTCTAATTTGCTTATATATGAAACAGGCTGGAGTAATAACTAGTGTAACATTGCTGGATTGATTCATAAATCCAATATATTATCTGGCTCATTAATTAGTTTAGAAGTTATTATCGAATGTATTTGCTTTCTTAAGATTAATTGTTATCTCTTAATTTTTATATTGTTTTTTTCTTTGTCGTAATGATTTGGCTTTGTTAATCCTTGACCTACCTTCATGACTTCTTTATATTATATCTTGAGTATTTTTTATACTGTTCGGTAGTAATAATATGCTTTTTTAAAGAAAAACTAGTGTAGCATGGCCATTGCAATGCACAGTCTATAGTTTTTCCTTTAATATTTGTAAAATTTGTATCTAGTTATTATTTGTTATAAGCATTTACCTGATTTTCCCAAGAAGAAGAATTTGTAATGAGATGAGAAGAGAGTAACATTGAAAATAAATTGTAATTATTTTTATTGTTTCAGCGTTTATTATACAAATTATAAGTTTTTTTTGGACAAAACAAAAATGCAAAGTAAAAGACTGTTTGATTTGCATTTTTATTTTCTGTTTTTATTTTTTGTTTTTGTTTTCTGAAATTTTACAAAAGAAAAACTGAAAACAGAAAACAGGAAACAAACTGAAAACACGAAATGAAAACAAAAAATAAAAATGCAAACCAAACGGTCCGAAAATCATTCATGCGTTTGATATTACATTCTCTATCTATGTTTATATTGTTGGGCCGAACCCATTGTTTTGTTTTTTTATCTCTTCCCCAACATTTTTTGTTCACATGGGCTTGGGCTGAATTTATTTTTCACTTATTTATACAACTTGCATTGCTAATTGCGAGTGCAAGTAACACTGAGTTTGGTTTTATTTGTAAGTTGCGTACGGAATATAGTTAATGATGCTTCAGCTTTCAATCATCATTATTAATTAACAGCTCACTTATACCTATATACTCCTACTTCATTAACCTCTTCATCCCTTCATAATTATGTCTTCTCCTTCTAGCTTACACATATACTTAGATAATCAAAATAAAAAACATCATTGAAGATGATGAGTATGAAAGTTTTACATCCATTAAAAATTTGATTGTGAAGTGAAATATAACATGTGTGAATGTGACAAACCTCTTCCTTTGTTTTTTTTTTGTTTTTTTTATAAACATAAAGAATTCATAAAAGGAGCACAAAGGATGTTAAACCCATATACAAGGTGCAAGAGGGACAGATCCAAAAGAGAGAATGAAAGAAGAAAATTAGACAAACATATGCTTAATGCTCTCTCTTTGAATTGAAGTAGGTTCAAATCTCATTCTTAAATAGTATTATTGTTCGACCCCTCATGATCTAGTACTATTGGAAATAAGTTCCAAGGGTGCAGTTTTAATCCCTATTAAACTAGTTCTCATATCGTCAATTAATTTTGTGATGAAATCTTAAAAAATAGGTATCTAAAAATGTGATTGTTTGATAGAACATGGCTTAAAAAGATAATATAAGATATATGACAAATTTTCTCATACCGGGTCAATCAATTTAGTTCTTGAATTAATTCTTATTATTTTTTAGACTAAATTAATCGAATTGTTAATTTCAGAGATTAAAACATTTTTTTTTTATTTTAAGAATTAAAATGATCAATATAATCATACTTATTTTATTAATTTAGAGACTTCACTAATATATTACTCATCATAATCAAAATATGTGTTCTTAATAATTGAAATCAAAATGTTTGGAAAGAGCATCTCTTTTATGAATATCCAGCAGAACGGTCTGCATAAATTGGGATGTAAGCCATAATTATTTTTTTTATAGGAAAATAGTATAACCGAGGATTTAACTCCATACTTACATATGTATGTCATTATGTATTCACCAACTGAACTGTGACATATTACTAATTTTAATTTATAGTTTTAATAAAAAATCTAGCTATTTGCTCCACTAATTTTGATTAAACAATAGGGAAAAAAATGATGAACCGTATTTTTTGGGTTGGGTGATTTTAAGGTGGAGGCAAAAAAAAATAATAAATTTGAGATTACGTGATCACTTCACCAAAAATAGAAAATATGTGATATTTTTAAAAATAATAGATTTTTAACAAAATATTTCATACTTTCTAAAAATATCTCATAATTTCTATTTTTAATAAAGTGACCACGTGATTCCCAATTTTTTTTATCCCACCTTAAAATTATCCTGATTGGTTTACAAAAATTGACATAGCCTTTCAATTAAAGGTTACCTTATTATAATACAATGCAATGTAGAAACAATTATATTATATATTGATCAGGTGTACTTTTTCTGCTTTTGTAACATTCTTATTATACAAAAGTTCTCCTTGAGCAGTGCTAGAGAATACAATAATGCTACATCCAGTGCTTTCATTTATGTTTTCTTTATTTTTTCTTTTTCATTTTTATTGTTCCAAGTTTCACGTTAAAGTTCCTAAAACAACCTAATGTATTAGCCAACTGCATATCTATCACTACTACTATACATTAAGAAAAGGAAAAGAAAAACCTATGCAAATTAAAGAAAGGCCTAAACTATACTTAATGAATAATGATATCCCCGGCAATTGGGGATTATTTTAGGCTTTTAGCAAACATTACAAAGCCTAAAAGTTTCTATTTATAAGTAAAATTATGGATTTGAGTCGATAAGTTATTACTTAAAGTAAAGTTATGTAATTTTTTGTCACCAAACTGTGGGATACAAATCCTCTAATATGTTAGAGAGAACTAACACCTTTTAATGATAACTGGACCATTAATTTATTTATGTATGTCGATTGAAAAAAATTTCTTAAACAACTCAAATTCATTGTACAACTTCTAGACCATCGAATAGCTGGAGAGGATATGAGAACAACATGGTGGGTGCAAAGCCCAATATAATTAGTAGACAATTAAGGGCATGTTTGTTTAGAATTTTTATTTGGTCAAAAACCAAAGCTAAAAATATTTACATCCATTGAATCATCTCGCTTTTTGTGCATCAATAAGATCAATCATTAATTTCTACATCGATTTGTGTGTTTTTAACTTCTCATTCTATTAAAATTAAAATCAAATGAGCCCTACGTCCTTTAAACATAATCTTTACATATGTTGGAATCTAGGGTGAGAGCTACCTTATATAATGAGGGGCCTCGATTCTCATTGCAGAACAAATTATTAATATGTATATATAATTTCTTAAAATATAAATAAAAATTAATAACACTCTAAGCAACTTACCTCCACAAAATTTTGATCTATTTAATCTCTTATATTTGACTCCCAAAAGTTTTGAGTCAACTTTGCCCCTCTTTCAATCCCAACCCTATATATGACAAACTACTTAGTTGGAAGAGATAACGTCTACTTCCATAATCTTAATGTCTTAAAAGGATTAATTTTGGACAATTCGGATTAAAAATAGTCTTGGTGTAAAAATAAAAAATAAAAATCATGGCATCAAATTCCCACAAATACACTTTACAAGTCAACTTATTCTAATGAATCATTTTTTTCTTAATCTTAATTAGGCATTAAATCAAACAATCTTTTCCGACCCTAATTAATTTTCCTAGGAATCTATGGCACTAAGCAAAGCTAAATTCAAAAAGGCATAAAAGTATTCTCAAGGCAGAAAAAAATTTCTTAGCATCCACTATGAAGGATATATTTAAAGTATCATGAAACCATTGGTGTAAAATTTCATTGAATTTTTGTGTTTGTGTTGACCTAACTGTCAAGATTTGTCTGGTAATGTTTTAATTTCAAAAATGAAATTGAGGGCCCACCACAAAGCGCGTTCAGATATTGCCTATAAAGTTCTAGCAAACTTGCAAAACGCTCTTCCATGGACTTTTTGGGATGCAACAAGGACAAGTCACTATCATCACTTTAAAAAAATCTTGTGTCTCTTACCCTCACCTCAATCTCATTCACATTAAATTAAAATCTTGAAAATAAAAAAATAAAATGCCAAGGGTCCTTTGCTTCTCTAATTTTCCCCTTAAGTGGAGTGAATTTGAGGTTTAGATTTCTTATGGTTTAAAATAAATATGGTATACAGCATTATGGGTTGGGTTGATTTGAGGTTAAAATAATTGGAACAGATTAAAATGATTTGTGTCAATTTAATTTAGTTTTGTGTAAAAAAAAATTTAAAAATCAAACTAAATTAATCTAATTAAGAACGGGTTAATTTGGCTAGGATGATTGGTTATCTAATTAAAAAACCTTAAAATTAATTGATCTTTTTGAATTATATGAAACATCCAACATATATTGATATTTTGGTTGGCAAAGGATCTGAGTGAGAGGCTGGAAGAGACTTTGCGAAAGGAAGGGGTATATATAAATTTTTAAGAAAATAAAAATTGATGTCATAAGGCCTACCAAGTAAGGTATTGAGTTATAGAGTTATTGGTAAGAGTAAAAATGGATCAAGTGACTTGCCAGGGGTATATGGTTTGGCCCGTATAAGATCTGGCTTGACCTGACCCTATAAGGCCTGACCTTTTTATTATTTGAGTTAAGTCTAGGTTGAAAAAAAATCTTATTAACATGTTGGATTAGCCTGTTAAAAATTAATGATATATAAAAAAAATAAATATATAAAAAAAATAAAACACCCAGCACAATTAAATAAAAAAAGAAAAGTACATTACATTTACATATCAAAAACAAAAAAGAAATTAAGTTTATTTTTAAATTCTCATTCTCATCTTAGTCATCTACGCTATAAGTCTTTAACGTTGAGTTGCTGAACCTAGCCTCCTTCAGAATCAGAGTTGACTTGTTGCTGCTAGCCGTTGCACCTCCTCTTTATCACCGTTGTCTGTTGACCATCGCTTCCTCTTCATCACTGTCGACAATTGCTTCCTCTGCATCATCGTCGACCATCGCGACCTCTTTCCATCGCCTCCTTCTTGCGGTCTGTTCTTTCCCTGATCGTCGGTTCGCCGCCATAGGTTCATTCTAGTCTCTTCACTGTGTCTTGTTCTTGGGCTGTTCAAAATTTTTGCTTTGTTTTAGCTTATATATTTATCAGAATTAAATTGCCACGTTTAAATTACTTGGTCAAAATTCATTGATTTTTAATTGCTTGTTAATAGAGGATTTGTGCTGCTATTTTGAATCATCATTCAGCACATTATTATAAATAAATATAATACTATATAGAGTAGGTTATTATTGATTTTGATATTGTAAATGTTAACTGAAATGGAGATGTTTATCTGTTTATATTGTAAATCTGCACATATGTTTATCATTTTATATGTTTATTTGAAAACATTATGAAAATGTTGTCTTTGTTTTGACTTATATATTGTCTCATTTCTAGTATTTATATTATTACGATGGCGGTTGAATTTATCTCTTGTTCTAATTGCAATTTTTTCTTTTTGTTTATGTTAGATGAACATGGATGGACCTCCTTAAAGAATTGATGTTTTGGTTGGAGTTTTGAATGGATTTATATAATTTCAGGATTTGAGGACTTGATTATTTGGTTAGAGTTTTGAACAGATTTATATATTTTGAATGGAGCTACTATTGTAGTTATTGGTAGTCTCAATTGTCATATTTTACTTGTTTAAATTTAAATGGAGTTGTTAATGTTGTTATTAATTTCTTTTTTGGCATTGTGGCATGTGCATTATTGTATTTTGAATGGATCTATTTATCTTTTTCAAGATTTGATTATCTTTTTTACTGTGGATTATTGTTTGTTTGGTCTTTTTTAAGAGTTAGAATTTGATGGCCTGTTAACCTATTATATGACTTGTGAATAAAGAGGTATAGGCTTTCAGGCTAAATAGGCCTATAAAAAAGTCAGACCGAGCCTTAATATTTGGCCTTTGACAGTATAGACTAGACTTGGGCTCAAAGATTATAATACAGGCCTGTTTGTTTAGCGCCTGGCTTTGGCCTGACCCATTCTCACCCCTAGTCATTGGGTTTGTAATCTCATAACTCAATATTCGAACCGATGGAGGTTGGATTTCAATGGTTTGTTCAGGCTAGATTTGATGATGGTTGTGTTAGGTTGTTTTTCGGGTTGGGTTAGTTTGTCAGGTTGAACCGATCCAATGAATACCCCTAATGATACATGATTATCTTTTACCAGTAAGGAATCATAGAATTCACCGTTGAAAATTAATATTTTCAAGGTATATAGATTATCAAAGTGAGTTTTATCTCCAAGTAAAACAAATTTAATACACACAACTAAAAATCAAATGCCTTGTAGCATATTTAAGAGTATGTTTGAGTACCTATTGAAATTTCTTATAATTTGTAATTATAGATTTCAATGCTCTCAACATAAAAAAAAGTATTTTTAAACAATTTGCTCTAAAAGCTTAACTATTTATCAATTGTGTGATATTTTGTATTGCAATGAAAACTTAAACCTAAATTTCAATGCAAACCATCAAACTCTGCAACACTAGTACACCCAAAAAAACAAAACCTCTTCAACACTTAACTCAGTCCTAGGGTACGCATGAATTACATTTTAAATTTTAATCGAACACTTATATAAAAATAATTATAAAATTTAATTGAATAAACTAAAAAACAATTTATTGAAAAATACATATTGCCCTATTGTTTCCTTCTTCTTCTTTTTTTAGAAAATATTATATATTATTTTCTTAAGTTACATATAAACTCTCACATAACCCGCTTAGAAAATGAGATATGATTAATCATACATATCTAACTTAGCAAAAGTTTATTTAAGAAGCAGGTTTACCTCATTCAAGATCAGGATATACTACTAATTTCAGTGAAGATTTATAGTAAAATTTACGAATCGTCAACTAACAAGAACTAAATTTAGCAAGATAAAACTCAAAACTGGTTATGGACCTAAACACACACCATCCAGACCACCCCATTAGAATTAATCATGCATATTATTAGAGAATTCTTCCTCAAACTGAATTGAGTATATTTTAACAATTTGTATAACCTAAACTCAAAATTTCCTTGAATTTGGAGGAGAAAATGGAAAAGGGAAAAAGGAGTCTTAAACATTTTGAACTGATTCATTAACCATTGTTCTGTACACTGTATCTAGACAAAACTTCATAAAGAAAAAACCTCAAAGGAAAACAAAACCCATAATTTTTCCTTTGTTTTCTTGTGTGTTCATTCAATATTCATCATAACTTACAAAACCCTCTTCTTTTCTAATCAAAACCTTATTAAAATTATTTCAACTAGAAACCTCTTCCAAAAGCTTGTACCTTCTAACCTTATTCCTAAGGACATGTTTGGTAGGACCATTATTTTTGTTTGCAAAATCCTCTGACCTTGTCCTTCTCAGCTTCTCTTCCAAAGCAGCGTTTGTGATAATTCTCTTCCTGGTTGAAACCAAAACCGAAGGTGAAGTTGAAGATGATGGTGATCTTGCTTCCGGTGATTTCGGTTTCTTGATGGGTTTATTCTGAATTTGGAGATTATTATGAACACGCCCCTTTCTGTTTCCTGTTTTCTGAGAATTGTTACTGTTGTTGTTATTGTTGTTGTCGTTGTTTCTGATTTTCTTGCTTTTGGTCTCATCATGGGTGTTTCTGTTGTGAGATGATGAGGAATTTGAAGAGTTTTGTGATTTCTCTTTTGGATCCTCTTTTTTACTCAAACACCAATTGCAGGTTCCTAAGGACTCTGCTTTTGGGTAGAGGTTGCTGCAATATCTGCCAAATTCAACAAACATTAATTAATTAAGTGATTCAAGAAAACAATTAACCAAATCCAATTGGATAATAGTTTTGAAATTTTAAGTTTTAATTGAGTTTCTTGCTCCACATCACACAATAATACCGTAATTTCAACTAAAACCATATCAGATCGTGATTGCAATCAATATTATTGACCATAGCTAATCACAACTATTGTGGTTTGCAATTATCTCAATCAATTGCAATTAACATGACGCTACATGCTACAACTGTAATTTGAAACCTTTATTATGATTATAGAGTACACCGCTATTGATTGATCGGAAAGTTGAGTGTGATTTTCGTTAAAAAAAAAGGTGCTAGAGAGGAAGAAGGGGATTGAAAATTGAAACTGGTGAGTTTAGGATACAACAGAAAAAAGGGAATTTTTTTATTTTTTTGTTTTTGTTTTGTTTATATATAGAAAGATATATAAAAATACCTGTGTTGAGATCTGAATTGACAAACTGAGCATTGAAAAAGCTGATCAGAGAAGCCAATATCCCCACACATGCAACACTCTGTGTTGGGTTGTTCTGCAGACTCACTTCCTTTGCTTGTCATCTTTTGTTGTATCTGTTGTTTCTCATTTAGAGAGAGAAAGTGGAAACAAGAGAGAGAAAGAGAGAGAGGTGTTATTGATAATAATTGATGAAAAGCTATAAGGCAAAATCATCATTATATATAATAATAAATAAATAAATTAAACATATGGACTAGTTGAGTTTCCGTGTCACCGTGTTTTTTAAGCTTTGTTATATTATTTATAAATACAGGAATTTCGTGTTGATGTAGGAAAAGGTAATTAATTAATTAATTTATAATAGAGGCTACAGATACATGATTCTTTCCAAGCTACCTGCTCTTATAAAATAATAATATAACAATTAAATAACATATTTTCTTTGCTGGAAAAAAATATAGGTTTAATTGCAGTTTTAATTATTTAATCTTATTAATTGTGTGATTTTGATATCCTAATTTATAATTAGGTGATTTTAATCCCTCAACTTTTTCAATTGTAATTTTTGTCCCTTAATTTTGTTTATGATGTGATTTTGATATCCTAATTTATACGATTTTGCTCATTTAATCTATCTTTTATTAAGAAGCTAACAGTTAACACAAATCAAAACAATAAAATAAAGTGTGTAAAAACTCAAAAATCGTGCAATTAAAAAAGTTTCAAATTAAAATGACACAATTAAAAACTTATTATATGGGTTTGACCATGTTAATCATTAGCTTCTTAATGGGAGATGATTAAAAAAAATCAAAATTGCGCAATAAGTTGCACAATTGATAAAGAGTGTGTTTGGTAACACTAGCTTATAGCTTATTTAGGAACTTATAACTTATAGCTTGTAGCTTATTGTTAAATGGAAGTGTTTGGTGACAACAAGCTTATAGCTTTTATAAGCTAACTTTCATAAGCTAAACTTATAGCTTATGAAAAGTAGCTTTCAATAATTGTTTCCTATTTTATCCTCTAATCATTTATTATATGTTTACTCTATCAAATAATTTATTACATGTAATTATTACTTGTCCTTTTAAGTCATTTAATAAATATAAGCTACATAATAAGCTAATTTTACCAAACACATCTACTCAATTATAAGTAACAAGTTATAAGCTATAAGCTACAAGCTATAAAGTAATAAGCTATAAGCTAGTTTTACCAAATAGAGCCAAAGTTAGCAAACTAAAATCACATAATTAATGGTCAAAGAACTACAACTGTACAACAAACTAAATTGAGGGGCCAAAAATGTATTTGTGATTAGGGGTGTTCACGGTGTGAATTCGTTCAGTTTTAAAGAAAAAATTCATCTGATCTGATCTTTGCGGTTTTATCATCTCATCATCCGATCGGTTTTATTTCTAAATAATATCCGAACAAATTTTTTGTGGTTTTGATTGGATCTATTTTTTTATTTTTGTTTAGTTTTTTAAAATATATTCTTATTATAAAAAATAGCAGACATTAATAAAAAAATGTAAATATGATGCATATATTTAGATCAAATTTTGTTGTCTAAATTTTTTATTTAATTATTTATATATAATACATATATATTCGACAAAAACTCAAACAATATTTATATTTGAAAGAAAAAACAAACTATAAAAATAATATTTTGAGCACATCATTTAATCTTTTAAGAGAAAGATGAATAATATAGAAAAATTATAAATCTATATTAGTATAGGCAGTTTGGTTTGGGTTGATTTGGTTTTAATATAAGGAATCGAAATCCGAACCAAACTAATAAAATTATGCGGTTATTTGGGTTTTCGGTTTGTTCGGTTTTCAATTTATTCGGTTATCGGTCTTTTGAATCGGTTTTGGCGATTTAGAATGGGTTGGTTCGGTTATGAACACCCCTATTTGTGATGTCCAATTGATTTATACTCCCTCTGTCTCTAAATGTAAGACCCTCCACAAAATTTTTTTTGTCCCTTTTTATAAGACCCTCTTACAAATTTTGTGCCAAAGTGAAGGTGTTTTTACCCAAATACCCTTAACATTTAATAATACCAAAAAAAGTTAGAATCATTAATTAGGTGGAAAGAGAGTGGAGTTGTGAGTTTCAATAAAATAAAAGGGGTATTTTTGGAAGCTAATACAAAATTTTAGACATAATTAATGAGTTTAATCATACTCCTTAATTCCCGTGTATTTTTTGTAAATGATATTACATTTAGGGACGAATGGAGTATTTATGAAGCACGAATACCATATAATTCTTTATGGGTCTTGCTAGGGCACTTGTTAAGAATTAAGAATACAAAAGTGGAAATGTTTTATTGAGATTTGTAGGATTTCAGTTTTCGAAACAATAAATACCATTAATCCCAATGAAACATTTTCATTTTTATATTTTTAACAAGTGCCCTTAAGGCACTGTTTAGCATTTTCCATTATTTATTATAAGTTATAAATTAGAATAGTAACAATTTTATTTTCTCATTGGCTATCAATCAATAAATAGAATAGTTAATTTGATTTTGATGTATTCAATATACATCCGATGTCATGCGTTTCTAGTTTACAATAATTTGTACTTTATATATTTATATTTTTTTTTCATATAAGTTTATTTAAGGGGTAGACCTACTTCGTTTAGAGTTAGGGCATACCACAACTCTAAAAGAAGAGTTACAATAAAATTGACAGATCATCCATCAATAAGAGATAAATTCAACAAAATAAAACGTTAAATCCCAAACCTAACAAGCCGTGGTCCAAAACACCAATCACTCGGACCAACCCTTATATTTATTCCAAAAAGGAGTGTCAAGGTCATGGTGTTAGAGCCTCTCATGGTCTATTCATAGACTCGTGAGAGAATGGTAGACAAGGATTTCTTATTAATGCCCAAATGGAACATTTGTTAGGCCAAAAAGGGCCAAGTGGAATTAAGAGGAACCTTATCTCAAGCAATGAGCCATCACACTTTATGGTTCCACATTCATAGAAGTGATAGAACTACTACAATTTCTTCCAATTTGCCTCGTTTCAATTTCATGCCCAACAATAAAGGTGTATCATATTCATATTGCCCCTTTATTGTCCTTTATGTACTAAAAGGGGTGTTTAGAAGAAAACATACTTTGAGTTTATTAATATAATTTATGTAATTTATATTGTTATTTTTATTCCATAAATTTATGAAAAAAATCATTGCAGTTGTTCACATCAAGCTTCCGAAGTTAGTTTGTGGAGGAAATATGCCACACAAACCCTAGAAGTCTAACCTTTTAGTAATCATGCCTCCACTCGACAATCAAATGTACCTTTTATTTGGAGGTCTTCATCCATGGCTTTAATTTTGAACATGATTAATGTCATTATGGTTCTCGTGGACGGATTGATAGTTGTTATCGTTGTTTGGATGAAAAAATATATTTGATTGATGTTAATTGATAACTGTTTTTCGTGATAGAGGAGAATCTTGGATCTTATACTTAATGATGGGATCTTGTCAAGTTTGATACGGAAACGACTTGAGCTGAGGTGAAATGAGCTAGTTATAAAAAAAATATAAGTGAAACGCAACAACAATATACTACTTTAAGTTTATTTCAATATGCTTTAACAATTATCCTTATAAATTAAAGAAGTATTTATTACTCATATTGCATTTCTCTCTAATTAGTTATTTTTTATTATTACCATCTTTGAATTGATTTTTGCAACCACTAAACCATGATTTACATAGAGTTAGAATTGATTCTTACCAAAAACAAAAAATTATGTTTGACAATCTTAGATTAAAATTGATTCTAAGTTCAAAATCTATGTTTTATGAGAAGCAACTTTTTGTTACTTCTATTTCTCTCATAATCAATTACGTACCATGAAATATTTTATTTACCCTTCATTATTTATCTTTTAATTTTTATAAATATATATTATTTTTTATTCTAAATACTATATAAGTAACAACTATCAATTTTTTTTGGTAATAAATATAAAATTAATTACTTCATTTTTAAAAAAAAATGAGATTTTTTTAATTATCCAACTGATGCTTTTATGTATTAATATAAAATTATTTTTTAACTTATATTTAAAATATTAAATTAATTTAGGTATAAATTTTTATTTTGTATAATATTGTACTACATGTTAAGAATGCCAAAATTATTTTTTTATTGAAAATGATAAAAAATTAATCAATTTTATTTTTATTAATATTTTGTTTTTTTAATAAAATAAATTTATTATTAAAATTTAAATATATACAATATTGCATAAGTTAGACAAATTATATAAAAAATAACATAGGCCAACATATAAGAATACTTATAATGAGGGAGAAAATCATGTTGTCATGTTGATTAAGTACTTATTTACTTTTTGAAATTCTCTTAATAGATTGAAAAAAAAAAGAAGAGAATTAACTAATGCCAAGTTGATTGGCTTCTCATGAGTGAAGGAAATATTATAAGTCATAATTATTGCTCCTTTGATAAAGTTTGTAATATAAATGAATCTTACCAAAACAGATGGCAGTTGGATAGAGAGATTCATAATTCCACATGTGAGTGATGACGTGGCATATATTGATTGATTTGGTGACAACCACCATTAGTAGGCAATCTAGTAGTTATTTGTTAAGGACAAGGCTAATACTACATGCTACTGTCGGATACCCTACGAATTGCTTCTAATGACATCATCACAAAACATACATACATTAGTTGATGTTGTGAACATACATTATTTCAATCATCAACAGTGTTATATTCTCCTAAAACATCTTTTTAAATATCTTTTTAATTATTAAATAGAGAATGTATTTTATAGTTTTAAAATAAAGATATTTAATTTTCTCTTTTAATATATATTTTAAAAGAAATTAAAAAAATATTTAAAAAAATATTTAGGAAGATAAATCATTATTTAGGTGGCCTCTGATAATTGATCATTTGTATGGAGGTGGATCTCAGTAATACAAGGGGGAGCCGTGGCTCCTAAATTTAATTTTGTTTTTTAAAAAATTACATTTTTCTATAATTTTCTTTCAAAAATTCTCCAACCCACTAAAAATGAAAATAATTAATTGTATATTATATTTTCAAGACATTATTGCACTTATTTTTTTCATTTAACTATTACTTTATAAAATATTAAGAGGGTTTAAAGGAAAACTTTGTAGGAAAATATAACAAAGTTCATACTTTCTTAATATTATTTATTTATGTCAATATTACTTTTAAAATTTTAGATATATAATTTTACATATTACTTAATGCAGTTGAAATTCATTTTGGCCTCTCCAAACAATTTGTCTAAACTCTACCACTTTTTGTTGGACCATAGTAACTTATCCAAAAATTTCTTCGAAAGTTTGAAGGAAAAAGTTAATATACAAAAAGTTATCTAGAGTATTTCTCTTCGTCTTCCTCTTTCTCTTTGGTTTCTTTTGAAGAGTTCTTCCTCTCTCTCTCCGGTGAGAGTTTCTCCCTCTCCTTTTGTGAGAGCCACTCTTCTTCTTTGTGAGAGTGTTTTCTATCTTCTTTGCTTTAATTTGTTGTATTTTCTGTGTTTGGGATTGCTTTGTTTTTCCTTTCAAATCTTTCTCTCCTCAAAGGGGAGAGGGGAAACCCTCCTCCCTTGTGTGAATATGTAAATACTGTTGTAATATCTAGTGTTATTTCAAAGTTTAGGAAGTCCCACATTGAGTGGTTTGGTGCATTGTAAAGTCTTTATATACTAAAGCAAACCTTAGGGGGTTAAAAGAGCTAGAAAGGGGATTGGGCTCGCGCGCATGAGACTGGGCACACTCAGTGCAAATCTTCTGATTTCCCCCCTGCGCATGATATATGGGCTTCACCAATTTTTTGTAATCCAAATATTTTATTTTTTGGCCTTATCGAAAAAATCCTGGGGGAATTTCGGTGCCATACCGAATAATTCCTTGAGGACAGTGTCGTTGACACAACTCAGGCTTATTTAAATTCTTTCTCTGGCAACAACAGCACCATCACACGGTTCTCATTGCAATATTTTACAACAAATACTCTATTTTTTTTGTTCTTGTTGTCGTGTTGTTGCAGATATGTCGGTTGTGGGCTTGTGGAAAGCTTGCCGGTAATGTGGTTCAAGGAGGTTGTGGCGGTAGGTGCTTAATCTCCACGATCTGCAATTGCTGGAGTTTGTACATCTTCTTCCCTCAATCCCTCCCTCAACCTAGGAAAGTCAAACCGACAACCCTCTCTTTGACGATCGTTGGTGGATCTGTGCGGCGGGGTCAATAGATCTGTGTCAGCCTGCTCACTTAGTGTTATCATATCCATCAACAACTGAGCTAAAGATTGATATCTTCTTAATTTTTGGTTGGTAAAAGGTTTTTATTGGAGCTAAGCTGAGTGGTTGTGGCACTACTGGATTGGTCGATAGATCTATGTCCGACTGTTCACCTGGTGTTATCAAATCTACCAACAATTTAGCTAAAGATTGATATTTTCTTAATTGTTTTTTGCTGGTAATGGTGTTTATTGGAGTTGAGCTGAGTGGTCGTGGCATTGTCGATTTTTTTTGTGTTGCCAGTTAACCAATGTGTATTGTTCTTTCTCTTTCCATGGAATGAAATATTTCAATTGTAAAAAAAAAAGCGCTTTCTACAATCATCAGCCAAGTGTTATTTTTTTGTTCGGCAAATACACACGTACTCATCCCTAAACCCTAAACATACACACCAATCTTAAACTAACTCTCACAAATATTCTAATCTAAATCATCACCGCCAAAGTTCGAACCTTGAATCTCTACTTCAAGTCTTAAAAGATTGGTACATAACCATGTGGGTTATTGCCTATTTATCGAGCCAGGTGTTATTTGAAGAGTCTGATCCGATGAAGAATACATTTGACCTTTAATATTATAATTTTTTTATACAACATTTATAAATAATGTTACAAATATAAAAAAGATAATATATTTGAATAATTTGATAATATTTTTAAAACATTGTTAAAATTTACCAAAAATGTTGAAATGCGTAAAAACAATATTTTTTATATTTAACAATATTTTTTTAATATTATTAAAAATCAATTATATATAGTGATTAAGCGATCAATTAAAGCATAAATTTATGCTTATTACCAATTTAAAAGTCCAAGGTATTATATTTTATCGATAAGTTACAATGTTTGGAGGATTGGTCTGCGTATCATGATGAAGAACCTTGAGAGGATCTTTTGTTTACTCACTTGTGAAAAAAATTTAAAACAAAAATTATGCTGTTCCCACAAAATTTTTGCATTAAGAAAATACAAGTCGCATCATCTAACCCTTTAATTTTACTACTTTTGTCCTCTGTTTTTGGCCACACAAATCAACCATTACTTTTTAAGTCTGCGCTTTTCATTCAATTAGGTCCGCTCGTTGCAAATGATGCACAGTTCCATTATTAGCATATTCTATTTCTATGATTTAATAAAATGCAATGATTAAACACACAAACATGTTATGATATGCTATGATCCCCAGCCATAAGAGGATAAAAGAAAAAAACAGAGATGATAAAATTAGAGAAAGACATCAATTTAATCATTTAAAGATTTTTTTAAAAAATTAATCTTTTAAAGATTTATTATGTATATTTTAAAAGATTAATTTAATAATATTTTAAATATTTGAGAGGCTAATTTAATAATATTTTAAATATTTAAGAGATTGATAGTGTTTTAAATTGTTAATGTGTTAATTTTGTGATAAAAATATTTGAAGAACAAAATTTATCTAAGGAAGTTTGCTGACGTATACTTACTTATTTTATAGAAAGAGTACGTTAACTAAGTTATAACTTGAATTTTTAAAAATACACCAACAAATTGTAATTTACTAAAGTACTTTAACTATAAAATAAGTGGAATACATCAGCGAACCTTATAGGAATTTGTTAACATATATGCACTCACTTATTTGTAAAAGAAGTATGATAGCAAATTGTAACTTTCTTTTTTGTTATTTGTAACTTGATTTTTTAAAGTATATCAAAATGTGTAAGGTCCTAACGCACTTCTTCTATAATATAAGTAGGTGTACATTAGCTAATCCCTTTGTATAAAATTTTAGCTATATGTGTGAAATAACTTACCATTATAATCATGTCAAATGAGTGCGATAAATAATAAAATGTATTCTAAAATTGAGTGATTGATTTATCATATATGCAATATTGTCTTAATTAATTTGCTTAAAATTAATATAGTTATAAAAAAAATATAAAATAATGATTTACCTACGTATTATAACTTTTCGCAAATCAAAAAAATAATAAACTTTTAAATTGTAAAAATTCCACAAAACATAAATATTAAATAAAAAAGTACAACTTTAAAAAATTGAAAAAAAATAAAAACTTATGATTTAAGCATCATTTAATCCTTGCATATTTATACAAAATATTTATAAATGTAAAATATTAAAACTGAGAGAAAAATGCTTGCACGAACATTTCTAGTTCATCGCATATTTATACAATATTGTTCTATTTCTAAACATTTTAAAGGCATCAATATTTGTCCATTGAAACTCCCGCATGCAGTTTGTGAATGTTCCACTTCCACCAATAATCACTTTGGTCTAATACCAAAAAAAAAGTCACTTTGATCACATACTTATTTTTATTTAAAAAGAGTGATATGACACATTAGTCCTTGATGATTTTGTAGGGTTTGTTCACATTAGTCTGGGATATTGTTTGCAATGTAAATAGGTCCATAATTTTCTATTCCATGATGTATTTTAGTCCATATTGTTAGCTTACAATTAACACCATTAACATTCGTTCATATTAGTCCCTAAAATTTTAAAAATGATTTATTATATAAATACTTGTGTTTGTTATTAAAAGTTCAAGATAGTCCCTAAATTTTTAGAAAATGTCCAATTTAGTCTAGGAACTTACCGTTATAATTATAAACTAACAATAGTGTTTAAATTGCATCACGGAGACCAAGGGCATTAGCCCAAATGGTCATGTACTAAGCCTTTAAGGCTTGGGAGGAGTGGAAGTCCAAGGTTCAAATCTTGGCAAAGGAGAATAGTGTAGATTATAGGAGATTTACTTTCAGTTATTTTCGTGTGTATTTTTCCATAAAAAAAACTGCATCACGGAGCACATTGTTAAGGACTATTTGCACTACAAAAAATGTAAAGGAATAATATGAACAAATCCTATGAAGTCAATGATTAAATGATATATTTTTTTGGCTTAATTATGTTTTTGATCCCTACAAAATAGGAGTCCTTTGGTTTTGGTCCTTATAAATATATTTTTTTGAACTTAGTACAATACTTTGAAGAAATTGTTGATTTTAGTCCCTAAAGCCAATTAATGAATTTTCATCCAAACACACCTTAATGAATAATAAATATAAAATATTAATTAAATATTAAAAAAATTTAAAAATAGTTTTTTTTTTAAAGAAAAGGTTCAGCGAACCTTTCTTCTCCCTCTCCCTTCTCCCTCTCCTTGTAACCCTCGCCGCCGCCTCAGCTTTGCCGCCGCCGCCACTCTGCTGCTGCTTCGCCGTCGTATCACAAGTACTTCCTCTTCTTCACCTTCGTCTTCTCCCTTTTCTTATTCTGCTCCTTGTTTTTTCTTCATCTTCTTCTTCTCCCTTTTCTTATTCTGTTACGAGTAATTTTACTCCGTCAACAATGGAGAAACGAGGATCTGCAGTGGCTCTCACTAGGGAGGGGAAAAAGTGGATTCGCGAGATTTGTGAGGAAATCCAAAACAGCTTCCTGTGAAGCCATGGAAATAGAAAGAAGAAAAACCTAATCGAAATGGAGAAAGAGCGAAACCGACAGCAAATCGAAGAATGAAAAAGTTCAACTTGCCACCTCATTCTTCTTCTTCTTCCTCCTCCTGTCCTTCTTCTTCTTCCGCCACCTCATTCTTCTTCAGATTTGGTTCTTTTTTCTCTTTTCATTTTCTTTGATTTAGGAATTTTGGTTGAGATTTTCTTCAGATTTGTTTGACGGTGGTGATGGGTGACGGTGGTGGAGTTCATGGAGTGGGGGGATGGGTGGTGGTGGTGGTTGGGTTCTTCAAATGGGCGGTGATGGATGATGGTGGTGACGGTGGTGGAGTTCATGGAGTGGGGGGATGGGTGGTGGTGGTGGTTGGGTTCTTCAAATGGGCGGTGATGGATGATGGTGGTGACGGTGGTGGAGTTCATGGAGTGGGGGATGAGTGGTGGTGGTGGTTGGGTTCTTGAAATTGGTGGTGATGGGTGACAGTGGTGATGGATGACGGTGGTGGTGGTGGTGGTGACGGTGGTGTTGGTGGTGGGTGGGTGTAGAGAGGGAATGGGATGGAGGGGAGAAGTGATTTTTTTTAAAAAAAAAATTATTTAATTTAATAAATAGCTAATTAATTATTTTTGTAGAGGTGTGTTTGGAATGAAAATTCATTAATTGACTTTAGGGACTAAAATCAACAATTTCTTCAAAGTATTGTACTAAACTCAACAAAAAATATTTTCAGGGACCAAAACCAAAGGACCCCTATTTTACAGGGACCAAGAACATAATTAAGCCTATTTTTTTATTAAAAAAAGGACCACATGATGTGGATCTTTGATCATGAGGTTGAGACACTCAATAATTTGATTATACTATTGAGCAACTCTCTCCTAAAGCTTCCTCTTTCACATAGTCATCCCTATCCCTCACTTTCATTCTCTTCCTCATTAATCCAAAGAAAAGACTTCATCTTACACACCCCTCCGCCATCTCCCCTCTCTGCCTCTGTCGCCTCCTTTATTTCACTCCTCCTCTTCCCTCAACTTCGATCAAAGGCACAATCTTTCCTTCTCTTTCACTCTTTTCCTCCTTCTCGTACTTTCCTTCATTTCTCTCTTCCTCTTCATGCACCCTCTTCGCATCTTTCCCATTCTCTTCCTCTTTTACCACAAAATCACATAACGATGCTTCCACGACTTCCCATCTTGAGATATTTATTGAATAATTCAAGTGCAGCTAGAGGTACTATGATTGTGGAATTTAAAAACTCCCTATAATTTTTATGTCGAAAAACACACTATTCTTTAAAAAAATAGTAAAACCAAATAAATGAATAACAATAGCAACTCCAAAGTCATAGCATAAAATTTAAAATTTATTGAATAATTCAAGTGCAACTAGCATTGGATATGGTCATATTAAGACTTATGAGATAAAAATAAAAGACAGTCTATGATTGTGGAATGTACCTTCATTTAGGGACGAAATTTTGGTCGACAAATGTTATGTCGAGGGTGAAATAGAAAAAAATTTTAAATAGCATCTTATTTTTTTATTAGGTAAATTTCCCTTTAAGATAAAACCTTAACGAAAAAGTAAATAGAGATAAGCAAACGAGATAATATTTTCTTAGCGTCTTTATTATATTGGCTCATCAAAATACAAAATAAAATAAAATGAGATCGGATGAACTTTTCATATCTTATCTTGTTTTGTTTATCACTTCTCTCAATCTCTATTGAGATATGACTAGTATTTGACGATGTCGGTGCGTTATACACGGGCTATGACTCTTTAATATGTTATGTTGAATTGATAATAATAAGTAAAACTGCTTATAGCATCTACTACTTGTATTTTGGTGTAATAAATGTTACCTCATTGTGAGGGGTTATTTCCGTGAAAAAAGTAATGTATAGTTTTACAAAATTATGGTTTCTGGACGTGCCTCAAAGTCAATTTATTAAACGTTCTCTTGACTATTGATAATTTAAAATAAATGTTAATCATAACAAATAAAAGTAATTGTTTCTGAGAGTGTAGGGTTCATTTATTATCGTCTCCTTCAGCGACCATTCGTCAAGGCAAATTGTTGCACTCGGTCATGATAGACAGTGTCGCTTTGGGTCAGTGGGCTGTTTGCTTGTAGTAGTCAAGCAGAAATAACATATTTTAAAAAATTTAAGAATATAGATTCGAAGAAGTTAATTTATAAATATTTATTTTTAGTTAAAAATTAAAAATAGTTGATTAATTTTGGTTAAGAAATGATGAATAATATATTTCAATCTCTAATATTAGCAATTAACAATAAATCTAGTCTCTAAAATAAAAAAAAAATATTTGTTATCCAAATTTAACTGCCGTTAATCAATTTAGTTTGGCGAATTATAAAAAATACATCAACTTAGTCATTAAATTTGAGTAGCAACTTAGAACAACAAAGATGATCAAAATTGATATAGTATATTTAAGTATTAGTTGTGAGTGACAAAATAACAATTACCCTCGTATCCTACTATTCAACAATTAATTCTAAATTAATACATACGTACAAAAAAAATATAAGAAAAATTTATCATTATTGTATTGTAAAATTCAAAATTTAATATAAACGCAGTTTAGCTACACGTGACAAAATAACTTATCCTTATAACAACGTCAAATGAGTGTGGTAGATAATAAAATAATTTTAAAATTTAGTTAATAATTTACCTCTAAATAAAATATTACCTAAGTAATTTTATTAAAGTTATACTGTTACAATATAATAATTTATCTCATATCATAAACCTCATCGTTCAAAAAAAATAATATAATAATTATTTTTTAAAAGCAACTCAATCATATTCCCTCGACATAATAGTCGTATCACATAAAATATTAATAAAATAATTATTAATTGTTAATGTTAAAATTTAACATTAGTTTTAAAAGTAGTTTAGTACTATAAATATTTAAAGGATGAAATTTATGTACTATATTACATAAAATTAATAAGCACATACGTGCTTAGTTAGGGTTGTTAAGGTCACTAAACAAGTCTATAATGGCTTCCAACACTTGGCATTATGCTTTTGCTTCTTCCAATCATCTTACCATACCGTACAAGTCTCATTCATTTCTTCACTTTTGCCTTCCTTTCCTTTTCCTTTTCCTTTTTGTTTTGTTTTGTCAAATTAAAAATAGCAAATAACAATCTCAGGCTTGGCTAGTTTTTAATATCCTATAAAATAATTATAATTTATTTATACATATATCCCAATCATGTTCAATAAAAATTTATGCTTATAATAAATGTTCTTTTATATTTTATTTTTTTTATAATCAAATGTTCTTTTATATTGAGTCAAAAAAACAAACACTCGCCTAACCTAAAACACAAACTAATCTCATTGCCACCCAAATGTGCATGTGTAATGTTGTTTCAATACTCTATTATTAATCTCGAATTTTAGTGTTGTTACGCCAGTTCTGTTAAATACTTGAAAAAAGGATTTTGTTATATATATAATAATTTCACCTAATTCAAAAAAAATTATTTAATTTTAATTAAATTGCATGTCTTAACTCTGGATTTTCGGTTCACCACTATCGATGAAAAAAAAAACTTGTATATCCATATAGTATTGAAAAATAAATAAAAAATTCCAGTCTAATGTCCCCATTTAAGGCTTTTGTTAATGGTTGCTGAAGTAGGTAGGTGAAAGACCAAAAAATAGAATACTAAAAATGATCATAAACAAATTAAATACAAGGAGAAGGCTCCCTATTACTATAAGTTTTGGAATGGATGAGAGTACATAGAAGCCTACTTTCGGCCGACAATGTTACTTAGGTGGATATATATATATATATATATATATATATATATATATATATATATATATATATAAAAATAAAAGTTGGGTTCAAATGACATTAGGTATCAAAGTTTTACCGTGTATAACTTTTTATAAAAAACGAATTTTACCGATCTAACTAATCAATTAAAAATTGATATGACATAAATCAACTATACAAAAATTCATACATTTAATTACCAAATGATACAGGCACAAATAGTATAGGTTTTTATTGTGTTATTTAAATAAGTGATTGGGAGTTTGATTCTTAACTTTTGTGAAGTTAAAAACTTTTAGTTGGGATAATCGTCCCCAAAAGAGCTTAATAGTAATCATTATGTTTGAGTCGTTAGATACGTTGAGAAAAAATAAATACTTGGTTTAGTTCTTATTATTAATAAGACATTTTTAATTAAATTATAATAATAAAAGTAGTTAAAAATTAGTTGGTTTTTAGAAATTTTCGGCAAGTTCATTGAATTAATGTTTTTTTAAAAATTAATTATTCAATTGGGTAAAAAAAAAATTTACCAATTAAGATCATCTTACTATTTATCAATTTTTTTTTTAAAAAAAAATGGGAAAATGCATTGAAACCTAAGGCCCAGACAGCCACGTAGCAAGGGTTTTTTTTTTTATTCATAAAAAAGTAGTATAATCGGGATTCGAACCCCATACCCACACACATGTCTCCATGCGCTCACCAACTAAGCTACATGACTAGAACGTAGCTAGGGCTTTCAAGTAGCTTAAAGTCTGGTAGACTGTATTTCCTTCATATTGAAGGACTTAAGTTTGAGTCTTTATAGGTGCATTGTTTTATTTTTAAAACATTTAATGAATTTAATATTTAAAATTGTTAAATATTATTAGACATATTTATATATTAAATTAAAATATTATTTCATTAAAAATATTAAAATAAAATATTATTTAGTTAAATATAAATTTATAAATTATTAATTTATAAAATTTATAATTTTTAAATTAAAGTTTTAGTTTTTAAAAATTTATAATATTATAAATTAATAAATTAAGTTTTTAAATTAACAATTTATAAATTTATAAATTAAAAAATTTAGTATTTAATAAAAAATTTATAATCTTATAAATATTAAAATTATTAAAAGTTTTAAATTATATATTTAATATTAAAAACTTAATTTTAGTAAGTTATAAACTATTAATTTATAAATTATTAATTTATAAATTTCAATATTAAAAATAAGAATTGTTAGAATTTATTAGATTATAAATTCATAATATTAAATTTATGAATTTATAAATTTTTATTTTTAATGAAAGAAGATTTTAATTTAATATATAATTTTTTTAACATTTTTTTTTTAAAAAAGAAATTGGAGAAATTTTATTGAATATGATTTTACTTTAATATATAAATAGGTTAAATAGTATTTAACAATTTTAAATATTAAATTAATTAAATGTTTTATAAATAAAACACAAAAAGTGAGAAAACTCACATATGGTCCTTCAATTTGAAGGAAGTACACTCTACCACGCTACTTGAAAGCTTATGTATATAATGAGTTTTTTATAAAATAAATAAATATATATGTTGCGCCCAATGACAGGCGCATGTCACATGGCGCTCCATCATTGGGCCTCAGGCTTTCAGTGTCTTTTCCCTTTTTTTTTGTTTTTTTTTTTAAATTCTTGGGCTGCTACTTGGTAGCACCCTCATTTAGTGGCGTCACTTAATGGGGTGCTTTCACGTGGCAATTAAAATTTTTATTTTTAAAAAAAAAACAGCTGATGAACAATATAAAGATCCAAGTTAATAAATATTTTTTTGGGACCCAATTTAGTAATTAATTTTTTAAAAAACATTAATTTATTAAAATTTCCAATATTTTGTAAAAAATATATGATATATATTAATTTTGTCTGAATAATGGTTCACTAATTGCAATTAAAGAATAAAAAAATAGAATCTATTTATTTTGCATTTTTATTTTCAGTTTTGTTGAATAGTTACCATAGAAAATTATTGCTTATTTTTACATTATTTCCAATTCTTTTATATTCATTTAGTAAATAATGAAAACAACCAAATTAACCAAAAAATATTTTTCAGTATTTTGTAAATGATTTCTTCTTCTATTGCAAACCAAACAAAAACATTATTATTTTTTCTTTTATTTCCTCTTCTTTTTCAACCAAACCTATATATAAAATATAAAATAGAAAATGTAAATACAAACATAATATGAAAGAGACCTTAAAATCTTTATTGAGGGTATAAAAAAAAAAAACACCAGAAATGAATCCTGCCTGAAAATTCAAAAATATTTTATGATTAAAATCACTAAAATTTTGTAAAAAGTGTCTTATAAATAAGATTTGAGGAGGGAACCCAAGATATTGTGTTGTTGATTTGGCTAGTAGAGGCATAACTTTTGACGATGTTTCTTGTTGCCTGTGTCAGTTTGATCCGGAGTACGCAAATCACTTATTTTCCATTTACCATCCATAGATGAGCATTTGGTATAAGGTGCTTCGTTAGATAGGGGTTTCTATGGTGTTGCAATCTACTTGTATGGCTTCGTTTCTCTAGACATATGTGGGTGATGGTTTGATTCTCTTGCGTTTGGGCAATATGGATGGATCATAATAATAATATCATTTTTAATCGATCTCAATGGGACTCAACACTGATTTTTGATATGGTATTCTTGCAATCGTGGTTGTGTATCAAAGTCAACGTGTCAACATTTATTTATTCCTTTTTTGATTGGCAGAAATGTCTTACTACTTGCCTTGGTGATGCTTTCTCCTCTCTATGATTTCGTAAGACTCAATTTCATGTTGTGTTTGCGTTTTTGTTTGTATTATCTATTTATAGAATATCTCTGGTGGATGGTTAATAATTGTTACTTTGAGTAGCACCTCCTCAATTCGAATTCCTGAAGATGCATTTTAGCTTATTAAAAAAATAAAATTAAAAATTTTCTTGCTTATTAAAAAAAAAAATCCTCAAAAGACCGCCACTAGTACAAATCATAGGGTCGTTTACTTTGAATCCCACATTTTGATAATTGATTTGATTAATGGAAATGAAATTGCGTGAGTTTCATGCTATATATGACTAATTGAATCACCATATGCAGCACCATAATTAATTTGAAATTTAGAACCCAGAAAATTAGTATAATTTGTAAACCACCACAAAACTCATACATGTTTATTTGGGGAGGTGAGTCAAAAAAGATTAGAATCAATGAAAAATCATCATTTTGAGAATTCTATGAAGACCAAAATTTCTTTGAAGACAATGAGATTTTCAAATAAACACCAGAGCAAATTGAAAGTAATAACTAAAAATTAATGAGATGCATATTTGTCAACTTATAATTTGACAGAAATTAAATATTTAGTAAGTCAATATTCATAATGACAAGATGATTATTTGGTTATATATTGACTCCAAAACTAAACCCAGCACCCCAAATGTCACGGCGGTAATCAAATGGTATAAAATGAAGAAATGTGGCTATGAATGTGAGTAGAAAGACTTTTCATTTAAATCTAAGTTTATTTGGTTTTAATTGATAATTATGTGATGATGTAATATATATTTTTTATAGAAAAGTATAATAATTAAAAATTGACTTTAGATATTTACACACGCATGTTCTTATGTGCTCATGACTGAGACAATGATGTAGTGTTTTTAAGTATTCGTTTTGTTTTCGATTATAAACATTTTTTTAAAAAAAATCCTATGTTATTAATTATAAACAAATTTAATTACTTTTGTTGTATTTAATAAGAAGATGTCTAAAATTTTCTCTCTCTTGCGTTTAGAACTAACAACAGGTTAACCAACATTTGGTAAGTGTGAAATTAATTATTTTTATCATAATAAAAAATGGAAGGAGTAGTTATCAGTGTTTTCTAAGATTTCAACTGCTAGTGTTTTTACGATTAAATATGTTTTTTGCGTCTAAATTTTAATGAAAATATGTTTGTAGTTTTCGAATTTTAAAACGTTTGGTTTTTAGTAAAGAGTTCACTTTTAGTTCTCCCTATAATTTTTGGTGACGTGGCAAATTAAAGGTCTTTCAATAAGTTCACGTGTAAGCAGATCAGATTGATCACGTCACAAAAAGATGTACGAAGAGACTAAAAGCGAATTTTATTAAATAGTTAACAGGAATATCCAAAATAGTTGATGAAAGTTAAAAAAAAAAAAAAAAAAAGACATGGCTAAATTAATGTTATTGTGAGCATTTTCACTAATTTTTTAACTTAAAAAAGGATTATACAGTCTCAAAAAAATAAAGATAAAAGACTAAAATGAAGAGAGAAAAAAAAGGTAAAGTTACTAAAATAGTAATTTTTGTCTAACATTTTTAAATGAATTTTTTCAAAAGAATTTTTTTTTTCAATTATCACAATATTTCATGATTTTGTATAGAGAATTTTTAGAATATATATTTTGTTTGTTGTAAATAAAAATTTTATTTTTATAGTTTGCCATACAATGAAAAAATCAAAAATAGAAGTTTAATCCTGTTTTTTTACTATATTATAAATTTAACAAAACACACAACAATAATCAAATTTTAATTTATTCAATATGCAAAGATCACATTCAGTGTAAACTAAAAATCTATAAATATAATTTTTAAGATGATAATTAAATTGTTATGCCTTTTAATGTCATTTTACATTTAATAGCTTGTTCAACCATTAATTTTATCAAATACTTTCAATTCTTTTTGCTAATTTATCTGCTTTCAACTCTCAATTATCTTTTTTACTCTCAACTACCTATTTTAGGTTCAACTAGTATATTCACTAATTTTGTCAAACATACCCTAAATAGCTGTAGCTCTACTCATAATATTTCTAAATATTGCACCATTGTGTTCAAATATTTATTTCCATAAGTATACTATATTCAAATGGTAATAAGACTTACCACATAATAATTCAAAAGCAACATCATAATGCCAAAGTCATCAAAAAAAAAAGAAAAAATATACATAATGTCGTTGTAATCACAATCACAGTCTAATAAAATTTTAGTGGCTGATCAAATCATAAAATTGTGACGTGATACTCTAATGCAATTTTGTTGCATATATACTCAAATGTGAGTAAATGTTTTAATAATAATAAAAAATAAAGTGAGTTAATTTGTCATGTGTTTGGAGGAAGCAATAATGATCCTGCATACAAAAAGGGTAGAAATCCAATTCCACATTTGGATAGAAACGTAGCCAATTCAATAAAATAAGTCAAAATAAATCACACTTTTTTTTTTTCAACAAAATCAATCAAACTTTCTAATTTTCTTGGATTCAAGCAAATTTGGTTATGTGCACAATTTCCGTTTAAGCTTCTTGAAATTTTTAAAGATGTTTTTCATAAGTCCTCTCATAAAAAATTTTATTGTTTGATAAAAAAAATTAGTCAAATAAAATGTGACACGTAGAATTAATGAATTATAAATTTGTATTAATTAGTATCAATTATAATAAATTAGTAAATTAGTAAACTAGTATTTATTTTTACAAAATTGTAAATTAGTCCTATTTCTTATTTATAAAAATTATAAAATGATTTTATTCTTTAATATATCTTTTTTGTTTTTTTAATATATCTTTTAACTTGTGGCAAATTTATAAAAAAAATGATATTTTTTAAAAGTATTTATCAAATTAATCTTTAAAAAATAATTACTAAATTGAGTTTATTCACTGTTGATCTCTGATTTTCTTAAATAAAAAAATAAACAAAAATTCAAGTCCGTTATATGATAGCACCTAAATTTTTTTATTTAAGAAAATTGGAGAAGAACAACAATGAATAGACACAATTTTTTAATTATTTTTTTAAGACTAATTTGATAAATATTTTTAAAATCTTATTTTTTGGTAAATTTTCTTTCGAATGGAAAGTTAAAAGATATATTAAAAACAGAAGAAAGAGATATTAAAGAATAGAATTAATTATGGTTTTTATATATAATAAATAGGATTAATTTATAATTTTGTAATAATTAATACTAGTTTAATAATTTACAATTCATTATGATTGACATTAATTTATTTAGTAAAAAATTGATACTAGTAATTTACAATTTATTAATCTTACATGTCATATTTTATTAATTGCCAAGAGCGTGTAATTCAAATGGTACAAGAAGAAACTCTTGGAGCTAGAGGGAATGAGTTCAATTTCGGTGAAGATATTTAAGAATTAAATTTATGAGTAGTGTAGTGTGAAGATATGTGTATTTATCCAATAAAAAAAATTAGTCAAATTATAAAGAACATACAAATTTTCTTTTACAAGAGGGCTTGTGAAAAACATTCAATTTTCAATCCCACTTTTCGAGAAATTAAATTAAATGTGAAAGAGCATTTTTCTTGTGTTTACGTTTAATTCCAAACTCAGCAACTTAGTAACATTAACAATATGATGTTTGGTGATCTGGTTACAGCAACATGCTCTTCCCGATCTAACGGTTATAATAATAATAATATGATGTTTTAATATTTTTTTTTTGTTAGTTTCAATTTTCAAGGCGTTCACTACGGATAAATAAAATAAATAAACAGGAAAATATATAAAAGAGAATTATGAACACGAATAATTTTGTGAAGAATTATTCGTAAGGTACATGAACAAGAACCATGAAGTGCATGAACAAGAATGAATATATATACGAATAATTTATTGCGTGTGTATATGAAACTCTTTTATTAAAAGCATCTAACACTATAAATTAAGGGGTTTTTCTTTTTTTCATTTCAATGTTCCTTAATAGCGGATAATTCGTAATTTTTTTATTGGAAAAAGCTTTTGCAAAAGGTATTGGGTAAAATTAATTTGTAGTTTAATTTAATTATTACTTATGACTTATAGATTATAGAAAAAATTATGACTTATAGGTTATAACTGTGTTGGACTATTTCACAAAATTAGTTTATAACTCGTTTAAATTTGTTAAATAACTTAAATGAGCATGTAATAATATACTAGCATAGTTTTGGCTCAGACTTATCTTGTAAGCTCGGCCCACTAGCATTTTATTTTTGTACTACCAATCTTTAGTAACTTGACCTGACTAAGTGCAAATCTATAATAATCGAGCAAGATCATCTCCAAATAACCAACCGACCATGATTATTCCTAAGTAACTATCAATCATGAGTCATGACCACCCTAAATAAACCAATCTTCCACGCGTTCCTCGTTAACGACTAGGAAACACTTATGCCTTGAAAAGGAAAAAGACATCAAAAGACAATCAAAGGACAATCAAGCTATGGATAAAAAAAAAACACTCTTCCTAATACACTATCCCTAGCATTTCTAGAGTTACGCACTTTCTGATAAATGACTTACAACTTTGTTGGAAATCGTCACTAATTATAACTGATACTTATTTATTATTGCTTGACTGGGTGAGTGGATTTAAACTGCTTTGATAGGACGATACGATAGTAGAACCACTAGTATTAGAAACTAATGTATTATGTGACTTGAAAGATTTTGAAAGAAGAAAGCATACAAATTGTTCATACTTTGACACAATACTTTCATAATAGATAAGAGATAACATGCTCGAGGTTAAATTCCCCAACACAAGATAAACTTTATTTTATAAATAAGGCATTTTCTTTTGAAACCAAGGACATACCAAATATACAACACTTTCCTTACTATCTCCACAACTTCAAACTGCATCCTCCATTGCACCTTTCTCCCTTCTTGTCAAGCCAAAACTACCAAAATCTCTCTTCATGATCATCTCAAAAAGTCTACGATCTTAGATCTAGTCAAATCCAGACCACAATAAACATTAACATATAACGAATGAATGAGCGTAAAATAAAAAATGAATGATTCAAAATTAACTATAAACTACTTCAACAACTAGTAAACTCTTTCATAAATTATAACTTAATAGCATGTAATTACCAAATTATAAACTTCAATAATCAATAAGCCAAACACAATAATAATATGGTTAGACTAGCTGCTCTCTCTTTCTTTCTTTCTGCTCATGAGATTTTTTTTTTCTGGACCACAGACATACATCTACACATTTTCTATTTTCAATTATTTTTTTTGTTAGCCTATGTATTTTTGGACTTCAGTAGCCTGATTTTTTTCTCTCTTTTGGGTCAATGTTTTTTTTGGGCCGATACAAAGGATCTTATCCAGAAATTTATATATTACGCGTGATCAGAAAAAACTGTGGTGTTAATAGTAACTCCCAAATTGCTTTAATTAACCATAAGATGCTTCTTTGACAAAAAAAAAATAAATCCAGATGCTTCGGATAAAAAATGGTCAAAATTTTAAAATAAATATTATTATTCGGTAAAATAGACTAAAAAGATTAAATCTCTAATTTTAGTTGCCAAATTAAGATTCAGTAACAATTTAATGGAGAATGAAAAATGGAATTGGTTGTAACTGAAATAACCCATTGTTTAGAATGGAGTGGAAGATAGAAGAGAAAATTGACTTACAAAAAAATTTTAAAATTTCTTTTCTCCCATCTTTTCTCCTCTTATTTTTCTCTTCTCTTCGTTTTCTCTTCTAACAAACATAAGCTAAAAGAAAATTTTGAATACTTATATTGAAGAAAATGAATAGCTACAAGGACCGGAAATGAAACAACTTTTACATATCAATTTAATAACCATTTTCAATCTTCTTTAATTATTTTTTTCACATATATTTCCTTACACTATCAGTAGGATAAAAGACTAACATTGTACTCTCTACTGGGCTGAAATATAAGTTTTTTCACTAGAGTTGTCATTAACACTTGATAATATTTTTGAATTGCAAATAAAAATTTTCTCCATTTCATCTGAAATAAAATACCAAAAAATATATATTACTAAAAAAATGAGTAATTTACTAAATGTGTTCCTAACTACATTTCGTAAAATACCTAAATTAGTCTATGACCTTATACTCCATAAGTCTTTAATTTGTGACATTAAGTGACGCATAGGCATAAATATGTAGCACGTTAAGTAGCTATATAACTAATTATTTGACACAGGAGTTCACATATGCAATTAAACGACGTCGTTTTACTTAATCGATGAACAAGTTACTCAATTAGTCTCTCAAATCACAGACAATACAACCCATTTTTGGCCCCAAAACACGGCTTAACATTGGAGATTAAATACAACGGCATTGTTTGATCTCTTACATGGGCTCCTATGAGTCCATCGTTGTCACTTAACACCAAAGACTATAGTGACTCGCGGAGTGCAAAGTCAGAAACTAATTTAAGCATTCTAAAAAGTTAGGAACTAAAACACATTGTTACTACAAAGTTGAGGATTAATTAATCAAAAAAAGTAGAAGAGTCAAGTGTAGATTTAGCAATTGTAATTTTCAAAATGTGCACTTTATTGCATGAGTCGCATTTAGCAACGATTTTTGTCCAAATTAATAGTTTTAACCATGACTAAGTAAAATTTTATTATAAATTGCACATTTAAAAATATGAGGCATAATATAATTAACCTTCATTTTAAGTCTTGATATTTTTATTGTAATTTCAAAAAAAAAAAGTTTAATGAAATATTTTACCCACACTAGCCGGCATATTGACTCATTTTACCTATAGACTTACAAAGATCTACAAAATATAAGCGTATAAATGTGAATTGGTTTAACCCATTAGCTTACACGATCTGGTTTGTTTACTCATCTTTATAAAGCCTATAACACAACACTCAAAAGGGTTTGTTCTATAGGAAGCATGTTAGGTCTTTATGATTTTTAAAGTGTGTCTAAGAGAGTATTTTAAAAGGAAATTTTTGGCTCGATTCCTCTAAAAAAATATTCCCTTATAAAAAAAAAATTATTCACATCACTCTAATCTTTAAATCCATAAAACTATTATTCTAAAATATATTTAAATTTAGCAAAAGAAAATGAAACCTAACACATTCTTTTATTGTACTGCAGCTTGCTTGCAACAGCAAGGTTGCAACCTATGCTACTAGTTTTCACCAATGGGAAGAAGGTTCTTTTTCCCCAATAGTCTTTCTAAAGAATCACATTTAAAACCTTCATATATATATATTACATGTCCAATCAAATCAATCTAAGACCTTAATTAAAATAGTACTCCAACTAACTAGTTCTACTTATATATGTTCTCACTTATAATGTGGGAGACATAACACATCAATCGAAAGACTTTGGACACAAAAAAGTATTACCATTAGAATATTAACAACATTTCTTCAATCTACTAATCTGATGTACAATAATTTATTGTATGCGCGTGCAGCACAAGAGGGTATATTTTGGTGTCCACAATATATATATATGTTGAAAATTGAAGATTAATTCTTTTAAAATAAAAAAATTATTAAATTAGATATAATTTTTGTTAGTAAAAAAAATTATATACCTAGTCAAAATTTGAACTTTTATTAATATATTTAAAAAACTTAATTATTTATTAATCATATCGATTTTTATTAATAAAAGAATATATTATAACTTTATATATAGTCAATATAGAGAATAATTACTTTGTCTTTAGTATTCCAATTGTGGCTACCAAACACTATATGAAATAAAAATTTAAGAAAGAGATGGAGATGGAGAATCAGAATAGCTAGAGAATAATACCACCGCATGCGATGAGTGATGAATGTTTGATTTTCGTCCAAATATATTATTATATATAAAAAGAATCTATTAACATCAATTGAAATTTGTTAAAGTTGAAATTTACCATTCGATTGAAATTATTTATTTATAGATCATGTTTGCAAAATTTTATATCAATTTGTAATTATTTAGTACTCTATCAATATACTAAAATAGTAATTTAAATATTATTTTTAAATAATGAAAATAACAAGTGTTTTGATGGAGTAGTAAATGATTACAGATTGATATAAAATTTTATTGACATAGTCTATACGATAATTAATTTTAATTCATCGATAAATTTTATGAAAAAGTCTTAAAAAATAATTATTAATCAATATAAAAATTTACCTAACATCAATAAGTGTAAGTGAATTCTATATATATATACCCTTTGGTCATCTTAAATAGAGTTTTATTCGATTCCATAGGCACTAAACTTGTCAATGGATTGAGAGGTTAGGTACAATTAATATTGAGCAAAGGCTACATCCTCTTAGAATAGAGAAATATAGAATTTTTCTTTTTGCAAATACATACGCACCTATCTCTAAACCTTAAATACGCATACTCATCTTAAACTAATTGTCATCAATATTATAATCTAAATCACCACTGTCAAAATTCGAATCTTGAACCTCCAACTTTCACCTTAAAGGCTTGGTACATGACCATGTAGGCTATTATCCCTTTGTCAAAGGAGAAATATAGATAGATAGCTCATTGTTCAGATCAACCTACTTCTTTCACAGCACTACAACTTCTTGTTCTATCCATCAAAGGAAAAAACGTCCATTTAACTTTCACGAGAAAAAATAATAGAGACTAAAATAAAGATAAAGAATATGGGTAAGGATTAAACTGAATATTTTTTTGTAAGGACTAAAACAAAAATGAGATACAAATATAGGAAAAGAAATTTAATTTAACCTGTTTAATTTGTAATCAATTGCAAACTTAAATTGAGAATATTTTAAGAAAACAAAAATAAGAGTAGGTGAAAATGAGTGAAAACAAACAATCAGGAGCGGCGAATGTTATTTTTATTTTATTTTACAGTTGCTACTAATTCATTTCACCAAAAGAAACTCCGTAATAGTTTATCCAAGGAAATCTTTTTTTTTTTTTGCCAGTATTATATTAATGTTAATGTTTTTATTCGAGGAATGAAGGAAATCTACTAATTTAGTATTTTGTTTGGTTCACAATTAAAAAAAAATTCAAAGGGAAAAACTTCATGTTAAAGAAGAATGATGAAAGATATGGCCCGCTATAATTCTAAATACTAACTGTAGGTCCAATAAGAAGAGTTATTGGAGCTCTTTGATCAAGTCTTAATTTCGATCAAAGTCTTAATTTCCTTGACAAAAAAATAAAAATAAAAAATCAAGTCTTAATTTCCATTTTAAAAATCCAGACAAATAATATTAAAAACCAAAAAACAGAAGATGGGTCATAGTCATAAATGCAGAGCCAAAAATACAACAGCAAAATTAACCTAAACTTCCATATTTAAATAAATATTACTTTTAAAGTTCACTTATATTTTACAATATTAATCCAAATAAAAATTAAATCATTATTAATTTTTTTATCATTTAATGTATTCATAAAGTTAATTAAAAAAAAAGCATAACATTCAAAAACTAAAAAAACATTAGAAACAACAGGAATCTAACAACACATTCTATTTTGTAATGCAATGTGAACTAAAAATAATGTGTTTGACCAGCAGGATCCCACAAGAAAAATGAATAAAAGAATTTGAGTCTACCCTCTCTGTCCTCCACCCAGAAAAGAGAAAAGGGAAAACACATTCTTACAAGTAGCTCAAACAATGGCATGCATCTTTAGAAAATTAAGGGTTCAATAAACCTCTCTACAAGATTCTTTCTTTTGTTTTTGTTTCTACGCACAAGAGGTTATCTTATCTGAGCTAAAAATATTTACGTGATGATGAGATTAACTTTTTGTCGAGAGGGTTTTTTTCGGATCAAACCCAAAAGATTTTATGAATTAAGTGACATTTCATGATCACCCGACAAACGATTTATGCGAACTCAGTGTCTGGAAGAAAATTAATTGCTACTTCCAGCGATAAGTACTCTAGTAAGAGATCCAAAAAAGAAACTAGAAATCTCTTAAGAGAAAGATGCAATGAAGTATATACCATTTGAACTTCAAACATATAAAGTTAGTAGATTCTTTCTTTTGTTTGATACACCACACCATAACCACGCCCGTGCCTACTCTCTCTCTCACAGACACACACAAGCACGTGTCAAATATGTATCTATGTCTAATAATTCAACGCTGTGGTCCCTTGTCACCCCACCATCCATGGAACGAGAAAAAAACTTTTCATACTTTACCATCGACATAGAAAAATCATCCAATTCAAATAACAACAACTAATACTAAAATATAATTAAATTGTTAAAAAATACAGAAATAAAAATATACTAAAACACATCACTATCTCATATCATAAATGCGTGCATGCGACGTAATTACACAAGCAAAAGGACAACAGAAACACCAAACCACATCGAATTACATCCAACCAAGATATCATCATCTTTCCCTTTTCTTCAACAACTAGCTACATCAACAATTTTACAACAGAAACCCATGATAATTGCACTAAGCAGAACACAGAACACAAAAATAAAAATCAGAGTTTCTCACAGGCTAGTTTTACATTACCATAACGTCCTTCAAGTAAAGAACATTTGGGGCAGGGGGGCCCCTACCCAATTTTTTCTAATGAAAGGGAAGGTGTAGTGATATGTAATTTGTACATCAGAGAAAAAGGCAAACCCACAAAGGATTGAAACGTGACAAGGATACAAAAAGAGGAAGTGAGGTTTGGGCCCCATAACAGCCAAGAGGCGTGCAAACTAGTTTTTGGGTACCTTCTTTTTAGATCAACCAGTGTTCTCATTCAAAAGAGCTCAGATATCCCATGCCAGCGTTAGTGCTACTTTCTCTAACCCTTAAAGACATGGACTAATGATTCATATTTCCTTTATTGCGGCATAATATCCTGAACCACTCCCTCTTTCTTTCCACACACTGCAGGCAAAATCTGCTGATTTCTGAGTTCCATATCAATAATTGAGGAGAGGGATTAAAGGGTGTGTGCAGTTCTTACTTCAGAGTAAAATTAATTTTTGGATTTCACACTTCACAATCACACCTTTGGTGAATACCTTCTCTGAGAAATATACCTTGTTTATTCTGCAACCAACCAAAACACACAAAATATAACATAATACCTAAGTGATAAGTGATAGCTGAGAAGTCTCCAACTTAGAAGGCATTGAGTCCAAGGGCTCTAGCCTTGTGTTTCAAAGATTTCAAGCAACGAATGGCTTCATCGAGAAGCTCAACAGGGTCCTTGTCCTTCCCACCAGGAACTATGCATTGCAGAACGTTGAGAATTTCTTGAATCTTCTCTTTTCTCATCTTCTTGTTGCCTGACGAGGAACCCTTTTCACCTGACCCTTGACTATAGTTGCCACTAGAGCACCTTGATTCTGCATCATCTCCCATGTCGAAGGGTCTGTTCCCATTCAGAGAACTTGCAGTGTCCATGAACTGATTGTCATCATCGTAAGCCCTGTCCAATTGCTTCCGCTTCTTTGATTTCCCGACAGAGCTTGCAACTTCTTCTGCGGTTTCCCCCACAAAGGGTTCTTGGTAATCATGAGTGGTCATTGTGCTAGGAGAATGTCCTGTGCTAGTAACTTCATCCTCCTCAGTAGAATAACCATCACTCTCAGAGTCAGAGTAAAGCAATGCATTGATTTCCTCTGTGTCTTCATGCATCTCGCTTTCAGTATCATCAAGTCCTAGATTTTCATCAACTTTATCGTCAAAATTTGGTCCAAGTCCAACCACATGATTCGCATCTCTTCTTAAAGAAGGCTCATTCCCATTCAACTTGTTAGAACCAGGCAATTTTGTATCCCTGGAAGCAAGGCAGCTGCCAATAGGAGCCCCGAATCTTGAGCTATAAATAAGAGTAGTTTGATCACCCGTTTGATCAATGACAATGAATTGCTTCTGAGGAAAACCTGAAACCCCGTTGTGTGCAATTTCCTCCCTAAAACTTTTCATGGGGCCATCTGGGAATTTTTCCTTGGCAGTAAAGTTCACAGCAGGTGTAAACCCCTGCCGAAAGCGAGGCAAACCATAAAACCAGCCATGAGGTTCATTGGAATATCCAAACTGCAAATGTGGAAGCGTTGCCGACGATGCATACGCTGGCATTGTCACATTTCTAGTGAACATGTTGACACCCGGGTTTATAGGTGCACAACCACCATTTTGCTTCCCCACGTCAAGGGGAGCACCAAAGGAATTCAAATTGGGTGATTGCCAATCAAAATGCAGCTCGGGTATCCCCGTCCCACAATCTTCTCCCATTCAAAACACAACAATCACCTAATAAAGATTTTAATAACACACTTGAATCAACAAATATACCAGAAAATATCAACAAAAACTTGAACAAATAATTAACAATGCAATATATAATATACCTGAAGAAAAACTATTCGAACACAAGCGCTATTTCTTATTATCGGTTACTCTTTCACCAACAATGAAAACAACTAAAACCACTGGTTTAACCCAAAACGAACAAAGCAAAAAATGATTACGTGACAGGTTTGAGCAATTGACGGAAGTATTCAGCCTGGATCAAAATCAAAAACAAAAATTGTGAGTTTAAAACAAATCCAAAAAATAATAAGAACAACCAAATGACTATAATAACTGAACAATAATTGCAGAGGCATCCAAAATTCCTCAATTCTTAGGTAACATACCTGGCATTCTCTGAGAGGTTGAAAGCATGCAATAACCCTAACTATTATGGTGGAAGATCCTGGCGTTCCATTTTCATGTTTCAATGCCCGAAATCTGGTTTGACTCGCTGCTTGGCACACCATAACTACTTTCCAACCCTTCAAATATAATGACCGCAATGTTCCAAGAGACAATTGATCTAAAGTCTGAACACACACACTAAAGCCAGTTACACAGGTTTTGATGAATTGAACAACACAAAATTCAGCTACTAACGTGAAAGGTAAATCCCTAAAGAGAAAAAGGCTAACCAAAGACAAGTAAAAAGTTATGGAGAGGAATTAAAACTAGATTCAGTTGAAGAAATGAGGTAGAAACAAGGTGGGGTTATTATCTTTCAACTGATCTGACGGACATAACAAGGAACAACAACAAAGAAATTGGATCCCATTGATGTGAGGCTTGGAAGAAAAGATTTAGAAGATTTTGAGAAGGTAGTAATTGAGTATTTTGCAATCTACAGAATCACTTTGCAATACAGGTGCAGGGAAACCACTTTGCGGTAAACAGAGAGACCAAGCCACCACCGCATGCTGCTTTATCCTTATCCACAAAGAGAAAACCACAACTAATCCTTCAGCTAAAAAGGCTTTTAGTACCCTGCAATACAAATTTCACATCAGAGATCTAACAATTTGCAAACATCAACAAATTTCCAAATTTCAAATAAGAAATATAAAACCCCTTTCTCCTCCATTTTTCAGAACCTTATTAAGTAACTAAAAAAATAAATAAAATAAAATAAAATAAAATAAAAAAACTTACAAGCAGGATTAGTATTACGATTCAGTTCTATTTATGCTATATTTATCCACTAAGATTGAAAAATAAAAAAGAACAAAACAAAATTGAGCTTCAAAAAAGAGATAGTCTACAAAGATAAATTATGTGAGTTTCTTCTTTCTTGAGTTGAGAGCAATAGATGAAAATTCAAGAGCACGGAGCTCCAAAATGGAAGGAAAATCAGGTAAAAAATTAGAAATAATTCCAGATTATAGATGAAACAGATTTCTCCGTGAGATCTCGTGCAACAAATGAGATTCAGATGCATAAATAGAAACTCTCGAATACTACAGCAATTCTAACAAGAAATTATCCTAGAACTGAAAAACAAATCATGAAAAAACTAATAGCACATGAAGATTAGCTAAGATGAAATGAAGAGAAGAGAGAGAGAGAACATACAAGAGAGGGAAGAGGTCGGAGAGAGAGAGAGGGGGGAAGCGTGAGATTGGCACAGTGAAGAAGAAAGTGAGTGTAACGTAACAATGGGAGAGAAGAGATGGAATTATATAGAGGATGTATTGACACATATGCCCTTGATTGAAGTGGGATTAAAAATAAATAATAATTAATTAAAAAAAGAGAGAAATGTGTTGGGATTAATTGATTGATGGATACGTGCCCGTGCGAGGGTAGGGGCTGAGGACGCAGGAGTGCACGCAAGCTATTAAGTGTACAATCATGAACAACCATTACCACAGTAGCTTAAGCCTGAGGAAATTAAGTTAATGGATGAGAGAGAGTGTGTGTGGCCCCATGGGTAGTTCTATCATGACCCTCTTGCCTTGTGACTTTCTGAGTGTTTTTTTTCTTTGGGGTCAATGAACACTCATGCATTTTCCTTAAAAAAAATTAACCAAAAATACATTTTCATTCCGGTAAAATTAGGTAAACAATTTTCAAAAACAATTATCTAAATAATTCTAATTTTAAAATTATTTATTGGCTCTAAAACAAATTATTTACTAAATTGGGGTGAAACACTATTTATGGTGTTTTTTATATAAAAAAAAAAACATTAGTTGCGATTCTAATGTACTTGCCCGCAGTTTTTATGACTTGCCTGTGATTTCTTAATTGCGTTAAATCCAACGAACTCTATAGTTTTAAAATATTTACAAACAGTTACGAACTACCGCAAAATGCAATTATACCCCAGATTACATCTCTAACCACAGCCAATTTATTAGACTTATTGGCGGTTGACATACAAACCGCAACTAAAACATGAAAACATTAAAATTTCAACCGTCTTTTTAAGACTGCAATCGTTTCTTTTCAAATAAACATGGTTAACCTTAATTTGATAAATAATTTTGAAATTAATATTGTTTAGGTAAATTTACATTTAAATTCCTATATTTTACATTTATATAGATTATATAATCTCTATATTTAAAAATGAAAACATATTTTAAATTAAAATAAATCTTTTCATATTTCAAATTAAAATATCTTAGTCTTTTTATATTTGAAATTTTTATGTTTTAGGCCATTTATATTTAAAATTTATTGATTTTGGTCCTTAGTTTTTATGGTTGTCTACTAATAATAACAAAAGTAATAATAGGGTCTAAAATCTATTAGCAATAAAATATAAGGATTATAATCAATACTTTTAAAAGATAGAGACTATAAATTTTATGAGTGTAAAATATAAAAATTAAAAATATATATAAACAACTTAAAATGATATTTTAGTTATTAAGTTGAGGTGAGGTGATGTAACCTTGGGTTGGATGAAAGCACGCGGTGTGGTTAGTTTGGTTGTCTCCGTTCCCCTGGACGAATCTAGTCATCATCATCATGTGCATTATTCTTCACTACAATTTAATTTCTCCTTTCATACTCAAATTACCCTTCTATCCTCATCTTTTAATTTCTTACCGCTCCCTTTCCTTCTAAATATTAATTAATTGATAAATTATTTACACGTCTCCTAAAATCAATTCTAATAAACTAAATGGAAGTGTGAAGAAGCCAGTGATTATGTTTTTGAACCTAACATTCTTGGCATCACAGGGTACGAGTTTAATTAGATTCGTAACCAAAGCAGAGGCTATATATATTGATTCTATTATACTAGCCATTCGCACCATACCCTTCAAAGTCAATTTTTGTATCCTATTTTGTTTGAATGAAAGTTGTGCCTTATATCAAAATTAAAAAAAAAAATTGTGCCTTATACGATGAATACTAGTTATATTAATATAATTACTGTTGAAAGTCAAGTGTGAAGTAAGAAGTGAAGTCTCTCATTGAATGGTTAAGAGTTAATTGAAGGGTTTATAAGTGAAAAGACCTTTACACTTAATGTCTTAAGATTTTGAGTTGTTAATGATGTCTTCTGTTATATACTCTCTCTCATCTATACTCCAACAATCACGAGTTGGCACTCTAGTGATAGTTTATTATGTCCTTTTAATTAGGTGTGGGAGGGTTTGATTTTTTATTGGTGGGAATTGAACAACATTTTGTGGTCATCGACAATTCTTAATTTGTGTGGGCTCAATTTTAGAAAATGGTTGATACTTTAAAAAGAAACCCAAACAGTAGTTATATTAATAGAATCTTGTTAATTATGATCCTTAGAGTAATGAATAAGCAACTTATAAATATAAATTAATAATAAAAATTATAATTAATAAAATATGTTTGTAACATTAAATGCTATATTTCTTAATAACTAATTTATATTTATGAGTTACTTATTCACTGTCATAAGGACAATAGTTAACAAAAACTTATGTCAATATCATTGCTCTTTAATTTACTTCGCTCACCAACCTTATTTTTTTATTACTTTTCCTTGCACGGTGGAAAAGAGATATGGTGTGGGAAAATGCACTTGTTTGAGAAAATGAAGAGGATACTTGTCCAAAGATTAGGATTAAGAGTTTTAATTCAAATGGTCAGGTACCAAGTCATAAGACTTAGAATAGGAGGTTCAAGGTTCGAAATTTGACCGTAAAGATTTAAAAAAGAATAAAAGAATAGTTTAGTTTAAGGTATATTAATAGTGAATGTGTAAGTATTTGCCGATAAAAAAAACTTGCTCAAAGATATAGGATCCTACGGAGTTCAGTAAATATTGCATAACCATGCAATTGTACAAGGAATGATTGATATTTTAACTTTTTTATTTTGAGCTAACTCCGTCATTATACATAATGATATAGACTTTTTTTTTATCAAAGATTTGACATATAAAATTAAGATTTAGTTGCATTTTGTTGTCTCGATATATGGTAAATTTGCAATTTTAGTCCCCAATTATTTTTTTTTTATCAGTTTCAGTCTCTTGTGTTTTCTTTTTCTTTTTTTGTGTAATGTTTAATCTTAGTGGTATTTTTATATTTTTTTCTTAATTATTCTAATGGATTATGTTGATGCATTTTTTTTTCATAATCTCATTAAGAAAATATTACCTACCAACTTAATCCGTAAACATTCAAGAAAAATATTGAAGGAATGAAAAAATTGGATATTACAAAATCATCGGGATATAAAAAAAAAGTACTAAATCCACACATTAATCATACCTTGAGACCAAAAATACAATTAAGCCACTGAAAACCTCTAGTATTTTTCTATACTTTTTTTTCAAAATGAAGCTCAAATGCAAGGGCATAGAAAACACAAAATCCTAATTATAAGATTGGAAGAAACAAAATGCAATGCAAGAAGAAAAGATGTGAATACTATAGGATTAGAATGAAGATGAAAAAAAGGAGTGCATGTGTATATAATGCAGCACATGATGAAGAACAATAATGTATAGCTTGACCGTTCAAACATTGGAATTATATGGATTTTTAAGTTAGGGACCCACCCATCAGCAAATTATGTATGATATCTCAAACTCACTCCACCCACCTGAGGGGGTGTGTTTTTTTTTCTTCTTCTTCTCCTTATTAACCATCAATGGCCTAATAACTTTAGGGTTTGTGACTTTGGGGGTAAAAAGCTTAGTAGCCATTGGTCCCGCCACACAAGAGTACCATTATACTTTCCATTGATGTGATATATATACAAATGGATCGGTTAAATAGAGTATTACAAAGTTTTGCATCTCTTAGGTTACAAGTTCGCGAACTCTTACTTATCCTTTTAGGGTAAGATAAATGTAAATGTTATTAGATCAGTTTAAAATTTTTTCTTATTTTAAATTGTGTTAGAAGACTCACATCGACTAGTGATATGATCATTGTCGAGTTTAAAAGGGTGTGACAATCCTCATCCTACAAGTTAGTTTTTGGGATTGAGTTAGGTCCAAACCTAAATTCTAAGATGGTATCAGAGCCTGTCTTAGATCCGTTTATTGGGCTCCACATGTTGTTGGGTGTGTTGCTAGGTGTTTGTGCGTGTTAGAAGACTAGTGATATGGTCATTGTCGAGTTTATAAAAGAGTGACAATTCTCATCCTACAAACTAACTTTTAGGAGTGAATTACACCCTAATCAATAATCATTTTGGTGCAGAGAATCAAATTCGGCTCCATCCGACTTTCGATTAGGAAATACATTAGGTGTACACAAAAAAAAAATTGACCATCTTCTAAGCCTTAAATTTTTTTCTATTGGACTAACTTGACTCTTGGTTGTTTCCAATGATTTCTAGCCCTGTGTACTTTCACTATTAAAATTATTGAATTTGGTGTAAATTTTTTTCTGTGAATTATTATTTTTATTCGGGATTTAAATTTTACAAAAAAGAAAATCCGAGAAAAGTATAAACAGAGTTTGCTTAACCAAACCAAACATGAGCAAACAAGAACTATCTTGTCAAGTGACCCATGTACACATGAACATATATATAACTAATTAAATTATTAATTTACGGGGTGTTTATTGAATATTTCATGATTTTGTATCACTATCAGCACCAAAAGTAATTTTTTGAATATGGGAAGTATATGTTGGTTAATTAATATATTGGAGAATTAGAAGTATTATAATGTTCACAAAGGAGTTTAATACAAGGATTTCGATTATTATTCTTTATTAAAAAATATGTTTTTTTTCTAACAATTAAAATATATGTTTGACTAACCTATCTGTTCGAGTAATTACAATAATAGAATAAGAAGCTCAAGTTTCAAAATACAGGAAATAGGTGCTTCAGAAACCAGACAAACTTACAGTGCCCTGCTTGAGAAATGTGGATTGATCATGGATCCAAAGACTAGCATTTATGATGTACAAAGTAAATTTTTAGTTTCTAATAATATTATTTTGTCGTTATGCATTAATAATATATGATATTAAGTATTATGTAAGATCATTTTAATCGATTAATTAAGATCAATTAATCAATTAAAGTTTTCATATTCACAAGTTTTAATTTTTCGATTAATGTCATGATTAGTCACATGTTATTTAATTAATGTCATTCTGGACCTACAATTTGTGGATCAATTAATCTTAATTAATTGATTAAAGAGTCGCAAATAACACATATATAACATGCCACACTATCAATCGATAGCAACTAAATAACATTGAGTTTAAAACGTTTTAAAAAGACAAAGTCAAAAACTAAATTATCTATTCTCAAACATTATATATTAAAACACCCTATGAATCATAAGTAAGTGACTATTTAGCCACTAATTAATTTTTTCTTTCTTTCAATAGCATAAAATAATACTAAGATTTACTTGTTGAAATATTTAGCTCATATCTTTATGATTAACTATTCCAATAATTTTTAATTTTCAAAAATCTTAATCGGTTAGACCTCTGTTGTATATTTTGTAAAGAATTTGTTGCCACATTTTTCCAAGACATTTTCTCTCTGTTTTTTTTTTCTATAAATTACATTATTAGTTTATAATTCAAGTAAAAAAAAATTATTCGATACCAAACGAAAATTTTCAACAACTACCAATATAATGATCTCCCAACTACCACATTCCCACACAGAAAAACAGAATCATATCAAGATCTACCTATAATTCTTGTTAATGGTTTTTACAAATGTTGATTTGAGATTCTATATTTTCTTAATTGAAGATTAGACACCACCCTTTTTATTCCTTTCTTGGATGTGTTACTTTGGGTCCTCCATATCCTTTTTATAAATGACCAATAACCATTTATCTTTTTTTTTTTTCTTACCTTTTTCGTTCACGAAAATCCCTTTTAATTTATATATTCATTTATTAATAAATACTAAATTGCCCCTTTAGCTCAAAAATCAACCTTTCCATTCACTAATGGGTAACTTGGTGACCACGTTCATTTAACTTTGCCTCTATTTTACTGATACTACATTCAAATATGCTTTCTGATTTGGTTTTGTTCGTTCTTATTACCTTGATAAATTCAAACCTTTTTTTTATTTTATTTTTTTAAAATAAAACATTTTCTTGTGTTTTTTTACTCTGATTCGAATTTTTAGAAGCATACTTATTAGGATGATGAGTAACCATAATGATCTATCTTTCGTAATTACAGAGAGCAATATCTCTCGCAATTTTAATAATAAAAAAAAATAACTTTCTACAGCCACACTTTCCTTTATTTTTTGGTTTGGATCCTTTATTCTTTCATTCCATAAAAAATAGGCTAAATGTATATTTTGGTGTTCTATCTCTTATGCGCATTTCATTTTGGTCCTATATCTTTTTTGGGTGTTTTGTATCTCTTATAAAGGTTTCATTTTGGTCCAGTTCGTCAACTCCGTCACCTCGTTACAAGGTAATTTGACTCTGTTCTTATTAGGGTTAATGTGTATGTTATGGGTTTTCTGGGCTGGAAGATAAATGACGTAATTTAATTATGTTCTTATTATGTCAATTTTGTTAACGGGAGTAACGGGATTGACGGATTGGACAAAAATGAAACATTTATAAGAGATACAGAATCAAAATATAACCCAAAAAATATATAGAACCGAAGTGAAATGCACATAAGAGATACAAGACCAAAATATGCATTTGGCGTAAAAAAGATGAATTTTTTCTTCCATCAATTTTTTTTTAAAAATTTTTTTTTTTTTTTTGATAAATATGCACTATTAAAATTAATTATGATTTGTTGAGAATGTTGTGGTTTTATAGGTGTGATTATGTGAAGGGTTCTGTTTATTAGCACGCACCTAAATACTGTTATCATGATTGGCTTGGATTGACAGGTGTCAGTGTCAACAAAGAATCTCCCTCCATATTGATTATTAACATCATTATAAAAGTTTAGGGATGTCAATTAGACTTGTACTCAATGGGTACTTCAAAAAAAAAAAAAATCTCATAATGTGTAGGGTAAATATTCGTCAAATATGGTAAATATCCGTTCCATATAGGTTTAAATATGAGTAATTTTTTTTTTTTTGCTATTAAATATGAGTATTTTTAGATGTAGAAAAAAAATAAGATAAAAATATAATTTTGGTCCCTTAACTTTTACTCCAGGTTCATTTTGGTCTCATAACATTTTAAAGATTCATTTTAGTCCTTTAACTTTTGTTTTTGATTCAAAATGGTTTTGTCGTTATTCCCGTTAGCAATTTAATGAATTTTTGACGACCGAAATTGTTATAAATAAATGGTCTAAATTATTGTAAATCAACGGTTCAAACTAAATAGATAACAGAATGTAATAACATTAGTCAAAAATCCGTTAAATTGGTAACTAAAGTGATGATAGGAATCATTTTGGGTCAAAAATAAAAGTTGAGGGACCTAAATGAACATTAAAAAAGTTATGGGACCAAAATGAATATTGAGTAAAAGTTAAGGGACTAAAATTATATTTTTGCCAAAAAATAAGTATTTACCTACAAAATTTAATAAAAATAGATACAAATATGAGTATTATACTATCCACTCACCTTATTAATTATATATTTTTTATGTATTATTAATTTTCTAGATGTTATGTATTATTATTAGTTTTTTTTTTATAGGCAACAAGAAGATATATTAAGGGAGTACAATGGGTACTCAAAACCCATTACAAAACAAAAGAGAGAGTTTTAAAGGACATAAAGAACAGAAGAAACGGGGGACAAAAGAAGCCTATTTTGCTAGAGAGGTAATACACCTCATAGGCTCATTCCACCAAAAGCTAAAAGGCAGAAAATACACCTCAACTTGTATACCCACCCATTTTCAAGACCTGTAAAAAATAGAATCCAATAATTCTTTTGAATCAAAAATCCCATTGTTGAAGATAATTTTATTACGCATTAGCCATACAGACCACACCATAGCAAGCCATACAGTAGACATCCATCTTCCTGCCTTAACACCTCCTGCAGCACCACACCAATCTACTAAGATTTCCGCTAAAGAGTTCGGCAAAGCAGTAAGAAACCCAAATCTCGCAGCAATACAATACCACACACCATTAACACTGGGACACCGCAAGAAAAGATGCTTGACATCCTCGTCCTCCCCGCCGCATATCACACATCTTGAACAATCTAATGCTAAACCACGATGCATCAGACAGACTCGCACAGGAATGGCATGGAAAAGGACTTGCCAAGCAAACACTTGACATTTATGGGGTCCCAATGAATTCCACACCTTATAAAGAGCAGATTGAATAATTTCAGATAAAACCAAGTTAGCTTCAGACCTTTGTACGAGGAAAGCATACGCAGATTTGACCGAAAAACCTTTTGAACGATCGTAGGCCCAACTCCAGCTATCTGTTGCATGTCTAGAGAGGTGAACAGAATTTAACAATTCCTCCAGATACCTTGATAACCCCACCTCACGACCAAACAATTCCCGACGCCAGACAAAATTCCACACCAAACCTTGATTATCAAAACTGACATAGTCCTTTACCATTGCTTCTTTATTCTCAGCCAAGGAAAATAATCGAGGAAAGACCCGCGACAGAGAATCCTCACCAACCCATACATCGGACCAAAAACGAGTTGCTCCCCCGTCACCTAGCACCCTGACCAAATTAGAATCAAACCAACATCCATTTTCCCGAATTACAGAAATAATTCCACGTCACCAGATAGGAGAGTTACTATTAGCAACCATATCAGAGAAAGGAAAAGAAGCAAGACCATACCTTGCTCTTAAAATCCTCGCCCAAAGTTGATCGGGAAAATGGACATACCTCCACATCCATTTGCTTAATAGGGCCCAATTAAACCACCTAACATCCTTCACCCCCAAACCACCCTCCTTTTTGGATTTACAGACCCAAGACCAACTTACCCAAGATATTTTAGACCCCTCCTTTACCCCACCCCATAAGAAGGACCTTTGGATCCTAATAATTTCTTTAATAATAGAAATAGGAGCTTTGAAGAAAGACAAGTAATGTGTAGGAACAGAGTTTAAAACAGAATTCAGAAGCGTGACTCGCCCACGAATAGAAATGTACTTGTGTTTTCAAGAAAGTAATTTACTTTTCAAAGCTTCCAAAACGCCATGCCATGCAGACCTTCGTTTGGGATTAATGCCAATATGGATTCCCAGATATTTAAAAGGTAATGACCCAGTTTTACAATGTATTATTATTAGTTAATATAATACAAGAGAAAAGTATGAAATTACAACCATGAAAAAATGGGAAACACTAATTTAAAGACTATATGTGTTATATTTTATAATTTGAAATGTTTATATTGTATCCAGTTTAATAATTATCTTTTTATATTTTATCATGCATGGATAATTTAAGATTATCTTTTAATAAAATTATTGTAGTTTTATTTATTAATTAAAGTTTTTTATTCAATAATTTCATTTTACATTTAGTAAAAGTGCGAGTCGGAAATATGGGTATGAGGATACCCGAATAAAGATATCTAAAGAGTACGAGAATCATGATTAAAGTTACTACCCAGTTGGGTATGGGGACACATAAAGAGACTTTTTTTAGACCCTATAGGAATAGATACTATGGTACTCTATTTATATTCTACCCATTGACATCTATAGAAAAGTTGATAACTTTTTGGTTGTTTCTCTAGTGTTGTAAGGAGTAAATATGTTCTTGTATGTTGCTCCACTTAGAGCATGTTTGGATTAGTTTTTTTTAAATATATGTTGGATAGTTGTATATTCTCCTTAAAAAAAATTTTGATTATTCTTTTAACAAAGGAAAAATTTTGTCCTTTAGCTAAAATTTGGACATTATTTCAAAATTTTAAATATTACTTTTCACAGCTTAAAATTATCTTAAAAATCGCTTCTGACTGTAAATATATCCAAACAAAAATTGATTATCCTTATTTTTACAATTAATCACAACTAATCCAAACTAATCCAAACACACCCTTAATAATGATTGCTATGTGATTTAAATTATCACTTCATGTAGTTTAAGTTTTAAATATTGCAAACAAACCCTAACACTAATAACAATATTATTAAATTCTAAACGCATTTTTTTTCTTAACTCTATCGTCTCTTTTAGCTTATAACACTAACTAATTTAAACTAAAAAAAACAGCCCGGCTACCCCAATAGTGCCATCATCTAGTGTATCAATAAATTCATTTTTTATATATTTAATTTAATTCTTATAAAAAATAAATTTTTAACATATATAATATTTTCTCTTTGAATTAATTTAAATTATTTAAACTATAAAAAATTTATTATATTCTCTATTTCTTCCTTTTTTTCATTTAAATTATGACAAAATAAAACCCAAGTCATTTTATTGAATGGGAAAGACACCAAATAATCATCATGTCAAACTAGTGTTTTAACAATTTTCAACTAACAAAAATGCATATTTAATATAATAATTGACTATAGTGCTTAACTATCTTTAAATGGTCGTCATTATTATATTAAATAAAGTATATACATTTTACACATTTATATTTAGTAAAATAATTTTAATACAATTTTAGAAAGTAATAATGAAAATATATTTGCATGTATATATATTACATGCACTATAAGAAAAAAGGTATTTTGCGGCGGTTAAAAGAGACATCTTTTGGTGTTTTAAGTACCGTTAAAAGAACCTCGTTGGGTTTGTCGCAATTTCAATCGATGAGAGATCATTTTGCTGTTGTTTTTTACAACTGTTGGAATAACCGCTATAGAATATTTGCGGCAGTTCCAAATTGCCACTATTCATATATGACATCTTTTGTCCTATAATTTTGTGGCAATTATTTACCGCCACTAATTTATTTTTTAGGATTTACTAACGATTTTAATTGTTGCTATTCTTTCGCTATTTTCCTTTTTAGGTATCATACCTTCTCTGTTCACAATATAGGTACTTTACAAATACCAAAGTTATACATGTGCAGAGCAAAATCTTGGTAATAATAATTAACTTAAAATCATCTAGTGCTTTGCATTAACAAAATTCTTTGTTGCGGATAAAAAAAAAATAAAATAAAATAAAATACAGTTTTGATTTTTTATATTGACAAAAATCTCAGTTTGATCCCTAATATTTTAAAAGTTTTAATTTAGTCTCATATGTTTTAAAAGTTTCAGTTTGGTCCCTTACATTGTATTTATAAACTACTTTCGTCTCTTATGTTATATTTTTTATCAAGTAAGGGCCAAAAGTGAGGGATCAAAATAATTCAAAAATACAATATAAAATATCAAAGTGATTCGATAAATACAATATTTGGAATTAAAATGAAAACTTTTTAAATATAAGGGATCAAATTAAAATTTTAGAAACATAAAGGACTAAACTAAGTCTTTTTAACAACATAAGAGACTAAAACTATATTTTTTTTAAAAATAACTTGGTATTAGGGGCATGCACATATTTTTTTACAACATCATTCGATATTTCATAATATAATATTACTCTAATAAAAATTTACATTTAGCAACCCATTTACCATGTAATTGAGATAGATTTTGTTTAACTAATTTATTTATTTATAGCTTATATAACGAGTAAATTTATTAGTACCAAAAAGTGATATATTTTATATTATCGACTTATTACACTAGAACATAATTAATTTTTAATAACATTTTAAAAAATATTGCTAAATTATTAAATAATATTATTAGATTACTAAAAATATTTTTGAGTATTTATAACTTTTTGGTCAAATATGGTATAAAAATCATGTTGCTAAAATGTTTTAACAATATTTAAAAATATTACTAAATTGTTAAAATAATTATGTTTTTCTATTTGCAATTTTTATGATTAATGTTGTATAAATACCATAATGTTACTAAAGATAAATTATATTGTAGTGTTATATTGTTAATTAGTAATGAAACATTATGGAAATGAAATTTGATAATAGCACCATTTCGTTCATTAATTATATGTGTGAAAATTTGATCTATCTACTTATGGAAATGAAACATATATATCACTCCAAAAAAATTAGTATAAATTTTCAATATTTATATTAACAAACTGATATTTTATTAACTGATGACTGAGGCGGTAATAAAAGATTAGTATAGGGATATTTTTAAGTGTTGTTGACAATTTTTTTCTATACATTTTTTTACATGATTATACTTTATTCTACTTACATTAACTATATATTTTGTATTTCCATAGCCAATAAGTTATTAACATCACCCTTTAATAATTGTGAAATAAAATAGAACAATGCTTCCCCTACACTTTTCCATAAGAAACAATGTCAAATACAACCTTAATAGGTTTGAAAAAAAATTAAGAAATACTATAAATATAAAATAATCAAAAAGAGAAAGCACCTATATTGTGAACAGACAAGGTATGGTACCATACCCAATAAGAAAATATAAAGGGGTGTGAACCCATGATTTTTATCACCTGAAAGAAATCTTATGCACAGAGAAGAAGATCTCTAGGCACCCAATTAAATGGGCACTCTAAAGCTTATTTAATTAAAAATAAATAAATAAATAAATACATTACATACTTTCATGCCCTCTTGTTTGGAGTGAAGGGAACAATCAACGAGCCCAATCAAGTTCTTCAATCCCCTTTTCATCCCCTAGCTATCCTTAATATAATTCCCTATTGGGTCTAACCTTTTAGTGGCACTTCAACATTTGCCACCAAATACTACTAATTGAGATGCAAAGCACCCAATTCCTTTACATTAAAAAACTATTTTGCCAACCAACAAAACCTCGTATATAATTGGTAGATAGTTAGATCTTTTAAGCATGTTGACAGAATTTTAAAGACTTATTTTGATGATCTAAAAGCTTTAAAGATATTAGTCTATCTCAATACTTGAAAAATATAATATTAGTCTTCAACTCTCGACCGAGAATACCTTTAGTGCAAAAAAAAAAAAACTACTTTACCACCAATATAGTGAGTACTTATTATATAACCGATGAGTCTTCTAAACATACTGTTCAGAGCCATAACTGTTTATATGAAAAAAAATATTAAAAAAGGATATTTCAGTAACTTCTTCTCCTTAAAATAATTAATTTTCGACTATTCGTTAAGAATATCTTTATACAAAAATAATAATAATAACTACTTTACCATATAAGTTCATCAATAAAACCTAATTCTCTTGCACGTCTCTGTTATTATATCATCATGGTCACTTTATTGTCAGAATTATTTAATTTAATAATACATTAGCCTTTGAATAAAATGCCAATTTGGCCAATAAAATTCCTTTGAAATGACATAAGTTTGGTGGTTGTGGGATTACCTAACTAGCTAGCTTATAACAAATCCCCATGCTATAGCTTAAGCTTCTTGGTCACTACCCACCAAGCTAAGAGGAAGAAAACATTAACATCAACACATATATAATAATTATGTTAATATATATAATTACTTTCTCTGGTCCTTTATATAAGACACCATTTAAAAAATTTTTATGGTCTTTTTTATAAGACATTTTATAATTTTCATAATGTATTTATTGTTTCTTTTCTTTTTTATCTCTATTAAATGTATTGATTATTTCTACTCCTTAATTGTAATTGGCTAATACATTATTTAATGAAGGATAAAAATGGTATCTCATCCACTTTTTGAAAAAACCAATAAAATTAACTATAGTAAACTATTTTTCTTAATCTGTGTAATTCGGTTGAAAACGTGACCGGAGAGTATATACATAACTATAATTAATTAATTAACTGGACTTGTCATATTCTAGAGGATGTAAGCTTCTTTTTTTTATTTATTTATTTTTTGTTTTATCCTCTTCCTAAAATTGTTTCAATGTGATGCCAGCATGGTTTCAGACCTTTAATTAATTACTGTTGTTAATTAATTTATCAAATGAATTTATATATTCAAGGGAGACAAAAGAGATAATCCGCATGGGTAGAGAGAGTTGAGCAAAACAACTCTTAATTTAATTTATTTTGTTGGCTTTCTTTTGTATCTTCCAAGCTTGAGTTGATTATGGGTTACTTCAACATGATTAAAAGCAGAAGAAAGTACCTAATTTGATTTTTTTTATTTATTACTTTTGTAGTTAATTTTCTTGATTCTATTACACAATATATAATCCCATATATTATTGAGTGTTTTTCAAAAGTGATGATTAATTTTCATTACATGTTTGGCTTTGCTTAATATTTTTTATATAAAAATATTTTTAATTAAAAAATTTTTAGACCATTTTTCAATTGTTTTTATGGATTTTTTTTTTGTTTTACTATTAAAAAAACTTAAAAGTTATCCATAAATTTCATACAAAATTGTTATAAAATAACATTTTTAATATTTTTTAATTACTAAAATACTATTACGGGAGTGAACCTAAATGGAATCTCTCAATTTCGAAGCCAGTATTTTAGTGATTTTTGTCGTTACTCAAGAGTTATAGATTCCTTTTTATTCATCAAAATAATAAGTATTTTTTATGAAAAATTCCATTTATTTAATTTTACTAAATTTATATTTAATAAACAAATTATCATTACTGGAAATTTTTTTAAAAATATGTGTGAAATATTTAGTACCTCAAATTTAAATATTCTAGACTATTAAAATTTTTAATTTAATACACTATAAATTTGTAACTTCTTGACCGTTAAATAGTGCATGTGTGTGCATGCATCTGGATCGTGTATGTGCATATTACGTGCATCTGTGTGTGTCAAATAAACGAGTTATTCACGATTCCTTAATATCAAGCGTGTAAAGCTTCAGCTTGACTCACTTAAATATTCAAACTTAACTTCAAGTTTGAGCTTATTTATTTAGTTAAATAAATAAAATTAATTGAACAATTAACCGGTCAAAATCAAATAGTTCACGAATAACCTTAACTCATTTTCATCCCTACCACCAATCATGAAAGAGTGTTTATCAAAAAAAAAAAAAAACCATAAAAGAGTACTTTAACATTAAAAATAAAAAAAAATTATCTTATAAAGAAAAGACTTAATTAATTAAAGAGGCATGAGAAGGAAAAATAATGTGTGAAAAAGGCATATAGTATATAGTTTGGTGGGGGATATAGTGTGGGACATGATACCATGGAGCCAATTTGGTTGTGGATTCTCCAACAAAACACATACATCTCAAGCCACGCTTGTAAAGCTTTCAACCCTTCAATTCTATCTCTCCATCCACCACCATAAAGTATAAATAAATCCCCTTTTTGATGTTTTTTTTTTCTTTAATTTCTTTTTGAAAATTAATACTCACATTCCAATGCAAAGTTAATTAGACCACCAAAAGGGAAATTAACTAAAGTGGAATCAATCCATTCCCCCCTCCCTTATTATACTAATATTATCCTAATAGTATATTGCTCAACACACTCCCACTTTCTTTCTACCTTAGACTTTCTTTATCACCCCAAATTAGTGAATTACCTTTTTTTTTTTCTTGTTCACAATCACAATTTCTTCCCCACCAAAGAAAAAGTTCATTAGAACTTTCAGCCCTCTCTATGTGTTTACCAAAAAATAAAGGAACCACTCCATCATTTTCACTTTAGTGTGAAACTAGAAGTTCATGGGTAATTAAGTAATTATGTCAGATTTGGTTAGATTTTACTATTTTCATCATCAATTCACGTGTGTCAACCATGCTTGTGACTTCCACGACAATTCCATATTTTAATTGCATCTTTTTTTACCTTCTTATCATTGAGTTTAATTTCAAATGAGTGAAGTTAATATATATATATATATATATAATTTTCATATATAATGCTCACTATATATGTTCTTTCTCTTTTTTTTAAAAAAAAGAGTAATAGTACTCCAGGTTGTAAAAGGCCAGGTTTATCCTATTTAATTAATATAATTTGTTTTTATGTTGACTTAACTGATAGTTACGGGATTGTTCTAGTAGGAGTAACTATACGAAGGTTTGTAAACATTTTATTTTTATAAAAATCAAGGTTTGGTAAAAGTAAATTAATTTTAATCAAAACTGTAAACTAAACTGCATGAATTAGAAAACAAAATCATCTTCTTAATCAATGTAATCAATACATATTAATCAAGCTCTCTCCACGGAAGAGTAATGAGTGGATTTTCACCTCTATTTGAGGTTTAATCCGGATGAAACCTATTCATTTATAGTAAAATACTCTCTTCATTATTCTATAGTCGCGTAATATTCCGACATAAAACCTGTGCCATGAGGCGCTGGTCACCTGTTTGTCATTTTGTTTGGAATGGGTTGTTTGAGTCGTTAAAAAAGAGGTTGTCCTCTTGGAAAAACATATTTTTATCCTAAGAGGGACGTTACTTTCTTAAATGTAGAATTATTTGCTTCTGCATTTTCGGGATGTGAAAGAGGACTTTAAAATCCCCTCGTTAAATAGGATTTGGTGTGTAGACCGCGTAATGATGGTTCTTGGAGTTAAAAATGTTAAGGGTTTAATGGGGCATTACTAGAAAAATGGATTTGGAGAATTGTTAATGATTTGGGTGCTTAACTTCTTTTATTTCGGTTCGACCCCAGTAGTAATTCTTGTCAGTGGTGGCGGGATTTAAGCTGCGTTATTAGTGAAGGTAATAACTGGTCGGATGAAAAGGTTATCAGACAAGTTGCTAATGGGGAGAACTTTGTTTTTGGTTTGATAAGTGGGTGGGTTGTGTTCGCTGAGGTTTTTCAAAGTTTCTTTTTTGCTGTTTCAGATTAGTCTCGCGTATTTAAAAACAGTGAACGTGTTGGTTCAAACTGGATTTTGGGACTTTATGCAAACTTAACTTTTTTCTGTATGAAGATCAGTTGTTAAGGCACTTGTAAGAGCTTCTGGTGGGGTACCTTTATTTTAGGAGATGGAGGATGGTTGGAGGTGGGAAGCTGATTCTTCGGGTGTCTATCCTATTAAGTCAACTTATTCGTGGCTTTCTAATTTGTTTCTTGGAAACCATGGCCTGGACTCCTTCACTGCACGAAGGCATTGGTGAAATTATGGAAATGTAAAGCCCCTTTGTTTTCTCTTGGGAGCTGCTTTTGAATGCCATTCCTTGCTGCTCACTTTTATCTCGTCGTGGTATTCATTTAGATTTTGTTGGTTGTTGCTTTTGTGAGCATTCATTGGAGGATACATCCCATTTATTTCTGTTTCTCGGAGATTGTGGTATGGGGTTGCTGGTTGGTTAGGTTTCAATTTGGTTGTATCTGGAGATTTATCTCAGTGTTTCTTGGCTTGGTTTGGAGTTTCTTTTAACAAAAGTCAAGCCAAATGGTTGCTTTTAATTTGGGTTTGTGTGGTTTAGTCTATTTGGTTGCATAGAAATAGTGTGATCTTTGCAAATGGGGTGGTTGATGAGAAAGAATTGCTTGATGGTGTGATCTTCAGGTCATGGAAGTGGGCTTCTTGTGTGATCAAGGGTGTTCCTCCTTCCCTTTATGATTGGAAGTGTAACTGGTTTATGTGTGTTCAGATGCTTCTTATTTAATTCTGCTGGTTTTATTTTATGTTGTTCCTTTGCTTTCTTACTTTGTAAATGTTTGGTTTTTCCTCTTATTGTTGATGGGTTTTGAGTACCCATTGCACTCATATATTAATAATATTTGTTTGCCTATAAAAAAAATAGTACTCCATGTTATACTCATTGCCAAAGTTTAATGCATCATTGCATAAATTATACATAGCAACATAATATTATGATTTCACATTTGTGCGTTTGTACATATATCCCTTATATTCCTATTAATAATAATAATAACAACAACAACAATAATAATAATAATAATAATAATAATAATAATAATAATAATAATAATAATAATAATAATAATAAAACTCCCTTAGATATTAAGAAAAAGAGGAGCATTGACAAGATAATGTTTAACTATGAAGTTAATTAAAGGCAATAATATAACTTCACATCTCTTTCACATTGAGTAAATCATGAAGTGGTTTAAGATGAGGGATTCATTATTTATTTATTTATTTAGTTTGAAGAATATAATCATGTGGTTTTTGAAATAGTGGAGTACAAGGGTGGTTCTAATTATGCCAGCCCCAATTTTGTTACATTGATACACACTAAGAATCCATCCAACATAGTTTAGGTATGTCAACCCACTATATAGTGGTTGGTTTCATTTGTAATAGATTATATGCAACAAAATCCTCCACCATTGGCCTAGATAATTCAAATTCTTAAATATATTAACCGGTGTTTAATTGGATTGCTTTATAGATGTATGAAAAAGTTTTATTGGTAGACGTAAAATGCACTTTTATGGTTACTTCAATTCGTGATTGAGTGGACGACCAAAAAAGTGGATTGCAAAATTTTAGTCTCAATTGATTGCAAAATTGTCACAAAATTGATTAAATTTTGTAAAACTATCGAGTTGATTCAGGCAACAAAACAAATATGGATACAAATGCGATGTAAATTTAGCAACCAGCGGGAAGCAATGACTGCTTCAGCCACCAAATTGAATTAGTGAACTCTCTAATTTTTTTAATTAGTGGTAAAAGTTAAAAAGACATTTGATAAACATGTATTTGACATCATTTTTACAAAATTTTGCATGTTCATTTCCATTGAATATTATGTCAATTTGATAGTGGCAAGAGCAAGATTGAAATCGTGAAGTTTAGAGTGAAATATTGCTAGTTAAAAGCTCATTAGGAAATAAAGAAGAAAGCTAACATGATCATGCCTTGAGCTGAAACGACCATGCCTATTTTTGACATGGCCAAGTCAGACAAAAAAAGTCAAACAAGCATTACTAGGTGCACGACCACATGTGCATCCCCATGAATGGTCTTGTGTCTTCTGACAATGCCACATTGTTTTTCTGTCTATTCTCTCGTCAATATACCCAGAAACAATATGCTACAATCTTGTCATGTTGTTAAGTGACTCAGCGCGTAAACCACCTATTCAAATGCAAGTTGCAAAGAAAAACCTATCCTTTTTTCTCAGTTCTTATTCTCTAAGCGCTAACAATTACATTATCTCACCTTTGGTGTTTTTCCAAGTACGTTGATGACGCATGAGCTGTCAATGACGATTAAGGATGGACGAATTTGCAACTCCGCAAGAGGGATTTGTTATTATTTTCTTCTTTCTTGTACTTATTGATTTTTCTATGAATTTTTGTTGTGTTTTTGGTAGTATTTTAACTATGAGTGGCTAAACTCATAGCTAGGGCTTTATAGTGAGAATATTATGTTCACTCTTTTCTCTTTGATTTAATTCAATTATATTCATTCATATTTAATTGGTTTTACTTTGATGATTTATTATTGAAATTAAGATCTAGCCAGTCTTAGGTGCATTCATTAGATATTTGTCGTATATAATCATTCTCGTCTAATTAATGAAACGATAACTATGTACTATTAAATCAACAATACGTAAGATCTTTATGCTTTCTCCGATTTCAAATTCTTGAGTGACCATCAATGGGATTGTTTAGGTAAAAGATAGTTGTTAATGCAAAACCATTGAGTAATAATTGAGTTAGTTAGGATGATGGTGATTAATGAGGTAATATAATGTAACTGAAGCAAACTAAAAAGTAAAAGAGATAAGCATTAGGTCTGCCACTCTTTAAATAATTGTGTGTATAAGAAGAGAGAGTATGGTGAGAGAAAGTGGAGAAAGCGTGGTGTGAACGATGGTGGGCGGAGATGTTTTGGTGTCTCAGGTGAGTAGGAGGATAAGCATAAGGCGGAGGGTTGGGTTGATAAGAGAGGGGCTTATGTGAGGAGAATGATGAGAGAATCTACCTCTTTCTATTTTTCAAATTTTACACAAGCAATCATGATTTTAGAGCTGCGGAAACTTTTCCAAAGGTAGGATAGGGTAACAGACATTTTTATTCCATCAAAACTTGATAAAGAAGGTAGAAAGTTTGGGTTCGTTTGTTTTGGTGATGTGTTGGATGTGAAATTTCTGGAAAATAATTTGAATGGTATCAAGGTGGGTTCTCAGCAACTGAAGGTGAATTTATCGCGTTTTAGTATATCGGTAGATCTGTCAAAGGATGATGTTCAGAGAAATAAAGTTTTCAAATAAGGAGTGTATGGGAAAGTTGGGCGTCAATACAGTAAGTTTTATGCTGGATCTCATAAATCTGGTTGTGATAGAGATGGAGAGAATGAGTTTGAGAATAGGTGATGGTGTGTTATTGAACATGCGGTAAACATCTCTGTAATGGGAAGATGTTAGAAGGCCTGTGTGGGTTGGGTTCACCACTTAAATGTGATCCCGGGGATTCAACAAGAGTTCTGGAAAGTGGGCTTGGATGCGGTGCAGGTAATTTTGATGGGCTCAGACATGGTGGTTTTGGAATCAGAAGAAGGCTTGCTTTTATAAGAGTTTATTGTTTCTGAGGCAGAGTGGTTCGCTTCTTTGTTCTATGATGTCCGAGATTGGACTCCGAAGTTGGTATCAACGGAACGTCAAGTTTGGTTATCATGTTATGGCATCCTTCTTCATGCATGGGGAGCAGATTTTTTTACAAAAAATTGTAGTTTGCATGGAAGGGTGATCAAGGTGGCCTTTGGGACGTTAAATCATAACAGGCTAGATGTGGGTCACATTCTGATTAGTACTACTGGGGTTGATTTTATAAATTAAAAATCTTATGTGAAAGTTAATGATGAAGTTTTCTTCATCAACGTAAGGAAATTTTGTGGTGAGGTTCTGGGGTTTTATCGCCAGTTGATCTCTCTCAAAATAGCTCGTCAGAATCTGAATTGGGTTCTTGGTGAATAGATGGTGAATTAGGATCGGAAAGATGCTCTACGACAGCAGTGGAAAGTTCTGGAAGTGGCTCAGAATCGGAGGATAATAATGATGCAAGGGTTAGGCCTCAAGATCTTAGAAAGCCAAGGGCTGTTGAGATTATCAAGGAATTTAATGAGGTAAATAATAGGTCCCATTTTGAAACTATCGGTGAAGAGAAGGAGGTGGTTGGGAATTTGAATTTACTAGAGGTGGATGTAAAAGAGTTTGATGCTAATTTGATTTGGCAATATGGGCCAGCTTGTTTTGGCCCATTTGACCCGAACTCTGTGATGGAAAATAAAAGTTCTCCTAGTGGGCCTAAATCTATTGAGGATTGGGGTATCCATATTCAAACTTGCATTGATGTTTTTGGCCCTGGTCTTCATTCTGGTTCTGCTCTTGGTCCGCGTCGTTCCAAGTAAAAGATAGGTTGGTCTCAAGATTTACTAGTTTCTAATTCTTCTCAGTTTATCAAGAAAATTCGTGGTCGTAAGAAAAGGAAAAATTCTTTGTCAGGCTTTTCTGAATCTATTTTTTCTTGAGAGTCAAGAGTTAGTGATTCTTTGCGAAGTTGCGCTAGGGGTGATGACGTTTCTTGGGAGTCAATAGTTAGTGATTCTCTGCAAAGTTGCGCTAGTTGAAAGTCTGTAGGTGGCGATCATTCATTGTCTTTGGTCATCATAGGTACGTCTATTTCAGATTCGGATATAATAAATTGTAATAGGGTCATTGTTTCGCAAGTGGGTGTAAGTGAGGAAGCTAGGATTTTGAGTACTGGAAACAGTTTAGGAGTTTCTATAAGAGGAGAAGAATTTGATATTTTATCTAGATTGGAGGCTCTGGAGCATAGGGACAACAAGTAGAAACTAGATAGGGAAGCTCAAGATTGTTTTTGTTTAAGTCTGATGGTGTTCTCTTATGGGTTTGGGTGGGGTGATGATGAAAGGCAACATTCTACGTTGTGTGTATGAGTTTGCCTATCTTATGTGTGGTAGTGGTTTTTGGTGTTGGTATAGATTTGTTAATGTATGAAAATAGGTTTGGTGCCTAGAGTGTTTTGTCACTGTTTTGGTTTCGGTCTGCATTGGGTGGAATTCATGGAGTGTGAAATCACAAAGGTGTCTGAACAGAAGGCGAGGAAAGTTGAAGTGGTGCTTATATATTGCTCGGGTGTGAAATTAATTCTTTGTAACGTTTATTTATGTCTTTTTGGTGGTTGGTGGCCAATTTATGAAAAATCCTTAGGTGGTTTATTATTTGGTTTTATGTTTTTTCAAATATGTTTAACTTGTATTCTTTTTGTGCACTTTTGGTGCTCTAATGACATATATTTGCTCTTTTGCCAATAAAAAAAAGAGGTAAGCATAAGTGAACCCTAGATTAAAGCCATAGGTTTCTCATAAGTGATTTCCATCCGTTCCTTTGATTATTTTCAATGTGTTCTTGGATTCTCATCACAATTTGATCCTCTAACTAGCATAAGAGTAGTCTAATAAATCTGGTAATTGTTATTGCTACACATGGATATACCACATTTAGAATCATTTCTATATTACTTGCACGACATGGTACAGTTATGCCCTTTCAAATTTTGTGTATCAACAATTATCTTCTTTCCCCACCACTACAACGATTCTCAAAACCCTAAACCCAAAACATAAAAGCACCATCAAAAGAACTCTAGTCATCGTTGCACATCACAAGTCATCCCTCCCACCTAAAAGCAAAATTATTCTTTAATTTGGTTGCAACAAAATAATATTGTATTTAATGGTAAGGTAAGATCAGAATACTATTGTCACTTTAAAATATTTATTACTTTTTTTTATAAAATTTTTAATTTAAAATGTATATTTCATTAATAAAGCTAATTTATTAGTATATAAATATTATTAAAATAATTTTTTTTTTAAAAAGACAATAGATAAATTAGATTGGATGGTGGAAGTCCTGGCAAGTTCTTAGCTAGTTGGGAAAATGAGGAAAATATCATATTTTTTTTCTCACAATTGTGTATTAATCCCTTAGTTTGTTAAGTTTCTATGTCCCTGTTAAGGTTTGTTTAGTGACTTTTCACCTGCCCACAAGTAGAGACTAGGAGTTTGAAGTAGGTGCTCACACTTGAGATATTGCTAATTGTTGTATAATGTATAATGTAGAAATATTGACCAACAAAAACCTAACACAATTAATAGATAGCAGAGTTTTTCAAATATGTTGATAATGATTCGAATTTTTATTATGGGTATTGTTCCATCATGCGTTTTGGCATAGTGGATTTGGCCTCCAATCTGGTCTCCGGCACGGTGGCTGTACATCTCCGGCCACTCACCTCACGGTGAGGGAGTACCTGCAAGTACTCCGACGATCAAGTCAATTAAGTGTCTTAAGCAGGAATCATCAGATCTAGAGTTATGATATATGCGTATCGAATGAAGATTAATCACAGGTATTTATAGGGTAAACAAAGGTCACCAAAGTCAAACCTGTCACTGTCACAGTTCCGTGAATTGCGGCGGTAGTTACGAATCTGTAACGGTTCTCACGTGGGGGTGGAGTCCCCTGTGCCTTATGTCGTGTCACCATGTCGTGGACGCGCGACATAGGACCGACAGCTTGGGCGACCCACGTGAGGCTTGCACGTGTCCTTCCCGCGGGTTAGGTCCATAACAAGTATAAAAAAATCTACTTCAGTAATTTATATATATCTTGAAGGGATTAATCTTCAGCTATAAAATACTCTTACTTAAAAAATATAGTAATATTGTGGAACTCATATAACGGTTATTATTATTGCACTAGAGCAATGTTACATTTTTCAAATATGTAGTGGAGAACACATTATGTTTCAGGTATTAATGACCAATGACTTCTCTTATGAGTCGCACCGTGTGCCCTTTTTTTTTTAAATTTCCTTTGCAATAATATGGGCATGCATTCTCGATTGACTCTATTTCCCTTATCATTCCCTACCAACCTACTTCTACACTACTCTACCATCATTTTCTGATTTTTTTTAGGATAATTATAATTTTTTATAAGATTTGTGCTTAATTGCACTAGCTTATTTTTCTTAGTTTTTGAATTACACCTAATTTTTTAAGGAAAGACGAGTATAATGGAATTTTGATAAAATCTGTTTTGAGTATAGCAGGTCTTCGGTTCAAACTGATGTAAATGCACTTTAGCTTATAAAAAAATAGAATTTTAAACTCTATGACAATATGTAATGTTTTAATGAAGTAAGTGTAATAGAGTTTTAAATTTAAAAGAAATTTATGTATTTTTAAAAAGAGTTTTAATAATCAATGTACTTAGAGCACTAGTTAATGCTATTATAATTAGAAAAATAATCATAAATACACATTATTATGATTTTCGAGATTACAAAAAAAATTATTTTTCAATACCTTAATTAAGAGCACAAAAAATTATTTACCTATTTAAAAATTAAAGAAGATTAAGTATAATAAACACAAATCTTATAGTTAAGTTTAATGTAATTATTCTTTTTCTTAAATAATTTTTTTTGAAGAGCTTAAAATTCAATGACATCATTAGGCCTACCTTCTATTTCTACAAAAGCAACAGTTTTATGTTCTCCGTTACGTGCTAATTAAAGTTGGGGTTTTGATTTTCACTTGGGTCTCAAAGTCAAAATTATCCACCTGAGATAGCATTGTCTTAGCTCATAAAAGAACCAATAAAAAATTAGGGTCTTGATATATAGTGTTCTAAGGGCATTAGTTAAGGTTATTAAAATTAGAAAAATAATCATAAGAGCACATTGTTCCGTCTCTCGAGAATACAAGAAACTACACATTCCAATATCTTTTTACTACATTTAAATTCTTATATAGTGCTCTTAGAGCACTAAATATCATTTGTCAAAAAATTATTAGCTTCAATAATTTCTGACTAATAACTTATGAGATATTTTAATCTTTAACATAAAAAATAGTTAATTTAGTTTATAATTTTGTTTTTTATAGGGTTATTTATTCTCCAACATTATTTGGTTGTAACAAATTAATTGCACGACATATTAAGTGTCATTTAGCACCCCTTAATTAATTAAATTATGTTGTCCTTAGAATAACATTAATCAAATTTGTTATTTTGGAGCTGAAACTCGTGGATCTAGAAGTCTTAATCAATTAATTGATCTGAATTAATCGATTAAGGGGTCCTACACAACATTTAACGTGCCACACTATGAATTCGTAACGGCAAGACAACGTTAGAGATCAGACTAAATCGCCCTAAAAGATACAAGTCAGGAGTCATTTTGTTATATCACTTATCAAAGAATTAATACTAACTAAAGCTAATATTTAAGTTTTTGCGTGCGGTCACTAAAGAAACATGTGTTTGTTAGCACTTTAAAATTAGGGGTGTTCATGATATTAGCATGGACATAGAAGAAAGAAAGGTGATGAAGAAATGAAGGGATCAAGAAAAGGAGTCTTGCAAAAAGTTAATGTAGAGATTATGGAAAGCATGTTAAATTCAAGAAATTTTTTGGAATCAAATTAATTCGCGATTATAAATAATAGTTATTCCTGTAATAAATTTTAGTAGTTATCTTAGTTTGAAGTTGGAACTCTATTTTCTTGTATTTGGATTGTTGGAACCCACAACTTCATGCTTATTTTTAGAGGATTATGCTTAGTGTTATTAGGTATAATTAGGATGCTATTTTGGGCTTGAGGTGGTGTGCATAGGAATGACCCATTAAGCTATTGAGGGCAATTTACTTATACTATTGTAAATCCTAATTTCCATTAGAGTTGAATGAATTGAGAATTGAGTTACAGAGAGTTTTCTCTTGAGATTTCTTTACTTAAAGAGTTATAGAATTTTTAATTTCTTAATTGTCAAAAGTTTTTCGTTTTTTAAGGGAGAGAGTTTTGCACCTAATAGGATTTGAACTCTGCACCTTTACCTGATATCTCAGTACCACTCTCGTTAAGCTACTATTAAGGGAATGAATTCTTAGTTTCTTATCATAGGTTCTACACACCAATTTAATATGGTGAAATATCAATGGACTCATCTTCAATTCGTGATTGAAGTAGCGTCTACGCTTCTTATCTTCAATCTTTATTAAAGTGGTGTAGCTCCTATTGTACTTATCTCTTTGGAGTGTCGTTTTTCATCTTCTTATCTTCTTTTTCTTTAGTTTTCATTTCTTGATTTGTGCCCTTAAAACCTCTTTGGAGTTATATCTGCAATTTTTTGTCATTAGTTCAAGACTCTGATCCAGTGACTCAACATGATTAGTTTGAACCATTTGTTATTAGTTTGACCCCAGAAATTTGACATCATAGGATTTAAGTTGAGTTTCATCGGTTGATCCTGTATTTAGGGATGTCAAAACTGGTTAAGACAACCGAGCCAACTTGTCAATCCTCTCAAAATAGGTGGGTGAGTTAACCACTCCTAGCTTGTGGTCCACTTAAGCCCGCCCTGCCTACCCCAACAAACCGCCGAACCAAATGTGAGGCAAGGCATGTTTGCTCGTCGTGTTAACCAGCCTTGCTCGCCAACTTTTGAAAGAAAAAAGAATTAATTCAATTACTTAACTTTAAAAAGTACCATTAACTTATATGAATCGCCTCGAAGAAATTATGTAAAATGATCGGCTTGGGTCAAAAAAAAGGGTCACAAACTTCGATCAAATATGCATAAATAGGAATAGTAGTAATTAATGATTTTATTGATCTAATAATACGGAAAGAGATAATAAATGTAAATTGAGAACCAAACCACGTATTCACTTAGGCATGTTCACATGTGTTTACTTACTGAATTACATGACTAGGATAATTATTTTACGCTTGCTTAAGTAGACTGATAATTATTTTAACAGAATTTATTTTACGCTTGCTTAATATAGTGAGGGAATACTATATTTTGTGGTTATCCTTGATTGCATGATTGCACAGAAGAGGTAGATAAGGCTATAAAAGAAAAAGAAAATGAAAAAGTGTGTCCAATGAAAGCAGGCGATTGTTAATTTGAACCAATCATATTGTAACAGAAGCGAAAGGGAACTCAGAAGTAACCAAGCCAGGTATGTCACGGACTAACCAGAGGACAAAACAGTAATTCACCGTACAAATTAGTATTGGTACAAATACAATAATTGACGATTATTTGAAAACAATAATTAATAATTAATAATTAAAAAATGGGAAGAAAATCTTAGAAGGCCGACCAGAAAATCTGTGGTACAGTGAGAAAGAGGAGACTTTAGGAAGAAAAAGTCGTACACGCGGATTCAGAAATAAAACCCTTTTTAATTAACACGCCGTCTTATGTAATCTTTCATTAAACTATACTTACCCTTATTACCATACTTTATTATATTTAATAGATAGTAGTAATATTTAAGATCTTAAATATAATGAAAATATATTGAAAAATATAATTTTTTTATTTAATTTGTAAGAGACAAAACAATGTATACTTGTAATTATTTTTCTAATTCTAATAACTTTAACTATTCTCTCTATTGCTTTATAAGTGTCAATTGTTACTATTTTACACATGTCAAGGAGAGATTTGAATTTGCTTGGTTTTTCATTAAATTGTTGGTGACTTTACTATTATAATCCTTTAAATCATTTTAATATTCTCATCTAACTTTATGAAAAATATGACAATAATTAATTAAATTTGAGATAAAATATAAAGATATAATTGACAACAATTTTTTTATAACTGTCAAACTTGAAAATGATAAATAAATAGACACATTTTTTTTTTGAAAAAAAACACTTAAAAAGAAACAAAAGGAATAATACTTAAGGATATTATATATCAAAACTCTACTTTATTAGTCCTATTTTAATTTTGATTCACATGAGGTTTTGGGGTATACCTTATTTATATTTTATAAAAAGTTAAATTAACTTTTTGGTTTTTATATATGCGCCTCATTTTCATTTTAGTACTAATACAAGAGAAACACTCATTTTAGTTTTCATGTGTTTTTTGTTTTCATTTTAGTTCTTATCATCATATTTTTTATGGTCCTTGTCGTTAACCGTTCCGCAACTACCATGGCAAAGTTATGAGAAGGAGGGGGATAAAAGATGGCTCTAATGGTAGCAGTGGCGATTCGGGGTCTACCCGTGGAGGATAAGTCGGGCTGGCAGACATTGCCGGAGGTATGAGGGACCGAAACCGATCAGCGAAGGCTCATCGGGATGGTGGGGGCAAGAGGTGAAAGTTTGGTGAGCTTGCAATGGCGGTTGTCGTCGTGGTTATGGTAGTGAAACTGCGAGATTCAGAGCGGTTAACAACAGTGACCAACGTAAAGATATAATGGCAGGGACTAAAGCAAAAATGGAGAACAGATGTAGGAACTAAAAACAAAACTTTTTTATAGGGATTAAAATAAAAATGAGGTATAGGTATAGGGGTCAAAAGATAAATTTAATCTTTATAAAATAAAGGGAGATACTATCATCTCTCCTTAATGTCTATTGTCACTCCTATTGAAATATTTTAATAACAACTAAATACTAATATTTTAATTTTATTGGTTGAAAAATATATTTTACATTTAAAAAAATTTAAAAGGAGTGACAATAACACCTCTCTTTTATAAATTTTATAAATAATTGCAAAATTAAATATTTAAATACGAGTGACAGTAAACAAAGAGAAATGACAATTGCCTCTCTCATTTAATAATTGTAGAATTCTTTTTCTGTTTCTATTTTTTTTTTTTTGCATAAACCAATTAACAAGCCGTTAGTTCAAGTGATACATAATTATTTCGCTTAACTAACGTGTCTCGGGTTTGAGCCTTTGTTGTTGCAAAATAAATCTCAATTGCGAAAGCTAACCTCACCGTAATGTGAAAGTTTGTGCCTCGAACAAAAGAATATCTACGACCACACAAAAAAAAAAACTTTTGTTTGCATGAAAGGTATATATTCTCTAACCAACAATAATTGAAGATTAATTTTTTTAAAATATAAAAATGATAGAAATAAATTTTATCTCTTTCAATGCAGTTTTATCCGATTGGTATATACAGCTTAAATTTAAACTCATATCACCATATTTAATAGTTAAAAAATTCAACTGACTTGTTTTTTAAAAGAATTTAGTTTGACGCTTTTTAAAATTTAATTTAATTTTTTTTTCTTTCCAGCATTATTTAAAGTTTTTCCAGGGTCAATTAAGATTGGGAAATATCCGTGGAGATGGTGTGTGTTGTTTCTGCCAATGCAATTGCAATACAGTACATAGGATGGATCGCAACAGATCATGGCACGCCTGAGAAGTGATGATGAGCGTGAAATTGTATCTGAAAAAGAGAAATTGAAAAGATCATCAGTTATGAGCAGCAGCAGCATGCATTGCATTATTAATTTTTTCTTCAATTTCTGCTTCAATTCTTCGTTTAATTAATTTTTCTGCTATGTATCTAATGATCTGAGCCAAAGTGCAGTACTACTTCTACTACTACTACTTACTAGTAATGGATATATTTATTGGCGCATGCAATTGGTGCACGCTTCGGCACGTTTATCCACCAAACTATAAATATTTATTCATTTAGTCAAACCTTTGTTTAATTTCAAAATTCTGTGTGTGTGCCTATGGATACGTGACATACTGAATTAACTGTCCTACAAATTAAACCAAAATTTACGATTTAAAGTTTAAAAAGTAAAAAAAAAAATTCACTCAATTTTTTTTAAAAAAAGGAAAAAACATATATATTTAATCTAAGTTCAAATAAAAAGAAATACAAGGAAGATTTAGTAAGAGAATTTTGTATTTTTCTTAAATAAAATGTCTAAGGCACAATACTATTATTTTCATTTCATTATGTAAGTCCTACAATTCAAAATTGTGTGTACCTGTGGATACGCGAGGTGTTTAAGTGTCTTCTCTTTATCATGTCACTAAAAGAAATAATTCTAAATTTTCTGACAATATTAAGGAATACGAATGGCAAAAAAAGGCCTGGTCCGCCAACCTGCTATAATAGTGGCGGGTGGAAGGGATTAACACCATCTTTATTGAGAGTGACATCATTCGTTTTAATATATAGATTTATGATTCTTATATATAAAGGAATGATGATATTTCCAAAATCGGGTGGTCTCAATCATTCCTACTATAGTGGCGGGATGGGGTGGTGAAATAAGCCCAACAACCCTTTGTGGCCTACTCCGTTAAGCCTGCCAGCAATGTGGGCCATTTGCAAGTCGGGGTGGGTGAGCCCACGAGTTCCTTTCTTTTGGTGGAGGGATTGAGACCACCAAATTTTGGAAATCTCACCATCCCTTTATATATAAGAATCATAAATTTATATATTAAAAAAGATAATGCAAACACTCAATAGGAATTGTACTAATCTCATCCACCAATAAACATATTTCAGACATATTTTTTTTTAAAAAAATCTAGGCCCAAGAAAATCAGATTCCAAACCCAAAAAATAATCTCTGACAAAAAAAAAAAGAGGTTCTAGAAAAAAAAATGATAAACAGATTTTAATATGTCTGGAATTTGTGAAATGAATATAAATTTTTTTATAGGTTGTAATTCGTAAAGTTTTTTTTGAGTAACTAATAATTTTTTTATAATATTATGAAATTAATATGATTTTTTTAATTGGTTGAGAATTAAAAATAAATTATAATTTTTTTAATGAAATTGGGTTTTTTTTATTTTTATTTTTTTAAAAAAATTGACAAGTTAAACGGACCAGCCTAGCCCTTTAATACGCAGTCTGGACTGAATGTTTAAGCCTGTTTTTCATGGCAGCCTAGCCGGCCCCAACCCGTTTTAGGAGGACTTTGGTGAGCCGGACTAACCCGTTTGACCATCTTAGTTAAAAAATATATTAATTGTTATTAATATTTTCATGATACAAAATGCATTTCAGGACTAAAATTTAAAAGTTAAAATTGATAGACTAAAATTATATTGTCACTAAAATTCATTAAAAAAAATATTGAACTCAAATTTAAATAAAACCTACAAAACACGCAAAATATTACTCTTTCCATTTCATAATATAAATCCTAACGTCAAAAAGTTAATAGTTCATATGGTAAGTTCCTAGACAAAATACTATATGTTTTAAACAAATACTAGAAATATTTATTATTATTTTTTAAAATATTTATCCTTATTTATTAAATTACACTAAAGATAACAAGCTTTTGATTTAATTAAAGATAAAATTGTGAAAGAGTAGTAATAGAATTTTCTGAAATTAATATATTGACACATTTTATTAAATTGTGCGAATTTTTAATAGAATAATATTTTGTTCACACCTAAAAATTTTACACCCCTCTTACACTCATAATATAATATTACTATTTAATTTAAATGAATTAAAAATTGGAGAAATAAAGGATACTAAAGAGGTCAAGAAATAATAAAATAGAGTGCTGATTTTTTTACACACAAAAATCATACACTAATCTTACACCCTCATTATTTTATTATATTTTGACCCTTTTAGTACATTTTATTTTCCCAATTTTTAATTCATTTAAATCAAATAATAATATTATATTATGGGTGTAAGAGGGGTGTAACCTTTTTGGGTGTCAACAAAATATTATTCATGATGATTTTTTGACACCCAAAAATTATACACCATCCTTACACCCTCATTATTTTATTATTTTTTGTTCATTTCCTCAATTTTTAATTTATTTAAAGTAAATAATAATATTATATTATGGGTGTAAGAGAGATATAAACTTTTTGGGTGTCAACAAAACATTATTCTTTTAATATGATCTGTTCAAATATTTTGGGTGTGATCCAAAGAAAAATCTTTTTCTTACACCAATTTTTCTTACACCTATCTTACACTATTATTAAAATAATAATATCTAGATTAAAAAAAAGAAAAAAGAAAAAAAATATGAGAAAGAGAGTAATGTAATCATTAAAATATTAAGGGTATAAAAAAGGTGTAAGAGAAAATGGTGTCAAAAAATCATCACTCCTGATCCAAAACATGGGTCTAACTAGGAGTGTAGTGTAGGGTCACATCCCATCCAATGCAAATGCATCTTCACACCCACGCGATCTGTCTCTGTCCTTTCCTCATATAGTCCCCCTCCCGTACGGTCACTGCCCTTGCTTCATGTAGGTTATTTTTTAAAGAAATACTACTACTTTAATAAAATAGTTTTGATTTTGTAGTTATTATTTATTTTAATTTTTAATTTTTATCGAAATTAAATTGTAGTTCTTAATTTTATAAATATCATTTACTTTAGGATATGTTTATTAAGAGTATTATTTAAAAATAATTAATTTTAAAAGTGGACACAGAGTTAATTATTTTTATAATTGTTTATTATAAAAATTAAAAATTATTTATATTTGATTAAAATGAAAATAATTACTCTTTAAATCTTTTCTTCTTAATTCTAATTATTTTTGCTACTATTTTTTTAAAAAAAACATATACAAACATCTTAAAAAATTTTAAAATGATTTTTTATTAAAAAAATGATTACTATACAAAATAAATAACAACAAACATACTCTTAATCTAATGAAGAATTAAAGTGATTGCTTTTTTTTTATAAAATCAAGGAATACTACTACTAAATTTTTATAATGTTAATAAAATCAAGAACTAAAATAATTGATGATTATAAAGTTAGAATAAAAATAATTTATTAAATGTATATTATTCTATCTCTCGATATTACAAAAAAAAATTACATTTTCAACACATTTTTATTACATTTGACTTGTTAAATAGTACTCGTTTTGTTATCAAATATAAGTAAATTTTTGGACAATTTTATGTTTTTATTATTCTATATTTTTATTTAAAATATTCTCCACTCAATTCATTTTCTCAATTATTAAAATGATTTTAAAAATGAAAAAGATTAATTTAACTAAGGGTACTTAATGAAAACATGATATTTTTTAGTGTAGTTCCAAAGAGAATAAATGGGACTAACTTTTTTTTTGTTTCACTTGTAATGCACAAGTGAAAAGTTATGCCCCAGAGCACAAGTGACTTCATAACCATTGATTTATTATAAAAAAAAAATAAAAAGTCATTGTCACAATTTATATCAATGAATAGATTTATATCACATAAATTTCTTCACATTTATGTTGTGTAGGGTAAATGACACCATTTTTCTTAAGGGACATGAGGTGGTTCTTTTACTTATATTCGGTAATGGATGGAGTAACTTTATAGCACTAAATATCATTTGTGTTTTGTACTCATTCCGTTTCATATTATAAGGTTATATTTAGACAATTATGCTTATTAAGAAAATATATAATAAAATTAATTAATATATTGATTCTTAAAAAATGTATCTAACCTTCCTAATTTATCCTTTTTCTTTTTCATCATTACATTAATTATCTTACACTATTTCTTTAGAAAATGTTATTAAATGAGCAAACATTAAAAAAATTAATACTCTAAAAAAATTAAGATAGAAAAATGATAAATAGTGTTATAAAGATACATTTTAAAGAGTTAAATATAATTAAATATGATCGAAAAATATTACTTTTTGTATTTTGGAGACACAAAATGATGTGCATTTATGATTTATTTTCTAATTTTAAAAACCTTAACAAGTGTCCTAAACATATTAGACTTGTTTAAAAATGGTCTTATAAGTTATAACATGGATGGAGTATATTACTACTCTCTCTGTTCGGAAATATTTGTCATTTTTATCAAAAATATTTGTTCCAAAATATTTGTCATTTTACAATATCGAGATAACATTTATTGTTATTTTTTCAAATCTATCGTTCATAATCATTAATAAAAAGTAATACTATTAGTAATTTTAACTTTAAAAAAAAAAGAAAATTATTATCTTTCTAAAATTAACTTTTATAAATTTTAGAATAGTTATAATTTTTTTTTTAGTTTTTGTGCATTAGTGACTAGAATGAATTTAGTACTATAGGTTAGTGGGAGTGGAGTACTATTTTTGCTAATAGGTCGCAAGAGCCAATGGTATCGTGACGCGTGTCGAGTTGTGGTCCTACTAGCAGCGGCTATCGCGGAAGAGTAGCCGCCAGTGTGGCGTGCGTTCTTGCTGGCCTGTGTGATACGCTACGCATATGCTCCCTTTTGCATATTTTGCCCTTTTTGATTTTTCTAATTATTTGGTTTCCCACCCTTAAAACTTCTTATTTACACATTCCCCCCACTTTTGGAATTACCACCCGTTGTTACAGCCAGGGTATTGATTTAGGGAACAAGGTGAAAAAGAGAAAAGAAGAGGGGTGGTTGAGTGAAATACTAGTAAATTGCGCGTGGGATGGGGTCAACAACAACTTGTGCAGAATCAGAATCAGGATTGAAAGGAAAGTGAGTACTTAGTGTTGTTTTGTGTTGCACTACCAAGATTCAAGAATCAACAACACCCATCTCTAACATATCCCAATGTCAGACAGAGCTCATGAATTAAAATTTCCCACTCATGCCTCAAAATTGGGACCATCAATGCTCCAGCCGCTTGTAATCGTCAGATATAATATTAAAAAATTAATGGCTAAGATTTGTTACCTGAAACCTGCTAAACAGGTCAAAAAAGAAAAAGTTTTACTCGTGATCCTTTTAAAATGATTTAACTGAAGTTTATCGCCGGAACTAAATAAAAAAATAAAATAAAAAAAGTTATAATTTCTCAAGATTACCCACGATTTTGAACCATAGATAATTCTTAAAATTGGAATAACATGCTACACCAAGTCAAAATGGGTGGAGCATCATGGTCCAGAACTTGACCAGAACATTGTATCAGCACCCTTCTTAGTGCATATAGTACATACTCCATAACATTAGTAGATAGTCAACTCATATCATATAAATATAAATATAAATTATTAATATATGTGGTCACCAATCTCCTCCTCCTCCAAAGTCCATTCTCTTTATTCATTCATTTTATTTTGATGTTTTATGGCTTGTGTTTGTTGTAATGAACTATTTATAATTATTCATTTATTTCCTCCAATTTTCAATTTCCAATTTTGTTGTGAATTTTATTTTTATTTTTATTTTTTTAAAAAAAGAGTAACTAATTTTAAATGTATAATTATAATAAATTCTAATGTTACGGTTTGTATTTTATCATGATAATTCTTTGTAACGTATTTCGGCTGAGTACCCTAATGTTCCTTTTTATGTTGAAAAATTCCATTCCATTAATGATAACAAAAAAAAGTATAATTATAATAAATTCTATTCCACTCATTTTTTTTATCTAGAATATAAGTATTTTTGACAAAAGTCAATCTTACTCTAATCGATTATAACTATCATAAGTAGCAAAGCTTTTATTTTAAATATTTAACACAATTATATATTTAAAACTTTAATGAAAGAGTTTAAATATTTTAAGGTAAATCCATAAATACTCACGACAAACAACTTGACCTATTTTGATCCATAAACATCATCAAGTTAAATGGTAGGATCACTAGCTATTTTTTTTTATTTTTTTTTTTTGCATATTTTCACTAGCAAACAAAAAATAATTTGATTCCAAAATTGAATGTAAAATAAGTACATCATTTGTTCCTATTTATCTTTCTACTTGAGTTAAATTACACATATTAAAAAATATAATTATTATTTTTGTTTTTATTAAAATAGTTTTTGAATTACTAATCCAATTAAAGATAGTAGTAGAATTGATAAAAGTGCAATTAATGTTCAGTAAAATGTAAATGGATAGATAAATAAAAATAAATAGATTTTTTTTTATCTGGACAAATAAAAAGGAACAGAGGGAATAATACTTAATTTATCGACAACAAATTAAACATAAGAATTAAGGGTGATTTTAAGGTGAGGCAAAAAAAAAAAAGATCACGTGGTCACTTTACCAAAATAAAAAGTATGAGGTATTTTTAGAAAGTATAGATTATTTAGAAATATCTCATACTTTCTAAAAATACTCTATATTTTTCATTTTTGATAAAATGACTACGTGTGTGTTTGGTTTAACATTGGTAGAATTGATTTTGGATCAACATAATTTTATAGAATTGATTTCGTGTAAAATTGATTTTAAAGTAATATGATTTATGCTTGGGAATTTTTTTCTCAAAAGCAAGTTTAGAGTAAAAATATAATGTAAATTTTTCAACGTAAAAGCAAGTCTTACCTTACTTCACCCAAAATCAATTTTAGCAACTCAAAATCAATTTTAACATTTTCTCCATGTAAAAACAAACATCTAATTTATCAATCAAAATCGATTTTGGCTCTTCAAAATCAATTCTGCTTCAACCCGACATTTTTCCAAACGTGCACTACATGTTTCCCAATTTTTTTTCCCACCCAAAAATTAAATAAACGGTTTTTCTAACTTGTGCACAAGTTAAGCATCTCAAAACGGAAGCTTTTTATGGAGAAAGACAAAATTAATTGAGTTTTGTATTTAACATGCATTTATTACTTACATTTGTTTCTATTTTGGGGTTCTTATCCTGTACAATAGTTGCACAGGTTAGAAAAACTCTTAAATAAAATGTGTACTTTTTTCTTTGGGAGGTGAGACTGAGACGGGGTGGATGTGATTAGCACCATCCCTATTGGGAGTGACACCATCCTTTTTAGTATATAAATTTATGATTCGTACATATAAAAAGGATGGTGCCACTCCTAATAGAGATTGTGCTAATCCCATCTTCCCAGGGACAAATGATGCATGATCTGGGCTAAGTGTTTTTTTTGGAAACCATTTGGGCTAAGTGTTTGAAGGAAATTTAAAATAAAATAAAAAATTGCCATATGGGCCCGAAAGAGTTTTTTTAAATTCGAAAGTGTATGACTTTTGGGCCATGATTTTTTGTTCACTTTGGGTCTAGTTTTTGTTCAACATTTGGGTCTATTATTTGAGTTAATCGATAAAGTAGTGGATGAGATTAGCATCATCCTTATTGTGAGTGGCACCATCCTTTTTAGTATATAAATTTATGATTCTTACATATAAAAAGGATGGTGTCACTTCCAATAGAGATGGTGTTAATCTCATCCTCCAATAAAGTTCTGACGGGCCCAAAGTTATATTGTTTAACGCCTATTAATTAAGGGATGCAGGAAAAGAAAAAAAAGTTAAGAAAGGAAGGAATTAGTACCATTTCATTTGGGAACAAAACTATCCTATTTCAGATATTAACATTTGGAAATTGTGTTATCCGTAAAATAAGAATGATTTCTTTTATGTTTTTACTATTTTACGGACGACAACGTTCAAAATGAAAACCATTTTGAACAATGATATCCGAAAAAAGAGTGATTCCGTTCCCAACCTGGATGTTATCAATGTTAGCATCCTTAATTAAGTTAAAACACCATTGTTGGTTGAACACATGAGGATAGTTACTATTTGTGCTCCATTTTCTATATGCACAACTTAAATATTTACGGTTTTTTGAAATTATTATTTAGAACTTTCTTTTGCGTCTATTCCGGAAAATATATTTTCAAAAATAACTTAAAATCTAATTACTAAAAGTGATTTTTCAAATAAATTTGGGAACTGTTTACCAAAAAGAAATTGGGAACTAATTTATTAACAATAATTAAAAATCACTTGTGAAAACTATTTTTCAGAAAGTGCAATGGTGTACAAGGGGAAAAAAAAAAGGCTGCAAAAAGCAACACGTAACATAGGATAGGCGATTACATTTTGCACTGCCTTTTTAATTTCTTTCAGAATCTAATTTTCAGAAAAAGAAAGAAAAAAAATCATATTCGATAACACTTCAGAAACTAAATTTTCAACAACAAAAAAAAGTGTGCTAAAACAATATCCAATTTTCTGGTGGTGTGAAACTGTAAATAGCAAAAGATATGGTTCGAATAGCAATTGCCCATAGTTAATCACAAGGTCCATGGCGAGTTTGCCAAAAATTTGCAATGGTGGCAGACTGACAGATACTAAATCTGTAAGCACTAACCTATAATTTTGAAAAAAAAAAAGAATTCGAATTAGCGAATTCAAAAAAATTCATTGTCTTGATAAAAAAAAAGTGTTGAAAACATTTTAGTCCTATGAACTTTGTTTTGTGTGTGGTTTACTACTAAAATTTTTAAAGTGCACATTTTTTTTTGACAAAAATTTGTGGGAGACATTGCTCTCGCAATTTCGGAGGATGGAGCATTATGGTTACTCTCCCTCCCAACAAGTGCACTTCCCAAGATTCGAACTTGTGTTCTCATCCATACGTTGGACCAAGTTGCTTACCACTTGTCCAACACCGTGTTGGTTAAAGTGCACATTTTGATCCCTTATACTTTTTAAAGTGTGCTATTAAGTAAAAAGTCATATTTAGCGACAGTTTTAACCGTCGTTAATTCGAAAAAAAATTGTTACTAAATATAACTTTTGTACTTATAAATGCATGCTTCAAAAAGTACGGAAAACAAAAATACATATTTTCAAAGTTTTGATACTAAAATACACGTAACAGACAAAGTTCAAATAACTAAAATATTTTTATCTCTAAAAAAACCCTGAGAAATTGATAATAATGCAGTAACTATGTTACACAAATAAAATTGAAAGGACAAAATATCAGGAGGGTAAGCATTGAAATGCTTATATTTTTAAATGCAATTTTATTACTTTTTATTTTGGTACATCAGAAAGAAATTTTATTACTTTTCTAATTCTAAATTTAATTATTTTTCGTTATTTTTGAAAAATATTTTAAGACAACTAAAAGTTCCCGAGTGAATTAATACTACTACTTGATTTATTTTTCATCTTTTTTTTGGAGAAGTTTTAACTTTTTCGGTTATTAGGTCTAGTTACTATAGACATAGATATTTACAAAATAAAATGAATATTTTAAGTAAATTTTCAAAGTTGATAGTAAGCAATATTTGAAACTTAAATTTATCCACAAGATTCTTAAACTTGATAAGAATGTTGCTAGGGAAAAAATGATGATGCTATCTTCAAACTTAAGCATAGATGAAATTGATATTTTTTTTTGTATATCAGAAAAATAAATAAAAATAAAACTAAAAAAACACTAAAAAGGAAGAGATCTAAAATGAATAACGGTGAAATTGATATTTGTTTGATCGTCAATATTATTCAAATTTGTTCATGGAAAATTGAAATTACTATCTATCACTCACATTAATAACGTTAAAATATGTTAAATCACTTCAATTATATATATTGGTGTATTAATTAAACCCTTAAATTTATGCTCATCTTATCAATTAAAACCTTGAAATTTCTATATATTCGATCAAATCGTTCCCTGACTCATTTCTTTCTATGCTCATAAACTCAAAATACAATAATTATTGTTAAATATATTGAAAATAGTAGGTATATAAATATAATTGATTATTTGGCCTCGCCAATTTATAGAGGCATGAAAGGATTCATTAATAGGACTAAGGCATAAGGCATGAGGAATAATATCAAAACTCTCAATTCAAAGATTACTAACAATTATATGGGAGTAATGTCAAATTTTAGTTTTGATCCTGTCACATAGATGTTATGGATACTTGGACATTGTAACCAAAATGTGAGTTAAAGACTAATTTGATTGATAGATGATAATTTTAAAGACTGAATTGATATATTAATGTGTGTTGTTATAGTGATTTAACGAATCTTACGTCAGTGATTAGTTTAAAAGAAAAATAAATTGTAATCTTAGTGTCGAATTTGAAAGAAGGATAATAATTTTCAGTGAGTACAAAGGGTGTTTTTTTTTCCTTTTTTTTAAGGGCCAAATTAATGGACTGATGTAATTTTAAGGACTAAATTAAAGTTTCATTGATCAATTTCCAAACTCTTCATATTCAAATGTTTTACTTTGTGGGTTTCATAGTTCACATCCATTCTTACTATATAAAGAGTCACCTAAATCAACTGATCAACCTGATATAGTTGTGAACTTATCCAACACATTCTCTTGACAGAAGTCTATTCTCATATTTCTAATGTTGTTGTTTTTTTTATAAGTTACAGATAAAATATATAAAATAACGGTAGTATAAAGGCTACTTCAACCCATATACAAAGTTACTGACCTAAAGAACGGCCACTCAAGCCGATCAATACAAAGAAAAGGGTTTGCCAACCACTCATTCATTGAATCAACTAGCTCCATAGGTTCTAAAACACCATTAATAAAAAGAAAACGATTTCTTTGCAGCAAAATTGACCACAAAACAACAACCCAAATAGAAACTAACGCCTTTCATCGCTCCTCAACAATACAAAAACCATGATATGATTTGGAAACATATTACCAAACATCCTGAGGAAACTCACAATGCAACAAAAGATAGGCCACCTCTTCAACAACACTATTGTAGAGGAAACAATCAAAAGAGACAAGAAGCATACCTCGCCTAATAAGGATAGACCGAGAAGGCAACACACCCAAGAGAGATCAAAGGAGCAAAGAACTTCCAGCCTTTATGAAAAGCCAAGGTAACAGTAGGATTCAAGTCAATCCCACCATGAAGCCGTGAAAAAATAAACAAATGAGCAGTCCGCACAATATAACAACTTGAGGGGTCACTAAGCCACTGGCAACTGTCCACAAAAAATTCCAAGGAACAAACACATAACTCATCAACCACATTTGCAGCTCTTGATGCTTTCTATAAGAAAATAATCCCATCTTCCACATCATATGCCAAGGCAACCCATAACTAACAAAGTACCAATTTTCACATATCAATGATTGATTATTAAGAGAAACAAATTGAGTCTTGAGAATACCTCAACTTGAACCAAATCCCCAACTCATTTCTCAAGCCAAAAATGAATCTCACATCCAACACACAACTTTCTTCTCAACCGAGCAAGAAATCAACAATTAGCTTTGTTACACACCCAAAACAAGTCATTCCACCAAACCAAGGAACTAGATTGAATAATAAGACAATACATAAAGCAAGAAAATAATCTATACCTCACATGAAGAGCACGGGCCCAAAGAGACATAGGTTACTGCAACCTTCGCCACACCCATTTTCCAAGCAAACTCCAATTAAACCAATGCAAAAATTTTATACCCAGACCACCATCCCTCTTAGGATATCACACCTTCTCCTATTTGATCCACGAGATGTTAGATGTATCAATGATGCTACTCCAAAGAAAATGATGTCGAATACAAACAACTTTTTTAGCCACATACATTGGCATCATCCAAAAAGAGAGGTAATATAAAGGAATTCTTATAATGACAACAATAATTAATGGAACACGCCCTCTGGTAGATAAATACCTATGCTTCCATGATGCAAGTTTACCTTTCAAAATCTCAATTAGGCTCTACCAAGCTCCTTTATTACCTCGGATTATCACCCACATTAATTCCAAGGTATCAAAACGAAAAATACCCAATTTTACAACTAAGAAAACCTATTGCCTAAGCTAGAAATGAAGGAGGAGAATCAAAACCAACAATACATTTTTTTATGAAAATTGACCTTCAAACCTGACATTAACTCAAAGATGCATAGAATTGTCTTCAGAGTCCATGAATTGGATTTGACGCTTCTCCCAAAATTAAGGTATCAACAGTGAACTGTAGGAACGTCTCTAGCGTCTCATCCCCCAGTGTATGTGGCTAATCAACCTTTTTTTCAACCACACTCCTCATTAGACAACCTAATCTTTTGGCAACCAACAAGAACAAAAAAAGGAACCAAAGTGTCCCATTGCTTTAACCCTATCCTAATTTTAATTTCCTCTAATGGACTCTCATTCACCAACACAAATAATGCCTCCCAGCAGATACATGCCTCCATCCACTATAACCAAGTATCATAAAAACCAAAACGACACAACATATACATTAAATTCCCTCGAGTCATACACTTTTTCATAGTCAACCTTAAGGATAAAACAACTATGGTGCTGCTTCTTTGAATAATCAGTTACTTCATTTGCTACCAAAGCACTACCCAACATATTTCTCCTAGGAAGAAACATGCATTGACATCATCAATAACACCGTCCAACACACCTTTCAAGTGATTAGCCAAAAGTTCTTGGATAATTATATAACAACAACCTAGCAAAGAAATTGAGCAAAAAATCAAACACTCTCTTCAAACCTTTGGTCTTTGTAATCAAAGCAACAACATACGGTAACAGAACTTAAGGGATGATCACATTTGAGTGGAATTCTTGCATCATTTAAACGACCTCTACCTTCATAAGGCCCTGGAAAGATTTCAAAAAACATAAAATAAACCCATCTGGGCTTGGACTCCTCTCCCCATTACAACTCATATTCACTCCACTAACCTAGACATCTGAGAAATCCACCACCAACACTTGATTTTGAGCCGGCAAAATATGAGGAATCTCAATCTCATCAATGATAGACCTAAGCAAATCGTTCGCTACAAAATGATCACGAAAATAACTAGTAAAACAGTTTTTGATATTTGCCACATCCTCCACTTACAATTCGTTCATTTGGAAGGCCAAAACCTTGTTCTTCCTCTGACAACCTAGAAGACAAGCTTGAAAAAAATTTAGAATTGAGATCACCCTCAACCCCCCATTTCTTGCTCACCTTTAGAGCTTACAAATACACATTTTCCATATTTTTGAAACCAACAACTTTTGCATGCGGTCTTCCTCTTTTAACAACCCCTATGATTCATATTTTAGATCAAGATCCTGGAACTGTAGTGTAAGATCCTTCATACGTTAGCCTACATTGCCAAACACATCTATATTGAATTTACGCAAAGCGATTTTCACATTACCCACCCTAGTCCACAACCGATTAACACCCTCATTCCAAGCCCGCTTCACCACCTCACCTACCCTAGAATGATCCGACCAATGATTATTAAAGCAAAAAAGGTTTTGGACCCCAATTAACAATTTTATACTTAAGAACTATCAGACAATGATAAGAAACATCATGAAGCATCACTTGAGCCAAATCTTCCCCTTGCCTAGAAAACCATTCCCCAAACACAAAAACTCTATATTAAGCCTACTTATCATTCCCCCACCACATTGATACCAAGTAAACTTCCTCTCAACCAATGATAAATCAATAAGTTCCATATAAAAAATGAACTTATTGAAGTCCTCCATATCATGAAAATCCCCATGTGACCATCTCCTTTACCCTCTTTCCTTCTACAAATAGAATTAAAGTCACCTAGCAAATAACACAAATCTATCTCAAATCCCTATTTGGCATATTTATAGAATTCTAAAGCATGCCAAAGAACACAAATATTCACATTCATAATCTTACACATGATTCGATCATCACCCCATTGTAAGAAAACACCCAAAAAACTTTGACCTTGAAAAGAATATACGACCTTACCTATTGTTGAGTTCCATATCAATATCACGCCTTCACTCCTACAAACTATCAGAACAAAGAACCAATAAAAAATGTCGTCATACTAAAAATTCTAACACAATATTTTTTCACACGAGACAACCTTATTCTCCTACATAGCCAAAAAATCAACACATTATAATCAAACTAGATCAGACACTCTATTACACTTAATAGCCTGCCCACCCCTAGATATTGAACAAAGCAAGCTTCATTAGTTAACATCACGACCCTCTTTTTCTCCTACAACCTCATTATCCCTCTTTTCCATCTCAAACAGCTTTCTTAACACTTCATTCTCATTATCATGAACAACTAATATTAATCGCTTACCTCTTTCCAGAATACAAGAGACCATAATCTTTTTATCAACCTAAGTATCAGATTAAGCCATCGATATAGCCTAGGTCGAAAACGCATTTAAAACATTTGACCTGCTTTGAGATTTGCTTCATTTTAATTTTATCTAGGATCTTTATCTTAAATAATCCCAACCATTCTTCCTTTTTAGACCAACTCCACCCTTATTAGATGAGCATTGCTGCTAAAAAAGCAATAAATTATATTGCAAGCTCATCGTAAAGCCCTTCATACATTAAGAAAACACCTTCCACCATCAAGTGATTTGGATAGAAGAGAGCATGGAATCTACTGCTGCCTATTGTGCATTCACACGAGGCCCATCATCAGCATGATTATGTAACAAATCATCTTGGGCTATGTACAATGCCCACACCACTCGAAACCATATTTTGTTGACTACCAACACACGATCCATTTAGGACAAAGCCCAATTGCCACAATCCAGCTTCACACCTCCATATCCATCCACTCTCCACCTTCCTCCCTATCTCCCATATGTGAACCACACCAACAGGATCCAAATCAAAATCTAGTCAAGTGACACATAAATTTAGTTTCACCGAAACCATATTTTCCATGTGTATACTCGTATCAATCAAATCTGCTAATTGATCATCACCATTTAAATAGTTCCCAACTGATATTTTGGATCACCTAATACTTAAGCCAAATCTTCTGTCAAATTCAAACCTTTATCATTCCACTCTTAACACATAAAATACTTTGTTGCCTTCACCTCTGCTCTATTATCTCCTGTTGAATCTCTTTCCATCAAGCTATAATCATCTACCTCCTCCAAATCTAGGGATACACTATCTGAACACATAGTTGAGGACGAGATTGAACTATCATCCCCTTCATACTAAGTACAAAATTCACCTTCATGTTCTTCAATAATCCTCACAAAAAAAATGTTCATACTAAGAGCCTATGTTGCACCAAGTCCACATCTTCCACACGGTGTAGCTGTCCCATCATAGCCCTTTAGTAGTCACCTTTCATTTTTTTTATCCATAAAAAATTCCAATTGGTGATTAGCCACCTTCTTCGGAACCCACACTTTCTTAGAAGGCTCTTGTTTCTTATCAAGAAGCAATTGAATAGTCTGTTTACCTTTAAATTTATCTGCAAAAGATGCCCTAAAATTCAACTTCACTTCCTTGCCTTTTACCACACCTCTCCCCTTATCCTACACACCAGGATTACCCTTATGCTCATATTTGTGATCTAGTCCATCTTCATGTTTATGACATAAATGATTAATGGTTATACATATGCTTCCAATAATAATATGTAATCTCGAATCCAACACCGCAGCACCCCTAACCTCCGTAAACCTAATGAACCAAATTGCTGACCAACTTATCCCTCTTCAAAGGGATAAACACATCAACGACTTGGTTGTAGTTTTGAAAAATCCTCCAAAGTGTCGAGACACCGAAGACCTCAAGGAAATTCAAAAAACAATAAGAAGCATAAGACTTGAGAACATGGCTCAAGTAACCACGAAAGCCATACGATTCTCTTTTTTGTCTCCCCTCCACACTTACCCATCCATCTGGATCATCATCCTTCTCGGTAACCCCAAGACAATTCCATTGCCATCATTCTCTCTCCCCTCACTCTATCTATTCTCTCTAGTTTTTTAGTATCTTGAATGTTGTTATTGTGCTTGATGATAGAGATTGTCGGATAATGAAAACAAAGTAATCCCATAAATACAAAATTCTTCGTAGTAGCAAAGCATTAATATTAGAGCTAGTGTATAATAAACCTTCTTATTCAAGTAAAATGCAATCTTAGATTAGTATAAGAAATTCTCCACTCTTTAAGATGGATAAAATTTATAAAAGAAATCTTATTTGTATTTTTTATATAAGCAAACAAATAAATGAACACAACAAGGAATGTTGAGAACAAAGCAATGACTACCAAGCCACTAAAAAATGCCAATAAACACATGCTCATTTAACAATACACTAAAAAAGGACAACACACCAATTCAAAAACGAAGAATGAGAATCTAAAGAATCTTAAAACCAATTCAAAGAATAAATCTCAATAAGATCTAACACTCCATGAGTTTATATATTATCATCTCTAAAAATAATTGAGTTTCACCCTCCGTATAGAAACTAAATAGTTGCATGTGAGTTGTGAGAAAATTATACCCCTTATACTTAGGCAACTGTTGCAATATATATATCCAATCCAAAAATTATACTTTTTTCCTTTTGAAATACTTATAATTTTCGTTGTTGTTTCATCTTTAGACATATCTTTCTATGTTAGGGCAAGAAGGCCTTCAATTACTTGAGTTGAATATAAAACTTATAGAAAAAAAATGTATTGCATGGAAAAATTCACAATTTGGCAAGTATTGCATTACCTAAATAAAGAGAGACTACCTTTTGTAAGAAATATAACATTGCTCAATATCTTTAACTTTTGTATTATCTATGAACTAGAGTACACTAATAAATTAAAACTGAAAAGGGACAAATACACTCATATGAGAGTGGAGACAATTGCACCCACAACTGACAACACAAGTATTTTAATTTATATTAATAACATATATATTAATATATAAAATTATTTAATTTTTTACTTGCTCTAAGATCAATTCCAATTTTTATAACGTAATAAAAGAAATCAATTTCATATAGGTTCTTACTAAATAGTGCCTTAAGAACATTTATTAGCATTTTTCTTTAAACTATCCAATTTTATATGGGTCCAACCTAACTTTTAGTTTTGTATTAATATCTATATTTGTGAACAATATTTAAATTTAGAAGAAACAAAATCTTTGTTTGAGAAGCTTGATAATTAAATTTTGATTTGGCTAGCTCTATTTTATCTATTAAAACTTTTTCTAATAGATCTTTCAATATTAGATAGTCAACTTGAGAATAATGCTATAGGTGTATGCTCTAAAATTGCATTTTCAAAACTAGGAATTGGTGATTTTGTATAAAGTTTGTGAAGATTGGAAAGCATGTTATATATTTATTTGTGTGTTTATTTTTAAAGTTAGATTTTATATTTGCTAATGACAACTATAACCTTTAAAAGAGCTTTCTAAACTATAAATAACATCAATGATCAAATGAGGCATCATATACGAGATGAGAGATCAAGTGACTAATTAACTAATTTCTTTTATTAAAAGCAAAAAATTTGATAATACTGAAATTGAAATACACACATATATATATATATATGAGGTTTGTTAACGTACACCCACTTGCTTTTTAGAAAGAGTGCGTTAGCAAGCTATAACTTGAAATTTTAAAATATACCCACAAGGTGTAGCTTGCTAACGCACTCCTTCTATAAAATAAGTGGGTGTACGTTAGCAAGCCCTACAGGGGTTTGCTAACGTACACCCACTTGTTTTATAGAAGGAGTGCATTAGCAAGTTATAACTAGATTTTTTAAAATACAACCAAAAGGTGTAGCTTGCTAACGCACTCCTTCTAAAAAATAGATGGGTGTACGTTAGCAAACCCCTATATATATGTCAAATGACACTAAGGTGTCAAAGTTAGTAAATGACATTGCGCATAACTTTTTATAAACATAAATTTTACCGATCCAACCAATCAATTGAAAATTTATATCAGGTAGATTAACTATGCAAAAATTCATGCAATTTGAAAATTTGAAGGTATGTAATCTAACGAAAGAAATTTACTTATATTTTAAATAATGTATTAGACGTTAAAACAAAACATTTCGATAACATATCAAATACTTTTCAAATTGTATGAATTTTTGCATAGTTAATCTACATAAAATAAACTTCCAATTGATTGGTATATATATATATATATATATACCAGAGATCCCGAAGGAAGCTACTGGAAAATTAAAAGTCAGAGAAGCAGGAATGCAGACGGACTGCTAAATATATGCAACAATATAATATGCAAATATGTAAAATGTAGAAATTAAAACTGGAATTGGACCAGTATTATAAAGCTTTAATTAAAAAGAAAAAGAAAACCGATTGCGAGTAGTCTCAACGATGTCGGCTGGAGGGAGAAGGGAAAAGAAAATTACAGAAAGAGAATTCTTATTAAAACAGAAGAAAAGCTTACAGAATATCTCTCAGAGCTACTCTCACTAAAAACTCTCTCTAAGTTACTCGATCATAAAGGGTACCTCACAACATGGTCGAGGCCTCCTTAAATAGAAATTAAAAACACTATTTGCACAGTTCCGGTTTCATGACAGGATCCTATGCTACAGTGCCGGTTTCTGACTTGAAGCTACAGTTCCGGTTTCGTGACTGGAAAATTAGCTACAGTTCTGGTTGAATGCTACAGTTCAGGTTGTCAGGAAATGATGACTCTTGTTCAATCGTCTCCTAAGTTGATTCCAAAACAGTCATCTTCATTTTGATAGTAGTCATCTGAAGATGCTGCTGAAGCAGAAGAGCTTGGAAGAGATGACCTATCCTTCTCCTGGAGCAAATTGAGAATGTTTTGCAAATTTTTTGCAAAACTTTCTTTTGTTTGGGAAGCCGCAAGTGCTGCTGTAATTTTTGCCTTTTGATTGAGAAACAAAGACGTTTCCGGATCAGCTGGCTTCAAGAAACTAGAGTTTGCAGAGAACTAACTTTTGACCTCATCTGGATTTGCCCTAGATGCATCAAATTCGGTCCACCATTTGACGAAAGAATCTCTTCTTAATAAAGGGAGCCTTTCAGGATGATCTCTGTTCCCATATCTGTATTGCCAGGAAAATATCCAGGCCAAAGAGAATACTGAGAAAAACTTTAAATCCGCCGGAATACATGATTCCTTTGAATTGTACATTTTTGAAAAAAGTTTGAAACCTTCCTCTGCTGAAGGAGGTAAAATTTGGGGAATGGGACCGAAGAAATCCCACCATTGAATAAACCAGTTTGGAAAAGTGTAATTAACACCTCTCTTAAAATATATAAGCCAAGAATGCCGATTCATCTTGTTTTGAAACCAGAAAACTCGGCTCCAAGCATCAATGTAATCACAGTAGTTATAGCCAATGGGATCAAAATTTTGCGAAAATTTTTTTAAATTGTTGGGATTTTTCCCAAATTGATTTGGAGTAATCACCTTTAAAATCTGGATTGTTGAATGGGTGATTACTGAAGAATCATTTTTATCTTTATAATGTTTGATTGTGATAGAATCTGAATCAATTAATATGAATTCATAAAACTGTCGAGTTTTGTTTAAAGCAGTTAGTTTAAAATGAAATCCTTCTGGAAAAATTTTTATTGGAATTTTGTGGGGGGATTTATCCCAAAACTCAGGTTCCATTTGGATTACCGAAGAAAACTTGTTTTTTGGAATATAAGGGTTGGCTGGCTTTTTAAAAGATTGAGTTTGGGTTTGGATTTGTTTTTGGCTAGGGCCAGAAATTATTGTTTTTGACTTAGCCATTTCTTTAATGAGAGTAGTTAGGTCAACGGTTTCATTTTCGTCTTCTGAGGCAATTTCTGCCCAGGTTTTGGTTGGAAGGTGGGTTAAGCCACAATCTTGGAGGGCTAGAAGGGTTTGGATTGGGAAAGCATAATCTGCCTTGGTTTGTTTTGCAGTTTGCTGCTGAGTTGATGACTCAGCCACTAAAGATTGAACCTGGGTAGATGACCCGGTTTGTTTCTGGGTAGATGACCCAGTTTGAGTCGGTGACTCAGATTGGTTTTGGGTAGGTGACCCAGTTGGGGTTGATGACCCTGATTTTTTCGTAGGCCCAGGTAGGGCTATTCTAACTCCTCGACCCCTTGAAGAGGCCATTGCTGCTTTTCTAGGCATAAGCCTATTTTCCCTGTAAATATTCACGAGTAAGATAATCAGGGAGAGAGTTTGAAGTGCCTTTGAGATATTCTATTTCAAAATCAAAAACACTTAAAATAGCTTGCCATCTAGCAAAAATTTGTTTAGAAGCCAGATTTTTTACATCCTTTTGAAGAATATCTTTTGCTGATTTGCAATCAACTCTGATTAAAAATTTTTGATTAAGTAAATCAGATTGAAATTTTGAAACACAAAGTACAATTGCTAAAACTTCTTTTTTGACAGTTGAGTAATTTTGCTGTGCAGAATTCCAATGTTTTGAAGTGTATGCAATGATATGCTCTTTGCCATGCAATTTTTGTTTGAGGATGCCACCATAACCAATATCTGACGCATCAGTCTCAACTATTTTATAGGCTTGGGGTACTGGGAGATACAAACAAGGGAGGTCTTTGACCTGGCGTTTGATTTGCTTAACCACACTAGTGTGTTGATCTGTCCAGGGAGGGGGATTTTTCTTAAGACGATCATGCAAAGGTTTAATGATGTTATTGAGATGAGGGACAAAGTCTCCTACATAATTAAGGCATCCTAAGAATCTTTGGAGTTGGGTTTTGTCAATAATTTGATCTGGAAATTTATCAGCAAATTCTATCGATCTGCTAATAAGGACAATTGTTCCTTGGTGGATCATGTGACCAAGGAATTTGATTTTAGTTTGGAAAAGACAAAGTTTTGAACTTGAGACTGCCAATCCATTTTGACGGACAACATTGATGAATATATTGATATGTTTAAAATGTTGGTCTATAGACTGAGAAAAAATTAAAACATCATCAATATAAACAATTGAAAATTTGGAATAAGGATTGAAAATATCATTCATGATCTTCTGAAATTCAGAGGGGGCATTCTTTAAGCCAAAAGGCATCACATTCCATTCATACTGGCCAAAAGGGACAGTAAATGCGGTTTTATACCTGTCAGTTTCTTTAATCTGAATCTGCCAATATCCAGACTTCATGTCAAATTTTGAAAAGATTCTGGCAGCATGTAGCCTATTTAGAAGATCTTTCTTATTAGGAATAGGATACCTAATCCATTGTAGAGCTTGGTTTAGAGGCTTATAATTTATCACTAATCTGGGAGTTCCTCTTTCAACCTTAGCTTGTTTGTTGACATAAAAGGCTGAACAAGACTAAGGACTTTTGTTTTTCCTGATAAGCCCTTTATCTAAGAGATCTTTAATTTCTTTCTGACAATATTGGAGGAGTTCCTCATTCATTTGGATTGGTCTTGCCTTGGTAGGGATTTGACTTTCTTTGAAGTCATTCTCATAAGGCAATTCAACAATATGCTTTTTTCTGTTCCAAAAAGCATTTGGGAGATCAGAACAAATTGTAGATTGAATATGTTGTTGCAAAGTTTCTATTCTTTGCTGGATATGGGATTGCTCTAGTTGAGCTTGAATTGTTTTGAACGAGATTTCCTCTTTGAGGAAATTGATCTGATTTGATTTATGATCAATGATATTGAGAGTCTTTACTATAGGTTTCTTGACAAATCTAAAGACTATTTGCCTTCCTAGATGTTTGGTACTGATTCCTTCATCAGAGATTTCTAAGGGAAATAATGCTCTAATAAAGGGGGTTCCCAAAATTACTTCATTTTTGAGGTCCTTGACTAACAAAAAGGAAGTTTTTACCTGATAATTACCATTTTTAATAAGGGCATTGGAGAGCTTATATTTGATTTTAAGCCTAGATCCACTAGCAGTGCTTAGTTTTTCTGTGGTTTTCTCAAAATATTTAGTTGGAATTAATCCTTCGAGAATACAATTCGAATCAGCACCAGTATCGAAGAGTGCCATAGTATCCAATACAAAATCCTCTATTTTGATTTTGACTTGAATATAAAACTTCTGGATGGTTAATCGGTTAATTAGCCTAAGGAAATCTTGTTCTTCTCCATCTTTAGTACATATAGGATCAGGTGTCCTGGTTTCTGGTTCCTCCGAGTCATTCTCTAAATCCTCTAATTGATTTAGAATAGTTTGGTGAATTTGTTGTTGCTCCTTGATCTCTTTTATTTCTTGTTTGAGATTATTAATCTCAATTTGGAGATCTTGGATGGTAACAGGTTTAACCGAACTTCTTTCCAATCTTTTAATGATTGGTTTAAGGTCATACTTATTGGTAATCACTAAAGTTTTGGCTTTGTTCTTTTCTAAGGATTCCTTTAACCTATTTAGGTACACCTTCTTTTCCTGAGGATCAGGGATTGAATTAATGGCTTCAAACAAAAGGTCTTGCTCTTTTGTAAGAACATTAATTTCTGGAAATTCTTCATTATCTGAGGAAGAAATCTCATCATCCTGTTGGATATTGTTTAAATCTTCCGACCCTTCCTTTTCTGATTCTTCATCGGAGGTATCCACAAGGAGGCTACTAATTTGATCTTCTATAGTTTGTTCAAGATTAAGATTGCTAATCCTTTTTCGGAGTCTACAATATTTGCTTACATGTCCGGGTTTTTTACAACTATAGCATATGATTGGGGATTTGGACGAGGACTGCCTAGGAGTTTTTCTAGTAGTTGTTGTTGTTCTAGGAACCTTTTTCGGATTTCTACACCTATTACTAGGAAATCTCTTTGGTTTATTCTCATGATCTTGCTTGTTAGGTTTTTTGGTTTTTCTCTTTGAGCATCCTGGAAGACCAAATTGCTCGAAAAAAGATCCTAAATCCTTCTTGTTTTGGGCCTTTTCTCGGGCTAGCTGCCTTTGAATTTTGTCATCTTGGCAAATTTTTAAGGCTACTTTTTGGATAAAAGAAATCAATTGTCCATAGCTGAGCTTGTCATACGGGATGATCCCATCAGGTGTTAAGCTTCTAATTTTATCTCTGACTTTATCTCCTAGAGATTTTGGTAATCTTGCCAAGAATTTTTCTTTCCAGAAAGGTTGTTGACTATTTTCTCTGGTGTAAACCCTGGTAAGGAAAGTATCCTTATACCATCTAAAATCAGCTAAGGTTTTACGCTTAAGGTTTGAGAGTAATTCTGCAGATCTATCTTTCCATAAAGATGGATCCCCTATGAAGTGTTGGGCTATGGTAAAAACTAAGGTGCTAACAGCATCTGGAATAGTTTCCCCGTTGCCGTCAAGGATAGCTTCTCCTTGTTCGTCTGTTTTAATAGCGGAAAAAATGCTAGCTTTATCTTCTTCAGTGAGATAGTTATCCCACCATCCTTTAAGTTGTCCTGAGAACCCAGATACTATTATGTTTGCTATAACTTTTTCTGAGCTATCGTGAGCTGTTTGATATGCCGTGCACACCATGGTCATATGCTGGAGCATAGTCATGATGTTGTACTCAGTCTTTCCATCTATGTTCCACTCATAGACATTGTTGGCATTGAAGCTATTGAACCTAGAGTCCTAGTCTAAGGCTAGATCTGGTGCTACCATTGGTTGTGAGTAAGTCTTGGTTAGTCCTTTCCATTTCGTTATGGAATTTGTCAGGATGGGGCACGCCTTAGCGGACTCTTGGTCCGATTGGAGATCAGATTCTTGGGATTCTTCTTGATTGACCATATTAATGGATAATTTGGAGGTTTGCCTAGTTTCTTGAAGTAAAGTAACTTCCTATTGTGGTGTATCAGGGACAACAGTTGTTTTGAGTAAATCATTAATCCTACTCAAGAGCTCATTGGATGAATCAGATTCAGTCCTAAGCTTGGCCTTTTGTAATGTTTGTTTAGCCTTGTGGGAAAGTTTGAAAGGCTTGAACAATGGTTTTTCAAGAGGTCTAGATGCGGAGGCATCTTCTGATGATGAAAGTCCTGAATGAATTCCTAGGGGAGGAGGTTGTTTAGGGGAAGAAATCTTTTCCCCTATAACCTGAAGATATTTGTTGGTATAGTTCGCCTGTTCCATTAGGCTTTTGATATCTCTAGAAGTGACCTCTTCCTCTAGATTTTTGGTTTTGAAAGGTGATGCTATCACAGGGTGATGTTTATCATCCCTAATATTCGGTAACTGATACTGATTGGAAGGAGGTAGTTCTGACCTAACCATTTCACCATCCTTCAGGTGCCAAATAGTGATAACATTAGTAGTTCCTTGTCCTACTAATTCTGTTTGAAAAGGATAATTTATTTGGGTCTTGACTGTGTAAGCATGAAACCAATCAAAGAAGGGGATATTCATGTGAACTTTTTCGAGAAAACTGTAATATTTCTCTTGAATTTCTTTTCTTTTTAGGCCCTTAAAGTTATTGAAAAACCATGTCCTCTGAGGTTCCCAATCCTCAGAATAAAAGTTTTTACGGAGGGCTTCTTTATCTATGAGGAACTTATGAGATAACATCATAATGGTCATTCATAGAAGAGTAGGTTGGGGACTGTACAGATCTTTGATCTTCATCCTCGTTTGCTTGATAAGTGGTTCTGGGAATTGTAGAACTTGTCTCTATTCCATGTAAATTGACTTCAGGTATTACAGTCCTAGGATTAATGGTTCTAAATGTTGGTTGGGATGCTACAGAGAATGATCTCCTGGCTGACATGAATTCTACCTGGGAGGTATCTGACCTATAGGAAGCTTCTGACCTAGAAGAGAACGAGTTTCTTCTATCAAAGATAATTTCTACCCTTCCTGAGTCAGATTGTCTGATTTCTTGAAGCTTTGGCGCTTGTCTTGGAATGGTACGAGTGGCTCTTTCTATAGACCACGATTTTGGGAGTTGGACTTCATCCCATCTGATGAGCCTAGGAATGGTGACATTTGCTTTTGTCATATCTGTGACAAATAGAGTTATTTTTCTATCATCAGATTTTAGAAGGACTCTAGAGTTACAAGTGTTCATGACCTTGTATTGAATCCTATATATGAGTGCTGCTGGAATGGATCCTTCCTTCATATTTAGACCATGAAGTTGAATGTTTAAGAATAACGAATCCAGAATGTTTCTGTCCAGCAGGCTAACGGTTTTGTTAGGAAAACAATTGAAATAGATTGGTCCGTGACCTAGGCTTGTTTCGACAGTTCCTAAGAGGGAATCTTTGAAATCTTGGTGCCTAATGTCTCTAAGACACATGAGGATTGAAGCGTGAAGACCTTCTCTAATAAGAGGTTTCACTGCAAGACACATCCGATATGGAGATACCTGTATTTTCTAGCATGTTCTGCTATGGATTGTTTTGTCAGGAGATGAAATTCTTCTCCTGCCTCTGGTCCCAGAGGGATGTTATTTTCAGCAGTTTTGATTATGTAGTCAGAACTACGAGCCAGTTTAGACTCTTCAGGGATGTATAATTCATCCTGAGGGATTTTTGGTATTTCCCAGTTGTCTATGGCCTGGTTGATATCCTCGAAGCAGACTTCTTCTTCGAAGATGTTATGTTTAGGAGGAATTTCCTCCTGGCTAGTATTTTGCTCAGTGAGCACACTTTGATTAGATTTTGATGAAGATGGGGTAGTTGAAGTTTTAATAGAAAGGCGTCGAGAAAGAGATCGTAATAAACTAGCCATGATAACAACTTCTGATATCATTACCATCATTTGGTTCCATAGAAAAATATTTATCAAGTTAAGTTAATGAATATCCAATGAATCTGGGTTTTAGGCTATATACCTACACATCCATTTATCAAAAAACTCTTTTTTTTTTATGTTATTTATCTTAACTATAGCCACCATGGCACTTAAATCATATATTCTAAAGAAAGCATCGACAAATTAGTCTTACGGCCTTCCATCAGGACTTACTGCTACAGCTTCTTTACCAATATGATTTAATTGCATGTACTTCCAGTTAAGATTAATAATATATGGTCATTATAAATTAAAAATAATTTACAATATTCCAGATTCATAGAGATAAACAGTAACTTAACATCAACAAATATATTCCTACTTCCCCATCAGTATCAGTATCAACAAATATATATATATATATATATATATATATATGGGGAGGGATCAAATGACACCGATGTAACTTACATTAACTCTTGCATCGATTAATGACTATTTATCGAAAAAAATTTCACGAAACCCATCATTGGATTGAAACTACTTATCGTATGGATCATGTCTACAAAATTTCACATCATTTCAAAACCATTTAGTACTCCATTAATGTACTAAAAAAGTAACGTAAAACATAGTTTTAAAATATATGAAAATAACAAGCATTTTGATGAAGTACTAAACGATTTTGGAATGAAATGAATAACAAGCATTTTGATGGAGTACTAAACGATTTTGTAATGATGTGAAATTTTGTATATATGATCTCTACGATAAGTATTTTTAATCCAACTATTAATTTCGTGAAAAAAATCTTCGACAAAAAGATATTAACCGGTGTGAGAGTTGGTGTAACTTACATCGGTGTCATTATTCCTCCCATATATATATCCCTATAAAAGGTCAGTGATTCAAAAATTTTATTAGTGCATTGTCATTTTAATATTATAAATTCATATATATGTATTGGTTGTCTCACTTAATAAAATTTTTGAATCACTGACCATTTATAGTCCCTTTGATAGAAGAGAACCTTAGCAAGGATCACGACTTTGCAGAAGGACGAATGTTGCTATCGTGGGCAAAATGAGATTCAAGACCAAAAATCTCAACTTGTTACTAGCAATGGAAGGATGGGAACTAGCAACCTCTTGGCCACTTCAAGAGTCTTTTGTTTTCTTTCATTTGTCTCCAAATCGAACCATGGAAGCAAAAGGCTCCAGTTGTGCCACACCACAAATTTAATCACTACATGTCTCTATTGCACGAATCTTTGTTGTTGCCTTCCACCTCTATTGTATAAAGCGCTCTCCACAATAGCTTCAACATTGTTACACGGTAATCACAACAACTTAAACTGACAAAAACCTATGATAGCATAGAGGTAGATAGCCAGCCAAAGTCCTAATCGATGGCGAAGGACGGAGATTAGGGAAAGATTGATGTTGGAAAAGGTGGGGATGAGGGCAGGTGAAGAAAGTGAAGAGAATTAACACTTCTACTAAGAGAATAAGGATGAATTTGCACAGAAACCAAGAAAAACCCTAAAGGAGAAAGAAAAAACTTCTACTAAGAGAGGGGAGAAATGCTCCCCCACTCCTTTTAGCAAGGTGCTTCATGTTGGTTAGGGTTTCTACGAGAAGAAAGAAAATAGTGTCTCTCAATCAAGTCTTTTTTTTTTTTTTGTGTTCAACTAAGTATCTAGTATTTACTCATATTCACATTATAAAGATCTACACTTTTTAATGACAAAAAAGTATGACGACTTTTCTAATTTGACACATGAGGCTAATATCATAATCAATAGAACATAAGACTAACCCAAGAGAAAAAAGTTCACTTGAGTCACAAAACAACCCTACTAAAGATAAAATTTGTTATCTTCTATTTTCTTTCAACTCAATCCTTTTGAACAATGCAAATATGCAATTCCTTTCATGTTAGAGTGTCTCATCGACTACTAAAAATAACTCCTCCCATGGACAAGGGTTTTTAGTATGGTGATAAGATATAAAACAAGATTTTCTCCATTTCCAAGATAAAATTAAGAGAATCATTTTCATTAAATTTGCAAGGTCAATCTAATTGATATTAAAAACACATGATATTGAAAATATATAATAATAATTATTTTAAGAAATAGAGATAATGTGATCAAATAAAAATGCAAATGGTGTGAAGGCTTTGTAAATTAATATTTATATTCTAAACCTAAGTGCTACCTAAGGATCAATATTAGTGACTTTCTAATTATGATTCAAGTTTTGGCCTATGATGGTAAATAAGGTTTTGGGAAAGCAAGACAGTTGTATTGTTTTGTACATTTTTTTTCTTGGTGGTTGTGAGTGGAACTTATCAAAGAACTAAAATCAATCACCAAGCAATGGTCTAAATAGTCACTTGGTCAAAGTGTCCAATTGAATTGCTGACATAATGCAATAAAGCAAGATCCATATAATGACAAAACAATAATATTATTTAATATAAACTTATCAAAAACTAAAAAATATTATGATTTTAGTAACTAATAAAATAGAGACAATGACACACAAAAAATGGTGCAAATATATGGTAACTCCACCTCTTATTTTGTTTTTTAGTGGTGCTATTTTACTCCCTCATTTAAGATTAAAAGGACAAAATGTGCTTACACAAACAAATACACTAAACCTCCTAATTCCCCCTTTATTTCACTACTTTTTTTTGAAGAACATGAAATGTGTTGATTCTATTCCTTAAAATTTCCACCTTTAAAATGTTTGACATTCTTTATGTTAAGCTTTATGTATATTTAATTTTCAATTGACCAAAAGTGAAAGTACTTTCATTTGAATATTAAAAGTCAAAATTTATTTAGATACAAATCCCAACTGCGTTCAAAGAACAAAACAATTTATAAATTTTAGTGAAAACATTTTCACTTTTTGCCAACTTAAAAAACCAAACACTTTATTTTTCTGTTTTGGGGTAATTTTCTCTATCAATTTTCCTGCTTTATTGATTGATATTCCATTGAGGGGGCATTCCCATTAAAAACATAACATCCTTTTATAGAAAGAAAAAAAGAAAGAAAAAACCTATGAATATGAAGGGTAAAAATTTCCCAAGCCACAAGAGTTTTGTTTAGCTTCCAGGGTTTTTGTTTAGCTTCCTCCTTTTAGCATCAGGACTAGGATTAAGTGAAGGATTTGCACATGAATCATCAACAACAACACTAGTGTTATCACTTTTGTAGCTGAAGCATTCAGTATCCATCACCCCTATTGGGCTTTGAGGGATGCAAGGGACAGAAACAGAAGCATCACTACCATCCTTATTTGATGACAGCTCTTGAATCATTTCAATGCACTTCAACACTTTCTCCTGCCATAAAAACAAACATCCAAACAATAGGACAATGAAAACATCAACTAATTGCATTTGATCACTTTCATTCATGGTATAGTCGCGATGCATTCAATGAGATTAGATGCGATCAGATACAACAATTGCAGACTGTAATCACAGTTAGATTCTATTTCAATGACTGCCGAAAGCCTAATGTTGAAGCGTGATGTCGCCGAGTAGACCTTAATTCGATATCATTGTTGCATTACAATTTACAAGTAATCAAGTTAAAATGATATAGTTCAAAAAGGAAAAGACCACCATTTACATTCATTTTTTTTCTTAATGTCAATGGACCACAATCTTTTTTACCTTTTGTACATGCTGAATCAGAACAGAAACTGCTTTCTCAGCATGAACTGTTTGGGGTTCCCCCACCACAGATATTGCCACTGCAGCTGCAATCTCTGAGGGTCTGAACTCTAAGAAGTCAATTCCTGCATTGGATTCCAACCCTCCAAAAATTATCATAATTTTCTAGTTCCTCTCTTATCATGTTTATTAATGATACAGAGAGTTAGGAAAAGAAAGACAAAAGGGTACCTCTCAAAGTTTTCAGTATTAGTTGGATGGATTGCAAAATTGAATCCCCTTTTGGACTTTGATCATCATTGATCTTGCAAAGGAAATAGTCAATGAAGGAAAATGGTGTAATTGCTTGCATTCTCCACCTCAATGTGCTTAGTATTGCAAGCTCCATTCTCTGGATTGTTTTAGCTTCAAATACAAACTTTGATTCACCAACCTAAAGGAAAGGGATAAAAAATTGATCACTACCATATATAAAATCAAAGCATTCACTTAAAAGTGTTGAAACTACTAAGTGTTTGTTTGGTTTTCTGTAAGACCAATGTGGCTCGCATTCAAATAATATATAAACATTATGATTTGATTTGTTTGAACAAAATCCCAAACACATTCAGTGCGAGTACTTTTATCACTTTGTGCCAATTATAAACAAACACATACTAACTACTAAGGCATAGTTTACCTGCAAATCAAGAGATGGAGGAACTTCAGTTTCCTCTACTTTGGCTGCAAGAGATAAGCATGCAACAGCCAGCAATTGCATTGTCCAAACTCTTGCCTTTTGTGAGGTGAAAATTCAGATCAAAACCAGTAAACAACATAAGAGAATTCTTATAAAAATAATAATAAAAAATTAAATTAAATTCTCTTTGTTAATTGACTTACTGGTAACTTATATGCAGAAAGGAACCGGTCCAAGTAATTTATGGATAGATATTCACAGAGAGGTCCAAATCCAAAATGCTCCCGGACCTATAAAACAGGTACATTAGCTAATTAATTAGAACAGTTTCAATTGACAAGTGGATTCACATTGATACGAAATTGAAATGATGATCTAGATTTGAACATGATAAAATCAGGACAAAATAAGCATTAAAGCAATGGATTTTATCCAAACAACTCAGATTCAGCAATTGAATAAGGCAGTCAACTTCAAATAAAACTCTTGAATTTACAGCATCACAAGTTGCAGAAGCAGAATAGAGGATTTTCAGAAACCCCCAATTTTAAATAAGGAAAAAACAGATTGCCACAAGCAAAATCAGAAAAAAAAAAAAAAAAAAAAAAGATGAGATTTTGGATACTCAGTGAGAAATAAACGGAACAGAAAATCAATCAAATTCTAAATCCCACCTTTTCAATCCAATCAATGGCCTCTTTTCTGGCTCCAAAATCCAAATCCCCGTTTCTCAGCTTATTAACATAATCACCAACAGGCAAGTGATCACACTCCTTTTCCACCATTATCGCCACACACTCATCATTCTGAAGCAACAACCACCCATTTGGGTAACCAAATTGCTGACTCTGATCAAAGTTTCGATTGTATCTCAGATTCCATGGATCCTCCAACACCCCATCATCGTTTTCGTCAAAAATGGTATGGTCTTCCACACAGAGAAGGCTAGCAAGAAAATCAGAACTGGGTGCCATAGCAAAAAAAAAAAATCTCTCTAACTTCAATTGGGCAAAATTAAAATTTTGAAATGAGGGGAAAAAACGCAGCTTTCAGATTAAAGATGAACTCTGAAAGTGTAGAGAATGGAGATCTCTAACGAAATATAACAATCTATCAAATAAGAACAAAAAAAAATCACAATAGACCCAAGAAGTCCTTTGCTTCTCTCTCCTCCTCCTCTCTCTCTAACAATATATATATATGTATGTGAGTCTCAATCTTCCGTTCTCTTTCAAGGATTAGCTGAAAAAGGAGAAGTTATGCAGAAAATATGGCCTCTTTAGGGTAAAAGGCAGAGAGAGAAAGAAGAGAGAGAGAGAGAGAGAGATTTTGTGAGTGGGGTTAGGGGACAGAGAAGAGTGAGAAGAAGAAGAAGAAGAAGAAGAAGAAGTGAAAGGGTTGTTTTTGTTTAGCGCCAAATTCATAGAAACCAAAGAAGAGTGTTTGCCATTTTATGAGGGAAGAGGAAGGTGTCAAGGGGCCATGGACCATGTCTCTTTTCTTCTTAATTAATGGAAAAAACAAAAATCATTAATTTACCACTGAAAAAAAAAAAACAAACCCCTAAAAAAGTAATTAATTAATAGTAATGGAGAATAGAGATACATTTAAAGAATCAAATTAATTCAAGGAAATCACATTAATTTCTTTTTTAGTACTATATTAATATATTTAAGGTCTTCTAATTTTGAAAATTATACATACATACTTGGTATTTTTTTTTATCTTGGAAAAAAATATACTCTTTACTTCTCTGTTTGAAAACTTTTACTTTTTCATATATATTAAAAAATCATAAAATGTTATATTAGATAAGGATTATGATTCCCTCCATTTTTTCCCTCCATTTTTTCTTTATTTCTTAATCTGATGGCCTAAACTATCACTATTCAATTTTTTTTATTACATTAATGAAACTTATGAAAAATATATCAATAGTTAGGATATTTTCTAGTTATGTTTGGATAAAATAAGAAAAGTTATCTTTTTACTTTTTTTTTTATTTATTATAATTGATTATTTTAATAAAGAGTTTAAAGTAAATGTGTGTTTGGATTAGATTTTTTTTTTAACGTATATTTGATAGTTGTATTTTGTACTTACAAAAGCTATTGATTATTTTTTTAAGAAAGGAAAAAGTTTTTATTGTTCAGCTAAAAATTGGACATTGTTTCAAAAAGCTTCAAAATCGCTTTTTACAGCTTAAAATTATGTTAAAAAATCGCTTCTGATAGTAAATATATCTCAATAAAAAAACGATTATGTCTCAAACAATGAATTTTTTTTAACATCTTATTTTCACAATTAATCACAACTAATCTAAACATACTTTAACTTCTAAAAAAAGCAACAATCTAATTAATTTTTATTTTTGATTATTTTTTAACACACATACAAACATCTTAAAAAAAATTAAAATTAATTTTTTTATTAAAAAAGTAATTATTTTGCAAAATAAGCACTAGCAGGGCTCTTAATACTATCCATCACTAGCGTAGTAGGTGAGAGTTTATTAATCTAATTAATAAAAAAATATATAATTGATAAAATAAGGAGTGATAAAAGAAAATTATTGAAGATGTGTATTTATTAATTGAGGATAGGATTGAAAAAATTATTGTTCCTTGAATTTTTAAAAATGATAATTTAGACCAAAAATGAAATCTAAATAAGTAAAAGTTTTGAAATGGAGGAAATACTATGTTATTTTGAAGAACTTTTTTAATGTTGACTCATAAACATACAATAAGACAATAAAATAATTTTTTTTATTAAAAACAATCTTATTTATTAATTCAAAATAAAGAGACCATCATATAATATGAATGAACAATGCATAAAATGACTTTTTTTAATCCTCGGTTAAAAAGACCCAAATTGAATATAAAAATAATAACAAAACCCAAATTTAAAGGTTTTTAAAGGAATAGAGAAAAAGTTCTTGACTTTTGCCTTTATATTGCATTTAATACTTTATTTTTCCATTTTTCCATGAGAAATATCTAATTTAGATTTCTTTTAGCTTGTACTTTCTTCTGTCATTTTATTTTATAGTTTTGACTTTTAAAATTTGTCAAATAATCATTATTATTTTACATTTGTATACATTAAAAATATTCTTAAGATGAATGACTAATTCATTCGAAACCAGGATAATTAATCAGTTTGACTCAGAGAAACTAATGACTAGTTCAGATAAATTATTGAAATGAAAACTTAACTATTTATTATATCCCCCTTTGTTGGTTAAAGTTTTAAGTGTATTTAACACTATTATTCTCAATGAAACTTAGATTATTTAACTTAATAAATTAATTAACATAAAAATAAAGAATGAAAATAGTTAATGACATTGAAGTTTAGATACTTTGGTGTGCATGTATTGAGGATATGGAGAGAGACATTCAACACAGAAAATTGTTAAATAGCATTCAATTTTAGATGTTTTCGTGTGGTGGGAGAATTAATTGATTATACCTTAGCCAATTGTTTTTTATTTTTTTTATCAGCAATAGCTTAGCCAATTTATTTGTTAATCTTACATAATTTTTCTTCTTTTCTTTGTAACAAAAAATCTTCAATGTTACTCTATTATCAAGCAAAATTACAAAATCATCATAAAAAAAAGTCTGGATTAATCTTATACCCTATAGATGGGGATATCCAATAACAAATTTTTTTTTGGTAAAAAGGAAATAAAAAAACAACCCAATAACAAAATTTTGCTAAATAAATCAAATTAATTTTTTCTACTAATTTCTTGTTTACAAAATCAAATTATATTTTATTATGATGCTTTATCTTTTTAATCTTGTCAATTTCGTTTTTTATATCTGTTTAATATCTCAATTATGTTTTTTATTTTCTACGGTCAATTTAATCTTTTATATTTACTTATAAATTCTATTTTAATTTTTTTTATGAATTTATTAAGAATGAAATTAAGACTTTTTATAAACAATAAATGACAAAATTAAAACTATAAATAGTAAATAAACATAAAGAATGAAATTAAAAAAAAAACAAAATTAAAATTTTTCTGAAATATAAAAGACCAAAGATAATTTTATTTTTTCTTTAAGGTAGAAAAATAATTAAAATTTAGTTTTTATTTTATTAGGAACCGAGAAGAGTTAAACAGAAGAGGAGGGAGGAAGAGCGTAAACCAATGGGTGTGTCTGTGTGCTGTTTCTGTCATGGTGACACGTGTGCAACGCTGAGTCATGACACTTTCTGTTCCTTTTTGCCCTTTCTCTCTCTCACACGTGTAACTATATTCGTTCCACTTCCACAATTAGTTGTTACTTCCCTCCACCTTTCCCCGCCAAAAAAATAAAAATATCTAAATCTCATCAAATTATATTTATTCAACATTCAAAATATAAATGACATTTCTAAAAGCATCATTTCAAACTAGATTCAATTTGCGGTGTAATTGATTTAGACACCTAAAATAAATACTTCATATAATTTTTTTAAATAAATAATTAATTTTTTAACTTTATTTAAAATATTTATTTAGATTTTAAGCTATAAATTACTTATTTATTAAATTATTACGATTTATTTATGTAAACTTTTATTTAATTAACTGATAATAATTAAATTATTTGATTTTATTTTTATTTAGATATTATTGATCTGATTATATTTATTTTAGTTTTGAAATTATTAACATTACAGAGAGTCAGAAGAATAAATTTATTTACACTTGAAGAATTCGTCTTTCATCCTAATGATGTATAAATTAAGAAAAAAATAAATAAAAGACTGATTATGTAATTAATTATCTCAATTGGTGTATCATTTTTTATTGGTATAATTTTTTTTTTAAATAAAATATTAACAAATGTCCTAAGAGCACTTTTTAAAAAATTAAATGTGATAAAATATTATTAGAAACGGTAGTTTTTTTTGTATTTTTAAGTGAAAAAATATGTATACTTATGATTAATTTTCTAATGGTAATAACCTTAACAAATGACCTTAACTTACTTGTCGGCAAGACACTTTTTAAATAATAATTTTTTATATTTAATAGTTTATGAAAATTAAATATAGTTTTACTTTTTTATTAATGTTATAAAAAATTATTTAATATTTTTTTTCTGAATATTTGGGGACCCAAAAACCTTATTTTAATACCTTGAGTCTTGGGCCCTCTTTGTCTATAAGAGTATCTAGATCAAATGTGGACATGATTAAGTTGTATATATGAGTTAATTATATAAAAAAAAGTTAAATATTAATAAATTAATTTAGTTATACTTTTAGTTAATCAAGTTTTCATTTTTACAATTTTAGTTCCTATGTTTTTAAAAGCTGCACATAAATTTTATTTTTATGTCTATCTGGTGGAAAATATCAACTAATATTAATATTTTTAAATAAAATAAATAAGCATTGAGTTATAAATTTGAATAGTTAAATCTTAAATGAATGTGAGCATGAATGACAGTGGTTCAATGGATAAATAAAATCTATGTAATTAATTCATGAATTTTGAAGGGGTGTGATTTTTTATGGTTGATGAAATTATGAGAAGGTATTAAATCTATGGAAGTCTTCACCACTATTCCCTCCGGTCCACTATAAGTGTCATATTAGCCATTTTAAGGTCTATATTAAATGTCACTTTTTAATCTCAATGTAATATTAATTATCAATTTTTCATTCCAATATTATATTATATGCCATTTTATACTTTCAATGTAATATTACTAGTACTTTTTATAAAATTCAGACAACTAAATGTATTTTTTGATCTGTGTGAAACACCCAAATATGACACTTATCGTGGACCGGAAGAAGTACTATATATAGAGACTTTAAGAAGAAGCATGATGCACATCCAAGTGTGAGTAAGTGACCGGAGAAGTAGAGTGTCTTTTGTGAGGTAGAAGTGAGTGTTATTATTCATTGTAACTTAAGTGTGTGATACTTAGGTTTGTTGGATAATATACAAATATTATAACTTTTCTTTGAGATAGTGAAATGCTTTGTTGGAGCGTTTATGTGGACGTAAGCAAGAGGTACCAAACAATATAAACTTTGTGTTCTATCTTATGGTGTGTTTTGTATGTGCTTGCCAACCATCCTTTTTTTGTGGATTTTCCTCAACATTGTCTTTTTTTTTTTTTTGAAGTGTATACTAACTTAAAAACTAAAATCGTGAAATTAAAATTTGAAGGACTTAAATCGCAAAAAATACATATTTATGGGATAAAACCTTCAATTAAGCATATAGAAAGATTTTGAGTGGAGTTTTAGTAATTTTTGAGCCAATTTAATATGCAGGTGGTTGATTTTTATCTGCTATCCAATTGGCTCAAAAATTACTAAAACTTTCAATCAAATTATTGGGCATAATCTAGCTTAAGAGATTTTGTAGAATATATTTCATAATCTCGAGTGAGTTTCATACATACACATTATTCCTTTAATTTATATAATTATTGCATTTTAATGCTTATTAGAACTAAACAATAACTCCTAAAATGGATTTCAAAACATGGCTTATGAAAGCATTAATTTTAGTTTAAAATTAAAATTCTTGTGAAAATAACACTCCTAAATCTCTATATTCATGTCAATATATATATATTTTCCTTTTTTTGGTTTGGTTATGAATATATTCAAGTGAGACATAAATGTTTAACAGAGGTGCTTAACACTCTGCTCTGGAAATGTTCTAAGAATTTATGATATATAATAAGGTTTTAAATTTGAATCTTACCAAAAAAAAAAAAGTTCAAGTGTGAATTGCTCAAAATAGAAAGAGATTATTTTAAACACGATGGGTTTATAAAATAATAATAAAGATTTTTTTAGTCTATGTAATATTGCACACCTTAAAAAACTAAAGCTATAAAGTTTTTTCTGAAAAAAAAATTAATGAAATTGTGTTTAACATATAATTAATGATGTGCTTTTTTCCATCTTTAACCTGTGCAATATGGCAAAAGTTATAAAAACCCAAATAATAATACTAATAACGATTTTTCTAACTTGTGTCCTTGGATACAAGATAACAATGATTAGTAATCAATAAATTTTATTAAAGGAAAATTACTAAGTAATAAATGTTAGAAAGTTTAGTAAGTATACACAGGACATAATAAAAAGAATTAAATCTAACTATTAAAAAATTAATTTAATTATTATTAACTTGTGCTGATAAATATAAGTTAAAAAACCCTACTAATAATAATACTCCACCATTGCCCAAGGAACCAATTTTTCACTCCAATTGACTAAAGTCAATCTAATTTTTATCATACCTATAATTGAGTGCAGTTAATTTTTCTATGGTTATAGTAGTATTTTTTGAGTTTTACTGTTCGCGAAAATACATTGACATTCTTTGGATTCCTCAACAGGTAAAAAAGACAGCAAAGATTTTTTGTACTCATCCGTTTGATGGAACCAAATTAGGTTAGGAAATGAGAAAACAAATGAGATCAGTTTTGTTATTTTCCTAACAAAATAAAAAATAAATAAAAATAGAGACTAGTAGATCTTCTTCAACGGGTCCTTTCAATTAATATTCGCAAAATCCTAGACACCTACATGTTCCTTTTATTTTCAGGAAAAAAAAAAACACAAAACAGGGATTGGACCGTGTGATAAGATGATGAGATAAAGAAAAATATTTTTTTTTGGTGTACATAAACAAAAATATTTAACCACTAATTAAACTTGAAGCTGAACTTCTTATGCACAATTGATGTACTTATTAGCTCGTTTATTATCATATAATGTCACTACCACATAATAAAACACAAAATAAGTATGGGTGATAGCTTATCTGATTTTTTAAACATGAGATAAATTAAATATTATTTTTTTATCCTCAAAAATACAAATGTTATCAAATTAATCTTAAAAAAAATGTTTTTCACTATTTTTGTATTGTAATGTACCAATTTTGTCATTCTAAGACTTGAAAAAAATCATTGGATTCAGTAAGAAATTGTGTGCTTACATGAGGACAAAGGCAGTTTAGGAATTCATGATGTGAAGAAGGTCAATCTAAACCTCCTTGTTAAGAGGTGGTGGTGATAAAAAAATTGTTCATCTGATGAGCTTTGGATGTTTGGTTTGCCTCTCTCTTCAATAGGCAAATGTGGAGGGGAGATAAGACTCGATTTTGGGTTGATATTTGGCTTGGGACAATATTTTTTAAGAATATGTTTTTTAGTCTATTTTCCCTCTCCTCTTCTCCTAATGGTTTCGTGGCTAGTATGGGCGGTTTGGTTCATGGTAGGTGGGTGTGAGAATTAGAGTGGCGACAGTCTCTCTTTGCTTGGGAAGAGGAGTTAGTGGATGAGCTTATAGTGATTTTGGCCCCTGCGAGTTTGAATGTTGAGATTGACGATAAGTGGGTGAGGTTTTATCGTGGAACTTCTTCATATGCTCCCAAGTTTGGTTATGAATTGTTGGTGGGTAACAGAACTCCTCCGGGTGTGTCACCTAGTGTGTTGGTTGCCACAAAGTTGTTATGGCGCTCTGTGGCTCCAAGGGAAAGTTAAGGTTTTTTGTTGGCTTTTTCTTTGTTGTAGACCAATATCCCGGACCATGTCCATGTCGGACAAAGCCAGGTGAATTAGAACCGAGGGCACCGCGTGTATCTCAATTTAGGGAAAGCATAAATGACATTGACATATTAGGCCATTCATCAGGCCTAGTAGACCATGAGGTTCAATTATATGCACAAAACCTTTGAAACGACACAATAAATACAATCTTAATGTATCATACACAGGTGCGTGTTACTCATTAATCATATAAAACCTAGGCATGTAACTGACTTAATCGTCTGAGTCTTCGTAGGCACACCCCCACCGTTGTGGGTCAACCATACTTGGAGACAAGGATCCTCCATCTTCAGTTCTATGGCCTCCTGATCAATAGGTACGCACCACTCTTCAAGGAAATTTGGCCATTATACTATTGAGTGCCTTATGAAACAGAATTTAATTCAACTCTAAGACTGTTTTTGTCCCGTGTGCACACATCAGTTAATAAACCATCTTTTCAACAGTTGTATGATTCCTAATAAGCTCAGGAATACATTATGTCATGGACTTGAGGTTCAGGTTCATCAATTTTCTTCTCTACTTGAGTATTTTATTTGGTTTATATCGTTGCATAAAAATAAGAAGAATCGTATTTTGGTTATTTGGTGGCTTATGTTTGGTTTGTATGGTTGGCTAGAAATGCCTTGGTTTTCAAAGGCAAAGTTTGAGATAAGGTGAAGCTTTTGAATTTAATTAAAGTATGTTAATTTGAATTCGAATCACAGTCTTGTGCATATAAAATACTTTATTGGGTGAGACTGAATCTAATTTAATGATTTCTCCAACTTAAATGAATTAGTTTTTGACGGTTAGTTGGAGATACCCTTAACTAAAAAAAAAAAAGCGCTCATGGGAATGGTTTGATAGGGTTAGAAAGAATGAGGGGATACACTTTTGCAATTCGATGTAATTCTCATTTGACTTGTTTATCTTCATTGTGATGTGCTAATTATGAGTTGTGTATACTTTAATATTCATCTATGAATAAAATTTCTCTTTTGATGATAAAAGAAAAGAAAATAGAGAAAAAGGGTAAGTTGGAATGACCAATTTGCTAATATCCAAATTTTTCGAGTACTAGAATGATTACACACTCTTTTTAATCAAAATAAAATTATTTGTCATCGTTTATCTCTTGAAAAAAAAAAAAAAGCTGAAGCATTAGCATATATAGTGATTTTTTTCTTTGTTTTGTTAACAATAAAAAATGTTTAATTGCATTTTTTGTTCCCTTACTTTATTGTTTAAGTGCATTTTATTTTTTGATTTTTAATTGTGTAATTTTGATTTTTAAGTTTGTAAATTAGGCAATTTTAATTCTTTTGTTAATTTTTAAAAATTAACAACGATTTTATTCAATCTAGCCACAATTTTTAAAAATTAGTGATGATTTTCATCTAAATTAACAACTGAGGAACTAAAATCATCTATTTTACAAACTTTGAGAACTAAAACTTTTAATTTAAAAGTCGAATATGATCAAATTCGCATAAAATATGAAATAGAAAAACCAAAAATAAAATTAAACCAATATAAAGAATAAAACCATATCAACACCACCGTTTGCTAATTTTTTATTAAAGTAGAAAAAAATAATTTTTTCCTTAAATCCAAAAAGCTCTAAAGTTTAAATTCCCATTACATACATGTTTTTCAGTACCATAACTCTGTATTTGTGTCTCTTTCTCTCTCTTTTGTTCTTTTTTCTTCTTCTACTTCTTCTTTTTTTTTTTTTTTTACTGTTATTGTTTTTCTAAAATTATAACTAATAATGTCCGATACAGTTTTTTTAATAGATAATTGAGTTTTGCATATTGAAAAGATTTAAATTATGGCCATATATATAAAAAAAATTATTAAAAAAGACAATTTATTTTAATAATATGTAAGTCTTAAAAGATTAATTACAATTAGGCTCCAATTACAACCAAAATAATCCTTGGTATTAAAAAAAACAAGTACTAATTCTAGGCTTTGAATACTCTGAAATTGCGTCCTTATCATTATGATCAGTATTCACATGCATCAGAATATTTCATTTTTTTTCCTCTTTCTTTTTTAATAAAAACGCATGAGATATATTTATTTCCATCTTTAGATCGATTCAGATCTTTTTACAAGAATTATTCTAAAGATGTCAATCTTCATAGACATTGCTTTTAAATTATTCCCACAATTAATCATGAAGATCGCAGCAGACTAGTGTAGTATTATTAATTGATAAATAAATAAATAAATAAATATTTACTCCAAAGTACTATAAATTTTGATTCTTTAATTTGATAATTCCTTCACTTGCCGCTACATTTGCCAGTTTTTTAAAATATTGACTGTTAGCTCGCGCCAAAAAGTCATAACTCTGTCATCTATTGTATCTATTCATTCAAAAAAATTTAAAAAATTGGGATGTTAGCCAAATGAAAATCGGATATATATATCTTCTAAAATGAGTTTCTACATGCTACCTTTTTAGAGTTTAGAGTTTATTTTTTTCCTTTTTTTTAAAAGAATCATTCCCTCTACCTTATAAATATTTTCGAAATAAAAGATTAAAATTTTTGAACGCAAATCATTAGAAAAACCAATAATTAAGATTAATTATTAGGGGTAGTCATGATTCGAATCAATATGATGAACTTGATCAATCTGATCCGATTTAATTGAAGTTAATAGGATTGGATCGGATTAACAAATTAGATCGGATTTAAAAAGGTTATACACACACTAATCGGTTTCGGGTATCAGATTATTTATTTTCAAATCTGGTCATTCTCATTCATTCATATATTTTTTCTATCATTTTCTTTCTATTTAAAATATTTTATGTAAAAATATTTTTATTTCATTTTTTCTACTAAAATTAATAAAATATCTAGATATTTTAAAATTTCTTTTGTTTTTGTATTTTTTATTTATAATTTAATTTTTAGCAAATGTTTATATATAAAAATGTAAAAAGTAAACAATTACGCCTACTTCGACCACCCGACCTAATCAAACATGGCTTTGTTCGGATTAGACCAGACCAGGTTCAACAACAAAAATCTACTCAACCCAATCCAATCCAAGCCATACTCAAGTGTGTAATTGTATTGACGTTTGAAGAATTGAGTTTAGATTGAACATGGATCCAAAATTGAACGCAGATTCATTGGATCCATAAGTTATAAAATGTTACTTTCATGTTTAGCACGTTTAAACGTGAAAAATGACCTCAAAAATAAATTTAGATTTTTGGCCAAACATGTTGCATCTAAACTAAAATCAATTCTAAACCCACCGTGAGTTTCAAACGTCAAAACAAACATATTTTTAATTAAATAGGCCGGATAATTTTTTTATTTAAATTGAATTCAATCCAACGTATGATCACTCTTATTAGTTATACATATTTTAAAGTAGTATCAATGAAAACTACAAGTTTTGCTTTCAATAATATTTATTTTTTTGGGGACTTTCCCCCTTTGTAAAACAAACAAAAAAAAAGAAGAAAAAACTTTACTTTTATTAATGGTAAGTAGTTAATATATATTTTAGAGTTTAGAGTATATTGTTGTATTATACGTACAAGGGGGAAAAAAATCATAGGCATCGAATCTCATCATAATATACTATAGTATTTAATTTAATTTAATTTTCTGAAAATTAATTATGTGTCAGGCGATACACATGCCACAATTCATTGAACATATAATTATATTTACCTAATCTACAATATGGACATTTTCATAATAACTTCAAGTGTGTGTGTTTCTAGTATGCGTAGTACCAAAGATTAATCCATTTTGCTCTGAATCCACTCACATTCACCACGTTGTAGACTATTTAATTTATTACCAAAAAGAAAAATAAATAAAATTAATGAAATAATTCATCAAAACGACTTTGTAAAACTGAAAATAATCCAAATTATATATAGTTATTGATTGGAACAATGAAAGTGTTGTCTTTCATTCTCGGGTCAGAAGCATAAAGGAAAAATGTACTTTTACGATATTTTATCACTTTTTATTATTTATTTTTTTATAAGAATATTTTATCACTTTTTAGACACGTACCTTTTGGGGACATGTCAATATGGGTTTGCATTACAAGTACAAAATTAATCTTAGTAGGACCCTCATAATATAATGACCAATTAGCAATGATAATTAGTGAGTTAAGCATTAATCGAAAAGAATAATCCCCTTCTAATTAGATTTTTCAGTTTGGCTAATTAGCAAATTAAATACTTAGGGACAGTTCAAAACCTAAGTAAGGATTTTAGGTTTCTAATTTTTTTTATAAGTAGAAACATATAATATTACGGAAAGTATAAGGGATATTTTAACCCATTTACAAATAATTTTTTTATTAATATACTTATAAAAAATTATGAAATATATAATTTGAAAAATATATTAAAAAGATTTTTAAGTTGATTTTATACTTATTATTTTTATACTTTTATTATGTTTTTTCTTAAATTTTAAAGTACTTTACGTGTCTGTTAAAATTTTTATTGGTATAAGATCTAGTTGCTTTCTCTCAATAAATAACATCTTTTTTGCTTTTTTTAAAAGAAATAGCAAAAGAACTAAACAATTTTTCTTTATTCTTCCTTCATCTTAAGATAAATCTAAATTAGTTTCCAAAAATATAAAAGTCAATTAGTCTAGCCTTTAAGTTAGGAAACTATATTATCTAGGGCTATTTATGGTTTTGGTTCATCTAATAACCCAATCAAAACCATACCAAACCAAATAAATTGTTTGGTTTATAAGACTGAACAAGTTTGTAGTTTCAAAACCGATTTTGAACCGGATTGTTTTGACCCAAATCGGTTCCAACCGTTTTTATTTTTATGCAAAAAAAGTCTCAACTTCCCCAAATTGGTTCAAACTGGTTTGAACGGATTTGAACTAGTTTTTGATCTGGACATAACCTAAACCATTTTTATTTTTTTAAACTAGTTTGAAACCGATTTTTAAATTTGGTTATGATTTGGTTTTTTATTAAGTGGTTCGCCTTTTAAGTGATGCGGTTCAGTTTGGTTATCAATTCGGTGTGACTATTTTGGTCTTTTTGAACAGTCCTAATATTACCCGTTAGGTTCCTATTTTGTAGTATATTTAGTTGTGTTATTTTCCTATCTTATAGTACATATATTTTAGTTTCTATCTTCTACTTTATAAATAAGGCTAATAGCTCTTTCTACTTCAACGGTTGAATTCATAATACAAAATCCTTAGCTTTCATCTCAATACTTCTGCATCAGTACTGTTACCTGGTCTCAGATTAACTACGCGATCCTCATGGCTTCCACTTCGCAATTGTTTACCTTGCAAACCTTCTCCACTGCTATCTCTTATAAACTCAACGATTGACCATTTTCTCACATGGATGCAACATCCTGATGCCACTATTAAGGGCTTTTGCCTCAAGAAGTACATTATTGGTGTTAAGGAAATTCCAGAGAAATATCTCACACAAGAAGATAAAGCCAACAAAGTTATCAACCATGTATTAGGAAACATTGAATAGCAAGACAACTTACTAAACTCTTGGCTCTTAGAATCCATGGACACACAATTCAAAATCCATGTAGTTGGGTGTGAGTGGTCTTATCAAATGCAGGATATGCTCGAAACCTAATATGCCTCTCAAACGAAGGCATGAGTGAAACAAATCAGAATTCAACTTCGCAACATCAAGAATACGGGATCCATTAGTGAGTATCTTTTTCAAGTCGAACAAACCGTTGAGACTTTGGTTGTAATAGGTGCTCCGAGTTATGTAGAAGAGCATATTGATGCTATCTTTGATGGCTTGTTATAGGATTAGTATGGTTTCATAACCTCAGGTCTCACAAGAACATAACCCTTTACAATTTCTCAAATTGAAGCACCCCTCGTGCATCAAGAGGAGTGTCTGGAATGGAACAAACAACTTGATCACACTCATGCAATCTAATCTTGCACAGACCCATAATTAGTTCAAGAAAATTTTCAACAACTAACACAGAGGTAGAGGCTAAGGTCGTGGCAGAGGTCGTGGGAGTGGCGGATCTACCTCAACATATACCTCAAGTAGTGGCACCAAGATTTAGTGCCAAGTCTGTAGAAAATTGGGACACTTTGCATACCACTGTTGGTACAAGTTTGATGATCAAACCTAGGAACCTACCCTTTTAAGAAACAAACCTCAAAACTCAAATTCAGAATTTGGTGTTCAAGTATTGCTTGCAGCTAACTCTTCTAACACTCATAATGACATATGGTATCTTGACACGGGTGCTTTGAACCACTTGACGTTTGACCTCAACAATCTGATGCTCAAATCTGATTACACAGGTCCAAAACGTGTCCATGTTGGGAATGGTAACACTCTTGGCATTATATATGTTGGGAACTCTTCCTTTACTCATAAAACCTCCTGTGCTCGATTTTCCTTGCAAAACCTTTTACATGTTTTTCAAATTACCAAGAATTTAATCAGCGTTTCTTAATTTGCAAGGGAAAACCATGTCTTTTTTGAGTTCCATCTTAATTTGTTCCTTGTTAAATCTCAGGAAACCAAGAAATTAGTTCTTCAAGGACACCTTAAAGATGGCTTATATGCTTTTGATTAGCTACAGTTCCTTTTTCCCTTATCTAGCAGTCCTACTTTTGATTTTTCCACTTCTGTTAAGTCAAATAATGATATTTTTGGTGCTCTAGATTAGCCCACACATTCTACAAAGTTGTACATCATGTCATGCAATGGTGTAACATGCATATTTCATTTCAATCATTATTAAAAGATCCCTTTGTTCAACTTGTTATTTGGGAAAATCATATAAATTACCTTTTTATGATTCTGACTCATGTTATATTGAACCTTTATAATTGATCTATTCCGATATATAGCAACCATCTCCATTTAGGGATGACTATATATATTACATTTTATTTTTAGAAGCACTCAAAGTTCACCTGGGTTTACTTCCTCTAAAACAGGTCACGGGCTCTCTTAACTTTTATCCAATTCAAATCTATGGTTGAAAACCGGCTAAACACACAAATCAAGGTCTTATTGACTGAAGATTGGAAAGAGTATGTGACATTGTCCAAATTCCTGACATATAATGGACTTGTGCATCGGTTTAGTTGTGCTTACACACATTAGCAAAACAGCTTTGCTGAGTGCAAACACAAAATATAATAGAAGCATGATTGACAATACTTGTTGTTCGATGCATTTACATCAACAACTTTTGTCATCAATCAGATTCCCTCTCCTGTGACAAAGATAAAATCACATTTTGAAATTCTATTCTCCAAAATCCTTGATTATGGCTTGTTCAAACCTTTTGGCCTAAATGTTTTCCCTACTTGATGCCCTACAACAAGCACAAAATGGAATTCATCTCAACCTTGTGTTTTTCTTGGATACGGCTCAAATCACAAAGAATATAAGTGCCTCTTTCTTCAGGTAAAGTCTACATTGTGAGAAATGTTCTCTTTGGTGAATTCTTCTTTCCCTTTAAGGATCATGCCACTTCTGCTAAAATCTAATCTAATGCATCTTATCCTCCAAACTCTCCTACCATCCATATTGTTATCCCTTTAAAAAACCCTCAAGCACCACAAATTACCACTCAACATATGAGCTCCAAACCTATCACATTAACAACTCTACCTTCACCTACTTATCAATCTGTCATCACCATTTCTTCTCATGAGCCTACACTAACACGACTAATAGAATCTTCAACTCAACCTACACTTGTACCAACATATGTGCCTACAAAATCCAATCACATGGTTACGCGGGACAAAGTAGGAATTGTTAGGCCTAAGGCTCTCATTGCAAAATTTGAACCTAAATCGGTCCAAGAGGCCTTGTCTTCACCTAAATGATTCTCGGCTATGCAGTAACAATACTTCACTTCCATGAAAAATCACACATAGGAGCTAGTTCATCTACCTCCTGACATAAAGGACATAGGGTGAAAATGGATATTTCAGATCAAAAGGCATCTTGATGGCTCATATCCAAATAAAAAGCAAGGCTCGTTGCCAAAAGATTCAGCCAACAAAAAGGATTGGACTACACTACAACATTTAGCCTAATTGTGAAACTTGTTACAATTCGAATTACACACACACTACTTGTTGACAAGGGTCAATGTGCATAGTGCAAATGGGGTATCAAAACTCCTTTTGCTCCTTGCACAAAACTCATCACATATGTAACTGATGGGAGTCAGATCCTTCCTTGTACAGATTCGTAGTTGGAGCCTTACAATATTGTACAATCACTAGACTAGATGTTGCTTATGCTATCGATAAGCTGTGTCAGTTCCTGCATCGTCCACTTGAATCTCACTAGAAGGTTGCCAAGAGGGTGTTAAGATACCTCAATGGAACTCTTGATCATGGGTTATTGTTCCAAAAGTCTTCTAATCTTGACATAATTGACTTTTGCAACTTTGATTGGGCATATGATTCATCGGATATGAGATCCACTTATGGGTTTTGTCTCTTCCTAGGCAACAACATAGTATTGTGGCTTGCAAAGAAGCAACATGTAGTATCTCAGTTCAGCATTGAGGCAGAGTTTCGCACCATGGCAGCACTTGATGCAGAAATTTTATGGATTAATTCCCTTATATGTGAACTCCAACTTCCACCATCCAAACTACCATTTATTTGGTGTGACAATCAAAGTGCAGTTCTCTTGACAACAAATCAAATTTTACGCTCAAAGTCTAAGCACTTTAAGTTAGACCTATAATTTGTTAGAGAAAAGGCTGCTATGAGTCAGATTATAGTGAAACACATCCTATCACAATTCCAAAGTTCTGACTTGTTAACCAAAGCTCCATCAAGTGCTATCTTCCTCAGTCTAAGACCCAAAATAAGTGTTCGACCACTCTCCACACTCATTTTGCGAGGGGATGAAAAGGATAAATTTGAATTAGTTTCTAAAAATATAAAAGTAAGTTAGTCTAGCCTACGAGTTCGGAAACTATATTGTCCATATTTGTTTTGTTCTTTCATGTATCTATCTTGTAGTATATTCAGTTGTGTTATGTTCTTATCTTATACTACATGTATTTTAGTTCTTATTGTAGTTTATAAATAAGGCTAATAGCTTTTTGCACTTCAAAGGTTGAATTCATAATACAAAATTTTGAGCTTTTATCTTCAATACTTCTACATCAGTTCTGTTATCTTACACATCTTCTTCTTTCTTTGATTTTGAGTAGTAGTTAACGATCATAAGATATTATTATGTGTTCTCATTTAGGTTATTTTTCAAATTCACTTTACGCTTTATAAACATTGAGTCGCCCCCTTATCACAATTAGTTTGAAAATGGTAAATTTCATATTTTAGTTTTGTGATTATTGCTATATTTTTTTCTTAGACTACAAGTATTCTTTATAAAAAACAATCATATAAAATTGGGTAAAATTATCTACAGTCAGTAAAATTTTGCAAACAAACCCTAACAAGTAAATCATTGGGTTTTTCAATTAGAAAAAATTACTTTTTTTCTTTCATTTTAAAAATTTTTTTAGTCCAAATTAGAAGACCAAAGATGAAAATTGTGTCCATATAATTTTAGTAATTCAAATACAGAGTATACAAATTAAGTTTGGAATTGATTTCCTTCAACATTAAATTAGCAAACACACACTGAAAAAAATAAATCAAGCATGGAAATTTGCAAAGAATTTGAGTATTTAGATCAAATTGATCTTGTAGACAAAGTTGGTCCAATCCTTATCCAACCTCTGTTTTTTGGTTTTATATATCACTCACTCAGATGCTCCTCGCCTATGCAAAACATTGCTCTTCAATTTTTTTTTTTTCATTTTTTTTTTCCATATACACTCTTTGATCATGTCTTGCAGGCAAAGCTATAAATATATACTATTATTATTTTTTTCCTTATGGGCAAAGCAATATCTCATCTTAGATTTATTTATTTTATTTGAGAAACAATTTTTGTGCACCACCTAATGCATATCATTGAATACTGTACAAAAATATGAGCTAACTATCAAAAAAAATTTCTTAATTTATTTTTTCTAGTTCTAGATAGTTTATGGAAATTAATTGGGAGGTTGTCTCATTCTAAAGTTATGACATATTACAAACTTCAATGAATATACTATATACTATACTACTTAAAAGATTACATACTCATCTAGTGATACATTAATGAAATTAGAATATATATATATATATATATATATATATATATATATATATTTAAATCAGTGTAATTGAATTGAAGAATATATATCCGAATCATATGTCAAAATCATTTTGGATACATCTAACTTTCTGGTGTATTCCATTTGCCCGACCGGTTACTTTTATTTTTTTTCTTGTTTTTCATAAAAAAAAAAAATCCTAAAGAAAGCAATTGTACTTCCAATAAAAAATTTTGTCATTTATTAACGTTTTTCTTGTTTCGGTTAAAAAAAGTTACGATTGATATAGAATTTATCTAACAGAATTAATTTGTTAATATAGACATATAATATTTATAATAATAGGTTTATACATAATTACTCATAGATAAATATATTAATATAAGTAATTAATATATATTACCGATTTAAAAATTTTTAATGACTATATTAATAGATAAATCCATCATACAAAATCTATACTAACTATAAATAATCTAAGAGAAGCTAGAAAAAAAATTAATAAATAATAATTTATTTGTGGTAACGTATAAAGGGATAATTTATAATTATATAGGTGATGATTTCTTTAAGTAGCAAAATTGACTCTTCCTATAACTTCTATTCGCAATCATCAATCATAATCAATCACTAGTGAAATGTGTATGAACAATTAAAAATCAAAGTGACACAAATTGACAATGTTTTATACTTCGACCAATAGTTACCCAAGATCCCTAGCTAACCCTAATTCAAAAGCACTGCAAAATTTCACTTAAGATCCCCTGTTTTATAACCCTTTGACCAAAAATCATCATTTTGAATGACCAATAATCAACTAGATGAATGGTAAAAATTGGAATTGAATTGAACCACATCCACCCTTTAGCAAACATTAACGAGATGTTGGACCAGTGATAAGTATATTTTTTTATTATCTAAAAGATATTGACATAAGTTTCAATTTTGAAAAATACATTTATTAGAAGGAGGAGAACAGTAAATATTAATTTTTTTTACAATTTTTTTTATAATAAAAAAGGAAGAAAATACATCAACATTTCATGAAGTTTGTATACATTACACTCAGACAAATAAGTTAGTGCATTTTACACTGACTTTTTTTAAAGTTTATTTTATGTTATAATGACATTTTTTGAAGTTTGCGTGCATTCTCGCATTCAAGAAAATTTACTGTAATTTTAAAAATACGTTGAGTCTAATTGTAATGTAGGTGAATTTCATATATATTATATAAGTTGTTGTAATTTATTTTATTTTTATTTTTTTTTAAAAAAAGAAAAACTCTAGTGACCTTAATTGTCCACTTAGGATGCTGGTTTCTTTATTGGATTCAATAAGCAAGAAGCAATAGAAGTGCTTAAACATAGATTTCCAAAAGAGACTTTAGGACACAATTTTCTAACCCTTTTGCTATCCAATCTTTGAAATCTTCCTTTTTCTCTATATTCTCTCAAATTTAACTTTTTTCAACAAAACACACACATATGGTTCCTGTCAGTAGTATTTATGCTCATTTCAAAGCTTATATTCCCACACACTTTTCTTTTATTTTTATTTTAAAAAAATTTATTATATTATATTATTTGCAAAGGTTAGAGAGACACGAGTGAGGTTAAGCCAATAAGTTCCATTTTCCTAAGACTTTATTTTTTATTTATTTTAATTTTTTTTTAATATATGGTCCAAAAGAGAGTCTTCTTCGTTTGTTTGAGATCCGAGCTTAACAGAGTGTCACTTCTTATTTTTATTTTATTTTATGGTAATTATTTATTTTTCTTTTAACTCTTCGGTGATTACTTTTGTTTCTCTTAGTTTTCAGTTATCTTCTACTAGTTCTACATGCCCGAGGCCTAGTCAAATGTTTGTGGCATATGAATTTGTTTTTAATTCACACTCTCTTGCTCTTAAAATAAGTGTTGTTTTAGAAAATTAGTTTTTGTTTAAAAATGATTGTAGTTTTATATTTTTAAAGTATTATATAAAGCTGTTTTTCTCATTTTATTTGTATTAAAAATTCATGTTAAACTCATAGTTAATTAATATTTTAATTATTAGTACAGATATTTATGCAAAATTATTTTATCTATTATGATATTTATTGTATTTCTTAATTTTTGTAAAAGTTTTTGAACGACCGTCATTTAAGTGTAGCTTTCGATTGACAATGTTAAAATTAACTCCGAGAAGAATTGATTGTGTTAATTGATTCTAAGCAAAATTAATTGAGTAAAATTGAATTCCGTTTAGAAAATTAGGATCAAAAAATTGATTTTAACATAGAATGATGTTTTGATATTCTTGTCAAAATTTAGATTTTGTAGTGTAAATATAATGCATAATTGATTATGAAGAAATACAAATAACAAAAAATTCCTTCTCACAAAATTTAGATCTTGTGTTGAGAATCAATTTTAACCCAAAATTACCAAACACAAATTTTTGATCAAAATCAATTCTAATCCAAAATAAACTCTATTTTTAATGGTGCATAAGCTAAATAAAACCTGCACTAAGATAGAGTGAGTATAGTTACTAGAGGCACTAAAAAGAGCTTTCTATATTCAAGAAGTTTTAGTTGATTTAGTCATTATTAATATAAAATTTTACGAATAGAATTATACGTTGGTCTAAACATTAAAGGTATACACACTAATAATATAATAAATTGATAGTATATATCAAAATTTTGTACTAACAAATTTTTTTTAGTAATTAATTATATATTTATCTTTTAGTATAAATATTATATTTATATATTAATAAATTAATTATGTTAAATAAACTAGCTAGGGGCTAATTCGACGCCAATTGTGTTAATAAATGATAAAAAAAATTGTTAAATAATTTTTTGGTTCCTTCACTTTCGTAAAAAGTTGTTTGATTGAATACATGTGATTCAAATGAGGGACTAAACAAATTTTTATGAAACTTCAGGGACTTAAAAAAATATTTTACTCTTATTTGTTAGTGAGTCATAAAAAATCATAATTTGAGCTGAAAAGGGATTATTTGGATGGGTATATCTATTTATGTTTGAGAAATCATTTTCTACTAGAATTTCAAAATTTGAAAAACGAAAGAAAGTACAACAAGCTCTTTGAATATCCATTTTTATAAACTAAATATATTCACGTGCAGATGAATTGAAGAGATACTATCACTATAAGAATGTAGCAATTAATAGCGAAAATTTAGCGAGGGTCATGACACTGTTTTTATTTGCGACGACAAGATCGTCGCTAGTTTGTAGCAAGGTCAACACATACACTACATAACTTTGACCATTTGACATCTGTGACACATGTTAGCCTTTTGCGAGGGTCAGACCATCATTATCGAGATGGAATTGTTGCTATGTGGCACCTATTTCGAGGGTTACACCGTCGATAAATTCAATTTAATTAGCAATGCCTGCAGCGAGGACTAAGTTGTTGCTATAATCCCTCCTTAAATGCGCCCCAAAACCCTTCTCTTATAACTTTCCTCTTTCTACATCTCGCCTCTATCCTTATCCACTAGCACTCCACCCCATTGAACCCTTCTCCGGTCACCTTACTCCACCCAACCACCATCATTTTATTCTGTAGCGACCCAAACATCACAATCTCCCCTTCTATTCCCCTCTTTCCTCATCTCTCTCACTTATTGTCTCTCTACTTTGGCCTCTCTCTCCACTACACCACAATCGTGTCACCGCGTCATCATGCCACCGGCACCATCACCACCACCGTGCCACTCTGCTGTCACCACCACTTCAGTTAGGTTTCTTTTTTTTTTCTTCTATTTTTTTAAGGGTTTTGCTAACCATTTTTCTAAAGGCAATGAATAAGCAACTCATACATAAAAAATTTTAACAAAAATTATAATTAATAAAGATATACTCGTAGCATTAGGCATTACAGTTTTAATAAGAAATTTATACTAATGGGTTTCTTATTTGTTGCCCTGAGAACAATGGTTAGAAAAACTCTTATCTAATTCTCTATTAACATGTTTGATTTAAAATTGAGAATTGAATATTAATTACATGTATTTGGAATTAGAATTGATGTAACACTCTAGGTAAAAGTGGTGTCGGTTTATCACATGAAAACATATGCCACATATTCCTCTAAAGGACATATTGTTGAATTCATGAAACCATCCTCCCATTTAACAATCATACATAAGCATAATATTATCCTAGAGAGAGTTTTTTACAATGACATGGCTAGTTCTCGTAATACAAGAAGCTTAATTATAAATACATGTGTACAACTTAAGCTTCACAAAACTATGTTAACAAACGGTTTAAATACATTTTTGTCCTTATACTTGACGCTCATTTAGGTTTTAGTCCATGTACTTTAAAAGTTGTGGTTTTAGTCCCTACACTTTCACACCGTTAAGGTTTTAGTCCCTAATGTTAGTTCCGTCACTAACTCCGCTATAGCTAACCTACATGGCACACATATGGCTGTTAGTTTGATAGTGTGAAGTGTCACATCTGCTTATGTGGACATCATGAATTGGATGCTTAGTAGACAAGCTTACTTCCCTCTCAAACACTAAGAGTCATTCTTCTCTCATCCAAAACTTGCCCTTCTTCGTTCCCTCTAAACTACCGTAGACGAAGGCTGACAGAGAAGAAGAACAGAGCATTGTAGTGCAATCAACAGCAAATGCAGAAGTTGGGATTTCATCTGTTGCACAACATTTTGCTTAAGAAACATCCCAAATTGCACAAGAACAATCATCCTAGTCATCTCAACCATCAAAAACTGGTCCCACTTCAGCTCTGTTTCATCATCCTATGCATCAAAGGTGAATTTTCAAAGGAAAAAATTAGGAATCTGAGGAGGCAAAAGCAAGTAAAGAAGATGCATCAATGTTTATTTTTGATCTGCTCAACTTTAGTTATTAATAACTTTTGATGTAATTGTATTTTGAGTGCCTATTTTGAAAACTTTTATTAATTTTAGTATTTTGTTAGCCTTGAACTAGTATTTGGATGATCTAGCTATATGGATGATGTAATATGTATTTGGTATTTGGTATTTTACATTTCAACTTATATGGTTTGGTTTATTATGTTTATTGTGTTCATGATGTGTTATGATTTTGGGGTGTGTGAATTGATGTGGCATGAACCAATGTTTTCAATTGAATTTTTTATCACAGAAAATATAAGGTGTTTAAAGTAGATATTTTCGATTCAAAATAGAATTCATTACAAAGTGTTCAAAATAAATCCCTACATAATAGACATTGATTATTACATCACAATAGACAATTAAACTAGAGGAATTTTAGACATTGATTACATCACAGTAGACATCACAATGGAGATAGATTCAAAATACACATTCATTACATGATATAAATATTGGTCTCTATACTAGATCTAACACGTCAGGTCTAGTCCCTACACATTTACACATGATAGGTTTAAGTCCCTATACTCGAACTAACACTTAAGTTTTAGTCTCTACACATTCAAACTAAATTAGAATAAGTCCCTATACTAAGTTATCTTCAACCTTCTGAAAGTTGACACATCCCTTTGTCCTCCATTGATGCTCCTCCAAGCTATGAACAATAGAACCAACAACACCAAAATGATAATCGAGGAGATGATCAACATAATGTTGCCCAATCTCATTTGGGTCTTCATCTTCTCAATCAATTAGGGTTTTCAAATGTTTTTTAATTTGGGGGAAATTTTGGGAATTTATGGTTCTTATTAAGGCTTTGGTGCGCGTCCATATAAGCATATGATGTAGTACTTCACACTGTCAAACTAACAGCCACAGGTGTGCCACGTAGGCTAGGTATTATGGAGTTAGTGACAGAACTAACGTCAGGGACTAAAACCTTAACTGCGTCAAAGTGTAAGGACTAAAACCACAACTTTTAAAGTACATGAACTAAAACCTAAATGAGTGTCAAGTATAGGGACTAAAAATATATTTAAACCTAACAAAACAAACTAAGTGTACAGTCTTCATTCCTTTGGTCCATCATCATTTGACTCTAAATTACCTACAATACTATAACCGTGAGATATATGGAATTACATATATCTTAGTAACCCCCAGTTTTAAGAAAACATTTTACAGTGTTACAGGCAATAAGTTACAAAACAATCCCCTGAGGCTAACACATGCACAATCAAGAAACACATCAGGGGCAGAGGGTAGTCACCCCTTGGGGGGTTCGGTCCCCGCATCGTGAAAAAAATTATTTGTATGTATAACTAAATTTACTGAACGGTCCCTGTTATTTTCTGGGACAAGCTCCCACTAGAATTATTTTGGAAATTGTTAAAAGATATTATTTAAATACTAGTTATGATATTATTGAATTACTTAATTATTTTAAAATGTGTATGAACTCTCTTTTTTATATTTTAATTTGAGTAAATATACAAATTAGTTCTCTAAATCGTATGAGTATCTCATTTTAATTCTTAACTTTATCGAAATTTCACTACAGTCTTTGACTTTATAAGATAGACCATATTAGTCTATGGTTGTATAAAAAATTAGTTAATTTAGTCCTTGACTTATAAAAAAATTAGCCATTTATGAATAGTATTTTACAAAGTCAGGGACTAAAATAGAATTTTAATATAATCAAGGATTAAAATGACTGACATGAACAAATTAAGGGTTTAAAGTGGTGGTTCACTCATTTTTAATTTTCATAAAAATAATTTCTACAAGTCTTATTTATATGAATGAAAAACAATTGACAAATTCAGAAATATTTAATTGATTTAGATTATTGTTTGACACTTTCTTAATCAAATCACGAATTTTCTACTCAAATGAGTTTAACATTGTGGAAACGTGCGTTTGAGAACGTGTACAAGGATTCTCACTTCACTAAGAGGTTGTTAGCTCAATTCTGCAAGAAGCATTCCATTGGAAAAGAAATTTACTCATGTCATTCTAACCTTCGAAACTGTGAAAATTTTCCTCCATAAATCTTTTTCCTTACAAAAAATGAAGAATTTTAGTAAATGTGTTAATTATCAATGTATTTAATGTTACAAAGTATCCTTGTATTTTACCTAAGCAAAAATTAAATTTTAATTTTTGATTAATTTTTAATATATTAATTTTAAGGAAAATGCTAAACAATGCCCTTAGGACACTTTTTAAGAAATTAAATATAATAAAAGATTGTTGGAAGTTATAATTTTTTTTGTATTTCTGACATATAAAATATTCTGCACTTATAATTAATTTTCTTAATCTAATAACTTTAAGAAGTGTGCTTAGAAATTAATTATTGTCTAGCTTTACCCTGATCTACTTTCATCTCATCTTTTCTTCAATTGCCTAGCGACAATGCCTTCTTGATGGTATAAGATCCTTTGTGGATAGGTCTATTTGTTTGTTTTTTTTTTCTTTTTTTTTCCCGTGATTTGGTTTTTTTTTTTTTAGGCTGTATGGTAGTTATATTACTATTAGCTAGGGATAAGTCTAACCTAATCGGATCTAGAAATTCATCGTGAGAGAAGTAAATACTTAAATATTAAAAATTAAAATATAAAGTATAAAAATAATTATATATAAATTAAAAAAAGAATATGTGAACTCTAGACACAAAAATAAAATAAATAAATTATATATAAAAGTTATTAAAGTTTAACACTTTATTGTGAAAATCAAATATTAATTTTTTAAAATAAAATTTATAAAAATTATTATTTACTCACCTATGAAATAATAAAAAGTAAAATATATTCAAAAGAGAACAATATTATTAATTAATAGAACAAAAAAAAACTTAAATTTAGAGAAAAGAAAAAGGAAAAAATAACATAAGAAAAAAAATAAATAAATAAAAGAACAGTCTGTGTGTTTCAAACACAGATTCTTAAAACTTATAAGTAGCCGAACTACCACTTGACTCAACCACTTTTCATAACATAATTCTTACTGCAAGTAATTTTGGCCCCCCTTCCGGACGTCCCGTGTCCAAGTAATTTTGAGTACTTTTTATACTTTTTTTAATGTATTTTGGCTTGTCTAATTTTTTTTAGCTACTTACAAAATTACATATTTATGCTATTTAAATAATCTAAAAATTATATATATATATATATATATATTTAATGTTTACAAAAAGTAAATTATATGATACCTTATTTTATAAACACTTAACATGGCAAAGTCAATAAGGATGACTTCTTAAGAAACAAAAAAATTAATCATCATTTTAATTTAATTCACTACTTTTTTATGTTCAACAGTGTACTCGTTGCACGGATTCTTATGACGTAGACTAATGTTTTATGCATTTTTTTATTGAGTTCACGAAATTAAAATAACCACCCAAAATTCAGTTCGTGTTAGATTAGAGAGGTACTATATAGTAAATTGCAAGGTGTAGAAACAAACAAGCCAAGTGGGTGAGATATATATACATATTTAGGTTCAAATGATATTAAGGTGTCAAAGTTCTTAAATGATATTACAAATAACTTTTTATAAAAAACGAATTTTGCCGATCCAACCAATTAATTGAAAGTTTATATAATGTAGATCGTAAAAATTTATACAATTTAAAAACTATTTGATACGTTATCGGAATGTTTTGTTTGAACATCTAATACAATATGTATGTAAAATCGAAGTAAATTTCATTTGTTAGATTACATACTACAAATTTTCAAATGATATGAATTTTTGCATAGTTGATTTACGTCATACAAACTTTCAATTAATTGGTTGGATCAGCGAAATTCATTTTTTATAAAAGTTATGCGCGGTGTCATTTAAAAACTTTCACACCTTAGTGTCATTTTATCCTAACTCATATATATATATATATATATATATATATATTGAATTTGTTTATTTTAAAACAATGACTTCCAGCCATTCAATCAAGTTCTTGAGATTCATCACAACGTTAAAGTATAAATACCAATTCCATCCCATCCCCTATAATTCTCTTGTGATCTAAACTCTAAAGACATGTCTACTAAAGGGAAATAAATGTATTTGAATTATGTCCTTTGACTAAAAAGTATTTTCATTTTGGTTCATATGGATGAGGACACAACAAGTATATTAGGTCGTTTAAAGAATAAAATAGTGAATCTTTTTGTATTTTTCTTTTAGGAATTTAAACATATAGTTGGATCAACAAGGGTGTTGGCGCATTTAGACACCGAAAGAGAATCTGAAAACATAATAACTGTTAGAAATAAAAATAAAATAACTAGTTAATTATATTTGTGATAAGATAATTTTAAGCATATCAGTTATGTATGAAAATATGAAGCTGTTGGAATTTATGCAAATATGACACAAATTAAGCTATTTATTCCTAAATTAATTTCATTAATGGTAACAATTGTATAAGCACTCATATCTTACTATTTTCTATTATAAAAATGAGTCAACATAACGTTTAATTGATGATTAATCATTCAAAAGCATTAAGCATAGCAGTTAATACTCAAAGATGAGAAGTTAATATAAAATAACTTAGTCAATATATATTAAAGCTTTAATAATTTTTTTTGGTAGAAACAAGCTCTCCATACTAAAATGGTTTTAATGACTTCAAACCTCCAAAAGGACTACTTAAAGAAAATTGTTTTTCTGAGCTTCTTATATTACTAACAATGTTACCTAGTGTGTAGACAAATGAATTTAGCTAAGACAAAAGACCATGTTCTGACTCATGATCAATATGACAACATACAACATAATGTCTCAAAGATAAAATCTACATGAACACTGCATGAAGATAGGAGTAGAAGAAAGGAAGATTTCAGATGGAAGTTAAAGGGAAAAATCGACAAAGAGGGTCTCTGACGCTGATTCAGATAAAGTACAAAAGGAACTCTTCTTCTACATCTTTCTCTTCCTATCTGATGCAGTTATTAACATTGTTGCTTGCCTTAAGATTTGTGGGATATCCAATTCTTTTAAAGCGGATTTCATAAATGTGTCCCACCTTGTTACAATAGGTGCAAGGCTTCACCGTCTTGCCTTTTCCATGTGTTCTTAGATCCAATAGAACCAAATTCGCCAAGATCTGAGTCTCTTCACTGATTATGCCGAATTGCCTTTCTTGCTGCACAAGCAAAGAGAATACCTTCACAATGGATGGTAGATGATCCATTTTTGAGACTGAACATCTGCATATTGTTCATTTAACCCTTTTAAGAATCTTATAACATAGTCACCCTCCCTATAGCTCTTAATGGTGGGAACTAGATTACAGGAACATCGATTTTTGCAAGTGCAAGAAGGGATTAGTCGAAAATTGTCAAGTTCTTGCCGAAGACTCTTTAGATGAGTGAAGTATGTTGTGATGCTTGTATTTCCTTAGCTCATAGAATATATCTCGTCATGGAGATCAAAAATTCAGAAAACATCCTACTGATAGTATCTTTCTTTAAGGTCGTCTCATCTTTCTTAAGCACTCTTCAAGAACATCATGCTTTGAAATATATTAGGTTCAAAAGATAAGTTTATCCAATAACACACCATTGTGCTACATCGACACCAAGCATGAAATAACATATCATCTAGTTTCGATCTTGCCAGAGTTCTATTGATAAACTATAATTTATTCTTTGACTCTAAAGTATCCATCATGACATGAATTCAGGTATGACATGGATGTTAGTAATATGGGTCAGAAGGACCTATAACAGGATTAACTCCCTTTGGAGGATCAAAGGCAGCCATGGCGGATGAAGATCAGAAAACAAGATGAAGAGAAGGGAGAAAAGAATGGATGATTGCAAATTCAACCGAGGCTCACGATACCATGTTGAAAAACACCAAGTTCATGATTATAAGAACAAGAACTCTTTAGCGATGCACAGAGGAAAAAAAAAACTTTATTTGAAAAACTTCATTGATTGAGAAAAGGAAATGAATTCATTACAGGCAAAAGGAATGGAGCTGCATTTTATAGCAACTCATCTTACAGTAGAAAACATAATATGAAAAAGAATATAGCATCCTCTAATATAGGGATGAAAATAAAATTGATGAGTCATATTTAACTCACATTTTTTTACCTCTTTGCACTCATATTATTTGTTGTTTAGGCTTAATTATTTTCTCTTGACATATTTTATTAGTTTGGGCTTTATTCCATTATTAATTCAGATTTAGTCTAATTCAGATTTAAATTGTCTAATTTAGTCCATGATTATTTTCAGGTCATATTTGAGGCATTTTTGGGCATGGAGAGCACTTTGAGTTTGAGGAGATGATTGCTACTTGGACCACCACTTTAGGAGTAGGGTTTCCTTTAGGTTAGTTATCTTGGGATTGGAGAAACTAACTCAACCACCACTTGACACACTCTCGCATTTTTGTTTTGTTTTTAATCCTTCCATGAAAGGCTAAACTCTGAGGTTAACTTCCTGAGTAGATTGCAATTAATCTTTGAGGTTTATGTTTAGATTTCATTTATGTTCTTCTTGATTCTTCATCTTCTAATTTTATCTTGTTGCTTGTATTCTAAATATGATCCTGTTCTCATGCTTAATGGTTTCAATTTTTGTGTTTTGAACTCATGTTTCCATGTTTTCTGTTTGAACTCGATTTCTAAGGTTTATGCTTAATGGATTATGAATTGTTTTTTTTAACTTCATTTAGTTTTTTATAGTTTACTTAATTCTATGATTAGAGATTATAATATGTGTGATTAATGCTTAATTATGTATGAGTCAAATGATTTCTATTTTTTAGAAGTCAAATTTAGGAGCAATTTAGAAATGCTTAATTTCTCAACCTGATTTGATGAAACATAATTGTTGCTAATGGAAGTGAGGAAGTCTCAGATTAATGATGCTTAGTTATTGATTTTGGAATTGGACTAGGGATTAAGTTGAGTAGAACAACCTTTTGTAACTAATGATTAGAGTAATTGCAATCAAATTAGAGAGTTAATATGTTTTTATTATATTTCTATTCATCTATTCTGTTTCTATTTCTGTTTTTATTAATTACAGTCTTTCATAAACCTCCCAATTTTGTGTGAGTGTTATGTGTTTGAACTTTTGTTTGATTGATGGTCCTTAGGAGATGACTTAAGATCGTTTCTTATTATTGCATTTAACTATTTTTATTTGACCGAATAAGGTTTCGATAAAAAAATTCTCGTCTATGAATACCCGTGGATAATATCCGTCACGGATAAATCGTACCCGCACCCACTATTAAAATAGAAATAAATTTATTATGTAAGTAGTTTATCTTAAAAAAAACATAAATTTTAAGTGTTAAATAAATTGTTTGAACATTTAATGTTTTTATTTTAGTCTTATTTTAATAATGAATATAATTTTCAACATATATTTTATTATAAAAATATTAATCTTTTTCATATTTAAATGGTTTTTAATGCATAAAATATCCACATATTCTCAATGAATACTAACAAATTCGTGGGGATGGGTAGCGGGGACTAGTACCCACCCCTGGTTGTCATTCCTAGTCTAAAATACCGTTAGCCTAGCTAGTACATAATATGTTCTAAATTTAAAATAACTGTTAATTAAGGGTGGAAGTGGGTCAGATCAGGCCAGACTTTGCTTAAATAGATTAGAATTGGTTTAAAAATTAAATGCCTAAGTCTGACGTATTAGCCTGATAATAAATATTTTTAAGGTCTATATCAAGCCTGAGCCTAACCTGACCGAAAAACCTATTTAACAGCCTAGTTAATAACAAATTTAAACAGGCCGACATGGAGTTAGGGTTTTTGTGGCAAGAACTATGGAAGGGAAAAAGGGTTCAGAGTGCATGTTTGTTCAGTCAATTTTCATTTTTCAATTCCCTATCTATTTTTTAATTAATAAACCATATTTCCAAAAATTAAGTCTTGTTGTTGCCTTACGTTAAGTGTTTCACAATGTCATTTAATATTTTACATTCCCTAAACATAAATTTTTTAAATGTAATTTAATTATATATTTATTAGAGTTAAGTATCAATTTAGTCCTCCAAAGATTATTATGTCATCAATTTGGTCCTCTAAAGAATTTTGTCACCAAATTAGTCCTCCAAAGATTACCTTGTCACCAATTTGATCCCCAAAGAACTTTGTCACCAAATTAGTTTTCCAAAAATTTAAAAGTCTACCAAATTAGTCCTCAAATTAATCCTCCATCATGGATCAATTTGTTATGTTTAAATCTTTGAAGGACTAATTTGGTATACTTACACATCTTTGGAGGACTAATTTGATGACAAAGTTCTTTGGTGGACCAAATTGGTGACAAAGATGATGTTTAGAGGACTAATTTGGTGACAATTCTTTGGGAGACTAAATTGGTGACAAGATAATCTTTGGAAGACTAAATTGATAATTAACTCTATTTATTATATATAAATAGCTCGGTGTGTGGCCTAAATGAAAAATAATATCGAGCTTAAGAATTAAAATGAAAAAATATTGACAATTATAAGAACTAAAATCAATTAACAAAGATTAAAATATATATATTGACCAAAATAAAACACTTTTAATGTAGAGAAAAAAATGTAGTAACATGTAAGAATAAATTCTTAACTTAACCTTAAAAAAAATCGATGATTTAATTACTATCATTATATTGGTGAAAGGACAAAGCACAGAGTGTTCACTTGGGTTATACAGCTAGAAGGCATGTAGTGTGGACATTATTAGTTAAAAAGCACAAGATCTGACCAATGTCATACACACACTTTTGTTTAACGTTTTCTTAATTGATTTTTTCTTCATTGGTATTCTTCTTGATCAAGTATATATGCACCGTCCACAAAGAGATTGTGAGTTAGAGTGCATTCATGATTTAATTTGAATCATTTGACTAACGCGAAATTAGAATAGAGATTAGTGTACTAATTTGCTAATTAATTAAAAAGATATGTGACAAAAGATTTGGGTTGCTCACGTCTAGGAGTGATCATGAGTTGAATGGGATCGGATTTAGGTAAAAAATTTATCCAATATGATTAATTGAGTTTAGGTTAAATTGGACCGAATTGAGTTTTCATTGTTAAATCCGATCTGATCCGAACAAAATCATATTGAATCAGGTCAGGGAATTATATGAGACTGATTGTTCACTTGTAAAAAATTTATATATAAACTTTTGTTAAAAATTAAAATACAAATTAAAAATGATAAGAATGAATGTCAAAACATATACACATTTTTATAATTTTAATAGAAAAAATAATGAAATAAAAGTATTTTTACTTAAAAAAATTTAAATAGAAAAAAGTATTAAAATGGTGTATAGTCGGATCGGATTAGATTTGAAAATATATAATTTGGTATCTGATCTGATTAAGGCAAATTCATAATTTTTAAATTATATTGTCTGTTAATCCGATCTAATCTGATTATTTTTAATTGGATCGAATCGAATTTATCAGGTTTATCGGATTATTCGATCTATGATCGCTCTTACTTATGCTTTTTCCGTACACACTTTTCTATCTCATTATTAATTAAAAAGATAACAAAAAAAAAAGTAATAATTACTTCTTAAATTTTTTACATAGTGTTTGTTATACTGAGAACTACCGAATTTTCTGTATAGAATCTAATATATAAAACCGGAGAGTGTTTTGGTTAACTCAAACTCTAAAGATTCACTACTATTTAAAAAGTATATAATGTATATATTCAAGGCATATTTTATTAATTAGCTGATGGCTTCAACGGCCATGTGAACTAGAAAGTGCTAAAATAAAGTTCATAAAAAAAAATTGTGACAAAAAAAGGTCTATAAAAAAATTGCAAACGGATATATTCTCCATTAATTAAAGCTGAAAATGGTTGGAGTAGATGCAAGTGCATATTTTGTCAAACGGTTATATGCATATATATGTTGTAGTTATGCTCTTAATCACATTGTGTATGGAATCAAGTGAACAATCATTGATTACTACTACAAGAAAGAAACCTTAATATTTCATTACTAGAATTAATTAAGACAAAAATAGAATTCATGATCAATTCAAATGAAAGTGACAAGATATATGAATATGTATTGAAATGAATGATTTTCCACTTTTGCCAAACATTCTAAAGGATATTGTATTTATCTCTATATTAATATTAATGTAAAGGGTTCAATCCTAATATTATGCTCATGAATCAAGCCTAATTAAGATTCCTAAAGAAAATATTATTATTTTTGTTTAAGGTTTGTATCTATCATCTAAACTGATAGTGTAATAATAAAAACATACTATAATTTAGAAAAAAAATTATAATTCAAATCATGGTAAAAATACTGGTTAGGAGAATAAATTTATCTATCATAAGATGATGATGTAATTTCTTTCTCTTATTCTCTAACATGATTGTGTTATTGGCCTTAATGCCTATATCACAATTAGTCATTCAATCAAATATTTGCATGCTAAATTCTTTAATGTGTGTTTGGATATGGTTTAATTCAAAAAAATTTAAAAATTAAGAAATTTAATTTTTTTAATTGATATTTCTTTAATCCAAAATTTTCTATTTTAATTTAAAAAATTACCAAATTTTAATTCTCTAAAAAAGAACTTTTTTTTTTATTATTCTAACAAATAATTTTGTACTTATATATGCCAAACCCTTACAAAAATTCTTAAGCATGTCCTACCATATGCATGTTTAGAAATAGGATCCTCTCCATTTTGTACTTTTTGTTGGGCAACATTTTGTACATGTTTTTGGTAAACTAACCAAGTTTAATTTTTTTGTTCTGCAACCAAGTTTATTTTTTTAGGCCCAAAATTGAGAAATTTTATGTTCTCCTGGCAAAAGTTTATTGTTACATCCATGGGCTTGCACCAGTCCAGCACAAAAGCTTGTTCACTGTTTATCCTTGATAAAATTTATACAATGTCAAGTTAATTCTTCTAGTTGACCAAAATAAAGTTAATTCTTTTTCTTTGGGGAAAAAAAAAACTATTCTTTTTTTAGAGGACTGAAGTTTAAATGTGATGTGAACTATTCAAGGATGAACTTACTATCATAAAAAGAAAGTATCTTCATGGTTGATGGCGAATTGAATGCTTTAAGAATGGTTCACAGCCTTTTTTTAATAACGTGATAGAGGTGAGATACTTACAAGGACTCTAATATTAAGTCATTATATGACTTAAGTGAATGAGACGACTGATAATGACACTTTTAGGTAGCCTTTTGCTATTTATAGTGGAGTCTTTTAGTTCAAATTTTTATGCTATAATGAATTTGGGATGGACCCAAATCCGTATGTGTCATTTTTTAACAAAGGCAAGTCCCACTTGAGTTAATTGTCTCTAATTCACTATCTCGGATCTAGTACTTGAGATAGTCACTTATATGTATCGGTATAGGCCCTCCAAATAGTAGATCGGGATAACAACCAAAACAAAATGGATTATGATATGAATCAGAGCTCCTTGATATGTCATTCCTCAACGTTTGCGAACAAGGCTATAAAAATATTATTTGAGTCATATTCTAAGGTTGCCATCAACCATACTATTAAGCAAGTTCAATATTTTCATCTATATTTCACTCTAGTAAATCAAATTAGAAAATTATTCTCTTATAATTGAAGAATCTCCCTTCAATGTACTTTAAGCCGATATGTTTGGTATGGTGAAATATGAGTGAAAAAGAGATGAAAGGAAAGAGAGAAAATTGAGAGAAAAAAAAATGATTTTTTACTGTTTAATATGGGAGAGAAAAGAAGGAAGAGGAAAAAGTTAGGGGTGGGCCTTACTTCAAAATTTTTCTTTGCAATGGAGTGAAGAAAATTGAATTAGAGTTCTCATCTCGTTGTTATCCTTGTTGAAAATTGTTATAAATTTTATCGCTTTGTGAAACACAAAAACAAAAAAACACATGTAACACAATAACCATAAATGACAAAATACGTCACCATAAAACCAATTTGTTCTATTAATTTAATTTAATATATATATATATATATATATATATATATAATATTCACAAAGGGATAAATGAGTAATTTAAATATTTTATACTTTGTTTCTTCACATATCTTCTATGCTATATTATATAACGTAAAAGAGTGAATTCAATCACTTTTTACTATTCATAGCTATATGTTAGGCTATCCTTTCTAATTTATTTTTCTTTTATTTTTACTTTTAATCTTCTATAAAAAACTAAATGAAAAAACTAATATTAAGTTATCTCTATTTCTTTAATTAAAAAATTAATCAATTACTTAATTATTATTACTTCTCAAATCTTACCTACTAATTACCTTTTAGAATAATTTTGTGATTGTTTATGTAAATCATCAATTAACATATTATTGGATAATTTTCACTCTTACCATTTTTATAATTTTTAAGGATTTAATTAGAAATTACAACAGGGTGACGGGAGTCATGTATTAGCCTCCTGTTACTCTCCCCGAACGTGCAATGACTATTTACGTATATTTATTTAAATATATTTAAACCTATATTTATATAACTAAATAAGGAACCTTTCTCTACCTAACCTTTAACCTTTAACCTTTATGTGTTATTATTCATAAAAGTGGATTATTAAAATGTCCTTGTATGTGTTTCTTTCTAGCAATTTTATTTAGGTGTTTCAATCTTTTTAGTTACATATTATATTTAATTATAAAATGTTATGCAACCTTTTTTTCATACCATTCTAAAATTAAATTGTCAAAAAAAAAAAGAGTACTATATGGCAACAAGTCTACAACACATATATCTACCTCTTTATATATATATACAATTCATCGAGTCAAGATAATTAACTAAAGAGTTTTTTTCCTAACCCAAACCGATTAAAAAAAATTACGATTTAGTTTGGTTTGCTTAATTGGTTTGTTTCCAACAAATATGAAATTAGTGCGGATTTATAGTCATTTTAATTTATTTAGCAACACTAATTAACTAAAATATCCTTGTATGTATTTTCTTCTAGCAATTGTATTTGGGTATTTAAAGTCATTTTGATTACATATTACCTTCCATTATAGAAAAGTGATGCACCTTCCTCATTTATTTATTTATTTTTTTACCATCACTTAAAAAAGTCAAAAGAAAAAAATTACTACCACACGTATCTCTATTTTTCTTTTTATATTTGCAATATATCATCTCAAGATAATTAAATAATGGAAGCTTTTTGCCCCAAATCTGAACAAATTATAAAAAAATAATAATTACGATTTTGTTTGATTTGGTTAATTTGGTTTGTTTCCATAGAATATGAGGCTTGTGATAATATTGTGAGCTTATATATTGCCACTTTAATTTATTTAGCGTCACTATCTTAAAATACCCTTAAATTTAGTATATATTTTTTTAATAAAATAGGAGTGCCAATTTCATAATAGAATGACAATAGATCCACTAAAATATACTTATATTTAACTTTAATATATATTTTAACATTAAATCATATACTTTGCGTATGAAGAAAAACTTGACACTATGAATTATTTAAATAGTAATATTGGATTTAATAATTATTTTACTACATCATTTTGTATATATTTTCTCTATTTCTTATTATAAGCAACTTTTAGTATATTTTTATTTTTTTAATATGAGTAAATTTAATTATTTTCATTATATTTTATGAGAGGATGCTTAAAGTATCTTTAGTAATTAATTTAATTATTATTTGTAGCTAGCATATTTATCTCTCCATAAAAACTCTGGTATAGGATAATTTAGGAAAATAGTGGCTTTTAAAATAGAATTAAGAAATTAAACAATTTTACCTAACTTTTTAATAGTCTGGTTGTCTTATAATCGAAAATAAACGGAGTATAAGATTTCATAGAATAAATTTGATAGTCCTTAATATAGAACAGAGGACCCTTATTGTTTTTGTTTGGCAAAATTACTGTTTTCGTCGTCAAATTATTGGGTTTGGTTCAATTTCGTCCTCATGCCTTTTTTTTATTCATTTATGTCCTCAAATTCTTAATGTTGCTTCACGTTTATCCTTAATGTTACTGAGCCGTTAGAAACTAACTGTGAAGGTTTAGTAACATTAAAAAAGGGACACGTGTCAGAATATAACTAGTTAGCAAATAAATTATAAATTAATAATAATAATAATAATATTTTTAATTAATTACACTTTTTATTTAAAAAATAAATAAAAAATAGATTCATCTTCTTCCTAACCCCCATTCCCCAAACTTCACCGCCAACCTCCGGCGACCCTTCCACCTTCGGCGGTCCCCTCCACCGGTTCTCCAACCTCCAACGGCAGCTCCACCACTCACTGCACCTCATCACCGCCACCTTCTCCACCTGCAACTATGGTCCACAAATGATTCTCCAACATCCTCAAACCCACCAACACCACCACCACCAATAGTGAATTTTCTAATCCAAAATCTGTAAACAAACCAATGAAAGTGAAGACAGAGTTAATTGAACAAACTAAAGATATATATGTATCTTGGGAGAGTAATCTTGCTTTTAATTTATTATTTTATCTTTCAAACAAAAAGCCCCCTTTCTCCTTCCAAACTCCAAACAAAATTAAGATTTGGTGGCGGTGATGTGGTGGTGGTGTTGGTGGATTTGAGAATGTTAGAGGTGGAGGAGATGGCAGTGATGAGGTGCGGCGGGTGGTGGAGTTGACGATGGGTGGTGGAGCTGTCGCCAGAATTGCAGAGGTGGGATTGGGTGGAGGTGAGGAGGGGACGAGGAAGATGAGAAAGTTATTTTTTTAAAAAAAAATTAAATTAAAACTATTTTTTAATTTAAAATCTAAATTATTATTGTTATTTTATTTATGAACCAATCACATGGTGACACGTGGTCAAGCTTAACGGTGTTAGTCTTCCACCGTTTGTTTTTAACGGAAGACTGACGAAAAGGACAAACGTGAACCAAAACAAAGAGTTGGAGGACGAAAATGAATCAAAATAAAGTTAGAGGACGAAATTGAATCAAACATCAAAATTAGAGGACGAAAATAGTGCTTTTTTGTTTTTATCAAAACAATAAATTTTTGTGTTGAATTGTAAAAAAAAATAAAAAAATTTGATCCAATCCATTTAATCTGTGAACTATTAAAAAAAATTAATAATTTTCATGGATTAAAAACTGGAATTGGGCTGGGTTCAACCTAACCCGCATACACACCCCTACTATCGTAAAAGGGTGGTGGGATTACAGAACACCTCATAGGGATTTTCTCACTCCTTCCTAACCAAAAAAAAAAAAACCTACTTTCTCTGTCTCCGTTCACTCCGCCATCTTCCTCCGTCGCTGCCGTCAATCGGCGTCATAGCCCCTTGCCGGTCCACCTCCGGCCTCGTCGTCCAGGTTAGTCTCCCCTGCTTCCGTTCACTCCGCTATTTTATGAACATTCCTCGCTGTGTATACATAGATCTGTAATTAGGGTTTTCGTTATCATATCATCTAACAACAATAATGTACACATAGGCTTTAAAATGATTAGGCGTTGAAAAGATTAGTGAATTTGTGGATTTTGGTGCTGATGAAAAACCTAATTAGTTGTGGTGCTAATGAAAAACGCACATCCCTACTTAACCCCTTTTACCGATTTAAAAAAAAAGTTAGGGCTTTTTCGCAGAGGTTAAAGATTCTAGCAATGGTTTTGCACTCAGGTGGATGAACAAATTCATATTCCAGTATAATGTTGTGCTAGCACAAGCAAAAGGTACAGTGTCATCATAATTGACTATGAAATTTGAAAAGTTAGTACACCAATCGACTTTAAAGAAAGAACAGGAAGTCTGTGATCTGTTATCTGAAATTTTCGTAATGTTTCCACTTGCTTGTCAGTTTTTTATACAAAATTTGAACTAATAAATCTTGTCAGTATTTCATAATTCGCCAAATAGTTATATAGGTGATGTTAATATGTAAATGTGAACCTGCTACTTCGTTTGAGTTTTTCTTTTCACTGCTTCATTGGACTTTAGATTGATACTTGTTAGTTGTGTTAGATTGTGATCCTGGCCGAAACCTCTATTCCAATGTATCCACCTGAGTCACGACCCAATAGATGGAGATCCGTAAATACAAGTAGGCTTTGCTTTTCACAAATTTTGAACAATTCCAGAAACAAAATAATTTGTATTCTGGAAACCATTTTGGGAATCTATTATACAACTTTTGAAATTAATTTTCAGAAGTTTGTAATGGATACAGTTCAAAAAGTTAGATTACAAAACACTGTAAATCACTGTGACATGGATCCTTTGCACTGCATTATCGTTGTTAAGTAGTGTGTTCCCTTTTTGGTATAATCAGCTATATTCATCTGTGATTTGGTGATTGATGAACCTTTGACTTGGACTTCCCCACCCAATAACAACTATGTAAAAAACAAATTGTATCGTAGCTGGTACTGATGTTAAATGCTGTCTTGCATTGATATATGAATTGATTATTTGATAAATGAATTTTGTAGGTTGTTGTTGCGAATGAAGTGTTGGAGGTTGCATCTTTAACTCGGTTCATGGATTATAGGGATGTTTTTACTACTCAAGAGGTAATGAACGTTAAACTTTTTATACTAATTGTTACTGATAGTATTTGATCAGTATACTTGTAATAATAGCCACGTCATTCGGTTAGTTAGGGGATTAGTTAGTTTGTTACATTTCTTTTCCCTTTTTCCCGCATTTCTATCACACGTGCCTTGCACTATAGATATCATATATCTTTGCTGAATTCATTAATGAGAATTTCTCTATTCATTACACAAAACTTGATAGCGTTTCTCTTAGACTAATTAGTTAATGTGTTTATTAGTAGACATGACTTTGATTTGAATTTTGCAGATTTTTCCTACTAGAGAAGATCTAATCAGTTGGGCTCGAGCAGTGGGGAAAAATCATGGCTTTGTTGTTGTTATAGCTAGGTCTGACTATGGAGGTGCTGGAAAGAAGACACTGGTAACTTTGGGATGTGAAAGGAGCGGAAAGTATAGACCTTACAAAAACCACTTGAAACGCAAAGTCTCTGAATCTAAAAAATGTGAGTGTCCCTTCAAACTTAGAGGACGGCCGTTGAGAAATAATGGAGGGTGGAGGCTTACAGTTTTATGTGGATATCACAACCACGAGAGATCTGAAGTCTTGTTGGCACATTCCTTTGCTGGTCGGTTAAGTGACGAAGAGAAATCTTTAGTTGCAGAGTTGACAAAGAATATGGTTAAACCAAGAGACATATTAGTTGCTTTGAAAGAACGTTATGAAGGTAACGCTAGTACCATAAAAACAATTTACAATGCCTGCAATGCATATCGTCGTTCTCTTAAAGGGCCTAAACAGAAGATGAAGAAGAAGAAAAGGACTAATAGTACATCAAGTTGTACTTCGAGTGACGAATCAACTGAACAACTTGACGACATGTCTGATTTGCCTAGTGAGGAATCAACTGAACAACTAGAAGTCAAGACTGTTTTGCCTTTGTTGGATCAACTTCCCCATGAGATTCATCAATATATTGAACGAATTATTGATGTTCAAGCGGATGGAAATTGTGGTTATCGTGCTGTGGCAGCTTTACTTGGCAAGGGTGAGGAATCTTGGGCTCTAGTTCGTCATGATTTGATTCGGGAGCTGAAATCTTGGTATGCAGATTATGTCAAATTATTTGGGACTGAACAGCGGGTGAATGAACTAATTGCATCATTATATGTGGAGAGTGTAAAAAATGCCTCTGAGGATAAGTGGATGACCATTCCTGATATGGGCTATGTTATTGCTACAAAGTACAATGTAGTACTTGTCTCCTTATCCATTCATGGTTGCATGACATTTTTTCCTCTCCGGGGTCAACCACCACAATCACAGGCAAATCATCGCGTCATTTGTATAGGATTTGACCAGAAGTGTCATTTTGTGCAAGTAAGTGTATTTGAATGTTTTTTTTTTTTTCTTTCAAATAACTGTATTTTATACATTATGTTTGACTGACTGGTGATTTCATTGATTTTTAGGTGTTATTGAAGGAAGGGTCTCCGATACCACCAACTGCTTTACAGTGGCATGCACATTGTCGTGATGATGCACGTTCTTGGGAGATTTCTTATGTTGGTCGCATAGAAGATTTCAAACGTCTATTTGCTCACAAAGATTGTAATGAAGTAACTCATCTTGTTAAATATTGACATCGATTGATTGTAATGGATTGATTCTGATGGATTGATTGTAATGGATAGATTGTCTCCAAGAATTTGATATTTAAAATTATGTGCAAAATGGTCACATACAAAATACAGTAGTCTGTGATAATAATATAGGTAAATGAAAGTACTTTCGCAAGTTTATTTTTTTTGTTTGAAAGCTTTCTTTACTTTGAAGTGAGCATCATTTCCTCATTTTAAAATTTAATTAAAGAAATGCAACTATTTGATATTTCTCAAATAATTAATAATTAATATACAAATAAAATAAAGATTTGTAGATAAAATAAAATTTTTCTTTTCGATGTACCAAAAAAAAAGATAAAATAAAATTTAGAAATTATAATTTAAAATATATAATAATAATAGCAACTACTCCCTCCAATCTTTATCTTTATTATCAGGCATATTTTAGTATTTAGAAGAATTTATTGGTTCTTTTAATCTTTTTATAAGGAGTAAGGCGATTTGACCGTCAGAAAGCTTTAAATAATTTAAAAACATTTTAATCATTTTTATTTGGAAAAATTAGCATATTAATTAAGTGTATAGTATATTATTTTTAAAAAATTGTTGCAATATTAAAATTATATGTAAATTAAGCTAGAAGTTTCCGGGTGAATAAGACATTATTTTCGAAAAACTTCAAACGATCTAGAGAATTAAAAAGAACGTGTTTTTATTTTTATTCCAATAAATACCATATTTTCCAAGTATATACGTGATCTTTAAAAAAATTATTGTAACTTTAAAATTAAAAAAAATTATGTAAATAAATTATGTAAATTGAGCTAGATACTTCGAAGTAAATAATAAATTATTATTAGAAATATTCAAATAATTTAGGTAATTTTAAAACATCCTATTCATTTTTATTTCGAAAACACTCTATCCTACAAGTGTATCTAAAAAATAGTTACAATTTTAAAAATATAAAAAATTATGTAAATTAAACTAGAAATTTTAAAATTGAATAATACTAACACAAATTCATTTTTATTTTGAAAAACGCCCTTTTTTATTCAAATGTATAGTACACTATCTAAAAAAACCATTGCAGTTTTAAAAATATTAGAAATTATGTAAATTGAGTAAGAAAATTCATAGTGAATAATACATTATTTTCAAAAATGTTCAAATAATATATGTATTTGAAAAATATCATATTCATTTTTATTTCAAAAATCACCGAATTGTGTATAGTATATGATCTCAAAATAAACTGTTGTAATTTTAAAAAAAAATTGCTAAATTGAGCTAGAAACTTCAAAGTGAATAAGACATTTTTTTCAAAAATCTTAAAAATAATTTAGGAGGTTTAAAAAATATTTTTTTCATTTTTTTAAAACACCTTTAGTTGGATAGTACATGATCTCTAAAAAAACTGTTGTAATTTTCAAAATATAAAAACTTATTGAGCTAGAAGCTTCAAAGTAAATAATACATTCTTTTCAAAGGCTTCAAATAATTTAAAAACACCCTATTCATTTTTATTTCTAAAAACACATTATAAGTGTACAGTACATGATCTCTAAAAAAAATGTTGCAATATTAAAAATATAAATGTACGTAAATTAAGCTAGAAGTTTCAAAGTAAATAAGACATTAGTTTTAAAAAGCTTCAAATAATTTAGGTAATTTAAAAAAAAATCATTTTTATTTCAAAAAATACCCTATTCTACAAGTGTACAGTAGGCGATCTTTAAAAAATGATTATAATTTAAAAAATATAAATTTTATGTAAATTGAAGTAAAAATTTCAATGTGAATAAGACATTATTTACAAAAAAACTTAAAATAATTTTGGAAATTTCAAAAATACATTTTATTTTTATTTTGAAAAACATTCTATTTTTCAAGTGTATTATACAATCTCTAAAAACTGTTGCAATTTTAAAAATATTAAAAATTTGCTAAATTGAGCTATAAGCTTTTAAGTGAATAAAATATTGTTTTCAAAATGTTTTAAATTATTTAGGTAATTTAAAAAACGCATTTTCATGTTGATTTCAAAAACCATCCAATTCTTTAAGTTTACGGTACATAATCTCTAATAAAACTATTGTAATTTGAAAAATATAAAAAATTATATAAATTAAGCTAGAATATTTAAAGTGAATAATAAATTATTTTTAAAAAGCTTCAAATAGTTTAGGTAATTTAAAAAAATCAATTCATTTTTATTTCAAAAAACATCATATTATTCAAGTGTATATAGTATACGATCTTTAAAAAACTATTACAATTTTAAAAATATAAAAGAATATGCAAATTGAGGTTGAAACTTGAAAGTGAATAACATTATTTTCTGAAAGCTTCATATAATTTAAGTAGTTTAAAAATATCATATTCATTTTTATTTTAAATAACAACCTATTATAAGTGTATAGTACATGATCTAAACAAAATTATTATAGTTTTAAAAATATAAAAAATTATATAAATTGAGCTAGAATCTTCAATATGAATAAGACATTATTTTTAAAATGCTTCAAATAATTTTAGTAATTTAAAAAATATATTTTCATTTTTATTTAAAAAATACCTTATTCTTCTAGTTTAAGATCTCTAAAAAAACTATTACAATTTTAAAAATATAAAAAAAAATATATAAATTAAGATTGAACCTTCAAAATGAATAATACATTTTTATGAGAAAATTTCAGAATTAACTCCTGAAAATCATATATTATACAAACTCGTACAATTCCCTTATTTTTAGTATTTGTACTAAGAAAAAAAAAGGTGTTAAAGTTAACTATAATAAAACTTGGTGTACAACCCAAATTTTATATAATTTGTACAATCCACTTATTTTATTATTTTTGTTGAGTTAAAAAAAAAAAGAATATTTGATTGTAGTGAATGACGATAAAATAATCAATTGTATAAATTACAATATAATAATCAGTTGTATTTGGACCAGAAAAAAAAAAAATCAGTTGTATAAATCATATAAAGTTTGGGTTATCTCCCAAACGATACCCAGATAATTAAACAATCATAAATTGTACAAGCTGTGCAAACTCATGGTTGTGCAGTAAAATTATATTGTCTGTGACTGAGAGTCGGGATTTAATTATTGAGTATATCGAATTTTTTGCTTCATTACTTCTGCTGTAAACCACACTCAACCAGTGGCTGTTTCTTTTGAAAAATGGATTATCATACCACTACAAAAAAGTATATGCAACCATGTTAATTGCTTGAATTGTTTTGTCACTTCTAAGTGATCGTATATTCAAATCGAGGAAAATTGAATTCTATGAAAGATAGTTGAGTTCTTTGAAAAAAAATGTATATTCTTTTTGTGAAAGTAATTAGTATGTAATCCCCACAACAAAAGTTTTAAAAATGTATATTCTTTTTGTGAAAGTAATTAGTATGTATATTCTCCTAGTTGCAATCTCATTGTTCAATAGCTTAAAAGTGTATTTGGTGCAATACAAGAAAACTGAACCAAATTTTCACAAACCATCAAAACAGAAAACAGAGAAGATATGAACACATACTTGAAAGAAGGCAGAGAAGGCAATAACATTCAAAGTTACAAGAGGTAGAAATCCCATTTTTGTTCTTCCTTTTTACTATAGCATGAAACAAACCCTCTAGAACAACACCGTAAGCGCGCAACTTCATTACTAAGCATGGCATGCAGTACCAGGTACTTCAAAAAACCGTCCCAGATGCACTGGAAAATGTCTGTGTTGTTGTTTCGGTTCACCATATTGAATGTTTTATTCCGAGGCCGTTACACGTCAATATGAGACCCTTGTAACGGTTCAAATAATCCTGGGGCATTGAAAAATAAAAATGTCAAATAAAACGACACAGAATCATAAAATTCTTTTGAAACAAAAAGTTCTATAACGCAAAGCAAAGACAAATATTGCTTACAATGATGTTGTAATCGTATACGTAATGCATCCCTTTTTGGTCATATTCCATCCTTTTGACTGGATCACTCAACACTGTTCAGTAAAGACAAAGACATTTAGTAATAAATTATAATAACCTTGACAAAAGTTCTTACTGCTGTAGTCTCATCTATTGAGTTAAGAGTAAATAATCAGGGGTAGGCCGGTAAAAAGAGAATAACAGATATTTAACAAAATATTCAGATTTACTAGATTTAATCAACCAGGATCAAGCTACTTTAAAGTGAATGGATGAGTAAATTGAAGGATGTATCAACCCTTGATTCAAAGAGGGTCAAAAAATACATGGCATGCACCTTTACTTTCACATTTTACCCACCCAGTTAATTTAGAGGAGCCAAATCCTTCGAATCACCAGACAATACAACTTTAAATTCCACTAGCAATGTAATTGTTAATTCTTAATTCTTAACTTCTTATTTCATCTCGAGTCATCCCTGATAACATGAATCCCTTTAACAAGCCAAAATATATCATGCTCATCATTAGAAAAATTAACTATATCAAACTTGGGCATGGTTACAAACTTACAATCAGGTGGTGGGACAGAGTGCATCGGAAAACTGTAAACCTAAGCTTCAAACTACAAAGCAGTATCCTTTCTGATTATAGGGGGAATTTCCAAAACATGCTAGTAGGATTGTAATTTTGGGGAAGTAAGGCAGACTAAGGGCTAAGCCAGTTAACCTTTCCTCTCCTCTTTTTTTTAATCGTTTGCAATGGAAGTGACTTGGGACAAGGGCTACTTTATGTTAATTTAATAATTATAACATTCACTGCAAACAAACTCAGTACACTGAGGCATCTGTGTTGCAAGCAAGCATGTCTATATATAATATCAACTAGAAAGCTAGAATCATATCAGAGCCTATGAACCAAGCTCTAACAAGGATGATTGTTAACTAAAACATGCAAAATGGGGGGAAAAAAATAAAAGGTTGCAACCAACAACTATAACGAATAAACTGTTTCATCTTTTCATCCTGCGATTTATTGACTGCATAGGCTACGAGACTAAAAAGCTTATTGTCCTGAAGGGAAGCACAGTTCTACTGAATAATCAATTAACTAAGTTCGTCGATCCGTTTTTGTAGTTGACAACAACCACCACCTTTTCCCACTGGATGACTGAGGGTTGGCTACACGTGCGGGTGTAAACAAGTTGTTTACTCATAAAATATTCCAGGAAATGACCAATCAAACTCATTTTTTGACCAATTAAACACGATCAAGTTTGAAGCTTAACTCAATTCTATAAATTAATCAAGCTTGAGTAGCAATAGCTCTTTTTATTTTGTAAGTCAAGACAAGTCAAGATAGAGCTTCAGATGCTTTGCATGAATCGACTCTTTTCTCTAGCTACACGGATCAGTCAATGCCGGCATGACGTATTCAGATTAAGGTCTTCTCACAGGGCTCACAGGGCCAAACAATAACAGGTGATATTTTGTAACCTTTTCCTCAGTAGGAATATAGTATTCTGTCTAGTACACACATTCCCAATCTTTTCTTGTATGGCAACCTATCCACCACAAAAATTTCGTGCCTGCACCATTTAGCTTGTGCCTTGGTGGCACTTTAATTCCAAAATTCGGTACTGTAAGGTTGCTGGTCTTATGCTTGTTCAATTTTAATACAACGCTTACTTGTTCAAGTTCCTTTCATGATTTCAATTTCTGGAATCTCTGAAAAAAGTCAATATAAAGATGATTACACTCCAGTCTTATGCCAAACAATCAACTTCCATGTTGTAAATAAGCATCCAGTTTATGTAGCACTTTCAGCTTGGTAAGATAAAATTATATTGATATCAGCCATTAGCACAATTTTAATAAAAGAAAATAGTATCTGAAAGAAAGCCAGAAAATTAGTATTAGTACAAGACAAGAAAACTAAGGGCATGTTTATTTGTATTATCATTTTCTATTTTTTATAGGAGTTTAGTCCAAAGGAGGGGAGGAGATGGAAGGAAGAAGTATTTTTGTGTTAAGTTTATAAGGGAAGAAGAGAGATTTTACAACGCATTCAAAATATGATTTAGTTGTTTTCACTTGTTTTTAATATTTTCTATACAAATCGCAAAAAACAGAAAATAAAATGAAAACGTAATGATAGTTTTGTATTGTAATTGTTCATAAAAACAGAAGGCAAATTCATACAAAGCGGAGAAAAGAAAAAACACATCACTATCCAAGACTTTGCTTTGACAAAACTTGACGGGCTCTTATTATATATGGATCAATATTCAAGATACCAAACCTATCACCACAGTTTTCTCCCTCTGAACACCAAACAAGGTCCTTCTCCTTACCCAACAGAACTCACAAAGTATATATATAAAAACATACAAAGGCAACATAATACTATGATTTTGTTTTTGTCAACAAAATTGTGGTTTTTGCTGAGACAGTTATTATCTGAATATGACATTAGACTCCAAGAAACACCAATCTACCCAACTACACCCATTTAAGGAAAAGAGTTGAGGATTTCCCTATGCATACTTATTCTTTTTCTTTTTCCATTTATACAACTCAAACCCAACATTGTAACCAATGAAAATCAAGCTCCTGGCCACTTAAAACTAGCTCCATCTAACTGCGAACTAAATAAATTAATAATCAAAAACAGAAAAAAATAACATAGAAGATGACATTTATCATGCACAACATAAATATAAACAAGTTTACGTGGCACAAATCAATCCATTAATTTAAACTGTGATGTTGTCTTTTTGTTTTTTAAATAATAAATCAATGGTAACTGAAGGGGTGCACCGGTGCCATAAGTGAAACCAACATAGAATTCTACTAGTATAAGCAAAACATGAAACCCTAAAGGACATGTAAGGAGTAGTAAGTACCTTGATAAGCCTCGTTAATCTCTTGAAAACGCGAGGTAGCAGAATCCTGGCCTTTCTGCTTGTCCGGGTGCCATTTCTAAGCACAATCAAAGTGAAAATTCAGAACAGAAACCCCAATTCCAAAAATAAACACACACACATAAAAGAGAAGAGACACAGAACAAACCAGAGCGAGACGAATGTAATTGGAGCGAATTGCATCATCGGTAGCATCATAATCCACTTCCAATATCTTATAATAATCCTGTTCCAAAAATATATTATATATTAATAGTAATAAAAAAAGAAAAAAAGGAAGAAGGAAGAAGAATTGCAGGGTGAATTGAAGTAACACCTTGGGAGTGGATAGAGCAGAGAAGAAATCGAAATTGAGATAAGAATCAGGTTCGGGTTCGGGTTTGGGAGTGGTGGTGTCTTGGTAGAACTCTTGTTGTTCTTGTTCTGGTTCCCATTCCCACATGGTTATGGTGAATTGAGAATTTGTGAGTGAAGAAGGTTTTTGGGAGTTTCAGTTTCAAATTCCTAATTCCTGAAAGAGATAAAGGTAAGAAGAGAAGGGGCAAGTTTCAAAATAATGGTCGTTTGGTTTGTCAGCAGCGTACGTCTGATTTTTTTTTTAATTACACCGCTATAATATTCCTATTTTCCTCTCTCTTTTTTTAACAATTATAATTACAATTCAATTAAGTGATTCACATTTTCCCAGGGGAAAGAAAATTCTAGATCTCATAGGGGGTGGCGTGGTTGCGTAATATGTAATAATAATAATATTATTATTAATGATAATAATAATAATATTAATTTTATGAAGCTTTCAAAAAAAAATAATAAATGAAGGTAACGAGGATTGGAAGAAAAATATTTTCTTCCGGAAAAGATTTTTCTTGCAAACTGATATGCAGTTGTAAAATTAAGAATTTCAAAACAAAAAATCACAAGGTTTTCGAAGGCTTGGTTTTCTGTTCACTAAAAATAGTACTTTTATTTCTGATATTGACGGTTATAATTTATTTGACATAAATTTTAATTACATTTAACGAATAGAATAGTTTTTAACTTTAATTAAAAATAATTTTATTTTCTATCAACTAAAAATCAAACATAAAATCATATGCGATATTGATAAATACCCATGCAAACAGATTCAGCAAAATGAAAAAATAAAACAAATACCATCCATATATCTACATTTGAAGTATTTAGTGTGAAAAGAAAGAGAGAAAGAAAAAATAAATCTAAGTTAGGAATATGCATATATTTACCCTTTATTTAGTTTTAGGAGAGAAAATGTAAAGAAAAAAAATGTGAAAAAAGAAAGTAGAGAAAAGTGAGGAAAAGATAAGAAAAAATGAGTGTGTTTGGTTTGAGAGGAAATGAAGAGAAATGTAAAAAAAAATATGTATGAGATTCATAAATAGTGAAGATTCGCCGTCTTAACATCAATTTTTCTCCATTTTGAAAAGAAAAGTTTTCTGTTGGGATCTACGCTTATTTGACATTTCACTCCTATTTTTTCTCGCAAATCAAACGAGAAAAAATTATGTTTTTTATTCACTTTTTCTCTTTTCATTTTTTCTCCTTTCACTTTCACCCCAACCAAACAAAGGGTTAAAGGTCCCTTTTTCTCTCATTTCATGGAATTTAATGTGGGAAATAGTGATTAATCATTGTTCCAATTTCAAAACTGAATTTACACAAAATAATTGTCAATAGATACAAAATATCACTCTATTACTATCAACAATAAATCGAACTCTACACGTATAGTTAAGAGATAAACTTGGCTACCATTACACTACATCTTGTGATTAAGGCACATTATAATTGGATTGAGGCTCTGTTTGGTAAAACTAGCTTATAGTTTATGACTTGTGACTTATAATTTAATAGAAGTGTTTGGTAAAATTAGCTTATTAGGTAGCTTATATTTGTCAAATGACTTAAAAGAACAAGTAATAATTACATGTAATAAATTATTTGATAGAGTAAACATATAATAAATGAGTAGAGGGTAAAATAGGAAAAAATTAATTGAAAGCTATTTTTCATATGCTATAAGCTACTTGAAGTAGCTTTTCATAAGCTAGCTTATAGCTTGTTGTCACCCAACAATTCCACTTGACAATAAGTTACAAGTTATAAGCAATAAGCTGCTAAATAAGCTAATGTTACCAAAAACACTCTGTTTGATAAAATTAGTTTTGATATATAACATTAATTAATTTATGTTTAGAAATCATAATCATAACTATCATAATTCATTCATAACTTTCTTAGAAAACAAGACCTACATTGGCCAACAAGCAATTTGTAAGGACAAATGTCATGCTATACTCAAAAAGATTTTGTTTGCTTAAAATTTTGGTTTGCTTCCATTGTTTTTCATTTCAATTCCAAATTTTTGTTTGATCCAATTGTTGCCTTTTGTCCAATGGATAAAGTGCAAAACTCTCTCTCTGATTGGTCTCACTTTTCCATTGGCTTTAGTTTTTAATTTTCGAAACAATAAAATTTGGGTTTGGATTCAAGTAGATGGCATGAGGCAACAACTCTCTCTTTTATTAATTTAATTTGTTCTTCTTCTTTACCCACTCAACCATTCATCTAGTTTCAAGATGAGTGGTTTTTATTTTCTTCCCAAATCCTTACCTCTATTATTATACTTATCACTATGGTGGTTAAAGTTATGGCATTATTGCTTAAATTGGTGTGGCTTTGCATAACCAATGTTGGAATATGTGGGTTAGGAAGGGGCAAGACAAAGAAAAGGAAGTCTAATGCAACTTTAGTTTTTGCAAAAGGAACAAAAATGGGGCTTCAATTGGAAAGAATAACAAAAAATAAGGATTAAAAATACTTTATATTTAATTTTTATAAATTAATAAATAAATTATAATAATTAGGAAAGAATATGAATCTTTATGATGGGATAAAAACCAGTGTTTCTACAATTTTTAAGAGTTGATATTGAAAGATATGGTTTCAAGAAGGGTCAGTAAATTCCCTAAAATAATAAAAGAATCGGTAAATAAAATTACATTTTAATTTTGGAAAACAATAAAAGGAGGAACATATGAAGTTATGGACCTTGGTGGGGTACTGAAGTTGCTCTGATGCAAATCTCAGGTGAAATGAGGTGAGATTTAAAAGAGTGTCACAGTGTTTTTACATTTTTTTGTTTAAGTATTTTGACATTTTTTTTGTGTAAGATTTTTTTATTTTTTTAATATTCAAAACATTTAACTAGATGGAGCTAATTGGACCTATGAAGAAAGAGGCCCAAACGAAGCAACACATGGATCGAGAGGACACTGATAATAGCGGCACCCATTTTAATAATCACACCACCTTTTTATGGAAGGTGCATTTCTTAAGTTCTTTTCTTTAAAAAATGTGTTCAAAAATATAATTTTTTGTCTAAAAGGTGATGGTGTAAAAAATAACCACCCTTTTTTATAAGCCAAAATTAACCACCTTGGTCGTAAAAAAAATTAACCACCTTGACAGCCTAGGATAGTGAATCTTTCATTGTACATCTTACTACACAATTTTGGGGGTGGAAAAAAAGCTTACTACACAATTTGTGACAATATTTAATCACAAAAGCATCAAATCATCAAGAATTAATGTTATATCTAAATCTGATTTCGCAGATTTAAAATAGGTTAAAGTTATAAGTAATGAATATATTTTTATTTTCTCATTTTACATACGCATTCACATCAAAAAATTCAAATTCATGTTTGAATATTCATATAAAGAAAGGAAGTAGGTTGCAATAAATTGTTTTGATTGTTAGATATCTCCATTAAAACTCCAACTTTACTGAAAATTATTCACTTAATTTATTGTTATTATTATTGGAATTTGAACAAACTTTTAAAAGGGTGGTTGAGTTTTGGTGGTCTGTAAATGAGTCATATTTGCTTTTGAATCAGGTTGGTAAAGTATATAATTAAATTAATAAGTTGGTTTTTATTATGAAACTAAATAAATTATGGTGACCTTTTATGAGAATTTGTGAATAAAAAAATAATCATGACCTTTTCTGGCTAGTTCGATGATGACTCAGAAAATAGATAGGACTAAGAACAAGTTAGCAATGCACTGGAGAATCTCCATGTGATTGAGATCGTGAAATACATTATAATTGGTGGAGGTTTTTTTTTTTTATGGATATCCCTCAGCAGAAAATTGAGGACTACAAATTAATTTCTTTTAAAGCAAAAATTATCGAAATGAGTATACACTCTTTTAATAAAGTAATTTTTATATAAACAATCATCATTAAATCTTGAGTCAGTGTATTTAAGATATTTAGGATTGGTTTGTTTTAAATTTAATTTTGATCAAAAGTGTTTGACTAAAGTTAAAATTATTTATTCTATCGAATTGTTTTGATTTTTCTACAATAATAATTTAAACTATTAATTTTTAATTTAATTTGTATGTTTTTTACTTGTTATTTTACTAAAATCTAAATCAAACGGAATTTAACGATATTTGGAATAAATTTTGTTACTTTAAGTTCATGTGTGCACCCTCACCCAGTCATGTTTTGCTGACTCGGTAGCTAGTTGAAAATTTTCTTTAATTTTTTTTGGTGAAAAAAGTTTTCTTTACTTTAATACAACAATTAAATACTACTATATCTTAAAATTATATAAATTTAAATCACTTCATGTTTTTTGGAAAAAATGTCTAAGGAGGGTATGTAATTTTTACAATAATTTAAAATACATCATTACAAATCATTCTTTTGATATAGAAATGACACCAGAACTTTAATCGAGTAATTTCGATAATTAAAATGAAGGGTATTTTTTTAATAGAAGGAAATTCAATTGAATCAATTTAATGTGTATACTTGGTCATGGTTTTGAGATTGTGAAGAGTCATTTACAACCTTTTTCAAAAAGATTTTTTAGTGTCTAGTTCGTTGTTTCGACAGTAAATAACTTTGAATTGACCTAGTTTGAGGTGCAGTTTTTTATAAGTCTTTCTGGTCATGTGCACATACTGGCTGAATTCTTAATAAGGCATAATCTTGTTTTAGACAAAAAAAAAAAAAACAACTATCTAGAGCTCCTTATTTAATAAGGCTCCAAAAATAATTTTTATTTAATATTATTATCAAGTGTTAATTATTGAAAAATAATTTATTAATATAATATTTATAGTATATTTATATAATTTTTATCAACAAAATAATACTTCATTAAAAGAAGTATTGAACAAGAAAAATTAATATTTTATTAGAATATTAATTTAGATAAAAAAATATTACATAATTTTCTAAATGCATAATTTACAAATTAAAATATTGAAAACCCTAAAAACTCATTTACAAAACTTAAATCATATAAATCATATTTGACATTAACTATATGTTTTACCGTATATATAAATGAGTTAGTCATTTATCTATTTAGATTTGATTGATTATAAAACCACCTTCATAAATAATTTTACATCTTAAAAAGATTAAAGACATGAAATAAAAGGTGATATGATATATATAAATAGTTCTTCATCATAAATTTTGCCTAAGACCACAAAATGTATAGATCCGGCCCTGATTCTTAATCTGGACATTGACACCTTATGTAGTAACTTGAAAGTACCTTTTATTTTCATCAATTATAAAGAATTATATATATAATAAATAATTATATATATATAATATAATAATTATATATTCTAAATAATTTATAAAAAATTATATACTATAAAATATAAACTAGAAAATAGAAATATATATATTAAAAATTATACTAGATTTCTATATATTTCTGTTCTAATAAAAAATGGAAAATCTAAAAATAAAAGAATTATATATAGAATTATAAAATTCATAAATATTAATATTTATGAATATTTTAATTAATATTTTAATATTAATTAAAATATTCATAAATGAATAAAACTAAAAAAAATGAATCAAATAAGATCCAAAATACTTATATGTGTTTCAGGGGTGCAATCACACCTCCTTAACTTCAAAATTTTATAAGTAATATCATGAATTTATGAACTTTGTATCCTTTATTTTTATATTTTTGCACCCCTTAATTTTTTGTGTTTGACTTCTTAATTTTATCATTTTAAGTATACTACTATATCATTATATATTGATAAAATATTTTCAAAATTCTTTTAAAATAATTATCTTTTATAATCTTTTTCTTTTTATTATTTATTGTTTATTTTTAATTAAGTTTATTTTTGAGTAGTGCTATTTTACTTTTTTAAAAATATTTTAATAATATTTATGTAATAATATCTTAATTTGATTAGTTAAAAAATAATTTAAAAAGGGTGACAATAATAGATTTAATAAAGTGAATAATCACTCTATATTTTTAAAAATAAAATTGCGAACTTATGCAGCATGGTCCATAGATGAATTTATTAGATTAGATGTAACCTAGTATAGTATAGAAAGCCAATAAAAGGGAAACAATTCAATTTTACATGGTTGATGGTTCTAATAGACAAATAAGCATAACCATAAGGTCCATGTCGATTCAAACATTTTCCAATCAAATTATCTCATTGTTTTGTTTTTGTCCTTCATTATTATTTTAGTATTATTTTATTTTTTATTCCAAATTCTTTGTCCCCTGACAGAAGAAGCTTTCATACGCAGCTGTCAATTGAATTTGAACACTGTGTTCTGGGTGTCTTTTAACTTCCAAGTCCAAAATTTAATCATAAATTAAAACGCTTTCACATTTATCCAATCAAACGTAAGGCCCAATTAATTAATTTATTTTTAATCGGCACCCAATTAATTAATTAATCAATAACACACGGCACAATTAATAAGTAACCGAGTTTTAAAGTAGATAGGAGTTTGAGTTGCAAATGTGCACATGAAAAAATTTTGGATAAATTGCGATAATCCACCTTGAAGTATCACGAAATAGTACAAAATTCTAAATTATTGAGAAATTAACACTTCGTTTCAAATGCTAATTATGGTTAACTTCATTCATTTTTTTATTTTTTATTTTATATAAAACTTGTGACCACTTGAACCGGTTGCCAACTACAAGGCTTTTATTGCATAGATTCATGCTTTCTTCCTTCTTCCTCTTTTTTCTTTATTTTATTTTATTTTTTGTTTTTGTTTTTGTTTTACTTTAACCATATATTAGTGGGCCTTTTTCAGATCAAGCATCATTCTCCCTCACTGTCGCAGTCCCATCCTCGTCGTGGCCAAGAATGACTCTCTGTTGTGTGGACGAAAATGAAATTATAAAAGGAACTTACTTTAACCCCTTCAACAATTCCTTGAATCTCATTCCCACACATATCTTCTTCAACAATTCTCTTAATCTCATTCCTTAAACTCAAGTTGTTTGGCACCAGGCCATTTCACTTGGTCTTTTCTCTCTCTTTTACTCTTCAACAAATTCATTCAAGAGCTACCCTCTCACCGTGAAATCCTTTCCCTCCTCGCTCACCGACTTTCTCACTATTACCGCGGCCACCTCCGACGGCGATAGTTCCAACTTTGACTTCGTCAATACAATATGGTGCATACATCATGTTACCTAAATTGTGGGTCTCATAATTGGAGCACCTACCACAGTCAAAGATTTATGAAATTGCGATTTTGGAGAGTTTAGAAATTGCGATTTTGGAGAGTTCAGAAACTGCGATTAAGGAAAATCAGCAAAAATCAACGATGGGTTCATTTTCTTTTTTTTTTCTGTGTTTTCTTTTGTAGTTCTAAAAAACAGTGTTGAAGCTTGAGCGAGAGTCCTCCAGTTGTTGGAATTCACTGTGGCAAAATCATAACATTATTTCTAATCCATCAAATTCATAAATCAATTCCATTCCTAATTCCTTTCTCGGAGCACACTGATGTAGTTGTTCTTCTTGATAGCTTGTTTACCGAAGTTAATTTTTAATTTTTCCAGTCAAAGATGAACCATGGTTGGTCAGTTAATAACAGGGAAAAGGTTCCCGGTGGATGGTAACCAAGCAAGAATTTGGTTAAAGTAAACCATAGTTAAGTAACCAAATGGGGCAAAATGCTAATTTTTCAATAGTTTGAGGTTTTGTGCTATTTCATAATACCTCAAGGAAAATTATTGCAATTTACCCAAAAAATTTATTAACAAAAGTTATACTTACCTAGTTACCTAAGTAATCTCTTTGTTTTGAAAGTATTAATTTTCAGTATCACGAAAAAATAAAAAATCTAAACCAGTTAATAAAATTGTAGAGATTAATATAATTAAAATTTTTAGATTATAAAATTTTTATAAAGTAAAATATAATTTAATCCCTTATACTTCATTTTATGTGCATATTATTATAAAAAAATTAAAATATGTAGTCAAATACAAATATTTTTTAAATATGCACTTAATTATAAAATCATCATTAATTTAATAAAAAAATTTGTAATAAACAACGCATAAGGTTTAAAAAAAAGAGTGAGGATTAAATTAGTTTTAACCCTACTTTATATTAGTCATTGATTTTGTAATATTTTATACTATTTTCATTGAATTTTTAAATTTAATAATTAATTAAAAGTGCTAAAATAAGTAAAATAACTGTTATTTTGTAAAGTTCAACACTAATTTGAATTTTTAATTTTCAGGGATTAAAATTATCAACCCTATAGTTTAAGGGAGGCTTTAATAAAAAAATTTAAATTAATCGTTTAATTTTTATATGTGTCTCTTATTTTCGTTTTAGTCCCTATACGATTTTTATGTTCTTTTTAATTTCTATACGTGTCTATTATTTTTGAATTGGACCCTATAATCGATTTCAATACTAACGTTATTAATTTTGTCTTACATAAATAACGAAACCTTCGTGAACCAATCAAAAACGAATATATAAATTATTTACATAAAAATTAATTAATCATTGTACATAATACTTATTTTCATTTTAATTCATGTGCCTGTACTAATTTTTATTTTGGTTCCATATATATATTTATTTTTCGTTTTAGTCTCTATACATGTAATTATTTTTGTTTTAGTCCTTTTAATTATTTCTTCATTTTAGTAAAGACTAATAGTAAGATAACAGAAAAATCAAAAACACTAACAAAAATATATATAAAAACTAAAACAAGATTTTTACATATAAAAATTAAAACAAAAATCATCAACACGTATATAAACTAAATAATGAATTTAACCATGAAAAAATTAAAAATGTAAAACGTATCTCTCTTTCTCACTTATCTTTTTGCAGAGTGGATGCTCAGGTGTACCGCACCGCCATGATCCATTATTATCTCATATTTATTTATTTAAAAGGTTTAAATATCTTTTAATCCTTATAAATATAACGGATTTTGAATTTAGTTCTTATAAATAACTTTTTTTTTATTAATCTCTTACTTTGTATAAATAGATTTTTAATTCTCTAAAACTCATCAATAACTTAGGGATGTTTAGTTTGCATTTTTATTTCCTGTCTTCAGTATTTTCAGAAAATAAAAAATGAACTAAAAACAAAAAATAAAAATACAAACTAAATAATTTTTTATTTTTCAAACCCAACTTTATTAAATTTTATATATATATATATATATATTTTTTTTTTTTTAAAAAAAAACTATTCCCCACTTTCTCTTTCTCTTCTCCCTTCATCTTCCCTCTTCTATTTTTTTTCCTTTTCCATCTTTTTCCAAAACTTCCACTCACGATCTGGAAACAAAATTATGGAGAAAGGGGATACTAATTCCAGAAACATTATTTGGTGAATTCCCTACTTCAAATAGAACTAGAGGAGTTTCTTACCAGATAAACATAAACGTTTCTGATATATATCCAATATCGTATTTTTTCATTATTTTATTATTTATATTTATTTTTAAGTTTTAAAAATTATACTAATGATTAATTCATTCGTTGCATGTTTGGCACAAAATGAGTTATTGACCTTTAAGTACTTAAACAGATCATTTTCTTAAAATGAGGGTCTAATAAAAAAATTTATTTTTTAAGGATTAAAATCAAAATTCATTATATTTGTATGAACTAAAAATATATTTGAATTTATTTAAAATTATGATATTTCTAGCTGATAGTCAAAATTAATTATTTTAAAATGTGAACATCACTTAGATAAGTTTTGCATTATGTTTGGTTAGACAAATGAAATAGAGAGGAAAAAAGTTAAAAAAAAAAAAGTTAAGACGAGAACAGTTGAAAAGAAATATGGGTGATTTGAAGAATATTTGGTTGAATAGAAATAAAGAAAAAATGATAGAAAAGAGAAATACAAGAATAATGTGAAATGAATAAATTATTCTTAAATAAAATATTTAATAATGAATAGAGGTGACATTAATTGCAAATTAAAAAGGTTATTTTTAAAAAACAACACATTCTCTCAATTCTTGTGTTGGTCACGCCATTGGAGGGGAGAAGTTTTTTTTGGTGGAACCCACCAAATAAACCTCTATTCTCTTTACTGTTTATGCATTCCAAACAGAAGAAGTGTACTATTTATGCTACACCTCTCTCGCTTCTATTTATTTCTTTTAACACTTGGGGATTCAAATAATTTGTTTTTAAATTATGTCTTTAATTATGTCCCACCAATAGAATATTGTTACGTCATTAAAAAATTTTATTAGGAAATTAAAGACTATAATTAAAAGAAATATTTTCAATGACGTGACGATATTCTATTGACGGGACATGATTGGGGACATAATTTGGGGACACATGATTTGAATCCAACACTTGCACCGTTCCAAACATGCTATTAGTGTATGTTTGGATTTGAGTTGGGTTGAAGGAAAGTATTTATAGGTGCATGAAATTATGTACCATTTTGTTTATTTTTTAGTTGTATTTAGTTAACAAAATTGAGTTTGACAACAAAAGTAAGTTAAACAAATTTTTGACCAACGGAGCTATAGAGGTTCTTTTCAGTTTGACAAAAGTTGGTTTGAAAGTTTTTCAGTTTATAAACCTACTTTTAACCTTCTATCTAAACAAAATTCAGTTTGACAAACTTACTTTTAGCTGAAAATATCCAAATATAAATTCCATTGAACCAAACTAACTTTTAACTTAGCTTACTTTCATCAAACTTACTTTGAACTAAACTAAATTTTACTAATAGAAAACCAGACACACACTTATTTTTTCTTAATAAAATATATTTCATGCATATTATCAAGTTTCGAACTCATGTCAATGTACTTATAAAATTTAATTATCTATCAATCATCTTTCGAGCTTTGTTGATCTATTAATCTATTATTATCTAATCTTTTACCTAATTTATTCTACTTCATTCTTCTTTTTTCCATTTTAAAGGAAGGTAGAAACGTCATAGCTTTATTCTATTGTATTCAATTTGTTAGTAAACATGGTTTCTTAGGAAATGAAAGAGAAGTTACAAGAATTAAGAGAAAATTGAAACTAAAATTATATTAAGATGATAAAGTGTGTAGATTACATCAAGTATGCACCTTATAGAGTAGTGACCTCCTAACTGCTAAACTACTATCTCTAATAGCCCCCCGCTAGATGGAATGTGTCACTAACACATCCAGCTTATAATAGGCAATACAAACCGGTATAAAAAAAAAAGAAAAATACAATCTAAGAAGCCAAATACAAGGCCAAAGGAAAAGGGGTATAACCCTGTAAATCAGCAAAGAAAAGCATGTAAAAGGAACATCAACGCTAAATCACATATAAAGGCAGAAGTAAAGAAGCATCAACTGCGTAATCACTAGATAGAAATGACCTTAAACACTTATAAAACTTGAGACTGAAAATGCTAAAAGAAAACTTTAGAATTGAAACTGCAGAGTATGGAGTATGGTATCAAATGGTTCAAAATTAACTATTAGCCAGTATATTATTATTATTATTATTATTTTAATGTGATGGAAATGGTAATCCCAGCTGAATAAGTCCTCCCTATGTCATCAACCACCTCATTCAATGTGATATTCGCATTTGTCTTCATTTTGTCCACTAATACTTTTGCAACCCACTTGCTCTTGGCATTTTTGTTGTTATACACCCTACCACATGTATGTTTTGGCTTTAATGTCTTCATCCGGAAAGTTTGACCCTTACCAACTTGACTGACTAAAACTTCAAATGAGCATTTCTTGCTACACACAACCCTCACTCTTTGAGCATCATTTTTCTTGAACCTCACTTGTTTTCCATTCAGAACAGAGTGCTCTAAGACAGCATCCTTAAATTGCTTCAGTGATGTGAACTCCATCCCCACTTTCCATTTGAAGTCCTTGCACATTTCTTCCTCTTTATACTTCTTAAATCCTGGTTTGATAACCCCATCCTCGTCACTACTATCGCTGTCCAGCTCTTCACTTAAATATTCATCCACCATGTCATTAACAGCATGCACATCTTCAACATTGAAAGGAGTTTCACTATTAACACCTAATTTGTAGTATGCTCTCACATCCTCTACCTCATCACCTAGCCTAGACCCACTTCGAGACCCAGTGGTATGTACCCTCCTACCAACATTTCTAGTAGCATTTGCTGTAGTCTTGAACCTGAACCTACCTCCATTAACACTTGTATGTTGTTTAGCATTCACTTGCTCAGTTATATTGACTTCAACCCTTGCATTTACTTGATCAGTTACATTGACTTCCACTTCAGGTCTTACTTCATTAGAATGTAGTGGAGGGAAGTCATCATAATCTGCCAGGTCACGTTCCTCTTCACTGTCACCCAATTCAGGTGGTCTTTCATCATCACTGCCATCAATGACATCATGTTCAGCCCCTCCATCATGGTCATCCCCCCCATGGTCATCCCCTCCATCATGGTCATCCCCCCCATGGTCATCCCCTCCATCATCTATAGCACCTATAGCATCTTCAACACCATCTTCTACCACGAAATGGTCAAGGTATATGTTCACTTCAGAATTGCTTTCAATAGCATTAGCTGCAAGTTCTAATGCATGTGAGTCATCATACATGGGCCTTAGCGTAGCATCTTCAACATTACCTTCTGGCTTCCACCAAATCCTATAGGTGCCCCTTTCATAGTCTAGTTTATCCACAAGTCGTACCACCTCAAATAAGGACCATTCGTCTGGGTCTAATCCATGAAATGCGACAATTTCACCTTCTTCATAATCATGTCCTCGCAATCCTGGCCCTACAAAGTGTCCCATGTGATGAATAACCACAGTAAACGACATCCTACACAACATACAATGCAAAAAAACAGCAAAAAATGTTCGATGGTCCCCACAAGACGAATAAACAAACACTTTATTTCCTATCACAGTAGCAGAGAAAAAGCTACATTAGATTCCATTTACTCTCCACATGATACCATAACTACAAAGAGTTAAAGAAAGCACCTACCTTCACTGTTCTTCGATTCCACGCACGCGTTCAAGCTCCCACTCACGTCCTTCAACAGCAATCGAGCGGTTCTTCTTCTTCTACGCAGTGATCAAACGTTTCTTCTTCTTCCACGCAACAAGGCAGCGAGAGGACAAGCTATGGAAGTTGATTTCTAGGGTTTGGGTTTTTTTGTCTTTGCCCTCTCCAAGGAAACACATACGCTGATGTTCTATTTTTTCCATCCAGATCCAATGGCCACAAAGATTTCAATCCAACGGTTATTAATTTTCACATGCTTTTTATTTTTTTATTTTCTATTATATAAATAGCTATTTTTTTAATTAAAAAACAACGTGGAATATGTTGTCCATGTAGGCATCTCACTTTAGGCCGTGTTTGGGTTGAAAACAGGGAAATGAGTGGAAGGACCAAAAATCACGAATTTTTTAAAGTATAGGGACTAATTACAGAAAATTTAAAGTATAGGGACTAAAATCATAAATGACCGATTTTACAGGGACTAAAATCATATTTAAGCCTATTATATATATATCGCACTTTTTTATTATTTCTAAAAGAATTACGAAAAAATAAAATGTAATTGTCAATAGTAAAAGCAACATTATGACCAAGAGCTTTAGCTTAAATGGTCATGTACCAAGTCATAAGGCTGGGAAGCAGGAGGTCTTTTCGATATATTATCATTAAGCATGTGTTCGATTGAGTGAAAGAAAATTGTGAGAGGACAAAAATAAAGAGGAAGGAAATGTGGCAAATTTATATCTAAATAATGTTAATTTTAAAACTATTTATTGAATTGGGTCTGGAAAAAATTATTTACCAAATTGTGGTGAAATACTATTCATTCAAAAATTTTGTAGAGAAAAATGAAGGCTCAATTGCAATTTTAATGTCTTTGTTTATATTTTTGGCGATTTTGGTCCCCAAGTTTTAAATAGACAATTTTGATTTCTCTTGTTTCTAAAATGAGTGATTTTGGTTTCTTTGCTAGTTTTTCTTTTAAATTAGTTGTAATTTTCAATCAATTTAGTGATAATTTTCCTCCAAATTAATGACAAGGGGACCAAAATCATTTACAAATAGAAAATTCTCCAACAAAATTTATTTAGTGCCAACTTTCCTCTAAATTAGTGAAATGTTTCAAATTGTTCACTAAAAATAATTAGGAGAAAAATTATAGCAAATTAATAGTTTTTTTTTTGTAATATATTCTATTAGTAAATAATTTTAGTTCATCGTGACACTAAATTGATTAGAAATCACTAATTTGAAAGAAAAATTAACGGAGGGACAAAAATTATCAGTTTTTAAAATAAAAGGACCAAAATTGTCCATTTGAAATTTGGGGGTCAAAATCACCCAAAATGAAAATAAAGGATACCAAACCTGCAATTAAGCCAAAAATAAATTATTGGCAGTTTCTTGAGTATAATGACAGTTTGGATACATTTATGAACGATTAACCATGGATAAGTTCAGCATATACCAAGACTTAGCCGCAATTTTGAGGATTTCCGGGTGCTTATAAAGCGTGGCTAATATCTTTTTTCGCTTTAGTTATAGTCTAATCAGCGTTAAAAGTTAACTTAAAGGATTGCTAGTGGTTCTAATTACCAATGATTAACACTTTTCGCAGTGGTTGTTCTTCAACCGCTTCACCCCAATTTAATAAATAATTTTTTAAGAATCCCAATTTGATAAATAGTTTTAAAATGGATATCTTCTTTCTTATTTCTTTTAAATTGAACAAGAGATGAAATTGTGTCCTTGTTCGTATTTTTTTTTCTCTCAATTTCTTTTCTCCCAACTAAACCTAATATAAAAAAAGAATGTATCAATATAATTTGTTAGAATTTAGAAAAAACATTATAAGAAGAAAACTGCACCTTATAAAACTTGACTGAAAATGCTAAAAGAAAACTTTAGAATTGAAACTGCAGAGTATGGAGTATGGTATCAACTGGATCAAAATTATTAATTAGCCAGTATAATCTTCTTATTATTATTACGATGATTTTTTAATGAATCATATTGTTTACGATAAGAAATTAAAAGTGAATTGTTTTATTAAAAGATACAACATTATCATAATAGAGTAGAGTCATTAAATATTTTTATTTTTACACTTGTTAAAAAAAATGGTTATTATTTGTGTGGTGTGGGTTTGCAGTAGTAAGTTAATGTAGAAGGTACTAAAATTCAGTCTGAGTGAGATTCATTGATATGTCAAAATGATATTGTCATCATTTGAAAATTTGAAACGAGAAAAATGTCAAAAACCATAAAAAGTTTATCGTTATATATATGGTTATTGAATTCAAAAAATTTCAAATTAAAGTCCCTTTCATTTCATCACTTCACGGGTTAACAACACATCCTTTATGATTTTAGCCGTCAACATAAATAAAGCAATCAAATATTATTTCTAGTGACATAAAAATAAAAAAAAAAACTTAGTGGCTGTGACAGCAACTTTCTTCAAATCTGCCCTCAGACCCACATGCAGTACTATAGTAGAATTAAATGATGTATTTTTTCACTAATTTATATTAATTTATTTTTAAATAAAATTGTTTATTTACATAAATTTTGTGTGATAATTTTAAAAATTAAATAATAATTTTCTTATAATAAGCTTTCTCAAATATGCTCTCATTCACTGTCCTATCTAGATTTGGTTGGTGTGGTAAAATATCCATCAACTTTGTTCTTAAATTTAATACTATCTGTTAATGTAATTTTAGCATTATAAAACTGTTAAGTTACTTTTAAATTTAATAATTATAGTTCATAAGTTATAAGTGATAAGTTGATTTGATAAAAAAAAACAGGTGTAATAAACATAATATAACTCTAGAAAAAACCATGATTCGAATATTTAAAAGAACATTTATAAATTTTTAAATGAGAAAGTATATATTTACACTTAATAAATTAGTTTTTTTATTTAATATTCTCCTACATTATTATTAAAGTAAAAAATTATTAATTGTTTTTGTACTTAATCATATTTACCATCCCAACTTCAAATTGGCGTCTCTCTAGATTGGAACATTTGTTTTCCAATGAAACACCTAATCGATTGATGTTAGAAATTAGAAGTACTTTCTAAGTATAAAGAATATATTGATTGATAATATAAATGTAAATAATCTAATTTATATTTTAGGCAATGGTTATAGACTATAGTGGTGTCTGCTTGATTAAAGAGGTTTGTCACTTTTAGAATTCGTTATGTTCGCAATAATTTTGAATAAAATTTAAAAAAATTATTTTGTGAAAATTTATTTTCATCTATAATAAAAGCTAAAAAATTGCTTTCATTAGTTTACAACACAAACATAACTAATAGCTGCCAATGAGGTTGATCCAGATGGTGTGTGCTTAGGCCCAAAACTATGAGGTCATGTGTTTGAATCCCATCTCGTTGAGGTTAGTGGTATGCATTGACCTTGAACGAGTAGGTCTGCCCCTTAACTAAATTTTTTATTATAAAAAAAACACATAACTAATAGCCGATGAAAGTTGATATAAGTGACAAGAAAGGAAAATCTGTCCGATTGTTCATTAGGTTGAATTTTTCTAAAGCCATTAAAGTATTTTTTAGTGGACATCCTCCATACAGATATTTCATAGTATTTTGAGACTAGTTGAGTAGCTACAACAAAGTAAGATTATTTACGATTTAGGTCTAGTAATAAACCTTTGATTGACTCTATGCTAAAAAGTGGCATGTCAAATAATGTTCTTAGAGTTGAGTATATGGATTGGGGTCCGTGAGTCGACTCATGAGTTCGTGAGTTACGCAGATTTGGACCACAGAAAAATTAGCCCATTTAATTTATGGGCTTATGTAGACCAACATATTTATCGGTAGGCACACTTTCACTCGGACTTACAAAAATATCAAACATATGATTGTGATCCAACCAAAATCAAATTTTAGGCAAACCTTTCAATAACAAAAATCAAATTTCACAATCTAAAGAGAAATTTAGTAAAAAATAAATAAATCTAAAGAGAATTAAATAATGAAGATATTTCACATTTAGTATAAAATTATAATTATAATAATTTTGCATTTATAATTCTATGTAAGAGGCCTATAAAAAAACAATTTCTATGTAAGAAATTAAGATATTTTAAATGTTATTAAGGTAATTATTATTAAAAAGTTATATTTTGAAGAACAAAATTATATTTCTTTTTAAAAAATAAAAAAAATAGGTTTAAAATAAAAAAAAACTTATGTGGATAATTTACGGGTAACCTGTGAATTTGCGTTGCAAATGCAGGTCATAATTTTACTGACCTATTTAATATGTGTGTTTGACAAATTGACTCGTTAATTCACAAATCGGCGTAGGGCACGGACTGCCCGCATACCGATTGCTAGACATTCTGTAAGGTAGTTTGGAGGTGTTCTCTTCCTATTTTTTTGTTTTTGTTTTTTTTTTTAAAAAAAAGCAAAATTACTTAACAAGTAACAACAAAGAAAAAAGGGTAGGCGCCAAGTGTACCCCACCACCATGTGCTTGGTCATTTTGTTGGTATTCTTTTTTCCTAATTTTTGGTCAGCACACAAGCTGTGAGTGAATTATAGTTTAGGACAAAAGACCATAAAGTGTCCCTCCAACGTTCGAGTTTCGATCCACTCCTCAATGTTTGTTTGAATTAAATTAAAATTATTAAATTAAATAAATAAAAAATACTAATCAGATTAAATTAATACCCCCATTCTTTTACTTGGTCAAGTATAATATTACTAGTACGAACCAAAACCAATTGCGCTTTATTTTCGGACCAGTCAGGGAATTTTTCCTCTTTCGTCGGTGATTGCGCTTCGATACGGCGTCGTATAAGCGTTATTGTTTCTCACACGTCGTCGTTTAGTTATTATTATCATTACTATATTATTTTCTAGAATCACCAAAGCCGACCTCCTAATATATTAGTAATTATTTTAATAGATAATCATTAATTATCTTGGACTCGGAGCGCCCAAAAAGAAAATAAATCTAAATTCTAAAGAACATTTTTTTTAATATTAAATTCTAATTCTAATTGTAAAGAACAATTACATCCAAGCAAGGATGATGTAAATATATGATTGATTTTAAGTAATGACAAAATCACTATATAATATTACTTTCTTTTTTTTAAAAAAAATTGTGGGAGAAATTGTTGTATCCCATTCTTAAAGAGTGTGTTTTCTGAGATTCGAACTTGTATCCCTATCTTTAGGGGGATGAAGTTGTTTACAACTTATCCAACACCTCGTTGGTTATTAATATTACTATATATGAAGTGAATTTTGGATATTTATATGTTAAGTAATAATTTACGTGCACATATAATGAAAAAAATCTAGTTTAAAATGTTTTTTGAAAAAAAAAACATTACAGAAAGAAAATTGAATATGACAGAAAAATTAATAATAGCAAAAAATTTTGTTATAATTAAATTTTGCATAATATTTTGTGCACAAATCTACAATGAAGATATATTATTGACAAGAAAAAAATTGAAAATTATTAATTTGACCTTTCAATGTTGATATTAGCTCAAGTTCTTTCCTTATGTAAAAAAAAAAAAAGAGCCTCAGAGTTCAAAATAGTATTATTTTGTGTATATTAAATATTTTACTAAAAATGTCGATCATATATCTTTTTATTAATTTTCAGCACTTTTAAACTTGTTTACAGACATCAAAGATATCTTTGAACTACTCAAAAAATAAAATAATTACTATAGTACTAAAAAAAATCCTCAAATTGATAATTAAAGAATATTATAAAAATCACTAAAATAAGTTTTTGGGAGATCCACGAAAGATTGTATGATTATATTAATTAATTAATTACTAGTAATAAAATTAAATCAGTATTATTTGTGAAGATTAACTAAGATTTTGCTAAGAAAAACATAAGATTCTATTAATAAAGATAGACATAAACATAAGTATTTATATTAATATTAATATTTTTTTGGTAATATATTAATATTAATATAGTATATAGAATAGTATATATATAGTATAGTATATAGTATATACAAATAAAATATATCATTTCAAAAAATAAATAAATATATGAATCTTCCTATTAATTTCTTAAGAATAAAGAAAATAAACGGTTATAATTGAGATGGATGGATAAAAATAAAAAATACTCCAATACTAATAGTACCAAAGATAGAGACAAGTAGCAGAGAGCAGAAGGGCTTTTTGTGGGTCTATTATTTTCTGTACACTCTCTGAGTTTGTAGTGAGAAGCGAGTGAGAGCTAAACAAAGAAAGCTTTTTGATTAAGCAAACCCTTTTTTCTCTCTCAAATCTCGCACCCCATTACGTTTCTTCCCTCCCTAAACTGATTCCACTAACCTTTCTTCTCCCATTTGCTCCTATTTCGTACCCTCTTCATTGAAAATTGAAAAACCCTCATACTGTTCGAATTTTCTGTCATTCCTTCTAGAACCCTTCCTTTTTCTAAGCAAAGTTTCATCTTTTATGTTTGGCATTTGGTTTTGCATTTGAATCCACGGGTTGGTTATTTGAATTAGGTTAAGATGTTCACCGAAGGCCTTGACAAAAATGCACTTCGGTGGGTTAGAGAGGTATTCTTTACTTTACTCCTTTTTTGTCCCCTGAATTTCCTTTTTCCATTTTTGAATTTTTTTCAGGGTATGTGAAATTGGGTTTCTCTTAATTTGCATTTATAGTTGTAAAGTTATGATTTTTATTTTTTTCTGTTGGAAGTTCACTCTGGAACGCCACCACCTTGAGATCACATTAGTGTTTGTAAAGTTATGGTCTTTTGTTTTTTTTCCTATTTTGGCTTGGTTATTGGAGGGAGTTCTTCTATTCACTAACACCAACTTGAGATTACATTAATGTTTGTGAAGTTCTGAATTTCTTATTTATTTATTTTTATTGGTTGGTGATTAGAAGGAGGTTCCATTCTCAAACAACACATTGAGATCTCGTAACGATCCAGTCAGTGGGATGAAAAGTGGTACTGGTAGAGGGTTTGGGTTGCCACCTCCAGCAAAATTCAGAAGTGGGCATCTTCCTGCTAATGCAATCCCAACAGTTATGGTTGAGACAGGTGATAGCGGTTCGAATTCGGATAATGATGACAGCATCGATTCGGAGGAGGGAGTTTATGGTGGCAGGTATTCATTGGATTCGTCGCCCCAAGACCATAGAGTCCCCAATGGTGCTGCTAGGAGATATGGGAACCTCGCTCATAGGGGAACCCGATATGGGAGTGATTATACATACTCCGAGGTCAGTTCTTCCAGGGAAACTCTGGTTGGCAGAGCTGGTGTTGGGAGGGATCCGTTGACAAGACCGGGTGTGTATGTGAGCCAGGGTTTCACGGAGTATGATTCATCTGATTCTGCAGCCAGCTCTGAATTTTCTACCACCCAGGTAGGAGGAAGTATCAATGGCGCTCTTCCAAGAAGTAGAGCTTATGTCTCAGAAGGGTACGCTTCTAGCGTGCCTTCAAGGATGAATACACAAACTGCTGCAGCAAAGGTATGAAATGGTAGATTTAATATATAACCAGGAAAAACATTTTTTTAATTAGATAGCCTAGCACCATGTTAATAAATAATTGCCAAATGGCTAATTAAACATTGTTGCATGTTAAAAGTTATGGGGCTTGTATAATTCTGAAAGATATATTAGCTTGTGCGCCTGGTATTTTACTTTCTTACCAATAACTTGATGGTGATATAAAAATTGCTCCTAAATATCAGGTCATCTTATCAATTAATATAAATTTGATTATGCAAGTTGCTGCTTACTGCAATTTAGAATTTATATTTGATATTTGATAAGGCAGAACTTGCATTACCCACTAACTTATATTTCCGTGGGCAGTGCTTTCTTCATTAATAAATTTCTCATGTTTGGATTTTAAGTGCTTGAGTGCTTACCCTCTATAAACGTAATATCTTGTCTGGTTCATATCAGCCTAACTTCCTAACTTATGCCATTTGAATCCGCAGAATGGAAGATTATCTGATGATGATGATGAAGACATTCCCAGTGCACCCCCATTTTGCGATTCTACACAAGAGATCAGACAAACACACGAGGGAAGTAGTGCTTCTGAAGTACATACTACTGCAAACAAAGCAGAATCAAGTACTTTGAAATCTGTTTCTGGTGGGGATAAGATAGAGAACCGTGATGGAACTGCAAGCGCTGATCATTTTGTTAGGTTAGTATATCTGATAAAATAAGTATATCTTGTAACACTTGACTCTCTAGTCTCACAATGTATACGAATGTATAACAAACTATCGTTATGTTTATTTTGATTTATTTATGTTCACAGAGCTGCAACTGGTTCAGAGGCTGCTGCATCTTCGAATTCACACCCACCTCGTGTTCCTACATTTCATGCAAGGTATCATCCTTCTTGATTGTGCTGAATACCTTTCTCCTCTAGTATGTGCTAATATTACTTTGTAAATTCATTTCAGTGCACTTGGGCCGTGGTATGGAGTGGTTGCATATGATGCTTGTGTGCGCCTTTGCCTTCATGCTTGGGCAATGCAGTGTATGGAAGCTCCTATGTTTTTGGAAAACGAATGTTCTTTACTTAGGGATGCATTTGGGTGAGTTAAGACATCTCCCTCCACTGCTCTTTTAGTCTTCTCCTCTTGAGTTTTGATGTAATTAATTATGGTAAAGGTACTCTTGCTTTATCTTGCCGTGTAACTCGGGGATAGAAACAAGTGCTAATAACTGTGCATGGTCTGGTTTAATGAGAAAATATATCCTGGTGTATCTAAAACAGATTTTTGTGATGTCATGTTGAATCTCACAACTTTAAAAAAATGTTATGATGAATGAGACCATGGAACTAGTTAACATAGAGCTTGAGTTAACAATGTTGTCTTAAATTAATTTTTTTCTGTTATTATTGGTAGATTATATATATAAAATAGCATTCACAAACAGCTTAAGATTTTAGGGAGGTTAGTTCTTAACATGGTACCATCATGGACCATATGATGAAGTGATTTGGAATTTGATCTTTGTCGCACTCATTTCTTTTCCTGAATTTCAGCATCAGGTAGAGTTGCTCTGTGCATTGTCTTCAAAGCCAAAGGCCCTTCAAGGGCTTGTCTTAGATAAAGATCATTTGCAGCTTAAGCTATTTGAGTAGTTGATTCATGACACTCATTCCTTTTATTTTTTCCCTTTGAATCTGTAGATTGCGACAGGTGCTTTTACAGTCAGAAGAGGAACTAATGAAGAAGTGCAATGCGGAGCTTTCCAGCGAGGGTATTGCTCCAAAACCAAAAAAACTTATTGGCAAGATGAAAGTACAAGGTATATTCTTATAGTATGTTTTACCATTCAAGTTATTTAACTTATCAGAGCGAGTCTCCGTTGTGACATTCTTTGTTTTGCAGTACGTAAAGTCAAAATGGGGTTGGACCCTCCTACTGGCTGTAGCATGTCATCATTCATGACGGATAAAATTAAAATGGAGTCTTTGCGGCGGCGCTTCTCCAATTTGCAATCAACACTATCTTCCGGATGGCTGGCATTCAGAAAAGTTCGATTTGTGCCACGTTTGCCTGCAAATGGATCCCTGGCACGACAAAGCTTGGCATATGTACATGCTAGCACCCGCTACATACAGCAGGTGTCTGGACTCCTGAAAGTTGGTGTAACAACTCTCAGGAACAATTCATCATCCTATGAAGTTGTGCAAGGTATGTTAAGATGTAGTATGTTCTACAATTATTCATTATCACTATCATAGTTCATGTTTATATGCGGTTTGTCACGTTTTACATTATTTTTGCATAACATCCTTTGAAGAAAAAAAGCCTGGTTTGGTAAATTTGGAATGTAGTACGTAGGGTTATTGAAAGAATTCTATAACTATGATTGCTATCCATGCAATAAGGGAAAATTGTTGGGAAAAAATCTCCTTTTCTTCAGCGTTTCAGTTATGATCGTTTATTAAATACCTAGACACATTCAAATCAAGCAAGCAGTTTGGCCGAATAGAGTTTTGGCCTCCTGTTTAGCTAATGCACTTAATTCCTGGCTTTATTACTCTTTGTTGGCTGTGTCACTTCTTACTCTGTAGAATTGAAGTGAAGAAATAAGAAGTTTATGCTAAAATCTGATGAATAATGTTCAAGTTCTTTACTTCTCTTCGTGCACTGTTATTGCAGCATTAGTATGTGTAATTCCCTTGATTAACTTTATCATCCCTTCAGGGTAGTTTTGTTTTCTGAAAAAAAATTGCATTTACTAATATGCTACAGTTGAAAAAACTCATGGAGTGTAGCAGCTTACATTTTTATTTTTATCTTAATTAAAATTGATTTCTAGCTATAGAGGTCAGCATAAATGCTGGATCAAATAGTGTTAACATGAAGATCTTTGGTTCCCACTGTGGTCTGTGACCTCTCATTGAGGGTTGTAGCCTGCCATAATGTATACTTCCTGGCTGGAGTTAACCTTAAATTGGTTATGACAATCACATGGAAGGTTGATGGAGTTAACAAAATTCCGTTTCATATTTTATTATAATAACTAGTTATCCCTGTTTTTGGAGATCTTTGCTGGACTTTTATACTTCCTAATATGTTTTATTACATGTGTGTTATGTCAGTGATTGATGATAAATGTAACAGTTTGATTCTTATTTCACTACTACAGTTTTTAACTTGAGTTTGTTTCATTCTACTTTTTTGCCGGTGCATATGATCAGAGACTTTCTCGTGTTTCTTAAGATTAAAAAGCACAGTTGAAGAGGATGCCATTAGGTTGCAGCCTGGATCCAGTGAAGTCCATATGTTGTAAGCTTTTAGTCGGTTTTTTTGGGCTTTCTGATCTTTTTATGATTGTAGTCGTGCTACTTGAATAAATTTCTGACTGCTTTACAGCTTTCCAGATAGCCTTGGAGATGATTTGATCGTTGAAGTTCAAGATTCCAAGGGAAAGCATTTTGGTCGCGTTCTTGTCCAAGTAGCTAATATAGCAGATGATCCGGTAATATTTTCTATTACATTTTCTTTGGGGTGTTGTTGGTGCCCATCGTGAGTAATGATCTTATGATATACTTCATTTTCTATCTGAAAGCAGGCTGACAAATTACGCTGGTGGCCTATTTACCATGAGCCAGACCACGAGCTTGTGGGGAAGATACAACTTTATATAAATTACTCTACAAGTGCAGATGATAACAGTCATCTTAAGGTTAGTTAACAATAAATAGTTTATATAACAGATTATAACAGTGAGCCTCAAATCTCGTGAGCTGTTCTTCCTCAAACTGTTAAACCACAATCATACTACCACGGGAAGAAAAAAAACATTTTGGTTTTAATTTCTTTTTGTTCATTAATAGAAAAAAAAAAACGTGAAACTACTTAAACCAAAAGATGATCATGCCTCTGGTGATCATTTACTAAATAATATCACATGCTATTAACTACATTCTTTGCCCTCACAATGCTGCATTTTGTTATCTTTCTTGTGAAAGCAGTGTGGCTCTGTAGCAGAGACAGTTGCGTATGACTTGGTTATGGAAGTTGCAATGAAAATTCAAGGCTTTCAACAAAGGAACCTTCTGTTAGATGGTCCATGGAAATGGTTGTTGACGGAGTTTGCATCTTATTATGGGGTATCTGAGATATATACCAAGTTGAGGTATGTTATGTTGATTCCCTATTTCTGGTGAAATGTTTATTTATTTTAATTACATGTCTTGATTCACAGTTTATCCAATTTATTATACAAGTTTTGCTTAAAATATTACGTTTGTATAGGTATCTATCTTATGTCATGGATGTGGCTACACCCACCGCAGACTGCCTCAACTTGGTGTATAATCTGCTAGCACCTGTTCTCATGAAGGGAAGTGGCAAGACTTCTTTGAGCCACCAGGAGGTATCATTTTCATTTTTTTTTTCCAAGTGATGTTATCAATGCAATCTATTGTTTTTGTTATTCAAAGTTTTGCAGCTTAAATTGATCAATGCAATATACTGTTTTTGTTTTTTCAAGTTCTGTGAAATGAACAACATTTGTTTGTCTAACACGATATGTGTTTTTTTTTTCTTTCCATCTCATAAGAACCGAATTTTAGGAGAGACCAAGGATCAGATTGAACAAATACTCACGCTTGTGTTTGAGAATTACAAATCGCTTGATGAATCATCTTTCTCGGGCATCGTAGAGGTTTTCAGACCAGCTTCTGGTCATGCAGCGCCTGCCTTGGAACCTGCGGTTAAACTCTACAAGCTTCTTCATGATATCTTATCTCCTGAGGCTCAAACTGCTTTCTGTCATTATTTCCAGGTTGGAGAAGCTTGAGTTTTTCTTGATGACAATTGCTAATTTAATTTACATATCTGTTTAGTTTACAACTATTGTCTTCCCAGGTTGCTGCAAAAAAGAGATCCAGAAGGCACCTGAGTGAAACAGATGAATATATTACACATAATAATGAAGGCAGTCTGATGGATACCATGACTATGTCTACTGCTTACCAGAAGATGAAATCCCTATGCATCAATTTCAGAAATGAGATTTATACTGATATAAAGATTCATAATCAAAATATACTTCCTAGGTATTATTCATATCTCAAACCTTCTTGGACGTATTTAGTTTGCTAGAATTTAATACTGGTTATTTACTTTTTCTCATCTTGGACTGTCCTTATCTGTAAATAGTGCCATGTATTAGTTCTAATCTCGAAACTTGCCTGTCTCTGTCTGTAAATCAACTTATTTTATTCAATTGATGGTTACGGATGAGGCACGTCCATTATTCCAGGGCCACCTTGTTGGAAATATTTAATGCAATTTCTCTGTATCCATATCAACTTAATAGAAAGTCATTATCTAAGCTTAGCAGTATTTGAATGAGTAATATTATATTGATATGGGTGCTGGGTTATAAATTGGCATTAAATATATCTTGTGATTTGTTCTGTAAACCTTATCAACAAAACAATTGAAGTGGCAAAAATGTTTTTTGTTGCCAATTGTTAATCGAGATCTTCATTGTAGACTCTTACAAAATGAATGTTTCACCAATTCGTTTTAGTTCTAACAAAAGTAAAGCTAGCAGCTTATTGTAACTGAATAAGCATACAACCAAACTTGTACAGCAACAAAATGTATGGAACTTTTGTTATGTTAACTCTTAAAGCATTTCAAGTTCATATTTTGGTCTTTGCATTTTTACTGCATTTGTCAATCTGTTTTCACATGTATGTCACAGCATACCTGTCTTAGTATGTGGTTACTTCTATTTGACTCTCGAGTATAGGAATCCTAATCTGGATCGCTTTATTTAGAACTTCATCTTCTATTATGTCTAAGTGTTTGTGTGTGTTAGTTTGTCTAGATATTTATGGTTCAACATTCTAATATAGCTGGTTCAATATTTTTCACAGCTTTGTGGACCTGCCAAATCTTTCTGCTTCCATATACAGCACAGAGCTTTGCAGTAGATTACGAGCCTTCTTGATATCTTGTCCGCCAACTGGCCCATCATCTCCGGTAGCAGAGCTTGTTATTGCAACATCAGATTTTCAAAGGGATATTACAAGCTGGAATATTAGGTAATTGGCTGTACTTCTGTTAGTATGAGACTAGGGTATATATAATCCCAGTTTTGAATTTAAGGAATGAACCCTGCCGTACCTATGTCTCAACATTTTTTTTTTCCTTTGTAGTCCTATCAAAGGTGGAGTAGACGCAAAAGAGTTATTCCATTTATATATTCTCGTGTGGATCCAAGATAAACGTTTATCTTTGTTGGAGTCATGCAAGTTAGACAAGGTACATATTCTCATCACATTGCAATTTGAATTTTGTCATTATCCCTTTGATGTATCTTCAACACTCCATCATATTCCCTTTTGTTGATCTAGGATTCATATGACCTTTTGATGGATACTTTGAAACTTGTCTTCTGTTTGACTTCATCTCTTCTGATAGTAAATTGTCTAGTGACAACAGGTCCTCTAAATGCTTTGCTTTTGCAGGTGAAATGGTCAGGAGTTAGAACACAACATTCTACTACTCCTTTTGTTGATGACATGTATGAGCGGCTTAAGGAGACGTTAACAGACTATGAGGTCATCATTTGCCGCTGGCCAGAATACACCTTGGTTTTAGAGAATGTATGCCAGATCTTATCATTACTTTCCTCTTCCTGCATCGATATTTTCCTCTCTTCCCTTGAACTTCAGATTCTATCAAGTTGCATTTTCATGCTTCATAGTTCATATCATCTACAAGTACCTGTCCTAAGGATATTTATTTTAATTATGCCTTAGCATTGTATTTTTTTTTATTTTTTGATCATGCATGTATTACTGTATTAGATCAGCAAAAGAATAAGGAATTCAAGTTTGATTGTGTTTGCTAAAAAACTTGACAACAGGCTGTTGCTGATATTGAAAAGGCTATTGTGGAAGCTTTAGACAAGCAATATGCAGATGTATTGTCACCTCTCAAAGAAAGCATGACTCCTAAGAAATTTGGGCTTAAATATGTCCAAAAACTTGCCAAACGGAATACATGTGCCTATGTGGTTCCTGATGAGGTGAGTTGAATTTCTGTAAAAATCAAATGTTCTTCTAGACGTGTACGCATTACTAAACTTCATGTCACTTTTTCAGCTTGGAATACTTTTGAATTCCTTGAAGAGAATGCTCGACATCTTGCGTCCCAGGGTAGAATCACAGTTCAAGTCATGGGGTTCTTGCTTGCCGAATGCTGGAAGCACAGCACCCGGTGAGCGACTTAGTGAAGTGACCGTGATGCTGAGAGCAAAGTTCAGGAACTACGTGCAAGCTATGGTGGAGAAACTCGCAGAGAATGTTAGTACCTTTTTTATAGTAAATTTATTTCCTTCATCCACAAAAGTATATGATTTGCCTAAGTAAACTCACAATTGGAGCTAAGTTGGGAAAAACACCAAACACTTTTGACCTATACAGTGTAGAATGATGAACTTCTCTTACTATATACTTAAAATGGATGGTTTGCAGTATGATAAGATTCATGTAGGTTGAGCTGTCCGCAATAAGAATATATTTATGCACATGTCATTATGTTTCCACTTTCCAGCTTTAATCTAAACCTAGAGATTGCGTATGATCACAACACCAGGACATTACTAGTGTTCACAACGGAATAATTTAGCCCCTTAAGTCACCGTTTTCATCATATTTATACAGTGAATATATCTAAATTTTTTTTACTCTTTCTAGAATAATGTTAATAGACTATTCAAGTATTATATTATGTGTTGCTGATCTTCATCTTTTATTTTATTCCAGACAAAATTACAAAATGCCACAAAATTGAAAAAGATTCTTCAAGATTCAAAGGAAACTGTGGTAGAGTCAGATTTAAGGAGTAGAATGCAGCCACTGAAAGAACAGTTGTCCAGTACCATAAGTCACCTTCATAATGTCTTCGAGACCCACGTTTTCATTGCCATCTGTCGAAGTTATTGGGATCGTATGGGACAGGTCAGTTTGCTTTTATCTGCATTTCTTTGCCTTGTAGCATAATTGGATTTTACCATTTTTAATAGAAAATTTGCTTCGTTTTTTTTCCAAATTCTTTTTCGATATTAATTAGGTATTATTTGTGGTATTCCATGTCTAACAGGAAATCTTAAGTTTCTTGGAGAACAGAAAAGAGAATAGATCGTGGTACAAAGGTTCTAGGGTGGCTGTTTCTGTAAGTAGCAACCTATATTAGCTTAATTATTAGCAGCATTTTGTTTTTTTGTAAGAAGTGAGAAAAATCAACCGTTATCAGATATATATTCTTTGTTTATTGCTTGTTTAGTTTTGAAAACCAAAAATGCATAAGTTTCTGTCCATGAGTTTTTTAGGTGCCAAGGAACATTGCTGCATATTGACTACAGTCTATAATTAATTAACTCCAAACAGAATTTCTGTAACCAAAGTTGAAAAGCTTATCTTTTGAGTTTTGAAAATGATTATAATTGAGTTTTCTATATCCTAACATAGAATAGTTCTAGTTAAGTGCTAAAGTTAGCTAACTTCATGTTTACCTAATGCTCTTCTCAAGTGGTAAATCATGTATCTATTATCTCTTTCTACAATTTTTTTAGTGTTCCACTCATTTAATGGTAATCAAGAGTAGAGATAGATGCAAAAAAATTAAACATAACCTGGTCATGTTAAATTTAACATGAGAGGATCATGATCCTCTGGAACGACATATCCGGCATTAGCGTTGGAAATTTAATCATGTATCTATTACATTGTGCACTTTGATTTAATTTTAATTTTTTAATTTTCCATAATATCTGCAGATTCTGGATGATACCTTTGCCTCACAGATGCAGCAACTTCTTGGAAATGCATTACAAGAGAAAGAAATTGAACCACCAAGATCCATCATGGAGGTTCGTTCAATGCTATGCAAGGATGCTCCTAATCACAAGGACAACACTTTTTACTATTAAGTGCCATTAACATGTAAATATGATGATGGTGGTGATGATGAGAGGAAAAAAGAGAGCAATCAATTCAATGGGTCACCCAATTTTGCAACTGGAGCAAGAAACTCAACTGCTCCTAGAAAAGAAAAGGAAAAGATTAATGTTCTCTTCAATTGAAATAGGGTCTTTTTTAACACATGGTATATACAAAGCAATTTATTCTTTGTAATACTTGGTAGTTACATTACATATGTAGTTTCACTAGCATTTTTGCATTCTATCAAACAAACAGACCTTGGCCTTTGGTGGTAGTAATATAATACAGCTATTATTCATTAAAAAACATGCAGTGTCTAACATCATTGTTATATTTAACTTGATATTGTTTTGGTGGTTCATCAATCTTGTATGCAACTACTGACAGGAAATCTTCATGATATATTAATATAAAGGCTTAAATATATTTCTAATCCATGAACTTTTTTCAAAATTTATTAACCCTAATGATTGAAATGCATGCGTTCAGTCCTTCAACTTTGGAAATAACCCTTTTAGCCCCTCATATTACCCATTTGAGGGATTAAACATATTTTTGTGAAAGTTCAAGGATTAAAATAGCTTTAATTAGGGACTAGAAACAAACATTTCTAAAGATAAGGAATTAGAAGCATGCATTTGAAACATTAGGTATTAGTAAATTTTTGTTAAAATTTAGAGACTAAACTATTTAACCCTAAGTATGGGTTGGGATTATCCTATTTTTATCTCCGAAGGTATTTTGGCGTTAAGCTAAACTACTACAGGCTGTTGTTCATAGTTTGTCCTATGTTTTTTTTTAAAATTTTATTTTACTTTCTTTTGATGAAAATGGAAGTGCATAATTTATTTAACCTACTTTTAAAATAGATTTATAAAAATCTATCTTGAAATAAAATGTTTCAGTTCAACTTGTCTACGGAACACTACTTAGTATACTACTTTTGTGGATCATGTATTCATGCTACTAAGACACGCATCTTGAAAGCGCCACAATTTATTTGAATAATGTTTTATGTTATTTGCGACCCATTTTTTTAGTTGTAGAATTGAGTAAGGGATAAATAAACCACTAGAGAACTGGTGCCTTCACAATAGTAATTAATCCTTAAATTTCGTAGGAAATTTTTATAGAAAGGAATGAAGATGAGAAGGGAAAAGGAGTAAAAATATTCCTCCAAAAGATGGAGAACAACTTGCCATAGGTAACTGACATGGAGCAAAATGATTAGCCTGGTTTAAGAGAAGAATTTGAATTGCACTCTGGAAATTTTGAATAGAGATATTTACAAGATCAAACTACATTAGAGATCAACTTAACTGTGGAGCAAACAAATTGAATATTTACATCAGAAAGGGAATGGAAAACCAAGCTGAATTGCAGCACAAGAAAAAGCACAAAAGTTAAATTACAAATATCACAACTTTTGTCGAAGCTGCATTGGCAAATCAGAGTAACTTTGATATAACTTGACATGAAGTCCAAAATGCTTTCGTTGCAGCCCTCATAATAACAGGGTTTTGATATATCCTGCCAAGAATGAAAAATTTTAGTAATCAAATAAAAATGAAATCATAATTAGTTGAAAGTGGGGGAAAACCGGGAAACCAATCCAGATCACTTTTCTATTTCAATATATTTGGTTCGGCTTGTTTTAGAGAAAAAAATCACTCATTTTAGCCAGCTCTGAGTAAGCTTTTGAAAAATAAGCGATTATTTCTCCAAAATTAAACTTACCAAAACATCAATTTCTTACTACATATCCTTAATGGTATTTAAGAAGAGGGGTGTTCAGTATAGCCACTTACCCAATAGCCGTGGCGCCCCATGATGCAACGTTATAAATAACTTTGCTCCCATCCCATGCCTTTCGAAGCTTTCCCTTTTTCTTATTCACAGAAAATGTCTTGCTCAATGCTAATAAAAACATTTGGAATAAAGTCAGAAATCCTTTCCCGTTGTTTTTTTCTAACTGGAAATATATTGTCTAAACCAGAGTACCAGAAATTCATCTGGAATGAGAAAAGTAGCTAAGGAGTAATTTCTTTGTTGCTTTTCACTAGAATATATGAACGAATAACAAAAAGAAGATACCATACTATGAAGAAAGCAATCAGACTCACCTTCCTGGAGTTGATTTGGGGTCAAATCCTGCAAAAAGTAAAGCAATCAATGAGAGAAAGAGAGATAGTGGAAACTTCAGATAAAATGAATACATTAAATACAATATTTTTGCTATTGCTTGATCATAGTAGACACTTGATATTGTTAAAATTACTACACCCCGGTAAAGAGAAGAAAACACAATTTTTCAATGCTCAATAACAGTAGTTGTTAGGTTACAGAAGCATGAAAAGAGCTTCTAATATTATTTAAAATAGAAAGAAATGCACCTAGAGAGAATAGGAATGGAGAGGGCATATTACATGATTGTGTTTCTACTTCAATGGGAAAACTTTTGAGCATAGGGTTGGAAGAAGAATCTATGTTCACATCCCAGGAAAAAAAAAACAGGAACTGTAACATGATAGGCAGAGAGGAATAGAAAATAGTATATGATATACCAGCAATTCATTCAAAGCATGATTATTTTTTTCTTGCCCTTCTCAATTTTCCCTGTAGAATTAGCTTCTTGGCCTATAAGCATATTATGCCACAGCATGTCACAAGAGGTACTTCTAACTCAACAGATTTAAATTAAAATAAGACACAAGCAAAGAAGTTAGATAAACATTTTAAGCCACCATATAGTTCTGATTGCTTAAATAACATGGCAGTGTATACATGTTAGAAAATTTTGCAAATGGTTGGAGAAGAAAAATTCCCCTCAACCTTCCAGGAAACTATAAGACATCTTTCCTGTAGAATTAGTTTCTTGAACTATAACACATGATGCCAATTCCTACAGCAGGTTACATGAGGTACTTCTAACTCAACAGCTTTAGATTTTCATGTTTTTCAAACTCTTGCACAAGAGTATCAATCAGACTATACCATAATGAATCTACCAAAGAACCAGGTTCAAAAATCACGTTAATAGTAGACCCTCCAGAATAACAAGAGAAAATGCAGGAACACACCTTGGTTTGCTTAAGAGATAACAAATATGCAGCCATGAAGCAAGCAATTCCCTCCACTATATCTTCTTGTCTAACAAGGACATAATCTTCTTGGTCTGAATCTACATCTTCAGCATCCCAAACATCATCTTCACTGACCAAATCCCAAGAATTACCTTCTTCTGCCATAATCCAAGCATTTTTCTTTCATTAGCATTCCAAAATCCAAACAATAAACAAAACATTTGAATGACAAGCATCAAGTTGAAGACAATATGAATACAGTTGGATGCATTGCATACCAGCAGTGTTCTGCAAAACTGATGCCTGAGCATACTCCAACTTTTCAAGGAAGTCAGCGCATTCTACTCTAGATTTGACCAGGTCACACAACTGCATTGGGGGACACAGAAATCAGAATATCCTTTTCTTAAGGGAAATCTCCAGTAGTGAAGCAAAATCATTCTTATCGAAACATCATGTAAGCAAGAGTGCATCTATCAACTGCTATTTTATCACACAGCACTAACAATAATTGTATCCTGAAGGAGCACGTGTTTGTAATCAAGGATATAGTATCCGAAGATACATAAAATGCATGTTTGGATTAGCTTATTTTAAGGTTAAAAAAAAAAAGAGCTTTTAATCCGCAAACTTCTCGATAGAGAGCTTTAATTATTTGCCAGGAGTAATTATTAGCCAAAAATATCGTAAAACATCATAAATTTTCTCCAATCATAAGACACGTGGTTGGTTTTACATAAACATGTAAAAAAACGCATATCTTCCCTACAATAAAAAGTTTCCTCTTTTTCAGGACATAAATCAGACGTGAACTTGCAAGCTTCCTTCATTTTCTTTTCTTTCCCCCAAATTCACGAAGCAATCAAATATCAGAAAATATCCAAAACGCTTAATTTAAGCTGAAATTCAATTCAGTATTCCAAAATTAACAGAAAATGAAAAATTCAATCCACATGTTCAATGAGAAAACGAAAGAATTACCTGATCGGCTTCTGGATCGGGACGCGTGGAAGGACGTGGCTCTTCGGGGGAATCGGAATCGTCATCTTCATCGTCGCAAGCATTGATGAGTTCAAGGGCTTTCTGACACTGTTCAAGCACAGTTTGAAGGGTCTTCCTCTTCACCCGAACCGGGTTCGGATCGGAGACCGGCACCTCCATAATCCGGTTCGGGGAGAGCGAATTAACGCGACGAAATTCGAGCTTCGTTGATGATTTTCAGATTTGGGAACCCTAGATCAGAAGGGGTTAAACGTTAGGTTTTGTTTTTTTGGGGTCTTGTGTGTGCTGTGGTTGACGCTGATGAGAAAGGAGAATTATTGGCGTGCGCGTGAGGGACACGTGCTATATTTGGTTTCTTAATTTGTTTGAATTGGAATTGAATGTTAATTTTAATGACAACGTTGTTGCTGTTGTCGTGTGTGGGGTGCTTTTGGTGGTGGAGGTGGAGGCGCGGAAGAGAGAGAAAAAAGAAGAAGAAGAATGAGAGAGGCGTCGGATTGTGGGGGTCCCAATGCAAATTGTTAGGTTTTGGAATTGGAGGCAGGTGCATTGGTTTCGTGTACTGGGGTTGTTTCCCAGCTATGTGAATTTCCCCTTATTATTTTCTAATTTTTATTTTACTCTTTTCGTTTCTTTTAACAATTTATTAATTTAGAGAATAACAATTTATTTTTATTTAATTACATTTTCATTTTTTCTATTGTTAAAAAATATTAATTACATTTTTATTAATTATATATTCTTACGGTTAACTGAAGAAATAATTATTGCTTTACTATTATTTTTTTTAAGGTCAACTTTACTATTAATTGAATAAAAAGGAAAAAAGATAAATGCTATATAAAGAGTTCAAAAGATATTTAGATAATAAATATTGTATTCTTTTGATACGCGTAATTTAATTTAAGTCAATAATCAAATAAGAACAAAGAGAGTATTTATGCTAAATAAGTGGAACCCCATTAACTTAATCATAGGTTTGAGGTCAAGTGGAGCTATTTAAATCTCCCTTGTTGGGCAATCCTATCTATGAGATGTCTTGATGCTTAAGGATTAGTTGAATTATTGTTTCGACAGTAACCTTTAGGTAGCCTTGGATTGTCCTAGTTTGGGGTGTGGACCGTGATAAACTCTTCGGGCCACCCACACCTACTGGTTGGATCCCAGTCCATATACTAGTGCCTTGCTCGATGACTTGGAGGTGCTTCTCCTCTCCATCATTTTTCATTAAAAAAAATTAAATAATTCTTAAAATTATAGTAGTAATTAGAATAGTATTAATTTATTAATTTGGTCTACAAAATTATAAATTCTTTTCGATGTATTAAAAAAATTATAAAAAATAATTGGATGTGGTTAAATATTGATCTTTCTGAAACAATAAATACATCTAAACCAAAATAAAACATTTTTATTTGTGTATTCTTAACTAGTTCCCTTATATCTTTAAAATTATTTTTTATCTCTGGAATTATCTTCCATCAGTTAAATTGGTCTCTAAAATTATCATCTATAGCTCAAAGAGACTAGCTTTAAGCTGTATTCATTTCGATGATCTCACAATCTCGAAGGGACCCGTCTCTGGCGTATGGCTGGGATACCCTTGGTGCACAAAAAAGAAAATAGTCCCTAAAATACCATGTAAAGCTCAAATCAGTCCATTACACTATGATCTGTTAAATCACTACAATGGCGCACACTATTCTATCAATTTAGTCCTTCAAATTACATTTACCCAATTTAGAGTGTGTTTGGATTAGCTGTGATTAATTGTGAAAATAAGCTGTGAAAAAATCGACTCTCGGAGACATAATTGGTTTTTGTTTGGATATATTTACTATCAAAAGCGATTTTTAAGATGATTTTAAGCTGTGAAAAACGATTTTAAAGCTTTTTGAAACGATGTCCAATTTTTAGCTGAAAGACAAAAATATTTTTTCCCTATTAAAAAATAATCAAAAGCTTTTGTAAGTGCAAAATACAACTATTCAACATACGTTAGAAAAGAATCTAATCCAAACACACCCTTAGTTCCAAAAATTATTATCTATGTTAGAAAATATGAAATCTCACATTGGTGGGTTAAAGAAAAACTAAAAAGTATATAAGTGATTGTCGAAACAAGTTCAAATGCCTAAGATAATTTGGATAATAGTGACATACTTATAATGCACCACACTCTCCAGCAATATAAACACTTAGACAAGGGCCGCAAGCCCCGACAACAAAAATAAAAGGAAAGAAACCTAAAAAAGTGCATAAAAAGAAAAATAAAAAAAGAGGGGTTTAGAGTAGCCTTACAACTTCTAAGACTCAAGCCTAAAAAAAACACAAACCAGGGGGAGAAAGCAAAGAAGAAGTAGACCTTTGGCCTATGAGGCTCGAAGAGCATAAAATACAAGCTATGATTGAAAAGACAACTCTTCAGTTCTAGATTTAATAAGTGCATTTTGATGCTTACTTCACAAGTTAATTTATGCACTTATCTATTTTTAAAAAGAGTTTTCTTGATTAAAAATCCTCCCTAATCTAATCTTCTAAGTTCTTGAGCAAAGTCTCCGTTTAATAAAGTTTGTCGGAGTTAAGTGATTACAGGTTCTAAATTGCGGCCCAAGATAAATAGCAGAGAAGTATTTAATCTGAAGTCATCATGCCTTTTTGCGCTTAAGCTAGGGCTAGTGCTCAAGCGCCAACTGATACCTGATGGCTCATCCTCTCAACCATTTTCTCCCTCAAGCCACACACATGGTGCTCAAGCATGAGGTCAGCCTGAAGGAGAAGTGCTCTCTGCCATATTTTCGCTTAAGCCCCAAATGGCGATTAAGCGCCATATGCTCGTGGAATCAAAATCCTTTCTGCCATTTTCTCGCTTAAGCAGGGTGTGGCGCTTAAGTGAGAGTCTTGAAGAAGCAACGCAAATTTACGTGTTTTCAAGTTATTATTTATATTTTTTTAAGCTGTTTAGGTTAGGTTAAGCCATATCAGAGCAAAAAGAATTAAAAATCAACTAAAAACAATTTTTTCTCACCATTTTAGTTTCTTTTCAAAATTTTAGAAACAAATAGAATTAAAACAAGACATGAATATAAAAAATGGAAATGCCAAACAAGTCCTAAAAAACCCAAAATTTTATTTTGTCAATGATTAACCGTAATAGTATTGTATTAAGATATTGTGAGTATAGACCAAACAAGTATCAAGCGGATAATAGCATGAGGTCTTCTACGTTATAGGATATAGTGTATGTTTGGGAAATAAATCAAAAGTTTTTAAAGTTTAGATTTTAATCGTGAATTTTTAGAAAAATTATTGATAAGACGTTTTTATATAATTATTAGATATTAATATTTATTTTCGCTTTGATATTAAGCAGTTTGTTTGGATACCACCGCATAAATCTTAAAAGTAATTATAGTAATTTTAAATTTTAATATAGATTTGACGAAAATAAAAAATTATTCTTTACTTTTTTTTCATAAGTACTTTTACTTAAAAGAAAATAAACAAACAGGCTCAATATTTGTTTTTGTCATATGTAATATATGTAATAAAAAAACAAAACCATATGTTCAGACCTTAATATTTAAAGAAAGGTTAAATTTGAAAAAAAATACTGTGGTGCCTAGAAAGGGTGTGTTATTTAATAATATAATGTTCTATGAGTAGTATATTATCTATAATTAATGAACTTTTTTTAAGTGATATTAAAATATAATTAATATAACATAAAAGAGAATAAAAGAACTATATATATTTTTGAAAATCAATACATTAATTTTTCTTCTTGTTGTCTTTCATAAGACATTATAATAAGCAAGGGAGCAGTATTTTTTCCCATCACGTCAAATTCGTTCTTTGAAGGTTGACGTGTACAATTGCACCTGGCTCCTCTCTTTTTCTTCACACTGCACCATTCAAACGGAAAAACATTCATTTCATTCCCAGAAGACTCTAAACGCCAAACATTCATTCATTTCCTTCCTTCTTCTCTTTCATCGACACTTTTTTTCCCCTAAGTATGGTACAATGCATGTTCTTTCTCATTTAGCTTCTGATGTTTGTTGTGATTATCGTTCTAATTTTCGTGCTACATTGCTGGTTTGATTAATGCAGGTTTAGGTTTTGTCAGGGATATATTTATATATACATATATATAGTTTTTGAATTTAGGATCACAGATATGACCAATGCAGTTGTTGAATTGGATCAGGTAAAATTTCCTGTAAATGTCATTACTTCATTTAATTTCTATGGTTTTTCCTGCAAAATTTGTTTTGCCCATGTGTTTTGAATTAATTAGGAATTAGGGATTTGTGGTGCCTTGAAATAGAAAAGTTTGTATATAGAAGTTTATTTGTGTAAATTGATGTGAATCGTATGGTTCTACTTTTGTTTTGCAAGTACACAATGATGTCTCTCTTCTTTATCTTAATCTTCAGCCTCATCCTGGGCCACCAGATTATCTGCGCTCTAACAGTAACGATGACAGTACGGTAATTATTTTTGTCTTCAAACTTATGATTTCATATTTTAATTGATTTTCAAATGGTTTAAGGGCATGTTTGTGAATAGTTTCATTACCATGGCTAAGTTTTATGTGAATTATCATGGGCAATTAATCATAACCTAAGCGTATCCTATAGTTTAGTGTTACAGAGTGAATTTTTTTTAATGGGATCTTGTGCTCCAAGGAGATAAAATCATAAAATCATAGAGGCCTAGCCCAAAGAGGCTAGTCAATAAAATAAGAGATGAAGCAAAACAGAACCAACAGAATCCTAAAAAAGTTATGATGCAACCTGCACAATAACTATCTTCTGCAACCTCACTTCCTAGCATGTCTATCATGTTCCAACACTAGTATTGAACTATATATTGATCCTTTTGCGAGTGGAATTCTTCATTTGCGCTTGTTACAGCTACAATCCTGGGGTCTCTTATCCATTCCTCGAGTAGTGATGTAAATTCTGGTTCTCTTGCCTGAAGCCAATGCTAAGAGTGCCATTTAAACTGATTTAGGTGTTATTCGAGTGGACTTGCTAGTGGAGTTGTAAGTAGAAACTATGATGAATGCTTCAGATATTATATATTTGTGTTGCTAGTGATTATTTTTTTATTTATTTATTATTTTTTTGAATTTATTTCCTTTTTCTCATTTATTGAACTTCAAACTCTTAAGATTTTATCTCTTGCAGATTTTCAAGAGTGGGCCGCTTTTCTTATCTTCTAAAGGTGTGTTTTACTCTTCAAATTTACACATATGCTTCTAAGGAGCTATAAATTAATATAATTTGCTTTTAGGAAAAGGCTACAAGTATATATGCATCCTAGTGTCCTTTCAAACCTTGAGTACAATACACAGTCTTAAATGTAACAAAGGAAAAAAAAGAATAGGTTCAATATTTGTTATTCACCTTTTTATGACTTTTAAGGATGTTGGACACTGATATTTTCTTACAAACAATAGAATGATTATTGACTATTGATGCTTCATGTGGCCAAGGAATGTAATTTTAAAACAAGATGTAAAATTATGGAAGAAAAACCCAGTTGGACAATTGTGAAGGAGTTTTTGGGGAAAAAAAAAGAGAAGAAACAGGATAATTTTTAAACCACGAGTTGAGTTGAAAATGTTGGAAATTACATAGCATTGAATTATTAGTAAGTAGTTTCATGTAGCAATGGAACCTTGTTACTCTAGGTTGGAACCAATTTCTGCTTTGAGGACTAAAACCTCCATTTTTGACACATAGCCTAGTCACTATTAAGGTTTTGGACTTTGCTCCAAGCGTCCACCTACCAACATAGTAAGTACTAAGTACCCAAAAACATAGTAAATGGCTCTGTTCTCCTCATATCTTGCCTCCGTTGCTTGTCCTCTGAGCATGTCATCTCCACCCTGGTTTAGTTTGCCACCTAATTCTCTTGGTTCTACTGTTTGAGGGCTCATTTGCTTCATATATTTTTTTTGATAAGCATCATTTGCTTCATATTTGGGTAGTTGGTTTATTGTTTTGCTCTTGTTTATTTGGTTATAGAAGACCTCGAGCCTTTGTTTTAGCTCGAATAGGACTATATTCTTGTTGCATCCAACAGGTTGGTCGAATGGTTGAGGAGTACTACTTTGAGTAGCAGGTCCTTGGTTCGAACCACTATGAACGCACTTTAGCCTGTAAAAAAAAGGACTATATTCTTGTTGGAACCCAACTCATTTGTCCTCTTGGTTTCTAAGGCTGATACTTCCCAAAAGGGTTCTATTTTATATTATTTTCAATATTTCAATATATCATTTCTTTACTGAATGGAATAATTTACGTATAGCTAAAGAAGAAAGCTATGGTATGAACTGATACTAGACAAGTAGATCTTTAGGAAATATATATGGAGCAGTATTAGAATTGAAGTCATTTTTCGCCGCTGATTGTTTCTTATTCTTTTAATGCTTCCTATACGTAATTGCACTTTTGCATTGTACTATATATAATACTCAAAAGCTAAAAAGGTGATTTATTTTAACAAAAAAAATTGCACTTTTGCATGATTGCACTTATGTTTTTTTGTTGTATTTCATGATGTGTAGGAATTGGGTGGACATCCTGGAAGAAAAGATGGTTTATTTTAACTCGAACTTCACTTGTTTTCTTCAGAAGTGATCCAGTAAGTAATACTTTAGCATACAGTTTGTCTATCTTTTTCCACAAAGTTCCCTTGCCTTAAGCGTTTAACCTATGTTTTTAGCTAGCAAGCCAACCAAAGAGCACTACAAGAAAAACATGGATTAGTGAGGAGTTAAAATGAGAAGTTCCTAAAGAAAAATGCATGTTAACTAGTCATGATATTCACTTGCTTTTATAATATAGAGTAAAATGAGTTAAATGAGTTTCCATCTGTTGTTTTCTTGTGGACTGAAAATGTATCTGTGGAAGAAGTGTTAGGTGGAGTGTTTCAAGTTGAGTTTGGACTAAGTTAGGCTAAAGAAGTCAGAAATAAACTTATGTTTAGTTTAAATTTCTAAGTTTGTATTTTTTGCGTCTCCAATAAAATTTTTGTTTATAAAATTTAGAATAATATATCGACTAAAAATTCTTATTTTTGGATTTGGAAATATTTTTCAACTATTTTACCAACTAGCAACAACAATATCCTGCTATAGTTATCCATAAAAAACTAAGCATAATAGAGTTTTCTATTAAATAGGACCAGAGGGAATAATTGTTTTGCTTCTTTTTCAGAGTTAGAAATAGTGAAAAAAAATATCAATTAAACAACATAATATGGCTCAAATTTGCAGCTTACACGCTTTATCTTTTTTATTGTAAGATTATGATTTTTATATTTTTTATTTTAAAATGAACATGGTTATTTTCACGACTTTGATCAGAAGGTTTCTTAGCTTTACATTACATTATTACATTTTACATTATTTGAATAAAAGAAACCTCCTCAAAACATAAACTCATACAATTCTACATGTGGACCTAGTTTTTATAAGGTAATAAAACGTTGAACTTATGGTATAATTCTTAATCATTGTTCTACTATCCAGAAGGCTGTTTCTCAGAAGGAACATGGAGTGAATTTGACCCTTGGTGGCATTGACCTTAACAATTCAGGCAGGTTGGCTTATTTTTCACAATTATGCATTACTAGGATTTTGTTTGCCTTCATAATAACTATATTATAGTGTTTTTAAGTTTCTTGATCTATTGTAACTTAATTAAATTATCAAATTTTGTAGTGTTATTGTTAAAGCAGATAAGAAACTTTTGACTGTACAATTTCCTGATGTTCGTGATGGGAGAACATTCACACTTAAGGTGCTTTATTCTTCCTTGAAAGATTTGGAATTTTTTATTTTGTAGAATTATATCTCAAATAATAATTATTTAAATAATTTTATGATAGGGGTTGCTTCCTCCATTTTTCTTAATTTATATTCTTTGCCTCAACAGTATACTATTACGTTGGTGTTGACTGTTCAATACAATCATCATTTGGTTTTGAGATCATTAGGTTTGATGCTCAGTAGTTTGATCCATAATGAGATAAGGATAGAAAATGAAATGAGAATATGAAAGTTAATTTTTGCAAGCATTCTATCACTTAATTTATTAATGTTGCAGGCTGAAACTACCAAGGATTTATTCGAGTGGAAGACTGCACTTGAGAATGCTTTAGCAGAAGCACCAAGTGTCTTCAAGAGTGATGAGACTGATTCACTTGATATTTCTTCGGATCGGTGTATGTTCTTTCCATTGTGTTTTTCGTGTATTATTTTCTTTTACGAGCTGCACCTTTTTGCGACTACACTGTGAATGTTGCACACGATTTGTGTATAAATCTTCATGAAATAATTCACATTTACTCTAGCAAATATTTTTTCAATACAATTAAAAAATAGCAAAAGTAATGGTAATGATTTTCAAGTCCTTTAGGAATTTTTTTGACATTTGTAATTTTGATTGTCTTTTTTGTACATATGGGTATGTAGTATGTCATGTTTAAATTGTGGAACTACTTTTTTTCTTTGATTTATCATTATGATATATTCTAACACCATGGTTTTTTATGTAGTGCTATTTGCACAAAAAAATAAAAAATGTAACTTAAGTGTTTGTTTTCCTTTTAATGACTTTTCTGCATTTCTTCAACAGTAAAGGATAACGACCCTGTGAAATACAAAGACGACCCTATGAAATACAAAGTCATTGGCCAGCCGGTTTTACTTGCTTTGGAGGAAATTGATGGAAGTCCATCTTTTTTGGAGAAAGCTCTGAGGTTCATAGAAGAGCATGGTGGGTTTTCTTCACTTTTGTTTTTTTGTTTTAGTATCTTCCATAATAACTTATGTTTTTCTCAATGAAAAAATGAAAAATGAAATAACTGTTTTTGATGTTGAGCTTAAATGCTCAATAGTATGAATTTATTGTTTTGATCCTCCAAAATTACAGAAGTAAAAGAGTGACCACTCTTAAATTCACATCAACATCATATTGCTGCACAATTTTTCACCAAGCTGTTTTTTTTCATGCTGGGGAAGATTGTTTAAATGCATGTTTCAACATCATGAAAGAAATTTTTAGTCCTAAACATTTGTTCTTTGTTTCGAATAAAAGTTATTCCTTGTTGGAATATTTAATGCATAAGTGTTGCATATTAACAAAGAGAAAACTGTAAGTAACCTCATCAGTTAAAGAAAAAAAATAAGGCCAAATTGATAACTTGTCCTCTAACTTATTTTTCTATTTCAATTTGGTCATGTAACTATTAAATGTTACAACTTAGTCCTGTAACTTATTTTTCTATTTCAATTTGATCCTGTAACTATTAAATGTTTCGATTTGGTCCTGTAACTTATTTTTGTGTTTTGATTTGGTCCTATAACTTTTTGTTTTTGTTTGAATTTGGTCTCGATAGAAAGGACAAATTTGTTGGATGAAAAATAAGTTACAAGATCAAATCGAAACAGGAAAATATGTTATAGGACCAAGTTGGAACGTTTAATAGTTACAAGATCAAATCGAAACAGAAAAATAAGTTACAGGACCAAGTTGAAACATGTAATAGTTACCGGACCAAGTCGAAACAAAAAAAAAAGTTACAGGACCAAACTATTAATTTGACCAAAAATGAACAATCACCAAAGCCTCATCTTAGAATGGGTTTGCTGCATGGGTTGAGAAATGCTTAGTGTTGGAAAGCATATAAATCTTGTCTGTATTTATTGTATAGGGCTAGCCAAGTCACATAATTTCGGTAATTAGGATATCTAAGATATTTTATATTTATCATTTTTATCTATATTTTTTAGCATCAGTGTGCTGTTTAGGCACATGGGATTCATCAAGTAAAAGTCTCATTTTTATCTTCCCTTGACATGATGTTTAGAGTCTGGCAGGAAGCAACCTTAATTGAAGTATACCTAGAGTATCCATTGTTCCTTAGTAATTTGTTTTCCATTTTAAACCATGTTTGGCCTTTAACTTTTCACCCCCATTGTGGTAGAAGGATCGTTTCCTAGAAGGCATTAGCTTATTTCGCTGATCTTGTAAGACATTTTGTCACGATTTAATTTACAATGGTTCTAAAATGTTCACGTGTAGTTTTGAGCAATATACTTGAATTCCTTGCATGAATCCGAACATTCTTCATATTTCTTTCTTTTCCTTTCACTTGAGCAATGTAAGCCAACAATGTCAATCTCCAAAGGAATTTAAATATGCCTTTTGCTAGTGAATGATTGTTGCTTCACCTGAAACAACTCTCCAACACACTCTTCTATGGAGGGAATAGGGTCCCTATTTAACAGAGTATATCCCTAATTACCTCTAATTCTGATTTGAGTTTCGTGAGAAATTGATCCTGCCAACTTGTTTTATGAATTTCATGAAGGGCTAACAACATTTTTTTTGGAACTTTAGCTTTTATGACAACTTAATGCTCGGCCCATAGATTGAGGAAAATAGGATAACATACTTGAATAGAGAGATCATCTTAGTTATAATCCGCAATGTCCATTTATAAACAAGAGTTTCTCTTATTCTCTATGATGTGCATTCTATTTTTGCTAGGATAATATAATAAGTATACTAAATATACACTCATTACAAAGCTGCCACAAAGTTTTAATTGGTCTGGGCAACAATTGTAGTAAGTACTAATTCGGGTTGTATGTCTTACTAACAGATTCAAATCAAGTGTCCCCAAATTATGTCCCCAGTCGTGTCCCACCAATAGAATATCGCCACGTCATTGAAAGTATTACCTTTACTTTTAATCTTTAATTTCCTAATAAAATTTTTTAATGACGTGGCAATATTCTATTGATGAGACATGATAGGGGATATGATTTGGGGACACCTGATTTGAATCCCTTACTAACACCTGCACTGCACACCATGAAAAATTTGTTGACTGCCTTGAGGCTTAATTGCCTTGGGCTAGAGTTGTAGTAACATTAATTGGGGATGTTTCATGTCTTGTTAATTGAGGTGTGATGATGATGATATAAGGGTTCGATAATTCACAAGGTTACTTATTTCCATTGTTACCAAGGTGCTCACACCTCCAATGCACCCCCAATAAAAAAAATACAATTTTAGTTCAAACACGTAAATTAATTTTTTGTTATGGCTTCTACCGAAGTTGAGTCAGGTTTTGCTTTAATATTTTAATTTAATTGATTATCATTGTAAATTTTTAAACAGAACTTTTCATCATTGGGTATTGTTTATGCCTTACATGAGTTGTTAATTTGTTTCACATGACTCTAATTCTGATATATATTACAAAATAGGATCCAAAGTAGAAGGAATCTTGCGACAATCGGCTGATGTTGATGATGTTGAAAACCGAGTGCGGGAATATGAACAAGGTTTGTGATTTGCTTTGGCATGTCTCCATTTTTTTTACCCTTTGTGCTAATGTTGTTTTTGCTATCTTGCATCGAAAAGTTTCATCATGTCTGAGGCTTTGTCATGCAAATGTTCGTTGTATATCACATAATTCCTTTTAAAGTAAGTCAGTTAAAACATCATGAATCATGATACTGGATTGAGTGGTATTTTTTGAAGTTTTTTTAGCAAGGTTCTTTTAGGGCATGAAGTTCTTGAAGCTTTTCTTGTTTGTATGAGTTTTTATTTTTGGCACAAAATAATGTAAAGAGTATGAAGTTTTCCAATGTTCCAGTTCTAATTATAGATATTTTTTTTTGTTGTCAAAATTACTCATCAAATCTCACAGGTATGTGATATGGTTGTAGGAAAAGTTGAGTTTTCTAAAGAGGAGGATGCACATGTAATTGCTGATTGTGTTAAGGTAACATGATAATAGCTAATTCCTCTATCTAGCGCAGACACTAAAAAAATATAACCTTTGTTTAATTAATTTCCAGCATATACTTCGAGCAAGGCCATCTTCGCCTGTCCCTGCTTCTTGCTGCAAGGCATTGGTAGAAGCTTGCCGTAAGTATAAATTTAGTTTTTGCATTTTAATCTAATATAGTTTTATATTAATTCCCAAGCCATGCAATATCTATTTTACATGATTTTTCTGCTATTCCTACACTTAGCGATCTTACAGTAAATGTGTAGCAAACATGTAATATGATGCAAAAATCAAATTTTGACTCAAATAATTTTTTTTGAACAGTTTAAATATAGACGTGGTTTTCAGAAACTGCAATTGTATTTTTGAGGGTGAGGCTGTGGGTTCCAAACTGAGAGACCATATTTTTGACAATGAGAAATTTTTTGGTTTCTCTGATTCTCTCATACATGTACAAGGAATTATCTGCAAGAATAATATTTCGACATTGACTGCCATTTGGTGCTAGAGCCAACGATAAAAGGGACTACGAAACATTTTGGTTCATATTCGTTTCAACTTATTAGGGTCTATCTTGAACTAGTTTAACTTTTCTTCATCATTTGAACATGTCATAACTATTAGGAACTCAACGGGTTAGTAGGGCTTCTGCTATGCGCGCAGCAATATGTGACACTTTTCCTGAACCAAACCTCCGTTTGTTGCAAAGGTATTTGAATTTGTATATATAATTCCTTTTGCCATTTCTTTTGGAAGAGATTGGTAATTTTAATCTTATGCGATGAAATTCAAGGTTATAAGAATATTTTAATTTCTTTGTTTTGAATTTACAATGGCCATAAATTCCCTAGATTTTGGTAAACATGATACATACAAGGGGATATACTATTTTCCCAATTTAAAACATAGGATACAAGCCTGTTGAAGATATGAATGCCTAATGCTCCCAAGCAAAAGTTGCCGTTTCATGGGCTCAACTATGTCAAGAAACTCACCAGAATTACTCAAAATGTGAATTTACATTTAGATATGGGAGAGTGTTGGGTAATGCTCTTGCACCTAATAATGACTATAATTTTCAATATTTTCATGTATCGGAGCTGTACATTTTAGTCTCGAGTAACTGATAGATACATAGTATATTTTGTGAGATCTGAGTAATGGAATCCATTGTTGCTCTATGAAATTAAAATTGTCAATTACTTCAATCTTTGAAATTAAGGAAACAAATAGTCTCTGAAATTAACAATCATCAATCAGTTTAGTTCATGATATTATAAAAAAAGTTTATTCTCTAAAATTAAATCTGCTAATCAATTTAATCCGTTAAAATATTAAAAATAGATCAACTTAGTCCCTAAGTTTGAGGACTAAATTTGACATTTTTGAATAATTTATGGACAAATTGACTGGCTGTTGTAAATTTCAAGGACTAAAATTTCTTTTTTACAATTTTGGGGACTAAATTGATGATTGTAATTTCAAGAACTAAATTGATAATTTCCTGTATTTTTGTCAACTTTGCTTTTTCTTCAGTTAGTTCATGTGTTTCTGTAATGTAAACTATTCATTTCACTCTTGTACAGAGTGCTCTCGATGATGCAAAATGTAGCGTCCCGCAAATCTGAGAATAGAATGAGCTCATCGGCTGTGGCAGCATGCATGGCACCGTTACTTCTTCGCCCCCTTCTAGCTGGCGAATGTGAGATTGAAAATGATTTTGATGTAGGTGGTGATGGTTCTTTTCAACTTCTGCAAGCAGCTGCTGCAGCTAATCATGCTCAAGCAATTGTTATTACTTTGTTGGAAGATTATAACAGCATATTTGGGGTAGGTTCAATTGCAAATGATGTTTTATTTTATGGCTTCCATTTTATAATCTGTGTATCCGTATTTCATTTATTTCTTACATTAGTAATGAGCTATAGATGTTTTATGTTGATATGCTGATTCATACTTGCCCTTGTTCTAAAATTTTCTTTTTTCAAACGATTTCTGGAACCTTTAACTTCTTTATTAGCTTCATTCCTTTTCATGTTACCGGGCATAATTGGCTACTCCTGAAATATTTTCCATGCTGAGAATATAGGAAACCTAAATTAAAATAAATTAATAATATTAAAAACTGAAAGGTATTAAAATCTTCAAAATACAATTTATTGAATTTGTCCTCTCTCTCATCCTAGGAAACAAAATCCTTGATCCAATAATTTGTTCGTGTTGTTTATGTAATAAGTGGTCATGGTCGCTGCTCTGCCTCCTCATTTCCTATTCTGCATGATAAAAACCTTTTTGGCTCTTTATCTGCTGCATTGTAAACGCAGCATCTCAGTATCTAATATTTTGGACATTAGTGTGTCTTGTGTCCGTTTCAGAATCTGTACTTCATAGGCCATAAGGCACATCTTTTGATAAGCCTCTGGTTCAGAAGAAATGTCACTTTATCAAGTTTTTGCATTTTTTAAATACCTGTCACTTAACAATTCCAATGATAAATTAACTGTATTTTCAACAACCACCTTTTCTCTTCTCTTACCACTTATTTTGTTACATGGTGAAGGGGTATAATAGATAATTCAATAATCAATAACACTTTCCATAAAACTAAGGTTATGAATTGCGTTTCTCAGTTCTTGTGCTAAAACCTTAAATGACACTTATTTTGAATCGGAGGGAGTATCATCTTCATCTTAGAACATTAAAGTATGGTTTTTCATTCTGAATGTCTCATTTTCATTGCAACAAGGTTAAAACACATTTTTACTAGTCGATGTGAGACTTTTAACCGACTTTATAAGCAAGGTGGCCTTCTTCCTGCCTCTATTAGACTAAAATACTGCTTCTTCTAATTTTAAATTCTTTAGACTACCATCTCTATATACACCTAACTTATTTGCATTCCATCAGAAAAATTCTGGGTCCCCTGACCTTGATATGTACATGGACTCAGAAGATAGTGGATTCGAGAGTGAGGATGTTACTGATGATGATTTTTCATATGACGATGATTATGATGATGAGGAAGATGAATCAATTCAGGACACCGATGTAGCTGCTGAAGATGATCTTGTTAGTGAAACCGATAGTGAGATTGAGGAATGTATGAGCAATGATGAATGTGAAAAGAAGGTATGTGTCTTATTTATTTCATGACAGTTTGATTAAATTATAGCATATGGATTTGTCACGAAGCATATGCATTCCATTTTGGTTGACTAAATTTAGTCTATGATTTTTTAACTTGCCATTTGTTTTTATTACTTTCATGGAATTCATTAAAGCTTTTAGTGGGTTCCATTTAGTTATTTACTTTACTTGTGGGACTGGTTGAGTTAACTTTATTCTATTAGGTCCAAGTTCTTATGTTTTCTTTTGTAATATGTCAAGGAAAAGAAGAACCTGCCTATGGAGTCCATTGATTGTCTTAAAGAAGATGAGTAAGTAATTAATATCTAACAACTGTGCCAATTTTTTGTGGTAACTTGGCAGTTCCTATTGACTCTGATTTTCTTTACCTTATTACTAATATATTTTTCTTACCATACTTAGATCTGAAATTAAGAGACTTGAAGCTGTTAAGACAGAATTGCAAAACCAAATCGCAGAGGAGGTTAATACTTGATTTTCTCAGGGTAAAATTTTGTGTGGTAGAATCAGTTGTCCATTTTCACTTATGGTTCCAGGTGAATATAAATGTAAGGATGCAATCTGATATGGAAGCACGAAAGAAAGCCTTAAATGATCGTCGTCTGGCTCTTGAGCAAGATGTAAGTTTTCCTTTTTTTCATCACGCACAGCTCGCTAATCTTGGCATACATCATAATCAAGAATGTTTTATTTAATCTAATCTTGACCATCTGCTGAGATTGTATGGTCAAGATCAGTTCTTTTGACATTTTCATCTCTCAGGTGATACACTTCCTATGTATAAAGGCGAGATAAGTTAATCTTAACTGTACAGTGATACATGGATAGTTAAGATACTTTAATATAATCATGACCCTCCATTAAGCATATGGTGAAGATCAATTCTTCTTATGCACTGGTTTCTCATATGACACGCATGATACATTTATAATTATATTGCCTCCAATCGTTATTATATGGCATTCTAGAAATTTTTTTGCTCATTTTTATCTGTCATCTTTGGATTTCTATTAAGCATTTGTTACTGTTTTCCTTATTTGTCCGTATTAAATACTTCAACTATTTTTAATCTTAACATTGCAACTACCAAACATGTTATTTAAAGAAGGATAAAATTGGTATATCGTACAGTTTTTTTGTGAAATTTGATGAAACCAACTAATTTTAACTACTTTTACTCGTATATTTAATTTAATTAAGTATGCTTTATAATAAGTACTGAATGGAGTATATAAATCAAATTTGTAACCTAATATTTCTTTGCAGGTGGCTAGACTACAGGAACAGTTGCTAAAAGAGAAGCGTTATCGGGCAACTCTTGAAGCAGGACTTCAGATTCCTTCAGGAACCTTGTCTCATATAAATGATATTGATGAAAAGGTTAGTGTATCTCATTCAAAGGTAATCTATGTTGTATTCTGAACTTCTGATTATGCAAGAAATTCTTAATCTGCAAACTCTCTACAGGGTAAGGTAGATATTGAGGAACTAGTGAAGATAGAAGTAGATCTTACCAACTTAGAGCGGAAGGTTGATGAGCTTGGTCTACGGCTTAATGTACAACTCGAGCGGAATAATTGTTCTTCACTGGATTTCTGCAATCAACCCCAACAAATATCTAATCCTGAAAGTAACTGGTAAGTGTATAATTTTTCATGAGCATGTTGCTACATTCTTGTTTATTCTTATTTTTTTCATCACCAAGCTTCTAATTGCTTCAAATTTCATGAAAAAAATTCTGTTCATAGTATTTCTTCCCATATCCACTTGTAGAAGGCAATTTTGAACTTAAAATTGAATGCAAAAAGAGTAGCTGTTGTTTGATATCTGTTTACACTATGTTTCCTTCTCTATATTTATCATATGGATTATAACTAAATTTTACCTTTTCATGTGGAATCTATTTGACAGCAACAGTAAGCCAAATACTGAAGTTGCAGCCCCATCAGAATCTGACATGTCAACGACAATGACAACAACAACAACAAGCCTTATACCGGTAGGTGAGGTCGGCTACATGGAAAACACGACACCATTGTGCTCGATTGAAAAAGAATCTGACATGTCAACAAGCAAGGTAAATCTAATATGTTGATTAAGAAATTTGTTCTGTAGTCTCTTTCACATTATTAATATTATAATAAACTCAATGTTTCCATATTTGCCTATTTCTAACCTTAATCTATTAATTATGGGTAATCTAGTGTCGTAAACAATGTTGATATGGATTTTGATTTGTCATCTATTGAATCTTGTATTTGGAAATGCTATAGCAGGACATTCATTCTGGTGAAGCAGAAAATGAGAATGAGAATGAGAATGAGAAAAGGACAGAAACGACATTTTCACCAAAAAAGTATCCCCCTAGTTCCAAGAAATCTGGTACAAGGGGTGAGGTAAGTTCATAAACTTGGCTGTGAATATAGATTTAACAGAGAATTTACTTTCAATTCAATGAATATTAATCAGAACGACTGATTTTCTAGTAGGGGCAATAAGTGCCAATACTTGATAGTACCTCATGATTAAAGAAAAATCTTAATTACCTTGATCCATATTATTGCTATCCATGTCGCATTATCATTATTTTCGGAATCACAGGTGCTGGAAAGGTAAAGCAAGTTACTGGGGTGAGAATCGTGAGATATGTGCTTGACATTTTTAATATCGGTTTGGTTTGTATTTTCATATATTGTTTCTAGCATTTCTAGTTTTTCTTTTACAAATTTCAAAAAAGGGAAACAGAATAAAAACAAAAAGTAGAAACCCAAACCAAACAGTTTTTAGATGAAAATACATCAAAAGTCCGTGGTTTTGATGTCAAACTGCAAATTTGTGTGTTCATCAGAATATTTTCACAATTTAACAATACATTGTTTCTTCTAACATATGTTTACGCATAGTTATATACTATATAAAAGTGATTTTTATCACTAAATTTAAAAATATTATTTTTACTAAAATAATTTTTTGGATAAAAGTTTCTGAACATAAATCAATATACTTGTACGTTCATTTGTCAACAAAATCAAATTTTTAAATCAGGATCAAGCAAATCAAACTTGCAAAAATCTCATTTACACAAACAAAACATAAAAAATAACTCCATCCAACATAAATTTTGAAACTCTATGTAAAGTAGACAAGTTATTGTTAATTCTTAACGTTATTTGTGGTCATTTGCTTGATTGAATGAACCATATTACATTGCAATTTGATTGTGCTAAATAGACTCATTTACAAATTCTGTGACAGCAGGGAGCAAATTCCACATCATCTACATTGACAAAACTGACATCCAGATTAATCTTTTTAAAGGAGCGCCGCACTCAAAATTCAAATGGACTTCAAAATGTGGATAAAGGCCAAGAACAAAGTAACTCCGCGCAGAACCAAAGAACAGGAAAAGGCTCTGAACACCTACGACCACTTCCAATTCCTAATAGGCCGCGAGGATTTGAATTTCACTTTCCACTTCTATCCCCCAGTATGTCTCGAGGATATGATTTCTACATACCTCTTTTATCCCCCAATATGTCTAGAGGACGTGAAAGTCCTTCTCCAAAAAGAAAAGAAGACGGTAGAGGAAGATCTCAGTCACCTCAAACTCCGGATCAAGATCCAGGCAAAGAAGGTCAATCACTTCAAAGTTCACTACCACAGTTGAAAAGAGGAATTTCAAGAGGCGATTCTCAATAGGTTTTATACTGCAGATGCAGTCACGTCGCAGTGAAATGCAGTTATTGGAGAGCACAATCATTGTCGGATACACTCATGGTAGTTGCAGAAACTGTGATGTTGCGGCCTTGATTAGTGTACTAATATAATATGGATAGAGGTCGATTTTTAAGGCCAATCTTTTGTTATACATAAGAAAACCAAGTGATAGGAGGTAATTGCAATCATTAAGCATTGTTTTTGTACAAGTGCGGCATTGCAATGTCTTCAACATATAGTGTGGTTTATAAAAGTAATAGTAAAGAGAAGAATTAACTAAGAAAAAATGGCCTACATTCAAAGAAGCAGCATTCCATTTACCCCAAAATTTACATTGTACAAAATAGAGTTTGAACATCTACTGATCTACACATCCAAACTGCAATTAATAACATGCTTTATGTTTTTGCTAGCTTCTGGTCTACCAAGCTATATTTTGTTATTAGTACAATTACTGCAATGATAATTTCATTTACATGACTTCTACATGAATTTCATGGTGTGGTTCATGTAATCAACTTTAAGGAGTCTCATGGGTGTGTTTGCCATCATATCCTCCTCCTCCTTTTCACTTTCCAGCACTCTCTTCTCCCACCATATAGTGTGGGTTTGGTTTTTTTGGTAAAATTTAGTTTGCCTAAAGTCAGTTTGATGAAAGTAAATTGGGTTAAAAGTTAGTTTACTTCAATCGAATGTATATTTGGATAATTTTAGTAAAACTTTTTGAAAAGTACTTTCACTAAACCGAAAAGAGAGTTTTTGTTCATTTTGCCGAACTTGGGTTCGGGGCCAAACTCAGTTTTCCAAATGAAATCAAACTCAACCAAATGAGCGTGCACGTTGTTACATGCGACCAAACTCACTTTTAATTTTCTAAACCGAAAATCAAATATAGCTTAGTATCCTCAGTCCCCAAGTTTTCATTTTTGGACCTTACTCTTGTCCAACGTGATCCTCCTCTTCCTTGACTAAACTATATTCCCCTCTTTATTCCCTAAAGTTTTCATTGTTACACCCTCAGCCATGGCCATGAAATACACACTCCAACAATGTGAAATCAAAGCAATGGAAGGAGAGACAAAATTCTCTGCCACTTCTCTAGCATGTCTTGTCGATTTTGCGTATTACCTATTTGAATCCAACACGAATTTGAAGGTGTTAACAATTAACCACCTAACAAACTCAACAGGTCCGCTACAAAACTATACGGTAACAGTTGTGAGTGGTGATGGATTGAAGGAAATTTTATATACAAGAATCATAAATATATATTAAAAAGAATGGTGTACTAATCTCATCCATCATTTGGATGGTGGTGGGAGGAAGAAGGGTGGTACTATGCATACCACCAGCTTTTAATGGCGCACCATACATTTTATTTTTTTTCATTTTTCTCTTTCGTCCGGAACTTAACATTCTGTTTTTTTATTTACCTCTGTATAGCGTGAATCCACGTGGATTTCTGCGTCGCTAGGAACATACTCCCTCCTGTCCTAAATGTAGATCATTTTTAGTCGAATCACTAGAACTAATGAGTGGAAATTATTTCATTAAATTTGTCTTAAAATAAAGCTTTTTCCAATTATACCCCTAAAATAAATATCCACCCAACAAACTCTACTAATAAATGCTTATTTCTCTTCTCTTTTTAATTTGTCTTTATTTTTTTATCAAATTTTCTCTCTCATATTATTTAATTTTCTTGGGAGTACTTGCTACATGGGAAACATACCATCATTAATTAAATTTTCAATTATTACTAATTGAACATTGAATAATGCTGAAGGATAAAATTGTAACTTTCTAATAATTGCAATAGATGATGACTTACATTTTGGATTAAAAAAAATTTTAGTTGGTGACCTACATTTAGGACCGGAGGGAGTATGTTCCATTTTTTAGTGTAAAAAATAAACGTTAATGTCCGAATGACATTTCGCTCTGAATTTATGTTTCGTATGGCTGGGAATATATGTTCCATTTTTCTACTGTTCACAATTTTACCGTGGATAGATTTCGTTTCTCGTCACTTTTCATTATGATGTCGTTATTATTGATTGAACAAATATACTATACAAATATGCTATTTTGTGTTTGTTTGTTTGAGTTTGGGTTATACGATCATACAGAACATAAGTTTTGTTTCAGACCAAACATAAGTTTTGTTCTAAACAGAACATAAGTTCCGTTTGTAATTCGAACAGTCACTTGTGAAATTATAAAAAATATTGAATTTTTTTGCAAATGCTTAATTTATTTTTGTTATTAAAATAATATTTGTTTTACTAAGTTTATCATAAAATGCACTTTTTAATGAATGTTGGGATAAACGAAACCTATCCTTTGTGAAAAGTGAAAAACGGAACATATGTTCTGAGCCATACGAAACATAAGTTCCTGGCAAGTAGGAATTCAGACATAAGACATTAAGGTCCATTTTTTAGCTTGAAAAACGGAATATATGTTTTGAGCGATGCAGAATTTTCACGTAACTTAGGGTCCATTTTAGTTAAAAAATGGAACATATGTTCCGAGCGAAGGATAAAAATTAAAAAAAATAAAATTATGTGATGTATCATTAAAAGGTGGTGGTGCACATAGTACCACCCCAACAAGAAACTGCACAATGGTGGCTGGGTGAAAGTAGCGGATGTTATTTTTTTATAAGAATGTTTTACATTTTAAAATTTAATGTAATATTTAATTAATAATTAATTTATTTATTGAAGACATGTTTGGATAAAAATTCATAAATATAAATTAGAGACTAAAATTAACGATTTCCATATTGTGAATGACTTAAGTAAAAAAAAAAAAATTTAGGAATTAAAACTAAAAGTGTCTTATTTTTTAGGGACTTCAAACACTTTAAGCCTTATTTTTATACAACAAAAATGGTTATAAAAGAAATCTTCTATGCTATAAAAGAATAATAATACCATTTTGTATTTTAGGATCAGATTTGAGTCTTATTCATTATCTTAGTATCGAATTCGGGTTAATTTTCTAGTCACCCAATTCGACCCTATACTATTTATAACATGCCATAATTTTTTTACTTTGTATTTTACTATTCTTTAACACTAAGAATATAAATTCATAAGTTGTTAAACTTTCAAACGTATTATTATTACTAAAATATCGAGTTTAGAAGGAAAGGAAACGAGATAATTGTTGATTTCTTGGTTAAATTAAAGTGAATCATATTTTCAGGTTAGTGTTGATTTCTTGGCTAAGCTTAGTGTGGAAAAACACGTGCCTTCGACTCTCCTTCACTCCCCTTGTCTGGTTGAATTGTTTGCTCTTTGCGGATGCATTTGGTATAACTTTTTATATTTAAAATTATAGTAATATAATATTATATTTTAACATTGAAAAATTGATTAAAAATAAGTTTAGTTTAGTTCGATCATGTCATCCTTGACACGATCCTAGCTTAACCTAGATATCATTGGGTTTCTTCGAGGTCGAGCCTAAATAATTGACCAACTTAAATTTAGTGTTAGGTCAGGAACATGCCCATTTTGACCCATGAATAACCCAAAGAGAGGGAGTTTGGTAACTAGAGAAGAGGGCAAATGGTGTCTTAAGCTTAGGTTGAAACTAGATGCACATGAAGATAGATTTGTGTGGGGTGAAAAATAAAAACCTTTATCAAATGTTGATGCTAAAGTGTGAAAAAAAACTTTATTATTATATGATTTTAATTTATTTAAAGAAAATTTAAATAATATATCATGTGGAGCCTTTTTATTGGATCATTTTGAGAGGATGCCAGATGCCTTTAAAACCAAGAAGGTAGTGGAAGATGAAAAGAAGGTATTGTTGTAATACAAGTCTCAAATTAGTCTAATACCTCAAAAATTGAAGTGAAGAAAGTTGATTAATAACATATGGCCCGGTAAAACTAACACCATTGTGTATTCCGGGTACAAAGCGAGTAAAAGTTATAGTAATTTCTCAATTTATATTATTAGCAATTTGCTAATTTAGCACGTGATAATCTTCCAGTATCAAAAGCTAAACGTATACCAACGTAAACCTACTTGTCCTCCACTTGAGCTTCAATATGCGAACGCAAATGTAAATACATTAATCAAATAAGTTCGACACATATGTATCCTAATCTCAACTATGTATACAGAAAAACTTTATTAAGAAAGACAAAATTTACTTTAATAATTTTTATGCTTTAAAAAGATTAATTTTTTATAGTCAATTAAGGGATACCGTTAGTTCTCAACTTAAAAATTCAAATGCATGATCATATAAAAATAGTGCTTAGCAATTTGTGAATGGCATAACTTAATTCTCGTAACACCAACCATATGCAAAAACTCTCTCTCTCTTTCTCTGTTACTCTCTCTCCCATATAATCCCCACATAATCTCCTCCCACAAAATGTGTATCCATCTTGATTTTCCAAACTCCAAACCCAAACAACTTCAATGATTAGCCATAAAAACCTCTCTCTCTTTCTCTTCTCCCACATCTCCATGCAATGAAATAAAAGATGAGTTCCTAACATAACAAAACACCATCATCATCGTCGTAAATCCAAGGAATGGAGGTGCAACGAATGAGGGAACTATTGTTAATATCATTATTATCTGAAATTACTCGAATGTCCCTTGTGGGTGGAAATCACACAGCTTCTAGATTTTGCACTCGCTAATTAATTTACTCCTCCATTTTTCTCTCCTTCCTCTCTAATTTCTTCCTTTACATATATATATATATATATATATATATATATATATATATATATACACACACACATTACAACAACAATAACAAAAACTAATTACTTTGTCATCAATTAATTTCGTGAATTTCAAAATGTGGAAAATTTCTTATCTTTTGTTGCTTTTGGCAAATTTTGCTTCCTTCCCATTGATAAGCTCATCTTTGGTTACAAGGAGCTCAATCCATCCCCGACAAAAACCCAAACCCATGCACAATTCTCTAGACTACTCAACCAACTCCGATCAAATTCTAACATGTTTTTTTCGTGACCTGACCAATGAGGGCGTCACGAAAAAAACACAACATTACAGGGCCATCTTTCTAACCAAACAAGACAAAACGACATCGTTTCGGGTTTTCCATGCCAACAACATGGACAACATTCCCTTGAACGATTTGGAGAAACAAAACGCTATACCAGATGACTCGATTGATCTTGTCTTCACTTATAATTTCCCTCTAGCGTCGCAATTCATTGAACGGACGTTAAAAATTGACGGCGTCGTTACGGTGCTTCTAAACGACAATCTCCCCGCTGCGTTTTACAAGCCAAATAATTATAAGATCGTTTACATGAGACGGTTCGGTTCGACGATAGCCATGGCCATGAAGAAAACCGAACCGGTTATTGAATCAAAGCTAAGTAGTATTATTAGCAGGAAGTTATGCGGATATGCACTGGAGGCGAAAAAAGCCGCGTTGCGAAACCTAGAAGACGTGCTTCTTGAGCCCCCACGTGCAGCTTCCGGGAAGTCACGTGTGTACTTAAAGCGCACAAGGTATTGTTAAGAAATAAAACATGAAATATTTCCATTATTATTATTATTGTTATTTTTTAATTACTAGTTATAATATTATTATTTGTATCAGGTACTTACCCGATTTGATGGGTGATTCTTTGGAGAGTTATCCTCGTCGCGTTTTCATAGATGTGGGACTTAAGGAGGGAAGGAGCGAAACGGATTGGTTTAAGAAGAACTATCCGACGAGGAACAAGAACTTCGAGATGTACAAGGTTGAGACGGTGACGGAGGGATCCTCAGAGCCGCCGATAGAGATGTCGGATTGGTTGAGGAAGAATGTGAAGGAGGAAGAGTATGTGGTGATGAAGGCGGAGGCAGAGGTGGTTGAGGAGGTGATGAGGAGTAAGGCCATGGTATTGGTGGATGAGCTTTTCTTGGAGTGTAAGCCAAAGCAGGGGAATAGGAAAAACAGAATGGCTTATTGGGAATGTTTGGCTTTGTATGGCAAGTTGAGAGATGAAGGTGTGGCAGTGCATCAGTGGTGGGGTTAGTTCGTATTCGTCTTGACTCTGTAAAATAACACTAACTTTTTTAATAACATATGTTTAATAAGAAGAAAAGTTGTAAAGTTATTGACTAATTTAAAATTTTTGAAATTTCAAGAATTAAAACGTCTTATTCCTACAATTTCAATGTCAGATTTGCAATTTGACTCCAATTAATTAGTCTTGAAGAAAGTAACACAAAGAGGTTTGTTCATTTTGGATAAGGTTCAATGAAGAATGGATTTTGCTCTTGTTTATCTCTAGTAATTTTAAGAGAGAGATAAATACAGAATTTGAGCAAAACATGGATAGAGAATCCATTTTATTTGACAAAGTAGTGTAGATGAAGATGAAGACTTGCACAGTCTGAGAGTTAGAGAAATTAAGACTGGGGTGGCCCTAAAAGCAAAAGCAAAAGATTTCTCAGTTGTCATTTTTTTTTTCTTTTCTTTTGTGGCTTGTGTTTTTATTTTGTGGACGTTTATGAAAGTTTTTAATTTTGAAGGATCGGTGAAAATAATGGAGGGATGTATTCAACGAGAAGGGTGACTTTTGTGTAAAATGTAAAAATATGAAAATATTTTAATGTTTTATTTTCTTTCAGGATTTTTGTCACGATTCAAATCATAGGGTGCCATAGTTCTATAATATTCTATGAAACATAGATATTGAAGCTACAAATATGTTAATTTTTCTTGGTGACGACTGGCGACTAATAACATGTTCTACTTTAAAAAGGGACCATGATGGTCACATATACAATAGGGGTATGATTGCAAAGTTTTGAAAATATCTTCAAAACACTAATAAATGGAATGGTAAATTGTAATAACCTCCCTTGAGGTTCGGGAAAATTGCACTCCACTCCAAATTTTACCAAAATTAGCACTTCACTTCATTTTTTTAATCGTTGACCGTTGATTGCTGACCTGGCTAATGCTTTTGTCGTTCGCATCTGTCACATCTACAAAGATGTCTATTTATTAACTTTAAAAACTATTTTTAAGGCTGATGTAGCAAACTGGTGAAGCAAAAACGTTAATGAACTGCTATACTGTTAATGTTTCTATCATGCCAGTTTGTCATGTAAGTTTAGGACCATCCATTAACATTAAAAATTATTTTTAATACTTATTTGATAGAATGACCGGCCAAAAATACTAGTTAACTGACTAAAATGAGATTAAGTACTAATTTTGATGAAATTTGGGATGGAGTGTTATTTCCCCAAACTTTAAGGGAGATTATTGTAATTTACCGTAAATGAAATAAAAATTTCAAGTTCTCAAAATCCTTTTTCCATTTATAGAAGGGAAACTCCTTCATTTACCCCCTCACAGAATTTCTCAACACTAGAGTCTTCAACATTGATAGTAACAACTGGACATGCAAACAGCAATGAGCAGAACATGAATTTGTGTGCAAAATGGCAACTGAAAGATAAAGGTGTCAAAACATAATGAGTTGAAAGACTAAGCAATTAATTAACATTAATTTTTTGAATTTGAACATCTAAAAAAACCTAAAACTGGGCTGAAAGAGAAAGGGGGATAATTGAATTAAAAAAAAACTGATTATAGCGATCGCAAATGAAGGGCAAGAAATCAATCAGCAATCAGCTACCAAATTCAAATAGAAGGTAGTAGGAGACGATACTCTATTTTGACATGATTTGAAATAATAATAGGTTTTTAAACATGTTCCTTGGTTAAACTTTTAAAAGAAATCTGAGAAAGAAAAATTACAAAAAATTTTCACATTTGTTTTTTCTGATTTAAAAGGTTCATAAATGATAAAAAATTGTATTTGCTGTCTTGGAGTACACATTCAACTTGTTAAATTAGAATATTAGTATTGACATGAGAATTGGTTTGACCACAAAATTGAACATTCTGAAACCTCAAACATAACTCTTGTTATTGAAAGACTAATATGACACAAACCCACTAGAATCTAATTAAACTATCAATTTGGTCATTGATTTTGTTTTCGTCCATAATTTTAGTTCTTTATTGCTCACTTTATCGAAATTAAATTTTAGTCTTTGGCTTTGGCTTTTTAAAATCAGTCATAATAATCCTTAACTTTATAAAAATCAATCGTAATAATCCTTGTCATTATATAAAAATCGGTCATTTTAGTCCTTCACTTACCTAAATTAAATGACATTTTACAAAGTTGAGAACTAAAAATTAATTTTAATAAAGTCAAGCCTAAAATGTCCTATCCTAAAAAAATCAGGAACCAAAATGTTAGTTCGTTTGAATTGAATTATTGATAAGAGATTTGAATAAAAAATATTAGTTCAAGTTTAAACTTCAATATATATATATATTTCAAAGAATAATTTGATTGACTATATACTCTCAACTAATACAACATTTGTGTACAACAACAATGTACAAAGTCAAAAAGAATACAAACATGCTGGAGTCAAATATCATTTCTGAACCATTTAAGACAACAATTGAAGTTGTAACAACGGATGTGAAAAGCACTCAGAGAATTCTATAATCCATACAGATGCATTGCTCATAAAGAGCAAAAACACGAATTTGTTGCAGGATCTGACCAGCATTGGCACAACCAAAAGACAGAAAGCTTTAAATATGAGATACTTCCAAGCAAAGCATGCAACAATTTCCAACTATAAAACTATCCTTTGATCTGATTATGCAACATCAGCAACTGGAATGTCTCAAACCACCTTAAGAGCCCAAAAAAATGGAATCAAAATTGTTTCAGAACATTACTACTTTGTAAATTGTAAGTGGTGACTAGATTTTGCTGTAAGAAAAGATTTAGAAGATGGAAAAAACATGTATAATTAGAGTGTGAAAATGTCAAAAAGAAAGCTTTTTAGTCTCCGTCTTTTAAAAGTATTGAATTAATATTTGACACCCGTGTAACGTACAGGATATTGAAAAAAAAAATATATTTAAACAATTCAAGCTTCCTTTTAAATAATAGCAACAAATTTATCACAAAATATTAGTACTTTATATTGATATAAAGATGACAAAATCATTGTCCATAAAACTCATAGAAAAACATTAAAGCATATTATAAAATTCTCCTTTTATATCTGCTCTTTATGTAAAATTCTCCTTTCAATTGGAGAACCCAACATGCTTGTTATGTGGTTCCACTTTTGGTTGGAGATATCATCGGTTTTGCATAGTGACCCACAAAAAACATTTCCTCTGTTCATGAACCTTTTCAGCGGTGCGCGTAAGAAAACTCGGCATTACCAATCTGTTTGGTTCGCTGTAATTTGGGGAATTTGGATATGGTGTAACAAGACCATTTTCTCTAGTGTGGATTAGGAATTTCACCAGATTTTTGACTCAATCCTAGCTTATTCTTGGTTGTGGTCTAAAGCTAGCAATCGTTTGTTTCAGTAAGCGCTTCGTGATTGGATTTCCAATTCGCTATTTTGTGTTGTATAATGTCTATTTATGGCGTTGGCCCTTTACTCATGAGGCACTTGATGTGTTGGGTTTGTTGCTGTTCTTTATTCCTATGTTTTTGGCTGTCTTGGTTGTTGTTTTCTAGTTATTGTGGACAGCCTTTTCTCTTTGTTTCAGCAGCTTGCGTTTGTGCTTGCCGTCGATACAGAGGATTCTTTCTTATTGTTCTTTGAGTACTCGTTGTACTCTTAGTAATAATGCACCTTTGGTTTATTTAAAAAAAAATTCAATGAAAATGAAAGAAATGTTATACAATTGTAGGGTAGATGATAATTTTATTTTTATATTTCAGAAAATAGAGTTAAGAGAAACTTTTCTTTATTATAAAATCTTTTATTTTATTTTTAATTAATTAATTAATTATATTATATATATATCTTTATATTGATTAAAATATTAGTCTATCTTTTATATTGAAAAATGCATCTGTACAAAATTTTTGTGAAAGCATGCATATATGTTTCCATGTTGTTATTGATTTACATGTATTTTTTCAAATTTCTTTGCTATTATAAATTAAATATAAATAGTTTCAATCAACAAATTAAAGCCTTTAAAGCTTAACATGGGTAGTTAAAATATCACACTTATTTATGTTTTTAATTTGAGTAACAATTCTTCACTTCAAATTCATGTGAATACATTTTGCATATAAAAAAAAGTTTGTTTTTCTTTGATCCATGATAACTTCATTTCAATTTGTACTTTATTTTTGGGCATAATTTTTTTTTATATTTAAAATTGTGATAAACATTGCGCCCGTAATTTCTGAGGATAGAACATTTATGGTTATTTCACTTTTTAACAAGTGTGCTTCTTGGAATTCGATTGGGCATAAAATTTAAATACATAAAAAAAATTATATAAATCATTCTTAATTGAAAATATTACTCTTAATTTACTCTTTTTGTGAAAAGTTTCCTTCCCGTAAGTAAAGTAAAATACGTTTCTTTCTTAATGTTACTCTTTTCATTCCCTCAACTTTTTTCTATCGGCCAAACATACACATACACTAAATCTCCTCCAAAATTTACATTAATAGGGATCAAACCCCACACCTTAAACTCCAAAAACTTCACTTTATCTCGCCTCCTAATATAATTTGAGCTACAAACTCACGTTGACAAATCAACTTAAGTATTTTCTCTTAAATAATGATAGATTATGTCTTCTTTTTTTTGGCACATCAAAAAATAAGATTATGTCTTTAACCTATAAAAATGCATGCCAAGAAACAAAGAAAAGATTTTATAGGGACCTCAATTCCTATTTATTTTATTTCGTACTTTTTATAAAGAAAATGAATAAAATTTAAAAAAAATTATAGGGTCAAAAAACAAAAAAAAAAATATACAGACAAAAATCAAAATCTTGTCCCTATTCTAAAAGTATATTTAAGCTTTTATTTTGTTATTACTACATTGTAAATAAAAGAATTAAATATATTTTTGTCGCTATAAAATATCTTTGTTTTTTTTCACTAAAATTTTTCTTTGCGTTTTTTTAGTTCTTGACCTTATATAGGTCTATTAAATGTTTATTGTACTAAAGAGGACACCTAATCAGCATTCTCATGTTTCCTTCACTAATTTAGGACCTGTTTAGTTACACTTTTGTTTAGTTACACTTTTATTATAAGTAAAAAGTAAAAAGTAAAAGTATTTTTGGTAAAATTAATAATTATTTATTTGAATTTTTTACTTGTGTGCGTCAGATCTGAGTTGGGTCTAAAATCACTACTAGTAAAAGAAAATATTTGAAAAAGACGTCTTTTTTACGTCATTTTCATAACTTTCCATTAGTCATTTAGAAGTTAATAAAAAATGATAGAATTAAAATAAAATGAAAATTTATCAAACATATTTAAAAAATTTTATTAGTTAGAGGACGAAATAAAAAAAACCTAATAAGTTAGAAAGAAAAAAACTAGTTTGACCTATGAATTTCATAAAACAAAATATAAAAACAAAAACAGAAAATAAAAACAAGCAAATAAGTCCTAAAAGGAATGCAACATATAAAATGCAGCCACTTACTCATATGGAGTCACAGTATAAGTGTATTAGTTTTATTTGTTGACAATTTCCTTTCCCTTGATAATTATGACTGGGCAAGGAGCATGGTGAGCACAGTAATTGCTAACACTTCCCAGGAACATCCTGCAATATCCACAACAAAAATATTTTTAAATAAAAAACATGATTTTTGTGCATTTACTATATTATCCAAAATGTAAATGGAAGAAGACATATATCTTTGAATAACTAAGTGTGTGTTTGATTTTGCCAAAAAAGAATTGATTTTTTTTTCAATAACAACAATCAAGAATCGAACCACGTACTCACCCACGCATGTTCCTATATACTTACGAAATGAGTTACATAACTTGGACAAAAAGAATTGATTTAATTTAAACATAAAATTATGGAATTAATTTTAAGTATAATTAATTTTAAAATGACATGATTTTTGTTTCTATAAATTCTCATTGAAAACATGAAATTGACAATGAATTTTACCAAATTCACCACAAAAGCAACCCACCACATGCTTCATTCAAAATCGATTTTAATTCCTAGAATCAAGATTGAACCATGAACAAACGTAAAACCAAACATCAAACCAGACACCCAAAATCACGTTTAGTCTTTTGACCTTGTTTTTAGAGAATCTTATCACCATTTTTTTTACACATACATTGAGTAATGTAGTGTAAAGATATATGTTTGACCTATAAAAAAAAACTTGCTTAAGCTTAAAAACACATACATTAATTTGTTAACCCTCCTTTTGGATAAACAGAAACAAACCCAAAGGAAAGAAAGAAATATAGAAAATTTACTTGGAAAGAAAATTTTGAATTTTTTCTTTTTAAAAGTCTATTTTTTTCTTTTTTTAACTTAATTACAGTTTTGGTCTCATAATTTTATTAATTGTACGATTTTAGTCTCATAATTTTTAATTGGTCGATTTTAGTCCATCAACTTTTTTAATTATACAATTTTAATCCTTCTACTTTAATTATATGATTTTAGCTCCCTCTAACTTTATCTATTATGCAATTTTGATCCTCTTAGTTTCTGACAATTATGAAGAAGGACTACCTCTTAATGGGACCAAAAGCACGAGAGCCCATGACAAGAATATCAGCATGCAAATCATGTACAGCTTCGCAAATCTTCTCTTTTGGATCTCCAATAACAACATGCCTCTTCACCTTATCCTGTTCACAATAAAACTGCATCTTTAACTTCAAAAATAAAAAAATAATAAAAGTGAACTTTTTAAAAACAAAATATAATCTTTCCTGAAGATATTCTAACTTCGAATTAACAACAAATTAGTTGTGAGTATAATTTTCCTTTCGGATAAGCTTCTATGACCAACTTTCAATTCAATTTTTCATACTAGTCTAAGCATATGGTTAAATCCAGGGGAGAATAACCAAAAATAGTCATGTCCATGGAAATTAAAATTAATACTAGTATGACTAAATCTGTCCCTGTAAAAAAGAAAGTATTGCAGTTTCAAACCATTCATTTGGGGTTTGAGCATTTTTGCGGTTAAGGTTATGTTTGGGAAAGTTTTTTTAGGGAATTTTGACTTTTAAAAAGTTTTGTTGTCGTTTGATAATTACAAGATTTTTTATTACGAGATTGTAACTTTTGTAATTAACTTTTGCAAAGCTCTTTTAAAAGGTTTTTGACTTCCGAAGATGAGCTTTTAATATTTCAATTCAAAAATTATCCTTATTTATTTTTAAAATCACAAAATAACTACCACTATTTGATATTACTATTATATTAAATATTAATATAATATTATTTGTCTTTTTTTTTATTTAACATATTTTAATTTATTACAATGTTTATTTTACCAAATAATTCTAACAATTAAACCAGCTTCACAACAAAAAACTAAAAACCTTGAGATTTCAAGCTCATTCCCAAACCCAGCATAAATTGCTAACATGAGAGCATTTTCAAGCTCAAAATAAAATTAATTAATTAATTAATTAAAAAATTACCGTAAAATTGTATTCGGAGCAAATTCCGAAAGCGTGATCAAGTACCGCGTGGGTGATACGCTTCTGGTGAGATTCAATGGCTGCAGTGAAAGCGGGAACTTCCAGATCACCTGCTTCAATGGATCAATCCCTCTTTAGCTCAAAGAATTACTAAATCGAAGAATTTAATTCATTTAAATTACTTTAAGAAAATCCGAAATAAAAACAGAAATATACTCCATATAGGAATTTAATGTTGAAAAGTACTGAACTGGGACCACCGAAGGGGATGGAACCGGGATTGAGGCCGGTGGCGATGGACGGTGGGGATTGAACGTGTAATATGATGAATGAACCGGCACCGGTGGAATCGGGTGCAGGTGATCGGAGCTTGAGATTTTCCAACGCCCAACGGAGAGCATTCATGCTTTCCTCGCTTCCGTCAACCGCCACCACAACGCAACCGAGGTTTCCACCTTTCGACATCGATGCGGATCGTCTTCGCGTCTTACTTCCGATGATTGATAACTCTCTCGCTTTCTCGCTCTCTCTCTTTGACTTCTCTTCTTTTCTTTTTCTAAAGGAGGCTTCGTTTCAGTGTTTTTTCTTTTTTGTTTCAAGCTCTTCAGAGTTCAGACCTATATATACCTTCAATAAAGCAAATATCAATTTACGAAAAAAAAAAATTAAAAAAAATATAGCAAATATCAAGTGTGTTGTCTATTTCTATTTTGCTACCATGAGTTCTATTATTTATTCTAATTTCTGAGACTATTACTTGGTTAAATTACACATTTTAATAAAAACAAATAGTAAAATCAAGTTTATTTATTAATTTCTTTTAAAAATTACATGTTGTATTAATTTTCTCATGTTTTCAATAATGTGTTCATAGTTGTAACTTGTAATAATGAGTCTCTATTGATTCTATTGATTCTAAGATCTAAGAGTTAAGATCTCAGTAAATTGTCTTGTTGCTCAAAATTCTCAAATTCAGTAGTTTTTTTCTTTAATTTGTCCTCTTCGGATCATACTTTTACGGCTCTAAAAAGGTGTTTATTGATCCCAAATCGTTTAATAGTTGCCTTTGTTTGTTGTCTACACATTAGGTACTTGTCTTCACTTAATTTTGATGAGATTAGATTGCAAAAAGTTTAAAGCGTAAAGCTTTGTGGTGCGGAGGCGAAGAAAACTGTTGATACCATCTAAGGTAACATGGAAGAAGTGAAAAGGTGATATCGTAGAGAAAGATTCGAAACTAAATGCATGTTTCATTGAATGAATTGAATTGTGTTTTAGAATACAAAGGGATATGTATATATAGAATAGTGAAACAATCAGAGGAGAGTAATGGTCAAATAACGACTTAAGACATATATAACGACTTAAGACATATATTCTCTAAGTTATTATAAATTGTTAAAGAGTCGCTATCAACTATTACTCATTTGTAAAGTTACCCTTGTTTAGGGAGAAAGGTCATGGGGCTATGGGAGAAACATGTTGAGAGGCTAAATTGAGAAGGTAGGGTCAGAAGGAGTAATTGTACAAACCAACTAAAGAGGGAGAAGGCCTAATCCCAACTTTGTGTTGTGGCGGTGCCATTTAAGGGTTACACCCAAATCCAAACTTATGTTCAATGATGTCACACCTGGAATTGACTTGTTTTCTTACTTTCAAATAAATAAGGGGTTTCATAACAAATATCATCGACTTATATTTTGATAAATATTTTAAAGCTATTGAGGACTATCATGTAGACGAAATTTGAGCCCATCATATGTAACACTTACATAGGAAAAACTGAACAAAATGAAGTATATGTGTCATACTTAAATGAGAAAGACTTGTAAAATAAGAAAAAAAAATAGAACCTTTTATAGAAAGTCATCAAGCATTGTTTAGGATTCGGATTTCTTAAAGTAGAAATTTTGCCAATCACTACAATCATGTAATGTGGACTACCTAATTAAAATAGACTACTAAAATTTAACAAGTCAACAATATTTTTATTATTGCATTAAATTTTAACCAACCTGTTAAATATCACATGTATGAAACAAAGCATATAATCATTCATATATTTTTAGAGCACAACCATACTAGTACGAGTGTGGATCAAAAGTGACATTGGAAGCTTGAATTTCATGGTATGTTTGGAGGGGAAGAAAGAAAGTAGAAGGAAAGATAATACAAATAAAAAATAATAAGGAACGAAATGGTGTTAAAGAGTCACCTTGTCAAAGCCCCTTAAACATTTGAAACTCGTAAGATAGACTTTGATTAACTAATAAAATCAAAACAAAGAGGATTTTAAACAACTTTTGATATAATAATACCATTTATTACAAAACTCAAATCTCATAAGCATATAATCAAAAAAATTTAAATTAATAGAACCATATGCTTTCTTAAAGTCCACTTTGAAAAAGATACTAGGAGATTTAAAGTTTTTCACAAAATCCAAAGTTTTGTTGCCAACTACAACTTTATCAATCATATTTCTTCAACATTTAAAAGTCGACTTGTTATTAGCAATAATAGAAATGATCACCTCTTTTTAACCTTCATACAAACCGTTTTCTTTGCATTCGACTTCATTGCTTCTAAACAATACTTAAAGCGGGTGTTGGAAAGAAATTTAACAATTTCCTCGAAGTATTCGATCGATTGAAGCTATTAGATTCAATGGTCAAAAGTGTTTTAATCTAAAGGCCGTCGCTATGATGGCCCCATTTTTTTTTTCAATTTTTTTATCTGAAAATCAATTTTTAAAATATAAAAATGCAGGTTTGCGACGATCAAGGTCGTCGTTAATAGTGAGGATTGCCTTTTTTTTTCTTTAGCGACGGTATATACCGTCGCTTTTTGGATGGAACCGTTAAAAATCAGCACTATCCTTTACCCCTTATCCTTATTTTCTTATCTCGAAAACTTCTCCTCTCCACACAAAACACAACCTCACAAATTTCACTCACCCAACCCCATTTATTCTCCAATCTCACTATCTGCAACCTTATTTCTTCATCTCCATACCCAAATCCTCCATATTCAAACCTTATTTTTCTTTCCTCCTTCCAATCTCAATCCTCTCCCTCTTCACCACTTGCCTCTCTCTCTCCTCCACACACTCTCTCTCTCCACCACCAACCACCACGACCTCTTCTCTCTCCACCAAGGTCTCTCTCTCCACCACAAATCCTCCCTCTCTCCATCATAAACCCTCCCTCTCCACCACATTCATCCATATCTCCACCATTTACTATTTAGGTGAGTTATTCTTATTTTTTAATTTTAATTAGTTAATTTTAGAATTTATATGAATTTTTGTGAATTTTAGAATTTACATGAATTTTTATTGAATTTATGTGAATTTTAGAATTTATGTGAATTTTTGCCATAAAGGTTAAATTATGTGAATTTATGGAATTGTTAAAGTAAATATAGAATCTATGTTGAATTTATGTGAATTTTTACCTTTATGTGAATTTATAGAATTGTGAAAGTAAATATAGAATTTATGTTGAATTTATATGAATTTTTGCCTTTATGTCAATTTATGTCCAATTTATGTGAATTTAAGTTGGATATATGTGAATTTTTGCCATTATGTGAATTTTTGTTGAATTTATGTGAATTTTATAATTCATGAGAAATTACAATTATGTTGAAATTTGTATGTGAAATTCTAAATAATGTAGAGTATAGAGTGATAGTTAGAAATTTAACTTTTAATTTAAAATTCTAATGTGATATATATGCATGTGTGAAAGTATAATTCTAATGTGTAACTTATTAAGTTTTTCAATTGAGTTAAAATTATAAAAATATATTACTAGAAATTATATAATATTGTTTTTAGGTGCAATTTAACACCATTCTGAAGAAAAAAAAGGCGGCATCTCAGCTTGAGACGATTACACTTGAAGAATCACAGCAGACTGATAGGGATATTAGGCCTCTGTTTGGTACACTACGGTGGGAGGGAAGAATCGGGGCCGTCTTTACGGCGCTGCAGATATGTCTTCTCATTTTTTGCACGGGGCAACAACTACATACTACGTCGCTCAGTCGTCAGCTCGTGGCAGATTCACGTCTTCAGATTCCGACTTGCAGCGTGTCATTGATGATTTGCAACGCAAAGTGGAGGAGTGGGAAAAAGCCCATCAGGAAGAGTTGCAGCGAGTGCTTCAGGCTCAGAAACAACTCCAATTAGTATGCAGCGGAATATGAGTGTGATGCAGCGCCTTAGTGCCATGGAGGCTCGACACCGACATGCTGACACGGGATCATCTAGATATCAGCTTCCACATCCAGATTATGTTGAGAATGATGAAGAAGATGAGGCAGACGGTACACCTATGCGGTTTAGTCGTCGTCATTCTTAGTAGGGATTTTTGTGTTTGGATTGTATTTATTGTGGAGTATCGCTTTTATTTGTTGGAGTTTTAGAATGTTTATTTTGTACTTTAACTTAGAAATTTGATATTTGTTTTAGAATTTTGAATTTATATATTGATGTTCTAAATGTCAGTTTTTATATTGCTATTTCCCATGTTTTATTATGTCAGGTTTTGTTTAAAATTTTGAATTTGGCTAATTAACAAAAAAAAAATTGTTAAAAAATTATCGACAGTTTATGCCGTCGCAAATTTGGCGCTAAAAATGATTAGCCACGACATAAACTGTCGCAAAGTTGGCGCAAAAAAAACCCATGTTAATTATTGACGGTCTTTTTCGTCGCAAAATAGCGTCGCTAACTATTAGCGACGATAAATGCCGTAGCTAATTAGCGACGGTAATGGTCGTCGCTAATAGTTAGCAACGAAAAAAATAGCGATAGCTCGACCTCCGTCGCTTGGCCGTCGCTAACACTTTATTAGTGACGGCTTTTGGCCATTTAGCGACGGTAATAACCCTCGCTATTACCGTGCATTCTTGTAGTGAAAGAAAATCAATTAATGAGGAAGTAGTCAATATTTAACAATTAAGTGAACAAATGGTCGAGATCAAAGATGAGCCGCAGTTAAGCCTAAGTCAAAAAATGCTACTAAATTCTGATTGATCGAGTGAACGAGTGGGCAAAGTTGTTTCAAATAAAAATAGTTTTATTTTTGCTTTTCAACGGGAAGTCATAGTTTGAATGAATGGCTGAAACTCATACTATCGAAAACATCTAAAAGTCTAGATGCCTCAAAAATGCTAAAATGGCGAATGATAACTCGAAGTACGTGGCTTACTTAAAAACTTAGAAGTAGATTAACATAATTCTTTTTAATATCTTTGTAGATTTAATTTTCTTCAAGCATTCTTCTAGTAACTTATCACTTGTTTTATTGATGTAATCCAATTATGTCTATACTTGTATACCATAAATTTTTATGGGGTAAAAGAAGTGGAATATGTTTTGTGCTTATTTTATTGGTAATTATTTTGATTGTGAGCTTAATATTGACGTTAATTATGAGTGAAACACTATTTAGGTCTTTAATTTTGCAAGGAAAGTTTACCTAGGTCATTGAGTTTGTTAAAATAGTTTATATGAGTTCAGAGTTATACGGAGGTTCACTTATGTCTCTGAGATTACCAAATGTTATTTATTTAGGTCCATGAATTTATACAAATAGTTTACTTAGGTCTTTAAGATTATCAAACTTTAGGAACCCAAGTGAATAAATGTTTGATAATCTCAAAAACCTAAATAAACTTCCGTGCAAGTAAAGGACTTATGTAAACTATTCTTACAAACTTAGAGACGGACGCCACTATTGCCGCCACACATTTCTCAAATGCCTCCACACGCTGACTTTTTTTTTCCAATTTTACCCTTTTACCAGATTTTAATTTCTGGGCGAATCCGAAAATTAAAATTTGTTTGAAACTGGATATTAATATCCGGGCGCATACGGATTTGAGAATCCGATTTGAGAATCCAATTTAAAGATGATGTTATAAATTCGAGCCAACATCAAAGTATTAGGGTTTTTCACCATAATATCACACAGTCACTCACTAGCTTCGAAGATCAAAGTACTTGTTGGTGTTTTGCTAACTTTCTTACTACCTTCATATAAAATGTAAGTATTATGTTATTTTCATGTTACTTATATTGTTTAATTCGTGTTAAATCGTTGTACATATGGAGATGGGGATTTTTTACAGATTTTATCCCAACCGGATTTGAGAATCCGGATCTGACCATACATTATTTTTCGGTGGTCACCATATATTATTATCCGGATGGCCCAAATTTTAATTTTTGTTTTGGCTAAGAATTTAATTTTTTTATATTTTAATATGTCAACTTTAGTAATATGCCCAAATATTTTTTGTTGAAATAATTCTGTTTCTCCAGAGTTGGGACCATATGGATGAATTAATGGAATCAGTACCTAAAACAAAAGAAGAGGATTATTTGGATTACAGGGATTATTTTGAAACTAAGCAGGTGAGTTACAAATGAAGCCCAATGTGTGGAAATAAACTTTGGTGAATGTATGTTGTTGTTATTAATATTGTTTGTGCCATATTTTAGGTTTTTCCTACCAGAGAGGATTTGATACATTGGGCTCAAGAAGTTGGCAAGACAATTGGATTTGTTATTGTTACGTACAAGTCAGATAAAGGTGGTGTAGGTGGGAATAGGAGAGAGTTTGTGACTGTTGGGTGTGAAAGAAGTGGAAAGTATAAAGAATACAAGAAGCAACTTAAACGAGAAGTCACATGAACTAAGAAATGTGAATGTCCATTCAGACTTAGAGGAAGACCTCATGCTAATGAAGGATGGATACTTATTGTGATATGTGGTAAGCACAACCATGAAAGAGCAGTCACCCTCATAGGTCATCCATATCCTGGCCGCCTCAAAGCTGATGAGAAGACCGTAGTGACGGACATGACAAAGAACAACGTGAAGCCTGGCAACATATTGCTTGCACTAAAGGAGCATGATCCTGACAATGTGAGTACCATTCAAACTATATATAATGAACGATATTCATATCGCAAGTCGATTAGGGGGGCCTCGGACGGAGATGCAACAATTGATGCTAATGCTAGAGTCTCACAAGTATGTCCATTTCCATAGAAAGGATGTGTCTGATAACATTGTCCAAGACATCTTTTGGGCTCATGAAGTTTCGGTAAAGTTATTTCATACATTTCCGACTGTTGTGATACTTGATGCAACATACAAAACCAATAGGTATAAGTTGCCTTTACTTGAAATGGTTGGGGTTACCTCAACAAATATAACATACTCAATTGCATTTGCTTACATTGAGTCTGAGCGTAGTGATAATTATGTATGGGCTTTAAGTTGCTTAAAACACTTGATTGTGAGTGAAAATGGCCAACCGAAAGTTTTTGTCAGCGATAGAGACCTTGTACTTATGAATGCACTAAATGAAGTTTTTCCTCAATCAAAGCACCTATTATGTCAATTCCACATAGACAAAAATGTGCAGGCAAAGTGTAAGGTGCTAGTCCACAAGAAGGATTGTTGGGATATGATTTTTAATGTATGAAAATTTGTTGTGGAATCCCCAACGGAAGAAGATTATAACAAACATGTGTCATATTTCGAGCTCGTTTGTGAAGAGTTTAAACCATTTTTTGAGTACTGTATGAAGACTTGGTTGACTCCTCACAAGGAATGTTTTGTTGATGCATGGGTTGATAAAGTTATGCACCTTGAAAATACAACAACTAATAGGTATGGAGACTTCATTAATTCCGCACAGTTCATGTTTTAATTGGAATCATGTTTTTATATCTTCATTTGTTAATTCGTGTTTCTCATTACAGGGTTGAAGGTGCTCATGCAAAGTTGAAGAAGTTGTTGAAACATAGTCAAGGCGACCACTTGTTCTAGTGTCAAAACTAGGAAGTGCAACATTTTTTCCACTGCTTGGGATTCCTACATCACAAGACTTGATGGACATAGCTTTCGTCCAAAAGTGTCACTTCGTCAAAGTAAGTACTAAAATTGTCAAATTAGAATAACATATAACATATTCTGATATATGTTTCTTATAATTGTAGGTCAAGCTAAAGTCTGATTGCCCGTTGCCACCTATTGCACCTCAATGGCAAAGATATTCTGATCCAACATCACATGGATGGATGGAACACTACAGATGTCGGCTTGAAGCATATCCTCAAAAGAAGTCGGACAAACGCACTGTTCACACTTCATTTGTATCACTTGAGGATGATTGATTGTTGTATCAAAATACTTGTTTAAATCAATGTTAGCCAATTATTGTATTTTGATGTCTTTTAATTTAAGATATTCAAATCATGGTAGTTGTTGGTGCCATAAGTAGTAACTAATCAAACAAAAGTAACATAAGTATGACCTAATAGGTCTCTATCAAAATAAATACAGACATAAGTAGTAACTAATACATCTCAATGCAAATAAATACAAACATAAGTAGTAACTAATACATCTTAATACAAATAAATACAAACATAAGTAGTAACTAATACATCTCCATGAAAAGTAATACACAAATAAATATAAAAAATAAGCATGTCTAACTAGATCGACCCTCACCCCCGTCCATCCTCCTCCGCCGCCTCCTCCTGTATCCGTCGCCTGGACGAGTCGTAGCCAATGTCCGTATCCTCTGAAGGCGCTCGTCAACGACATCACCTAAGTTGAGCATCAGTAGCTCATGGGCAATATCGTTGACCTCATCTAGTATCTCAATGTATGTCTCCTCAGCCACATTGGGCTGACCATGCTCATCGGGCTCAGAATCCATATGCTCCATCTGCTCGTGCTGGCGCCGTAGTATATGCTCCTCGTATGCAGCAGCTGTCATATATGGATGCGAAACCCGTATAAACTAAGATTTGTAGCCATCCATACACTCACCAGACATGTCACCCACCGGAGTAAGATCTACATCATCCAAGACATGGTCCTCCCAGTGCGCCCACATGTCGTCTACGTCCTCTACAGTCACAAATATAGGTGGAGAGAGGGAGCAATATACTGCACGTACCCAAACTGTCGCAGGACCCTCTTAGGAAGATAACGCACAGGTGTCGAGAAACAACGGATGAATCCGTTGTACAATGCACGCTCCTCGTATGGATGATGCTCTCGGTGGTCATCAAAAGGAGTCCAACGAACATGGCCGACCGTCAGTCCATCTAGGCTAGTGCGGTAAGGGCCTAAGATACCAGATGACCGCGGATCCCATTTATCCTTATGTGGGGTCGTAGGGTCATAGTCAGCCTCCTGACCCTACATCTGCGGGAAATACTCATATGTCCATGCCTATAAAACGAAATCAAGTTAATTACATAATTTAACGAGAAATATAACTAAATAATGTTAATTACGAACAAGATTTTTTTTACCTGCAACACCCCTAAACTCCCAGAAATCTGTCGACATTTGTGCAACCTAGCCTTTGACAGCTGGTCATACAGATGAGCCAACAGAATCGCTCCCCAAGCAAACCTCGAGACCCTCTGGAGATCAACAAGATATGTCAAGTATGCGATCGGTACAGCTGTCCAGCTCTTGTCTGGGAGGACCATCCAACCTATCACCAGCAATAAATATGCCCTCCCAGCAATGACTCTGCTCTCCTGATCATCCATCACTCGTCGAGCATCGCATATCTTCTTCAGCTTGTCAAAAGATATGCTCGGACCCTTCTGCTGACCACCTCGTCATGAGCCTCCGCTGGTGACATCCCTAAGTACTGAACTAATACCGAAGGTGCCTGGACACTCGTAAGCCGTGGCGGTGTCATGAACACCCCATCAATCTTCAGATGTGTCAGAGCTGCCACATCGTTCAGAGTGATGGTCATCTCCCCCACTGGGAGGTGGAAGGAGGATGTCTCATGGTGCCACCTCTCCGAAAATGCAGCAATAAGTCCCTTGTCAATAATAGAATAAGTGCAAAACATAAGAGACGATAAACCTGGGTTCCTCAAAACTGTACGAATGTAGTCGTCTGGAGGAAGGTAGGCTATCCACTTGCTCCCATGACTGACAGCCTTCATCTCCGGCTTCTTCCCCTGAAAATATTGTTAATTTTAAAACTCAATCATAAAAATTTATTCTTATTCCATTTAATACTAATTAAATTAAAGAACTTACCTTATTGTTCCAAACATATGCAGCCTCATGCTGGTCATAGGATATCAGCAGAGATAACTCATCCGAACCTCCAGAATATGCAGTCGGAGGTGGAGCTCCACCCTGAGTCTGTTGTCCCACATCGTCGTGCTGAACATCAGCAGTGTCTACCTCGTCTACAATGTCATCATGAATGGGCTGCACAACTGGCTCACCAACACCGCGGCCACGAGCACGACCTTGACGATGATGTTCAGCTGCATCCTGACCACGTCTAGCACGTGCAGAAGCGGTAGTGTGGTCTGGGTTCACCATCTCTAATCTGCAAAAGTTTAACACAAAACACATTTTTATAATACCAAACTTAAATACTATAAACATAGACAAATAATATTTCACTAAATTATAGACAAGACTTTTTTTCTAATTCATAATTTAATATATTAGAATTTTTTTAATCAATATAAATTATTTTTTTAACATACAAAAATTTTAAGTTTTTCAAAAAATTATTTTTCAGGTAATAAGTCTCATCCGGATTTTAATATCCGGGCGCGCCCATACTTTGAAATCAGGTGGCAACCGGATAATAATATCCGGATGTAAACAAATTTTCAAATCCGGTTGAAACCGGAAAATCCTTTCCGGATGAGATTCAAAAATTGTTCGCGTAAACCACCCAAAATTGCACTAAATAACTCAAAAAACACACAAATCAAATGAAATAACTAGTAAAACTCACATTTTTACGCTTTCAAATGCTTCAAATGCGGCTTCAAAGGGTAAAATTAACTGGTTAGGTAAGGATGAGAAGAATTGAGAAATGGTTTGGAAATAATTTTGAAATTGGAAATGCTTAACGAAAATGATTTTCCGAATTTATATGTGTGGTGCCTCAGACACCTCAACCGGAAATAAATTTCCGGATTCGCCCGGATATGAATTTCCGGATGCTATCGGATAAAAATGTCCGGACTCGCCCGGATAATAAAATCCGGTCAAACGATAAAATTGAAAGAAAAAAAATAGTGCGTGTGGTGGCATTTGAAAAAGGTGTGGTGGCAATAGTGCCCACCTTTAAAGACCTAATTAATCTTCGTATAACTCGAAAACCTTAGTAAACTATCATTGTAAATTCAAAAACTAAACGGTTAATTATTTCTTTTAATTACTATTACTTTGCAATCGATGCTTTGAATCAATAATGATGTTGTTAAACACCATCCACTTGTGATATGAAATTTTACTCGTTATGTAATTAACCAAAATTTTGAGTAAACTCCAACTCCAAGTGTTTCGTTTTCTTAAGATAAATAGATAGATAATGAGATGATAGATAGACGTAGGAGTATTACTTTTATAGACTGTTATTTTATGAATTTTAAAAAAACAGTTAAAACGTTGTATTTAGAGTTAGGAATGCATTTTTGAAAAAAAAAAATAGAAAAGAAAAGAAAGAATGCGTTTCCAAGAATCACAATTGACGTTTGATCCGAAAATAAGAAAATAGCACACGCCTAAATCTGAATGCGAAGATAGAATCAATTCACTGTTTCTGATGCCCAATAAAAAAAATTCCTTTCCCTCGTCCATCAATTTCTCAAGTTCCGTAACCGACCACTCCTACTAAAACAAGAGATTTAATATTCACAGTACTTAAACTTTATTGTAACTTTTATTTAAAATAAACTAGTTGTTTTTCTCCTTCCTTTTGACAATATCTTTTATACTCTATAAGGTTGGACATAATAACTAAAAAAATATTTATCATTTTTAGTATTATAAAATAAATTATATAACTTTTTAATATATATAATTTTTTATAATTAATTTTTTTATTCTTAAATATTAATATTAATTTCTTTTTTTATTCAAGATTAATTCTTTTCTTTGAGAGTTAAATTTTTTTGTTTACAAGAAAATCTAACAACACCAAAAATTGAATTATGTATTACCTATTCACACACATGTCATAGAAAAATTAAAATGAATAAAATGACAAATATAATTAAACCTAAATTGTCATTATTTTTATCTTATTTTTATTTTATTATTATTTATTATTATTTTATCAAAATTCAAATAAAAATATCAAAATGAGAGTGACAATATTATTCAAGCAATGACATGTATGTGAAGATATCTAAATTTAATTTTTAATTAATATAATATATATTATATTTTTATAAACCAGAAAAGAATCTACTACTCCCTTCGTTCCTATTTAACTGTCTGGAGGAAAAAAAATCTTGTTTCTATTTATCTGTCCACTTATATTTTCAATGTAATATTAATTGTACTTTTACCAATTTTAACCTTACGTTTAATTGGAGGTTAATCAATGCCTCACTATCCAACCAAACAATAAGAGATAAAGAGTATTATGGGAAGTTCAAAATTTATTTTGAGAAAAACTATAATAACTATTATATTTTTTACTATGTGTGATTTTCTTTTTCCGGATAGTTAAATAGGAATATAGGGAGGATTATTTTAAAATAGGGTCTTGATATCTTAGGGCACTAGATAAAATTACTAGAAATAAAAAAATAATCATGAGAGCATATTGTTCTGTTTCTCGAGAATATAAAAATTTACACATTTCAATATATTTTTACTACATTAATAGTGTCCTCAAGACACTAAATATCATTTGCTTTTAAAATAATATTAATAATTTTCCATACACCCACACGTGTACTGATGTACTAAATTAAATTTCTGATATCCATTGACCTTTAAATCTCTCGAGCTTTAAATTTGTACATGACCTAAAGCAATAATGTTAATAGTACTAATTAATACTATTAATGACAATAGTAATGAGTAATTAAATTTATTCACTGCATTTTTTCTGGCTTTTATTATGTCTCTCTCTTCCAAAATTAGGCGTAATCCCAACGCAGTAAAATTTGTCAAACATTTTTCCTTCTTCCTTGGTTTGAATCGAACGAGTTTTCAATTCCATCATCGTTTTTTCTTCTTCGTTTTAATTCTAAACACTCTCACACGTTCTTCGTTTTCAGTTTGCGAGCTACACCTACATGCATCTCTCACTCTCACCTCCAAACGCGCTTTTCGTTGTTAATCTCACCTACTTCTTCGCCACTGTCCAATCGCCGAGGAACCTTATAGCGATCGCCTGTTTGGCCTCCGTCGCCGCCCTCCTGCGGCGGTGACACCGTCCGGATCTAAGGTTTCGTCATTTCCCCGCTTAAATGCGCGTCACCATCGATCTAGGGTTTTCGAGCCTGCTCCTCGTCGCGGTGGTTTGCATCGTCGTGCCGGCGATCGGCTTCGTAGTCCGCCGGAAGTGGAGGCGTGCGGCGGCGAGGGCGGAGGAGATTAGGAGGCTTCTGGTTCTCGCCGAGGAGGAGTCTTATAGGGCCGAGAGCGAAGCTTCGTACCAGTACGGCACCGTTTCGGTCTCTAAGAACAGTCTCTGCGCAGTGTGCTTCTGCCCAACCACCACGCGATGCGCACGGTGCAAAGCGGTTCACTACTGGTACGTTTTCAGCTTGATTTCTTTTACAATTCGACCGTTTCGGATTTTCTTTTGGGCGCCATTTTTGCTAAATTGTGCTAAACGTGACGATTTTTCTCTTTCTGTGGCGTGAACTGAACACTCTTCGCTCCTGTTTTTATAAATACCTTCGTGATTACTCTGTGCTGCATAGGTATTATTTGGGGATTTTAATTTTGATGCCTTAGTTCCTAAGCTTGTAAACTCAAAGAATAAAACATACAAAAGCCGCCTTTGTTTCCACCCACGTGGTTCGCCTCCTTCAGTCCTTCCTTGAATATGATCAGTATTCACGCGGTCAGATGGTTTTTCCTATCTACAAATTGCTGGGTATTCCCAGTGGAAATACAAAGCACATCGTATCGGTTGATATGTGCATAAACTACAGTTAAGACCCTTTATGATTTTGTGTTTCATATAAAATTCTTTTGGAAAACAAAAGCTTCTTTATAAATTTTCTGCGCTAGCTTGGAGAAGGTAAAATAATATCTGGATTTTTACATTCATGATTACTTTTTTCTAGAGACCCACTTTTAGTGCTTGAATTTCATAGTTTTGCACAATTTGTTGAAGGATTGAACTTGACATTGACACTCTGAATTTTATCACTGGGTTGCCAATTTTTTGCTTTTACTCCACTTTTTTTATCTTCTTATTTTCAGGAAAATATGTCCATATTGCTCACCTTTGCTTTAATATATTTCAGTTCTGGTAAGTGCCAAATTGTTCATTGGCGTCAAGGTCACAAAGAAGAATGCCATCCTCCTAGCTTAACTAGTCCGGATAATAATCTGGTAAGTCATGTTGGCAAGAAGGCAGCAGTGCCATATTACCTTGGAATCCATGATGAGAAGTCTCACACTGAGAGCACAGTGTGTGCAACATCTTCTGAGAAACCCGCAGTGTCTGATATGAGCTGTTCTCCTGAAATTTCATGTGCAAAGGATGATTGTGTAAGAGTTGAGTCTCCTGCAGAGGGAAACATCACTGGCTCTAATTCTGAATTATCTAGTAACTCATTTTCTGGATTCTCAGCTTCAACTAGTGCTGGTGAATCATCCGACGATTCTTCTGTTTGTGAGAGTACCTCCTCAAGTGAGCATGAGAAATGTGAGGGACATATTTTTGCTCAGCCCGCCCATGGCATTTCTGATACCATTTCAAATGGTAATAGTATCGCTGCAACCATCCCATTGTCTCCTAAGTTTTCCAGTTTGATTGATTCGGTTGATGGTTATTCTACAATACATAAATTAAATCAAGTTGGACCTGTTTTTGGCAAAGAAGAGAATAAGCTTAGGGTGACAATTGAGCCTTCTACAGTGTCTTCTGAATTCTGGAATAAAACTCTTGATTCGAAGGGTTTAAAAGGTGACTCTAACAGTCACCCTCTTCCATCCCACTCCAATGATTCTTTTCCAAAGTCTATTGGGAACAATATGCCATCTGCAGAATCTACATCTGCCGAGAATGAAATTGTTGATTCTTCAGGTTGTGCAGATGTTATGAGCAGCTTTAACTTGCGACCAGTTGGCTCCAAGGTATCAAATCATGTTGTTCTCAACCCAGGTAGCACCTTGAAGTCAGCTGAAAGTACATGTCTTCCACATGCATTTGCTGATACCAAGTCATTTTCTCGAACTGAAGGGCATTCACATTATAGCTCAAAATGCGGGAACAATGGTTTCCAATCTGCCTCTGCTACTTCGTCTCAGGTTATCGGCTGTTCTCTAAATTCTAAGAATGGGCTGAAAACATCTGTTCTGAAAGCTGTTGATCAGTTTAGAGGATCAAATTTGTCCAAACACGTTCCACTAGCGGTTGGGAGTGATATTGTTGGAAAATACAGTGATAAGGTTATTCTTGATCAAATATTTATATTATTTTGTGCCTTACAGAACTGTCATCTTACATGGTTACTAATAATTGCTGCAGGGTCTTTTTCCATATGATTTCTTTGTCAAGCTTTATAACTGGAATAGAGTGGATTTGCGACCGTTTGGTCTTATAAATTGTGGAAACAGGTAGGATGAAGTGTTTTGTTTGAGAAATAGATAATCGCTGCATTATGTGTAGGGGTCAATGATATGTTTATGATGTAATTTAATAGTTTAACTGTGTGCTGTTTTCATCTTTCCTTGCCATAAGGATTACACATTTCTTGCCATATTGTTGTTAGATGATGTGAATGGTTAGGTTGTTGAGTTTGGTTATAGAATCAAATCAATATTACTTTTTCCATGTGTAGGATTTATTTGTATATTTAATTTTTACAACGATTTTGCAGCTGTTATGCTAATGCTATACTCCAGTGCTTGGCATTTACACCACCCTTGACTGCTTATTTGCTTCAAGGACTTCATTCTAAATCATGTATGTATGCAATCACAGTCTTATCTTGAAAACATTTCATGCCAGCTTCCTTAAATAGCATTTGTGTAACTGTTCCCTGGGTTTAATATCACATGTCAATTATAGGTGCAAATAAAAAATGGTGTTTCACCTGTGAGTTTGAAAGTTTGATTTTGAAGTCAAAAGACACAAAATCTCCCCTCTCACCTATGGGCATACTCTCTCAACTACAGAATATTGGGAGTCAACTTGGTAATGGAAGAGAAGAAGATGCACATGAATTTCTGAGGTGTTGTTTACATCTTTGAATGCATGCAAATTTACATTTCATAATTGTAGTTTGGTTTTTAACCCCAAGCTAATGAGACCTGTACATTTGACAGACTTGCTGTTGAGACAATACAAGCCGTTTGCCTTATGGAATCCGGGGTTAATGAATCAGACTCATTAAAAGAGGAAACTAATTTAATGGGTCTAACATTTGGAGGCTACCTTCAATCAAAAGTAACTTTTTTGTCTTTTCCTATTTTTAAAAATAATTTGCAAATATCAGTTATGGTTTTTGGAAATTCCCCAATTATAGCTGCAATGAAGAGTGGGATCATTTCCATATAGATAATCCTGTTATTCCATTCACCTCGCATCCACTGATGCATTTATGATGGACAATGAACTTAAACTAATAATATGTTGGCAGATAAAATGCATCAAATGTGGAGGGAAATCTGAGCGTCAAGAAAGAATGATGGATCTGACTGTTGAGATAGAAGGGGAGATAGCAACCCTGGAAGAGGCGCTACGACGGTTTACAAGCACTGAGACTCTTGATGGAGAAAACAAATACCGCTGTGACAGGTTGGTTAAATTTGGATGAGCATCTTGAAAACTGTCAATAGTGTCTTGTCTTTCTCTTGATTTCCGTGTTGTTATATTTACTAATAATGTTGTAGGGATAAGTTTTGCTGACATTTTTGAAGTTGGGTACGATATTTCTCTGTTTTAGCTTTTTTTTTCCCAATAAAGAGCCTGTTTGTTTAAATTTTTTTGGGAAAAGAACTCTTTTTTAAAATAACTACTGTTCTTTATATTTAATTGTTTGGTTATGTTTCACAAAAAAATTATTGGAATTTGAAAATAATCTGATTTTAACTTTTTTGATAAGCTGTCAAGACTCAAGAGTAGTTTTTAGAACAATCTATTATGATAGAGGAGAGGGCAAGACAGACTCTCAAAATAAAGCACTTCATCTAATTGTAAACACTAACCAAACACATAATAACACTTGCTTTATATGAAAAACCTCTAAAAATAAGGCATTTTTTCTGTCTGATCTTAAAAAGGCTTATTTTATAAGCTTAAACAAACGTATCCTAAAGTAGGCCATCAAATTGGATATTTAGTCTGGTCGTTGCCTGTCTAGGATATAAAAAAATTAGCAGGTCTGGAGTGAGGGTATGGGTAAAGGGTGTCCTGTAAACACTCGTATGGGGATGATGGAGCTGATTCGTAGTTTTTTGCCAATGATTTGCCAGTCAACCTGTCAAATCAAAGTAGGTACATAGTGTTGGTTTATTGTAGCCAATCATGGATTGACACAATTTTTACTAAAGATCAGTATTTTATTGCCCAAAAAAATATTGCATTGTTTGTTTATTATTTTAAACTTCTTGATGTGTGAAGTGTTTTCATCATTGGCATATTATTTGTAGTACTATTGTACTAACAATGTGTATTTCCGTTCTGTTTTGATCTACTGTTTTCATGTCAAGCAGGTGTAAATCTTATGAGAAGGCGAAGAAGAAAATGACAATCTCTGAGGCACCTAACGTTCTTACAATTGCATTAAAGAGATTTCAGGTATTTCTATTGAATTCAGTGACAATATTGACCACCTATATTATATGAAGATTTAATATTTTTTACACCTGTGTTGCAGTCTGGCAAATTTGGAAAGCTCAATAAGCCTATTCGGTTTCCTGAAATACTTGACTTGGCACCTTTCATGAGCGGGACTAGTGATTTGCCTATATACAGGCTTTATGCGGTTGTTGTTCACTTGGATATCATGAATTCTGCATTTTCGGGTCACTATGTGTGCTATGTGAAGAATTTCCAAAGCAGGTGGTTCAAGGTTGATGACAGTGTGGTATGTCTCAGTTTCTATTTATTTGCATATCTTGACAGCAGACTTCTTTTGTTCTTAATGTACTTCTGTTGATTTATGTTTTCCTTAACTGGTGGTCCTTCCAATTATCTCATAAAGCTAAAATGTTATTCTGTAGTTATAACAAAACCTGACTAAAAAGTTAAGTACATAAGCTTAGAGGATTCATATGATTTGTTTATTTTATGTGGATGATTTTAGGCTTAATTATCAGTAATTCAATTTAGTGTTGTAATCCAATTCACAACTAAACCCTTAATCATAGTTCAATAGAATTCTAAGCAATAACATTGTGCTAGGTAGACAAATGATAAAGGCCAGTGCAATCTAATGGCCTGGAACAGCTGCCTGTGAATGATAGCTCCCGTTATAGAAGTGAAACAGGGATGAACATTTAACAGATTAAGGATACAGAGAGAGAGGAGAAAGTTCAGAGCATAGTAGTCAGTCCCAGATAGCGGAGCGTAGCGGCTGACCCTCAAAACGCTATAGCGGTGTAGCGCATAGCGGGATGGCCGCTATTGCGAAATTTAAGTATACAAATTGTATAAAATCAAAATTATACTTATACTTAAATAATTCCTTAAAAATATTAAGGTGCCAAAAATTAAACACATATTCATTGTTCATATTCATATTTCATAATTAGTAGCATTTAGCAATCATAAGAAAAACAGAGAAGAAAGGAACAGGGAAGAAGAAACAGAGCATAAGCAGAAAACGCAAAAGGAGGAACAAAAAACAGAGCAGCACGCAGAAACAACGAAAACCAGAGAGGCGCGCAGAAAGAAGAAGAAAAACAGAGCAGACAAGGGAAACCAGAGAGCAAATGTTGAAAGAAAGAAGAAACAAAACCTCAGGCTCGCAAAACACAGTGGCGCTGAAGAAGGAAGGCTTTTTTTTAAAAGTAGGGTTTTTTAGGGTTTTTTTAATGTTTTTTAAAAAAGATTGGTAAAAGTCTAAAATACCCTTAATGAAGCCCTTTTTGGTAATTTTGCTGGACCTTTCTTCAACAAGAGAAACCCCAAATTCTCAGATCCTTCCTCGCGGCCCCGATTGCCATGATTTCAGCCGCGATTTCCGCCGCGACCTTAAACTGCTCCGCGACAGAGCCGCCGTCGCGGCCAAGGGGCGCGATGCCGCTATAGCAGCGCTATTGACTACTATGGTTCAGAGAAGGATTACAGAATCAGAGAAAATGTTATTCACACTAGTCAGAGAGAATAGGTTATGTAGTTTAGGTCACAGTACATAATCGTAACGGATTCCTTACTGAACTATAGCAGAACTATATACAAAGTCTATTGTATCACTTATCTTCTATGTACACTAATATCCCCTAGCAACTTCTCTTTGCAAAATTGTTACTTTAGAACTAAAATTGCTGAGGTCAACGTATCAACATGTTGAAGTCCCACCTTAACTTGAGATACGGTAAAAGTATGACCTTTAGGGGGCATTTGGTATTGGCTATTGGGAATGTTTTCTTATTCCCGGGAAACTCACTTAAAATCATAACTTACCCATGTTTGATAAAAGATTTATGTGACTTTCCCGAGAATGTTTTTTCATTCCCATCTTAAAAGGTAGGTATTACTATCACTTACCCGGGAAATACTTACCCGAGAAAATACTTACCCGATAAAGTAGCCAAAACTCCTTAAGGCTTGAGTGATTCCTACCACCCTTTAGAGATAGCTTTTGAGGTTGAGTTTGGCATTTAGCTCAAATTCACACCAATTCGGAAAATTAGTAGGCTTTTTTGGTGTTGAGTAGAGTGGTCCACTGTTTTTCTGGTTGAACCATCTGCTCTGTTTTTTTATCAATGGTTCAAACACTAAATTTTTATGGATGAACATGTCTTCAAATCAGTGCTTTCTTCTTGCCATTGATGATACATCATTTTATAAAAGTATAAATGAAATAAATGAATATCTGAAAGTTCAGACATATAGTTAGAGATTGAACTTTTTCATCATCAAATACGCATTGAAATTTGCATCAGCAATTACACCAAACAATGAAAGAAATTAATTAAGAAGTTAATGCCACCAATGGGTATATTCTATCTCCCGCAGAACAATTCTCTTGTGAGCACAATATTTATAGGCACAATCAATCAAAAGTTCTTAATAATACTAAAATAATTTCAGCACAGATTTGAAAGCAGACTTCATTATTGTTTTAATGTCTTTTGAGCTTTTGAATGGATGTGTCTACTAGGCACTATGCTCCTGCTTAAATTACTCCTTCATGAGAGCTTGAGTAGTCCATGCACTTGCCTTTAGAAAACATAATGAAATATGCAAAACCTTTTATGCTGTTATATAAAGAAAGTGTTTGGTTGAAAGGAGGGGAGTTAGATAATGAAAAAAGCCATGCCAAAGATGATTCAATGGTTCATTGATGATAATGAATTCAATAATCAACTATTGCCAGCACATGAATTCAGAGATCAAAGTAACCAAACAGAAACAATTTTGAACACGTTAAATGAAGAACCCCAGCAACAAATTTCTCAGTTGTTCATGGGAAGAGTTGGGAAATAAGAAAATTTAGAGATTGGTGATTTCCTCATGCCTCTGTTGGTAATAGAGTAGCAATGAAAATGAAAAGTTCACGAACAAAGTTCTGGAAGTGAAAATAGAGGACACTCAAACAAAATTCCTAATTTTTGTGCTTTGTAGCAACAACTTGAGGAAGGCAAAACACAAAGAAACAGGGAAAAAAGGGATGGAATTGTGAAGCTTTCCGTGATGACAAAGCGAGAAGGCGTAGACCGGTTTTGAAATAAAAAGTAGGTGTTTTGAGGAAACCTGTGATTCGAGGACACACACGGGAAGCCCGTGTATAAGCTGTACTCATAAGCTTTTCTGAATAGGTTATTGAAATAAAGCTAAAAATTAGCTTATGGGAGGGTTATAAGCTATTCATTTAAGTTTTACATAAACACCTTTTTAAGAGCTTATTTCATTAACATAAGCTGAGATAAGCTCTCCCAACTCATAAATTCCATCATATAAGTAGCGCAAAAGACACCTTTTAGGTGTTGGTCATTCACAGCATTTCTTGAGTTTAGTCATTATAGTGATATAGTGAAGGATACCAATGTTGAATTTGTAGTGTGTTTGTGGTTATTTTTTATTTTTTATATAAAGCTGTGATTATCAATGACAATGCTGTGTCTTATCTATTGATGTTCCCTTTCCTAGAACTCATTTTACCATCTCTCATATTTGTCTTGCAGGTGACAGCTGTTGAATTGGAAAGAGTCTTGGCTGAAGGAGCATACATGCTTTTCTATGCAAGGTAGCCCATCTAGTTTTCCAACTATTTTTGTTTTTTGGATAATATCTTAATTCTCTTTTCTGTCAAGGTTGCTTTTCATAATAGTCTTGTCGGCTTCTCTGACTAGCTTAACTAATTTGTAGGTGCTCACCTAGGGCCCCGAGATCAATCAGAAACAGTTTAGTATCTTCAGATTCAAAAAGCAAAGTCAATGGAAAAAGCGTTAAAAGGAAGTCGAAGTATGTATATACAGACTCTATTGCCGCTGAATGCTTGACTAGTTCGATTTCGCCAGATGGTTCATCCTCCCTGGAGACTATGTATTCAAAGTTTCACCACCTTAGAAGGATTTTGGAGGAAGACTCATCAAGTGATAATTCATCCCTCATCAGCAGCACTTCTGATGAAGGCTCTTGCAGTACTGATAGCACCTATGATTCTACCAGTACTGATGACTTCGCTGATTATATTTTTGGTGATTCGGGACGTGGCGTGCCGAGAAATCCTGATTCTGGCACCTCAGCATTGTCATCTTCTCCCTTGAACTCTGATATGGACCCATATGATTCAGGGCTCCCACACGCAAATGGGTTGCGATCACGACCCATGGGTTCAAGGGTGGAGCTTGACGGTTTTTTGTACAGGGGCCGACCATTGGAAAGCGGCGTGGGAGGTATTTCTTATTCGCATCGTTACACAACTTTAGAGCATAGGAAGTTAGATACTAGTAGGAGTAGCAGTAGTAGTCTTAGGGAGAGTGAATCTTTACAGAGAGTAGGATCCAACCATTTTAATGATAAAAATTCTGGTGTATCATGTAGAAAGTCTAGGGAGAGAACGGATTGAAAATTTTATTGAGTCCCTCAGCAGTAAATAATAACTAGGGATTCTTCACGTAATGTATTCTTGTAAATGGCGTTCTTTTTCACCTAGGAAATTAGTTGTCATTCGTTTTTCAACGATTTAACCGGATGTAGATATAGATTGCTGTAATATTTTTCTGATAAATAGTTAAAGTTTTTGTTCCCTTTTAATCTAAACATTTGAACTGTAGTTACAGTACTCGCTCTTGATTGAACACGTTAAAAACATGCAAGAGAAATGAATTACAAAGTCTGTTGTTCTTCCTTCCTTCCCTGTGGCAACTTCTTTCTTTTTATTATTCTTTATCTGTTTGTTTAAGCAGGTTTTAGTTTAGTGTGCATTGAGTATGTTATAACCAATGTATACCTATTGGTTCAATGAGTCATTAGTTGAATGTATATTTGAATATAGCCCGAGTATCTGTGTTCGATTCTCACTTTCCTATATAGAGATGTTTTTATATACAACAACAATTAAATGCTGGCTGGCTTAATTGCAAATTAGAGTGAATATAATAATCGAATTGAAATGTGATATGTGGTTTAGTTCATGGTTGAACTGCTCCGACCGCCTCTGGTTCGGTTCGAGTTTTACAACAAAGGTTGTCTGGTTCGATTCGAGTTTTACAACAAAGGTTGTCGTTGATGAATATCGTCAAAGCTATATATGCTAAGTAAGGGATAAAGAAAATCATTTGACAGAGCAATTTCTTGTTTAAATTTTTAGGATACACACCACAAGCTATTCTATGTAACTAGCAAGCTCTTTATCCCACTGAGATTTTGGTAAAACTTTTCAGGACTCTTGGTGGAATCTTTGATCTTTGATAGAGAGTAAAACAAGGTCTCACAAACAGTTTTACTTAGATGTGCATTAAGATCTGAAATTACTCTGACCAGTCTTTCAAAATCTCCTCTAAACCATAAAGTAATAGCAATAGCCAATAAGACAATCAAAGAATTAAAAAAAGAAATCAACGAATGTAGGAACAAAATCTCAAAATTCACAAGTTAATGACTTGACACCTTCAATTTAATTTGAATCAGGACATAGAAGTGTTAGGAAAATAAAAGTGAGCATATTGATAGAACTAAGGAGTTTTCTTTTGGGTAAATTGCAATAACCCTCTTTGAGGTTTGAGAAAATTGCACTTCACCTTAAATTTTATTAAAATTAGCACTCCACCCCATTTTGGCTAATTAATTAGCATTTTTGGCCCGTCATAATTTTTAATGTTAATGGAGGGTCTAGAACTTGCATATGTGACAAACTGGTATGATAGAAACGTTAGCAGTATAGAAATTAACTAACGTTTTTGTTTGCTGCATAAGCCTTAAAAATAGTTTGTAAAGTTAACAAATAGACATCTTTATAAATAGTTTGTAAAGTTAACAAATAGACATCTTTATAGATGTGACAGATGGAAATGACAGAAACGTTAGCTAGGTTAGCAATCAACCGTTAATGGTTAAAGAAATGGAGTAGAGTGCTTATTTTGGTGAAGTTTGGGGTGGAGTGCAATTTCTCCAACCCCATTGAGGTTATTGCAATTTACCATTTTGTTTTTCTTCAATTTTTTGTTCAATTGCAATCTTGCATTACATTCAGTTGGGCTTTCTTTTTTTTTTTTGTTAAAAAAAGTACAGAATACTTAACCACGAGAGGAGTTTTCTTCTTCACGATTTTCATTTTGAAAAAAATACATTATTTGGTTCTTAATTTTATAGTTTGTTTACATTAGTTCTTGACATTTTTTATTGTGCAAATAAGTCTTGATATTGTGCTACATGAGTGAGTTTTCTTAGGGGAAAATTATATCATTTATGCTTCATCCTTTGAAATTGCGAGAGCAATATCTTCTACAATTTTATTATAAAAAAATAATACATCATTTAAACTTTTTCAAAAAAATTCAGGAACTAATTAACTTTTAGTAACGAACATAAAGATTCATATGAATCATTTAAAAAAATTTTAGGACCTATGAACTAAAATTAACCATGTTAATTATAAATTAATAATATAAACTAAAATGCAACACACAACAGAAAGTCGAGAACCTATTTACACAGCAAAAAAAATCAAGAATTAATATGATCAAATTCTATAAAGTTAATGACTGATAAATCATTTCACTGTTTTTTTATTTCCTGAATGTTATGCAAAGCATATCTTAATTTGAGCGTACCTCCGACTCCAAGTTCATTGATCAATTTGGGAATTGGTGATAATATCACATTTTTAGAATAGAACGAAGGTCAATTTCGTCCAACGAATCGTACGTTACTAATTTAGTTCTCGAAGTGTTTGTTATTTAGTCTTGGAAAATATTGAAAATGCTTTACTAAATTAATCTTCCCGTTATCCTTATCTCTCTGTAAGTGAAAGTTACGACATTTCGGTCAAAGTTGAAATTAAGTTATATGAGGTCATTGCAATTTTATCGATCGAGATACCGCTGAAATGCTCTGTTCGTATGTTAAACTCCAGAAATTTTATTATAAATGCATATCATACGTTCTACCTATGACACATAATTTTCTATTAATTACACAAAATTTTAATACGTCATTGATTTGAGCGTTAAAGTCCATAGAAATACAACTTTTATCGCACCAAAACTCTGCTTTATAGCAAAAGAGAGTATCTTCCATTTAGATTTGACCCTTTCATAATCGTGGCCTAACCCTATTAGATTAGTACACATCAGAAATTAATTTAATTTTGGGAAATTTGAAAGTGTCACTAAATTAATTATTCATTATCTTTTTGTCAAACTTTGAGTTTAACTTGCTTCTGAAATCATAATAAAATAGCTTATCCAAAAAAAATCATAATGAAATAAGGACAATTAACATATTCAAGTTTTATTGGTATTAGAATTATATATTCCAAGTTTATCAACTAATCATTCTAAATGGACAATTAACATATTCAAGTTTTATTGCTGAATATATATTCCAAGTTTATCAACTAATCATTTCTTTCCTAGATAAAGTGAGGTTCCAGCACACATTTACACTTGTGGAAGTCATGTAATTTTAAGATGGGACAAAAACAAATTAGAGATCATGTGATTATTTTAGAAAAACAGAAAAATATGATTATTTTTAAAAAATATAGAATATTTTTTAAAAATTTACTCTTTTTAAAAATATTTTTTATCTTTTATTTTATTTTTAATAAAATGATAACATAATCTCAAAAAAATTGTTCCACTTTAAAATTATCCGCGTAAATTAATATCAATTTTTACACCGTTAATAGTTTTCAATCTATAACATTTTGACTAAAGGAAGGGACTTGTGGACCCCAATAATGACAACTTGCCCAAAAAAAAGGACAGGAAAGGAAACCATTCAGATTGATGATGCAAGTTGATTTTAATTTCAAACAACACTGCGCATCCAATCCATACAGCAGAGCCCGCCTAACAAATTGAAAGGCTTAAACCGAATTTTTTAGATGGAATAATTTTTTAATCTAATAAAAATTAAATTTTTAATTTTATTTAAAATTTATTTTTTGAATTTTTTGTGATGCAAAATTACTTATTAAATTATCATAATTGATTTTTTTTGTCATTTATTTTTTAATTGATAATAAAACTAATCAATTTAATGTTTGTTGAGATATTGTTGATCTTAGATAAGACTTTATTAATTTTGCATGATTATCATGTTAAAATTAAAGGAGGTAATAGTTCATTGGTGGAAATTATGAAAAGTGGCAATGTGGGGAATAGAACCAAGGGAGCATGAGGATACAGAGAATCAATCAAACCAACAAGCTAGACAAGCCATATGATTGTGCCTTGAGCGCTCCTTTAATTATTATCCCGATAAAAATAGCTTTTACTAAAAAAAATCCTATAATAAGTAAAAAAAAAAAATTGGGCCTAAAGCGAAGGTCTGAGCCGCTTTACTGTTGGGTCAGCCCTGCCATACAGACAGAACTTGAAATTTGTCTCTTTCCTTTTTGGGTTACAACTTATTTTATGAGTCCTATCGTATTCCTATTATTATCATATCTTTATTTTCTCTTCATTAAAGAGTAAAATAATCTTTTCTTTTAGAAAGTATTGCAACTCCTTTATGTTTATTATCATAAATTTGGAATCATAGCTCCACTCATTTTATTTTTTTTTATTTTACTTTTTTTTGCAAAAATTGATAATAATAATGATAAAATGACATCTTCAATTCTATCTGACAGAGAGAACACCAATAACATATTAGAACTCTTTAAAATAATTTAATGTTAATAAAAAGTCACATTAGTGTCTCACATGGCTCGATAACTTTACTAACAAGTGTTTCATGTGTTGGTTAAATTAATACTTTTATGCTATAATTTATTTTTTTGTTCTTTATCGTCTCAAATTTATTCTTTAAAGGTCTCAAATTTATCCTCCAACTTTTTTTTAAAACATTGTTACCTTTTTTTTATCATAACATCATTAACAGTGACATTTAAGGTTTTGTGGCAAAAACGGTTGAAAACCATCTTAGTGATAATTTTTATTTAAATTAACAATATTTTACTTTTCACTAGTAAACTTAGTATATCTATTATATATGCTTGATTGATGAGAGCATGAAGACTCAATGGACCAAGTTTGAATATGAGAGAACGAAGACTTAAAGGACCAATATGGTCACTAACAAGACTAGAGAGAGATACAAGGAAGTATATACCTAAGTCCATGTCGTTAGGTAAAAAACATGTAATCGGCACTGCAGATGAAAAAATATCATAATCTCTATAGGTTGGAATCGAGGTCTTCTAACGATAGACATAACTCCAAGGGCAACGAAAAACCTTGACCTTTTTTTTGGATAGGAGAAAGTGCATCCACATATAAACCTTAATATTATCACAACTCAAGACGACTATTAGGTTAAGTGTGTATCTTTAAAAGTCATAAGCTAGTACTTTTATAGATTAGGAATTATAACCCTAATGGACTATGACTATTAACCTACCCATCATAGTAAGTAGTCACTCTTACTAAGCTCTGCATTCACTAAACAACCCACTACGTCTAGTTACTTAATAGTAATTGCTGACGACTTAGGCCCATTTGTAACATAATTACTATTGGGCTCTATACTTTATGTAGGTGAAGAGACAAGTTGCCTTATCGCGACACATGCGCCCATGTGCCTCTGTGCACACATACCCAAACACTTGTTTATTATTTTGTAATCCTATTAATCTCCTACTTGGCTACTCAAACAAGTGGGAACAAAGTGAATTTCATACATCCAAACCAATAAATGTATCGATGTGTTTTCATTAGTCTTATTGCAATAATGACTATAGAGATGTTCATCACAACTTAGGTAACTAGTCTTGTATAATCACATGTCTCAACTCAATCAACAAATAGATCAAGTGTTGATTCACTGCATGAAAATTACAAGTAGTGAGATCCTTAACTTGTGTCAATTTCCAATTGAACCTCTTTATGAGATCATAACTTCAATAACAATTTAGGATAAGCATTAAATAACATAATCTTATTTTCAATTAACATAAAATCAAACATTTTGACAATAATATCAAAATAAGTAATAAACTAAACAACACAAGTCCAACTTTTCTCAAGCATATAAACTAGTGATACCCTTACTGATTACATGACCATGAAAAGCTTTGAGTAAAAATGCTTTAATGAGAGGATCCGCCAACAATGTTTTTCTCTATATGTTCTTTCCCTCCCTAGCACGCTACTTGACAGCAATGAACCTCATGTCTATAAACTTTGGTCTTGAAGAACTTCCATGGCTGTTGAAGAACAAGATCGTAACTTCATTGTCATAGAAAATCTTCACGGGTCTTTCGACTCTGTCGATAATCTACAATCCCATAAGAAAATTCCACAGCTATACCTCTTGGTTAGACACCCCATGACAGGCAACAAATTATGCCTCCATAGTTGAAGTAGTGAAGAGTGACTGTGTAACAATCTTCAAACTAATCGCTACTTTAGCCAACATGAAGATACATCCTAACGTTGACTTTACATTGTCTTAGCATCCGTCTAAATACCCTATGATCTCAATCCTTTGACTTCCTATATATAAGCACGAGGTCCTTTGTCTTCTACAAATAACTAAAGATCTCTTGTATGCTACCCAATGATTCCTTCCAAGATCACTCTAGTATCTACGCAACATTTCGACTATAAATGCAAGATCTGGACGGGTGCATATATGTAAATACATCAGACTTCCTGTAGTCGATGCATAAGAAATAGCCTCTTAGAACTTGTGGTCAAACTCTATTTGAGAGAATTGCTTGAGGCTAAACTTTTCTCACTTAGACATAGGGGTTTCATGTGGTCTACAATTCTGTTTGCCAAAGCTTTACAATATCTTTTCAATGTATGTTGTTTGAGATTACCTTAGGATTCTCAAATTGCATTATCATCAAGTAGACTCTGTTAGAGTACTCCTAATATTTATAAGCATAAATTTCCTTCTTAGTTCTCTTGTCCGTTGGTTTGGGAGGACAAAGTTTGATCAAAACAAAATCCTTCTACATACAGCAGAGCACAATCACCACCTTTCTTCTCTAGATTGACTAGTACAAGGAGGTCAACATTAGAATGTGCAACGTTGTGCTTCCATCTTTGAACAAAAACATAACTCACAAGTGGCTAATTGTCATAGCCAATGTTACCAGACTACCCGGTTATTAACTCAGTCCAGGTACTGGGTTAAGGTGTCACTAGGTCAACTCAGGATCACTGATTAAACTGATATATTTATTAAAAAATCAAACTTATGTATAAATAAAAGATTAAAAAAATTATAATAATATAAAATACTATTTATTATAACTTATATTATTAAGATACCAATATTCAATAGGAAACACCAAACTATGAATTTATTTTATTAAAATCTACTCCAAATTATTTTTGGAAATCAATGTACAGTAAATTTAGGAAAATAAATAAAAATACATATGATAATAATATTATTAAAATTATACTAGTACGAACTAATGAAGAAAATAATTTAGCATTATAATATATTACAAATAAAATTTAGTTTTGTTTTAAAATGATATTTAATGATTATATATATATATATATATAGTTAGGATCAAATGACACTACGTGTGTCCCAGTCATGTAGCTCAGTTGGTGAGCGCATAGAGACATGTGTGTGTGGGTACGGGGTTCAAATTCCGATTGTACTACTTTCTTATGAACCAAAAAACAAATGACACTATGTGTCAAACTTAGTAAAATGACATTTTCCATAACTTAATTGCTAAATGCAAGTTCAATCAACTTTTAATTTTCTTTTGGTTTAACAAAACACTTGCAATAGACCCTAAATAAGATAACGTCAACTTATTGTTACCATATTGGTTTGTATTATCATATAAGTTAATTTTACCAAACACCTTTATTTATTGATGAAGTATAAGATATAAACTTTTAAGTTATAAGTTTTTATCCAACAAAGCCCAAGTGAAAAAGGCACAACCCTCGCTAACCACGTTCTCCACTGCCATACACTTTTCCCAAATCAAGAAATTGAAGAAAGCTACTTCAATTCATTACTCACTCAGAGTTATCTTCTTCATCCATATCTGCATTTAGTGCATTGCTTGCAGCACAGATAGATATCCCCATTTCCTTATTCTTCAAACCAAACCAATTTAGTTTTTTTTTTTTTTAAATTTAATGTGCGTTTGATTTGCATTTTAATAAAATAAGAAGTAAAATAAAATATATCAATTGAGATAATTTTCTTTTATAAAAAGAGATAAATTATAATTTTTTTATTCTAATGCATCTGTTTGTATATAATGATGTTGCAAAATTTAAAATAAAAATTCATTAAAATTTTAAAATTCGATTGCACACAAACACTTTAATGAAAGCAAATAATTTTAGCTTTAATGAAAAGTAATTTTGACCAAATTCAAATCTTAAACGAACAAGCCATGGTAATATTCGTTTATTTATTTTGATCTTAAAACTCTTTATTTCGTTGAGAGCTCGTAGCTCAAGTGCATATGAAGCTTAAGGAGAGGGGTTCAATTCCCGATGGAGTAGATTTAGGAGTAAGAGTAGTGTGGGGGTGTGTGAATTTGACCGAAAACAAAAACTCTTTATTTCTCATATCTTCAACTAATAGTAGTATTTTCATCATAAAATTTTTTAAATGCAAAATCAATTACAAAATAAAAATCTCAGTTACGTAGCTTAGTTAATAAATGGTGAGCATATGAAGACATATGTACGTAAGTATGGGGTTCAATCCTCGATTACTGTGTTTTCCTATGAAAAAAAGCAAATAAAACTATTTGGATAGTTTAGATGTCGCCCTAAATTCAAAGAAATCTCACCGAGAGTCTGTTTAGTTTAGATTTTAATAAAATAAAAGGTAAAAAACACATAAATTAACTAAAGACACAAATATTAATAATTGAGATTATACACAAAAATCAAAACAATCTTGAAAAAGTAAAGGCTAAAATACACATATCATTTATGTTTCACAACTAAAGACACAAATATTAATAATTGAGATTATTATACACAAAAATCAAAACAATCTTGAAAAAGTAAAGGCTAAAATACACATTTGGTCTAAAGTCCTATTTTGGTCATTTATGTTTATTTTGTTCATTTATGTTTGTTTTTTGACCACGTTGGACTCTTGTTTGAAAATGTCACGTATGCAATTCGGTTAACTATACTAACGGATCTAAAAGAGAGTTTGCTCAAAAAAATAAACATAAGAGACTAAATTGAAAAAAAATAAACCTAAAAGACTAAACTAAGATAACAAACACATAAAGGACCAAATATGTATTTTAACCAAAAGTAAAATAATTTAGCTTTAATTGACTAAACCAAATGTTAAAAGGATTCATATTAGATCTAAATTTAAATAGATCGAAAGAATTATAATTTACATTATAATTTAACACAGTTTATAACAAAATTGATATGAAATACAAAAATTTAGAAGTAATTAACCAGTGATTCTCGCTGCAGTAATGTTCCTAAAATTTAACGATTGTTTCTATTTAAATAAACTAGCAGCAACATCACTGCTAATTAATTATTGCTAACAAATTATAAAAAAAACGTTACTACTAACTAAACAGTTTCAAGAAAACTAAACCAATGAAGGAAGTAAAATTAAACCACAATTAGAAAAATTTCGCAAAACTTAATTCATGATTTCAAATCAAAAAGGTATAGCCAATTGAGGCCAATTCGCTTCCAAAGGAGGGTGACCGCCGTACATAACCGAATCTGCCTGAATATTCCGGCTCACCGCTCCGCCACCGGACACCGGCGGCAACTGCAAATCGCCGCCGCCGGAGATCGAATTGTTCCGCCTCTCTTCTTCAGACGGCAGCCTGTGATACGACGGATTGTCGAACGATGTGGCGAAGATGAAAACCGGCCCGGCGGCGAGCAACCGGCCGGCGACAGTTCCTCCGACGACCTGCCCGTGAGGTCCGATTAGCGTGATGGAGATGAAGTTAGGGACCGATGGCGAGGTTCCCGGTTTCAGGAAAATGGCGGACATGGAGAGAATTTCGAACTGTTCGTAGCACCTGACGGTTTGGACGGGTAGACGGAGAGTGACGTTAGCGACGGTTCCGGAGGCTTTCAATACAAACAGGCCCGTGTTCATTCGGTTGCTGAACCGGACTATTGCCTGAACGACGTCGTTTCCACTTGGAACTTCTAGAACGTACGGGTTCGTTTGGGGCTCGGGCTCCCGCGTTATTATGAGAGGCAGTTTGGGCCTGTTCTTGGACCCACGTGGTCGGCCTCTAGGCCGACGTATCACTTCAATGGTGGTTCCATCAATGTCACGACCAAAAATTGGTTTCTGTGTCGTGACAGATGTGGAGCCACCATTGCTGCTTGGACTCGCCCCCGCCGCGTTTTCAGACGTTTGACATTCCTCAGGAAGGTGAAACGAATGTTGTTGTTGCTGCTGTGGCTGTGGTTGTGACTGTAGATCATTATTTGGGAACATGTTTGAAAGTTTTTGAATGATTTTGGTTATTGATCTAAGAGGAAGTTTGGAGAAGAGAAGAACCGAAGTAAAGAGACGAAGTTTACGGTTAAAAAAATATTAAATTGGTTTAATAAAGAATGGTTAAATTAATGGGTTTTATAAAGGGATAATTTTTGCTGCTTTATAAGAGGGTTTGAATATAATCATTGGATACAGAGAAAAAAAGATAGAGGTGAATGAGCTTGGAAACAAAGTAAAGACTAGTTTTTTAGTTGATAAAATTACAGTTTTGATTCGAGTACAACTTAATTATTGTACAATTTGTATAATATAATATTTTATTAATTTTGTTAAAAGTAAAAATAAAAAAAAAATTAATTAAAAGGGTTAGATAATATTAAAATATTTTAATTGTACAAGTTATAGGTTGTAGGCCAAGATTTATTGATAAAATTATGCTACAATCTAGAGAAAAATAACTGTTTAAATTTGGAGAGTAAGTTTGATAAGTTGTACTACCTCCAGACTTATGTATCAACAAAAATTATTTAATGCATATTAAGAAAATTAGTTAGTTGTATTTAAGTTTTTGATTTTAGATAAAAGATAAAGTTAAATTATGAAAATAATCTTCATGATAATTATTACAAAGTATAAGTTATAACAATAAATAAAGGATAATTTAAAAATAATAACATTAAATATAAGAAAAATAATTAAAATTTATTTATATGTTGGAAAAAAAATATGAGAAATTTTTTTACTTATATTTAACTTCAGAAGTAGTATATATCTAAAAACTTAGTTTTATTTTTTATCAATAGAATGAGAGAATATTTAAAAAATAATATATATATAAATTGGGATAAAGTCAAATTTCTTCAAATTAAATACGGAGAAGATAATAGGCTTAAAATTACGAGGTTTTGTAAAAAACAATAAAACTGAACCAAAATTTGGTGATTGGACTAGGGCGAGGAAGAGATGACAGAGAAGATATTGACCTTCCGTGTTCATGGGTATGGGTTGATTTGAAATCGCATTAATGAAAATGGTATAGGTTGGTTTAGTTTGAAATTCTAAAAGAAAAAAAAAATCGAATAATTTAAAATATTAGGGGTTAGTTTTAGTTGGATCGTTGTTTGATTAAAAAAAATTAATTACCTCATACATTTAATAGTATATTAATATTGTAATAATTAAACATTTAAAATATTAAAATTTAATAAAAATAAAATTTAAATTTGAATGTCATAAATTCGAAACATAATACTAATTTCATAAAACAATTTAAATTTCAAACTTATTTAACAATACAAATTTTAAAATATGATCATTATTAATAATTTTAATTTTTAATGTGTCCCTTTTTCGTCAACCTAAGATAAAATAATAGTTATGTAAGTTCGTAGTTAAATAAAAAAAATTTTAAACTCATATTATATGACTCTAAAGTCTATTTACATCTTATTACTTAGGACATTAAGTTAGTATATTTTAAAAAAATAAAATATTTTGATCAGATTATTAAGTTTAAATTGCTAGTTTTTAAGTATGTTTAATTTTTTTCGAATTTCACACTACTATAATTAATTTGAACATTTTTATGAGTTAATTTTGGTTAGATTATTTGGTAGACACTCTAGATTGGGATTTGGTTAAGAGGGAGAGGGAGATGGTTCCCTAGTCTTTAATGGCATTGATCATGGATGATGGAATTGATAATGACTGCTCTAATTTGATAGACTTGTTTTGGGTAAATGGGGGATGCCCTTTATCTTCCTTCCATACTCACATAGTCCCTTCCAATTCAATTACTAATATCAAGATCTTGAGGTCACTTAACTTATTTTGACCTCAACTTCTTCCCTCTTACTTCCTTCATATGTGCCATTAATTCTAAATTGTACTTTAGCTTTGAATAAAAAATAAATTGTATTTTAGGCAATTGTTAAACTTTGATCATTTCATTTAGGTTAAATAGTATTTAATTATTGATAGTTGAGTTTATTATCACCTTAGTTTAAGATTGAGCAACGATAATCTAAACTAATTCAACTTTTAAAAAAAGTCTAACCCAATGATAATTGAGCCTTGTTTGAACTAATCTGTTTAGACCTGATTTTTATTGATTTGATACTAGATTTGAATATCCTGACCTTGATAATCCAATGATATACCCAATTAATTAGAAAATATTAACTTCTTTATTTTTTTTGATACTCGTCTCTTTCTTTTTATGTAACCTAATTAATAAAATAGTGATTAAAAGTTTAAAACCCAATATGTGTTTTAGAATTTATATTGTGTTTGAAGTTAGACTTTATTAGACTCAGTATTTTGAATATTTAATTAATACAATATTAATATATGTTAAGTATTTTTATCGCTTTGATTTTTTTTAGCTCTAAATTCAAATCAACCCAACCTGAGAACACCACTACCTTAATCTTTATATTGAATAAATTATTAATTTTGACTCAACTTTTACATAAATTTATTTTAGTCTCTGACTCTTATGTTTGTCGTTGACTTTAGTTCATCAAATAATAATACTAACTCCTTAATGAGTTTTAGTTTAAGGTGACATTTTCAAAAATGATACAAATAAGTCCTTGAATTTTGTTTAAAAAATTTAATTTAATCCACATCATTAAAATTTTAAATAAAATACAGGGATCAAATTGAAATATTTAAACAAGCACATGGACTAATATGAATCCAATTAACAATATTATAATATTAGAAACCAAACGTTGTACCAACTTTATAATTTTTCAGCCTTAAAGAGATTAGTCTTTGACTGAGGTGCATGAAAAAAAATTCAAAAGGAAAGTATTGGATAAAAAATTTCTAATTGGAATTAATTACTCCCAATAAGTATGTTTATCCAAATTTTATTTTTTTATTTATAGAAAAATAAATTAATCCGAAATTGAATCCTAATACTCCATATTCTTATATACTTACCAACTCAACTACATGATTAGAAATATCAAAAATTTATTTTGATAAAGCCAAACATTTTTTAATTGGATAAATTCTCTGCAGACTTTAACTCTGACTAGATATGTATTTAATCCTTATAGGTTAGAGTGCTTTATCCTCTAATTTGAGTTAGTTTTTTTTTTTTACCCTTTAATTTTTTGTGTTTTAATTTGTTTCCTTAACTTTACACTATGCAACAAGTTTATAAATCTATTTATAATAACCATTGAAAAAGAAAACTCCATCATAACACTACAAACAGAGTTAACAAACAAAATAAATGTGTGGAGAGAAACTAAAGCATCAAATTGAAAAGAAAAAAGTTTAAAGGACCAAAATTAAAACGAAAACAATTAAAGGGACCAAAACTAAAACGAAAACAATTAAAGGAACACAATAAAAACAGTAAAAAAAAAATCATACTATTATTAAAAATAAATGAGTTGTTACACATATCCCAATGCCCCCCCACAATCCTAATATCACTCATATTTTTCGTCTCTTTATGCCACTAACTTTTTCCCTCTCACTCAGACTGTCAATTTTATCATGTTTAAAATCAATAAATAATAACTGGAAACTTATTTAAAGTGTACTTTTTCTGAGTACACTTCTTTTAAAGTAATTGGTTTTTTTAAAAGATTACATTAGTGGTGTATTTAATGTTCTCTATCTAAGTTAGGAGAATGCAGCTGGGATATTTTTTCCATGAACAGCAATATAGCATCCAACCTCCCGAATGCACAGGAAAAAGAAAGGGCCACAAGCAGGGACGGCTCAAGATTTAGAGACCTAAAGCAAATTATTTATTTAGAAGTCTTTTGAAATTATTAATAATAATTAATTAAAATTACTTTTAATTTTATTTATAATCTATTTTCAAACTTGTGAAATTACTGATTTATTTTTTCATGAGAATAAAATCACTTATTAAACTATTATAATTAATTTTATACTATATTTCATTTAAATGATAGCAAAATTATTTTACTTCATTTTTGTTGAGATATGGTTGACGCTAGATAAGATTACATTCATTTCAGTTGTGAACTTTTTAAAAAATAATAGAATTGTTAATATTATATCGATAACATCAAACTCTTAAAGTCAAATCATACTCTCAAACTATTTTGTTAGTAAATTCACGTAGACTTTGACAAACTCATTAAAGACTCAGACTCGTTAGTTTAGAATGAAGACAAGAGTTTAACTTTTGTATAATATATTATTCATTTTAATTCACTTTTATGCAAACCTAACCACTTCTTTTATTCATTTATTCGTTTATGCATATTGTTACAATCTGACTCATCTATTAAAATTTCTGTAAGTATTATTTGCATTTAAAATATTATTTTTATATTAGATAAATTTTTACTAGTTAGACACTCTACAGTTCACTTAGACTATTTGTAAATCTTTTATAAATCTTGATTTTTAATTACATTAATTTTAATATACTTTAATAATAAATAAATGTTTTGGGTCCTAAAATTCTTGCTTAAAATAAGAAGCTCCAGAAATAACTTTTGGTTTAAAACTGTTTTTGGGTGCAAAACAGAATTTTCAAGCCGTTTAGTCATGCAAAGACTAGGTAAAATACCTTCCTTCAAACCTTGTGTCTGAGGAGATGGGAGATGCCACTCGTTAATATGGGAGTATTGTGGTATTTTGAAAAAACAAAAGGATCAGGTAGAAGACTATAAAGGGGAGAGGATAGAGAAATGATACTTGTAAATAAGAAAAAAATTAGTGCATGGATTCATCCCAGGTTGTATGAGCAGCTTCTGTATGTGAAATGAATGATAGAAGAAACAACTAGGTTTACATTTGATTTTAAAATGCAATTTACAAATTATAAATAAAAAAATAAAGTATAAAGTAAATCTATCAAAGAAACGAAGGGGAGAAAATAAGGCTCAGATGGACAGAAAAAAGGAAGGACCGGAGGAGTGGCTTAAATGAATCAAATACGAGCAACATACGAATTTGCCTGCGTAACATATCTAACCCACCGGTATGGCTCATGCGTTCCAGATTTCTTTGCTATCTGCAAATATTTTACCTGCATTTACGAACGAAATAATAATAAGCACATGACACATTCAAATAAATCTATTTTTCTGGCAGAATACTTAAATGACCTTCGGTTGTACAATACTCACCACGTAGATGGCCAGTTTTTTTTTGCATGTCCGGTCTTAGCAAATGATTTTGGGCATCCATAAATTAGATTTCTTAATATAAAGAAATACATAGCATTTTCATATTTTAACAGAATCCTAAATTTGACTGGTCCTAGACATCGACATTATTAAGAAAGAGAGAAAAAAAAAAAAAAGGGGGTGAAGCTACCATCATAATGACATTTTTGTATTCCCATCTCATATTTAACTATCATCAGTAGAAAGTCTACTCCATGTTCAGGGAAAACTGACAAGACTACCAGCATGACAATTAGAAACCACATGACAGGATAGAGGACAAAAACACAACCATGAAATACATCAAATCAATCAAGTTATTTGATAGAGGAAAAGGTTCTAGTCACCTAGAAAAGAAAATCAACAGTGACATGATCACTTTACCTGTAGCCGTGATGCATTATACATTGGTATAGTAAATGTCATGCTAACTGGTCCAGATTCTTTCATTATATTACCTGTTAAGAAATAAATTTAAATTAAAAATGACATGTGAACAACCCGAATGAAGAAAAAGTAAACTACCATTTTGTGCACGCACTAACTATAAGGATGGATACCATGTGATTCCTGGGAGAAAGTTAGCTTTGCTCGTAGAGTATGCTCAGATCCCCCATTGATCTGTTTCATTGCATTTATCAGTGACAACTTTCTCCAGAAAAAATTGGTGACCAGATTCATATACTTCAAACTTTCTTTGAAGAAAGGTCAATGACACCGAAAGAAAAAAAGCTTAATAAACGACACAAAATATTACCTTCTTTAAACTCCATTCTAGCCTCTTATTTGCTTCCTTAAAATCAGTTGTTTGTCCAACAGCTCCAGGTTCCAGCTCAAAACTAACTCTGAGACAATTCCATATAACAACTTATATAAGCAACTCTAATACCAGCATCATCATTAATACCTTGTACGCATATTTACTTATGCAAGGAAATGCGATTTTCACATGTTCCTTTATGGGAATTAATCAAAACTATTCACATTTCACAAGCATTCACCTAAGCCTCCATGGCTCCATGATCAAGTGGCCAACAGTTAGATCCTTCCCACCTTGATTCTTCAAAGAGAAATTGAGTTTGAGCAAAAGGTAAAGTTAGTTGTGCACAGTGCACATTCATACTTAATGGGTATGTATGGATGGTATTATTCATCCGCTTTTACCTAATAGCTTAAACTTTTAGGATAGTTTGTTCTTGACACAATGGAAGTCCAAGGGTCACTGAACACATTATTGAGACTTGATAATTTTTGTTGATAAGCGTAAGACACCCACATGGATTCGAATTGAGAAACTATTACTCAAAACTTCACTATTCAGGCACTAGACCAATCTGTTGGGTGCTATTGCGACCTCATGTAATTATGTCTTGAACCAACAATACTAAAAGCTTAAAATGTTCCATGGAAAAGACATGAATATCTGGCATGAATAATTGTAGAAACTTAACTTTTATTTGGAAGAATGAAGGTAATAAGAATCAAAATCTATAACACATGATCAGAGGTTTTGATAGCGTGCAATGTAGTAAGAAAATTGAAATTTTCAAATGTATCAACCAGCTCCAGTCATTTATTTGATGATATGGAAAATACCTGGTGGTATACTTTGGTAGTGGCATCTGCACTTTGATAGTGTTTGCTGTTACACTTGAGGCAAACTCAGCATTTACTTTAAGAATTACTTCTGCCTGCGACAACAATTCCAAAATTGTTTATTGCAAGGAAAGATAAGTAACATTATTCCTCACCTACCATGCTATTGTTCAAGAAAACACAAACACGACTCAAATGATTTTAATAAAAAGATAAAGAAAAAAAAGGTAAAAATATCTATTTGTAACATTATTCCTCACCTACCATGCTATTGTTCAAGAAAACTCAACCACGACTCACATGATTTTTAATCAAAAGATTAAAAAACAAAAAAAGGTATAAAAAATATCTATTTAAAAGTAGGCATCACCTTGAGGGACCCTGCTTCTTCGATCAAAGCATTAATCCGAAATGGAGGCCTAAACTCCTGGGTCATACGGTAGTTCATGACAGGAAATTCACCATCTGGTGGTATCTGACATTGGCAGTGTGAAACAACCATTAAAACAAATAATCAAAAGGAATAAAGTCAATAAAGTATTTTTCTATTCTGAAAATTTTATGACTTTAAGACTACTTTTGTACTCACCAGGGATATAGTTTTGTCCATATCAAAACTATCAAGACGAACAGATTCATGGAAATTACAGTCATCTAGTATCACTGGTCCTGAGCCAGATGAACTCCTATGACCTGCTTTAGAAATATCTCAAAGTAAGTTATCAAAATTATTACAAATTCTGGAAGACTACAGGAAACAAACGTTTGTACTCAATCAGTGAGAGTCTATGGAACAGGTACAAAGCCAATAATAATGAACAATCGAAGAAATAAGAAACTAACATAATGTCCCCAAAATCAAGTCAAAGAAAGTTTCATTCAAAAGCATGGATGAACATAGAAAAATTATGATGATCACATCCAACGAATAGCCGTTAATCAAAATCCATAAGATCAAAATATGGTATCATCTGCCCAAAACCTACCGTTTGACATTCCCACAAGTCATATTTATACATTCTCTTTCTTCAAATAGAAGAATGAAATCTGAAGCACGAATGCTCAATTGTGACTGAGAATGTAGAAATGGAGATGAAAAGCAAGAATTTTTATAAAAAAAAAATACCGTAAAATGGTCCCTGGCCTCTTCCAATGGCAAGGTCTTCATTAAGAGCTAATCTAATCTCAGGATTGCCAGAAAGATAACTCTTCATTTGTATGGTGCCATCAATCTCAGATGTAAGTATATATCCCTGATCAAATCACATCACGAATACTAAGAATGATGAACACAACATATAACAAGTCAATCGATTGAAGAATGAAGATTCGACCAACGATAACCAATCCTTCTCAATCTAGAACTAAATTTAACTTCAAACACAAATCAACAATAACAAAGGCATTTTCAACCTAGGTCGAGTCGGCTAAATGGATTAACAATGTCATTTTGTCAAACACCAAATTTCTAAAAAAAGGCCTATAGATTTAGGTCTGTTTTACAGGCTTCTCTTACCCATTATTTGGTGAGAGAAAATGGAAGGAGGGAAGCTTCGTAGAGAGAATGAAAGGATTATGCATGCGTCTATTTCAGCTTATTTTAGAGAAATAATCTTTTTATTTATCTGACAAAGGCAGTATTTGGTATTGGTATAGCTTATGCTCAGCTTATGAAAATAAATTATAGGTCTTTATAAGCTGTTCAGCTTATTTTCATAAACTTTATGGAACAGCTTATCAGGATAAGCCATTTTTAGCTTATTCAAATAAGTTAAATAATTTTATCTATAAATAGACTCATTTTCAATAAGAGCTCATTGTATAAATGTTTAATTAAGCTGTGTTTCCAAACACGCCAAAAAAACATAACTGATCATAATATGTAATTATTTTTTATTTTATTTCATCTTTCCGAAGGAAACTCTGTTTTGGGACTTTTAACAAATTTGTTTCAAGTTCGACATACCGGATTCAGTTAGGAGGAAGCAGTGCACACAAGGATAAAAGCATTAGATGAGATTGAAGGAATCCGACTATTACTCGATATGAAGATGAAAAATTTGTTATTATTAGCATTGATGTGGAAGATGGTGATGAACAACACACTCCAGAGACCCTGAAGTCAAGGAATAAGATAAAGCAGAACCAAAAGATGATTTTGAGTGCTCCTGGGAAGAACCTCAATCTTGGGACAGATTGCTTAGGTAGATAAGTTTCCTGCTGTGCTGCAGATACTTGGGTTTCTATGCATGGATCTTTTGACAGTACACGAGTTCTATATCCGGTAAGGGTTGATAGCAGCATTCATCCAAAGGTTAGCTAGATGAAACATCAGCTGTGTGGATCGAATGGTAACCATCCTACAACTAATGAGCTCAGCTGAAGAGTATATGGAGAGACATACCGAGTGTGAAAGCATGACCCCAGAGATGTTAAGATTTAAGGAAGTAAAAAGTTTGACAAGAGATGTGGAAGAGGAGTTATGTGTCACAAGGTTCGTTGCCAGATCCCAAGTTTAGTCACCAATGACAAGCTATGGAGAAAACCACTCATTTAAACAGAAGCATACATAAGGGGTCTAAAGTCCCAGTGCAGTCCACAAACAAATCTTATTTCAGTAGCAAATTTCCTCTGTGAAGATGAGAAGGAAACTACTATAGAAAGATGGTAGAATTGAGCATTGTAGCCAACCATTTAGTCGCATGCACAGGTGTCCAGGAGAAAAAAGTATAATAATTGATTAAGGTCTTCGAAGAAGACAAATAAATGGATGATGACTGCGAGATTTTCCATACTCAGTTGGGAGGTAGCACCATGGGAAGGTGACCAGCAGGAGTCCTCATGCCAGAGGAATTCTCAATTTCCTCCTTGAGGACGTGGAATTTCAAGAGGGTGGTGTGGATTGGACCCAGAAACCAAGAATGAAAGAATGGATGCAAAGTAAATAGTTAAGGTTACAGAATCAGTTAGGTGGTCAGGAGTAGTCAATAACAAAATTGGAATCAGTTAGGTTTGTCCCAGTCATGTAGCTCAGTTGGTGAGCACATGGGGACATGCGTGTGTGGGTAACCGTGTTCGTTCTCGGTTAATGTACTTTCCTATGAAAAAAAAAGGTGGTGCTTGAAAAATATTTCATTCAGAATTGTCAAGAAAACAGAAGTGGCTCAGCAGTGAAAAGGACAAACCCTTTGTTGAAGGGGAAACCGTGGGAAGGAGAATCGTCTCCTTTGTTTCATTAGTGACATTGCAAATTCATAGTCCTATTCCTTCTAACTTGATCTTCTTTATTTTCTCAGTCCTTTCTCTTGGAATACTCAGACTGTCCTATGAGTTCATAACAACCATTCTCCATCTCTAATCAACTCTTCTTACTGGAGTTAGTATTCATTTTCTCCTCAGTTGGCAGATCCAACGTAAGTAAGGTTCTATCATAGTTTCCCCAAAAGGCACTACTTATACCTTGTCTCTAATATATCCAATCCTGATCTTATATATTCTTGTATGCACTTAGCTTATGCACTTGCTGAAACTTTACCACCTAATATTTGGTCCCATAAAGCATCACTAATCTAGTGTAATGCATCACCAAAACACCATTCAACATTGACTCGTTATGTTTCAAATGCGAGAATGCCCAAGAGTCAGAAGTGGAATCTAATATCAGATATCCAGACCCTCAATGTATCATAAGTATGAGTTGTCAATTAGCATCCTGAAAACCATAATCAAAGCTTCTATACATGATACACGGCAGATGAAGCAAAAATAGAACAATATTATTAAACTCGGTCATTTAAGATAAAATGTATGTACTCACACTAGAGCTAAACGTGATGCTGATTTTCTCAATTATATCGACAAATATTTCCTCCCTCTTTCTACCCCCAGGTTCTGTAGCAACAACAGATTTTGTGACGGCTATCCCTGGCATTCTTTTTGTCCCTTGCTGCATGAGATGAAAATTAAGAATGTATAATATCAAAAGTTCAAGTGATAACTACAATAAACCAAACATACAGATATAAAACACATCAAGCATCATACCGCGAAAATTGCAGCAGGTCCAAGAGGTGACAGGCGTGCAGCATCAATTACAAGTGGCTCATTGAAAACATAGGACTTCAGCAACTCAGTAGATGTTGTTTGCACATAACCAAAATCCTAAAAAAAAATGTTATCAGGTCCCTAAAAGTAAAATTTCTGATAATTGATTTTGACTATAAATCTCATGTCAATGCAAGAGTAAAACATAAATAACTTTGTAAATAGGCATTTGCAGTTCATTTTATAAAAGAAAACAAAATACAGCATCCATTATATATTCAGTGAGGTTTGTACTTTCTGCTGTACACTTCCAAAACGATTCAAAATACTTGTCAGATCTATCGGGTGCTACTGTTGCTCACTGTCTAAAATATTACTCCATGTTGATAACAAGGCTATGTTTAAATTAAAAGAAAAAGGGAGCCAGCATGGATAATTTAATTCGATGCATCAGTTGAGAAAATATAGGACTGAAATAAGGCTTTAAAGAAGTAAAAAGCCAGATGGAGTATGAGAGGAAGCTCACAATAACTTCATCAAGTAACTCGTACACAAGCACAAAGTTTTTTCGCAATGAGTCTTCATTGAGAATCCCAAGGTAATCTTTAATAACTCGAGCAATTCTTTGTAAAAGCTCCAAGACAAAAGAAGGTGACATATTAACCTTTGTAGTTGCCACAAACAATAATCCAACAACTTTCACATGAAAGTAATTTACACCATCCACATTCTGTCAATAAACAAGTAACATAAAACAAAAGAAATCAGCATAATCTAGTAGAAGACTTGCAAAAGACTCAATGTTAGTAGACAAGCAAAGCTTCAAGAAAAGCCATTTTATGAGATCTAAATACATAATTTTCAATTTCAGGAAACTTTACATTATGTTACTATGAAAACTATAAATACATGGCAATACCGCAGTAATAAGCATCAACAACAGCAAATGGATCTAGCATTACTGCATGTTGAATAAATTGAAGGTAGGAGATAGGAATAATTAGCATGACTGGCCATTAATCTACCAAAAACCAAAAGGGGATCTCTCTCTAACCCCTCCCTTTTCACATTTACAACATTCTAAACATTTCAACATTTTTAATTGTATAACGCAAATCAAAGGTGTGGGACGCTGGGTATTCTACGGTGGTTGATACCCCGATAAAAATAACTACATTATAAGTTACATGTAAAACTGCTCCAGGGGAAGAAGTTGCAATTATTTACTATGTTACATACTCTTTCAAGCCTAAAGCACATTAAATATGCCCTGCTTGATTCAGAAAGATAATACCTACAAAGACAGGTGGTGCCTCCTCCAGCCCCCCATCTTCCCAAAACTTTACTTTGCGGAAAAATATCTCTGTACTTCCCTTGGCCACTTCACCACGGTCTGCAATCAAGACAATTAACAAATGATTGGCATTCAATTTGACAGTAAAAGTTCCAAGCATCAGGAGTTAAACGTTTTAGTTCACATAAAACTCTGATATGGATATGTATTTCTAGTGATAACGATGTTCACTCCACTCCATCCACCCTTCTCAAAAACACTTGCAAATCAGAAACAGCCATATGTTTGCATTTTATCCAGAAGCATGACTTAATATCTTAAGGTTCAATTTACTTGACCCAGGAAAATTGAAATTGCCGAGAGCAATTGGTGAGACAAAGTAAAACCAAAATCTCCAACAAGATTTTTAACTACGGTAAAAGAAACTCCATTGCCAGCAGCAACAGTGAAAATGCTCCCAAATTTTCTGAATCATGGTACAAATACAAGGAGCATATAAAAAAAACATTTTCAGAGAGTGATATGGGAAAACGTTTAACACAGATCTCACCGATTGCAAACTGACAAACAGGTTTCAAATTCTAACGAATCAAGATGCATTCCAATTTGCTTAAGCTCGTGCATCAAATTTTAAAAGTGCATATATGATATATCTCATCAAATTAACAGCATTCAAATATTAAAAATGAAAATAGCAAAATTAGCACGCGATTAGCATGTAGCTCTTGTAAGATCTGGAAGCGTAAACTCGAATCATTGAACATTGATTTAGAAACAATCTCACTACAGATCAGCAAGCTAAACTAAAACACTCAAGCTGAGGGAAAATCCATCAAAACTTTGAATCAAACGAACAGCACCAGATCCAGAAACGAACTAAACAAAAAACGCAATGGAAACGAGTAGTTGAGAGAAAGAGAGAGAACTAACAGTCACGATAAACGATGTTATCGCCACGCTGTGACAGGACGAAGAACTGTGAGATCATGGCTTCGCTCGATGCAAGCACCTCCTGACCTGCAGCTTCTACCTCCGTTAATGGCTATTATTTTCTAAGCACTGGACAGTAAACAGTCTTCGCTGAAATTAACGGGTGCATATATATTTACAGTGATGCCATTTGTTACGAATCACTTTTCGTACATATATAACGAATGACGTGGAGTATTTTTTTAACAAAAACGTGAATCTCAATTTATATAATAAAATGATTCAATTTGTTTTAATAAAGAATATTAGTTAAAAAAACTGCACTCTCTCTCTCCTTCTTTCTTTATGGACGTTTGCTATTCTTTTTTTCATCTTCGCACTTTTGTAAATTGTTATCTCCAACATGTTTTCTAGCAACAGGTTTGTATACCTTAATTTCAAATGTCTAGTTTATAGCATTGCTAACTCTTATTATTTTTTTTCCCTTTTCACTTAGGGATGTCTTAAAATCACTCTCTTAGAGTTTAATTTTCTAAACTAATTGGATCTTTATTTGACTCTACAGTTCAATCAAAAAATGACTCATATTCATACTTATAATTCTAATGTCAGTCGAACAGTGAAAGAAAGGAGCAACGAACCAGGCTACCAGACCGTCATGGCTCCAGGGAAGACGCGAGCATAGAAATTACCGGCATCGGAGAAATCAGAGTCTCCAAAAGCGTGTTGAAGCAGGAATTGGGAAGTGGATCTTAGAATTAGAGGGAGAATCGAGAAATTAGCAAGATTTATTCATGTCTTCCAGAAAATTTTTCACTATTAAAAGAGGGAAAGAAAGAAAATAAAGGGGATAAGAGGGAGAATAAAGAAACCACGTTGGGGAAAATGAAAAGTGACACGTCATTCGTAAGTTTCACACGAATTGTAATTCGTATCATTCAGCATTTTTCATATACTTAATTTAATTTTTTTTCAGGAGGAGTAAAATATTAACTTTAGTTAGAGCCTCTGCATTTGCTAAGGTTGATTATTATTGATTATTTTATTATATTGGATTAATCTCACGTGAACATATTACTTTATCAATTTAAATATTTGAGTTATTTTAATAGTAATTCTTAAATAAACACTTTAATAGATCTCGCATATACTCATTAATTAATTACTTCATTTTTATTTTTTTCTTTTTAATACAAATTTTTATTTTAGTTATTGTTATTGTAATACAAATTAATTACCTCATATTAAATAAAAATATTAAAAAATTAAATAAAAAACAATATATTTCTAAAATTTTAGAATCATGCTGAACTGTGCGTAGAATATTTGACTTGTACTATTGTACTATTTTAGCTATTTGTTTTTCATTCTCTGTAATTACTATATATATATATCGAGAGTTTGTTAATGTACACTCACTTATCTTTTTATAGAAGGAGTGTATTAGCAAACTATAACTTGAAATTTTAAAATACACCCACACCTACTTGTTTTATAGAAGGAGTGCATTAACAAGTTATAACTAAATTTTTTAAAATACACCCAAAATGTGTAACTTGCTAACACACTTTTTCTAGAAAATAAATGGGTATACATTAACAAACCCATATATATATATATATATATATATATTGTAACTGTGAAATCAATATACACAGAAATTCATTCCAAAATATATCTTTTAGTTGTTACTCTTTTTAACACGCAAAATTTTCTTGAAAGGTTCTTGTATATTGGAACCGAGGGAGTATTACATGAGAAAAACATTGCTATAGAGTAGAATACCATACATAAAGAAGCTACGGTCATTTATAAAATAAATGCTATATTAATTTTGTTCATTTTATAAAAGGAGTGCCAATAATATATTTATAAAACACGTGTTATTATCACTCTTTTTATTTTGCAAAAGGAGGGCAATAATGTAAAAAGTATAATTTTATTTTGTATCAATAATTTAAGCTAATATAGTCGCTTATGTATGTAACTCAATTATATGAGGATAAATAATCATTAGTAAAGTTATTTTATCCTTATAAATTAAGAAAATATTGCTCGTTACAAATGACAGTAAGTATAAGTTGAGTTTCAAAACTTTCTCTCCTACTAATTTTATGTCTAATTTCCTAGCTGAAGTGTTAGGTTTTGAAATTGTTACACTTACTCTGTTACTTCCCTTTTTTTCTTTTTGTTTTGGGTCTTTGTTTCGTGGATACTTGTTGTTTTTCTAGATTCAAGTCTTTAGTTTATGTTGCTTATCTTTGTACTCTGATGTATTTAGCACCTCTGGTGCCGGTGTTCTTTTCCATTTTTTAATATAACGCTATTTGCTTTTGCTAATAAAAAAAATATATCAGGTGTAATATCATTTTAAGTATTCATCTTTAAAACTTTTATCATCTTTGTGAAAAATCTATTGGATAATCGTGCCAAGATACGAAAGTTGACAAATTGAAGATCATGTCAACTTCTACAACTTAACATGATCGTTCATCAATTGTTGTTCTCTTATTTTCTTTACATCTTATTTAGTTTCTTTTCTTTTTCTGCTTTTTTTAATTTCCCAATAAAAAAAATCTGACATTTTTGAATGAGATCCAACATTGGATATATGAGTTTGTCTATTTATACTTCATTGAAATTGGTATTGCTAGCTAGTATGTAGGGGCAATTATCATTATTTATAATGTACTTACAGTTTATATTAACTTGCAGTCATAAAGAAGATTCACAAGTTTTACTTTGGAATTATATATTAGCTTTCTTGATTATTTACTGAAATTATAGTAATCTTTTTTTGAAGTTTTTGTACATTAATGTAAGATTCAGTATATGTATTACACCTATCTTTTTTGATTTTTTTTTGTTACACTGATTTTTCTAAAGGTTTTTTTTGTTTTACATCAATCTCTCAATGTTTTTTTATTAATCGATCTCCCATAAAATTTATGCATATTACCGGATTTAAGGAGGTTCAGTGCGATTTTTGAAACATGTTAAATCTAAATGTAACGTCCACGTAACTCAAAGAAAATTGTTGTAATTTTCTCTAAATATTACAATCACAACAAAGTTACATGTCATTCAGTTAAGTACTTAAATCATTCCTTAAATTTATTTACAGACAAAGACTGGTATTTAACATTCAGTTACATGTCCCAATTGATTTCAGCACCAGAATTCTTGTTCTTTGATAGCATAACTACTTCCTTCTTCTTTCAAATTGCATTCTTTAAAATCAAGGGTCCATTTTTCAAAAGAGCAATTACAGAAATCATAATACCCTCCATGAAGAGAAAGCAACTCTCTTCTCACTCTTTCTTCTATCCAAGGGTAACTGAGCAAGTTTAATAATGATTGGTTGATAGATTCCTGTGAAAAACAAAAAATAGTGAACATAATTTCCATTGCCTACAAAATAAATAACTTACTAGAATTTACCAGTAACAGTAAGTGACCCTGAATTATTTCAGTTCAACACTTCTATAGAAATAATGTTGAATTATGATTCATAGGAAACAATAATAACAAAACCCTTAATATTGAGATCAACTATATAGATCACACAATATTACTGTATTTAAAACTGCATTTTTAAAAATATCATTTATTACGAGATAACCTCTAATAATTTTTCCTGGGGTCTATTTTGACCTCCCCTACCCCTCTTTACGGGATAAAAAATCATGTTATCCGTTTTTGTCACCGTACCTCAAACAATTATTTACTTTGCACGTGTCCAAACAACCTTTATTAGAAACTTTCTATCTTTGAATTACGATTTATAAAAAACTTTTCTCAAATTATAAGTCTCAGAAGTAATGTCATCTCAAATAGCTTCTTAAAAAGCTAATTTAATTTAGGCAAACTTATAATAGAAACCCATCTTTAAAATTTATATAAAATTTAACATAATGAAATATGATAGATACCTTCTCACAGAACCTGCATTGTTGATCAAAGCTAAGATGAGCTGTTGCTGCTTTTGTCCTCAATTTGGCAACTTTTCCATTGGAAACCCACTTGGTTATGAAGTTTCTAGAGAATGAATGAACTCTAATTAGAATTAGAACCATAAAATATTTTTGAGCTATGGTAGTTGCAAGATATACCTTGATTCTGCATCTTCTTGCATATTCATCAGAGTTTCAATTCCAGCACATCTACTATGACCAATGACTAATATATTCTCAACCTAAAAAATTCAACAACCATTTTGAATTATGCAGTTATATATAATTTATCACATCATATGCACAAAACAGTTACTCAGATAAAAATATGTATCATTCATATAATACAAAAGTTTTATAAAAAAGTGCTAACCTGAAGGGTATTAACTGCAAATTGAAGAGCAGCATTACACTCTGTTGGTCCATTCTGCCCTCCAACAGAGGAAAAAAATTAAATTTAAAAATAGTTGGAATGTCCATTAATTATATAGGAAAAAATAATCAGAAGTAATTATGAAAATACCTTCATCAAAGGTACAAGATTGGCAATGTTACGTATCATGAATACTTGTCCAGGTTGGAATCCTAAAATGTTAGAGGGACAAACCCTAGAATCTGCACAACCAATTACCAAAAACTGTATTTGCATTTATCAGTATAAATCAATAAATCAGCTTAATTACAATATGAAGCAGTACAGAACATAGGAGCATATGAAATTAAGATAAAATGTGAAGTTTTGGAGATTTATGGTTTAGATATATTTTTAGTCCTTTGCACGCGGTATTAATTTGAGTTTTGATCCATATACTTTTACAAATCAGTTATAAATCCCTATTATTTCAAAATATTAAGAATTGGTCCTTCAGAGGAACCAAAACCAACCTAATTCGATGATGGTAAGGACTAAATGCTAGTAAAATTATGCTGGTTTTGGCTTTGTAGGGCTAATATTTTGAAATTATAAGGACTTAATAGCAATTTTTTTAAGTATTAAGATCAAAACTTGAATCAATTGAAAGTACAGGGAATAAAATTATATTTAAATTGAGATTTATTTAACAAAAATATGGACATGGTAAACCTGTTTGTTATCACCTTTGGAGATTGAGCTTCAGCAAGAGCTTGAAAATGCTCCAACTCTTTTCTGTCTAAAAGAAATATAGTTCATAAGATACTAAACCACCAACAAGGATTTACAAATCTTTGCAAGCTGAAAAATTGGGGAAAATGTGCAATTACATATATTTTTGGTTCTTGAAACTTAGAAATCTCTGTTTCATCAGACCAAATAAATTTTGGTGGCCATCAGTTTCTGCTATATTCCTTGGAACCTCAAATTGTTTCTCCCTACAGTTAATGAAGACAAATGATATGAAATTACAGTCAAATTTTACTTCTGATCTCACTCAAATTAATCAGCCAAAATCACAATTTGGCACATACTGGTAGCAGAAAAGTGTATGCAATAACAATTTAATTTTCAGTGTTGTAAGAAAAACACAAATTCATTGTTTTATTTAACTTTCACTTCAATTTGAATTACTTTTTCTTTAACTTAGTGACTTTCATCTAATAATCTATATCAAAACACGTTTTACATGGACACAAAAGTCAGTTTAGATGTTTCAATATAAATTCAAAGTCTCATATTTTTTCTTGTATAATGTAGTGTGTTTAGGTCCTCGTTCAATCGGACGAAGCTTGAATCAAAAACATAAAAGTTAATGAGAAATGCTTTATTCCCTACTAATTTCTCCAATAAATCCTTATATCCATCTAATTTTGACAATTTTTATCTATTCTCCACTAAGAATTAAATAATTATTATTTTTTAAAATGATAAATCACAATTAACAAAGTTAAATGAATAAAAAAATTCGTAAGAATGGATTCATGTTTATTTCCTAAATGTAAAACTAAACGCACGTAATTGTTTCAAGTGAAGAACAGTAAAAGAAGCAAAATTTCTAACCAACAAAGAAAAAGCTGAAATTTTCCCAACCCCAAAATTCATTATTTAGGAAAGTACTACAAACCTATCCAGAAGAAGTTAGCAGCATCCCACAAATTGAAACCCAAAAGGTTCAAACAAATTTATATACCCATAAACTTAAGTCCCTGTTTGGCTGATTTCAAAACTGCAACTTACTTGAACGAAGGCAACGAAGCAGAACCACGCCAACCTTCAAGTTTCACCCAATTCATCTAAAAACTCAACAAAACAACATCACAAACCAAACATTATTGAAACAAACATCACAGTCTGTATTTGGATTCAAGTCAAATCAGTTCAATGGTAAATTCTATTTCTCTATTAAAATTGATTCACGTTTACCTTTTTTTCAAATGTGAAGCCAAACACACGCATAGAAAAAATTATGAAGAAAGCACTGCTTGATTAACATATTTAACAGCTTTACATAATAATTATAATAATAAAATAGAGATAAAATGGGGGAAAAAAAAAAACTCACGAAATTTGGGGAAGGTCTTGTTATGGAGGAAATTATAGAGGAGCTTCTGGAAATGGGTAAGCACCACCAAGAGGCCACTAAATTAGGTGCCTTTGATCGGAGAAGTGAACTCATTCTGGATCCTGTAGTAAATCAAGCAGTTAAATTATTATTAATTTAATAATAATTTAATTACTGTGCAGTACTGAAAAGAACAGGAAAAAAAAAAAGAAAAAGAATAATTTGTGGATTACTGAAATTTGCTGCAATACTATTTGGTACTCACTAATTGGCCACAACATCTCTTCTGACAACAAAGTTGTACAAGCTTACAATTGTTGCATCGAAACGTATATATGGTCGCATTCCATATTTATCCTTATCTTTAATTTATTGATATTATTATTAGTCAATTGATTAATTAATGTACTTGTGAATGTGTACATTCTTTTTCGATCGATGCATAAAAAAATTACTAATGTGTAGAGTACATTTTAAAAGCTTTTAGTATACTTATTATTTAATGCAAGTTATTTTAAAAAGTTTACGAAGGGAATACAGAGTGAGAGTACTCCATTAGGTAATGTTTTTGTTTTTCATTTATTTTTAATGTCTTTTTTAGATGAATCAAAGATATTTCTAGTAGATAGTCGAAGATTAATTCCTTCAAGGCGTAGAGATCACTGAAGTAGATTTTGACTCTTTCAACAAAATTTTCTCTATACACACTTCAAACTCCTATTATAATATTTAAAAAAACCCAATTATTTATCAACTATACCCAAGTCTTGTATTAATCATATTTTGTGACTATTCATATTTCATATATAGGAAGAAAGAGAAGTTGGGGAAAGACATATCCAATTGTTACACGTAACTAAGTAGTTATCCCATTTTGTGGGACTTCAATTCATTTCCTTTTTTGCAGCCTGTGATTGTCTTAACTCACTTTCACAGGTGGCATGCCAATCTTCTATCCACTATTGTAACTTCTTTCTATAATTAAAAAGGTTGCTTCAATCACTTCCCTTGACTCAAAAAAATAAAATGAAATAATCACTTCCCCAAAATCTTTGAACATGTTGTTGAGCCTCAAAGAAGAAAAACAATCCTTTTTTTTTAATGAATAGAGTTAACAGAAAATTACATATAAATCCCTCAAAATAGAGGAAGAACAAGAATTATAAAAGAAACTAAAACAAGAAAAATTCGGAATAAAATCAAACTATCGTGTAACATTCCAAATTTTTAAAATTGACATAATTATTAATATCATTAATTTTGATAATTTAACTTAAAGAATAAAATCAATTAAATGATGACAATAATTAAGAAATAGATAATTATTAAATAATAAGAATAAGACAACAATTTTAGTGATCTAGGATATACTTTAATTTAGTTAATGGAGATAAATATGTGGTTGGGGAGATTTGGAAAGTAGATACTTACAATATTTAAATACAAAACAAAAATATGAGTTTAAGATATGATTGGATAGATAGAGGTAGTTGAAACGACGTTAAAATAAATAAAGTTTCAATTTTCATTTAAGATAGGAATAAGAGACAAGAAATCTAAGATAATCTCTATGATAGTTACAATCAGGGTTAAATTAGGTAGATTAACGTTAAAATAACAATAAAATATGAATGTATTAATTAGTTTTATTTATAAAATAGATATGCATTTGATTAAATTATTAGTAATTGTTTTATTTGTTAATTTGGTAATCAAGTGTGTAGAATAATATAGAGATAGAGATATAATTAGTATTAAATAATTTAATAATGATAATCATAATAATAATTGACCAAAAGCTTTAGCTCAAATGGTCATGTACCAATTCATATGACGTGGGAGCAGTAGGTTCAAACCTTGACAGAGGAGAATAGTTAAAAATTTTCTTTAACTCATGTCACATTGTGTTATCGTAAGGAGAAACAAAAGAGCAAGAGTCACGGTTAGGACTCACGCGGAGAGAGAGAGTAACGAGAAAGAGAATAGAATAGAGAAGGAGTCATTCTTGTTCGCAAATGGAAGATGGTAATTGAATGCTAATTATCATAGCAGGTTGTTGTGAACGTACATCCCGGGGCTCCCATGTCCCGGCATTTGGTTAGGCCCATTGACAACTCGGCCCAACAAGCAGGCTTGTCATCTCACTTATCTCTCTCCCTCGAGGTTTAAAAGGGCAACACTAACATAGGCGCAGGTATGATCATCTAAACCTAATATACTCACAAACTCTAGCTCATACTGACTTGATCGTCTCGGCGGAGCACCTCGGAGCATCAGGCGATTCGCTGGACCATAACGTATTTGAATCTCAGGTACGCATCACATCACAGGTAACAATAGGAATCCCTTTAAATAGAAAACTCCCCGAGTATTTATAGTTCATATATATATATGTGTGTGTGTGTTTTGTATGATTTAAATGTGTTATATGTATTATGATGAAATATGATATGCTACAATATATAATTAGATAATAATTAAAAAGATGACTTCAGGGAAACTACTATCTTGACTTTGAGCAAGATATTGTGCTGCCTTCGGGCTAAAGACAATGTTTGAAAAGACTATGTTTCTAAGTACATAAATGTTCCCAAATACTTAGATTATGGTTTGCGAACCCAAATGAAAAGACAACATTAAATAAGTAGAATATTGTCATGTTTATTATAAACGGATGGGTACCAAGTTATGTGATTGATAACACCGTATTGTAGGAATGTTAATTGACTTTTATATGTTTACTGAAAATTTAAAGGAAGTGCTTTCCATAATTTCCACTCATGTTATGGTTGGATATGTAGTAGATCAACCGTTTTATTTTAAAATATTGTTATCACTTAGTTTTACATTCATTTTTATTGTTTGGATTTGCCGGCATATCTGACTAGCAAGAAGAGCATTGTGTTTCCGTAAGGAGCCCTAAAAGAAGAAGTCTTAAGTCAAGCTTACTAGATCAGGTCTTAGAATTTTAAAAATATTTTATATAATTTATACTCTAAATGTATTTATTTATTCAAACTATTTAAAGGTGTAATTTGAAAATGAAATTTTTATTCCTTTTATTTCTCATCTATTGTAAAAGTGTTACAAATAATATAAGTGTTTCGCGACTGTTTAGTTAATTATTATAATATAATTAAGGGTGTTCGTCTTTTTTTTAACACCCTAGCCTTGACCTGTGACACTAATGGTCACTGGACAAGTTCCTTAGAGCTTCACCCACTCAGTTATCCCCTTGCGAATAAATTACCATTTATTTTAGAATTTGGAGACCTCCTGTGGTTTGAACTCAAATGGATGTAACCTTCAGTTCCTAAAAACACTACCAATTGAGCTAGTGACAGCCTTAATTCTATTATAATACATATTTAAGAAAAATGCAAAAGACTCATATTCTACCTAATACTTTTAAAATGCATGAGAAATAAAGGAAAAAAACTTCATTTTCACATTACACCTTAAATAGTTGGAATGATTAAAATACATTTAAAGTATAAATTAAATAAAAATACTTCTAAATTTCTAAGACCCAATCGAGTAAACTTGGCTCAAAACTTCTTCCTTTAGTCTCCTTACGGAAATCCAATGCTCTTCTTCCTACTTGGATATGCCGGCAAATCCCAAACAATAAAAACAAGAGTAAAACTCAGTGACGTATTTTAAAATAAAACTGTAGAACTATGACATACCCAGTCAACTGAAAGTTATGGAAAACAATCTCTTTAAATTTTCAGTAAACATATAAAGGTCACATAACATTCATATAATGCAGTGCTACCAAGCACATAACTTGGTACCCACTCATTTATAATAAACAATAATATTCTTATTGAATCTTGTCTTTTCACTCTTCCCAAACCATAGTTTAGTCTTAATTTGAGCACAAAGCTGAGTAAAAGAGCGTTCGCTTTTACTTAAAGTGCGTGCCATGAAGGCCAGTCTCATATGATGAAATTGTTTGTGAACATGTATGTATTTTCAAACACAGTCTTTAGCCTGAAAGCAATATAGTTTTTAGCCTGAATACAACATTATCTTTAGCCAAAATATAACATAGACTCTTGCCCTAAGGCAATATAGTCTCTTGCCATAAGACAACATAGTCTCTTACTCGAAGGCATATTTTTAATTATTATCTAACCACATTCTAGAATATCATATTTCATCAAAGTATGCATAATACATTTAAAACATGCAAACATATACGTTCATATTTATGAACTATAAACACCTAGGGAATTTTTTAATTATTGAGATTTTTATTGTCACCTATTATGATACTGCGAAACTAGCCTTCGATAATCATTTTTCGGTAGCAAACATGAACAACTCTCTCACTATTCTGTTCTTTTTTCTTATTGTTTCTCTCTCACTTTTGCTTGTTTGCTTTTTTGAAAAAAAGGGTCATGACAGTTTTAAATTTGTGGTCACAATAAGTTCACGTAAATCCACTCAAAAAGACAGAAGAATGAAAAACTTGATGATGCTCTAGAGGAATAAAACGATCCCAAACCACAATTGTGACGAAGCAAAACAATCATCAAGCACATAGAGAATAGATTATGTCACGCCACATCTTCGACAAGAGTCATCATCAATAAGATACCTCCTTCGTAATATTAGTAGGTTTTTTTCAATATAAGATCACATGTATTATTGCATAAGACAATTTTATTCGAGCCAATTCAATATGCTTAAAAATATTTTAGTATCTCATTTATAGTATACTCACTAATTATAAGTTTGTAGTACTTTTTTAAAATTATAGTTTTCCAAATGATTACATCACCTTTTATTTTATTTTTTGTATAAAACAAAAAATTTCAATGGAACAACTTCTAACTTAACCTCTTTTATTAAAAATAATAATAATAACAATACTAGATAAGACACCAATGACATGCCACTATTACAGAGGTCTAAACTAAAAGATTACTGCATAGGCTGGAATTGCAAGCAATCTTATTCCGCCGCAACAACTCAACTAGCCTTAGGCGCTAAAGAATCTCCCAAAGAGAGGATTCCCACCAAAAAGACCATAGTGACTTCAGAGAGATTCAAATTCATGACGAGATCAAATGGATCCTCTTTTCTCCCCACTTATATCAACTCTCATTAACAACTTAACATCTTTTTATTGTGCAAAAAAGATAAGTTCCATACATAAAGATCATCAAAGTTCAATAGAAGTCTTTTCTTGTACACATACATACTCTAAAATCAAATTAAATTTTAATGAACAAGACTTCTAATAACAGAATTTTCACGTACTTTAACTTTGATTTGTACTAGTAATTTGTAATATAATAATAACCTAAAAATAACATACCAGTGTTACCAGAAGTCCTTATGCCTAAACAAAAAAAGCAGAATCAACCTCATTACTAAGTGAACCATAAGTATCCCGAGCCCGTTTATGGCCCAACACTAGCCGGCCCACAGCAGAGCCCACTAAGGCCCGATTCTCTATCACAGCCTTCAAAGCCCGTTCCAGCGCTCCAACCTCCGCGTCCTCTTCCTCCTCTTTTACATCACCATCAGGCCACTGTATAACAACAACACTCTTGGTCCGCCCCCCAACCGTCATCATCTCAGCGCGAACCGCCTTGGCTCGAACCGACCTGATTGCCTGCGTTAATTCCCGGTTCAGACCGGGCCGGTCCTCACAGCACAGCGTCGCTTTTATCCGCTTCGGTTCCCCATCTTCGCCATCGCAATAGCTCACACTTGCCTCGTCAGACTCGCCAGGAAATGGCCACGGTTCAGAATCATGAACCGAACCGGAATCGCCACTGCACGAAGACGTCGAGTCTCCGTTACGACGACACGCCACGTCATCAGCCTCCTTCTTCAGCCGTTTCACGTGTTGTACCACTTCCGCCAACAACGACGCCTTATCTGACTGCAAAAAAAAAAAAAACCAATTTACCATCGTGCCCCCAAACCATGCAGTAAAACAGAAACAAGTTATGGTTATAGTTGCATTACACTGATAATCCACATTTTAAAAAAAAAAAAAAAACAAAATTGATCGGTAATCATATTAAATTAAATATTATCCGATGTGATTTTTTTTGTACACTTTTTTTATTATAATAAAATAAAAAACGTAGGTTTTTTTTAAAGAATAATAAAATGTAGTTATTACTTATTACATCATATTATATGATGTAATTTAGATAATTATCAAAATCAATAAATCATGGTATATTTTGACATAAAATATAATCAACATATTTTAATTTGAAACTTTTACATAAATTATGAACAAGTAGTTTCCTATTTAAAAAAAAAAAAAAACTGAGGAAGCATAGTTTAATTTTTTTTTTTTTTTTTGAAGAAAGCATAGTTTAATTTTAAAACCTTGAAAACAAGGAAAAGGAATTAAAATTGAGGGAAAAAAATATAGAAATAATGATGACCTTGGCGGCGTTAGGGAGGAGAGTGCGCAAGGTGGAGAGGTGAGCGTTAATTCGCTGCCTGCGTCTCCTTTCAGCTTCCCTATGACTCTTACATGCTTCAGTTGATTTTCTTTCCGTTTTGGATCTCCCACCGTCCAATTGATCCGATGGCTTGATCGAGGCGCCGGGAGCGTGCCTGGACGGCTCGTGATGATGATCGAGCCAGCTCTCGAAACCGTAGAGTCTCCGAAAAGGAAGCATTTTTCTTTGGTCTCTCGTTTCTTAATGGTTATTATATTATTACGATTACGACGTGGTGTAATGGAATGAGAGCATATGGTTCAGTGTGGGGTGTAGGTATACGGTGTACGTACGGAGTATATTGAGCAGCTTTTTAGGTAGAACAGTACGTAGAGATACGCAGATAGAGAGAATTAGGAGAAAGCAGTGAAATGATGAGGGAGCGAACTATGAACTGTTGTGGAAGAATTGAGATCCAAATCAAACAAAAATAAAAAATAAAAAAATAAAAAATGCAAAATGGGTAGAGAAGAAGATGAAAGGAATAGGAATTGGAAGGTGAAAGGATTGTGACTTCTGAGAGACCGGGGAATAAATTGGTGTCTGTACAATGTGTCTACAATGAGAGACAGAGGGTTTGGTCAGATATGACTTATACACGTTTTTTGTTTCGTTCCTTTTTGTTCCTTGGTTTTTTCTTTGTTTGCTCACAATAAATTATCACATTTTTAATCTCTTTTAGTAACTTTGTGGAATTAACTGACTGTAGTTTTCATGGTTCGGGGTTAATTTTAGATGAATCATTCTAAATTTTTTTACAGAATAGTATTTCAACAAATTTTCCTATAAACTACTCGTATATGTGAGTAATGTATTTAATGGTTTTTTATAATTTTAAAACACACAGTGTATTAATCTACTATTTAATTAATATTTACTGTACTTAATAAGGTAATAATATATATATATATATATATGAAGTTTGCTAAAATACTATCACTTTTAGAATAAGTGCGTTAGCAAGTTATAACTTGAAATTTTAAAATACACGCATAAGGTGTAACTTGCTAAGGCACTCCTTCTATGAAACATGTGAGTACAGTGTACGTTTGCAAGCCTTACAAAGATTGCTAACGTACACTCACTTGTTTTATAGAATAAGTGTATTAGCAAGTTATAACTAACTTTTTAAAAATACACAAAAAAAAGTGTAACTTATTAACGTACTATTTCTATAAAATACGTAGGTGTACGTTATGTATATATATCAAAAGAGGATATAACAATATTCATTATAGATATACGGTAAAAAAAAATAACTTTTTTCTCATGCAAAATAAAATGCATTTGAATGGTTTTCTTATTGTTGAAATAAAATTAGACGAGTTTTTTTATCGTATTCAATTCAATGCAAAAGTATTCCCTTCGTTTGCATACATATAATAAACACCTAAAAAATAGTAAGCACTTGTCATAAAAATTTAGAGCATTTATTTATTATGTTTTTTCATTTTTATTTTAATTAATGAAAGTATTTCATTAAAAAAATGAGGGTGTTATGAGTTTGTTTCAAAGTGAAAATGAATTTAAAATAAAATAAAAATTAGAAAGACATTAAGTTTTTAAAACACTAATGTATTTTCTTTATAATTATTGCTTTTCTTACTCTGTATATTTTCTTTTAGGTGTTTATATATAGATATACGAGGGACTATAAAAATAAAAATAAACATAAAAAGCATCACTACTTCTTTCAACTAAATCTATTAAATATCCCAAATTACACAAAATAACTGTAATTTTTTATACTCATTTCATTTTTATTTATCTGTCTATTTGAGATTAAAAAACACATTTATTTTATTATTATTCTTGTATTTTCTAAAATAGAGTTTTTAAACACCATAAATTATTCTTTATCAGATTTCTTTCCTCATTATTTCATTGTATAATAATAGAATATTAATTACTATTAAAATTAAATCCTAACGTAAAAATGAGATGGTGTAATCAATACTATTTTAAAAATATAAAAAAAAAAATAGTTAAAGATACTACTATTTATTTCTCATTAGTGGACCAATAAAAAAGAACATGAAGAATATTGAGTCCCACAAACTATCATTGTAGTTTTCATCATTGGACCAATAAACTAGGGCCTTTTAACATATTCAAATTTAAAATTTTGAGGAATATGTGTGATACATTCAATCTTTTGACATTTTAATTTTATAATAACAAATCAAAGGTTAATAGTTGTATTGTGTATCCATACGCAATTTTTTTTTTTTTTGTTGTATATGATAAGTGAAACCCCAATAAACTTGGGTTAAGCATAAGAACATCTTCACTAGTGCAGTTGTGTTGGTAGCGTTTGACAAATATATTTGAACAGAATAGGATATTATGTACTGTTATTTGTTTGGTACATCAGTTGAGGAGAACGGAATAGAACACTGAGACAAATGAATATGACAGATTAGTTCCATTGAAAATGATGAAACGAAAGAGAACAGAATACACAGAAGAATTATCATTATTTTCATAGAGTCATTTTTTATTAACAAAATATATATTTAAATTCTTTAAATCTTATATTATTTTAACAAAAAATATTTTGAAAAATATTTTTTAAAAATCTTTCATAACAAAAATATATTCAGCATAATTTATATTTAATAACTATTTTTAAAAACATATTTAATATTTGTATTTACTGAGAGAAGTTTGCATTTAATAATTTATTTTTTCATAAAATATAAATACAAAAATTAAAATATTTTAAAATTATTATTTAGTTATGCTCATAATTTTTAAAAAAGAAATAAAAAATATGCTATTTTATTTTTTCTTTAATTTTATACTCTCTATCAAGTAAAGTAAAATTTAATATGTATTATAAAAGATATTTTCTATATTTTAATCCGCACTAAATACAAAATAATACATATGATCCTGTTCTGTTCCATTTCGTTCCATTCTATTCTGTACCGTTACCAAACGTTACCTTAAAGTTACTTCTGTATTTTTTTTTTTCAAATCATCATCTCTTTTCTATTTTAAACAAAGGAAAATAAAATTTAGTGTTCTAAGGACATGATTTAAGGAGCAAAATGTAGTAAAAAGATATCCAAAATGTAGTTTTTTATTATCGAGAAACAAAATAATGTGTATTTATATGATTATTTTTCTAATTCTAATAACTTTAACAAGTACTTAAAGACATTGTTTATTAAGATCCTTAAACAAACACAAATAATTTAGCTTTTCAACTATGTAACTTAAGAAAATCTATTAAGAAATAAAAAAATAGAAATATTTAACTAGGATTGATAATTAATGAGTAGTGTTGCTATAACTTTTAAAACTTCTCTTATTTATCTTTTTATTATTTTATAGAATAAGTAATAAATAAAAAATTAAATGTATTTTGTATAATAAAAACGTAAAAAAGTATTTAATACATTCTTCAATTAATAAATTAATAAATAAGAGGATTTATAAGCATATTTTGTAACAAGAATTAGAATTATTCATAATTGATACTCCCTCCTTATCACGTTTAATATATATTTAATGACTTTTATAGTTTTAAGACATAATGTGTATTAATTTTCCAATTTAATATTTATTTAATAAGGTAATAGGATGATGTTAATTTAGGAGGATAGGAAGAAAGATATAGCAACACTAATTTTTTTATACTATTATGTTTTTTTTTTTGGTCAAGGACTATTATGTTTCTAAAAATACCCAAATTTAACTTCCTTTAATATATTTATCTAAAACATATATAAAATACTATTCACTTAAATCATTTGTTCATTTATTATAATTATTTTGTAGAGTTATTTTAGGGTATACCCCACACATTTATGTGTATCATACTTATTATTATTATAAATATATAATTTTTTTATTATTATAAATATATTAATTTAACTAAAAAAATAAAAAAATGAGCATTGTACTCCCCAATTCTAGGGTAGTACGGTTCTTCCTATTTTTAGAGGAGTACCTTAGATTATAGGCTTATACACACAACCTTATTTTTAAGTGGAGAAAGACTAACTTATAAAAGGGTAATCTAGCACTACAAAAATATTATTATTTATTATTATTATTTTTTGTTAAATTAGTTATGGTTGATATAGACTTTATCTAACATAACTATTATATTAATATAGACATATAATATTTATACTAACATATAAATATACGTTAAGATAAGTAATTGATATATATCATCAATTCATAAACTACTAGTAAAGATTTTTAAGGACTATGCTAAGAATAAATCTATTAAATAATAATCTATACAAATACTAACTAATCTAATAAAAGTCAAGAAAAAAGTGTCAGGGTAGTAAATGATAACTTATTTGTAGAGTAAAAAAGTAAAAATGGAATAATTTATTTTTCTTATATTTAACAATAGGTCGGAGAAAATGATATTTATTATTTCAAAAAAAAAAATTATTTATGTATATACTCTTTAAATAACTCAAAGTATTTAATAAATATATATATATTAATTGCACATTAGTACTCAGCAAGAAGCTTGATTTAAAAAGGTACAAAAGGGATCTACCATATCCGGTTAAGAAAAATAGAAAACTTAACTAACAATATTTTGTTTGATGAGCCCAGACTAGATTAACAAATAGTCCTACTAATAAGTGGTAATGTTAATAAATAAATAGTATGAGAAAGGGACAGTGATGAGGATCAGAAGAGATGGATGCATGCTAATATATTTATTTTTTAATATAAGGTTATCTTTTCGTCGACACCTAAAGACCAATCCCTTCAAAATATAAAGATTATTTAAGTGAATTTTGTCTCTACTAACAAAGCATTTTCTATATGCTCAATCAGGATTCAAACCCCTATTACATGTTAATTTAATTGAGTTCTGATTTTTTGACACCAAATTTTCTTACACTCAGTTTACACCCTCAATATTTCAATGATTTCTTGATTTTTTCCTACTCATTTTTTCTTTTTTAATCTAAATTGAGATATTATGGGTATAAGGAGGGTGTAAGATTTTAGGGTGTTACAAAATATTTTTCAATTTAATTTGGAGTGCTGATTTTTTTATATCTAAAAATTATACACTAATCTTACACCCTCATTATTTTATTATTGAGTAAACCCTCATATTGGTCCTTGAGATCGTATGTGTTATGCAGATTAGTCACTGAGATTATGAAACCCTCAAATTAGTCCCTGACTTTGCAAAAAGTCATTCATTTTAGTCTTTTTGTATTTAGTTTTTTAATGTCGTTTAATAGGTAAAAGGATATATAAAAAACACTTTTCTGTTGCTCTATAATATAAGGATGATGCACCTAAATAAATCTTGCTATTTTCTTGCATTTATCCTAACTATGTTAGGGAAAATAAAACATAAAAGTTGGATAAAAATTCGGTCACTCCATTATTCACTAGCTGACACATTCTTTCTTCCCCCATCTATTGGTTACTTTACCACATTCCTTCGACTGTGCCAGTTTAGTTTACACTAGTATACTTTCGTGGACCCCTTCAAAATAACACAACCCTTAAAAATAAGAGTTTAAATTTAATGGGTCGATGACTCATGGTAGAATGAGATATTAACGCATAATAGAACGTCACATCGTTAATAAGATAATTTTTTTAATTCTAGTTTTTATTTAGGTTTTATTTTTTTTAATTTTTTAATAAAATTGCCTTGCACACGATGTGGCGTTCTATTATGCGCCGACGTCCATTCTACGATAGGTCGTCAACCCATTCTATTTAAACTCAAAACATTTTAGTCTTCTAAATTTTATTTTATGTGTAGTTTAATATTAAAATTTTTAAAATGTATATTTTAGTTTTTAATGTGTATTTAATTACAAAGTTACATTTATTGACAATTAAAATTTTCGCTAATTCTTACAAAAATTGTCACTAAATGTGAATTTTATATTTAAATTTAAATGCACATTTTGTAAAATTAATATTTTTTTTTTTGCTTATTTTAAAAATAATTATACTTAAGTACACGAATAATAAAATTTAGGATACTTTTTTTTTTTAAAAAAAAAGAAAAGTCAAATAAATAAATTTGAAAATAGTGCATGTGAATATGTTGGGTGGACCCCACAGAGTAGTAAGAAGGAAAGATCAACATCCAATGTCAGTGGTCTCCGGCAGGCAGCAATAGCAGGTGACACTATCACCCAACCCACAGGCGGCAGAAGCCAAATGCAGCTAAACCGCAACTCGGTCCAACTGATGCTTCTTTATTTTTAAAAAAACACAAAAAAACAAAACAAAAATTTCAAATTACACTGTCATTTAATTTTCACCGTAATAAGGGAATGGACAAACCGCATTTTCAATTTTTTAAGAAATTTATAAAAATAAATTAAAAATAACTTAAGGAAACATATAATTTATTTTTATAAGTTGCACATGTAATATTTTAAATTTTAAAAATTAATTTGTATTATCCAACATATTGGTTGAATGGTTGATGAATGTTACTTTGAGTAAGAACTCCTGAGTTCAAATCCATGTAAACACACTTTAGCCGGTTAAAAATAAATTTATATTAAAAATTTTATATCTTAAAATCTACAATGAATTTTAAAGTTTTACTTATTTCGATTAAATTACATTTGACAAGATTTATCTAATAATTTTTTAAAATTTTACTTTGAAGTTAGATAGTTGTAAAATGATCTAAATATCTTTATATTGGTCTACATAAAGGTATTTTTAGTAAATAGACAGAAGATAAAAATTATAAAATACACTTTTTTATACTTAAAATAATATTTTAAAACTTTTAGATATTTTTCTGCAATATTTAAAATAATTTAGTTTTTGTGAAAAGACCAAAATGCTCTTAAGATTCCTAAAATAACTAAATATTTATTTTATTGAATTTCAATTTTAAGAAAATTAGATTGACTCTATTTATATGTAATATATGTGGATATAAAATTATTTTGATTTTTTTAGTAATAGTCAACAAGTTACAATTTTATTTACAAATTAGCCTTTATTATCTTAAAATTTTCATTATAAATAGTAAACCAATTATAAAAATTTTCAGAAAATTATTACAGATTTTATATTTTATTTGGAGGGTTTATAAATACATAAATTTATATTTCTATGTGAATTAGCACTTTATGAAATTTTGGACAAAAATGACTCCAAAATGTTATAATTACCAAAACACTTTTAAAAATTATTCCAACGTCAAGTCTTAGCATTATCCGACCACTTGATGCCTCAAAAGTCACTAACTCCATGATTCCTTCTTTTAATAAATGTTTTTTTTTTATGCGGAGCAAGTGCTCAAATGGATTTTGATCCCGAACCTTAATAAATGACCCTTAGTTCTTTATAGAGTTAGTAAAATAGGTCGACTTATTAAGGTTAGGCTAAATATACCAATAAAATGGATAATTTTGATACTTCATTAAATTTTAAGCTCAAAAAAAGGCCATACCTTTTTATCTCATATCACAAAAACCTATAAAATAACGGATGCAGACTCAAAAAACCTGCGAATTTGGGCTACCCACCTGAATAACTCTTATTTTTTAAAAAAGATAAATAAAAAATGCTACTAATCAAGTTACATGCATTAACTGTCCCAGTCATGTAGCTCATGAGTACATGGGGACATGCATGTGTGGATATGAGGTTCGAATTCCGATTGTACTACTTTCTTATGAACAAAAAAAAAAGTTACATGCATTAACTTAAAAAAAACAAAAACTTATTAGTTTAGAACCAATTTTTTGCTAGTTAACATGAAAAGTTAAATAGAGATAGATTTAGAACAATTTTTTAAAAAATTATCGTAAAAAAATAGAGATAAATTTAAAAAACATGTATAATAATAAGAAAATAATGTTATTTTTTACTTGATTCGGATTGAATTTATCGTGTTCATCCAATAGTAACTTAATCCTGTAACACCCCTACTTTTTTTCCTCTACAAAATATGGCCATACAATGATGCAATTGCAAAGAAACAGGACTGCTAAAAACACTGGCCCCCTAAAGTTTTGGCTTCAGAGAATTTCGAAATTCAGGTTTGAAAATTTCATAAAGTAAAAAAAAAAAAGGAAGAAGGGGTGAAAAAGGTGAGACAAAAGTGTGAGTGATCCAGTAAATTGGGGTGAAACTGTTAAGGCAAAGGAATTTCTAACAGTAACAAACTTTACGGATGGTCTCTTTGTTGTCCCACAAAAGCTGCATGCCTCCATTGTCATCACTATTCTATTAACACTCAACTCTACCATAATATTTTTTAGTGAATACTTCGGTGTTCTAAAGAAAATGAGAGCATTGATGCTCTAATAAATGTGAAGCTAATAAAAAGATTGTAGATGAGATCTGCATTGAGTAGCAAATCATCGATTCGAATTACTGTTGATGCATTTTAGCCTCTACAAAAAAAACTAATAAAAGGATATTTTAAAGAGTCTCATTTTTCAAGTTATTCATTGTTAAAATTACATGTAACTAATATTTTTAGTGCAATATAAAAATACGTTAAATTACAATTCTATTAAAATTTCAAAAATTCTAAAAACTCAATTTTACATCATTTCAGTTTCAATAAATAGGATGAAAATAAGCATTTCACAAGTTAGAAAATTAAAATGTTTATAAATGATCAAATTGAAATATCTGATTTATTTCCTTTGTTACCAAAAAAAAATATCAGGTTATAATATTTTTTTGTCTTCTCAAAAACTTGTGTGCACGACCTTAAATTATTTTTGTGTAGGGAATTATTTTGCAAAGTGAATATAAGTTGAGAGGGAGATTCTCTTGTAATAATACAATCATTTTAAAAATTGCAACTTCACTTATCAATGTCATGTATATTACACATATCCTTTTATTAATTTGACATTTGTTAGAGCATTGGTGCTCCTCATTCTCTTTAGAACACCGTTGACCATGTTTTTTTTGTATTAATTCCTGTTATTGCATGCTGTTATTTCTAGTGACTGAAAATTTTTAATATTAAAAAAAAAAAGATATTATAATTGTAAGATCGATATTATAGCTCACCTCAATATTTAAAGTGTATGAAGTTTTTCAGTACGAGATCTCGAACTAGAAAATTTCATACACTCAAAATAATTTGAGTAATATATTTTTTTATCACTAAGTTTTTTTTTTTTGAAAAGTAATCATTTTGAGACCATAAAATTTATGAAACAGAATTTGTTTATGTTAATCAAGTGTGTGTTTGAAACCACTTCAATGATCCAATTATTTTTACTTTGTACTCAAAATACACATTTATTATATGACTTAGCAATTAAGCCTATACAGTATAACCATGACAAAGTGTTATATGTCCGTGCTTCATATTGGATTGCACATATAAATGGTGGCTCTAATTTTTTTTTTTTGAGAAGAATAGGAAAAGAACTAAAGGCTTAGCTGTTTGAAAATTGTTTTTGAAAATATAGTTTTGTTTTTAAAAAACAGGAAACTAAGCCCGTTTGATTCAATTGTTTTTCACGTTTTTAAAACTGTATTATAAAATGAAATAAATGAATTTTCAATGTAAATTTTAAAATTTAAAAACTGAAAACTTAAAACGTTTTTAAATTTTAGTTTTTTAAAACTGAAAAACACAAATTGTTCCTAAAAACTGTTTTTGAAAATTCATCTGTCAAATAAATTTTTGAACACTATTTTATAATATAGTTTTAAAAAATTAAAATACAAAACTAAATATAAAATATCCTAAATATTTTTCCTCTCTTCTGGCCTTCCTCCTCCCATCTCCTACTTCCTTCAATTTCAGGTGATTTTGTGGAAAAAAAATGAGTAGTATCAAGCAAGCTGTAACGCCCCGGCCACTTCTTAGGATTGACGACTGCCCCACATATCAATACGAGACTTTTAAGTGTGCTTTGTCCTCACTCACACACTTCCAAAAAATGACTTTCCAGGAGGTCACCCCAAACACGTTTAACCATAGAGTTCTTAAGGGTTAGACTACCGAAAAGTAAATGTATTTTGTTAGTATAGGTAGTGCGAATCAATTCTATTAAACTATCCTTGACTTTATAGTCCATACCTATACAACATTCGGATCCCTCTCATTTTGGTGTATATTCAATTTGTTCATGTGTCTCTCCCGCTTAAAAGCCTTGTCAGAAGCCGCTCCTTGTCCATGCTTCATGCCCCGGCGATCACTCCCCGCCCTCATCAGTACTTGGGATGTCACACTAACCATCAAAAATTGTTTTGTTTTTATCTAGACTATTTTTATATTTGCTTTAAATCTCTATAATTAATGAGTCGTTGATGTACTTAAAGTATCCAACATGAGCCCTAATGAAGCTAAATTCATATTAAATACTTTATCTTCTTAATTCTACTATAAGTGTATCTTTGATTTTACACTTAGGTGGTCAAATTACACATTTAAAAGATAAACGTTAGGATTATTTGGACTATAACACGTGTATAGGTGTGTGCAGATTAAGATATGATATTTATGTGAAAATATTTAATATTTGCATTAAATTATCATGATATCTTTCATATTTGATATTTGTTTGCAATGTTTGAATAATTTGTTGAGTTTATGTTAGTTTTATGGTTATTAGGAGTAATTTAAGTGTATTTAGTAATTTTTTTGGTGTTTTTACGTGTTTTGATATTATAACAAAAGTTCTCACAATTTTTCTCTTGAACTCGATCTATGAAAATCGAATAATGGACCATTTGAAGTTCTTGGAAGGCACGAGAAGACGAGAAAAAGCAAAATTATCTCAAGCACCTCAACTCTCTCAGTCTTATCTTAAATTCAAATCTGATCATTTTAAAATCGTCTCAACTACCTCTATAAATAGATAAGAGGCGGCCTTAGGTTGAATAGACCATATATTAAAACACTCCAAACACCACAAAAACCCTAATTGGCTAGGATGATTAATACATGCTTTCCGTTTTTATTTTAATACTTATAATCTTGGTTCTTAATGCTCTCTAAGTATATTCTTGACCTATGGTTTATGAGTCTCAATTTCTCTTTAGTGTAGGAATATTCATTGAATACTGAGTAGCCTAATAAATTCTCGTTCGTAATGCTTACTTCCTAATTGATTCACCTAAGGATTAGGGTTTAATTAGAGATTAAAGATCTCTTCATAAAGAATTGAGGCTTAGATATTATAAGTGAAATTTGACTAGCAAATTAAGATTAGACAAGTATTAACTTCAATTTATATTGCAAATCATTGAAATAAAGGAAACCTAAACCCTAACATATTCGTTTATGGAATTTTAACCCATTTTTAATCAAATTTGCTTAATTTAGTTCTTTTAGGATTTAGAACTTTAATTTGCTTAATTCATAGCATTAGAACTCTTTCAAACTCAATTATTTGATCCAACTTGTGATAAATTTGTGAATTGATATTTAAGCACAATCCCTTAAGACAATAACCTATGTATTTCACTGTTTTTATAACTTACAACGAATTAGTACACTTGTCAAAATTCCATCAGGACATGTGAACACACCTACAATACCTATAAGTGTACGTCATTAGATCGATATAAAGAATATATATATATATCCTAATTATTAGTGCATGTTTTGAAAAGATTATATTAAAAAAATAATTATTTTTTTTAAAAAAATCTATCTCACAAAATTAAACTTATAAAGATGGGCAATTATTTCTTTTAAGTTAAACATGCACTTAGCTTGATCCAATAAACTGAATAAAGTAATAAAACTTAGTTGTTTAAAATTTAGGTAAATGATATTTAGTGTCTTAAAGGGCATTATTTATGAACCTAAATGTAGTAAAAAGATATTAAAATGTGTGATTTTTTGTATTTCCGAGAGACGGAACAATGTGCTCCCGTGATTATTTTTCTATTTTTAATAACTTTAACTAGTGCTCTTGGAGCACTGTATATCAAAATCCTAAAACTTATTATGGCAGTTTTGTAAGTACAAAATTGTCAGGGTTTAAACTGCTCGCTATGATGGACTAGTTAACTTCTTAACCCTAATTAGTTGGAAAATTTGTTCACCTCCTCGTTTGCCTACCGCTACTTTCTTCCTTAAAAAGGGCATTTTTTTATTAACCAGCTAAGAAATCCAAACAAACTAACTTGATTTCACTATTCATAAATTTCTAATTAAGGGTGAGTTTGGAGATACAGTTTAAGATATATTTGAATTAGATTTTTTTTTAATGAATGTCGGATAATTGTATTTTCTATTTATAAAAGCTTTTGATTATTCTTTTAACAAAGAAAAAAACTTTTTGTCCTTCAGTTAAAAATTGGACATTATTTAAAAAAGCTTCAAAATCGCTTTTTACTGCTTAAAATTATTTTAAAAATCGCTTCCGACAGCAAATATATCCAAAGAAAAATCAATTATGTCTCAGACAATCAATTCTTTTCCACAGCTTATTTTCGCAATTAATCAAAGTTAGTTCAAACACACTCTTGATTAAGTACTTATATAATAAGATTTTATTTTATTAAAAAAGAACTTATTTATAGATAAAATTAAGTTTAATTACAGTTTTGGTCCCTTAATTTTATCAATTGTACTATTTTGGTCTCTCAACTTTTAATTGGGCAATTTTAGTACTCAACTTTTTCAATTGTGAGATTTTGGTCTCCTAACTTTTAATTATGTGATTTTAATCTCCCAACATTGTCTATTGTACAACTTTGGTCCCCTCAACTTTTTAAAATTGTGCAATTTTGCTCAATTAATCCATCTTCAGTTAAGAAGCTAAAAGTTAACACAATCAAACCAATAAAATAAAATGTGCAAGAGCACCAAAGTTGCGCAATTAAAAAAATTTTAAATCAAAATTGTACAACTGAAAACTCATCATATGAGTTTGACGATAAAATTTAAGTTTGAAGTCAGAGGTCCAGAGTCCCAATTCTGAGAAATGAATCATGTATATCACATGTTTATGTATATTTTCTACATCAAGTTTTTATAATTAAATGTGAAGAAATATGTGATTAATCACTACATAATTTGATTAAATTATTACATAATAATTTAATCACATATTTATTAAATGTTAATCACGTAGAAATATATAGTTAAAAATTAAAAATTGTATGATTAAATGAGTAGGTAAATAATTAACTAAATCATATACTTATTATATATAAAAAAAAAAACTTATATACTAATTTAACTAAATATTCTTTTATATTTAACTGGTTGAGAAAAGTGTAAATACATCATGGATAAATAACATTATTGTCAAAACATTTCGAATCAACTTGTCACTCGCAAGCTGAATTTCTCAAAAGTGGGACGTACGGATCTTATCTATTGTTTCATTATCTAACAATCACTTCGTATTGGTACTATATTAGATATAAAACACAAAATCTATACAAGGAAGCTTGAAAACAGCATTTATAAACCTAATTTAGCCTATTGAAAGTTACTTGTGACCTTTTATAAGCTCATTTGATCTTATTTTAGTAAGCATCGCAGCAATTCTTGGATAAGATCTCATGGGATGAACCCTTATCAAAATATGTCCATAGATTAGGGAGGAATTCAATGTTTTTTTATTGTATTTTTATCCAGATTCAAATATTCTCCACAGAAGACAATCTTATTTAAATTAAGAAAATATACGGAATTGTTTTTTTGGTTCATGAACACATGCAGTATGGTGTAGCTCTAATGAATACATAGAGACATGCTGCATACAGAATTTGATTTACGGTTGTATTAATTCAATTACTGAAATTATCAGTTTACAATTGCCTAAGCTAACTTTTAAATAGGCAATAAGCAATACGATACTTATAATCGATTTTGTTTAATAAGCGTTCAACATCTTTTAGTAAAGACAACACTCTTATTTTATTGAAAAAACTCATTCAAAAGTGACAAAAGAATTAAAAATGCACTTCTATGAGTTTTTCAGAAAAGAAAGTAACCCTATAATTAAAAAGGGTGACAAAAGTATTAGCGACCATAATCGGTTTTTTCCCAACCTAGTATTTGTGCCCATTTTGAACTGAACATTCCAATCCAGCCCAAAACTGCTTGCTTTCCATTTCAGCACGTGTATTTATGGCCGTTTATAAATGCACCATGAGATTTACAACTACCACCACCCCCTCCCTTTTTGGACTGTAAGTTACAATACTGCCCTTGAGTGAATGAGTGTCACTAGGGTGTTCAAGGTCTGGTTTAGTTCGATTTTGAGAGGATCACAATTCGAACCGATCAATTTACTCTTATTCAGTTTGGTTTGATTTTTTAGTAGAATCGAAAACCGAACCGAACCAATTAAAAAATTCGGTTTTTTCATTTTTTCGATTATTCAGTTATTTCGGTTATCGGTTTTTCGGTCCGGTTTGAAACGGTTTTGTTCAGTTTTGAACACACCTAAGTGCCACCACTCCCTTTTGGGAAATTTCCGAAAGGTACCTTTCCGAAAATTTATTCGAAAGGCTCTTTTGGGTTTTCAAAAAGGGTATTTCTGAAAAAAAATTAATTGGGATATTAATATTTTACAGAGGAGGCTTTTCTGAAAATATTTTTAGAATGCCTTTTTTCTAAAAATGTTATTTTTGGTATTAAAGAAGTACAAAGAAAAAAGAAGAAATGGTGAGAGGTTTAAAATGGGGGTAGTGCCCTTATAAACTCAGCCAATACTTTCCTCGTCGCACTCATTTTTCTACTCGCTACATGTCTTTTTTTTTTAAATTACCCATCGTTCGGATTTTAAAATTCCTTAGGCCACAGGTTTTAAAAATCTGTAGTACAATTTTATAAAAACAAAAATATAGATTTTTGAAATTCGTAGTACAGTTTTATAAAATACAAAGATGACTTTTTAAATAGTGCAGCGGATTTTTAAAATCTATAGTACAATTTTATAAAAATACAAAGACGAATTTTTAAAATCCGTAATACAGTTTTATAAAATATAAAGACAGACTTTTTATGAACTTAGCCATAGATTTTTGTAAGCCACAAATTTTGAAAATCTATAGAGTAATTTTATAAAATAAAGTGTCAAATTTTCAAAATCCAAAGGGAGTTTTGAAAGAAAAAAAATGAGACATGTGGCAAGGAGAAAAAAAGAGGGTGGTGGAAAAAGTACAGGCCTATAAACTCCCCACATTCGTTGACAAAAAAACGCATTTACATATGACTTGCCAACCTGACAAAAAAAGGAGAAGATATTAATGTGAGTTTTGGATACGCAGATAACTACGAACTTATGAAATCATTCCCAGTTTATATTTTAGAAATTCATCCTGATTTCCTGTTGTTGATGGCTATGTAGCTCATCATAGATAAAATCTCCTGATTCATTCATTCAAGTAGATAATATCTCTGGAACAAAAAAAAAAAAGGTAATAGCTCACGTTAGAATAAAACATAGCTTAAAGAATGATGCAAAGAAAATGAGAAACTAAGCAAAACCGACACCAAATTACCATTCTCTCCTTTGGCTCAAATTTTTTGAATTTGCAATTGAAATCAAGATTTTGTAGTCAAACTTAATTTTGACCCTATTTAACGCATTTGAATGGTCCTTGGAATACTGGTGTTCAAACTTAAATTTCATGAGACTCTAAAAGTAAAAAATCAATTATGCAAAATCAATTCTACCACAACGGATCCAAGCACACATAAGCAATCGCTGTCCATTTTATCGTCGCCTGCAACTTCCAGTAAAGTTCCTCAACAATGGTGGAAGCCATAAAGCATACAAATCTGAATACAAAGCACAATTACTTGTTCCAACTCACTATTTGGAAGCTTCAGAATCACCCTTGACGCCAATGAATAAAAAACCAAGAATAACTATTTTATGAAACGAAACTTGGTTTCAAAATTCTTGGCATTTGTATTCAAAATAGTCAAGTATAGATCTTTCTGTGTTCAAGGGTCAGATATTAGAATTTGTGTTGCAGTATTCTTAGAAACCTGACTAGAATCAGATGCTCAAATGCTTAGAATAGGGATATTGCAGTATCATTGAAGTTGAGTGATTCGGACAGAAGTGCTTGTATGATATCTACAGTCTCTATCATGGCGTAAAAGCAGGGAGACGCGGGAAACCTTTACACACCGGCCCTTTTGGAAACTGGTTTTTATAAATCAAAACCAATTCAGTTCTATGAACCACACCATACTAACAGTTTGGTCCGATCTTCTCAGTGAACCAAACAAATCAGACCAAACTTAAAAGGACTCCTCCATAAAACAGGAAGGAAAACAAAAAAGATGGCCCTTGAACACCTCTAACTTGTTTATCTGCAAACCCTAAGGAAATAAAACTGCACAGAAATACTAACAAATGATCACACCATCAGCTATTAAGCACTGCACAAATCAAGCTAAACAGAGTGGGATTCTGACTAATTCTCCTAATACTTCTATGGAACATCAGTTAGTAAAAAATAATATAGCACGAGTAAAGCAATGTCTTCTTGTACTGCAATCATAGTTATCAATCCCGGATAGCATTGCATTGCGGCTGACCCTAAAAACACTATAGCGGGATAGCGGGATGACTGCTGCAGCAAAATTTAGGTTCACTAACATTACTAAATATGCCAAGTCATATTATACTCAAATAATTGCATAGAATAAAACACCTAAAGTTAAATACACTTTTATTGTTCATAATGAGTAGTCATAATTCCATAGTGTATAATCATATCAAAGCATGCAAAAACAATAATATAAATATTTAATAAGTCTAAAACAAAACAAAAACATTCCAAAAAGTGAGCTGGGAAGAAGCAATTGCAACAGAAATGAACAGAGGGAGCATGGGAGACAGAACAGAACAGAACCGATGGAAGCAGAGCAGAACACCAAAACAAAGCAGAACAGAGAAACAGAGCAAGGTGTCCACTGCAAAGCAGAACACCGTGGCGGAAGGGGGTCTCACCGCACCAAAACGCCGCTATTGCGGCCGCGACAGCAGCTATTGATAACATAGCTGTCAATAGTGTCCCACAAAAACTTTAACTAGCTTCATTGTCAGCGAAACACATGAGTTTAATTAAGAACCTCCAAATTCAGAAAAGATGAATCTGAATACCTAACTAAATCCAAGCAGAAGCATCCTCTAAAATCTAAATTGAATTTTCTTAAGGAATAGTAATTACAGTGAACTGAATGCTCCGAAAAAGTCAAGTATTCTAGCTTAGATACAGGACACACTAATGCATAAGAAACTAAGGAAAGTGTATAAAGACATGGCAAAAACAGCATCGCCAAATACTTACTATGTGCAAAACGCAACATCTTCCCAACTTTTATTTTCCCGATGGGTTCATAATTTTACAAAGTGATTCATCATTGCACAAAATAGCCATAATGAATGGTCATTGCTTTGGAGCTGTCTTATTTTCAAAATGACCAAAGAATGGCTTGAGTTCACAAAATACCAAAGGAAGAAAAAAAGTAATCTCGTAAGCTCAAACCTCAACTCAACTCAAAACCACCTATGTTCTTGCTCACCCACACAGAGCCTGTAGAAACCAACACCCCCTCTCATTATGATGGTAAGTTCCTTCTAAGTTTTTCTCCTTATTCTAAGTAATGACTTAAGTATGCATCAGATTGGGACCGAATAGCTTCCCACCCAACACTTGTCAGAGATACAACACCCAGTACCTACACTTTCAAAAATTTTAAAATAAACCAAGTCAATAAACAAAATTCTACACAAAGATTTGGAAAAAATATAGTGTAAGCACCAACAATATGATAATCGATGAAAATGATGATGAGGTTTTAAATTACGTTCAATTTGGTGACATCATGCCGCAATATCATGGTTTACCAAAACTGCATCAACAATGGACATATCTAACAACATCTGGCCACATTCAGCATGATGCAATTGTGACCACAAAGCAAACTGCCACAACAAATTAAAACCCTACTTATGTGACTTTTGTATAGTTAGGCAAACCAAAAAGTAACAAAACCACTTAAGAAAATTGGCAGTGAAGGCTTTCTGAATCTAATTTCAAGTTTTCAACTATGGCAAACAGATGACATTGTTCTCCTCCCCAACAATAAGGTGAATCAACCCTATAGCAGATACTACTACAGAGTCAAATATACCAATAATCATTAGACAGATGAGACAATCAGTGAACTATATCTACAGAAACAAGAAATAAACACATTACTACCTACACATTTCCCAGCCTAAGCACCTTCACCCTTCTTCTACCATCACCACCATCCTTCAGGTTCAGTAGCAACTTGAACAAATGCACTATTTCACGAAGCCAATGGATACTTCCTCGGCCTTCCTCGCTTCCTCGGACCAGATCCAGGTACAACTCCATTCGGAACACTGGACCCCCTGGTAACCCGAGTGGGTGTGGGCGCCACCACCGTCGGTTGCACATTGCTCACGCCATTTTCCGCCGGCACAGGCATCCAATTCGGCAGAGTAGAAGTTGGCTGTGCTGCCTGCATAGGCGCAGGCACAGCCTCCTCAGGCGCAGCCTCTTTTTCAGCAGAACCAACATTGCCGGCGACAAATCCCATCGGAAAGAACCCCCAGCAGCAATAATAAGCATCCTGTCCAGGCACCAGCGGCGGCAGAGTGGTAACAGCAACGCCATGGAAGGACCTCTCACAATTCTGGCACCTCAAGCAGCAACCCTCGTAAACCTTGGGGAACTCGTACAAACGGTAACAGTAGGGACAGGCAGTCCAAAAAGTCGCGGATTTCCGCCGTGCATTCTCCTCCGCCGCGATTTCATCTCTTGCGGCGGAGCTAGACATGACCCGCGGATCGAAACCCTGGTTGTTGTTGCGGACATTAGGATTGGGCCCGGGTGAAGGCCCAGGCCCAGGTCCAGTCCTGCGAACCGGCAACTTATCCTGCTGGACCCAACCAGGGACAGACAAATCGACCCTGGAGAAGAACGTGAGCTCCTTATCGTAGACAGATTTTTTAATTGGATCGGAGAGAAGAGCCCATGCGTCGGCGACGAGCTTGAAAGCGTGGTCGGCGAAGTGAAAGCGGCTCTTATCGGGGTGAAGGAGGAGGGCGAGGCGGCGGTACTGTCTCTTGATGAGTTCGATGTCGTCGGAGCGGCGATCGACTTGGAGGACGGAGTACCAGTCAGGGTGGTTGTTGACGCGCTTCTCGGCGGCGAGGAGGACGTCGACGATGGCGAGGATCTGGTCGGAGCCTTCGAGGAGAGGATCGGTTTCTTGGGCGAGGATGGCGAATTCGCGTGAACCGACGAGGTCGCGGTTCTGTAAGAGCTTCTCGGCTATCCCTAGCAGCCGCTCTGCTTCGGCTCGAGTGGCGTTCTGCATTTCGTTCTGCTTCGGAGTGAGAGTTTCAGTGAAAGTAAGAAGAAGGGGAGAAGTGGGTTGCAGCTGGAATAAGCCGAAACTGATGAACTCACTCGCATGGGATGGAGTGTTTTATGATCTTCAATTTGAGTTTTGGACCATTTTAAATTACTCAATCTAGTATTAAATATAAGTCATTTCTAAAAATACTCCCTTCGATCTTAATTTTTTTTTTTAAAAAAATATTTATTGAACTATACATTTAAATAAATGTGTTAATAAATATTTCATTCAACTAATAAGTTCATTTATATTTTCAATGCAACATTAATTGTAATTTTACCAATCAAACCATCAAAGATAATTTTTTTGATGTACCAAAAAAAAACCATGAGAGATAAGGGGCATTATAGAGTTTAAAGTTTATTTTGAAGAAAAATATAATAATTAATGTATTTTTTAATGTGTATAATTTTTTCTCTCCGGAGAGTTAAATAGGAACGGAGAGAGTATTTCACTATCTTTCTCTTTCTAATTATTAATTGAATTTTTTAAAATTGTAAAAGGGTAGGAGTTGAAATTATCCACAAAAATTAGTTGGTGACCTATATTTAGAACCAAAAAATTCTTCTAAAAAATGCTTTATATTTAAAACCAGAGAGAGTATTATTTTTACAATTGTACGGTACTCTGAAGCACCTCAACATTCGACTCCTTTGAGATCCTATCCTACCCTCGTCCACACAAGGTTCCACCACCAGCCAAGGGTAGCAAACATGTAGCGTCAACCTTGATTAGGCCGAGTTGAAAAGACGCATACTCTTTCCCCCATAATTGGCGCTGCAAACCACAATCGACAAGGGTCTTAAATAGTCATTTAATACTCCGTGACCATGGCTTGATTGGCTCAAAGTGGATCTCAAGATTCAAGCCATCCTGAACCTAGACATCTAATCCTTTACCGTATAAATGTTGATCTGATCTCCAATGTATGGCTCATGCTCTATTTTGTACTTGGACCAGGAGGCTCTAGAGGCTAGGCTATCCCTTGTTCCCAAGGATATTTCAAGTTTTCAACAGAAATGACCGAAAAGCGAAGTAGTATAGTAAACAAACAAGAAAATAAAGGCCCAGACCCAGCAACTCTCGCTTTGATCCAGGAGTTACGGGAGCGTCTAGATAATTTTCAGCGGCAGAATGAGGAAGCTGATTAGCGGAACAGGTAATTGGATCATCGTAATCAGGAATTGCAGAGGCAGATTGAAGTGTTAAGGAATAAGGATCACAAGACAGAAAGGTTACCAGAGCACAACTCCAAATTAGTGAACGTAAATGAAGGACGGACAGCGCCCAGGGAATCCCAACCATTAGATTAGCCGGCATCGTCACCCTTTGTTCAAGTTATTATGGTTGTCGAGCTCGTCGAAGTCAAAAAACCAATTATGAATCTGTATGATGGCGAGGGAGACCTGTAGGAGCATGTGGTATACTACAACAACCTGATGATCGGATACAAAGCAAATGATGCATCTATGTGCCGAAATTTTCCTAGCACACTCACCAAAAAGGCAAGCAGGTGGTATAACAAGTTGCCTCTCAGGTCAATTTACAGTTTTGCACAATTAAAAGACTAATTCATTACCTAATTTTTTTTAAAACAGGGACCAAATGAATCCTTAGAGGATTATTTGAATCGATTCAACAATGAAATGGTACGGGTCGACGACGTTAATCAGGAGGTCGTAAAAAATTTGTATATTAGTGCCTTGAAGGTGTCCCCATTTTACCAATACATAAAAAGGAAACTGGTGTTAGACTTGGCCCACTTTAGAAGGAAAGCAGAAGAATGGATCAAGATAGAGGAGGTTTGTGCGTCGAAATTGGACAATTCAAATGCAGGGCAGAAGGATGCTACTCGGTAACAAAAGAATGCAGACCGACCACCTCGGGCTCCTGTCCGGGAGGCACAACTAGTCAAGATCGATCTCAGCTCCTTACCCTTTAACTTAAGCCCAATTTCAAGATTGGCATGTGAGTCGAGCTCGATCTCAGCTCCTCACTCTTTAACTTCAGCCCAATTTCAGAGTTGGCATGTGAGTCGAGCTCGATCTCAGCTCCTCACGCTTTAACTTAAGCTCAATTTGGCATGAGAGTCGAGCTCGCTTCAAACTCCTCACTCTTTAACCGAATTAAAGGAACAAAAATTCATCAAAACATAATTCATTAATTATCAGGTCTAGATACCAAAAAAAAAAGAAAAACCACAAGCAACAACTAATTTTGATTCTCTACTGGAAGATTTCCAGAAGATAGGGTGACAATCCAACCATCAACAATATCTTTGTCAATGCTACATTGTGACAAATCAATGCTAGGAAAAAGAAGAGTGACTTGTTCAATGCACTAGCAAAACCCTAGTAATGCTGATCGACGATGTCCCCTTGAAAAGTTTCAACTTCTTCATCCCGTTTCTTAACAAGGTCGACCAATTCAACTATCCGACCTCTATTATTGTCAGCTTCACTTTCAAGGAGAGCTTTATCATCCAACAAGTGCTGATGCTCGTCGCCAAACCAACTCCACCCTTGTCCCAACACGACCTCATACTCGACATCCTTTGCCACTATGTCACACAGTAGCTAAGAAACCACTTTCTCCCCAGCAATCAACCATTTCTTCATTTCACAAAGTTCAACATCACGGTCAGCAAGTACACACTTCATCTTTTTAGATTCACGACCCAACATATCCAGTTGGGAAGCATACTTTGCAGACTTCCTCCGTAGGATACTAACCTCAGATTCCAAACCCGTACTAGTATCCGACTTTGAGGTATTTGCAGCATTCAAGTCCTGGATAACCTGTTCCAACTCGGCACAACGTCTCTTCGCCATTTGGACACTTTCTTTGGCAATCTCTTTGGAAACCATGGGCAATCCAGACCTTGCCTCCAGCTCCACTACACGCCTTTCGATAGTAATAAGTGATTGCCTCGTTAGATAGTTGCACAAAGACCGGCTCGGTACATCACTCATTAATACTAAGTCATGAGGATGAGGCACATGCTCTTCAACAAAATTCCCGACCTCCAGACCTGCATCCCAGAGGGACAATGAACTTCCATCTTCATCACCAATGGAATTCCTCTTCAAACTTTTAGGACAGGGTTCGCTATCATCATCATCAAATAACTCGATGATATCCCGAACTCATTTTCCTTTTGGGTCTAATGCCTCTGCCTCTTGATTGACACCAGAGGCATCGATACCACCCTCTCGAATAACCAAGCCCCAAACACAGCTTGGAACTCCGGCACCGACCTCCGCATTGCTTGGCACATCTCCAACATGATCCTTTTGTGTCAAGGTTAACAGTAGTGGATCAGAAACTCTCGCCTTCACATCCAAAGAAATTTCTCCAACGGGCCCGACATCAACCACAGCTGCATTACTTCCATCATCACCTTGAACCATCATTATCAACATTCTCAGCACCCTAATCCAAACCAACACCAACACCACCAATGAGATTTTCGGCCACTGGCCAACAGCTCCCCGAACTCCGACATCAACATTTCCCACCGCTTGATTAGCCACAACATCCACATCAGTAACCTCTACATTTGCGGCAGCAAGTCCCAAACTCGCCTCACCATTTCCACCACCAACTTCAACTCCAACCGGTTGACCCACTTCGGCATTAACAGTAGGGACGTCCTGTAGGGTCTATTGTGCATTTTGGTTGAGCCGATTGCGTTGCAAAGTCCAGAAACTCGCAAGCTCGGCAATAGTAAGATGAGGAGCCATTGGTTATGCAAAAGAAAAAGAAAAAAGTCAGACTGCGTTCGTAAAAGATGAAGAAGCTAAGAAAATCCTACCTATATAATACCTAAGTCCAATCTGGTTAAATTCATTCCTAATCAGGTCGGCAGTCAACATCCTAACATTGAGAAAGATCTCAAAATCGAATTGCTTAATAAGAGCAAGACGTCCGACTAGAATGGGCCCCACATTCCGAGCTATGTCGCTCTAATACAGAGGAAACCTCATACTTCCATCAGCTTGGTTTAAAAGAGTTTTACCTTCAGCTACACAAATTTATTCTTGAAACAACGAAAAGAATCTTTATATGAAGCCAGAAGGCCTCAACCCGGTTTGCAGTTGATAAATGCACACTTCGCCGACCTGACACTCTTTGATTGAAAAAAAAATGCAGGAATTTCCTAGGAGTGGTCGGGATGCTGATATAACGACATAAGATTTCAAATCCTCTAATGAACGCCCACCCATTAGGATAGAGTTGAGTTGGGGTAACACGCAGTACCGTCAGCATGCTCTCTTGGAAATAGGTAAGGGGAAGACGAATACCAAGCTCATCAAATAAACACCGGTAAAAATAGCATAAGGGCTGTGAATTTGGGTTCACTTGCATACAAACCCTTTCCCATTCTCTCACGTCACTGACAGCGATGGTGTTAGCATTACCTTCGGCATGAAGAATAGGGACATTATCCATCCAACGATGGTAGAATGCGTCCTCTTGAATCAATGATGCAACCCCATAACTTCATCATTTACCCATGGATATCTCTTCCAGTCTTGAAGAATAGAAACACGACGCAAAGCAGCCATTACAAACACTCAAAGAAGTCTAGAAATGTACCTATGAATGAGGTTCTTGATTATGTTCAACAAGAAAATTCAGTGTCGGAGAAGAAAGGAAATGACCCCATCTGTTCTGCAAAACCTCTTTTTTAAAACCTTATAGATCAAGCCATTGAAGCGCCGTGCCATTTTAGTCCTCACAACGTTTTGATTGACAATCTCCGCATCAAACATTGCGCCCATTAATTATTCTTTTCAAAACGTCACATCTCTTTGTTATCCCTGACATTGGAAAATATGTGGCAATTTTATTTTTTTTTGAAAGGAAGCAAAAAGTAAGATAGGCCAATACATAACCCACCAAGTGTTGCATTTCGACATCAGCATAAGTCGACAATAATAGAGGGCAATAAATCAGCTCGACATCAACCCAGGTCGTCATCAGAAATATCGACATCAACACGACAATCCACATCGCACAAAAAGAAAAATAGTGCAGGCCAACATACAACATCTACAATAAAGTTTTCCTAATTGGCAACAATACGGACATCTCAAGAACATAAGTGCAGGTCACATAAAAGAAGCAGCACAAGAAGAAACGAAAAGCAAGAATTCAATGATTCCACAATGCTAGGATAGTTAATGCTAAACAAAGGGATAATATAAAAGTTAAATACAATGTTTATTGATGATAACATTACAATCAAAGGAGAAATGCATACTATATTCAACAACTTCTAAAATACAAGTCATGTCGACAAATTGAAAACCCCAAACTTATAGAAAACATACAAGAAGAGTTTCTAAAATTGACTTCAGATTTCCAAGCATTCCATGCACATTAGCAACCTAGTAAGGTCAAAAAGCTGAGTAGCATGAATGATAGGAATTCCTTGACAAATTGTCACCCCCTAAGGGTAAGGAGAGCAAGCAACTTGTCGGCATCCCATCACTGCAAGTGACCACAATCCAGCGAAGTAGGGCCGGATATTCAATAAGGCAATTAAGGCCATGGCCTAGAGCCCCCAAATTTATAAGGCCCCAATTTTATTTTTTTTAATAACAATATTATTGATATAAATTTTAATTTTATAAAATAATATTTGAGATAGGGCCCAATATTTTTATAAGACCCATATCTTAAATTTTTTATAGTTTTCTTTCCTATTTTTTTTACTACTTAAAAATCCACATCCAATTTTTAAGTTTTTTTCAAATGAAAAGTCACTCAACAGTGACTTAGCGAGTTTTCTTCGATTGCTGAGGATATGAATCTATGATCTATTGGCTATTTGTTAGGTTGTTACTTTAATACAATTTGCTTTTCTTTGACAAAGAAAAAACGCCACTTTCTTGAAGAAAATTGTTAACCTCACAGTTTTCTCTATATTCTCTCTCTTTCTCATTCTCACTCTTCAGAACTCTTCTTTCTATTACGTGCATTCAAGTAATTTACAGTTACATACACTATACGTTACTAGCGTCTCAAATTTTCAACAGGTTTGACCATTCACCATTTTACTCATTTACTTTGCTTTTTAATTTTTAAAGCAATCGATTAAATTGAAATTAAATGATTATTTACAAATTATTATTGTTACATCTCATTTTTTAATTGTTTATTATTGTAGGTGCAAGTAAAGTGATTATCACTACGGTTTGAATTTTGGATACTTGTAGATGTGACTGTGCATAGCCATAGCTTAAAAGAAAATTCATTCACAGATATATGGGGAAGATGAATTGAAAAAATATTGTATTAATCTTGAAAAGATTTTGAGTTTTGAGGACAATTCTGATATTGATGGTCTAGATTTGTTTTCAGAGGGAAAAGTTATTAAAGAAATTCTAACAAATGAAATTAACACACCATTAAAAATATTGAACTATATAAAAAAATTAGGTTCTATTACAAATACATACATGGTTTATAAGATACTATTAACATTACCTGTAAGTAACTGTCGCGACCGCTAAAAGAAGCTTTTCAAAAGTAAAAATAGTTTGAGATCAACTATGCTACAAGATAGATTGAATGGATTAGCTATATTATCCATTGAGTGTGAGATGTAAGAATTATTTGCTTATAAAACTTTAATAAATAATTTTGCTACTCAAAAAGCCAAAAAAATAACATAAAAATTATTAATCTATATTAACATAGGCCTCTGTCTTAAGTGTAGCAACATTGAGAGGCCGTTGAGTGTAGCAATGGAGAGGAAAAATGAGGCTAACAGGTCCGTAGACCCTTATAACCCCAAAAGACAATTACACCATCGGCATACCCATCGGAGCATATTTCCACTCGAAAATGTTCGGCAACAAAGAGGATATTCTTCCTTCCCATGATACAAGAGCCAAAAGTGGTAAGGACCAAAGCATGCAACAATGGCCAATTTATAGAGATCATGCACTTTAGTAACTGCAACATCGTGCCTCGTAACTGCAACCATTATTATTTTAGTAAACCCCCAAATTGGTTCCTAAGATTGTAGGCATCATACAGATTAATCTTTAAGATTATGAAAACCTCAAATTAGTCCCCGACTTTACAAAAAAATCATTCATTTTAGTCCATTCCTACTTAGTTTTTTACATTTTTAAGTGTTGTTTAATAGGTAGAATGACTAAAATGCATGTCGTTTTGCAAAGTCAGAGACTAATATGCATGACACCTATAATCTCAAGGACCAGTTTGAGGATTTAATCATTATTATTTATTAAGAGGCTGTAATAATGTCTGAACACGTCAGCAACGAATTGACCACGACCACATCGACACAAAGCAAATCATCGTCAAATCCACAGTATTAAGTCAAATCATCAAGTCACTTCAACCAAGGCTTCGCAACATCCGAGGCTGGTGAACCGTGAATGGTTCCCTGGGGTACCTCGACATCGGATTACATCAAGTCACTTCAGCCAAAACTTCACGATTTTCGAGACTGGTGTACAATACCTTGGAGCACCTTGACATTCGACTTTCCTTTGAGATCCTATCCTACCCTCACCCATACAAGGTCCCACCACCAGCCAAGGTAGAAGGCATACACTGTTACCTCAATTAGGCCGAGTTGAGAAGACACATCCTCTGTCCCTTGTAACCGGTGTTACAAACGATGATCGACAAGGGTTTTAAATAGTCATTTAATACTCCATGACCATGCTTAATTGGCTCGGACATGATCCTAAGATTCAAGCCATCGTGAACCTAGATATCCAATCTCCTGTAGTATAAATGCTAACCCGAGCCCCGATGTATGCCTCATGCTCTATTTTGTACTTGAACCAGGAGGCTCTGGAGACTAGGCTATCCCCTGTCACCGGATCCCTAGGTTCATTTCAGAACAACAATAAATATTTACTTTTTTAATAAAAATATCATTATGTTTATTTTTATATATAAGTAGTTATAATAAAAAAATATTTTTTATAAGTATTTAACGGTGAAAATTAGAGTATGTATTTATTTTTTTTATTTTTGCCCATAATTTTTCTATTCACAAGAAATTATATTAATCGAGGATTGAGCTCGAATACTCACACACGCTAATGTCTTTATATGCTCAGTAATTGAACTATATGACAGGAACATTTTTACTCATTTTTACCCATAATTAATACAAGTGATTGAATTGGGTTTTAAAATAAAAGTAAACTTTTAACAAGGGTTTAATAAGAAAGACATAAAAAAATTTCAGTATCAATACATTTTTACATGTTAGCTTTTATTTTAATTTATATTTTTTTTACGAGCTTATATATAGGAATGGATGTAGACATATAGTACTCTTTCCATTCCTTTTTATTTGTTTATAGAAAAAAAATATTTATCTGTTCACTTATATTTTTAATGTAATATTAATTACGCTTTTACTATTTTTTATATAGAGAATAATTAATGCTCTATTATTGAACCAATAAAACAATGAGAGATAAAGAGTTATACAGAGACTTTAAAAATTATTTTAATAAAAATAAAAATTACATTTCTTAATAAGTTTATTTTACACTCAAATGAAAAAATAAATAAAAATGGAGAGGATACTTCTTTGCAAGTATTCTTAATTTAATACTCTATTACTTTCACGATGCAGCCTTTGGTCTTTATATATATATGTGGAGGGATCAACTTACACCGGTATAAGTTAACACCAACTCTTACACCGTTAATAATTCATTAATTAATAATTTTTTTACAAAACCGACCGATAGATTAAAAGTTCTTACTATATAGATCATATCTACAAAGTTTTACGTCGATCCGAAATCGTTTAATACTTCATCAAATGATTGATATTTTCTTATGTTTTATGAAATTATATGTTACGTTAATTTTTTAGTACTTTGATATATTATTAAATGATTTCGGATCGACGTGAAACTTTGTAGATATGATTTATATAGTAAGAACTTTTAATCTATCAGTCGGTTTTGTAAAAAAATTATTAATTAATGAGTTATTAATGGTGTAAGAGTTGGTGTCAACTTACACCGGTGTAAGTTGATCCCTCCCCATATATATATGGGCAGTTTTGGGCCCGTGCAAGGTGTCCAACCGCACAGGGCCCCCAAAAATATGGGCCCCAAATATTAAATGATGTACCATATAGGCCTCAAATATTAAATAATGTACCTTATAATTAATATTATAAAGTAGAGTAAATGGTAAGGGGTTTTGATTTTTAATCTCACCTCTTGGGTTCAAGTCCTATAATTAGCATTTTCAAGTTTTATTTTTCTCTTTTTTTTTTGACTTTCCGGTAAAATTCGCACTCGCACGCGTGCACATCGGTGATTGGCAATTTTTCTGACGAATTGTAAGTGATTTGTTAGAATATTTTTTAATGTTTTAATTGATTTTAGAATGTAATTAAACCAGAAATTTATAAATAGAAGACCCCATTTTTTTAAAAAAATTAAAATAATAAACAGGGCCCATATATATATATATATATATATATATATATATATATATATATATATATATATATATATATATATATATATATATATATATATATATATATATATATATATATATATATATATATATATATATATATATATATATATATATATATATATATATATATATATATATATATATACACACACACACCTTATAATTTAACGAAGGGATAGTGTTATATGATGAATGTATTAACAGAGATATTTGATTTTAAATAAGAATAAAGTTGATAAATTTTATACCAACTTTTTAAATATCAACACATTAAATAAGTTTATTATATGTTTTTTAAATGGCGCAATTTGGTTAGAGGATGTTATTTAAAAGTTCGTAGGTAGTATAAACATCTAACCATATTTTGCATAATTTAAAAAAAAAATAGTTAAAATATTGATCTTAGAAATCATTAGTTATATTATCTAATTATATCCCTATTAAATTATTTCCTTTTTTTATCGGTTAATTTTATTAGGGGAGGAGGTGGACAAGTTTTGCCCAAGATCAATTTGTACCATATCTCACTAACATTCTCACTAAATTATTATCAGGTGCATATTAAATTATTTCTTAGTTGTTTTACTTTGAAAATATTAAATAAGAAAAATGTTTGAAGTAGTGTTTGTCCTAGTTTTTTTTTCTTCTCTTTCTCTTATAAATAAAAGCTAGGCCAAACAGTATTTATGGTAAAGCTCTTAAATTAATTACGTACAAAATGCAAAAAGCTGGCTTTTCAGAAAAAAAGATGGCTTATTTGTGGGCCCAATATAATTAATACCTGAATATTCTAATTAACACCTGAAATCTTGAATATCTTTTATTTCTCTCTTTGCTAAAACATTCAAAAAGTCATCTTCTCGTTTATGAATTATTCATTCACTTTAATAATTATGAGTTTTATTTTTATTTAAAATTTTTTATAATAAAAAATATTTAACGTTATATTATTATTTTAATAAATTTATACTGTATTTATTTTTTTAATAAATAAAAATATTGAGTTTTATCAAAGAATTTTTTTATTGCAAATTTATTTTTAACAAATAAAGAAATGTGAAAATTAATAATAAGTAACTTAAAAATGTTGGCACGAAATACTTTTAATAAACAAATATTTTTTTACTCATAAATAGCTTATAACGTAAAAAATAATGAAATTGTCAAACAGCTATTGGCTTTTTAATAATTTTTAACTTATTTTTAATATTAAATTGTAAATTTATAAATTTTAATAATTTTTAAAGCAATAATATTTTTAATGGAATAAGATTTTAATTTAATATATATAAATAAATTTATTTTTAAAATGGAACAAGATTTATTTAAATGTTTTAATTTATAATATTAAATTTATAAATTAGAAATTTTAATAAAAACAAAAAGTCACTTAAACTTTAGTTTTTGTGCACTTAGGTGCAATTACTTTCAAAATTTATAAATAAGTACACCAAATTTGTTAAATGTACATTTAAGTACAAAAGTTGCATTTAATAACTACTTTTACTCATTAGTAATGGTTTGAATCGTCGCTGAATGTATACCTAAGTGTAAACCTCAACAAGTACACGGTACATTACATTTTTTATATAATATATCTGTTGCACCCGGTGACAGGTGACAAACAACCGGCGGCTGCCACGTGGCGCTATTGTTTTTCTTCTTTTTTTGTTTTGAAGGCGTGAACCATAAAAGACCCCAATTTGATAAATAATCTTTTTAAAATCCCAATTTGTTAATTAATTTTAAAATTGTATTATTTTGGTAAAATTGCCTAAGAAATGTTCTAAGGAGCACCGTTAACAAGACACATCTATCTATCTACTTATGTAAAAACATGTACCTTGGTTGAGAAGCATCCATGTGCTAACACGTGTCTCCCATTTTTTTGCCACTTCCATTTTTTTTGTTTGTGAAGAATTTGGTTTTTGAAATTTGAATTTTGAAGTCTTGGTTTAACCATTAGATAATATCTATTGGGTTCATGTGGCAATTTTATGGTTCCGGAGTAAAAGAACACAAAAAATTTCCTGTTCAGAGAACAAATACAACCTTCTCTCCCAAAATATTTGAGAGAAAACAACATAAAACAATAACAGCTCTTGAAAAAACGCTCTGACGTCGAGTTGTAGCCCCTTCGTGGCGGACATTGCACCTTTCTCCAACGTTGGACATTCATCCTTCAACCTAACTGCTCATCCCCCTCATGTAAGTTGATACACTTTCATCTCCTTATCTTCTTTTTGCGAAAAAGCATGATTCTGAGAAAATACCCATATGTTTCTAGGGATATTCTTTTTTTTGTTAAAATTAGTTCTAATTCATTCTGACCTATGTTAAATCTTCGGATATCTGTTGTACATTTTGGGTATTTTGTTTCTGATTAGGGTTCTTGCTCCCGTTTCCATTGCAAGGGTTTGAGTTTAGGTTTATGTTTTTATTTTGTTTTGGAGTTGATTTTTAGTAGATTACTTCAGATTTAATATATTTATAGTTGAGTTTATCAATTTCTTTTTATGAGCTATTCTTAAATCTTGATTTTATGTGACATTTTAGTTCCTTTTTGCTCAATCTACAGCTCTGTTTTCGGTTCTATTTTCTTGATGCATGTTGTACAGGTACTCTACCTTCTTGCCATTTTTAATACCTGCCATAAAAATTTATATCACGATTACTGATGGGAAACAAACCTTAAAAAAATTGCAGATATTTCTTTCTTTCTTTTCTTTCCATGTAAATCTGCACATACGAACACAAGCTTTGCTTCTCATATCCCAACAATCCATCGATCTTCTATTACTGTATTGCTAAAATAACAGCAAAATTGTCATAAAAATAATGCAGATTAGCTAACCCAATGTGTCTGATTATTGAAAATAGAACATATCAGTATCACATAAAGTAATTACATTTAAGAAACAAAAAGAGAAAGGGGGCAAGTTTCTTCAAAGTGTCCTGTTCAGTATACTTTCTGTCTCTGCCTACATTGACTTCAACAGAACAGTAATCCACTCGCTTTATATAGCAGCAAATAAATATGATTATATCAGAGACAAACTTAGACAATTATAAACATAGATGTTGGCTTTATCAATGCCTATGTTGAGTTCATCAATTTCTTTTCATGAGCAAATCTTCAATCTTGGCTTTATCTGACATTTTAGTTCCTTTTTGCTCAATTTACAGTTCTGTTTTTTGCTTCCATTTTCTTGATGCATGTTGTAAAGGTACTCTACCTTCTACTTCATTATTTGTCTTCAATGTTATAAGTTGTCATTTTTAATAGCTGGATGGCGTAATGTTTTTGCATTATCATCTTTGGCACTACTATTATTGAAAATGAGAAAAAATTGATGGAGAAGAGCAAAGAAGATTTGATTCTGAAAATTACCAATTTAGATTTTAATTTCAAATTTTAAAGCTAAAGAATGAAGACGCTGTGAATAAAGAGCAGGTGAGGGGGTTTTCCTCTTCCATGATTTTGAATTTTTGATTTGTTAAGCTGACTCTATCAATTATGTACCTTGATTACTGATTTTTGTGTTTTTCGTCTACGGGAACCTGAAGATGTTATATGCCTTTGACTATTTTGCATCACAATGAAATGCCTTAAAAATTGGATAGCATGTACTTTTATCATAATTTTGAGAAGTGTGACAATGGAAATGTATTTTTATGTCAGATGTGTAGTTGTCAAATCACCATCTATTTATTGCATAAGATATAAAATATGCTATCTGCTTTGACCTCTGTGACATATATTAACACCTTTTCCTTTAATAAACAATTTGCCAAATATTATTTTCCTTTGGTGTTTCAATTTTAAGTTGAATCAACTAGGTTCAAAATCTTAAAGCCTTATATATACTACATTTTGTATTCATTCAGGTTGGGAAAGCTGTGGCAAATGCTTTAATTAATGCAAAGAAGGTTGTTAATAAGTCTTCTGCTGGGAAATAAAAAATGTTCCCGTAATGTCTACCAGTGCAGCCTATGGTGTAAAATTTGCTCTTGCCTTTCTGCATCTTGGTTTTCCACAAATTAAATGTGAGTCATTTAAATGACATATGTACAATAAGTAAAAGTTGATTCATGGAAGGTATGATCCTTAGTATTGTATCTAAAAGCACTAATTTGATTGGTTATAGTAATAACGAAGGCCAAAATATTGCAAGTGTATACTCTAAGCTATTCTTTGGTGGATTTGGTTAAAACAGAATTCTTGGTCTATGTAGAATTTTGAGAATCCAAGATTGTCATTGAGAATTTTTGATCGGTTGTTTTGATGTTTAGATCTACATAATTTGTTATGCATTTATCATAGAGAAATATGAATTCTTCACTTATTAGTTTTCATTTTATAACCTATTGTAATTCTATAGAGCACTTCAATAAGATCTACAACCTCTCTGTGATTTTCCATCATATGATTGGAAGTTGATTATCAATCTGAAACGTGTAGTATTTTAACCTAAGTGATGAGTTTGTATATTTCAAGTTTCATACTTTCTTAGTTTCAGAGATATTTTTTTTTCTTTTGCAGCATCATTTTGAAAACCTTCTACTGCTATATGCCTTTTGAAGCATAACAAAATGTTAACATGTGCGGTTGTGCTCGGTTGCATAACACCATTATAATTATTTAATGAAGCTACCTATAAGATGTCGTTACTGTGAAGAGGATGGATAGATTAGGACAAGAGCAAGAGGGGTTTCCATTTGCTGAGCTGGGCATAAAGTCTTATGTTTGGTTGATTAGATCTTTTGCAACCTATAGCCAACTGCTGCTTGCTGGCTTCTAATTTGTGCAGGAATCAACAATGACATGTCTCTTTAATGTGATATGTTTCCGTATGTTTGTATTATTGTGTAAAATTAAATTTCTTTCCAATGGTGTAAATTCAAATTTGAGATAGTAACATTTAGAGTTTTATTATTTACTCATTTTTACCGCACTTTCATTTGTATTTTAAAAGTTTTGATGAATGATCATATCAATTAATCTCTTTTTGTGAACACTTATAACATTCTATAAACAAGCACCAAGCCCTTTCTTATGTCCACCTAACTCTTGACATGTCATTTTTGTAATGCTTTGACTAATAGTATCAATTGTTAAAACAATTCAAGTTGATTTTAACGAATTATATACTAAAATAGTCCCTAACTTTGTATTTTATCATTTAGTTTAGTCCCTCGCGAAATCAGTCATTTTAGTCCCTAACTTTCACTATTATTGGTCATTTTAGTCCCTGACTTTCACTACATCATTCATTTTAGTCCCTGACTTTCATGGACTAAAATGAATGATCATATAATTCAGGGACTAAAGTGACTTATCCGCACAAAATCAGGGATTAAAGTGAATTATTCTCGCAAGTTAGGGACTAAAATGGTATATCACTGTGATTTTAACTACTGACTTCATGAGAAAATATATTTGACTATGTGTCACCTTTTAGTTTTTGCCTAATTTTAACCACAGAATCAATGAGAAAATATATAGTCTTGGGCAAGGATGGAATATCTGATCAAATCCGTCAGGCAAACAACATAATATAAATCATGAAAACTAATTTCATTTGATTTCCTCATCCCATTTCAAAATAGCGTTAAGGATGGAAAATCTTCTTAACTCCACCAATCAAACAACCTAATATAAATAATGCAAACTAATTTCGTCTCATTTCTCCATTCCATTTCAAAATAGCATTATATGAGAATTGTAAGTTGAATCAAACTATTTTAGTAATGTAAACTGATTTTATGAAAATTCGAATATGATAATTTTAACTTAAAAGATCATTCATATAAGATAAAGATTTTGTAAAAAGTAAAAAGAAACAACAATAATAAAAAGAATGACTCTTAACAGAATCACGCTATCATGTTTCAGAAAAAAATTGCTCTTTCAAAACCCTACTAATTTCCATATTTAGGTCTTATAAAAAGTAGAAAAACTTAAAAATAATAAAACAAAACGACTCTATTACGAGACTGTACTATCATGCTGTAAAAAAATATTTTACTACTGAAAGAACATTAGCGTAGATAGGTCATGCATCCTCTGCCAATGTTAATTATAATTAATCCTCATCATATTGACTTTTCGTATTTTTAAAACTTGTGTTAAAAATAATTTAAGATTCAATTTAAAAATAATATATAATGTGTAAACGATAACTTATCGATGTACCCATATAGCTATGTCACGTGCCTAAAAGAAGTTAGAGTTATTTTGAATTTTTGTGAAATTGTGAAGAGTCACAATCAATTATCAATTATATTGAATAAAAAAATGAATAAAATAACTATAATAAAACTAATCGAAAAATCCAAATAAACATGGAGGGTAGGTAAAAAAGAGTAATGACTTGGGTTTAAGGTTCAAATTGTGTTCTATGTCAACAATTTGATGAATATGCTCAACAACTCTTTTTTTTCTCTATTATTTTTTTTACTTTTTTTGTCTCTTATGATGACTTATGTATCAAAGTATACTCTTGGCTGATGAGATTTTATTCAGTTGGTCTAGATTCATGTGTTGAGCATCTAAGATGTTTCAAAGGCAACTTATCTAGAAAGAGTCATGATCAAGTATGCTTTCTTATTTAGTTTGCTATAATTTGGGAAATTTGTTAGCTCATAATAAGGTGATTTTCAATGAAATTATGTTTGATGAAATTTCGGTAGTCGGGGTTATTAAGAGCTAGTTAGTTTAAATTTAAAAATAATTAATTTTGAAGATAGGTGGAGAATTGATTATTTTATTAATTGATTATGATGAAAATCAAAAGTTATTTATGTTTGATTGAAATAAGAATAATTATTTTTTTAATCATTTATCTCTTCTATTATAGTTGATTATTTTGAGAAGCAGTTTAAAGTTGTTTCTCAAAATAAGCCGAAATTTGATTTTTTTTTCTGATTAAAATATTGGACTATAGATAATTGGATAGAGGCACAAAATATAAGGGAGAAGAAAAATGAGAAAATCTCGATAAATCATATCTTATCTTATCAAGAGCGTTAGAATTCATGTTTTATTTTGTAATTCATAAGCGCAAGAACATAACCTTATTTCTTATTTAAACCTTCGTTCAGTCATTGGGAAACAAAGTGAGATTTGAAGCGAAACTTAGAATGAGAAAGCTGTGGAGAACGAAGAGATTAGTCGAAGATGAAAAGTTTTGAGTTTTAACTATTAATTCTTCACCTCTAATTGATATTAATGCTACTATGAGCAGTTAAATTTTTCATTTTGGGATTAAATGTAATCTTTCAAACTCTTGTAAATTCTTTTAACTTGATATATTTAGTATTCTTTATTCTATTCGTCTTGGTTTTTATTTCTTCTCTTAATGCCTGAATTTATCCGGCCAATTTATTCACAATCATAGATTCTTGGTTTTGATCGAGAGATACCCCTTTTAATCCGACTTGGGTGAAAACCTCAACACATTTTTAAGCTAGAGATAGTTATCAACAGGTTGATTGCTTTTTAATATTCATTCTTAAAGTTGGAAAACTTGTTATATACATGAGAGATCAGTATATAACACGTTGTTCTTAGAATCAATTATACGAGGGATTAATATTTATGAAAATAGTGTATTGCATAAATTTAGTAATAATAAATATCCATTAAAAAAAGAAGATACGCAATTGACGAAATTTAATCAAGACTTCTCACTTGAATTCAACCTTTTTAATATACGTTTATTTTATTGTTAACTATTTCCACAACTCAATAATTGGTCATTAAAAACTTCTAAAACACAAGTGCTCCATGTGATTTGATAACTTTTGTTTCTATACTAAAGCGAGTTACAACTTTAGATTTACGTTAAAGGAGTAACAAACGACTATTAGTAGCGGCTTTTGGTCGTTGCAAAACCTAAAAACAATCGCTAACAAACAATTAGTATTCGTCGAGTAACAACCATCCAGCCGCTGCTAAATAACCTTGTGGCTAATCATTAACGATGGTTAGAAGATAATTGCTAATTAGCGGCGGTCAAACCCTTGCTAATGTAGACGCAAATGTCATTTGAAAAGAGGTCGAAATACTAACACTAAATTTTGCTACGACCATGGCCGTCACAAAATTAATGACAACCAAGCCACTACAGTAGTGCTCCTTGCCAAAAAAAGCCTTCACACCATATTAGTGGGGATTAGGTTGCCGACAGCTTTGGACGTCGCAAAGTTTTTTATTTTAAAATAACTCACATTTAGTAGCGAGGCTTTCCCCATCGCAAATTTGTTTATTTTCTTTTGGCTTAAATATGTTTTTGGTCCCTATAAAATATGACTCTTTTGGTTTTGGTCTTTATAAATTTTTTTTTTGACTTAAGTCCTCAACAATAATTTAATTATTAGTGTTAGTCCCTAAGGTGTGTGCCAAACACACCTTTGATTAATCAATTATTTAATTAATTTAATTTATTAAATTAAATGATAAAAATAGTAAAAATAAAATAAAAGAAAGAAAAAAATTATAAAAACAAAAAAAAAGAGTTTTGTCCCTATAAAGTGAAAAAACGAATTTTGTGCCAAATACACATTTGATTAATCAATTATTTAATTAATTAAATTAATAATAAAAATAAAAAGAAAAAAATAAAAAAAACAAAGAATTTTGTGCCAAACACACCTTGTAAACAATACTTTTTCCGATTAGAAAATGTTAACTAATGCCCTAAGGACACTTTTTAAGGAGCCTAATATAGTAGATTAATTATCCACTTATCAAAAATTATTGCCCCAACTAGATCCAATCACATTGCATCATTTTTAATTGTGGCTTGAGATATTAATTGAAGAGAGATTTTATATGATGATATATTAGGAAATTTGATAATATATTTTTATAAAATTTAAAAGGCTTAATCATTTCCTTAATTTCCGCGCATAACCTTAAAGGACTACTAAAAAACAAAGGGAATAAAAATTTATTAAAAAATGTAACTTTTGATGTTTTCTAGACATAAAAAAATATACATTCATAATTTTTTTTTCAATAGTGATAATCTTGACAAGTGCCCTTAAGTCAGCATGACCCTTTTCAATTATAGTACCAATGTTTTATATTTCCTCTGGTCCTTATTATAAGGCACATTTTGAAAGGATTTTGTGGTTCTTTTTATAAGGCATTGCACAAATCCCATAAAGTATTTATGGTTATTTTCCTTATTTGCCCCTATTAAATGCCTTAACTTTATTATACCAACTACTAAACACAATATTTAATGAAGGGTAAAATTGATATATCATCCCACTTTTTAATAAAATTGATACAACTAACTATCTTTATTGATATACGTAATTTAAGTATTTATGCAATAATAAGGATCAGAGGGAGTAGTAGTTAGTTAGATGTGGTCATAAATAGTTATATTCGCTTGTTACCAAAAAATAGTTATTTTCGCTTAAGCCAATTTATCTTGTCTATAATCCATTGTTTTCATATTAATGAAATCAAATGCACTATTCGATTTCTCTTCTTATTTTAATTTCTCTCTCTCTTAAGAATGATTTTTTTCTTTTCAAATTAGGAGACAAACTGTTTTTCTTTTTTAAGTAACAATAATAAACCACACATGACATGATAAAAAAACATAGGATAAATTATAATCATTGGTTAAGATAATATAATCTAAGAGAAAGGATACAAATTATATTATATTATATTATATATATATATATATAGGGTTAAAGAATGAGTCGTTATAGATTCCAATAATCTCCACTTATCCTCTTTAGATAGGGTAAATATAAGTATTTATAGACACAAGTGTTTTGAGTCAGATAGCTTTTAGACATGCTTTTTTTTAACTATGGAGCAATGTAAAAGTATTTTTATCGGCAGTAATTTCGAATTTCAACGTAAATTTGATGGAATTAATAACTTTTTATTTCCTCAAAAAATATTTTACTAGTAATAAAAGTATAACAAAACGAACTATTCCTTAATGGAACACCATTAACTCAAAAATTATGTACCAAAAAAAGGGAAAGATAGAAAAAGTCATGTAAAATTTAATGAAAAGTAAAATAATGAAGAATGAGAATATAATTTTTATGTAAAACTTAATAAAAATGATGTTCCAATCATGTAGCCCAATTGATAAGCACATAAAGACGTGCATGTGTGGGTATCCGAGTTCAATTCTCAATTAATATACTTTTTTATAAACAAAAAAAAAACTTTATAAAATGATATCTCTTTTAATTTCTTAAAAACATTAAATTTCACCAAGTTAATTGTTAAATTGGAAATTATATAAAATAAATCAACTTAAAAGTTCACAATATTTTAAAACATATTGATACTTTATTGAAATAATTTAGTTAGACGTACAATATAATATTTAAAATATAAGTAAAGTTTTACTTATAAATTAGATTGCATAATTACTAATATCAAATCATTTAAAAGTTGGTACAAAGATAATATCACATAACTTATTTAAAAGTTATGAACATATTTCATACTTAATATTATTTATAGGAGTGTTTATTAAATCATTTTTTTTAAATTTTTTTTTAAAATATAAAATACAATTATCTAACATATTTTTAAAAATAATTTAATCCAAACATATCTTTAATCATTAAGTTTTTTCAAGTAAAGGAAGTAGCTCAGATCTAAAATATTTGGGCCGAGTAACTGACAAAGATAATTCATCCTAATTCGTCTCTCGAACACTCATAATCATTTGATTCTATTGGTTTTAATTAATATATTAAATACTAATATTAATAATATAAGAATAAGAAAGTATTAAGAAAAGTGGTAAAGTGAGTTGAGTTGAGGTACTATAAAAGGGACAGCCGTACAAGAGTGATTGGTCACGTTGACGAGTTTATGGCAATGAAGTGAAAGCATGTCAATCGTCAGAAATCAGAATACATATGGCTATATAAATCAATGAGGCTATTTTTTTTAATACTTTGGACTTAAATATAAGCTTAATTTTTTTATTTAAAATATAAGTAAATTTTAACAATTTTTTTATATTTAATGTATTATTCTTAATTTATTATTTATTTAATATTATTAATCTTATTTTACAATAAATATAATGAAAGTCATTTTAATAATTAGAATTTATCTTTTACATAAAATTAAGAAAATTAAATACAATTAACTAAATTTCTTAATATGCATAAATTAATTAATTTTTGTTTATATATAAGTTATATGTTATACTAGTGTTATGTACCCATGCATGGTTACGGGTTTATAGTTGTAATGTTTTTTAATTGTTCAAAATGTAACGCAATAAAATTATTTGATCAAATTATTATTAATAAAAGTGATCATTTGCTCAATACCCTAGCCCTTGTAATGTTTTTCTTGGCACTGATGTTTTTCTTGTGGGTAAACTCATTTTTTTTAAATATCAATATTATAGAATATAGTCTTACACTTTAGAAATTTTGAACTTTTGAACTATTTAATGTGTACCTTAAAAATTTGATAAAAATAAAAAAAAATCATTAGGGACTAAAATTTAAATTTAAATTAATTTGGACAAAAAAAATTAGAAAAACTAAAACCAAAAAGTCTCAATAATTTATGGGACTAAAAATATATTAAAACTTTACTTATATTATTATTTATATAGATTTATAGAAATATCTCCATTCATAGATATTTTTTAAAAAAATGACCAATATTAGTGATACACAAAATTGAGCATTAGGGACTTAAAAATACAATTTAAAAAAAAATTAAAACACAAAAAATAATAGTATCGAGACTAAATAATATTATAGAAACTAGTCCAAAGAAATCTTCCTGGCATAGAGTCTTCCCGACATAACACCTACCGTTAAGTCAAATGACATAAATAGCCATCATCTCATTCTAATATTCTAGCAAAATAGAGATAAATAGGTATTTAAATTAGGTGAATAGTATTTCAATGGTTACAATATTAAGTAGTTATATAAATTGTTTGATTTTGTATTTATAATTTTTTTATTTATCTTTTAATAAAGAAAAAAATATTTTTAGTCTTTTAGTTAAAAAGTGGAAGATTGTTTCAAAAAATTTAAAAATCACTTTTCACGTCTAAAAATTATTTTAAAAATTGTTTTTCACAGCAAATATATCCAAACTAAAACATGTTATATTTCATACAATTAATTCTTTTTCACAGCTAATCCAAACACATCTTAAATAAAAAACTATTAGTAAGTAGCTTATAGTGGCATTTATATATATATATATATATAAAAGAATAATTCATGTATTTATATTTATAAATTATAATTTTAAATTAGATTATAAAAATTAGTTTATAATCAGAAATGCATGTAATTTTTTTTAAACATTATGGTTATTCTTTATTTATTATTTTTATTTTTTTAAATATAGTTTTTAATTTGGACGTATATGGAATAATACTTACACTTAAAACCAAAAAATTAATACTTACTCTTCATGAATGAAACAAATTTATTAAGAAACCAATTTAAACGCTAGGTTTTTTATTCTTTACTTTGAAAATTCTATTTCATTTTTATTATTTTATAAATAAAAGTGCATTTACATGAGTTCAAATCAAAGAATTGTTACTTAAAATTTCACGTGGCACCCCTTGAGTTTTCCCTTTTTTTTTTGGTTTGGGTGACAGGTGCAATCCTCCAGCGCCTACCACGTGGTGGCCTCCTACCAGCTGCCATTTTGGGCCGCTTTTATTTGTTTTTTGTTATTAAAAAAAACTTGTGCGTGGTAACACGGTACCACGTGGTAGCACTTTATTGAACGGCACTGTTGGAAGGCCCCACTTAATGGGGTGCTGCCCCACGAGGCTCCCCAATCAATTTTTTTTATAAAAAACAATGAAGGCGTAAATAGTAAAAAGATCTATTTTGATAAATAATTTTTTAGACTCATTTTAATAATTAATTTTTAAAAAGTATTTTCTTTGGTTCTTTTTATAGGATCCTTTAACCAATTTATACGGATTAAGAAAGCTATTAACAACTTTATTTAATATCTTGTTTTATTAAAAAATAATACAATATACCAAATTTACCTTGTTTAAAATCAAAATTTGTAATAAATATTAATTATATCCATTATTCTTTTATTTATTATAAGGATATAAAAAAAAAACTAATAAATTTTATAAGGGGTCTTATATATAGCACAAAAAATTTTCTTCCAAAAGATCTTAAAGTAGTATTAATTTGATAAAAAAAAATACCACGCCAATAAACACTATTAAACCCGGTTATGTCAATAGTACTAAATTCTTCCTAAAATAGAAATAATGAGTTTTACTTTTCCAATGCAGTAAAAAGGAATATAGGAATTTTACCAAAAAAAAAAAAGGGAATATAGGAATATCATTATTATTATTGGTGAAAAACAAAAGGGTCGCAGTCTGAGATTAGAGTTTTTGGGTGCAGTAGACTCATTAATCATTATTTATTTATAACCATTTATAGCAAACAAATATAGATAAATAAATATTTATGGGAATAAAGTAAATAAGGTACGATCCTTTAGCTATATTTGGGTGAAAACCACTCTTTCCTTTCTTGAATTCCAGCCACCGTTTCCAACCAGGTTCTCTTTCTTTCTCTTTCCCTCTTTTCTTCCCAATATTTTTTCTAATTTTTCTTTCCATTACCAGTAATTTTATTTTTTTATTTATTTTTCAATCATTGATCATGATCCCCTTTGTGTTATTTTACATTACAAGCTTAATTCGTTTCAGATTTTTTTTTTTAATTTTTTTTCCTGTTTGCCAGATCTGAATAATAAGCTTGGTTCTCACTAGGGTTTCATGACTTTGAGTTGACCTCTTCTGGAAAATTTATACATATATGCCATTATTTTCTTTGCACGTAATTTATGCGCACATTATTACGAGAAAAAATTAATTAACGCTGAGGAAAAAATAAAATAAATTAAAATAGTAGATAAAACTAATCAAGATGACATTTTGATTTGGTTTTGAACATTTTTATTTTTATTTTTTGTAGAGAAATTAATTGATTAATAGTGAAGAGATGGCGAGGCAGAAGATTAAGATAAAGAAAATTGATAACGTAACAGCAAGACAAGTGACATTTTCGAAGAGAAGAAGAGGGATTTTTAAGAAAGCTGAAGAACTTTCTGTGCTTTGTGATGCTCAAGTTGGTCTCGTTGTTTTCTCTTCTACTGGAAAACTTTTCGAATATGCCAGTTCCAGGTAATTAAATAAATTCAATAATTTTACATTTTTTTTAACTTTTTTTTCTAATTTATTTTATCACAACTATTTATGATTATGTTATGAATAATTATCGTGCTTAATTCTTTCGTGAATGTATGTGTTTGATTGTGAGGGGTTGGTCAAGTGAGTGTTATAATAACTTCTCACTAATTCTCTTAGGTTGTGTTTGGGTATACAATTTAATTAAGTAATTATGTTATAAGCTATTTTTAAATTATAGTTTTTTTTGGACAAAATTGTAAAACTTACTTGAATAAGCTATAAATAGCTTATTCTAATAAGCTACTTCAAGAAGCTTATGAAAATAAGCTAAAAACAGCTTATAGGAATCCATAAGTTATTTTCATGAGCTGCGCATAAGTCCTTCCAAACAGAGCCTTAATATGAGGTAAATATGATAAGTACTTATTATATGTTTGGTAGAGTAGAAATATGAAGGAGAGAAATAGGGTGAAGGGAAATTATAAGAAGAGAGAAATAATGTAGAAATAAGTTATGTTGGGAGAAGAGAAATAGAGATAAAGAAAAAAGATTTTTAATTTTTTATTTGTAGAAATAATTTTTTTTCTTTTAATTTCTCTTAAACCAAATAAAAAAGTTGTATCCTTATCTTAATTTTTCTTTTGTATCCCTTTTTTTTTTTTTTCTTTTGAACCAAACACAGGATTAGTGTTTTTTGATATCACAGACATTTCTAGTCTTTAATTAGGGTATTAGTGGGAAATCTTCTTAGGGGCGACTCTTTTTAGTCATCACTAATTTTAATATTTGACTTTATTGATAATAAATTTAGTCTTAGATATTGTAAAATCGGTTACAATAATTTTAAACTTTATAAAAAACAGTCTTAACATACAATCTTTTTTTTTGTTTTTTATCTTAGCAAGAGATTTTATTAAACAAAAAAAAATCATAATAATTACTCAAGTTATAAAGAAGACACCCATCCCACAAAATTAATCCTTGACTAAACTAAACTTTGTTTTAACATAGTTGAATACTAAAAACTAATTTTAATAGAATTAAATACTAAAATAATCAATGACTATAAAATCAAAGATTATTTTTCTCTTTCATTCAAATAGAAAATCAATCTCATATGACATGCTTAATTTATGAAAGATTCAAACTTAATAGTTTATTGATGCTTCTTGGGGGATGGAATAAGCTATGGTGTGATGGAGAGTATATATGATTATGTTCCATGGGAATTAAAAATTAAAAATGATTATAATTTAATTATAACACCTAATACCTGCTATAAGGTACCTAGCTACTACCTAGGCTATAAGGTAATTGACGTACAGACTTTTTCAAGTATATTATTATTACTACTATATTTATTTAGCAATTATTTGTTAAAAAGAAATAAAATGAAGGGAAAGAAAATCTTAAATAATAATATAATCTTTTTTGTTTAGTTTAAGAAAATGAAAGGAAAAGTTATTTTTTTTAAAAAAAAAAAAATTTTTCCTTCCACCATTTAACTTTTTTTTCAATCCCATTTTTCGAAATCTTGCTCCTCCTTGTGTTGTCAGTGAATATTTAATTTATGTGTTTCATTTGTAATTGTGTAGTAACTAGTACGAGTGAGAGAGATCAGAAAGAGACACAAGAACAAGCTTAGATTTGGTTTTATATTTTTTTTACTTTTTTAGTAATTTAAGGATAAGTATATACTTCAATAGTTGATATACACTTCTTAACAGAATAAATGATAAAAATAGTTTATAATTTTGTGATTATTATTTAAAATAATCGTTGACTATGTATAAAAATAAGTAAAATGATGTTTGACTTTGTTATCTGTCATTCAAAATGATTCTTGTCATTATAACAGAAATAAATTAACAGAGTTAGAAAATTAACAAAAATAAAGTGTTTTGGTTCTTTAAGAGTGGGATATGGTTGTCAAAAAAAAGTTGGAAGCAGAGAAGTGAGTAGGAACAAAAATGATCTATTTTTAAACTTTTTCATGAACCACAATGCTTATTTTCGTTCATTTGTTGATTTGATGCTGTTTTGAGTTTCCATCATGTCATTTAATAGTGTGCCACACATCATAATTATGTTAGTGTGTTAACGACATGAACCATTTTAAATAACAGACAACAAAGTCAAGGAAATCATGAACCATTTTGAAGGAGGATGACAAAATCAGATATCATTTTGTTCATTTATTCCTTCTTAAACTAATTAAATATAAAAAAAATATGTGGTTAAATTAGTATTACATAATTTAATTAATTATTACGTATTCGTTTATAATATATTTCTATGTGATTAATTATCAATAAATATATAGTTAAACTACAACATAATAATTTAACCAAATTATATACTGATCTACTTATATATGTTTTTACATTTATTTAATCATAAAAATATAGTAGCTAGAATATGTGATATACAAAATTTATTTCTCATATTCTTTTTAGGTAATCTACATATTGAACTTAGGATCTACGTTTATGACTCATCCCCATACTATTAATCTAATTCTAGTGGCTTAGATATGAATATCCCATTTAGCATTAAATTTCTCATATCTATAATAATGTTACACCCTCTTTGGTTTTTATACTATACTCAACATGACATTTGGATGAATACCTAATTTAGTTGTGAATATTGAGCTTTGGTCTAACATTAGTTAATCTCATTTTGTCTTAAATAATAACACTTCACTCTAATAGTTAAACGGTGTTAATAACACTTTATTCAAATAATGACCTCATACTTTTGTCGTTTAACTAATGGGGTAAAGTGTCATTATTTTAAGAAAAATGTGATAAAATGCTGTTTAAACAAAACTCGAGGATATTAAATGCAATTTCTCTTTATTCTTTTTAGTTATGTTCATGGTTGAGTCATCCTTGTAAGTTGTAAGTTGTAATGCTGTTTTGGTTTGGTGAAGTATGGAGGACATAATTGCAAGGTATAATCAGCACTTTCATAATTCCAACAAATTGGACAGATCTGTAGATATGCAGGTAAAAAAATATGTTCTTTATTAAAATATGTTTTATGTTTTTTCTATATGTACTATTTTGATGAGTCAGTTTTGTGATGAGATTCTAAGAAAAAAAAGCTTATATATTATTATAAAATTGTTGATCATAAGATTTTGGCAAAATAATATTTTTGATCTTTTAACTCTTTGTGCTAATTCATTTTGGTCCCTTAACATTTTTTTTATTCATTTTGGTCCCTTGACTTTTATTTTTGATTCAATTTGGTCCCTACTGTTATTTCCGTTAAGTCATAATATAAGTATCCAAATTGAGCGGTAGGGATCAAATTGAATCCAAAATAAAAGTTAAGAGAGCAAAATAAATCAAAAAAAATTAAGGGATCAAAGTGAATTGACGTAAAGAATTAAGAGACCAAAAATACTATTTTACCTAAGATTTTTATGCATAACTTAAAAGATTGGTTTCTCAAGGGCTTGTCCGTTGATTTGTATTTTTTATTTTTTATGAAATTTTACAAAAAGGAAAACTAGAAATGATGGGCCTATTTAATTCAATTTTTTGAATTTTTTAGAATTGTATTATAAAACACTTTTCAAAAAAAGTTTTTAAAAAAAGAGGAGTAAATTTTCAATATAAATTAGTATGTAAATTTAAAAAACTGAAAAGCTTAAACGAATTTTAAATGTTTTTAAACTTTAGTTTTTATTAGATAGATTCTACATTAGTAAGAGCTTTCCAAGAATCTCATCCAAACAGTATAATATAGAGTCTAGAATTAACTTATTTACTAAAGTACAATTGTAACTTGTTTTTTATAAAATGTACAATTGTTCAATAATTTTTTTGTACAGGCTTTTTGTAATATTTGGCGTTTAATTTGTTGATTTCAGCTGGAGAATAACGCTGAATTGACGAGGGAAGTTGCTGATAAAACTCAACAACTGAGGTTCATATAATTTTCACAATTTTCTGAATGGAATTTATATATCCACTAATAATTATTAAAGTTATATATATTTAATTTAATTTTGACCTACTGCAGGAAGATGAAAGGTGAGGATTTGCAAGATCTAAACTTAAATGACTTGCAACAATTGGAAAAAACACTTGAATCAGGACTCAAGTGCGTCATTGAGACCAAGGTATATATATATTAAAAAAAAAACTAAATTATTTAGTAACTGAAAAAGTCATATTATTGTCAAAAAAAAAATTATTATTTATTAATTTTTTAATTCCGTTAAAATAACTACCGTGTTAGTATAGACTTTGTCTAACATAATAAGTCGACTAGGATAGCCATAGACATATAATATTTATACTAACAGAAAAATATGTAATTATTGATAATAGATAGATATGCTAGTATAAATAATTGATATATAGTATTGGTTTAAAAACCCTTACTAAATATCTTTAATGACTATATAAAGTTATAAACAGACAAATTTGTTAGGCAAAATCTATATTAATAATAGCTATTTTAATAAAAACAAAAAGAAAAAATATTTGTAGTGTGTTGATTCGTTGTGATATATAGCGTTGCTAATTATTGTTTTTTAATTTCTAATAATTTGATTGCTAACATATTAATGACTAAATAAGCTAGTTTAACGATGAATCTTGTTTATTGCTAATCAATTTTTTTTTTTCTTGATACATTGATTTATATGCAACCTTTGTATTCAGGAAAAGCGGATTATGGATGAGATTGTTTCACTTCAGAAAAAGGTTAGTTGATATATGTAGTTTATTAGTTTTATATATATATATATATATATATATATATGATATATGATGAAGTAGTTATTGTATATCTGATATAATTATATCAAAATTAATTGAAGTGATCAAATTAAAATATAATACTATGTAGTGTGTATGTGTTTTTTTTGTACTATGTGCACCACATCCTCTTTTCAGCATATTACATAATTTTTTTTTTCTTTTTTATCTTTCACCCGGAAGTTAAATTCTATTTTTTACTAAAATTAACTCATGTGTAACGCAATTCCAACCGGAACATAAGTTCTGTTTTTTCATTCGTTCGGAACATAAGTACCGTTTTTTTGTCTAAAAACGGATGATAAGTTTTTTTTTTTTAAATTTTAAATTTATAAACTACCCAGAAGTTATCTTTTGTATGACACGGAACATAAGTTCCGTTTTTTTACTTTTTTTTTATTTACATAGTAAATGGCTCGAATTTATTCTCAATAAAAAATAAAAAAAATGAAACTTATGTTCCATATTATACGAAACTTATTTTCCATATGATACAGAACTTATCTTTTGTATGATACAGAACTTAAGTTCCGTATACATTCATGTTTTACAGGGTTTAGTACAAAAACGGAACATAAGTTCCGGGCGAAGGATAAAAAAAGAATTTGTGTGGTGTGTTGTGAAGAGGGTGTGGTGCGCATAGTGTCACCCGTGTTCTTTGTAATCTGTTGCGAAGACCTTGTCAAATGACACCCAAAAATGATTGAAGCTCTTTTTAAAGCTTAAGGTGTAGGGTTCAATCTCTAATAATGTAAATTTAAGAAAAAAATTAATATAATAAGATATGTTTGACTAATAAAAAAATTCTTTATAATTTGTTTGTTTTTCAGCCTTATAAATCCATGTGTGCATGTGTGTGTGCTGCATGTTGATACATATAATTAAATTGATTTTTAATTAGTTCGATCTTTGTAGTAACTTTATTTAATACTCTCCTTATTTATCTGTTTATTTATTGGTAAAATATGTTTGTAGTTTAATAAATGGTATAAGAAGATGTTTTTGGAGCTTGAAGGGAGGGGTTTGATTCTCGATAAGGTAGATTTAGGAGTAGTGTAATGTAATGTAGAGATGTGTATGTTTGGCCAATAAAAAAGATCAATAAAATATGTATATTATAAATTTCCTACAACGTCATTTGTTTCTTATTTAATGTATTATACAATATTAAAATAATAAAAAAGTCTGTTTAATTATCATTGGTGAAATTTCGACCAAAAAACAGTAAACTAGTGCTTTTACCGATTCAATGACCGGTTTAGTTCTTATAACACTAATTATTAATTATAAGTTACAACGAATTGGGATCATGTTGAATCACTTAATTAAAGCATCAGTTGGAGAGAGAGGGAGACAATAATTTATGGATCCCACCTAGACTATACAAAATTTGTTTATTATGTCTGTCTCTCAAGTGAATTTAGAACTCAGAATTTAGTTATAACACTTAAGACCTCTTTGAATAGGGCTATAATGCATTATTTCTATGGAAACTAAAATTTTTAGTTTATCACAAAATTGCTTTAAAATTCGTGTTAGATCAAAATGCATTTTGAGTGATTTAAAATTCTATCCAAGTAGATTCTAAAGCATGTAATTCAATTTTGGAATATCATAATTACTAGTATATAGTGAAAATTTTTCGTTATATACTCAACAATGGTCTTATCACTAGCTGATTTGAGACTTCTAACAATCCAAATGGACTCTAAAGCATGTCCTTCAATTTTGGAATATCATTAATAGAGTATATAGTGAAAATAATCACTTCATGTGTGCTAATTAAGATTATTTCCTGTTCTGTTTTTTTATTTTATTTTTCATCTCAATTTTTGCAAGCTCATTCAGAATTATACAGAGGATTTGACTTTCTTTACTTTTTGTGCGCTGTTTGTTTTAACTATATGCCAATGAAGGGAATCAAGTTAGAAGACGAGAACAAGCAGTTAAAGCAGAAGGTATATATATATATATGTTTGGTTTGTTAATTTTTGTTTAATTATTTTATAAATAACCTAAATAATCTAATTAATTAACTGCATATATATATAGATGGTTATGCTGTGCATGGATAAGGAAGTGGTGTCAGTCTCATTAGAGTCTATGAACGTTTGCAGCTGCAATAGTAGTGGCCCTACTTCTCTTGATGATGATTCTTCTGACACTTCTCTTAAGTTAGGGTAAGCCAATTACTCCCCACAATTACACTTGGGAAAAACACAGGATTATATTATAATATGGTATCCATTTATACTAGTGTGGAATTATATTATTTTGGATAAATTGTAATAATTTTATTAATGTTTGGGAAAATTGTATTCCACCTCAAATTTTATTAAAATTAATATTTTATTTTATTTTAGTAAGTTAATTAGCATTTTTGGACCGTCAATCTATCACATAAATATTAAAAATAATTTTTAATGTTAATGGAGGGTTTAGAATTTGCATGTGTGACAAAATCTGACATGACAGAAACGTCAGCAATATAGCATTTAACTAATGTTTTTGCCTTGCCAATTTGCTACATAACCTTAAAAATAGTTTTTAAAGTTAACAAATGAACATCTATATAGATGTGACAGATGGGAACGACAGAAACGTTAGCTAGACCAGCAATCAACATTCAACAGTTAAAGAAATGGGGTGGAGTGTTAATTTTGGTAAAGTTTGGGGTGGAGTCCAATTTCCTCAAACCTCAATGAGATTATTGCAATTTACCTTATTATTTTTACATTGTTGAAGAATTCTTTATTATTGAATAATATAATTGTTTTATGAAATTTATCATTTGGATTAAAACTATTTATTATATAGATTATGTCTATAAAATTTTATAGTAATTTATTAACGTACTACAAATATAATGTAAAATATAGTTTTAGAATATATGAAAATAACAAGTATGCTGATGGAGTGCTAAATGGCACTACAAAAGAAAAATTTGCCATATACTGACACTAAAAAAATATGTATGTTTCTAACATTTTTCTATTATTATTTGTTCTTAACAAATTATATTGTCTGCTATATTTTCAGGTTGCCCTTCCCTTATTGATATTATTATCATGGGAGGATGTAATGATATGAGGGACTCTAACTTTCTATATGTAAGTGTAAATTTGGGATGAATTATCATCCTCTCTGTATTTCTAGAATAATTGCAAAGACTTCTCATCCAATAATTGTCTAAAATACATTTATCAAACTGAAATTTTATTTTATTTTATTTTAAGGCATTGGGTCTGTCTGCATCTCAAAAAAATTGAAGAGTATTTATTAATTAATTAGTGAGAACTTCTACTTGAAGATGAAAGCGAGTTATTCATGCAATTTCTTGGTATGTGTAATTTGCTATGAAGGGAAGTTTGTAATTTTGAGATCCATGAATATATAATTTTTCATTTGTTTTGAATAATGAACGAATGAAGTGCATGCACCTGTTGACTTAGCTAGGGGGTGTTTGGTTTAAAGAAAGAGTGGTAAGAGATTTTTAAAGAAGGGAAGGAAAAAACACTTAAATGCGTGGTTCAATAAGAGGGGAAGGAAAATGATTTTTGTGTTTATTCGAAGGAAAGCTAATAAATTTCAAATCATTTGCTTTGTTTTCTTAAGATTTTATTTTCCTTCTCCAAAATACCATAGTACTCCATTTTTTACCCACTATTAAAAACTAGCAATTATATATTGGAATTAATAAACACCAAAGGATAAACTTCATCCTTCTAACAAAAAATTAAATCACCAATATTTATGTGAGGTTCCAACCACTTCCACAAACGAAACTTAATAGTTTCCAGCAGCTTAGAAACACCCTAAGATGTATGGAAAAAAACCATCGAATTTCGAAACTTCCAAATTGACCAAATTACACCCACCCACAGAGCCAATGAAATATGCCATTTTTTCTACCCCTGAACATCCTCATAAATTTATTGGTACATTCCACCAATGAAAAAGGTCATGCAAACTCCAGGTTAAACCACTTCATTACACCATTTCACACCCAAATAGTAAAATCATAGTACAAAAAGAGATGTTCAACATTTTCTATATGGTTATTACGCAGGTAGCACTACGCCAAAAACTTGTGTCTTCAGTAGTGACCAACATCTCCACACCTTTTTTGGTACCTGAGAGACTTGTTCCGAGATCAGCCCTACAGATGTATTATGCTTTGCTCGTAGCACCAAATAACTAGGCTTGACAGAATATCCTATAGCAGCCTCAACTAACCATACCCATTTGTCTTGCACATATCTCCTTGGTTGAATTATGGCCAACAAAGCTAATAGCTGAACCTCCTCATCCTCTTCCCATGCTCTCAAAGTTCAGCGCCTCTCCATCTTCCATCTCCACTACTCCCTTAAATTACTTAATGTGAGACTTTAACAAGTATCTATTTCTTCATTCTTTATATTATTAAATATGAGATTTTGGATAAATACTCACTTGGCACAACTCTAAGAGAGGTGGTGAAGGTAACAACGCTATCGACAGATTTAAATTGTTGCAAGAAAGATTTACACTACAAGAATGCACTTATTTAGCGACAACAATTTTGCGACAGCCCAAATCCGTTGCTAAACTTGAGATGAAATATTCCGTCGCTAAAGCAGAAGAAACAATTTTTATTTAATTTTTTTGTGTTCTGAGCTGGGCCGTGACGGACCTGGCCGTCACAAAAGCTTAAGGGAATTTTAAATTTTTTTTGGTGTTCTAAGCTGGGCCGCAATGGACTTTGCTGTCGCAAAAACTGAAGGGAACTTTTTTTTAAAAATTTTTTTAATAAGGAAGAACAACGCGAGCAAGGCCAAAGCACAAATTACTAGTGCCAATGAGAGAAAAACAGTTTTGCCGAATGGGCGGTCATCACTAGGGTTAGTGATGGCTAGGGCAACAACAACTCAAGTAGCAAACAAATTGAAAGTGAAAAAACTGAAATGAGTAATATATTAATTTTGTCTTTATAAGTTATGCCGATCACTAATTTTAGTCCCTAAAAATTATGAAAAATAATTTTAGTCTTTGAAATTTATACTTATGATTCAATTTTAGTCAATGTAATTAATTAATCCATAAATTATTTTAAAATATGTCAATTTTATTTCTTAAATTTTTTAAACATACTATTTTAGTCTCTCGATAAATTACTTGAAAATCGATTCATTTAGTCCCAAATTAGATTTCACGTACTAAAATGATTAGTTTAGTGTAATTTCAATATTTAAACTAATTGACCACTGTTAATTTCAATGTTTAAATTAATGGTAATAATTTGAGAGAGTAAATTTATTATTTACTCTGTTAAAATTTGAAACAAACACATGTTAGTATATATTTTTTAATACACAATTTTTTTTTTACTCCATTAGTCAACTCAAATCAACCTGACCAAATTTGGATGAAGCATAGATATTAAGTTGATTGAGTTAAATAAGATTTTTAGATTTTTAACATGTGTATCATTCATGATAGAAAAATCAAATAATTAAACATATCTAATTTCGTAATATATTAAAATAATATTTTAAAACCCTATAATTTTTTTAATTTAAAATAGATAATTTTAGGATTGTATAGAAAATAAATTTTCAATTTTTTATAAAATAACTTTTATTTTATGTTTATTTAAAATCAGATAAAACATTTGTTTAGTAGTAGATTTATTAATTAATTTCTTAAAAAAGCCAAAATTAAATTATTTACAAATTTACAAATTATGATTTCTTTTAAACCTTAACCAATAAAAATGATTTTTTTTAAATAACTTATTTTTTTACCCACGGAAATCTTAATTAAACACGTGGTTAATTTCGTTAATCGACGTTTAAATTCGATACAATGGTTCCCATGGCTCAAACACTATTATTCTTGCAGACCAAAAAAAAAACACTATTATTCTTGATCTTATTGCCACCCTCATTTCTTTTTCTGCCACACGCTATCTTTTTTATTTTTTCTTCCGAAAATTAACTTTTGCCCTGTAACTAGAAATTGAGCTAGAACAATATCTAAAATTTGGGCGAAAACAAATTTAAGAATCTAATAATAGTATTAAATTATGAAATGTGCTATTATCAAATTTAAAATTTTTTTTTTGTTCAAATTATAAAATTTGATAGCATTAAATTATAAAATGTCTCATTACTATATTTAAATATTTATTTATGATTTATGATGTTCTAGAATTCTCTTTCACCCAAATTCTAAAATTTGAGTTGAAGATTATATTTAGAATTTAGAAGAAGAAAAAAGGAATGTGTAGTATAAGGAGACCGTATGAGATGAACAGTAGACAACTCAAGGCACTGTCTATTGTTACTCGTGCCCCGAAAACCAAAGTCCAAAGCCTCTCTCCGTAACTCATTCCCAATCCCAATTCCAACTGTTTCTTTCGCGCCCGAGTCACCGAGTCCTCCGTTCAGCTCGCCCGAGTCACTGAGTCCTCCATTCAGCTCGCCCGAGTTCGTAACCTAAACCCTTGCTGGGAACGACGACGTCAAGTCAACGATGAACGAGTCTCCGCGAAGGGATTCGGAACCCTTGGATGCGAGAGAGATTGCCTCTCCGAATCGTCTCGGCGAATCCAGCAGCCCTACTCTCCACGATCAACCGCACGAGTTTCTCAGTTCCGGTAAGATTTTTTTTCTATAAATTCCTTATCATGCAAAAGAAACTAAAAATTTCCAATTCGTTATCAATCTGTGCTTTCCTTTTTCCATTTTCTTCTAGTGATACTTATGTCTGTTGTTGTATAGGTTGTATTTGTTCTTCTGATTGGTCATGTGGTGTGATTGTGTGAGTGCGGGTGTCAATGGAACTGATGATTTAGAGGATAGAGATAGAGAGGATAGGGTCTTTGCTGCAACTTGAAATTATAATATTATTGTAGATAGATATTATTTTTACCTTAATATGGGAATGCACGTGGTTGTTGATGAAATTTCTGCAAGCTGGAACCTCCACTTGATAAGGCCTGTTGTTGTAACTGTATGGTGAATTGCATTTAGAAATGAAAATTTAATCATTTAGGTGTCCGGAGAGTAGAGATGCAAATAGGAGGAATTGAAGGATCGAATGAAATCCTTCCCTTAGGGTTGGAATCATTGAAAAATGGACTTAATTCGATTTGAGGTAGAAATATAAGCCACTCAAGGTATTGCTTAGTTACTGCATTTGGAATGAGATGTATTTGAAGGTTAAGAAGGTTGCCCAAGCAATTTTTGGTGAATCAAAAGGCTTTAGTCAAAGAGATAAGGAATCTTGTTGGTGGTATGTTAGAAAAGGGACAAAGAATAATGTTGAGAATTGGGCTAGGTATCAGATCAATGTTGTTAAATTCGTAAATCGGAACCTATACGTGGAGGGTGTGACGACTCATTGACTCGTGAATCGTAACACGACTCGTTAGAGTCAAGAAAAATTTCTAAATTATATTTAAACACACACACGTGTGTGTATATATATATATATGCATAAAAATTAAAAAACAAAAAAAAACCTATAAATTACAAGAGGCATGAAATTAAACATAAAAGTCAAGACCTCCAAGGCCAAATAAGTGATAACATAATGTCTTACACACTTCAAATTAACATAAGTTTGTCAAACTCAAACATAACCAAAATCAAATAACAAATAGAACAGAGTCACGAGCAGAGCTGCAGCTGCAGAACAGAGATGGGAGAGAACGAGAGAGAACAGAGTCACGAGCAGAAGTGCAGAAGCAGAACAGAACAGAACCCAACCAAGAACAGAGATGGGAGAGAACGAGAGAGAACAAAGTCACGACTCACGAGCAGAAGTGCAGAACAGAATCCAGCCAAGAACCGAGATGGGAGAGAACGAGAGAGAACAGAGATGGGAGAGAACGAGCAGAAGTGCGAAGGCTGCGCGAATTTGTTCCCTCAAATTAGGGTTTTTTAAGTTCGGGTCGTTTGACCCGACCCAACGATCCAAAACGTTGATACTTCACCGTATCAACCATATCAACGTATCGAAACGCCGTTTCAATTGAGCTATGGCAGAAAACGAGTCAGGTCCCTCCGTGATACGCCGGCGCCATCGTGACTCGTTGATACGCATGTTTCAACATTTCAACTCGCGGTTTTAACAGCATTGTATCAGATGGCTAGAAATGAGGCAAGGAAAGCAGAGAGTGATATGCATGGTCCAAATCATTTCAGGAGTTTAAGTAAGATGTTGAAAGGGAGAACAAAAGATTTGTAAGTTTGCTAAAAAAGGGGGAAGGAAACAAGAGATTTAGACGGGGCAAGATGTATTAAGATGAAGTAAGAAAGGTTTTGGCTGGATATCGGGATATCAAAGAGAGATGAGAGAACTATTTATTTAATATTTTTAATGTTGAGCAACGATCGACGTGTAATATGGAGGGATTGTAAATCCAAGTTGGAGAATTATAAGATGCTCTTAAAAGTATGGATAATGGTAAGCATTTGGCTCTGCCTCGGGTGATATTCCTATTAAGGTTAGGAAATGTACTGACGAAGAAGGTATTTTGTGGCTTACCAATTTATTCAAACGAGATTTTGAGATCTAAGAAAATGCCAGATGAGTGAAGGAAGAGCATTTTGATACCTATGTATAAGAATATGGAAGGTATTTATAATAGTGCAAACTACAAACGAATAAAACTTATGAGTCACACTGGAAAAGTATGGGAATAGGTTATTACATGGTTCGCTGATTTCACTTGCATTCCACGTTTTGGCACGCCGTTCCAAAACATGGATTGTTTGCGACCCAAAATGCTCAAAGTAGCGTTCTCGTTTGGACTATAGATAGTATGGAGAAAGAAGTCCTACCTGGCTAAGACCTAGGTCCCCATTGTCCCCAACCTTCTACTGCACATCTCACATTGGTCCCTGGAATGGAGAAGGAAGGTCGCTGAAATGGAAAATAGGAAGGTCCTTGCAATGGAGGAAGAAGGCTGTTTGTTCATTGCGGCACTGCCTGCGACGGCGGCTATGTTAAAAGGGAGCGCGATGGGGAGAGAGAAAGGGGTAGGGTTTCAGGGTAATAACTTAAGACTTTTTAACTCCTTTTTAACAGTAGCAACCCATTACGTTTTTTTCCCCCAAGTAGCTGCAGCCCATTACTAATTAACGGGGCTGTGGTGTGCTTTGACGGTTGCCGGTCATTTTAACAAATATTGATTGCTCTATAGAAAAAAAACATATATTTGAATCTCAAAATATTGAAAAAAAAAAACAGAGATATGATTTCAAAATAATTGTTTTAATTAAATTATATATATTGATAGTTATCAAATTAGAATTATTTTGATCAAATCATATACCATAATTGTTATCAAGTCATAATGATTTGAATTAAATATTTATGTTTTATGCTAAAATGAGAGGACTTGTTGTTGTTAGAGGTGAGAGGAGTGAATCCCGACTATTGAATCTTATCATGAATGGCTTAGATTAAAACACAAGGGTTTTAAAAAAAGTCACGTGAGTTTTTTAAAATGTCACATGATTTTTTAAAATTCAATTTCAACCATTCATGATAAGATCCAATGGCCGGAATTCACTCCTCTCACCTCTCATAATAACAAGTCCTCTCATTTGATTCGCTCCCATATATATATTCTTAGCGATCCTGTGCTTAACGAATTTCGATCTGACGAAACGAACCGAATAAGTATACCCCTCGGTTCCACGTACCTAGAAAAGTAACGTACCACTAACCCGTACTGTGTACCACGGACCATGTAACACTGAGCCGACCTCACCTTACCTAGTGGGGCAAGGCTCTTGCAGTTGTAATTTCGTTATAGTTTGCATGACATAATTGTTTATCATTAAGTTTGCTCGCTTAATATGTTTACAGTTTCTTAGGTAGACAAGGTCGGTGAAAATGATGTTATCATTATTTCCTTGCATGCAGGTGCTGGTAACTTTAATTTGGAGACGGGTCTGGACACATTGGGAGACATGTGTGATAGCAAAAAGAATTCTGAGTCGGAAGCTTCAAAACTATCAAATTGCATCACTCATGAAAATAACCTTCGTCTTAAATTAGATATTCATAAATATAGGAGTTCTAGTGAGCCGGAGGCCAAAGATCCTGGTGGTAGTTTATCTACAGCTCAGACAAGACAGATACATCATGCCCCTTCAGAGTCTCCATCCAGTGTACCGTAACTTCTATTTGTAAGATTACATTCCTAAGGAAAGGATCTAATTGCTGAGATTAATATGTATGTTTTTTGTCCCTTTTCTTGCAGATTGAATCAGATGCTGTTAATTCCGAAGCTGATGAGTGCATGAACAAGAGTACCCCATCAAGTCCTGAGTCTGATATTGCAGAAAATGGTTTATTTTATTGTAAACCTGGGTTCCTACTCCTTTTCAACTATAGCACATCTTTACTAACTACTGACTAAACTATCTTTTTTTCTAAATTTCAGCTTCATTGTCTGGTTGTGGATTGAATCATTGCATTGGCAATTCTGACATGGTAATTCTTTTATACAAATCTTTGAGACATTACAGTCAATGCATTTTCTAAATTTGGGGAAGATATGGTTGTATTTTATGTTGTCATTAATTTCAATTTACTTATATTGATTGAAGATACCTGTTAAATTTTTAATATGGTTTGGGTCTCTGCCCTCTCCCCAACTGCTGCTCAAAGCTATACCTACTTTTGATCCCAGAGTGTAAGCTGGAGCAAGCTATTGAAGCTGCAAGCTCAACATTATCTTAGCTTAAGGCCCCCATTTATTTGTGTTATTTTTAAGAAAGTGATTTTTTAATTAAAACATGTTTAATTACTTTTATGGAAATTGGCTATTCTTTTAAAAGAGCAAAAACATAAAAGAACTGTTTTTGTGTTTTCCCCATAAGCTAAAGTGCTAAAAATAGTAGTTCTGAAAAAATAAATCTAAAAAAAGACTAATATCATAAAAGCATACTTTTCAATGGTGAAACAAACACACCCTTTATACATCACCATTATTTTTGTAGTATATTGTGCTGATTTGCTTTTGTATTGACTGTTATTTTTTTTTCCTGCAACCTTCAGGATGTCGCAAACATGGAAGTTGTTCTTCATCCTGATTATGTTATATACAAGGATAATTATTATATAGGCCTCAAGTTAACCTTTTCACAATGTTGCATCCAAATTGAAGATTCAACTGCATGTGTAAAGCAAGGGGCCTTTAATATTGAATGGGCAGTTGATGATCTCATTGATATTAAGTGTCGGTCGTTTCAAATTGTGAGTTTTAAAGTTCAATTGGAACTCTCTAGCTTGTTATTTTGTTTTTTGTGTATGAATTCTGCATTTACTTTTGTGTACTTTATTCAGAGTGGAATGGTCATGATAAAGCTTAGTGTAAAATCAAGTGATGCATGTCAGTCAAACCATGATAGCTGCACTTCAGGTAAGTTTATTTAATGTGGTTGGTAATGTGGAATGATTTCTTCATTATGGCATACTTGACATAATTTTATTTTATGTCTTTCATGTAAGCTGTAACCAGAAATTTATTTAGGTAGTCACCAGTATTGTGAGTTAGCAGACTCTTTGCGGATAGTAGCTTCTCCTCTTGCTAATTATATCCACATAACTGCACTTATGCTAGGCATTGAGGAATTGAAGATTGCAGTTGTTGACTACAGTTGGTCTCTGAGACAAAAACATATCACAGCTCTTAATGTGAAATACTCGGCTATTTGGAATACTGTGGTCAAGTAAGTCATGCAATACTCAGTGACTTGTCCATAGTTTTATAGGATATTGCTGAAGATTGCAAGTTTGCAATTTTAGTCTGATGGTTTCCGTCAACTAAAGTCTTGACAGGACTCTTGGTTGCCATATTTAGGTTCTAAATACAACGTTGATTTCCTTTGCCATGATTAAGATAACTTATTCATTTGAAAATAACATGAACTTGTCAAGGAGAAAGTCTGGTTTGGTGGATTTTTATCAATATTTTTATTTTCATGTGTTCTACTTCTGGGTATTTGTTTGTATACTTCTTTTTTTTTTTTTTTTTTTTTTTTTTTGAAAATTTGTTTGTATAATTTCATGTGGCATGTTATACTATTAATTGAGTGTTTTCTCTTGTAGTATGGATGAAGAAGACAATGAAAGATTTTCACTTGGACCTAACTGCTACTTCCCAAAGTAAGTGTTTATTTCTTTATTTTACTAACAACTACATAAATAAGTTGATGCAATAGCATTGACTTTGATGATATTCTCTGCTTTATTGCTTTCTGATTTCCTATTTCATTTTCCTTTGCATGGTATGTCCCGTCTATTAATCTTATATTTTATTCTCTTTGATGCATAATGCTTAGATGTTTGACTTATGATATTGCAAATATCGTTAATGGCCTATTTGCTGGAAATTTGTTATAGACCATGTTTTCCTTTTGATGGGTGTAAAATCTCTTGATGTCTTGGTATACTGATTTGACACCATTGCATTCTCACTCACTTCATTGTCTTTTCATTTTTTTCCTAGATTGTGGTTTTGGGAAGGGGGGGGGGGTGTACTGTCTTTTGCTAATTCTGACATTTTATATCTGAGACAGTTTTCAGGAGTCTTTTGATGAAGTTGTCTATCCAAAGGGAGATCCTGACGCTGTTTCTGTAAGTAAGAGAGATGTTGATCTATTACAACCAGACACATTCATCAATGACACAATTATTGATTTTTACATCCAGTAAGTTCAATGTGTACTTTTTTTTTTTTAATGTCTTATTCATGACTTCCTCAATAATATTTTGTAATTTCTTTTCCACTTGTGTTTTGTTCTAAAAACCTGGATGCATTCATATGATTGATGATTTTCATAAAAGCATTTTAGAGATGATAATAGATTACCATATGCTTATTGCGTAACCACTTATGTGCTAGTGGAACAGTAAGATAGGTCATGTGCATAGAGAGAAACACCAAATAGGAGTTCCAATCTCAAATTTTCAAGATGATGTTAAGCAAATAGCTAGTATTAAATAAAGGAAATTCTGGATTCCCATAAACAATGCTCCACATAAAAGATGGATATAACAATTTCAATTATATCAATTTTTGCAGATATCTGAGGAATAAGATACCAGAGGAGGAAAAGCATAGATTCCATTTCTTTAATAGTTTTTTCTTTCGAAAACTGGCTGATATGGACAAAAATCCATCCAGTGCCTCTGACGGCAAAGCAGCATTTCAACGTGTTCGTAAATGGACTAGAAAAGTAAATTTATTTGAAAAGGATTATATTTTCATACCTGTGAACTTCAAGTAAGAGTCTATCATACTTTTTGCTTCTCTGCATTGTTTGTTATGGAAGTTCCAATCAGCATTAAGTTTTGGATATAATGGCAGTCTCCACTGGAGTTTGATAGTCATTTGTCATCCTGGTGAAGTGGTTAGTTTTAACGGTGAGTTGTCTTGGTTTGCTCAGTTCCTTTCTTTTAAAACATCTCTATCCTCATATTATATTATGATGCTTATTTCAGATGAAGAGCTGGACAAGTCACTTAAGGTACCCTGTATATTGCATATGGATTCTATCAAAGGATGCCATAGTGGTCTGAAAAACCTTGTGCAAAGGTATTTTTTAGCTTCTAAACTACACACCTCCCCCCACCCTCTGTTAGACAGAAGTAATGTAGAAGTGGATACTAATACTAGTTTCTTTGTGCTTAAAAGTTTGGTGTTATATATGCTTGTGTAAATTGGCTTTGGAATTAAGCACATACTCCGGCAAATCAATTTCAGATTCTTAATTTCAGGAGGGAGTGGGGGGATCATAGGGATGTGCTTCTCTGTGTTCACCACATCTGATCTACTGCCTGCTGTTAAGCACAAACAAGCTAAAGAATCATTTTATAATCACTATATCATGAGTTAGCTCTTCATATTTATAATGCTGATTCTCCTCTTGATCGATACCTAGATTAGCTCTTCATCTTTATATTCAAACTCCACTCCTAATCCATTACTAAAATTAGCTGAGTGCCAATTCCCTTCCCATTGACCTGGATATTTAATATATATCTTATATACACTTCAACTTTTAATGCACAAATTATAAATAAATACTTTTATCTAAAAAAATAGGGCTCAAATTGTGGAGCTTGCATTTGATGAACTGTAATAACTGTCTTTGGGTGAATGTGCTTCTAGGTTATTTGAACATTTAGTGGTGAATTTCTTAATGAAGACTTAGAAAGATTATAGAAGAAATGATGAACTTAGTAATTAAGATATCCATATTTTTGTTGGCACCCACATCACATTGAAACTCACTTTGAAACTTATAACTTGTAGCACCATATGATTATGGCTCTTTAATTCTTTCTATTAGATATAGCTTCAACTGTGAATCACTTCTCTTATTTTTCTCATTGAAATCTTTGCTTTTTTAATATTAAAACTAAATTGGATAAAAACATGATTGGTTATTTGATTATGTGTGGTGAATGTAAAATAAACAACAGCAGCATAATTCGTGTGTTTATTATGGTTGCTGCATAGTCTATGTATTAGCATTTTTTTTTTCTTTTGGGTAGAAGATAAGAACATGTCAAATAATATATTGACTGTATCTTAATCATATCTTAGACTATTATAGATTAGTTTCAATATTTCAGTATCATAGGATTAGTTTCATAATTCTTTATCATAAGATTGCCTTCCATATTTAATTAGGATGAAGAGTCTAGAACGATTATAGATAGGGATTAGTCTTTTACTTTTTGTAAGAAACAACACTATTAAGTCAATATCAATTTAAGAATATTCAATCTCTTTTCTCTCTGTTCTCTCTAATTTTCTCTCTCAATACCTAAAACCTTACAATTTCAACATGGTAACAGAGCAGTACCATCCCACCCCGTGTCACCGAAATTCCATTGACAAGTTCCTAAAAAATATAGAATTGCTCTATCTTCAATAGTACACATCTTCGTTTTCTGGTCTCAATCTCATTCTCCTGTTGCGTTCTTTCCGGTGTTCATTTTCTCTCTTTTTATGAGCTTTTTTCTCCCCTGCTTCATTGTCAATCTTTCTCTGGTCGCTCCAACCATTGGGTCCATGTCACAACATACGAATCAGCCAACACCTGGTTTTATAGTTGATTCAATGTCTGATGTGCCAGCATGCACTTGTTCTTTCTCGTGCGTACCATTGCCGTCAATGTCCTCTCTCAGCATTTTCCTGGCCACCATCAGCAGCACCTAGGTTGCCGCCTCATCCCTGTACCAGATTTGTGGTCTGTTTATCTACTGGGTTTGTACCATGATATTGTCAGTCATTGCTCTTACCGTCGTGTGCCCTTCATGCATTGTCTTGGCATCGATTTTCATTGTCGTCAACTTTGCTGTGTTTGTCAGCCTCTCCGAATTAGTTGTTGACCACTTTCGGTTGATGGATTTGTTTTTGTTTTGTTTTGTTTTTTTCATCACTTGTGATAGTTCGAATAAATCATCCTGGTCCCGAGAGAGTCATAGTAAATCTTCCGGACCTCAGTGTTGTCCCAATCAATCATTCTGACCTCCTGACAGTCTTAGTATGTCATCCTGGCCACACGTCAGTCCCAGTAAATCATTCTGGTCCTGCAGTGGTCGTATGTATCACTCTGGCAATTTCAGTCTTAATTACAGTCGCTCTTGCAGCAGTCCCAGATGCAATGGTCACAATCTGCTCTATTTTATCTACTTATTTTTCTGACATCTCCTGCAACCTGGTCACATTTCGTTGTAATCATTTAAAAGTGTTTACATGCCCACCAAAAAGAGGGTTTATATTATTATTAGAAGAAATTTATTTTTAACAAGCTTAAAACTTAGTAATCTAACATTGACTATTGTTATTCATATCTTAGAGTATTATAAGATTTGTTTCCACATTTCAGTATCATAGGATTAATTTCCATATTTCTTTATCATAGGATTGGTTTCCACATTTACTTAGGATTAGTCTAGAACAATTAAAAATATAGATTAGTTTTTAACTTTTTGTAGGAAACAAACAACAACACTATCAAGTCAATTTCAATTTCAGAATATCCAATCTCCTTTCTGTCTATTCTGTATTTTTCCTCTCTGAATACCTAAAACCCCATAATTTCAACACTTCTGTAGCTCTCTGTCTCTCTGTTTTATGTTTCTGTACTTCAATTGCCACATTTATGTGTATTATCTTTGTTCATGTTATCAACTATTTCTTTTATATTCCTCAGATTTGTTTGTATTGTTTACCTTAAAAGATTAACTTACTGAGTTATATAATGACTTATCATCTGCAATTGACAGTTATTTGTGGGAAGAATGGAAAGAGAGGCAAAAGGATACATATGAAGAAAACCTTTCATCAAGATTTTTGAATATGCGTTTTCTTCCTGTTGCGGTATTTCCTGCTTACAATTTGATGGCTTCTGATTAAAAGTACCATGATAACCAGTCTTTCTTTAAATATGTCTTACTGTTGAATGAAACAAATTTCAGTTTCATTTGCAAGAAAATAGATTCTGCAATGTTTAGGAAACCGCTGCAAAAAGTGTGCTATTTTTTTCTCGGAAATCTCTTACATAGCTGTTGATGAACATGAGACCTTTTATTCGCTGTTAAACTGTGTCCTAATCATTAGAGTATCAATATTGTAATATGCGAATTTAGAAAAAGAGAAGTCCAATTCATTTATAAATTACACTTGAAAAAAACAAACCTATTACTTTGTTAATTTTGTCCATATTTTTTTGTGCTTTATCTTTTGGAAAAAAAGAATAAAGGGAAAGGAAATGGTTATGCTATAGCTAATTAATTTATTTCCCAGTTTTCTCTGGCTTATCGTTACTTGTGAGTGAGTTGTGAGTTATCAAGGAATGCCCTTCATTTTTCTCTTCTTGATGGTGTTCTCACTAATGTTTTTGTGGTTGCATGTCCTTGACAGTTACCACAGCAAGAAAACTCATTTGATTGTGGCCTCTTTCTACTTCATTATCTAGAGCTCTTCCTGGCTGATGCTCCTGGTAATTTCAATCCATTCAAGCTATCCAAGTTCTCCAACTTAGTAAGTGGTTTTCTCATTTTCGACTTATTTCAAAATTTTTAAACTTGTCTTGGGCTTTTGATCAGCTGTTAATGTTGTTTTCCCATTGAAACTGTGTGTTCTACTGGAGAATTATATGCAAATCTTGTTTAACAGATTGAATGTTGTTTAATATAAGCTGATATTCAACCCTGTAATTTAGCTAAACCACCTTTTAAAAATCTTTCCTAATCCTAAATTTGAGCTTGGACCTAACTCAATTCCAAAAGTTAGATCATGACTATTATGGCCATATTCTTTGTCAATGTTGGACTTAATATCCCAAAGACATCCCCTCACACTCTGGATTGGACATCTGGTGCGTGAAGTTTGAATGCCCACATCTAGATTGATTTGACTTTGATACCATCTTAAATTTGGGCTTAGGTCTAATTGAATCCTAATGGTTAGATCATAAAGGACCGTCTAGTCTTTATAAAGGCTATTATGGCCATATTCATAGTTGTTGTGGGACTTAACTTAGCATCTTAACACCTAATTAAGGAAAGTTTAACAGATTTACAAAATTAAAGATGTACACAATCACATAGACTTTACTGGCTTGAAATAGTCTGCTTCATATGCTATGACTCTGCTGGTTTTTCAATTACCAGTAAACCTGCCAATTGATTCCATTTTAACCTGCCATTTTAAGTATTACATCTCTTCCTATATTTTAGTTAGTCAATTTTTTATCCCAACACCTCAAGAATAACTGGTAACTTATATAACGAATGATATGGTTCCTTATGTGGATTTAACCTAACATAACATGAAAATTTCTAGCTGAATTTGGACTGGTTTCCACCTGCGGAGGCGTATCTCAAGCGAACTCTTATCCAGAGGTTAATCTTTGAACTTGTGGAAAACCATGGTTTATGTGAAAGGATTCCATCTGGCTACGGTGGTGATCACCGCTACCTTGAAAATAATGAGAACAGAACACGCGTCCGTTGTGCTGAAATAAATGGGGAGGCGCTAACTTCCCATTCTGGCCAGGGAATAGAAATTACTCTTTTGTCGGCATCTTCGTCTTTGGATCCTCAATCCTTTAACACTTCAGGGATGGTTCTTAAGGAGCTTTTTGAACCAGGAGCTTCGGCTGGAACATTAATGGGACATTGCCAATCTCTTGACCAGCAGCCATCTGATCAACGTCTCAATGGTTCAATATTTGCAATGGAGGTATCTACTCTGCGAATGTTAATTTTTTTACACTTGCATGCCTTCTTCAAAATAATTTTAACTTCGTTCCTATGGTCATGTGGCTCTCCCTGGCTACATGTTTAATGGGTTATAGCATGTTTTCTCATCCTCACCAAGATTTTGAACCATCATGCTTCAGTTAGCTTATTCTTGAAGTTGGTACTTGCACTAGACTGCCTTAAATTTTTCATAGCATTGATCATCATTCGGATCCTATATTCTCATAGTTTATAATTTCATTCAATGCTTCAATGATTTCAAGATATTTTATACAATATTTGCATCTGCTGATGGTAGTGACACGAATTTTCAGTCTCATAATGCTAAAATTCTTGACAATTATTGACTTTTACAGTTTTACCTCATTTTACTCACGTAAGTGTTCAAGTCAATCATGTTCCCTCTTATGAAATGTGATTTCGGTACATAAACTTCTAAAATTTTTTGGTTCCCAGATGATCATCTAGAGATAGAATAAATGATGCCAATGTGTGTTTTTAACTTTTAAATTGCTTATAAGAACACACTTAAAATTATCCATGTTTAACAAGTGAAGTTTGGGTCATGACTCACGAGTCAAGCACAAATAGTGTCATTAGTATAAATATACCTATATGTGAATCTTTTTTTCTATATTTTTCAAATTATTCAAAAGTTGCATCTTTTTTATCCGAACATTTGAAGTTGATGCCAAAGATTATTTGAATAACTTTCAGCCAAACATGAATCAGTTTTTGTTTAGACTCAACTGAATGATCTTTGCTAATAGAGCTAACCACGGGGGCATTGTGAAAACTATCCACAGGGGGCTAAGCGATAAAGTCGAAATGCGTGTTGGCGTTACTAATTTCCCTGCTCCTTTTGGTTTTGTTCTGTATTTTCACAGGAAGACACAGATCTCAGTGAGCAGCTGATGTATATAACTGATAACACTACAGATCCCAACTTTCAGCAGGTGGCTGAAATTTCACCGCAATCATTGTCATACTTGCCAAAGGGTTGTGGATCAGAGATGTCTCAGAAACCGAAAATCTCACTGCATGCTGACCATGACAAGGCTGAGTCGTCTCTAGATACATCTAGTTGTTCATCAGATGATTCAGATGACGTTGGGATCATTGAAAACTTCCCAAATAACAATGAAGCAAGATCATCTCATGAAGATGAAACCGGTGAAAGAAACAGTACACCCATAGAAAACCTTGAGCCTTTATCAGTTATTGGTATTACTGGTTGTGCTGCTATGAATTTGCCAAACGATTCTCTCACAGAAATTTCTCAACATTCAATGGTGATGTGTGCGGGCAACAACAATGGAGATCAGGACTCGCTCTGTCAAGAAACACCAACAATACAATTAAATCAAGTTTCTGATGCAGTAGATGACAAGGTAACACCTGACGGAGTTCAGATGATCGAGGACATGGAACCCGATGATTGCGAAGAACAAGCTGTAAAGAAGAGGCGGATTGTATAGGCGGAAGTGATGGAATGCTGACAGAGTCCAATTTGTTGATGTCTTCTTTTACCTTCATATAATTCTGAATGATTTTTAGGTTTTTCGTCCATAACATGTGAATAGTGCCATTGCTCGGTAGTATTTATTACTTTCATAGACCCTTCTTTTAGCCATATCAGTTATGTAACTTAACGGATTTTAGGTTAGCTTTTCTTTCTCTTCATTTCTTGGTATTATTTGGCAAGTGGTATACTGGTATAGGATTTCGGGAAAAAAAACATTTTAATTCAAAAGAAATATTTACAGCTAGAAGTGCATCTTAGGGTTGGCAGTTAGGTTGTAGACGACAATAGATGGAATATGGAGGTTCTTCAACGCAGCGTTGTGCATAATAGCATTTCCGAATGAACATCGTACCTCCAAGTCGATAATTCACGAGTCATGATAATTGTTTTCATTTTCCATTCATATAGCATCCCGTTACTTCATGATAGCATTAAATGATTTGGATACTGTAACAATTTTCAAACATTCGCCTATTTCTTAATTATTTTAACTATAGAATACTTACCTCCAAAAAGAAGAGAGTAATCATAAAAAGTAGAAACTAGAATTCCTCAATAATGCTACTTCTTATTGTTCTTTTAGAATGGTTCATGTTAAACGAATACTACGAAAACAAATACAACAACAAAATGACCATGTTCAAGAATAACTTGTAATATTATCACTATTGTACTTCTCCACGCGATTGCGACTTGGAAATCCAAGCCAACCACCTCGAAGCTGCTCTTTCGCGCTGTTCTCGTCTATTTGCCCTTCTATCCCTTCTGTTACCATTAACGAGTCTGTTCATTCCTATTCCTGTAACTTCTGAAACACTCCTGACTCCTCTTCCATTTTCTAAGTCACCATTGACATTGAGGTTGCTTCTTGTTTCAAAGGAGGAAGTGTCCGTGATGAACATCTCGGAGGTTAGATATAACAAATTAGACGGTTCAACATCGCTCCATCGTTGTTCCTCTTGGTGGACCCCACTAGAAGTTGAAGGGGAGATAATGATACGATGCTCTAACCTATAATCTGTGCTTGTCCTATTTCCATCTAGTTCAGACACTGTGCGATTTTTTCTTGATCGTGTAAACCACTTACTCTTTATTTTCCTCGAAGCACTATCCAAAGACACCCTAAACGATGACATTGTTGTGCTTTGTGTGTTCCTGTGCTCATGTTGGTTTGGTGTTTGCAAAGTAGTTTGTGACAACCCACCACCTCTTTCTCCCACTGATGAGTGCCTCCGAGAGACTTGTTGAAAACTTATGTTTTCCGATTGCCGCGTGTTGTCACTATCTTCATTGTTCTTGTTTTCATTTTCTCCAGTTTCGATGTCAAACTCATCTTTCTTTGCATTTACAATATCCTTTTGTTTGACTTTGTAGCGACAAAGTGGACAGGTCGAATGCGCTTCAAGCCATGTGTCGACACATTCAACGTGAAATGCATGTTTGCACTTCGGGAGTAGCCTCAAAACTTCATGATCCTCGAATCTGGTAAGACAAACCGCACAATCAAGCCCCTCTTTTTGCCCCCTTAATGATGCAAATTTAAAAATGGGTAATGACTCTACCACCGCACGATCAATGCCAGAGTTTTTCCTTTCATGTGCACCCACAATTACTCTTGAACTGCTCACATCATTACAATGCTTGATGTAGAGTAGGAGGAGGAAGATGAAAAAAAATGTGGTCACCAAACCGGCCACCATAAGAATATTTTTTGCCTTAAACGGTATAGGTTTCCTATGTGACACATCTGGCAATGAGGACGACGTTGTAGTGACATCATTATCAATGTTGTTGCCTTCTGTTGCAATGATCCAGTGGCTAATTAGAATGAGGGTGGTGATAATGTTAGAGAAGAAGAAAAATATGGTTTTGAATGGTTTGAAAGAAGCTACACCACCCATGTATTACTGTGTAACGAGTGATGCTATTTTTTCTGTTTTTGGTTTGAATGTTCAAAGCACTAGTAACATGTGGAGACAGTTATAGTGAACAAATATTTTTAATCTTGTGGACAAGGACACTGAGTGGAAGAGACTACGTTGGGAAAGGTTCTATATATGGTAGGGATTCATGAGAAAAATGTTCACATGAAAAAAAAAAAAACAGTAACTTCTCAACATTATTAATTGCAATCCATGGTCACCTATGCAGCGTTAAATAGTAATACAAATAAAAATAAAAATGTATGTAATATGAATCGAGTCCATTATCATTTTTGTCATCTCTTCAAACAAAATATTTCAGCTAAATATTTAGTTTATTTTTTTGGTAAGCAATATTTCAGCTAAATATTTTATCTTATTAAAATGATAAGAATATATTTTTCTTATTTTAGTCGAAATATTTAATCTTAAAAGAATATGGATTGTGACAATACTTTATATGCTAAAAAGATATTTTTGGTTGAATTATAGTTTTATTTTTTTTTGGTTATGGAACACGATAATTCTATTTCTTTTATTAATGTAATAATAGTGCAATCTTTTTTAAGTTGTCTGTTGTATATTTATTTTTATATTTATTTTTAGAAAAATAAAATACTTTAAAACGTCAGTTTTTAATTCATAAACTTTGAAAAAGTTTGCTTTTAATTTTTCCTTACATTTTTTATGACGTGACAATCTCATCTGCTGATACGTGGGCCTGATGAAGGATCTTCAATTTGCCACATCACCAAAAATTGTATAGAGGGAATAAACGTGAACTTTTTTGAAGTTCAGGACTAAAAATTGACATTTTAAATTTTGAGAACTAAAAACGGATTCTCGCTAAAGTTCAAAGAGAAAAAACATATTTAACCCCAATTTTAATCAAAACAAAATAAAACTTAAAACTAGAACTTTTTTAAAACTGGATCATAGTCCGTGAGCATGTGAGATGCACACCAAATGGTTGACTTTATTCTAACATCGTCGTAACGAAAGAGATAAAAGGAAGTTAATTAAGAAGCAATAACTTTTTTAACTTAGCTTATAGTGTCACGTTGAATATAAAAAATCAATAAAGTCTGACACAGTTAGTAGATAGCTGGGTCCTTTAAGCATCCTGACAGAGGTTCGAATTCTGACGGTGCGTATAGAGAAGATTTTGTTGGGAGAGGCAATGCCCACTTCGGTGATCTCTACGCCTCAAGAGGATCAGTCTTCGGCTATCGGCCGGGGATACCTTTGGTTCACCCAAAAAAAGGTTGAATATAAAAAAAATATAAAATTTCATTAGGTGTGCTTGGTGATATTTTTTTTTTAACTATCTCCATTTTATATTATAAGATTTTATTTGGATAATTATGCTTATTAAAAAAACATGTAATATAATTAAGGTAAAATGATACTTTTCGTCCCTTAACTCTTTGCGTCAATTCACTTTGGTCCCTTAACTTTTTTTCCATTCATTTTGGTCTCTTAACTTTTATTTTGTATTCAATTTGGTCCCTACTGTTACTTCCGTCAAGTCATAATACAAGTATCCAAATTGAACGGTAGGGACCAAATTGAATTTAAAATAAAAGTTAAGGGACCAAAATGTGTCAAAAAAAAGTTAAGGGACCAAAGTAAATTGACGCAAAGAATTAAGGACCAAAAGTGTTATTTTGCCTTTTCTAAATGATTTGATATTGCTAATCATATTTTAAGTTTTTTATTTTTTATTTTCTTAAATTACTCTTATTTTTATTCTTTCATCATTTATCACTTTTTCAAAATTCAATTTAAAAATATCAAAATAAATGTGATAATAACATTTAAAAAGTGGTAATATCCATTCTCTTTCTCTAATTTAAATAATCCAAGTCCATTAATAGTTTCGCTCTTTCACCGAATTGCTTACATATGAAAATTTTCAGAAATATATTAAAAAAAATAAGAAATACTACGCAAATAGAGTGGTTTAGAATTTGTTACAAGAATTGAAAAATAAAAAATAGCAATACTACATTCTAGTGGTGTCTGTGGATTTGGTTAGTTCAGAATAAAAAAGAGTTAAATAATTTACAATAATTTAGTTTGATTTGGTTAGGGTTGATAAAAGAAATCAAAATAATTTAAAAAAGTAGATTGTTTTGACAAAATGTTATAGCGATAAAATATGTTTTATAAATAGCTAAAATATGTTTATAGTCATTCTAAATATAAAAATTTTTAAGAGACTTTATTTTGGAAGAGTCATGAGATTTAAAGGATCATAAATATATTTTAACCTAAATGTTATTTGTATTTGTATGTTAAAAGAATAGAATTAAAAAAACTATATTAGTTGTACATTCAAACGGTATACATGTTATTTGTATTTGTATATTAAATTCAATATTTATATATTAGAATTAAAAAGGTTAAGTGTTTGTGGTTATGAAAATAAATTCGATTTTTTTAAATAAATAATAATAAAATCACATCTTTAAATTAACACTCATTGTGAAAGAAATGAAATTACAATTAACATTGAAATCATTAGTCTAAACTTTTACTTAATTTACGCACGTATTATTTAAATCAATCACTAATAAAATATTTGATTAGCAATTTAGAACTTAAATCAACTACTCTCTTTGTTTTATATTACAAGATTTTTTTTGAATAATATAGTATTTCTTAATATAACACCTGGTACAATTTTTTAATATATTAATACTTTTTTTATGTTTGTTCATTATAATTAACGAGACTTTATAAAGAAATGGCAAAATGATACTTTTCGTCCCTTAATTCTTTGCGCCATTTCACTTTGGTCCCTTAACTTTTTTTTATTCATTTTGATCACTTAACTTTTATTTTGGATCCTTGCCGTTCAATTTAGATACTTGTATTGTGACTTGACGGAAGTAACGGTAGAGACTAAATGGAATAAAAAATAAAAATTAAGAGATCAAAATGAATCAAAAAAATTAAAGAACCAAAATAAATTAATGCAAAGAATTAGGAGACCAAAATTACTATTTTACTTTAAAAAATTACCAACTTTTGGTGGGGTTTCACAATGTCCGCTCAAATAATGTCACAATTGAACCGTTACATTTTAATTCATACTCTTTGTCGCACGTGACACGCGCGTGACCACGCCCCTCATTTGAATTCGGACCTGAGCGCCATTTTATCAAATCCACTTTAATCCAAACTCGTGAAATCCACATTCAAAATCGCAGCCACTTCTTCCGTCTGTTCAAAACACACGAACCCCTTTCTTCTTTGTCTTCTCTGTTGATTCTCTCATTTCCTTCTCTCTCACTCTGCCACTCGCTTCGTTTCTCTCTCAGGTAAACAAGCTCAGTCTCCAAATCCCGTTCCGATTCAAACCTCACCAGCTTCAACATTTGACGCGGTTTTTCACAATCGATCACGGTTATGAAACTGAAGACGACGTTTCTCGAGTTAATTTCCGCGTTTTCGGTTGGATTCTAGGGTTTTTAATTCCGAAATTTGGTAGAGATGGAACACTCAGATTCGGCGCAGTGTGTGCGAGTTGCCGTCAATATCCGTCCTCTGATTACGTCTGAGCTTCTGCTTGGTTGCACAGATTGCATCTCGGTTGTTCCCGGTGAACCGCAGGTGCGTTCGAATTTCAATCGTTTGATTTTTAAGTGTGAATTACTTTTTCAATTTATATGATCTATGCTTTCGCTTTAGGATTTTTGGTTTTAGTGTATGCTGGAAGCTTGGATTTTATACACGTATGAACTTAATGCTTGATTGTTGTTGTTTGTTGCTCCTAGGTGCAAATCGGATCACATTCATTCACTTATGATTATGTTTATGGTAGCACGGGGTCGCCTTCGTTGGCAATATATGATGATTGTGTAGCTCCGCTTGTGGATGCGCTGTTCCATGGCTATAATGCTACGGTTCTTGCTTATGGCCAGGTATAGTTTTCATTTCTAGTTAGTTTGGACTGTGGAGATTGTTGTTTTTAGTCTGCATGCAAGTTTTTTTGTGACTTGGGATTTTGTTTTCAGACTGGATCAGGAAAGACATACACAATGGGCACTAATTATACCGGAGAGGAAAGTGCTGGTGGAATTATACCGAGGGTGATGGAAAGCATATTCAAGAGGGTTCAGGATATGAAGGAATCCACGGAGTTTTTGATTCGAGTGTCTTTTATTGAGGTAATAACTAATGAAGATAGAATGCTGTTCATTTAAGGTTTTTGTCTGTAATTGAGATAAGATTTTTACATTTTGAACCGCTGAAAATGACAGATATTCAAGGAAGAGGTATTTGACTTGCTTGATCCCAATTCATTCAATTCATCCAGAGGAGATGTGGCTTCTAATGCAAAGCCCGCTGTGCCAACCAGAGTTCCCATACAAATTAGGGAAACGGTTAGTGGAGGAATAACACTGGCTGGTGTGACCGAGGCCGAAGTTAAGTCAAAAGAAGAAATGTCATCTTATCTAGCTCGTGGTTCATTGTCACGTGCCACGGGGAGTACAAACATGAACAGTCAATCAAGGTATACTGCTATAAGAAAACTGCAGTATTATTTCTTTGGCGGTTTTTTTTTTGGTTTAGTAGTAAAACTGACTCTAATATAATGCATATAATTTTTATTTACCTTTATTATAGTATGATATGATGATTGTGTGGTTTATGTGCTTTGTCTAGTCGTTCACATGCTATATTCACAATCACTATGGAGCAAAAGAATGGCGATGATGTCTTGTGTGCCAAACTACATTTGGTTGACCTTGCCGGTTCTGAACGTGCAAAAAGAACTGGTGCAGATGGCATGCGTTTAAAGGAAGGTAGTCCTGTTGTTTGTGATATAACATATTTCTAGGGATTTTATAGGGATAGGAATAGAAAGAATACACAAATATTTTTTCTAATGCATGTGTTTTTTTCTAACATAAATTCAATTTTTTTGAAGTTATTTGACGATCAATTTGTTATTTCATGTTTAAGGCATTCATATCAACAAAGGTCTATTAGCTCTTGGGAATGTAATAAGTGCCTTGGGAGATGAAAGAAAACGAAAAGAAGGAGGCCATGTCCCATATCGTGATAGCAAATTAACACGTCTACTGCAGGTTTGCACAATATTTATCAAACTAAAGCAATCTAGTACATACTTATCTTGAGCAGCTCTGCATTTTCTATCATATGTGTTTTTTATGTACTTTTTATTTTACTTCGCACAATAATGTAAGCATGTAAGAATAATTTCTTTTCTATTTCTATAAGAAAAAGGTTAACTAAAACTGTTAAACATTTAAACATTTGGTGCTAAAGCTTGACCTAATTTTTCAATTTGGTCTCTGCATGAAAACTGAAAAAAAACTATGTTTTGGTCCCTACATAATTTTTTTTTAATGAATCAGTCCCTATTGTTATACAAAATAATAGAAGACTGTTAATTATCTAACGTTGGTGCCACATGACATTTGAGTCATTAAATGCGGAGAGTCTTGAACTATGACTATGTTTTTGTCCCTACTTAATTTTTATTTTTTTTTACTGAATCCGTCTATTGTTATACAAAATGATTGAATATTGTTAAATTATCTAACGTTGGTTCTACATGACGTTTGAGTCATTACATGTGGAGGGGGACTTGAACTGTGAGTATCGTGTGATATTTTCACTGCAACTCCTATCTTGAAACTTGATTCCAAAAGCCATTGTACTGAGAGATGTGATAATGAAGCTTTAGTTGTGCTTACTTTGGAAGTATCTCTGTCATGGATTTATACTATACTATCGTGACAATCAATTGGTTAATGAATGTGTAGGATTCTCTTGGAGGAAACAGCAAAACCGTGATGATAGGTACACTGCAAATTCAGTGGGTGATGATAGTCTTTTGAAATTTGTACATTTTTTAACATAACATATATCATTTATTCTGGTTGGACTGCTGTAGCTTGTGTTAGCCCTGCTGATACCAACGCTGAGGAGACATTGAACACTTTAAAGTATGCAAACCGTGCTCGAAATATTCAGAACAAGGCAATTGTAAGTGCTTTGCTTGTTTTTTATTTTAATATTATCATCATTGTTGTTGCTTGCGAGTGGTAGTCAATTCTTACATCTGATGATTGCCATTTTTTCTGTTTTAGATTAATCGTGATCCTGTGGGAGCTCAGATGCAGAGAATGCGAAGTCAAATTGAACAATTGCAGGCTGAACTTCTGTTCTTTAGAGGTGATGCCGGTGGGCCATTCGAAGAACTGCAGGTACAACATTCTTATAGGAAGTTTCTGGAGTTGATCCCTCATTTACTTGTGCAGTATGGATTTCTAATTTCCTTTGTTTTCCTTAGATTCTTAAAGAGAAAATATCCTTACTTGAAGCAAGCAATGCAGAGCTACAGCGAGAGCTTCAAGCACGTCGAGTAATTTGTGAGAGTTTAAAACAACGTGCTTGTGATGCTCAGGTCCTTCTTCAATCCTTTATGTTCTCAGTTCTAATAAAATGTTGGGAGTTTAACCAAGAAAGAATAAGTTGTTAGTTCCTTACAAAGTCATTGCATTAGTTGTTGGGTCTTGCAGTCTCACTCAAGGTGTTGAATATGTTTAGGTTGAAAAGGACCAGCTGATCATGAAAATAGAATCAATACGAAATGGTAAAACTTGGGATGAGATTGACTCGAACTCAAATCAGGTTAGAATGTGTCTAGTCATTTTTATCATGTAGTTATGATTCTTTAATGAAGTAATCCTTCACTGACTCATGATCTGAACTTGTTTCTAGGATTATGACCTGGTAAAAACTTATGTGTCAAAAATTCATGATCTGGAAAGTGAATTGCTGCGTTTAAAAAATTCCAACGGGAAACCCAGCCATTTTGTTGACTTGGTTGATACGGATGATAGCGAATTAGGGTCTAAGAATGTTTTATTTGGTTGTGGTAATGAGTATTCTTCTGAGTGTGATGCCAAATCTGTGGGCATAACAGGTAACGTCTTGGTTGTCTCTTTTTAGTATCATGGTGCATTGTACTTTTTAATTGATTGTTCACCCTTGTGGCAAACGTCTAATATTATTCTCTACCAAATTTTTTATGGTTGTGAGAAGTGCAATAAATTTATGAGATGAAAATTTGATTTCTCAAAGCAGCATTTTGATGCAGCATTTATGCTGCTTAAAACTTAAATATTTTTATCTGCATATTTGCCCTCATCTTCAATTGGTATTTAATCCCAAATATCAATAGTCAATAGATAATTTTTAAAAATTTTGCAACTTCTCTGCAGATGACATGGAAGATCATGCAAAGGAGATAGAACACTCTTCTCTTCAAGAAAAGTTAGATAGGGAGCTCAAAGAATTGGATAAGAAACTTGAACAGAAAGAGGTAAAAGTTCTTTGATTTTGAAGATCTTGATTTTTTTTTGTTTTTGTTTTTGTAAAGTTTTGGTTTGCTAATGTCGTTGCCAAATTATGCAAATTGAAAAAAAAAGTTTGATATTCATTTTATTCTTTACATCTTTACTATTGGTTGTAGAACGTGTTTTATTACTGCCTATTCAAATTCAAATTCTTACAGTCTTGCTATTCTTATGCTTTTGTTGAAGGCCGAAATGAAGCAGTTTAACAATGGTGATACAGCAGTTATTAGGAATCATTATGAAAAGAAACTTTTTGAATTGGAACAAGAGAAGAAGTGTTTGCAGGTAACTGATCAGTGCTAAGTTATCTTGGTTGTATTGTATTTAAAAAGTTTCCATAATAACTCCATTCCTTTTTATATTTTTGGCAGAAAGAAATTGAAGAACTTAGATGCAATCTTTCAAATATTTCATCCACCTCTGATGTTGGCGCTCAAAAGTTGAAGGAGGATTATCTTCAAAAGTTAAATGCTCTTGAAGCACAGGTGAACTTAGTATGTGGCACGTCTAACTCTTAATAGCCACTCTTGCAGTGGACTAATTATTTGCTTTGCAGGTTGCTGTGCTAAAGAAGAAACAAGATGCTCAGGCTCAACTGTTGAAACAAAAGCAGAAAAGTGAGGAGGCAGCAAAACGACTTCAGGATGAGATCCAGAGAATTAAATCTCAGAAGGTGCAGTAGTCCTGATAATGGAACTTATATTTTCAATGTGAAGCAGAGAGCTGAACTCTTTTCTTTTTTAAAAAATTAAAGTAATCATTGATAGTTTGTTTTTGTTAGGTCCAACTGCAACATAAGATTAAGCAAGAATCTGAACAATTTAGGCAATGGAAAGCTTCGCGCGAAAAAGAAGTTCTCCAGGTAAAAGCTTTGGTGGGATTTTCTTTTAACATTTTTCTTAATAAAAATACTTTTTGTTACTTGATTCTACGATTGTGTAGGTGGAAATCTTTCAGACGTACTATTTTTTCTCTTTTGGAGAATAGTATAGTAGTATAAATTTATAATAGTAACTCTGTTTACACTTTCTTAGATTATTTGTTGTATGGAAAGACTCGCTAGTCTCTAACATGAAAACCTTAACAACTTATCTCAATGACACCTTTGACACGAATTCATTAATTAGTGAAATTTCTAATATATAATTTAAGTATTTCTCCAGCTTAAAAAAGAAGGGAGAAGGAACGAATACGAGATGCATAAGCTGCTAGCATTAAATCAGAGGCAAAAGATGGTAAGTTGACGTTGCAATCACTTAGTTCTACGTTCTTATTTGGATGCGGGTTATTCCAAGTTCCACTGTTAATGTGTTAATCACAGGTTTTGCAAAGGAAAACAGAAGAAGCTTCCTTGGCTACAAAGAGGCTAAAAGAACTTTTGGAATCTCGAAAGCCTTCGTCGCGTGAAACTATCGGTTAGTGATTAATCGTTGCATGCAGCTTTTCCTAATATGTCAACTTTCTAATAACTGCACAACTCATTTTGATTCATGCTGCTGCTGCAGGTGGAAATGGTCCGGGAATTCAGGTGCGTTAAGTTTTTGAATTCCATACAACAGTTAAATTGTTTCCTAACAATTGATGAGTGCTTTGATGTTGCTAAGTATTATACACGTTAAGTTCTTGTATCGTGGTTCTTCTGGACATGGATCATATTTTTCTAATTGACCTATGTTTTTCTATTTGAAGGCTTTGATGCACGCAATAGAGCATGAGCTTGAAGTCACAGTACGAGTGCATGAAGTGCGTTCAGAATATGAGCGTCAAACAGAAGAGTATGTGCTATGTTTTCCTTTTACATTTTAGACATTTTAGATATAGGATATTTACATTCTTTACATGAGACTTTCGGATTGAGTGGGTGGTTTATCCTATCAAATCTATAAGCATGAGTTTAAGTCATACTTTGAATGCAGGACTTTTAAAAGCTCACCTTCTATATCTTAAGAATCTAATAATTTATGTTAATTTTAACTTTAAATTGAAGCGAATTATGGATCTGAGAGTAACGGACGAAGTCAATTTTCAATATTTCATTTATTGTGTGTCCAAAGTTTGTGTTTCGCACTCGTTTTTACTCAAACGTGGAAATTCAATTAACAGCTTAATTATAAAAAAAACAAAAGAATTCTACCTAATGTATGTCATGATCCGATAATCACTTGTGAAACTCTATCTTGATACCCCCAACGGTAACATGTCCTTTCTATTTTCTCTATGGTTCCAATTTAGGAGTTGAAAAACTTGAGGGACCAATTTAATATATCCTGGCATTATTGTTGTAAGAGATTTCCATTCTTGTGATTGTTATTGGTTAGTGAATGCATGCATCGAAGGACAGATGTTGAATTTTAGCCATGAATAATGTGCTAGACTTTGTAGTTTGATGAGACCAGTGTTTCTGGATTAAGCTGATATAACGTTTTAAAGAGACGGTTAGAGGACTAAATTTAAGAAAGTGTAAATATAACACATTATTCAATACAACAACAACGCGCCTTTATCCCACTATGTGAGGTCGGCTACATGAATCACACGGCTCCACTGTGCTCTATTAAAAACCATATCTATTGTGATGTTGTTAATGTGAAGATCTTGTTTAATAAGTTCACCTAGAGTTCTTTTAGGTCTACCTCGACCCCGATTTATCGGACTAACTATCATGTTATTGACTCTCCTCTCCGGTGCTTCTAACGGACTTCTCTGCACATTATTCAATAAAGCACAAAATTTTTGTGGATAAAATTTTATGATCAGATGACGTCATATTGAATAGAGCACTAAATGTGTAAAAATTTGTGGATAAAAATAAAACATTATACAATACAGCACAAAATGTGGATATTGCATTCTTCTCCTTTTGTATTTTTATCCACATTTTGTGCTCTATTTTTTCTGACAAAAGAAAAATAGAGTGAGGGACTATTTTTTTTATGTTATCTCAAATCTCAAATTAGGGCTTTGCTCACAAACAATTCATTTCAGGAGGGCCAAAATGGCCAGAGAGATCAACAGGTTAAAGGAAGAAGCAGAAATGATGAAGCTAAACAATAAAAGGTGAGAAAAAAAACTGTACAAGAATGTCTTTTTCCTTTGGTGATCCCTATCGTTGACTACATCTATTTGCTGATTGCTGCTGTAGTGCCGATGGACTGCAATCATTGTCTCCGGGTGCAAGAAATTCGAGGATCTTTGCCCTTGAAAACATGCTTGCTACTTCTTCTGCAACATTGGTGTCAATGGCATCTCAGTTGTCAGAGGCAGAAGAGCGGGAACGGGTTTTCAGTGGCAAGGGACGTTGGAACCAAGTCCGGTCACTTGCTGAGGCCAAGAATTTGATGAATTATTTGTTCAACCTCGCATCCTCCTCCAGGCGGGTAGCTTAGTGCAAGTCAATTTTCAGTCCATGGATTTAAAGTCACACAAGTTGCCTTGAAAAGTTGTTAAATTAGAGATTTGAAATTTTTTATACTAAAACAATGCAATATCCGTTAAGTCTCAAATAATCCATTAGTGTCTTTGTTGATGATATGGCTTTGTTTTTTCTTTGCTTTCTTCATCTCAGGTGTTCATTGCGAGATAAAGAAGTCGCCTGCAGAGAGAAGGACATGGAAATAAAAGATCTGAAAGAAAAAGTAGTAAGGCTAAGCTGCTCACTTCGACAGTTGGAAATGCAGAAGGTTGAGCTTATTCATCAGTTGAAGTTTATGGTTAGTACATTTTGCCGAGAGCTCACATCATTCAAATTAAGTTTGAGAAGTTAATTTTGAATGCAGCATAGTATTTATTGAAATATTGAAACCAAGTTTTCTCTAATCAAATTTAAATAGCACTCTCCTAGTTTGTAACTTTGATTATCCAATTAATCGGTTCTTCAATTTCTTTTATTAACCATATTATCCTAACTTTTTTATGATAAGGCTTCAAAGAAGAGATACTCGGAATCTCTGGGGGATTCGATGTATTCTGACATAAATGGAGGACACAAGTATGACTTGCGGAAGCTGGTAAGTCTCTAACATATCACTAGCTCTCATACTACGCCTGCAATGGATTCTATTCTATCTCATAAAAAGTTGCACATGATTTTGGTACCATAATAATAATAATCAGCTAATGATAATTTGGTTAACATTTAGGAAAACCGGCGATCGACCATTTTACTGGAGGATATGGATATATCAGAGACAGAGGTAGATGATGGTCAGTTGGAAGCGTCAACAGACGATGAATGGGTAGCATCAACTGAAGATGAATTGGAAGCGTCACGAAAATTACGAGTTAGGAAAAGAAAATCTAAAAGGGGACATTTATCTTTAAGCATGGAAAACAATCAGCCAAGTATTGGTTCCGAAGAAGCCATAGGGAATTCAGCAGAAGAAGTTGGAGGTGCATGTGAGGAAACTGAACCACAAGTTTGCTGCACTTGTAGTAAAGCCTCGCTATGTAAGACAGCGAAATGCAAGTGCAGAGCTATGGGAAGTAGTTGTGGGAGTTCTTGTGGTTGCCTAGCATCAAAATGTGCCAACAGAACAACATCAGTCTCTAATGCAACACAATTTGAAGGGAATGGAAATGATTCTAGTATTGAGGAAGCAGACAAAGATCGCCTTCTTGCTACCCAAGGTGCTGAGTTGCTTCATGGTGCTCTGGTTGATGGGTCTGCTGAGGCCCACAGTGTTCATGGGCCAAGAAAACCTCTTTCTGATATTGGAAATACACTGGTATGTGTCATTAATCATCAATCATACTTTATCAAATCCAATCCTTAGTATTATTAGTAGTATTAGTAAATCCAAATCAGTTATCCATATTGCAAGGGTCCAACACTTAGTTCTTTTTATTTTAAAAATTCTTAATTTAATTTTGCAAAGTCAGAGACTAAAATCCAATTTTTAAAATTCCAGTGTTTATTCTAATTGTTATTATGGTTATTTTATCTCATTGCATGCGAAAGGGATGGGTTCTGATTACTTATTGCCTTTTAACTCATCCTTTTCCTCCTGATGATCCAATAACTTTTACTGATTCGTTTTGCAGGCCAAATCACATGCCCAGAAGGGTAATCAAAGAAAGAAATGGCGTAAGTCCTCAATAGTTCTTGTTTCAGATCCGCCAAATTCCTCGCAGGCAGATAATTCTGAAGTCCCTAAGAAAGAAAATAATAACATTACTGAGTCGAATGCATCTATGAACAACATACCACAGAAAATGCAAACATCTACCCCTCAAGATGCTTTGCTTCCCCCAAAGGCAGAGAATAATTTTATTGAAACAGATATACCTTTGAAGATACCACGAGCTATGCGAAAGCAAGTATCATCAAATGGTGGTGGCCTTCCATTGGGTGACAGAAATGCTTCTAAGCAAGATGAATCTGTCAGTAAGAAGGAACCTGAAGTTTTTGATGCTAGAAAAACACTTGAGAAAGAGAACAGTGAACTTTAATTTTGCTTCCATAACTTTATTCTTGCAATCTTATTACTTACCTTTTAAGGGTAAGGCGCAGAATTTAAGATGCATGCAATTACCATATTCTTATTGTATTTGCCCTTGGTGTATATAGGGTGACCAGACATGTAAATCAAATTGAATTGTTTGTCTCCAGCAGACACACAGATTAATCGGCTTCGTTTTCATTGTTTTAAAGCAAGCTTATTCAAGTGATTCTGTACCGGTGATCAGAAAATTATCATGGCATATCGTTTGTATCAACATGAGTTGAGAATTTGGATTTGGATTTCTTGCTGTCAACATTCACTGTAGTCACTCTATTCATGTGATTTGAATTGTCCTATTAAGATTCAGACGGCTAAAATTGGTTAAATTATTAAAATCAAATTTTTTAATCTATTAATCTGAGACGTTTACAATCTCGCTGATGATGCTCTGTTTTTCGGTGCTTTTTTCTTTTTTAATAGCATTTAGTTCTTTATTGGATTAGATTCATGAGTAGTTATGGGAATAGCATTTATTGGTTACATATAATAAAGAAGAGCAAAATTAATTGGATAATGTATTTTATAGTTTCAAGATAAAGATATTTAATTTTTTTTTCAATACATACTTTTAAAAGAATAAAAAAGATATTTAAGATAATAAATCATATTTAATAATGAAAGCAGCTACGCTTTTAATTTGAGAAATATTAACTATATGCAGTTATGCGCACTAAAATTACGTGCCACTTTCCTAGTTTCTGATAAAACACTTTATCGATATCTTATAAAAATAGTTTATGGATTTTTATAAGTTATTTTTAACTTATTTTTATAAGTTTTTTAAAGTGACTTATTAGAATAGGTTATTTTTAGTTTATTTAAGTAAGTTTTATAATTTTTTTTTATAAAAGAATTTATTTTAAAATATTATTGTATAAATACTTAATTAAGTTATATACTCAAAGACATGAAATACCTAAATTAACTTTTCATTTTCGACGTATATTATTATTAATTGTTAGGTCAAATGATATGGGTAATGTTGTTCCACCGTTGTTTGCCTGAAATGAATAAAGCATCTAATAATTATTAAGCAGCGCTGATTATGTTTGGTATATTAAGGGTCCCAAATAATTAAAATTGAGATGGTGATATTCCAATCACAAAGCCACATGGCACATGTGAATTGGTTGGCCCATGCCGTTTAATACACAATCATTCATTGTACAAAAAGAAAAATAAACAAATTAAAAATTCTGTATTTCTTTTGCCACTGTCCCTATCCTATTATCAACATTGATTACCAATGTACGTGAGGGAGATATCTTATGGCTTTAGTAGAAAGATTATGATTTGAATGCTCAAGAAAATACTAATTCAGGGGTGAATATGACCATTCCAAAAATATGATTTATCTTAATTATAAAGTGAGGTGTCCTGGAAATTTTTAAAAGTTAAATTAATGTATAAACAAATTTGTCCTTTTTTTCTATGTTCTTTTTTAAGTTTATAAAATGGCTCTCCTAAAACTTTAGTGTATAATTATATAAAAAAAAAATTTATAGTGTATTTTTATCATTATGTCAAATTGTCAGTTAAAGCATGTTGATATAGTATATTACATCTAACAAGTTGGTTTACTAGTTGGTGAGCAAAGCAGTTCTTCAATTTGAACAACTAAAGACTATTTTTTTTCTATTTTTGAGATAGAGAGATCATTAAAGTGAGTATAGTTTCTCTTAAAAAAATATTTTTCATATACATGATCAAAATTTGATTATTAACCAACATGTTTAAGAGATTCAGCTATCTACCAGCCGTACCAAATTTCTTTTAGTAAACTAAAGACTAATTACTTTAATGTGAAAAGATCATCAAAATCAATGCAACCATTTCTAATAAAGCATTTTTCACGTATATAACATACATATGAAACTCAACTAGTTATTAACTCTACAAGACTTTATTAATATTGTGACACACTTTGTTTGTTAGGTATTGAGTATGCCTTTTGGTAATGGATGATTGAGGGAGAAAGTGATAAACGTAGAGGCAAAAACAATAATTATAATAATTGTGTGTAAGGATTGTGGACCTTGTGTCTAAGCTATGCTTTTTGAGAGTTTGGATATGTATGAGTCAGAAACTTAAATTCAGCCTCAAAGCGCTTTTGTGGATGGGATTCTCTTCTCTGTTTTGTTTTTATTAGGCCGCACATGTACTGCCTTCGCTTCTTGTTAGATATCCACTTCATTGGCTCCTATAACACACCAACACAAAACAAACATTTATGGAATAATAATAAAAACAAATGTTAAACATTACTTTAAACATACTTTTTAAAAAGTTAAATATAATAATTATTATTAAAAATATAATTATTTTATATTTTTAAAAGATAAATAAAATGCCCTTATATTTATTTTTTTAGTTTTAATAATCTTAATAAAGTCTTTAAAAATATTATTTATAAAATATTTTAACTACTAACTGCGTCACATTATCTTTGCAACATACCAGACGAAAAATAAATTTAAAGTTCAAGGCAATGTAAAATAGATAGATTTTTAGACAATGAATGAATAACATTTTAACTATTACTCTTTTCGTCTTTATATATAAGACTTTCTAAAATAAAATATAAGAATTAAAAAATTAATTAATTTAAATAAAAATTATTTAGTTTAACTAATAATTTGAATTAATTTTTAAAGTTATCTTTAATTATTCTTTAATGATTTACTTTCTTTCTATTTAATTAATTTTCTTTAATTATATTAAAAGAGAATTTTTCTTTTATTTTTTGATTACATTTATTAATTTTAAACGACACAAAAATAGTTGAGTAAAAAAGTATAATTTAGTAAGAAATAATTAAATTTGTATAAAAATTTGAAGAGAATCTTATAAAAAAGATAAATATTTTTTTAAAAAAATCTTATATACGAAGACAGAGGGAGTAAATTCTAAAAAACCTTATATATGAACTAAAAAGCTATATGTGGCGAATTTAGTAGCCAAGAATAATTAATAAAAAGACAAAGAAAGATATTTTTTTAGACCCAGAGGGCAGGGAGGCAGGGACAGTTGTTCCGAGTTTGTGGCCAAATCCCACTTTCTCCTCTCTTTCTTGTGGGGTTTTCTTTTTTCTTTTTTTTTTTTTATGTGCCAAACACTTAGAAAAAAAAGACAAAAATTAATATTGTAAAAAATGCTAAATTGAATTGTTCTTTTTTCTTATATGAAATGTATACTACGTCTACCTGAATTATAAAATAAAATAATATTATCTGTGACTATTTATAGTGTCTATATTAATCATGGTTAATTGTATTCTTACTTCATTCAGTCTAAGAACTCTTTCTCAATTTAAGAATATAAGATGAAATAAAAAAAAATAATTTATCATTTACTATTTTATTTTTCATTTTTCTAAAACAATAAAAAAATATAAGTTTACTCCATTCCAATTCATAATGAAGAGTTTAAATAATAATATGATAATTTAATTTTATACCACTCATTCCACCTTGTTTTATTTACCATCAAATATTTAAATGTAGCCTTAATTCCAATAAGAAACTTGAAAGATTAAGCAAATTTGAAGGACACGTGTATCCATATTTTTCACATTTATTTACAGGAAAAAGATATTTTTAAGTCTTAAAGTTTAGGTATATTGTTATTAATAAAATATACAAATTAAGATATTAAAATGAATGAAAATTAAACTAAAAAAAATGGTTTACCATTAAGAAGTCAACAATGAAAACAAAAGATTCACGTTTTTTATGCTTGATCATAAAATAATGGAGGTCCAGAACTATAAGCTTCAAACTCCAATCAAGTATTCAAGTGGGTAATTGTAATTTATTTTCTTGAAGAAAAAAGAAAAAAGAAAAAAAATGATGTTCGTTGAAGTGAACCACACATCTACGCAAAAGGAAAACCAGGATCTGAAAAACTCACCAAATTTTACTTTCTTTGTGAGCAGCCAACCAGCACAGCACCACATCTATGACTTGGGAAACTTCACCTTCTTCCCCATTTCTTAGACTCTGGGTTTTGATCCCATGCACCTCACTTCCACATGCTCCTCCATTCCTAAAAATCCATCACCATGAAAAAATTGGATTAATCAAATATTATACTATATTAGTCCACATATTTTCAAGTTGTTTCATTTTAATTTGATTAATTTACCAAAATGATTTTCAACTTTATAGTTATAGGCGTTTTTGTATCAAACTTTGTTAATATCTAAATTAATTTATAATTTTGCATCCTATGTGTCAAATAATGTGGGCACTTAACATGTTGCATACGCATTCTGCAAGTGTCACTTAACATCAGGAATTAAAGTGATATAAGAAATACAAATTTAGGGATCAATTAAATTTTTTACAAAGTCAACAACCATATGTTACAAAGTTGGAAACTATTTTAATAAATTATTGCTGTTATTTTCTATCCTTTAATGAGTTTTATTTATGAGATTGGTTTGGATTTCTGATTCTTTTAGTGAAATTGAATCAAATTAAACTTTTTTATACATGTACAATTTTATTTTATAAAATTATCATACTACTAATATCTATACTAATAAATATTTAATGAAACTAATATAATAATTTATGTATTTAAAATTTTATAATATAAATATTATGTTAATAGCACATCTTTATAATTTTATCACCTTTCAATAAATTTCATTTTTTTTATTTTCTCTATATATTTTTTTGGTTAAATTGATTCTACATTTTTATGTTTTATATGCTTTATTAATATCTAGTTTTATATATAATCTTGTGTATAATTAAAATAAAGTTATAATAAAAAACTAATCTTCTTAAAAAAACTCAAAAACTAATTTAATATAAATAAAAAAATATTAGATTAGTTCAAATGAAATTTTTGTTAGAAATAAAACCGAAGAAATTTAAATAAAAAATATACAATTTAATTCTTGATCAAATCAAATGATTTTATCCTTTAAAAAAGAACACTCCTCCTAAACACTGAAGCCAATTAACCAAACACACATGATCCAAGACCAAAATGTATTTTATCCAAATAAAAAACTATCCACTTGCCACGTGTACTTGGATAAGAACCCTTCCGTGGAACCGTCCGCACCTAATAATAACCCTTCCGCTGCTATGTTATTCTCTTGTGTCTACGTGGTGATTTGTTACTTGCAACTCTTGTTTATGCCAAGTGACGTCATTATTAAACCCGCTAAGAGTAATCTAACAGTCAATAAACCGCCACGTGTCATTCGGAATCATCCAACGGTAAGTGGAAACCGTATACAAATTGTGTCTCTCTCTGTTTTTCTCTGTTTGTTCTTCTTCTTCTTCCCTTTTTCCCTTGAAAACCCACGAATGGTTCAAGAAATCTTGGGTTCCAATTGGATCAAACTTTTAGAAAATTTGAAAATAAGAGACTTTCTGAGTTTTTAACTTTTAAAGGTATATGCTTGTTGATTTTTGGCGCTTCTCTGTTCCTTGTTTTGCTCTGTTTTTTTACCTTTATGGATTCTCTGAATGATTGAATCTTCGTAAAAAAAAATTCGTTCTTTCAAGGCAAGCTTTGCTTTTCAGATTCTGGTTTTCTTATATTTCAGCTCGTTTGCTTGATTTTGAAACAAAGACATCTTTAGGTGTTTGAAGAAACATTTTAAAGATGCAATTTTTATTTTTTTTTCCTCTTGGTTTTCGGTAAATTGGGGAAGCTTGTTTTGAAAAGCTGAGTCAAGTTGTTAGGAATAGGATGGGATTCGGTTACCTTAATGGTTTTCACGGTGGGAATTTGTATGTGTTAGCTATTTCAAGCTTTGCTATTTTTGCTTTTTGCTTTTATTGGTTTTTATGCTTATGATCTGTCATTGTAATGATTAAGTGTCAAATTGGGTTTTATTGCTCTTAATTCTGGTTGTTAAAAAAGGGGTGTCTAGATTCAATGTACTTAGGAGTAGTAATTATGTTTTGGATGTATATAACGTACATTCATTGTATAATACACAAATTTTAGAACACATGTTTGTTAAGAATTTGTTTTGGTCTTTGTTGTGACCAGTTAATTGCTGTTTTGGCAGCCAAAAACACCATCTATATTCAGCTCTAGTAACTTCCATTGCTTGAAATTCATTTGACACCATACGTTTTCTGATATTGATATTGATGGCTAACTAAAACAACTCCTTTTTGGTGTTTATTTTTCTCCCAAATGTCTGAGAGTAACCCTTAAAGAGAATAATAAAGCCTTTTCCTTTTGTTTTTGTGGTGTTCTTTTTGCTGTTCAAAGGTTTGTTTTTCTGTGTTGCCATCAAGGTTTCAAATTGTGGTTCGTATTGTGTCACACTAAATGCAGCTAGATGTGGTTGATGCGGCCATTCCAGATTGCAATTATGGTTTGATGCAACTTTGATGGTTGCTGAAACCATGATGAGCTCGGATCCTCTCCAGCAAATGCTTCCTCCAGCCAAATCACAACCATTGATTGATTGTTACTTGGTAAGTGAGAAGGAGCTGAGACTTTTGCTGGAGAGAAAATGATGTCAGAGAGGATCCAAGCTCAACCATGGCATTAACTGTTGATATTGCGAAGCGAACCACAATTTAAAACCTTCATTCTCAACATTCTATTTGTTTCAATTTACATGGTGTGCTCTTATTCTGTTTTTCTTAATTCATAGTTTCTGACCAAGTTCTTCTCAACAGGATTTTTCCCTTCTACTCATTCAAGAAGAAGAGTTTTTTCTATTGGACTTTAGAAGATCTCAATTTTCCTTCAAAAAAAACTTGACACAAAAGAGTAAATGTCTGTGGCATTTACCAACCTCTCGTGGTGGTTATGGAGTGGGAAGCATCAAGAGCCAAGAATCCCAAATGGGCCATCAATAAATTCATCTTCTGATTCAACCATGTGGGAATCTGATATACTGAGATTTCCTTTAGTTCAAGCAAAAATGGGATCATCATCAAAGAAGGTGAAGAGGAAATGGCATAGTAGAGAAGAGAGGAGGAAGGTGGATAGAGAATATGATGTTGTTCTTGTTCCTTCTGATGGTGGATGTGTTTCTGGTTCTGAATCTGATGATTCTGATTGGTCAATTGGATGGTTGGAACCTCATGGACCTGGTTTTCCAAGTGATGATGAATCTGATAACAGTTTTGCTGTTTTGGTTCCTTGTTATGGAAGAGATTATGGTAGAAGAATAGTTGATGAGGATCATAAAATTAACTTGCTCAATGGTGTTGTTGGAAGCTTCCCAGATAGTTATTTAGATGGTAAGTTTTTCTTTTTCTTTTTTCTATTTTGATGTAATTTTTAGAAAAGAATAAAGTTATTGCCTTTTGGTACTTTGCAAAAATGCAAATAGATTCTGGTACTTTGTGTGTTGTGCACTTTAGTATAATTCTGTCAAAACGGCTAAAAAATTGACGAGAAATTGTATACGTGCTAGTTATGTTGTCAACAGATCCTTTTTTATCGGATTTTTAAGGGTTTTAATGGAATTGTAGCGAAGTGCACAACATTCAAGGTATCAGAATCATTTTGCACAATTTCTAAGTATTAGAATCAAACTACACATTGCTAATAGTAAATGGGGCTAATATATTCTTTTTCCCATTGTTTTATTAATATCTATCAGAACTGTCTTTGAGCAGTTGTCAAATTTATTTTCTTTTTGTGTTCTGTTTAATAAGTCAACAGTAATTTAGAACCAATGTGCATGGATTTGGATTAAATAAGTATTAAAATGTTGGTTACCTTCAATCTTTTGTTGTTTTGCATGTGACACTAATTCCAGAACACTGATTTAAGCAGAGAATTCAACAATCTTGCTGCATTAATGATAGGATTTTAACTCAAAACTCTTTATTTTAATCAAGTTTTATTGCAACTTTAGCTTAAAATTTACAGTTTAGTAGGATATATGATTCTTGAACTTGATCTTTTATGTAGTATGATTGACATGTGATGTGAGGTTAATGTTCACTTGGATTTTGTCCATATACTGGTGGTTTATATTGGATTCTGATTTTTTTTTCTCTTTTTTATTTTTGTGGCTAGAAATGTGACATATTTCCTTTTTCCTTATCTGCAGAGAGCAAGAAATATGTTGAAAACTGGCTCTCTTCTCTTCGAAATACCTGATTCACAATTAATCATCATTTGTGGTCCTGCTTAAAAACAAACAAAAATCTTCTTTGGTGATCTTTAGCCAATAAACAATTTGTATATTGTAAATATTGTAAAAAGAAAAAAGAAAAAAAAAAGAAAAGAAAAAGACACTGTGATGTGATGTTAGAGTGATTGGTAATTGAGTTAATTCAAATCTATGAAGAGAAGAAGTGAAGAATAAAGCAATTGCTGTTCTGCTCTCTTCTTTGAGAATCAAAAACATTGTTGCGGAAGTGGGAGCAGGAAAGTGATATTGATTTGCATCTTGAAGTTTGACTTTGAAGCTTTTGAAATTGGAATTCGTTGATGTAAATATTTATGTGTAGATATGGGAATTATCTCTTGTACTCATCAAATTTGTACATAATTTGTAGTAATTTTGGTGTAACATGGGTGTGTATTCAATGTACATATATGTGCTTTTGGGGTTAGCATTGATGTATGATGTACATTTAGATTGAGTGATTGACACAGTTTTGTTTAGATCCCAATTAATAAAAAAAAAGTTTGTAAATAGCTACTTTTTGTGTTTGTCTAATAGATTATTTAGGCTATGTTTGGATATAGTACTTTTATAAGCATGTAACGACATGCAAGGTTATTTGTTTTTTTAGTTTGTGTCTCTTAGCTCAATTTGGGTTTGGTCAAAACTGGCTTTCAACTTGGTTTCTGAGAAAGAGCACCTGAGTTATGTTTGGGTGTGGTCTCTGGGAGGTTCTTGCGATTTCTCAGTTAAATCGGCTTATGATTGGGGTTGGCAATTAACAATCAGATCGCTTCTTATGAGGATGAGAATTCTCAGATTTTCAAGAGTTTATGGACTTCTTTAATTCCTTCAAAGGTATTAATTTTTGCTTGGCTTCTATTTCGAGATAGGATTTCAAGTAAGTGTAATCTTAGAAAGAGAGGGGTTGATGTGGATGTAAATTGTGCCTGGTGCAGAATTGTCCCTGAGGATTCCTTGCATTTGTTTTTGAACTGTTGTTTTGCTAGGAATGTTTGGAGACAGGCGTTAGGAACTTATTATTGTGGTTTGCTACTATGTGGTTTTTATGGTTGTGCAAAAACACTTTCATCTTCATGGACGAATCTCCGGATTTGCTACCGATCTTAGATTCTCATTAAAATTAGATCTTGGTTTTGGTTCTATGCTTTAAGAGGGACTAACTATTCATTTTTAAATTGGTGTGTTTACCCTCTTGATTATATTCTTGGTTGATTGCTCTATTTGTCTTTATTTTTTCTTCTGTTTTGGTCGAGACGATTGAGGCTCAGTATATTCATTTGGTTCTCCAACAAAAACTTTGAACTTATTTTTTAGTTTATAAAAGTACTTTTATTCTCTTATTCAAACGATATTCGGTTTGTCAAGTTTATTTTAAGCTAAAAGTATTCAAACATAAATTCTGTTGAACCAAACTAATTTTTAACTCAACTTAATTTCATCTAACTTTTAATCAAATCAAGTTCTACCAACGAAAAATGAAACACACTTAATAGTTTTCTTTTGGAGTTACAAGGTTATTGGTATGGACTCTGACACATCATTATAAAAATAAGAGTAAATCATCACTCATGTCCCTAAAAGATAAAGTGTCACTAAATTAGTCATTGGAGTCAAAATGGCATTGGGCTTGGAAATGGCATAGTGCTTAAAAAATTTGTACCTTGTGGTTAGCCCTTAGGGGAAAACTCCCAACAAACCATGAAAGATGGAGAAAGCACATACAGAGAACTATCAATGTTCATTTTGTCTAATAGTCCAACAAGAAGTTAACCATGTTCATAGACATTGTACCTTTGCCAAGCAAATTTAGATAAACTAGTTCTAATGACTGGTTTGGGTCCAATCTCAATGAATCCAATGCTCTCAAAGTTCATTGGTCATTACTTTTTGGAATCCAGGAACAAATGAATATTCTACAATGAAAACTCATACCTTAACTTAACCTTGCATTACCAAATGCTACCATAAACCCTAAACATAGGAAGTTTGAATAACTCGTAAGTTGGCACAAGCCACCCATGGGTTGGACAAAGATTAATTGTGATGATGCCTTTAAATCTGGTATTAATTTTCCTGGTGTAGGTAGCATAATGAGAGATGCAAATGGGACTTGGCTTAAAGGCTACTACAGACCTTGGTCTTGCAGGATCATGCATGCTTAGCTTTGGGCAATTTATGATCTATTACACCAAAGTAAGCATACTATTGTATTATATGTTGTCTATACAAGCTTCCATCAAATAATATGCTTACTTTGCAAAGCAAATACACCTTAAAAATTAGACCAAAGTAAGCATACTATCTCATTACTCTTCCCATCTCTTTCTCTTTTTGCTGCGCTACTAAGGGTAAAAATAGGCTAGCCAACCATGGTCTGACCTGATTAAAGCCTAATTTAATCTAGTCCATTTAATATATATATTTTTTAATGTATAAATATAATAATACAACTATAAAAATTAACATTCATAGTTTAATGCAGATTTTTTTTTTCAGATTTTTTTTTAAATAAGATAATCGAATTGGTAAATAGATAATTGAGAATCACTTGACATTTTTAAATTTAAAATAGGTGATAAAATTTGAAAATGAGAAAATAATTAGTAACTTGACAAGTAAGTATTTTTTGAGATTTTTAATTTTTAAATAGATGATAGAATACAATTTGAACTATTTAGAAGTTTCGAATTTGATAATTGATTGAATTTAGAAATTAAATTTGATAATAAGTATTTTCTAAAAAATGTTATAGCAAGTAAAGAAGAAAATATGATTGATTTGTAAATCTAGATTTCATGGATTGCATTTAGAAATTAAACTTGACAGTAGATTTAATTTATAAAACAAAAAAATTCTAGTTAACGAAGAGTGAACACTTTTAGAGACTTTGTGTGACTTAAAACATCCTATTATTGAATTAGTTAAAAAGTTTGTTGGCCTATTTAAAAAAAGACCTATTAGCCTATTTAGAAAATGTCTAGTAGCCTATTTAGTGATTTATTGGCCTATTTAACATAGGTTTATTGGTCATTTTAGAGGACTTAGGTAAAGTAGGCTAATAAGTAGGCTTACCGGCTTTATAAGCTCTTAAATAGACTACGTTTAACCCAAAAAATGAGTATATTATGGCCAACAGGCTAGGTTAAGCCCTAATAATTATGAAATAGGCATGGCCTATTTAGTGAAAGTCTGGTCTGACTTAGCCTGTTTCCACCCCTAAGCACCACACATTTTTATTTTTATTTTATTTTTTCAAATTTAACCTTCGTCAGGTAATTAGATACCGGGCGCACCTAGTATTTAAAAGCTGGGTGAAAACCGATATTAAAATCTAGTAGTGACACATTTTACTAGTTAATACTACCGAATTTTAAAAACTATTTTTGCTCCGTTTCTAGATACCGCGCATTAACATAAACTAAAAACTGGTAGTTTAAGAATTATAAATCTAAATTTTTTTTTAAAAAAAATTACATTACCAAAATTTAAAACCCATTTGTAAACGGATTTTAAATACCGAGCGACTCCAGAAATTAATAACTAAAAGTTTAATTTATTTTCGCTTAGTTTTAAATTTCAGGACACACTCGAATTTTAAATAACGAGCGAAGTATATTTTTTAAAAAGAAATTAAAATATGTCGCGTAGAAAGAAATACCTGAGGCGTCAATAGTAGCGACGGCCAGCATACTATTGTTTCAATAAACTCTTACATAAAATAAACTCTTACTTTGGTCTAATTTTTAAGGTGTATTATTATCTAAATAGGCTTATATATAAATTTACTACCATTGCATCTAATGTAACAGAAATCTTGGACAAAAAATAATTTAATAGAAATCAATATGCAATAACAAAGATATCCCATCCTATCATCTATGAGAATAAAATTATATTCCATCTTTCTCCCATTTGTGGCTTGAAATGAACAAACCAGTTAGTTAGTTGTTACTGTAACAACTACAAACTTTGCCAAAGCTTTTATTTCAATCACAAAGAAAAAAAAAAAAACTAAGTAATAAGCACCTCAAGAATTTGTTAAATTTCTTTTCTAAGGTTGCCAAACAAGGCCCCAGCCTGGCTAATAAACCAACATTCCCCAAAGTGAGGGAATTTGTCAAAATAAAATTATAAAAAAAAAAATTAAAGAAATTTGTCTAAATAAACCCTCCAACTTTTGATCTCTTCAAAGGAGCCAACACACTACACGTATGTTTGAGCGAAGTATCCTCCTCTCCATGTGTACCCCATAAGGAGGGCATTTTCGTCAATACAATTTTTTTTCATTTCCCTATCATTTCACTAATCACCATGATTATTATGAAAATCAAAGCTTTTTTCTGATGAGATAATCTCGTGGGTCATAACTTGCGTATGTTATATTGTTGATTTCAGTAATCTCAGAACATGTTTAGTTTTCTGTCGATCTCTCATTTAGAGAGTTAAACGTAAAAGTAACAAACAATTAGATCTAAGTATATCATGTTGCCCGCTCATAATTACGTGCATACAAACACACAATTAATCATTAAGGTTTTTTCTCATTGAGTTGAATGTGTATGATTGTTACATAAGTAAAGAAAAAAAATGTTGCAAAGGGCAGCAAGCAATGCTTATTCATGGTGGTGGGCCAGCCACATAAGGACAAAACAGTCAAAATGGCTAGATCAAAGCATCCAAGGTACGTTTTTTAGCACATTTATATAATTTAGATAATTAATTGTTCTTCAATGTTCAATCTAGATGTTTTCCAATATCATTAGTTGCATCAAAACATATATATGTTTTTTTTTTGCCATTAGGGTTCATCAACATAGGACTTAGCAAGTATCAAATTTCATGGGATCTTGATTTCCCAAACTAACTAAAAGAAAATTGTGAAAAATTTCTGATTCATTCAAAGATGGCAGAGAATTATCTAGATTCATAAAATTGATGCAATTTATACTTGGATATATAGTAGTTGGCTTTTCTTATTTATTCAACATACATTTTCTACAGTGTAAAATTGATTTTGAAGAAGTAAAGCAAAATTATAGATGTAAGAAAATAGATCAGTCTCACATTGACCTAAAAACTTATACACAGTAATTGTGTGGCGAATTGCGATGTTTGTGAAGCTTTTGGACTAGTGAAAATGTTTTAAATCTTTCTGTATACAGGTTTTGTTTAATTTATTTTCATAAACTTTATAGAAAAATTAATATATTTTAGCTTTGAATAACTTTTATGTCATGCATATTGATCTGCTCTCAAGTGCTCAATTAATTAATTTGTTGTTATTAGTGTCATCCATGCTTAAGATCTCCTCATGTTTCTGATAGCTGAAGTTCTCTTCATGAATATATTTTAACATTCAGAAAGCATTGAATGAAATATTCAAGTTGATACCTAAATGAAATTCATTGATTTGGTAAATTGTGGTAATATAATAAGCAAGATTAGATTTCAATGCTATAGCTGAAATTCTATCCATTATAAATTGATTGATTCAGTGTTTGTGAATGATAGATATGGAGGAGAAGGTGAATGATACACTGAAAATTCTCTGTGATGAGGGAGATTCATTTGCTCAAAGGGCAGAAATGTATTACAAGAAGAGGCCAGAGCTAGTAAATTTTGTCGAAGAATCTTTTCGCGCATATCGAGCCTTAGCAGAAAGATATGATCATTTATCGAAGGAACTTCAAAGCGCGAATCGCACGATTGCTAGTGTCTTCCCTGACCAAGTTCCATGTCAAATGGAAGAAGAAGAAGAAGAAGAAGAAAATGAAGAAGAAAGTGACTCGGGGACGAATTGCTCGTCCCCTGAGCGCAACATTCAATCGCAAAAAAAATCAACATTCATTCCTAAAGTTCCCAAGATCCCTACAAAGAAGGACCTTAGAAGCCCTTCCATGTTGCTTTCTAGGAAGGGACCACCAAAAAGGACTATTAGCTCAACAAAATATTTTCCAATTGGACCAAGTTCTGGTCTTTCCAAGGATGCTGCTCTAACAGAAATTGACAAGCTTCAGAAGCAAATTCTGGCACTTCAGACTGAGAAAGAGTTTGTTAGGAGTTTATACGAACGCGCATACGAAAAGTACTGGGAAATTGAAGATAAGATCACAGCAATGCAGAAAAGAGTTTGCAGCTTGCAAGATGAGTTTGGTATTGGTTCTGTCATAGAAGATAATGATGCAAGGGCTTTAATGGCAGCAACAGCATTAAAATCATGCCAAGAGACACTTTCTAAGTTGCAAGAGATTCAAGCACAATCATCCAAAGAAGCTAAAGTTGAGTATGAAAGGGTTAAGGAAGCTCATGAGATGTTTGAAACCCTAAGAGACCAATTCATCTCTAAATACATGAGTGACAATTCTGTGAGAACAGAACATAAATGCTTAGACGAAGAGATGACGCGATTGGAGCAAGAAGAGCATGATGTGAGACAATTGCGCGATAAGATTAAGGAAAAGTTGGAGGAAGATTCAGGAAACTCCTTCACTGTGACTGAAATGGCTGAGTGTATTGATGAGCTTGTCAATAAGGTTGTTACCTTGGAAACCGCGGTCTCTTCGCAAACCGGGATGGTAAAGAGACTTAAATCAGAAACAGATGAACTTCAGACAAATATGAGGAAGTTGGAACAGGATAAAGAAATGCTCATTGAAGGGTCTGAAGCTACCAACAAGAAGCTAAAAGAATTGGAAGAAGAGTTGTGGAGAGTTAAAGTTCTTAACAAAAGTGTCAAAACACAAGATAATAGCCTCCAAACACATTTCACTGAGGCTAGTTGCAATATTGAGCATCTTTCTGGGAAATTGAATAACATGAAGCCAGATATGGAGGAGGAAGAGAATTTGGTACTTTACAAGAAGAAGAAAACTGCTCCTGATGGGAAAAGTAAACAAGGAAAAAAGCCTGAAAATGTTGATAACACAGAAGAAATCATGATGGATGTTAAGACAGTAAAAGAAGATGATATTGGTGAAAATAGCAAGTCCAATTTGAGTAGTGAAAATGCTTCTGTTGACATTGAATCATCATCACATGATTTGGAAACTGAATCACATGATTTGGATGTTGGTGAGGATGATCAACCTAACTGGAGGCAGATGTTTATAAGTGGATTAGATGATAGAGAAAAGATTCTGTTGGATGAATACACATCAGTTTTGAGGAATTATAAGGAAGTAAGGATGAAGCTCAATGATGTGGAAAAGAAAAATAGAGACAGCATTTTTGAGTTGGCACTTCAGGTAAGCAATGATCAATCTATAAAATTCACTTTATTTATAGTATAATTATTTTATCATATCTGATATATAATGGTTGTGTATTTGTGGAATTTTTGGTTGTTCCTGTTGTGTATTTTGTGGAATTTTTACTAATTGCAGAAATGCCCCTGCAGCTAAGGGACTTGAAGAGTGCTCTAAAGACAAAGGATAAAGAGATACAGTTTCTAAATCAGAAGATGAACTGTTCAGATGGAAATCCTGATGAAAGTCCATACACCACAAGCACAGAATATAAATACACACCAAATGAAGCACTTCTCAGAAAAGAAGCTCAAATCACAAACACACCTTCAACTTCAACTTTAGAATCCAATAGTGTTGAACCTGAAGCTGAAACCACAGGAAACATTGAACTATCACCATCTGAGAACAAAACCTTAGAGAAGCTAATGGCAAAGCAAAACAAACAGAAAGATCTCTCAAACTTGGAGAAGAAATTCCGGTCGGACATCGACGACTTGCTAGAAGAGAATCTAGAGTTTTGGTTAAGGTTCAGCACCTCAGTTCATCAGATTCAAAAGTTCCAGAACTCAATTCAGGACTTGAAAGCAGAGTTAAGGAAAATAAAGGAAAAAAACAAGAGATCTGAGGGGCACTCGTCGCATTCTAAACACCACCAATCAATGCAATCTCAACTGAGGCCAATTTTCAAACACTTGAGAGAGATAAGAACTGAGTTATCACTATGGCTTGAACACAATGCAGTTTTGCAAGATGAACTTCAAGGAAGACACTCATCTTTGTGTAACATCCAAGAGGAACTTGAAAGAGTAGGAAAAGCAGAATCTGGAAAAGCAGAGCTAAGTGCATACCAATCTGCAAAATTTCAAGGTGAGATTCTTAACATGAAACAAGAGAATAGCAAAGTCGCGAGCGAATTACAAGCGGGTTTGAGCCTTGTGAAGGGAATGAAGATTGATGTTGAGAAAACACTTGATGAGTTGGAACAAGCTCTTGGGATTAGTGGTAATCATGGACAAATTAAACACTCACCAAGCCGTGCTAGAATACCATTAAGATCTTTCTTGTTTGGAGTCAAGTTGAAGAAGCAAAAGCCTCCTTCTGCTTCTATTTTTGCATGTGTTAATCCAACACTGCAAAAACAATTCAGTCTCATTGATCAAGGTCCAGGAAATAATAATGCTCCTATATAGATACATAATAATAATTAACATTTTACAACACTTTTAATTAATTAATTGATTCGAAAACTTTAAATTACTCTCTTGTAGTGTGCTTGTGACATTAATAGAACATGCAAGTTGTTGTGTTGTTTATAATTTCATTTTCATGATGATTCTTTTTGCATCTCATTGCAATATTGGGAAACCTATTCTGACATACTACTACTATCCTTTCATTGTAATGCATCTGTTTGTGTGTATCTATGATATGAAAGGATATTGTACGTCTATTTTGATATGATATGATGTTGATACGTCTATTTTTGAAAAGTATAGGATATTGTACGTTTGAGATATGCATATTTAAATACAAAAATTTTATAATAATTTAAAACATTCGTAACAGAAAACATGGTTTTCTTTTTGGTAAAACTTGGTTTAATAGAAAATAAGTTGAGTAAAAATAAATTGAGTCAAAAGTTAGTTGTGTTCAATGAAATTTATGTTTAAATATCTTTAGTTAAAAATAAGTTTGACAAAATGAATATTGTTTGAATTAAAGAACAAAAAATACTTTTATAAACGAAAAAAAGGTTGAAAGTACTTTTAACAAATGGAAGAATAACTCCCATGATCCGATAACCAAACTAGCTTTTAAAGTCAATTTAGGGCCAAATTCAGTTAAACCAACAGATGCCAACTAAAAACCAAATATGTTCACCGTTACATCACCCGAAAGTACTTTTGCAAATCCAAAATCAAATTCATGTTGATGTACTAAAAACCAAACATGTTCATTGTTACATCCAAAGTACTTTTGCAAACCCAAACTAAAATCCATGTTGATGTATGCCAGCTTTTGTTTAATTTCACAAATATCTATTAGTTTTCTATACGTATGAGTTTTGCTATAGAGGTTTTTGTGCGTGTCCACGTAAGCAGTTGATGTGGTACTCCATGTCAAACTAACAGTTACATGTGTCACACAGGCCAGCTGTAACGGTGTTACTGACAAAACTAACGTTAGAGACTAAAACCTTAACGACCTGAAAGTGTAGGGACTAAAACCACAACTTTTAAAGTGTAGGGACTAAAACCTAATTGAGTGTGAAGTATAGGGACCAAAAATGTATTTAACCCTAATTTCAAAATTGCAACAACGTTTTAAGAAATTGTAAACTATACACTTGAAGAAAAAGGGGGGGGGGGGTTCAAATAAAAATGAAAACACGATTTTTATTATACCCAAATTATTAGAAGCCTTTTCAAAACAATGTCTTATTCATTTTGAAGTTTCTAGTTCAATTTACATAGTTTTTTCTATTTTTAAAATTGCAACAGTTTTTTTAGAAATCGTGTACAATACACTTGAATAGAGCGCTTTTCGAAATAAAATTGAAAATATGTTTTTGAATTACCTAAATAATTTGAAGCTTTCTTAAAACAATATATTATTTAGTTTGAAATTTCCAACTCAATTTACATAACTTTTTTATATTTTTTAAATTGCAACAATTTTTTTAGAGATCATATACTATACGTATATACAGTTGAAGAATAGGATATTTTTCGAAATAAAATTGAACATGCGTTTTTAAATTGCCTAAATTATTTGAAGCTTTCTAAAAACAATGTCTATTCACTTTTAAGTTTTCAATTCAATTAACATAACTTTTAAATTTTTTAAAAAATTGCAACATTTTTTTAGAGATAATGTACTATACCTTAATGAGTAGGGTGTTTTTCCAAATGAAAATGAAAACGTAATTTTTAAATTACATGAGGCTCTTTGGAAACAATGTCTTATTCACTTTTAAGTTTCAAGCTCAATTTATATTTTTTTTTTTAAATTACAACAGTTTTTTAGAGATCGTGTACTATACACTCTTGAAAAATATGGTGTTTTTTAAAATGAAAATGAAAAGGGTGTTTTTAAATAACCTAAATTATTTGAAGCTTTTTGAAAACAATGTATTATTCACTTAATTTATTTATATTTTTAAAATTGCAACAGTTTATTTCGAGATCGTATATTATACTCTTGAAGAATATGGTATTTTTCAAAATAAACATGAAAATGCTATTTTTAAATAATTGCCTAAATTATTTGAAGCTTTTTTAAAGTAATGTATTATTCACTTTAAAGATTCTAACTTAGTTTACATAAATTTTAATATTTTTTAAATTGCAAATATTTCTTTTTTTGGAAATCGTGTACTATACACTTAGCTTGAAGAATAGGATATTTTTCGAAATTAAAATGAAAAGGGTGTTATTAAATTACCTAAATTATTTGAAGCAATTTGAAAATAATTTATTATTCATTTTGTAGTTCCTAACTCAATTTATATGAACTTTTATATTTTTAAAATTGTAATAGTTTTTTTAAGATCATGTATATACACTTAAAGAATATGGTATTTTTAGAAATAAAAATGAAAATGTGATTTTTAAATTACCTAAATTACTTTAAGCTTTCTAAAAGCAATTTATTATTCACTTCAAAGATTCTAACTCAATTTATATAATTTTTATATTTTTAAAATTATAACAGTTTTTTTGATATCGTGTACTATACACTTGAAGATTTTGGTTTTTTTTTTAAAATTAATAAAACCCAATTTTTCAATTACTTAAATTATTTGAAGATTTCTTAAAATAATGCATTATTCACTTTGAAGTTTCAAACTCAATTTGGATAAATTTTTATTTTTTTTAAATTGCAATATTTTTTTAGAGATCGTGTACTATAAAATTAAAGAATGGGTGTTTTTTTGAAATGAAAATAAAAACGTGATTTTTAAATTAGCTAAATTATTTGAAGATTTTTAAAAACAATGTCTTGTTCATTTTGAAGTTTTTAGCTCAATTTAAAAATACTTTTATATTTTTAAAATTCCAATAGTTATTTTAGAGATCGTGTACTATACACTTTAAGAATATGTTATATTTTGAAATAAAAAATGAAAAGGGTGTTTTCAAATTATCTAAAAATGAAAATAGGATTTTTAATTTGCCTATAAAGCCTTTTGTAAAAAATGTCATATACTTTGGATTTTCTAATTTAATTTACATCATTTTTTTTATGTTTTTTAAATTGCAACTGCGTTTTATGATATCATGTACAGTTCACTTAAACAATAGGTTATTTTTTTCATTAAAAATGAATATGGTGTTTTCAAACTACATAAATTATTTCAAGCTTTATCAAAACATGGTATTATTCACTTTCAAGTTTCTACAACAATTTACATAATTTTAATATTTTTAAAATTACAATAGTTTAATTAGAGATCGTATACTATACACTTAAATAATCGGGTGTTTTTCGAAATAAAAATGAACATGGTGTTTTAAAATTACCTAAATTATTTGAAGCTTTCTGAAAACAATATATTATTCATTTTGAAGTTTTTAACTCATTTTACATAATTTTTTTATTTATAATTACAGTATTTTTTTAAAAAATTCAATGTACTATCATTTGAAGAATAGTGTTTTTAAAATAAAAATAATAAGGTGATTTTTAATAAACCAAAACAACTAGAAGATTTTTGAAAACAAGATTTTAGTCACTTTGATGTTTCTAACTCAATTTAAAAAACAAAATTATATGTTTGAAATTGTAACAATTATTGTAGAGATTATAGTGAAGAATGAGATTTTTTCCAAATAAAAATAAAAATGCAATTTTTAAATTACATAAATTATTTGAAGCTTTTTGAATATAATGCATTACTCACTTTAAAGTTTTTAACTCAATTTAGATAACTTTTTATATTTTTAAAATTGCAACAGTTTTTATAGAGATCGTATACTATGCACTTAAAGAATATGGTTTTTTCAATATAAAAATGAAAACACAATTTTTAAATTACCTAATTTACTTGAAGCTTTTTGAAAATAATATCTTATTCTAGCTCAATTTTTCATGATTTTTTATATTTCTAAAATTCCAACAAGTTTTTTCGTAATCGTGCACTATAGACTTGAAGAATTTGGTGTTTTTTAAATAAAAATTAAAACATGATTTTTAAATTAACTAAATTATTTGAAGCTTTCTAAAAACAATGTATTATACACTTTACACTTTCTAACTCAATTTAAAATTTTTTTCAATAAATTTTTAAAATTGCAACAAATTTTATAAATATCGTGTACTATATACACTTAAAGAATCCGGTGTTTTTTGAAGAAAAAAAAAATGAAACCGCGGAATTCAAATTACCTAAATTATTTGAAGCTTTTTTTAAAATAATGTTTTATTCACGTTAAATTTTCTTCCTCAATTTACATAAATTTTTTATATCTTAAAAATTGTAACTGTTTTTGTTAGAGATAGTGTACTATATACCATTAAATAATAAGATATTTTTTGAAATAAAAATAAAAACACAATTTTTAAATTAACTAAACTACTTGAAACTATATGAAAACAATTTCTTACTCACTTTGATGTGTTTAGCTCAATTTACATAATTTTTTTAAGATTTTTTTTAAATTGTAAGAAATTTTTTTAGAGATCTTGTAGTATACACTTGAATTATAGGGTGCTTTTCAAAATAAAAATGGATATTACAATTTTAAATTACCTAAATTATTTGAAGCTTTATGAATATAATGTATTATTCACATAATTTTTATAATTGCAATAATTGTTTTAGAAATAGTATATTATACTCTTGAATAATATGGTGTTTTTTGAAATAAATATGAAAATTTAATTTTCAACTTAACTAAATTATTTGAAGATTTTTAAAGGCAATGTATTATTCACTTTAAAAATTTCCTAAATTATTTGTTTGAAATTACAATAGTTTTTTTGGAGGTCGTGTATAGTTGAAGTATGGTGATTTTTGAAATTAAAATAAAAATGGTGTTTTTAAATTACCTGAAGCTATCTGTAAACAATTTATTATTTACTTTGTAGTTTCTAACTCAACTTACATAATTTTTTTATTTTTAAAATTGAAATAATTTTTTTAGAGATCGTATATTATACACGTAAACAATATGGTGTTTTTCGAAAAATATTGAATATATGAATTTTAAATTACCTAATTTTTATATTTTTATAATTATAACGATTTTTTTAGATATCGTTTACTATACACTTAAAGAATATAGTATTTTTCGAAATTAAAATGAAAAGGGTGTTTTGAAATTATTTAAATTATCTGAAGCTATTCAAAAACACTAAATTATTAGCTTTGAAGTTTTTAACTCAATTTACATTATTTTTATATTTTTAAAATGGAAATAATTTTTAAAGTAATCTTGTACTCTCACTTGAAGAATAAGAAATTTTTCAAATAAAAGTGAAAATGCAATCTGAATATACATAAACTATTAAAAGCTTTATAAAAATGATGTCTTATTCACTTTGAAGTTTCTAGCACAATTTATAATTTTTTTTATATTATTAACATTGCAACAATTTTTCAGAGATCGTGTACTATACCCCTGAAGAATAGAGTATTTTTCAAAATAAAAATGAATAGGCTGATTTTAAATTATGTAAATTAATTTAAGATTTTTAAAATTAGTGTGTTATTCACTTTGAAGTTTCTAGATCAATTTATATAATTTTTTATATTTTTAAAATTGTAATAATTTTTTTAGACATCCTGTACTACTATACAATCAAATAATATGGTATTTTTTAAATTAAAAATAAATAACGTAATTTTAAATTACCTAAATTATTTGAATTTTTACAAAACAATGTCTTTTTCAATTTGAAGTTTCTAGCTATATTTACATAATTTTTTATATTTTTAAAATTACATCAATTTTTGTAGAGAGATCGTGTACTACACACTTTGATGAATATGGTGTTTTACGAAATAAAAATAAAAACTCGATTTTTAAGTTACCTAATTAATTTGAAGCTTTTTAATGTCTTATTGACTTTAAATTTTCTAGTTCAATTTAAATAATTTTTTTATATTTTAAAAATTGTATTAATTTTATTAGAGATTATGTACTATATACACTTGAAAAATATGATTTTTTTTTAAATAAAAAATGAAAATGCAATTTCTAAACAACCTAAATTATTTGAAGCTTTTTGAATACAATTTAAAATTCACTTTGAAGTTTCTAACTCAATTTTAATTTTTTATATTTTAAAATACCAGCAAAATTTTTAGAGATCTTGTATTATATATATACTTGAAAAATCCGGTGTTTTCCAAAATAAAAATAAAATCACGAAATTCAAATTACTTAAACTATTTGAAGCTTTTTGAAGATATTGTCTTATTCACTATGAAGTTTTTAGCTCAATTAATTGTATTTTTTTTATATTTTTAAAATTGTCTAAATTATTTGAAGCTATGTGAAAATAATGCCTTATACACTTTGAAGTTTCAGGCTCAGTTTACATAATTTTTTATATATTTTAACTTACACCAAGTTTTTTTAGAAATTGTGTACTATACACTTGAAGTATAGACTGTTTACCTAAATTATTTGAAGAATTCTAAAAATGATTTTTTTTCACATAATTTTTTATATTTTTAAAATTGTAAGACTTTTTTAGTGATCGTATACTATACACTTGAAGAATATAATGTTTTTTGAAATAAATATGATCATACAATTTTTAAATTACCTAAATTATTTTAAATTTTCTGAAAGAAATCTACTATTCACTCTGAAGATTCTTAGGCAACTTACATAATATTTTATATTTTTAAATTTATAATAGCTTTTTTGATATCATGTGCTATACACTTGAATAGTTTGGTTCTTTTCAAAATAATAATGAAAATGCAATTTTTAAATTACTTAAATTATTTGAATCTTTCTTAAAACAATGCATTATTCACTTTAAAGTTTCTAACTCAATTTATATAACTTTTTATTTTTTTAAAAATTGCAACACATTTTTTACAGATCGTGTACTATACGTTTATAGAAGAGGGTGTTTTTCAAAATGAAAATGAAAACGTTATTTCTAAATTACCTAAATTATTTGAAGCTTTTTCAAAAAATTATCTTATTAACTTTGAAGTCTTAAGCCCAACTTACAAACTTTGAAAATGCGATTTTTGATTTACCTAAACTATTTGAAAATTTCTTAAAATAATGCATTATTCACTTTGAAGTTTCTAACTCAATTTACATAACTTATAATTTTTTTTAGAGACGGTGTACTATAATCTTGAGAATAGAGGTGTTTTTCGAAATAAAAATGAAAATGTGACTTTTAAATTACCTAAATTATTTGAAGTTTTTTTTAGAACAATGACTTGTTCACTTTGAATTGTTTACCTCAATTTACAAATACTTTTATATTTTTAAAATTGCAACAATTTTTTTAAAAAAATCGTGTACAATACATTTGAAGAATTTGATATTTTTTAAAATGAAAATGAAAAAGGTGCTTTTAAATTACATATTGTTTGAAGCCTTCTGAACACAATATATTATTCACTTTGAAGTTTCTAACTCAATTTATATAATTTTTTTTTTTGTATTTTTAAAACTTGCATCATTTTTTTAGAGATCGTGTATTATACAAACAAGAAATTGGTGTTTTTTGAAAAAAAAAATGAAAACGTGATTTTTAAATATCCTAAATTATTTGAAGCTTTTTTTGTAAAGGATAACTTATTTACTTTGAAATTTGTATCTCAATTTACATAATTTTTTATATTTTAAAAATTGCAATTATTTTTTAAAGATCGTATACTATACACTTAAAAAATAAGGTGCTTTTTGAAATAAAAATGAAAACACAATTTTTAACTTATCTAAATTATTTAAAATTTTCCGAAAACAATGTCTTATTCACTTTGAAATTTATAACTCAATTCACATAACTATTTATATTTTTCAAATTACAACAGTGTTTTTTAAGATTGTATACTATACACTTAAATAAAAGGGTATTTTTTAAATGAAAATGAAAAGGGTGCTTTTAAATTACATAAATTATTTGATTCTTTTTTAAAATAATTTATTATTCACTAATTTTTTAACTCAATTTAAATAATTTTTTATATTTTTAAAATTGTAACAGTTTTTTTCTAAGCGTGTACTATCACTTGAATAATGGGCTCTTTTCGAATTTTTGAATAAAAATTAAAACGTGATTTTTAATACACGTAAATTATTAGAAACTTTTTGAAAACAATGTCTTATTCACCTTGAAATAAAAAGGAAAATGCAATTTTTAAATTACCTAAGTTATTTGAGGCTTTACAATGTATTATTCATTTTAAAGTTTCTAACTCGAATTTGTTTATAAATGTGATTTTTTTTTATATACTCTTAGTCTTGTATTATAAATGTTTAATTGCAGTTTTGATCCCTTAACTTTATATTTGGTAACAATTTGGCCCTCTAATTTTTAAATGCTCACTTTTGATTCCCAAATTTATAAAGTAGGCAATTTTAATCCTTCCGTCACTAATTTGGATGAAAATTGACACGTTTAAAAACAAATTCTAATGCTAATTTAGGTAAATACCATTGTTAATTTTTAAAAAACTAACGAAAGGATTAAAACGGTCCATTTTACAAACTTGACCCTAATCACTTATTTAAAAGTCAAGAGACTAAATTCGCACAAAATTCAAAGTTCATAAAGATCAAAAGTACAATTAAGCGAATTATAAAAGTATCAAGATAATCCACCTAACTATGCTTTGATGAAGCATTATCCAACTCTCTTCCCAACTTATTTTTCAGCTGCTCAAGTTCTTTCTTCGGCAAAGAAACCGTCACTATTCTCCCATTACCACCGTTGTTGTTACCTTCTTCCGGCGCCGACCCTGACGCCGGAAGCACCAACACAACACCTTGATCACCCACTCCATGGAACACACAATTTGCCACAATTGGACTCTTTCCATTTATCTTCATTCCATACACATTAGCTTCTTCCAAATCCACAAATGTCAAGTTTGCTCCATACACTATAAAATCCTCTCTCCCTTCATTTTCTTCCAACAAATTTTCTATCACATGATTTTCAACCACTTTTTCCTTAGCAATTAATTTTGCCAAATATGACACATCACATTCAGTAACTTCCACATTTGTTTCAACTTTACTTAAAATGAAGCCATTGGAGAGAAATTCGTCATTTTGTCTAGTTCCACGTGTGCAAATCGTAACAACCTTTAAATTTTCCTTGATTTGAGCTATATATTTCCACACCAGCGCCGAGATAATTTCAAAAAACAACGTCGTTTTAGTGATTTGGTTTTCATCGCACAATGTGGTGATTGTTACCAAATGGTCTAGTTGTTTGGAAGTGAGGTGAAAAGTGTGAGTGAATGTTTTTGTATCATTAGTAGCGAGCCATTGTTCGTTTAGGGTTTTGGTGGCCCTTCTCGCCAAAACGGGATTTTCCAAAACGGGATTATTGTGTTGGAATTCAGTTTTTGTGAGAATTTGTTGATTGGGAAGAGAATTTGGTAGCACGTGACCGGCAAGTGCTTGAGTCCACATAGTGATGAAGTTGAAAGCTGAAATGGCGTCTCCAAGGACATGAGACCAACTTAGCCCCATGCATAGCCCCCCACATTTGAACCAAGTGAACTGCATTCAAAGCATAATAAAAAGTATTAATAAAAAAAAAACATAATAGAAGTTGATAAATTTAAGGTGCGTTTGAATTAGATTTTTTTCAACGTACGTTGGATAGTTGTATTTTGCACTTATAAAATCTTTTAAGTATTTTCTTTTAACAAAGAAAAAAATTTTTTTCCCTTCAGCTAAAAATTGATCATAGTTTTAAAAAGCTTCATAATCAGTTTTTACCGTTTAAAATTATCTTAAAAATCACTTATGATAGCAAATATATGCAAACAAAAACAGATTATATCTCACACAACCGATCAATTCTTTCTTACATCTTATTTTTAGTATTAATCACTTTTAATTCAAACACACTCCTAATTACATAAATCAAAGTTTTTAAATACAATGAAGTGTAGAATAATTGCATAATAGATCAATTATGAATGAGAGAGTAACACATCATCACATAAAAAATAAATAACTTGTATTACATGAGGGATTGCAACCCTAATTTACTACAACCCTTTTTCTCATTATTAGTCACTATTTATTATTTTCTCATTTGCGTTCTACACTTTTCTTGCCAAATGTTTTTTTACGATAACTAAAAATAATAAATTACAAATACTCTTATATTTTAAGTAATTGATTACAATCTACTATTAATTCTCGATTTTCTTAGTCCAAGTACTACAAAAAAAAAAATATTGATTTAATGACCGAATTTACCACCCTGTTCATCGCAAAACATTAGGTAACGAGTCATTTTTTTATCACAAATTCAGTGATAAAAACATTTGCCAATTTTATTCATCGCAAATACGACTTTTTCTTTTTTTTTGTAGTTATAGATGATTTTATATACGAAGGTAGTAATAAGTAGTACGCAATAATCCTTATAAAAGAAAAACATATTCACATGTATGGCAGTGTGTATGTACTGTTTTAGCCTAAAATCTTGTATAGATTGCTTTCATATTTGACAAATCATAGTTCTCGACTGAAATATTACAAGATCTTATATTTGACAAATTATTATAAGTTCGAACTATTATTTAAATGCATCATCCTCTCCATGCACGAAAGTCTAAACCTATAAAATTAACAAATATACATTCCAAATTAATAATCACACATGCACAAGATGGCTGATAGAACTTCGAAAAAGATTTTTAAAAAAAAAATAGTTGGAAAAGAAAAAAAAACACATTTAACTTCATAATTACGAAATAGAAATATATAGTGAAATGGTCCAGACTTTGTATTTTATAAGTCATTTTAGTTCCTCACGAAATCAGTTGTTTTAGTTCCTGACTTTCAATATTATCAATCATTTTAGTCCCTAACTTTTATTATTATCAGTCATTTTAGTCCCTGAAAGTTAGGGACTAAAATGAATGATCATATGATTCAGGGACTAAAGTGACTTATCCGCACAAAGTGAAGGACCAAAGTGACTTGTCCTCACAAAGTTAGGGACCGAAATGGTACATCACTCGAATGAAATACTAATTCTTTTGGGTGCAAAATGCAAATTAATCAAATAATTGAAATTACAAAAAACCACGCACAACCGGTATATTACGTACATGTTTGTCGATTTAAGTACAAAAATGTTCGAGAGTTCAAAAACGAAATTGGTAGCAAACACTACAAGAAAAATTATGATTTGCTATAAAATTTAGTTAAAAATATTTTCAGTAGTTAATTCATATATAATTAATTGTTATTGATTAGCTACCGAATAAAATTTCTTAGCTAATTTAATAGTCACGAATTTACTACTAAATTAGCTAATAATTAACTACAAAATATAGGTTAAAACTATTTTTGTTGCTAATTTTGTTAGTTACTTATTAGCTATTAAATTAGCTACGAGCCTACGAGTGTAATTATGAAATGTAGCTATAAATTATTTCTAACTGATTTGTATATAAATAGCTACTAATTAGCTATCTAATAGAATTTTATAGTTAAAATTCTACTAATTAAATGTGAAATGTAAGTAGCTACAAAATAAAACTTTTTAGCTAAATTTATTAAAGTCTTGAACGATTTTTTATTAGTTAATAATATGTCTTGCCTATCAAAATATATATATTTTAAAATATTTTTTATCTAAATAATATATTGTTTTAACAATAATATATAAATGTTGAAGTCTTATTATTAATAAGAGTCATACTAATAAGTATCTTAAATGTATTAAATAAAGTATAATAATTATATCTCATTTAATATTTTAAATAACATTTTAAAAAATTAAATATGCATTGAATGAATTTTTAATTTTTAAAGTAATAAATTCTTTAATTCATATAAAATATTTCTACGTTATAACCATTGTTATTAAACATGGCTTGGTCATTGTCGACCGATGCATTGGGTCATTGGGTCACCAGTTCATTCGATATATCAAAAGAGGTAAATAAAACTAAATTTTAGAATTTATAAATAAACAATAAATAATAATAATAGTAGTATAAAATAATCTTACCGGTGAAATTAGATATACAATATTTTTAGATATGCAATTTTTAAAATAAAACTAAATTAAAATAAATATTTATTTCAAAATTATATTTTATACAACTAATATATAACATATGTCACATATGTGGACTTAAATTGTTGATGTGATTTAGTGGTTGTGGGGCTGGTTGTGTGAGGTCTAGGGACGAGGTTTTAAGGCTTGTTTTTATAGCTAATTAATCACTTAAATTTAGTTTGAGAATATTTTATAAATAATCGGTAACTAATCTAATTTGTTACTAATTAATTTCAAATTAACTATGAAATTTTCATAAATAAATATATAAAATTTTCGTAGTAAAATATATATTTTCTTTCTAATTCAGTTTAATTTCTCTTTCCTTTTATTGACAAAACAGCCATTCTTATCTTTTCCTTGTATATTTATTAATTTTGGGTTGGGTTTAAACCACTTTTTCCCAGACAAAAAAATTAAATAAGGGAAATAGAATGCCCACATCAACGTCTATAAAAGCAAAAGGAAGTTGTTTGATATTTCCTTCTTTTCATGATAAGTCAGATTTCTATGATAAATACTACTTATCTCTCACCTACTAATAAACACGTCGGAAAAAAATATTGCTCTTTTTTTATAAGTACTTCATATAAAAAATTAAAGTATTTATTATTATTTTATCTCTAAATAATAAAATAAATAGTTCATATCATATTTAATTTGACTGAGCTAATTAAAGCAGGAGAAGATTCATTCCAAATATTTAGACATGTCTATATTGCGAAACGAGTTGAATTGAGTGTTGAAAGTGAGAGATTGAAATCAATTAATTAAACATACAATAATTGTACTTATATTTTATTTGTCTTATATATTATTTTTACATTATTTTTATTTGTTTTATTTTTTAATTATATCTCTATTCTCAATTTTTTTTAACACCTCTCCTAAATCAAAGAGTATAGTATAATCAAAGTTAACCTAACTAATTTTAAAGTTTAAAATAAATTTTTTTGTGATGAGACATTTTTACTGATAAATAATAAATATTTTAAAATTAATAAAATTATTTTATAATTAAAATATACATTTTATTTAAAAGATAAAGATGTTTTATAACCAATAAATTTATCTTTTTATGTTATAAAATATTCAAATATTTTTAAAATAAAAATATATAAAAATAAGATCTAAATATATTAAAAATATATTTTTTTTAAAAAAATCTAAACAAGAACTTGATCGGTCTTACCCGGTCTTACCCTTAAACCGCCCACAATATAATAGTATCATGACTTCCCTTAATTAAAACCGCAGAATTAGTTGAGTTTGTTTGTACTTTGCCATTAATTATAATTTTAAAGGCTCAACATGCAAACTTGAAACATCACATCAAAATCACATACAAAGCTATGAACATTGGAAGCTTAGGATAGAAAGGGTTGGGATAGGAATACCAAAGCTGGGAAAGACAGTGATTGATAATGATAGCTAATCACAATCATGTTAAACAATATTTTTTAAATACTTATTAAAATTATTAAAAATAAAAATTAATTATAAACATATTATTCTATCTTTTAAAAATATAAAAAAATTATATTATTTAATAATTTTCTATTATTAAATATGATTCTCTAAAAAATATTTTTATTAAGACACTAGATAACATTTGTGTTATTAAAATTATATAGTTGCACAATTACAATAATTCTATATCTAGATTTTTTCTTTGGAAATTATCATTGTCAATCCATTTTCACCTTCGGATGATACGTGGACACATTTATTTTAGGGTCGGCTTGAAGCTCAAACAATTAAAATAAAGATTTTAGGTCCCAAGATAATTAGATAAAAAAATAGGTATTAAAATAATTTTTTATAAAAAAATATTTAATTTAATAATATGTTGAATATAAATGAATATAATTTAAAAGAAATTATATTAATAAAAAATATACATTAATTTATATATTTAATTTTGTAATTAACCGTAGTTCTTTAATTTCTTAATATATATTTTTAAAAGTTCTTTTTGTGAAAAAATTGTGTTTGACCTCCAAATATATTGAGCCGCCTTTGATTTATTTAACATTTTAAAATCATTTTGCACGTAAATTGAGATACCACAATGAAAAACTATAATTTAACTCTTCTCCTAAAAATGAATAAATTTCTTAATTAAAATCTAAAATAAACTTATATACACTGAGAAGTGTAGTATAAAAGAATTAATAATTATTTTAGTCCTTAATTTTGTAAAGATGTGATATTTCAGTCTCTAACTTAATTAATTTAATTCATATATTTCATTCTTTACTATTATTTTAGTCTCAGATTTATAAAAACATTTATTTTAGTTTCTAATTTTTATTTCACTCGGTTATTTTAATCTCTAGGTTTAGAGACTAAAATTATTAGTTAGAATGAAAGTCAAAAACTGAAATAATTCAAAAAAATATAAATTGAGAACTAAAATGATGAATAAAAATAAAATTAGCATAAAATGATGCCCTACTTATCAATTTTGATCGCTCAACTTAATTAGAAGGGTTCATATAAACTTTCCAAATTTCTCAGTGCTATTCCAATTCTATGGGGTTTAGTGAGTTAAAGAAAACAACAAAACTAAACAAGTAGCAAAAATACAAAATCATGCATGGTTAAAGTTTACACACTTAATTAGACTCGTGAAACAAAACATGTATGCACAAAAGAACCGTGAAGCATGAACGATAAAAGCAAAAAATTAACAATTGTATAAAGCTACAATTACTGTTCATGTTATAACACACGACTCTAGTTTACGTTAAATTAAATTAAATTAAATTTTTGAGACAGACATAACACTTTTTTTATAAGTCAAATGTATCTATAAGAGTAAGAACTGAATAACTATTGTTTAGAATAACACTCTCCAATCATGAGACCAAATTACTAGATACATAGAGATATAACACTAACGTTGACTTAGTTCTACGTACTAAAAAAATGCCAACTTTCAATTTTTACCTGAAAAACATTTTACAAATAAAAAAAAATGTGAACTTTGAAAAAAAAAGTGCTAATTTTTTTACACTGAAAAATTATACACTAATCTGTAAACTTTTTTTGTGTAAGCGAAACATTATTAAAAAAAAAACATAAGAGTTGAGCATGATGACACATACCTTGAAGAAAACCAAAGGAGAGAAACCAAGGTCAGGACCAAGCACGTGATCAACGACAAGACCTTCAACGCCGTAACCGTTTTCTTGGAACCATTCCGCAACCGTCTTCTCACACCTCCACTCAGCGATTCGGACACCCGCGTCGTTGCACTTTATAAACGGCCGACCCGATTCGGAAACCCGGATTCGGCCCGAGAGGTGTGAGAATCGGTCCAGGAGCGGGAACATGGGCTTCTTGAGGTCCTGCGTTGTGAGCCGTTGGGATGCATCGGCGCTGAAGAAATGAACGGCTCTGATGTAGTGAAGCTTCATTAACAGGTCCATGTTGCTGACGTGGCACGCGGTATCTTCATCGACGCGAGATGTTGCGGGTACCACTGTTGAGATCTTAGTGGTTTCTAATTCCATGGGGATTGAGGAAGGAGAAAAGGAGAGGAACTGTGTAAGTTAGATTTTGTATGCAATGTATATGGCTAAACATATGGTTCAATATATAGTAGTAGTATTGACTTGAAACGGCAACGTTTTGTCGTTTGATATTTTTCTTTTACTATTTTAAAAAAGAAAAATTATAATAATGTCCCCTAACCTTTAGTTATATTATAACTCACCCCTAGATATTTTATAATTTATGCAAAATTTTTATGAATTTTATCATCTTATTACATAAACATTTTTTAGTGTTAAAAATCCGTTAATGAAATTAATTAACCATATCTCATACAGAGTGATAGATCTTGACCTAAATTTTAGGGATTTCAATCAAAATTATTTATAAACAATAGTGAGCTTTTTTAGCTTCTTTTTTTGTCAGCTTATTTTTTCTGCTTTTAACCTTTTTTTTTTCCTCTTGTATTGAACTTGTTTAACAAAATTTAATTTGACTAATAAAAAAATTAGTTGTCTTAATTAAGGGATGGGATGGCATCAAAGATATTATTAGATATTCACTGCACTAATCACAACAAGAAAAGTTAGTCCAAAATAAATAAGTTGTAGAGATACTTTTTTTTATTTTATTTTATTGTGTTTGTTGTTTAAAATTATGCACATAAGTTTTTTTAAAAAAATTAGTTATAATCATTGTTATCACTAAATTTTTTTACTGAAATATCATAATTATTGAAATTAAAATATTTAATGCATTAATTAAAGATTAATTATTATAATAAATAAGAGTATTATTATAAAAGATGTTATTAAAGCTTCATTGTTTTGTTAAAATGATAATTATTTTAAAACAAAAATATTCAAATATGGCAAGTAAAATGAAATAGAATGAGTATACAAAATGAGCGTGTAAAAAAGGAAAAAAAAACACAAATGAAAAAAATGTTGAAAGATTGAAATAAAAAGGGATATAATAACAACAATGTCCCCTGAAATTATATGTATTACAATTACTCTATTTTATTTTAAAAATGACAATTATTTTAAAACAAAAATATCCAAATAAGACAAGTAAAGTGAAATAGAATGAATCTACAAAATGGCTATGTAGAAGAAAAAAAAAACAAGTGAAACAAATGTTGAAAGATTGAAATAAAAAGAGATAATTATAATAATCTTTTCTTTAATTTGATTTACATGTATTACACTTATTCTTTTTTTATTTTAAAATTGCAATTATCACCTTCTAAGAAGTAATTCTAATAGAATTTCAAATCTTAAGAGTAAGTGTAACGGAGTTTCCTCAAGAGGTTTGTGTATTTTTAAAAATAAAAATGAGATATGTGTAATAAGCCTAAACTTAATGAGATATTAGTGTAATTATCCAAAAAAAAATACTAAAAATTGTTTAGAAACGAATCTACATAGCTGGACTATTGAAATAAAATCCTTACACACTCACTATTGACTTAGAAATAAAATTGATAATAATTCGCAAGAGCTTGTTTGTATTTGTGTTGGAAGCAAACGTAACACCAATACCCCATTTTCTTGCTTTCACGTTTTCAACTTTAGAATATATGATTTCTTGTTCTGAGGCAACATAAATGACAAACGGGACATAAACCAAACATGCTCTAAGTTGCTACATATACATACTACAGTACATACTATAACTACTCAAATATATACTACATAGACTAAAAGAAAATCTAATATTAGTTACAAAATACAGTTATAAATTTTTATTCATAGTTAATTTGTATCTAAAATGCTACATATTAGTTACTAAAAAAATTTCTTAGTTAATACTAATTAACTACAAAATCTAGCTACCAAAGAATATCATAACTAACTTATATTGAAATTGCTGCCAATTAGCTACAAAATAAAATTTCTTAGCTAATTTTCTTGGTCATTAATTAGCTATTAAATTAGCTACTAATTAGCTACGAAATATAGCTACCAATTTTTTTTCATAGCTAATTTGTATCTAAATAGCTACTAATTAGCTAAAAAAATTTCTAGCTAATTTTCTTAGCTACTGATTAACTACTAAATTAGCTACTAATTAGATATGAAGTCAATAATGAATCAAAGTCCCACATAAGATAGTTAGAAGCAAGTTAGAGAGTTTATAAGTAGATAAACTCATACACATATTGTCTTAAAGAATTGGGTTGTATTAAGGTATTTGTTATATTGTGGTGTCCTACACTTGTAGTCCATTCTCTTAGCTTGTAATCCACAGCTATTCTATTTTTGCTACCAATTGTTATCAATTAACTACAATTTTTTGTTTAGCTAATATGTAAAATTCTTGTAATCATATAGCAAAAGTAAAAAATTTTAAAATCTTTGAGGACCCATGGCTCCTCTCCACTCCTTAAATGGCTTACCTTTGTCTATACATGATTTTCAACACAAATATATTAATGAATGGTCATTTTAACCCCATTATCAATTTTACATGCAAATTTTTACACTAACATTCAATTTTACTCATGTTATTTTTATATTATTTTAATTATTTTTACACTGTGAACTTTACTCTTAAATTTGTATGTAAAACTGATAATATGAGTAAAATTGATAAACAATTCTCTAATGTATTGAGTTAGAAATCATGTGTATAGCATCCTTTGTTGCATATTGAAGTAGTATTTCAAAAGTTTGTGATGATAACTTAGCCTTTGTGATTGGAGATTCCATGAAGAAAGTTCATGTGAGTAATAACATGTCACTTATTAATTCTGCTAGCACTATAAATTTTTGTCTCTTCCTATGATATATAAGTTAGACTGCATCATGGTGAGGATAAGCTTAAAAGCTTTTAGTGATTTTCATATCACTTATAGGTGGTGTATGGGTTGCAACATACATTTGATGAAATCACCTATATGAGTGGCGATTGAGGCCACTTGCATGAGATTATGGCGAAATCTCTACAGCACTCATTAATATCGGGCGTGTGCATGGCCTATTTGCGCAAAACAGTGTCAACGATGAGAATTATGGGGGTGCAACCTACTTGGTAGATCTCTAATACACACCAAAGTGTCTTGGTTCATAAAGCTTGGTTACCAATTAACTTGTGTTAAGTTGCATCAACCTATGTTTGGTTTGTAGTCCAAAAGACACCAGATTCGAAAAATTGCACTCATACGAGATAACTCAGAAATTAATTCCTTTTTCTAATCCAACCTTTTTTTAAATATGTGGGGAATTGTTGTGTATTAAAGTAGTATTTCAAAAGTAGAAAATTTCACATTGCTTGATTTGCATTTTCTGAGAGTTTATAAGCCAAAGTGAGTTTCATAGTAATAACATTGAATAAAAAATGGGTTGGTCTCACATGCATGAGATTGAGCCCTTCTAGCCCAAATCAACTGAAAAGTTTTGACCAACAATCGGTGCAAAAAGTTTTGATAGTCATAGTTAAAACCACCAATAAATCCCTAACCTAGTATTAAGCACACTTTTTACATTGGTTACGTTATAACTGATGAAAAAAAACAACATTAGCAAGCTTTAAAACCGCCGAAAAATCTTAACAACTGTGGCTAAGTCATTGTTTATTCTGAATTTTGTCGTGGTTATTGAAACTGTCGTTGAATGTATCCAAACCGTAGATAAAATTTAGAAACCGCCAATAGTTATTTTTTTAAAAAAAAATTGAATGAATAGTATTTCACCCCAATTTCATAAATAATTTTCTTAAAACCCAATTTAATAAATAATTTTAAAATTAATATTATCTTGACAAAATTGCCAATGTGTGAACTTTATCCATACATTTAGAAGGTGTCCCATCCATTGAAAAGTTGTATGCAACTGCTAATTACAAGAAAATGAAATATTACCTTTTTTGAGAACCACATTCATGAAAATCATGAGCTTTTGTTTTCTCCCACCTAACTAAAATTAATAAAGGGATTATGCGCTCATAATTTTTATTAAGTTTTAATTTAAAATTTTCACATTGCTTAAATATTTTCTAATTATATTTAACATATTTTAAATTATGTATAATAATACTCTTTCCGTTCTTATTTATAAGTTCTAAAAGTTTTGATGTTCTTTTTTATAAAACGTATTATAATTTCTATACAACATTTATTACTTGTTTTCTTATTTGTCCCGGTTAAATACATTGATAATTCGTACTCTTTAATTATAATTGGTAAACATAATATAGATTTAATGAGGGATAAAATTGATATGTTATATTATTTTTTAGAAAACCGATAAATCTAACTAAATTTAATTACTTTTATTAATACGTGTAATATGGTTAAAAACATCTTATAATAAAGAATGGAGAAAATAATAATATTCTTATTGTTATTATTATTATTATTATTATTATTATTATTATTATTATTATTATTATTAATTATAATCTTCATGTTAAAATTCACAATAAAACTAAGTTTACAATCTTGAGTTGTCCAACTTATAAAAGTAAAAAAAAAATTAATATTGGAGGTCAATTTTTTTTCCTTAATGAAAATGATAAAAATAAAGAGTTGTCAAGTTGTAAATGTTTGGAGTCATACTCCAAATATTGTTGTAAAATTCATTACTAGGTTTTTTTTCTCTTTTTATTTTCCTAGGGAAGATGAAAGTTGTAAATTAATCAAATCAAACAGCTCATAGGAGTCTAGTAACCATTTTGGAATGAGAACGCTATTGGCTTAAGAGAGAAATTTCTGGATGGAAATATTTTTTGTTTTTTTATAAGAACGAGCATGTTTATTTTTATTTTTTTTATAGGAAATTGCATTAATCCGAGAATGAACTGGATATTCATATGTATATATATATCTTTACGTGGTCATTAACTAAATTAAATGATTGGGATATGTTTACTTTATATATCTTGAATTATTTTTTGTCTTTATTTTTTATTTATATACCGCATATGTACTTGGTTTAAACAAGGCAAGGGGAGAGAACAAAAGGTTATGTTTTTTAGTTTGATTTACGAGAAAAAAAAGAATAATTTATAAAACATTAAAAATATATTATAATTATTTTATTTTTTTAATATTCACTATACAAATTAAAAAAATAAAATAAAATAAAAAATAAAGTAATATTTTTCCTTTGGAGACCAATAAAGTAATAATTTATATTGTAATTCTTCATAAAAAAATACATAATATATAGACTTATGCCATTATTTTTTATTTTAACTTTGTTTTTTTTGCGATTTTTGGATATCTAAGGGTAGCAGGGATCGAACCCGCATTGTTTGCTCATGGAATCATGCATCATTTTACCCACTCTCGTCGAAAATAAATTTGGTCGAAAATAAATTTGGTATTGTAACAGCACCCTGTTGTAGTGATGTACTTCAATCTTAGTCTTTTATTTTTTTACTTTAAAAAAATGATAAAATAAAAAACATGTTGTTGTTGTTACAACCGGTAGATTAAAAACAACACGCTATTATATCAGCAGCAAATCCAAATCATTCCAGGGCTATGCCATATTTAGCTTTTGGTGCAGATGATATTGATATCCTTCAATTAAGGATGTTTAAAATCGACCAAAATTAATATAAACAAGACAAATGAACTGAAAAACTGAAAATAAAAAATAAAAAAAGATTTTTTTATTGGATTAATTTGAATTTCAGATCTTGTTAGTTAAACCAATTTAAATTAAACTTTTGTATACACATATAATTATTTTATATAATTATAGTATTACTCATATTAATACTAGTAAATATTCAATAAAACTCATACAATAACTTCATTTTCATAATTTTATAATATAAATATCTAAATATTTTATCTTTATAATTTTATCACTATTCAATCAATTTATAATTAGATTTTATATTTTTATTCTATATTAATATTTTTTGAGTTTATTCTATATATTTTATGTTTTATTTAAAGTCTAGTTTTATATTCACTTCAATTTATAATTGACGCAAGTTAAAATTAAAAGTCGATCCAATCTAACTAGGGGTGTTTATGACTCGTCCCCGTCCTCCAGGCCAATCTAGTCCCCAAGCTATTTGGTTTGGATCTAACACGGCTCTTTTTTATCTTTAGGGTCAGATTTAGGTCCTATTCGCTAGCCTGATACTTGGGTTCGGTTTTATCTTTGGATTACTCTAACCCGTCTCTATGCTATGTATTTTAACTTCTTAACTTTATCATTTTAAGTTTATTATACAATTAAATATAGATTAAAATTCATCCTAAACTCCTTTGAAGCTACCTATTTTAATTTATCTTTTTTATTTTTTATATTTTAATTTTAATTAAGTTGTATCTCTTAGTTATGGGTGTTAGAAAATAAGAATAAGGAGTTGAGTATACGTTGTGCCGTGGTATAACCACTGCCCTGAAAGCTAATTTCGGCAAACCTCTGATTTAATCCGATTCCCGAAATTGCTCCCCAAGATTAACACAACGAGTGTCCGAACTCGTGCACTCAAGGTTGGAACACTTGGAGCTTCACAAACAATTGTCCAAAAAAGAAGAGGAGTATCCATAAAAATATATTTTTCCTGCTGAATCGACCATCTCAGTTCCCTAAATATATATGTGAGTCTCTAAATATATATATACACACTCATATCTCATTGACAATTATGTGTCTAATTAATATATAATCAAATTAATATATAATCAAATCACATATTAAGTAAAAATCAAAACATAAAGCAAATTATGGTAATCCTAATACTATATAATAATTAGTAATTATAAATAATAATGTGATTATATAAAACTGATTTTTATATTAATGTATAATAAAATACTTGATTGTCATTATTCCTTACAATGGGTCCTAGATCCTCTACGGGCCCAACCACAGAAAAACAAAGAATAACTATTTTTTGTTGAAAATTTTATTTTGATTTTTAATTATGAAATATCAACTCTGTTACAGAAAATTTGTTATGCCAAATGAAATTCAAGGCCACATGTTATCATGAATAAAAAGTCCATTTTAGGATGTGATGGATAAACGTGGTTGTTTAAGTGAGTGAAAAAAGGTCCCCTTTTTCTTCACTAGAAAAGGTGATTAATATTGGTGCTACACTAATTTTTAGATGTAACCTTTTTTAAATAAAATATTAACATATGCTCGAAACTTAACTTTTAACTTAGATAGGAACTTGTTTTTCTTTTTTTATTGTATAAAAAAAAATAGATAGGAACTTAAAATTTGGTAGTATGCTTTTTTTTTTTTTTGAAATCAAATTTGGTAGTATGCTTTAAATATAGTGATTTTTTTTTATAACTTGTGCATGTTTGTTTATATTTTTGAGGTCAAATTTTAAAAGAATTCTTATTATATTAATGGTTTTAAATCTTAACGCAGATATACGATAAAAGTAATAATTTTTTACTTTTTCAAAAAAAATTTTTGCTTATAATAAAAATATAAATAATGAACCTACTTACTAAAACTTGAGTTGGGGACGAATTTAGTGCCAGCACCACATTTATAACTATTAGAACTTAAACTCCGGTTGAAGTTGCATTCTAATCAAATTTTTAATTATAACTTTTAGATTTTAAAATACAGTAATATACTTTAAGATTTAACAAAATTTTTTATACATTTTACTTATAATTATCTTATTTTAAGTTAGAAATTAAAAATAAAAAATAGTCAAACATACCCTAAATCTAAAATTTATTATTGATTTTAACATATGTTGGATTATTTGCTTTTGCACTTACAAAGCTTTTGATTCTTCTTTTAATAAAAGAAAAAACTTTTGATTCTTAAGCTAAAAATTTAACATTGTTTCAAAAAGCTTAAAAATTTTCTCACAGCTAACAATTATCTTAAAAATCATTTCTAACAGCAAATATACCAAAACAAAAATTAATTATATTTTCAAAAATTAATTATATTTTCAAAAATTAAATTTTTTTCATAGCTAATCCAAATATGCCCTTATTGAACTCTTCAATATTTTTACTTATAACTATCCGAAATAAAATTTTAAGAGAGGTTAAACTTGAAAAAATAATAACGATGTATGATAACAGTTTGGAAATGATATAAAGTGAGTCCATGAGTGAATGGGCTTACGAAAGCCCAATAATGCTGACATAAAATTGTTGTAGTTGATTTTTGGTACATAAAATGTGGTAGTTAATATTTTTAAATTTTAATTTTTTTTGTAATTACTATTTACTACCAGATATTTTAAAATTATTTCAATATTAACTAAATATTTTAAGAAAAATTATTTAAATTAGAAATCATTTTCAATTTCGTTACAATTATAATTATAATGGCATGTTTGTTATTGTTTAAAAATAATTGAATTTGAATATGGACAGAGAATTAATTATTTTTAATTGAATAAGATAAAAATAAGAAGCTATTTATGTTTAGTTATAATGATAAGAATTACTATTTTAGAGTCAGTTTGTTTTTGCTTATTTGATAAAATTAGTACTTATTTTAATAAAAAAATTAATTATGAAAATTTTTAGTCTATTTATTTGTGTTTCTCAAAATAATTCGAATAATAAAATAATTAGATTTTATGCTTATTTTGAGAAGCAGGTACTAAGTTGTTTCTCAAAATAAGCAGAAAATCAGATTATTTTTATTTTAGCCAAATATAAATACCCTCTGATTCTTATGATAATCACTAAAAAATAATCAATTATTTACTTATAAAAATAATTAATTATTTTTAAGTTTAAATAAATAGACTCTTGATCTTCGCTCTTCAAATATATTTAGTTATTTTGAGAAGCTATACAAAGTATATTCTAAAAAAACAGATTATTTTCTACTTCTAATTATTTTTAAAAGCAAAGACAAACATCTTTAAAAAATTTAGAATTATTTTTTTATTAAAAAAAGTTTTTATTTTGTAAAATATGCCATAACAAATGAATTATTCTGAAATAATAACTTTTTTAAAAAAAATTATTTTGAAAATTTTTAACATGTTTGTCTATACTTTTACAAATGTTCAAAAACAGGAAATAATTAATTTTCTACTTTTTTTTTAAAAAAAAAACTATTTTAAGCATTTCTTAAACTAATTCAACTATAGTAGAAGAGGAAAAAAATTAAAAAAAAGACTAATTATTTTCATTTTAATTAAATATAAATAGCTTATAATTTATCATGATCAATTAAAAAAATAAATTTTCTATTCATTTTTAAAATCAAATAATACCTAAATGTACTTTTTTCATTTAAAAGTTATATTATCTCTCATCCATTTTTTACCTTTTTAATTTTTTTTATATAAAAAGTATATTAACCGAAGATTGAACCAAAATATTAACACGCGCATATTGCTCGTTAACTAAACTACATGTCATTATACCTCTATGTACATTAATTATTTTTAATTAATTATGATGAAAATTATAAACTATTAACATTTGATTAAAATGAGAAGAATCATTTTTTAATCTTATCTTTTTTTATATAATTGATTACTATTTTGAGACGCAGTTTAAAGTACTTTAAAAAAAACATAAATCTAATTTTTTTTATATTTGATTATTTTAAAAGCAAAAACAAATATTTAAAAAATTTTAAAAATGATTTTTTATTAAAAGAAGGGATTATTTTGCAAAATAAATAATAATAAACTTGTTTTTAATTAGTTTTAAATTCATTATTAATAATAATAATAATTTACGGTCGCTCTCTGATCAGGAACTGTAGATGGAGGAAGAACAAAAAGGGAAAAAAAATAATAGAAAAGGAGTTATGGTTATGGATTTATGGCATCCAAGAGAGGAGAAGACACTTGAAGAGGAAAATATAAAATAAAATAAATAAAATAAAAAAATAAAAAGAAGAGAGAGTCGCATCGCAGGGGAGTCGCTTTTTGCGGGAAAATCGAAGAATACCAAAACTGCAACAATCAATCTTTGACACGTACCACTTCCTCAGCTTGGCGCGTGGTCTGTTTCATGCAGTTCCGCCCATAAAGTACATTCTACTCTTACCAAACCTAAATAAATAAATCAAATATACATGAAAAAATACAATTTTAATCTCTTAATTTTTATTTAATGTTCATTTAAAGTTTATTTAGGTTTTTTATTTTTGTTTTTGTCCAAAATAGTCTTTATTATCACTTTTATTGTCAATTTAATAGATTTTTGACTAACGCTATTATATTATGTTATCTAATTATTTAAACTTTTGAATTACAAGACCATTTATTTATAACAATTTGGGTCGTAAAAAATTCATTAAATTACTAATCGGAATAATGATAAGATCATTTTAAAACAAAAATAAAAGTTAAAAGACTAAAATTAATCTTAAAAAGTTATGAGACTAAAATGAAACTTGAATAAAATTTAAGGAATATAGTAATATTTTTGCCTTTTTTTTTAAAGTAAAATTTAACATTTGTTTTGAATTATGTATATAAAAAAATTAAATTCATTAGAGTGTCAATACATTGTAAAAAATATTAAAAAAATAAATGAGAAAGTGTCACGTCATATGATCTAACAATAATTTTGAGCGTAAAAATTTGGTTTAATAATGAATATATTAAAATCTTTTATTTATCATTTAATTTCTCGTTATATATTACCTTTTTTATATATAATTTTTAATGATTCAATTGATAACAAGACAAAGGATAGTAGAATAAAAGACATTAAAAGACATAAATAGGGGAACACACTTTCTCATTTAACATTGATGTATTTTGTAATGTATCGATCGATACTCCATTAAATTTTTTTAAAAAAAAAGTCTAATTGAGAGAACTAGTTCTATTATAGTAAGATTTGTTTTGGTTGGAGTAATATCTCCACAAATTATTAATACTATAATACATATTAATATATAAAAAATAAAAATAAAATTTAAAGATAATTATTAAAAAATTAAATTTTTAAAAAGATTATTTATATTGACTCAATATTTAGTAAAAAAATTGTATTTTTTTTAAAGTTTGTATCTTTAAAAAATTCCTTAATGGACAATAAAAATTAATCTCTTTCATGTGAACCAGCCAAATAAGCTTTTTCTCTCATTTCCATGTATGCAATTGTATGTAAACTAGTCTCTCCCGTTATATTTATAAATTATTTTAAATTGAATCATTAGAATTAAAAAAATGTGGTTAATTCAATAAATTTTTCTAAAAATATAAATATTTTCAATTACACATATACTTTCTCCATTTCACAATATAAGAACCTTTTTAGATAAGGTGAGTATTTTATTTTATAAGACCCTCTACAAATTTTTAGGATAATTAATTAGATTCTTTTTTGTTTGTCCTTCATGAATGACCAATTTTTTTTTTATTTCTAAGATTTAAATAAATGCAATAATTAAATATTTCTACTTTAAATAGGGGAAAACATGAGAAATTGTACTAATATTTTAAAACTAAAGATATTAATTGATGTTTTCTTAAGAACATGGTCGTATCTAGGAATTTTGGGGCCTTAAGCGAAAATTAAGATAGGGACCTATATGTTAATATAGACTAATAACTTTTATGTTATTTTCTTTTTTTTTTTATAAGCAAAATGATTTTTGCAAGTTTTATAATCAAGTAATTCTAACATCTTACTCTCAATAGATAATGTAGTTAATCCATTCAATCTATGCATTTTTTCAAATATGATTTGATCAATTTTAATTTTGAAAAGCTTTTTTCGGCGATCATGACAATTACATGTAATATTAACAGTATCTTATGAGTAATGTATGTATTTGAAAAAGAAATTAGTTATATATATATATTTCAATATATTTTTAATGATGTGTTAATTTCATTTGTCAGAACTTCTTTCAATAACTTTAATTTTGAAAATAAATCAAAACCATCAATATCAGAATGTTTCTTAAAACTCAAAATCTTTTTTAAATTTATACAATATTTTTTCAATTCATCTTCTCGCAAAGTTTTAAATTTATTTGAATCAAATAAAAAGTCAAACATGTTTTCATATTCTAAAAAATGTTCAAATCAACTCTTAATAGAAGAAATAGATTGGTCTAATACATAAAAAAATAATCAATGCAAAAAAAATCTTCAATAAAATGAGCTATCTTATCACGAACAATGTCATCAAAATGTTTATTTCATATGAATCGTATGTTTTTCATTAAACTTGAGCTATATATCCGATCCTTTTTAATATCCATTTCTTTGGTGGATTCTAGTGCAGATGCAAAAAATGGGCTTTGGACTTTTATGTAATATAAAAGATAGGAAAAAAAGAACTATAAAAAATGTATGATATGGGCCTTATAAAATATTGGGCCCTATGTCAAACATTATTAATTTTTTTAAAATTATTTATATCTATAATACTATTATTAAAAAAAAGTTTGGGGGATTATAAATTTGAGGGCTCTAGATCATGACCTTAGTTGTCTTGTTGAATGTCCGGCCTGCTTAAGAACTGCAATTGTCCAAATATGGTCTTATATTGTGAAACGGAGGGAGTAGTATAAATATCTTAATCATATTTAAAGTGTTAGAATATTTTTTTCTTTTATTTCACTATTTCTTGTTCTTTTATTAATTGAGATATTCAAAATTATAAAGGTAGCAGTAAAAAGAGATAATTAATGAGTTTATTAGTGACCTATAAAATGAACTATAAATTTTTTCTAGAAAACATTTTTTAGAGATAATTATATCATTTTTTTTAGGTTTGTATTTATTACATTTATCATCTCTTAATTTTTGAAATTACATTTATTCTTTTGCAAGGGTAAGTTCGATAGAATTTTACACTTTAGTGGAATTTGTGTATTTTTAAAAACAATAAAAAAATAAATTTAATAAATGTAAATTTAAAAAAATGGTATAAGTCTTTTATAAATAGAAAGGGCAAGATTTAATCATTAATGATCAATGTTCTCAAATGACTAAATGATCTATAAATTAACTATCTATGTTTTTTAATATAAGTCATTATACGAATAATTAGGTTGTATTTAGCAACATTATTTATAGTTTATTGTTTAGAATAATATGACTCTATTTGATAACACTAGTTTATAGTTTGAATTATAGTTATAGCTTATAGTTTGTAACTTATAACTTGTGACTTATAATTGAGTAGAGGTGTTTGCGGGGCCGGTTCTAGCCTTTCATAGGTCCTGGTGCAAAGTGAATAAAATGGGTCCCTTTTAAGTAGATTTTTTTTATTAAACTATAATAAATTTTTTATATTACATACGACTCTATCAATACATTACAATTTCCTAGGACATAACTTACCAATAACAACACCAACAACATCCACACTTAGGGATTCAAATCATGTGTCCCCAAATGATGCCTCCAATCATGTCCCACCAATAGAATATCGCCACGTCATTGAAAATATTTCCTTTAATTTTAATCTTTAATTTTCTAATAAAATTTTTTAATGACGTGGCAATATTTTATTGGTGGAACATGATTAGGAACATAATTTGGAGACTTTGAATCCCACACTTATGACATAAGCAACACTAACAACAAAATAGAAGCAACAACACTAATATAGAAGCAGCAACACATCAAAGAAAATGAAGTTTATTTTATTTTATTTTTTACAAATAACAGTCACCTATATATATTATGGGCCTCTTAAACATTGGACCCTGAGCACAAATCATGTCCATCATATCTGACACCTATACATAGGTGTTTAACAAAAAAAAAATTTATTCATCTTGGACACTTTTGAGCCATGACTCAAAACACTTATATGATATTAAAATAAAAATCTCCAACAAAAAAATATTTTAAAATACTGCATAATATATTAGAAATAATTTATATTTTTTTTCATGTTGCTTATATTTTATTATATTTTATATTCTATTAAATTTAGTTAAGGAGCATGCCTACCCCATTCAAGGGGAGAAAAAGTCACCAATTTTAGCGAGGATTTATAGTGAAAACGACAAAGGGCCTAAACACACATTATCTGAACCAACTCTCATTGACACATTTTATTTATTTTTAATATATATATATATATATATATATATATGTGCGCGCGCGCAGTGTCCCGATATCCTATATTTTTTATGTTAATCATATCTAAGGGCGGAGCTACCTTATGTAATGAGGGGACCTCGACCCTCATTACGAAAAAATTATTAACAAGTATATATAATTTCTTAAAATATAAGTAAAAGTTACTAACACTATAAGTAGTTTTTTTGTAAGCAAAATAAACATATTAATACGAGTACAAATGGTACTTTAACCCATTACATAACGAAAAATTCCTAACACTCTAATTAATTTATTTAATCTCTTATATTTGTCCTACAAAATGTTTTGGGCTAACTCTATCCCTGATTGTATCAAGATTTTCATGTTAGTGTCAGTATTCAGTGTCTATGTTAGAGCCAATTCTTAATAGGTGACAATAAACTTTAGGTAACGTTTGACAGCTGTACAAAACAAACAGAATGGAACAAAATAGAACCGTGTGTCGTGTTTGATGACTATAGAACGGAATAAGACCAAATGGTTTATTTTGTATTTAGTGTGGATTATATATAAACTATTCTTTTGTAATACATATAAAATTTTACTTTACTTGATAGAAAATATAAAATTAAATGAAAATTAAGATAATATATATTTTTTAAAAATATGAGTATAATTAAATAATAATTTTAAATTTATTAATTATTGTATTAATATTTTATGAAAAAATTAAATTATTAAATATAAACTTCTCACAATAAATATAATTATTATTTTTTTAAAAAAATTATTAAATAAAAATTATGTTAAATATATTTTTACTAAAAATATTTTCGGGTTGAAAAAATAATATAAGGATTAAAGAATTTAAACATATATTATTTTGTTAATAAAGAATAACTCAATAAAAATAATAATAATTCTTCCGTGTGTTTTGTTCTATTTTATTTCATTCTTCTCTTTTCAATAGAACTAGGGACAGTTTGGTTTGTATTTTTATTTTCTGTTTCCATTTTCTGTTTCATGTGAAAACAGAAATTTTCTATTTTCAGCATTGTTAGTTTTTCATTTATAAAATTTCAGAAAACAAGAAACAAAATGAATGAAAACAGAAAATGAAAATAACTCAATAAAAATAATAATAATTCATCTGTGTGTTTTGTTCTGTTTTAGTTCGTTCTTCTCTTTTCAATAGAACTAGGGGTTGTTTGGTTTGCATTTTCATTTTCTGTTTCATGTGAAAACAGAAATTTTCTATTCTCGGCATTGTCAGTTTTTCCTTTATAAAATTTCAAAAAACAGGAAACACAATGAAAACCGAAAATAAAAATAGAAAACCAAACAATCCCATTGTCCTATTACTTTACTTCAATATTTTGTTTCGTTCCTCTTAACTAATATATTAAACATAAAACTATACAATATCTTATTATATTCTATCCAAACACGTCTACTAAATACTATCTTATATTCTATATCTAAAAATGTAGATAGTATATCGAGTTTGTTAGGGTACTCTATACTATGGAAATTTATTACTCCATCCGTTTTTATTTAACTGTCTGGAGAGAGAAAATTATACTACATATTAAAAAATATAATAATTGTTATAATTTTTCTCAAAATAAATTTTGAACTTTTCATAATACCCTTTATCTTTTATTGTTTGATTGGTTGGATAGTGGGACATTGAAACATAAAGTTAAAATTGGTAAAAGTATACTTAATTTTATATTAAAAATATAAGTGGATAGAAAGATTTTTTTTTTGGACAGTTAAATAGTAACTGAGAGAGTATTTGATAGTAGGATTATATTAATGAAATTTATCTAATTACTACTAGTAAATTGGCAAATCAAAATTAAAAATCACTTTTAAATTTCGATTTTTGGCATTCTGTTTCAGTGTTACTACCTTTTTCGGGAATTAACTTATACCCAATCTCTCTCATCATGCCATAAATTTTGTTTCCTAGCATTCAATTGCATTTCACAAACCCACTGCTCTCTCTCTCTCTCTCTCTCTTTCTCTTTCTCTTTCTCTCTCTCTCAATATCTCTTTCTCTCTCTTTCACTCTCTCTCTCTCTCTCTCACAATTTATATCAGTAAAATGCTACAAACTCTGAGATAAAACTGTTTATCTGGCTCGTCGGAGAATCATGAGCGAAGAAGAGAAGAAGAATGGCGTTCTGACGGGAACGAATTCCGTTCACTCAGGTCTCTTTTTTCTCCTTCTTTCTTGTTTCCTTCTCTTTTTCGGTGTTCCACTGGTTTTTCTGGGGTTTACTTTTTTTAAGCATAAAAATATAAATAGCACGAGCTTGAACGCTCTTGGCTTCGTTTCTCTTATACTCCTCGTTATTTGATCGTCCGTGTTGTGCTCTTCACAATGTAGGTTATGCATTTTCTCTGTTTTGTTATTTCTGGTTTCGGTTTCAAATTATTGTTGTCACTGTATTTTTTTTGGTTATGGCATTGCTGTAGCGCTTTGTGTAGTTGAATGTTTTGGAATCAGTTGAAATTTATAAAGAAAGATGATTTTTTTTTTTTTTGTATACTTGGTACTAAAATAAAGCCTCATAATGCTATCTAGATGCAAATTACTTACATAGCTGTATAACACCTGATAAAAAAGAAGGAAGAAAAGAAAACCTAGTCATATAGGAAATTAAAAATTTGTAGTTCTTAAGTTTTTCCATAATAAATTTTATTTGTTTCCCCTGCTGGTTCCGGGTTATGTAATTTGGTTATATACTTGTTACTACCCTAAATTGCAGAAATTAAGGCCTGACTTATATGAATGAACGAACCCCTGAGATCAGCTAGGTGGTAATGCAACCATTAGTAGTGATGGCAATGGGACCGGTCGGGAGCATCGTTCATGATTTCTCATTGGTGTTTGAGACATTCTTACATTATGCATGTATATACATACCATTTTATGCCTCTAGTGTTGACGCATCACAAATTTTTCCACTGACTAGTTTCTTGCAAGCTCCAAATTTTACAAACATTACTTGACAGTTTTCAAACTTGTCATTTAAATCAGGAAATTGATAATGCAGCTGATAGATGGTTGCCCAGGATAATTTTGATATTTTCACTTCAACCTTAGAAAAAAAAAAGAAACAAAAAATATGGTTATCGGTAATTGATCTGTGACTGCTGCTGTTATGTTATCCATTTCTGTGAGGATTGATCTTGTTGTGGCACCTCTCCACTTCTAAAGGGAAGATATTATACATTCTTATACCTATTGGCTGTCTCGGTGCCCTGCTTATAATGAAAAAAGAACTGGAATTAGGAAATATTTATTAGGTGCGTTTCGTTAGATCTGCAAAATTCCCAATAATGCTATGTGCATTGGGTTTTAAGTGATAACATTGTATTGTTGGTTAACGTAATAAAAAACTTTCTGTTTTATAATAATCAGGGTGACATAGCAAGGGGCTTGAGAAGTTAGGAAGCTATTGTTATAGTTAACTTTGTATTTGAATTATAATTAATGCTTAGTTTGACCAACTACATGCCAATCAAAGTATAATAGTAGTTCATTTGTTATGTGGCCTGCATCTTACACACATGGTGATAAACAATTTTGTCGTTGTGATTTTTTATTATATTATCATTAAAAGTTATTTTAATTAATGCATATTGTTTGTATATCATAGATATTTTTGGCAGATGATAAGTACAGTTTCAGTGTGTAATTTGCTAGAGGACAGTCAAGTACTGTGTTAATTTGTGAAAAGATTTCCATAATTCGTGTTGAACTTCATTCATTTGCAATTAAGAAATGATGAACTTTGAACTAATAATGCTATTCATATTCTCCAATACAGGTTTTCTTCTTGACCCTGCGAAATATGGAGTGCTGAATTTGCAAGAGAAACAAAGACTAGTCCATGAAATTGCTCAGCAGTCAAAAGATGCCCCAAATATGCTTCATTCGTTTTCGCGCAGGGAACTTCTGGAAATAATCTGTGCTGAATTAGGCAAAGAGAGGAAGTACACAGGATATTCTAAGCGTCAGATGATAGAACATCTTCTGAAGATAATTTCCAAGAAATCCAAGTTGCATATTGACCAAAGTAATACTCTTAGCGATTCTCCTGCCAAAAGTTGCATCGGATCTAAAACAAAAAAAAGACCTGCATCACAGGATTTACATTGTGCTTCTCTTGGGAACACTAAAGAGGAAACAGTGAAAATCTTATCATGTCAGAATGTTGCATGCAGAGCTACATTAAATCCAGAAGATTCTTTTTGCAAGCGGTGTTCTTGTTGTATATGTCATTGTTTTGATGATAACAAAGATCCTAGTTTGTGGTTGACCTGCAGCTCTGATCTTCCCAACGAGGATTCATGTGGAATGTCATGCCATTTGCAATGTGCTCTGAATAATCAAATGTCTGGCATTTTGAAGGGAAGTTGTGGTAGAAAGTTGGACGGAAGCTACTATTGTGTTTCTTGTGGGAAAGTTAATGAATTAATGAAGTAAGTAGGTTATATACTTTTTTATGCACACAATAGTAAAACATACATAAATAACTAACTACATTCACTCATACATGCATATGCGAATAAACCCACACACAAGTCCCATTAATTAGTTTTCATCTATTCATTTGTTATTGGGGGAAACTCATGCAATAAAAGAAGTGCTATTGCCTGAGTCATATCGGTTGCTCTCGGCTGTCTATTGCATCCTGTACAGAACACAGTTGACTGTTTGGATATTTTGATCTTACAGGACATGGCGAAAGCAATTATTGGTTGCCAAAGAAGCAAGAAGAATCGATATACTCTCTCTGCGAATATCATTGGCTCACAGAATTCTTGCAGGAACAGAAGTCTACAAGGAACTGCAGAATATTGTAGAAACTGCTCTCAAATTGCTGGAGAACGAAATGGGACCGCTGGATCATGTATATGCTAGCATGACACGTGGGATTGTGAGCAGGCTCTCATGTGGGGCTGAGGTTCAAAAGTTGTGCTCTACTGCACTTGAATGTTTTGATTCGAAGTTTTCTGACTTTAATTGTGTGGAAAAGAAAGATGCACCAAGTAAGCCTTTCAGTTTTATATGAACGTCAGCTGATTGAACTCTTAGTTGCAAGGAAGAATGATAAATCTTCTGAAATTTCATGCTAGTTATACTTGTAGAGCCAAGCTGTTATGCAGCATTGTAGAAATTAGATGGTTAGTCATGAAAACTTGATCCAGAATAGCATTATAAACATTTTATTTCTATCAGAATTTTTGATTTATCAGCAGAGAACTAAATAATGTTAACTTAATAGCAGATATGAAAGTTTATATGGTTTTACACCTAAGTCCCGTCCCATGGTAGGCATAATTATTGACATGAATGAGATTGCATTATATGCTTCGATAAGAAATCACATGGAATACATAGAAATTAATCAAACGGCTAAAGACTGTTCTTTTGGCTGTAAATTATCAATATGATGAAAATAAGTACTAGCTTATCGTCCATCCTCTGTAAGTACTATTTTAACAAACTATCACGAACAGTTTCGGTCCTTATTTTCATATGCCCCACAATCACCACACCACATAGGAGAGAGAATATTACCAGAAGAAAACAACACTGACATGATTGTAATCTTCTGTATTAGTTAATTTTCCATTTCTATTTACCTACACTGATTTCGCTTTTCTTTGTAATTTATTTTGGCAGCATGCTCTATACATTTTGAAGAGTGTCTTCCTACCTCAGTAATCATTGTGCTGGATTACAAAGAAAAGCTTTTAAAGAACTTTCTAGGCTGCAGGCTTTGGCACCGAATATCAACAATCGACTACCCGGAACAACCCACCTTCATTGTTCTGAGGCCTGAGAAAAGATTCAAGTTAGAAAACCTCAATCCTTCAACTGAGTACTTTTGCAAGGCTTCTCTGTTCAGCAGCACAGGGATTTTGGGTGCAGCAGAAGCCAAATGGGTGACACCTTGTGAATTTGTGAATTCTCCTTCAAAAGCTATCAGGTGTGGTGAGAATTATTCGAGTTGGTCGCCTCAGAAATCCTTAGGTACATTTTGTGCACAGGACCATATCAGGATAACTGCAGAAAATCATCTGGTAGAATCTGCCAACTCTGTCATAAAGATATCATCTGGAGAACACCCTGCAAAACATATCTTCTTGAACATCAGGGAAGAGTTCCTCGTCAAGCCTCCATCTGTCGAACCATTTTCATATAAAAATTTTGCTGCAGTGCCACCATCCACACCTGCTAAATCCAATGAAATGAGGCAAATTACTGGTTTGAGTTCTAAAAAGCGCTCGAAGGAAAATGACTACGAGTATTCTGTTAAGGTAGTCAAGTGGTTAGAGCATCAAGGGCACATTGATGAAATCTTCAGAGTAAAATTTCTTACTTGGTTCAGCCTCAAAGCAACTCAACAGGAGAGAAGAGTGGTTAGTGCGTTCATCGATGCTTTGATCGACGACCCAGCAAGCTTAGCAGACCAGATCAGACATACATTTGCTGACGAGATATGTCGCGACCAGAAATCTTAGAGGGACTAAGCTGTTGTGCACAAAATACTTGTTCTAGATTGAGTCCACCAAGTCTATGTCGTTGGATACTTGGGTAGCAAGTTTTTTGCTGAAGTTTTAGGGACAATCATGAATCAAGTTTTTCAATTGTATTTCGAGTGGGTTCTGGGGTGCACTAGTTTTTGGTCTTAACCAATTTTTAGTTTTGATTATGGATTGATCAGTGGACTGATAGTTGGATACATGTTACATATCCCCTCCAAAGTGCTCTTAACTTATTCGTCAGTGTACTTGCTTGCCTTTAATAATAGTTCATTTTCATTATATATTAATCATACAGACATTAAGGACCTGTTTTTGGTTTAAATTTTAGTAGAATGAGACAAAACATATAAATTGAGGCAAAAATTAATGATTGAGATTATTGATGCACAAAAATTAAGATGATCCGGTGAAAGTAAATATTTAGTTTTGGTCAAAAATAATTTTGACCAAATGAAAATCATAAACAAAGGCCCTAAATCATTGATATTTTCCATCTGATCTGAATCTTAATGCTTACAGTCTCACAGTCTCAAGTTCAGTGTGCCGTTTATGTTAAAGCATAGTGTTAATAAATTCTCAAGTTCAATGTGCCGTTTATGTTAAAGCATAGTGTTAATAAATTCTCAAAGTTCATTGTGTCGTTTATGTTAAAGCATAGTGTTAATAAATTCTTCACTTTGAAATATTGTTAAATAATATTACAATATTAACTATGAAGACATTTTTTCACTGAGAAATAACATAATATTATTTTGATCCAAACCCATGAATAAAAATACCTATTCTCACTTTTTGTAGTGATTAATTGTGATTCTCATTATCTAATAGGTGTTGGTTGTAGTGCTTAAAAATGATTGTTTAAACCTTAAAATCAAATGTTCAATTTATTGTAGTCACACTCTTAGAAAGACCTTTAACTTTCGCTATACTGAGTTAGAATTAGGAAAACAATTGCTCCCACAACTTACTAACTAAAAAAAATGTGACTCTCACTGCTGTAATATATTTTTTTTCTTAACACGCAATTTTAACGTGCATTTCAATGTGTAAGTGTCAAACTCTTCCATAAGAATACGATTGGAATTTTGTTAATAAAATTAAGTGTTTCAAACTGACTTTATTTTCAGAACATTTTTTTTTTCCAATGGAAAAAAATGATGCTTCTATCCAACGTTAATTTAGAGTCTTTTGTTTATTTTGAGCTAATTAACTTTTGGATATTGGGATTGACACTCCTCAACTTAGGTTTATCACCACTTAATAACATGGAAAAGACTTTGTTACCCCCTCAATTCCGAATGGTAGCATTCGATAATTTTCAAACACTAGCATCCAAAAATTAGATAGTATATGACGTTTAGTTTTTTGAATACAAGATTTTAAAAATTCCGAATAAGAGCATTTAGAGTTGGGATGATGGTGATGGTGTTGCCGTCAAATTAAAATCCGAACGTTTATATCTAGAATCTAGAAAGGACAATTTTGTATAAAAAAAAAAAAATTGTTGAGATGACACTAAACCCAATTTAATTGATGTCAGTCCTAGCCTCCTAAACTATCATCCACTGATCTAAACATCATTAGACATCATCACTTATATAATAACGACCTATGATTTCAACCGGGTGAATTTTTTTTTTCTATGTTCTCTTTTTTTTTACCCCTTTTTTTCCACATCTTGCAATTATTTTTTTTTATCAGCCAATATATTTTTTTAGAGGGAGAGGGTAAGAGAGTATTGCACCTTAAGGATTAATAAGTGATATTTATCAAAACGATATGATTCAACAGATAAAGCTACAATCTTGTTCTGCTACATGCCATAAAAGATCAGGGTATAAAAATTCAATTCTATTAATCAAACAGCTAAAAGAAGTAAATACACATAAGATCAAGAATAATCCCAAACACAACTTGGAGAGGTTCCTTTTTTGTCTTCAGTCCGGGTAGCATCTCGTTTCTTGAGCTCCTGAGACATCATAACCCATCAGTTATAGAATTGATGAATGAAGAAATGATGTCTCTGGAAAAAAATCTGCCTCAGGCCTTGTCTTCGGTTTTCACACCTCATTTCACATTTTAAAAGATGGACTAAACAGCAAATTCAAAAGCGCAATAAATCCTAACCTTCAAATTTTTAATATTATATCTAAGGAACCATATTTACAGGTTCATCACATAATTTTCGGAACCTGCATTTAAATATGACCTCAACAGACCTGCTGTCAGAATGTGGTTATAAGTTTTACATTTTCTAGCCGAAGCATGCATGGACCTTGCATCTGCACTGGTCTCACTTTACTGTGAAATTCAGAAAGTACACTATAAAGTTGTTCCAAAACCAATCAGCTCATGCCAGTAACCTGAACACATTCCTAAAAACTTCTGGGGATGCTTGTTGGTGTGTTATTATACATTAACACTACACTGCTGAGTAATTGGCATTTATCCATGAAATGACTTATTTTTAACCTTTCACTTTTTTCACCGAATGACCATTCTTGTTCCCTTAGTAACATCAAGACAGGCCCTTCATGAAACCTCCAACAGCCATCATACATTTTCCGCATCGTTGGCAGCATCATTGAATGCAGAAGCCAAGTACTCAGCAAGGCTTGGTTCAGAATTGGACTTGACAGATGCAGCAGAAGATACCTCCCTATTAGCACTTGCTGACTTTGAAGTCCAGGGTTTTGAACTCTGAGGTGTACGTGAAGTATCTGAAGAAGCACCCATTGGCTCCCATATTGCAGGTTTCAAATGCTTCCATGGATCTTCGACCATGGACCTCTTGAAAAATCGATCTGAACCACAAGCTCCATCCTCGTTAGACCAATGACCACGATGGCTCGATCCTTGTCCGCTACCTCGTCCAGAAACAGGGCTTCCACTGTTGCGCCAGAAGCCCCTGCCTCGTCCTCGACTAGGGCTAGGACTGTTATAGTACCTAGGAGAACAATTTGGACTGTAGCTTGGCTGGTGACTCACGCCTGGTACAGAGTTATATGATGGACCTCCAGGCGGTTCAAATCTAGGACTTGGATAAGCCCCACCACTTGACGGATATGGTCCACCTGGTGTTTCAAATCTAGAAGTTGGATAAGGACCACCACCACTTAAAGGATATGATCCTCCCGGTGGTTGAAATCTAGGACTTGAATAAGCACCACCACTTGACTGATATGGATTTGCGGGTGGTTCAAATCTAGGATTTCGATAAGCCACACTACTTGATTGATGGATTGGAACATTATAGTGAGCTGGGCCTCTAGGTCCATTCCAAACTGGGTTTCTGGATGCTGCTGGTGATGCTTGACTGGGTGAGAGAGTCATATGTGCATTTGTTGATTCTGTTGTTTCAAATAAACGTATGTGATTTGTCAGAGAGTAAAAGGAAAAGGTAACTCTAGATAGCGATAAGAGTACATGAGAGAAACTCCGGTAATTGGTACTAAAGATCATAACACAATAACAAAAATAACTTGTAAAAGAAAAATGACTCATAACTTAATTCAGCCAATGTTAAATGAAAATGGACTAGAGAAACTCATAATATATTAAAATTAAAGAGGAAAATGAAGTTTCGGTCCCTGAGCAATTGGGATAACATCAATTGAATCTTCCGAAAATTTGATACCATTTACACAATCTTTGAAAACTAGGTTCCCTACTTGATTGAGTCAACTTTCAAAATTATGCGTGTTGTACTTGTAGTCAATTGATGTAAATAACCTTTTGAGAACTTAAACTCAACATTTGAAGAGAGAAAAGTAATAACACCAATAACCATGCAACTTCATTTGTTTGGTTTGAGAGAAATTGGAAGGAAAATTTCTCTCCTCTCATAAATTCACTCCTCCCTATTTCTACCTGACCAAATACAAGGTAAAGGATACCAACGTCTGAAAAGAACAACGGATAGACATACTCATTACCTGGAGGAGGTAATCGAAATTGAGCCATAGGAGAGACACCAAAATTTGGAGGAGGGAGATGATCCGGCGCCGGTGCAGTGTGGATATTGGCATTGCTCCTTTTGTTCGAAGAGAATGCATTCATTGGATCTGTGTAGAAGTCAAATCTCGGAGCAGCACGTGATGACATAGTTGAAGGAGCTTCAATCAGGGGATTCGAGAGAAAACCAGCCGTATCAGAACCTTCGACACCACCAGAAACTGAAACTTCAGCTAGATCGGCTTGCATGCGCATTTCTTTCAGCCTTTTCTTCCTTTGCTCTGAATCCTCCATGTCTGTAATCTAACAATCAAGTAAGCAATTACAGTCACAAGCCACAACATCCGTCACATCACAACCACCACAACAATCGCGAGTTGACTCGTAAGGTCGTACGATTTTACGATCCTCTCCGTGCTCGATTCAGTGCTGAATAATAAATATGTGGGATCAACGCGCCGCGCCGACGCGCAGGATCGTGCAATCGCTGACCGTTTCGGGTTAACAGGAAGCTCATGCGGGTCGGGTTTTCCCGCGACTCGTCTTTCTGATTCGCCTTGTTTCTTCTTCCTTGAAGCTTTCAGGTTTCCTGCTACAATGTTCTAGGGCCGGCGTTGAAGCTCAATGTTCTTACGTTTCTTTCGTTCTTTTTTTCCGAAACTTTTTTTTGGACAGCTTTAACCTATCTCTTTTGTTGTTGGAATTTATAAAGTGGGCTTTTTTAATTGGGCTCTATGTTAGCTATTATTTGCGCCATATTAATTTCGTATGACACCACCCTCTCCAAATTTTTGGATTTAATATTTTTTTATTTTTAAAAAATCTTTTAAAAAATTTTCTTATAGATTTCTCCGGAAATAGTTTATAGGAAATCCTAGAAACACAAAAATTTCGATTAAAAAAAGATTATCGATTTGAAAATTCTCTAACCTTGCAAATAAGATGACAACCCCATCGAAAAGAAGAAATAAATAAGATCACAAGCATAACTTCAAAGCAAAGGACAACATCTTTATCTGAAGATTCTCCGCAGATTCTTATAAGCTGGCCATAATCAAACTCAAACTTTGAAACTCCATGTAGATATGAGTTTGGTAACTGGCTATGTCGTTTCTAGGGTGCATTAAATGTTTTGCTTATGGAGTTATTGGCAATTAAAGAAGGATTGTGATTTGTTTGTGTTATGGACCAGAATAACGGTATCCCGGGTATATGTACACATGCTGGGTCAAACAACCACCAACTATCCCGGATCCATCCCGGTAAGTTTGGCACGGCCTATGATCAAGGCTTAGGTAATATGATTTGAGCTCAGGCAACAGGTCCAAGCCCAATATAGACCGCATTTAGGTCAATACTTTCCTCTATAAATAATAACATTAATGTACCATGGTAAGTATTCAATCAGATATACAAAACCCTAATACATTCACTGACTTGAGCGTCGGAGTCGGAGTTCTTGCAGGTGCACACCACCGTCGCCAGAGCTCAGGTCTAGAAGACATTCTTATTGCCCTCTGCTGATCAAGAAGGCCACCTCGTTTGTCCTACATCCTCATCAGGTTAGATCACAACAGTTTGGGATAAAGGTTCAAGAAACGTTGAGTTGGAAGTTGAAGATTGTCTTTCATTTTGTCAAGATTTTCTTATAAGCTGACCAACCTGAGACTTGTTTTCCAAAAGATTTCTAGGCTCTTTTTTTTTTTTATCGGTTAATTTCTTTATCTACCTAAAAAATAACCTCAAAGAAAAGGAGAAAACGCAATAAACCACTAGGATTGCGCTAGTGAGGCTTGAATAGTAAACATGAGGTTATGAATTGAAACCTCAATGCTTCCTTTCTAAAAAAAATGAAGAAAAACAACAATAGTCAATAAAAAAGGCATATCACTTAGATCAATCATCTTAAACCATGATTTCCTAAATCTGATCCTCAACCTCAGCTCAAAATAAAAAAAAGACCTTTGATTTCTGTGGGTACAGCGCGAATTTTTCTTTTCCGGATCAAAACAAACACATTAAAACTTAGAACACCAACATCTTTTGAGTAAGTGCATTTTAATGTAAGAGGAAAAATGAGTGAAGGGTAATTCACACAATCACAGGTCTCTAAGTCCATGAGTTAAGAGTAGTTAATTTATATCTGGTAAACGTTATTAACTTAAGTCACTGAGTATGCAAGAGTAATTCACTTATGTTTTTGGAGAAGGTTAAGATTATCTACTTTAATGATCTAAGTGAATAAATGTTTGACAATTTTAAAGACTTAAATGAACATTTGTACAACTCAAAGACTTATATGAACTACCCACAAATTCAAGGACCACCTAAGTGAATCTCTGTACAACTCAGGACCTATGTGAACTGTGAACTACCTTTGCAAGCTCCAGAACAAAACTAGTAATTATTATTTTTAAATAAAAAAAGTATATCCGGATAAGCATTATCAAATTATCATACATGAAGCGAGTGATGATGCTGGTCTTTTCCCCAAAGACTAATCACCTATGGAGCATAACTCAGAAAAATTAGACATGCATGTCAATTAACTTGACACAAACTCAATTTTATAAATCAACCAAAAGCATCAGCAAAATATTTGGATTATAATTTGCAAATTGGGAAACACGGCCTCATCCAAATAACAAGCTACTTACATCCGAAACTATTATCCAAACATGGTACAAGTGTACAAGACACACTATTAACCAATCTCAGTTGTTATCGAGCGAAGAATCCAACCTTTGGAGGGCTTGTTGAGCCACAAGCAATTGTGGATCTAACTCCATAGCCTGCTGGTAAGCTTTCTCACCATCATCCTTCTTCTTCTTTCCTTCATAGCACTCTCCCAGCAAGCAAAAAGCCCGAGCATTATCGGGCTTTAGAGACACCGACTCAAGCAAATTTGCGAGGGCCGAGTCAACTTGGAAACGTTGACTAGTAGTGTCCAGTTTCAACTCGGCCCTCTTAAGTAGTGCGTCTCCTCGCTCCCCCTCAGTCAGAGACTGAGAGATGATCGGGGAGAGCGCGGCGTCGAGGGAATCGAGAGCGGAGTAACGGAGGCCTTGGAAATCGAGAGCGAGGGCCTTGAGAAGGTAAGGGGCGGCGTCTTTGGGGTCCAGCGCGATGGCTCGCTCGGCTTGGGCTTGGGCTTTCTTAGCCAAGGCCCGGGACTTGGAGGCTTTGGCTTGGGCTAGCAGCTGGGCTCCTTCGACGAAGTGGCGCTTCGCTTGGATGTCGGCGCGGGTTCTTAGCCGAAGCTTGGCCCAAATCTTCTTGGGCACGTCGTTCATGAAGAGGTAAGAGAAGAGCATCACGAGGGCCATGATCACCTGCAAAACGATGTCGTGTAACCCTGAATCTTTCTCGGTCTTCTTCTCCATTGGATTGGAATTTCTAAATCGGGAATCGTGCAAATGTAAGAAGGATATGATATGATCAGAGAAGAGCTTAGATTAAAGAAATTGAGATTGTATTTGTAATATGGTACTACTTCCTCCTCCCAAAACTCCACCCTTTTCGTTTCTCCTTGACATAGAAGACTAGCCGCCATGTTTGATTGGCTTGTCTTTTTTTTTTTTTAATACAGCTTGGCTTTGTTTATATGCTTTAATTTTCATTTATGTGTTTTGTTTGGAAGGTATAGGGATTATTTTAATTTTAAGTTTAAAGAGAAAAATATTAATCTAGTCTGAGTTAGTGAGGGTGGCATTTCGAAGAGAAAAATATTAATCTACTTCTTGTGACTAGAGTCAGTTATTTATATACATATCCAATATTAATTAGATATAATTTAATTAATATTGTTAATTTTAATTCATAATAAATTTTGAAAATTTTTGAATAAGTTTTTATATTTTTTATTTATAGTTTAATTTAATTTTTGGGTTTTTTTTAGAAAAAATAATCAAATTTAAAATCTTAATGTTATTAGTTATAAACTAACAATAAAATCTCGTGAACTAAAGTCAACATCATAAAAAATTCATTGACCTATCCTTCTTATGTGATCCTGCTCTTGAGCTAAGACACTTTCACGCAAGTATTGAAGGTTGAAAGATAGACTCTTTATTTCTAACGTCCTTCTACCATCAAGGTGGAGATACCTGCAAGATCACTCTAATGTCAAAGACAGTTGTGGTGTGGGGAAAGGCCAATGATACTAAAGTGATTTTTATCTCGATTGAGTTACCTATTTGTCTTATATAGTAGTAATAGGTAGTTAGAGATTTGAGGGTTGGTCTGCTGATTTTGGTTCAAGCTCAAATCCCAAAAAAACGACCTCTATATTATTACAGGAAAAAGCGTGTCTTCTTTTGTTGTACTGTTGGTCCATCCAACTCATGCACTAGTTAATGAAGAGTTACGAATGGTCATTTGTTAAGGGGGATAGAGAAGGGTCATGATGATGAATGACTTGTATGTCCTACTGGAAGTGGTTAGCAAAATATCCCGTGCTCAGGATGCTGCTCTTAGGTTTGAGGTTATCTTTGGAGGAAATGTCTGAAATACCTCTACCTCTGGTCAAGATTTTGTCCATAATACCTTCACTTCAATTTTAAATGTTTTGAGGGAAAAAGTTTATTTAATACTAAAGTAAGTATGTTTATAAATCAATAAAAAAATAAAAGTAAATTGAGCAATAAAAGTTATCTTGTATATAGGAAAATCAACACTTATTTGGAAAAGTGAAAGAAAAATGAGAAAAAAGAAAATAACAAAAAATTGAGCTATTTCTTTTGTTTGGTTGCAGAAAAAATAGAAGAGAAGTATAAAACAAAAGTTATTGTAGCTGAATTGATAAACACATGAGATATATGCGTGTAGGTATTCTGATTTAATTCTGATTATTGTACTTTCTTACGAAATAAAAAAAATTATAAAATCAAAACCTTTTTCCTTTCATTTTATTTCTTCTATCATTTTCTTTTCACCCCACTTCCCTACAACCAAACATATGCTTAAGATTTGTTTGGAGTGATAAAATTTATTCAGTGCTTCAATCCAAAACAAATCCAATAAAAGCCTTCAAGTTCAATAAAAAGAATTTACAAAACATGTTTATTATTTTAAAATTATCTAAAACTAATTAATTTTTCTAAAGTACTCTTAGGGTCTTTTTGATTTGCTAATTTCCAAGGTACACCACACGATAAAACTTTTTGTTCTGTGTTTGATTCAAAAAGCTGTCAAGTAACAGCACAAAATTTGAGTCACAGGACAGTACCTCACTAAACCAAGGGACAACTTTCTTGTTCCATGCACAAGTTAAGAAAAGACATAATTAACCTTGTATTTTTATTCAGTATTGTAACTACCTTCCCCATTTTCTCCACTTACGAGGTAGTTTATGTTGTCTTTTTTTTTAGATCAATGTTTACGTCATTTTTTTGTCATTTATATATATATATATATATATAATTAAAATAACGTATTAATAATAAAATAAATTTTAACGGTAAATATAAATATTAAAAAATAAAGAGTTAAAAATATTTTTTAATAATAATTTTTTTTATATATAATATAATTGTTATATTACATAAAATATATTATGTAGTAATTTATTAAATCATGAAATTTTAATTTTATAATAAATAATAAAATAATTATAAAATATCAAAATATTATTTTCTTAGAAAAATTTAAGAAAAATTAATAATATAAGATAAAAGATATTATTGTAAAATTTATGTTGTGCTTTTTGTTATGTGCATTGAGTATCAGACGATACACAACATAAAAAGTTGTACTGTGCCTCATACTACTTGTACTGTCCTGTTCACGCATCAAACGCACCCTTAATAATATTGATCTGTCTCTATTATAATTGTTTTTGGTAAACATGAAAGAAAAAGCCGCTCTCCACTATAAAATTACTATAATAGATGAATAAGTTAATTGTTAATAAACTTTTATTAAATACAACTAAAGATAATTAAATTCTCTTACATTTAAAAATATAGTATTTAAAAGAAATTGCTTATGTTGAGAACAGAAGGAGTAATGATCCTTTTAAACTGTAAGAATATCAAACTAAATTTTATCTTTTGCAATAGAAGCCTTATACTTTTTTTTCCATCTATCATACACCACTTTTTAAGTAGTATATCATACACCATCAAATAGAAAATGCACAAAAACAAATAAAAAATATTTAATATAATAATAAATTATGTTTATTATACACACGTATATTTATTTTATTTTTTAACTTTTTTAATTAGTTATAATCGATTAGATAATTTTACGGAAAAAATTTTAATCTATTATAATTGATTAAAAATATTTTAAAAATAAAGAATAGAAATAACCAAATAATGCATAAAGTGATACAGTTAACACACATCCGTCTATAATTTATTTTTGTTTACTCGTATATGATACACAACTTTTAAAGTTGTATATGCTAAAATCCACTGTTCTTTTTACATATATGATGAAAATTTTAACTCTTCTTAAACAATATAATTATCTGTCTGTTACAAGATTGAAATTCATGTTATGTATTCCCTGCAATCTTCTTAATTATGAGCAAAAAATAATTCATAATATTTATTTTAAAGTAGCCGAAAGTTTCCATCTCTCAGAATATCGAAAGTATTTAATAGTGAATAAAACCTCTATATTTCGAGACATGTTTGAAAAAAATTATTTTTTAACGTTTTATACTTAAAAATATTTGATTATTCTTTTAATAATTTTTTTTATTCTTCACATAAAAATTAGACATTATTTTAAAAAGCTTCAAAATCACTTATCAAAGTTTAAAATTATTTTAAAAATCGCTTTCGATAGCAAATATATTAAAATAAAAATTAATTATATCTCAGATAATCAATTTTTCATAATTTTATTTTCACAATTAATTTAAGTTAATCCAAACACACTCGAAGTCCTTTTTGTGCAACTTAGCCATATAAAGATTTTTTTTGAAAGCTGGAAAAAATTGTTCACATAAACTAGTTTATTATTTTACAAACCTATCAGTAACCAAAGTTGGAAAACCAATCTTTATCAAAAAAATAAAAATAAAATTGGAAAACCAATATGCAAAGATAAGTAATAATTAATGAAATTTTGCATGACATAAATTCCTCAATATAATGAATCGATCATTTTCTTCATTTCCATTTATTTAATCTAAAACTAATTTTCCGAAATTGAAATTAACAGACATTAGGATTGCAAATAAAAAAAAAAAATTGAAGAAATGAATGACAGCGAAATTTCCATAAACTACAGTTTCCTTATTAGAACGAAGCGGCTAATTCACACTACCATTACTCCATTAGTCTAAGAGAAAATGGTCAACAACGATATCTAGATTCTAGAGTACAATTGTAATGATGATTATCACATATTTACAAGCTTGAAAACAATACTAGCATTGTCCAAATAATTATAGCTTGGAGGCAGCAAGTCACAACATTTTATATTGATCTCAAAGCTATAGGTAAAAGAGCTTTGTGGTCATTAGTTTTATTTTTTGCAGCAGTTCAGCACTTGAAAACGCTACTTAACTCGATCGCTTTAATTAAGTGCCCTTATGAAGTGGGGTTAGCATGAATCAACTGATATTATACAGTTGTGGAAAACCAAAAGCGATTCCATAAATAAGGGTCAGATTACTTGTTAATTAACACGTCCATTAAAAGCTAAGGCAACAAATTAAAGTTCAGCGAGCAAAAACTCGAACCATTGGCAGCGTACTCTCTTTATTTCCCACCCATTTTAATAGCATCCGCTGGTGATTTCAGTAACTTCTTTAACGTCTCAACTATGCTACCAAAAGATGGGCGATCAGCAGGGTTACTATGAAAAAATCACAAGCATCAGCAAGAAATCAGTGTCAGAAAATATATGGAGATTGGAGAATGATGCAGTTAACAAAGCAAAATAAAACATCAGTTATGATAATTTAATCCTCGAGTAAAAGGTTTTCTGTCACTAGTTAAGAACAGAAGTGAAAACTGTTGAAATCAAATATGAAATGAGTGGCAAAAAGTCTCGAATACCAAGTTATTTTACTCTATGATAGTCAGACAATAAGAAAATAGAAGGTGGAATTGATAAAATGATAAGACACATCAACAAAAGTTCTTCAGTCTCTCAAGCTAAGGACAGAAGTGAGAAGTGAAAACTGCTAAAATCAATTTGAACTGAGTAGCAATAAAAACGAGAGCATTACACAGTTATTTTACTGGATGGCAATAAAAACTGCTAATATTTCTTGGTTTGAATATCAGAGATAGGCCCAACAAAGCTAAACAATTATCTAATGGTACGCATTGTTCAGAAATTCCAGTTGACCCCGGAAGATTATCGTAAAGCCAATAGAAATATATATATATATTATTGCTACTTTGCCAGGACAAAACATAGGTTTTCCATAAAATGTTGCACCAAATCGACTAGGCTAGTATTACAATCATTGAAAATTACCAGAAAAATATAACATAAATAACACTTACTCAGCCCAACAAGATTCCATGAGGGAGGCCAACACTGGAGAAATGTTTGGAGGGATGGCAAGCCTCCTATTCTGGAAAGCGACAGCTCCAACCACCTAAGCGTACACAAATATTACTTCATAAGACTCACCTATACATTTCATATTTTTGAAATATGCAACTTCACATTTATACCTCTCCCTATTATGTCTTCTAAAATTAACTATTTATTGAAAACAAACCATATTACTGTAGATGTACAGGTTAAGCATAAATGATTAACCTCAAGCATATGCAACTCAAATCTTAAATACTAATAAAAATTTACCTGGGCATGACTAAGTCCACTCCATGGTTGTTGCAGGGTCACGAGTTCCCACAGGATTACTCCAAAACTATAGACATCAGACTTCTCATTTGAAGGTTCTCCACGAAGAAATTCAGGAGCCATCCACTCAGGCTGAAAATAAAATTAAGAGAGTTACACACTTATTGAATGTGTGGCACCGTGAAGTGGAAGTTCAACCTGCAAAATATATTAATAGAATGACCACTTCTGTCGAAAGAAATTTGCCTCACACCAGCAAGCAGAACCTACTAAGCCAGATAATACTATGACATAGATTTGGTCCGCTAAAGAACACTTGAACATTCTCCCCACCCAGTAGACTGGACCGACATTACACATTTGACAGCCATATATGATATATCCAATATCACAGATAATAGATTGTCTACCTAAAACATGATTAGATCATTGATCTTCCCACTAACTTGCAAGGGAGATGTTAAATAAAACTGATATTACAGTTGTCTACTTGAATCAAGGTGCACTAATTTACAGCAACAGCAAACTTGAAATAGCTACACATAGTTTTCATTCTTTCCCCAAGAAGCAGGGTAGTGGACCACTCACGAATTCATTGGAGAGAACTATAATACTGAGAAGTTTATATTATTGTGCTTATGCACATAATCAAAATGTGGGAGACTTACCGTTCCAGCAACAGACTTTGATGATAAGAAAGTGTTCGCCTTAAATCTGGACAATCCAAAATCGCACACCTGAGGATGAAATGAAAAGCTAAATCATCTACCAGCACAAAATTTTGAAATTGTTTAATAAGAAACTCAACTGATTCAATGCATTGTACCTTTACAGTCCAATTTTTGTCCACTAACAGGTTTGGGGATTTGAGATCCCAGTGCACAATTGGAGGCTTCAGACAGTGGAGATAATTGATCCCTTTAGCCTGCAATCAGACAAATCATAAATAACCACAAATTAATTCATTAACGAGACAGAGTAATAATAGATTGTACAAACCACGTCTAGAGTCATCCGTAATCTTCTCCTTGGATCCAGAATTTCACCAGATGCTGGCTTATGAATCAGGCGGAATAAACTACCCCTGTAGTAAATGCACCGGGAAACAATAGTGAGCACTCAAAATCTTCGACCAAGGAAGTTCAATAATAGTTATCTACAAATGAAGCTGGTTGTCTTACCTAGGCAAATACTCAGTCACTATAGATAGATGGGGACGTTTAGTAACTGCACCCATGAAGAGCACCACATTTGGATGGCGGACACGTTTCATTATGGCAACCTAAAGCAACAAGAATAACAAAATGAATTTTTATTTGCTTCATTTAACCCAATTGGACAAGCAAATGAAGAAGTAGGCTTCATAAGATGAATTCTCAATATCACTATGCTCAAGTTAGTGCACAAAACAAAAGGATAGAATTTAAAGTTGACAGTATATATAGACAATATTATACAGAATTCACTACTTTCTCAATAAACTATACACTGACATGTTATTGGGCGAATTTTGTACGTGTCCCACATCATTTAGTTAGACCCATATAAAATTCATCCAATAATATAGTGTGTTGCCAGTATTCATCCCACTCCCCTTGTTCCCCCTCCCATAGTGGGCCCTCTAGGCCCACTCCTGAATAACCAAAAAAATGCCAATAATAGGTGCTACTGTACATTCGTTTAATCCATTTTAATGGAGACTAACCTCTCTCAAAAACTCTCTCAACTGATCATCATGGAAATCCTGAACGGTTAAAACCTTGACAGCAACATCCTGCAATTTTAAAACAATAGGTGAGCACAAAGACATGTGGAGAAAGTAAAAATAAAAAATATTAGGCTGCGTCCAAAATATAATGGAAGAGCCAACACAAGATGTGTCCATGGCTAAATATAATATAGTCATCTTGGCAGCTAAATGTCATTCAAGCAACCAACTTCAATCATCAGAGGTAAAGCATTGGAGACAAGCAAGACATTACAAAGTAACATTCGCAAGCTTAAATGTGCATATAATTCGGAAAATTTTAGCATGATAAAAGAAGTGCATAATATAGCACTTACTGATCCATGCCACTCAGCACGTTAAACTGTCCCAAATGATCCTGCATAGAGCAAAGAGCATCAACAATTAGAAATTAGAATCACTCAGTCATGTTCCATCAGAAGAAGCCAGGGGCAGTAGAAAATTTACCAGCACCAACACGCTCTTTGATTCGTAGATCATCCCATGGTATCTCAAGCCAGTCCATTGCAAGTGATGGTTCAAGATTCAGGTATCTTGGAATATTCCCAGCACCCTGGTTTTCAGGTCTGTTCTTGACCTGTTCTGGCTCTGACTCGCTGGATGAGCTCGGTGGAGATTGCTTCAAGCTATTTTTTACCCCAGAACTTCCCTTTACGATGATCTCATTGTTGGAAGTTTCCTGTGAGACAACTGAGTCTTTAACAATCTTAGGATATTCATGTAATGATACTTCAGAGGCCGAAGGAAGAGCTGTAGAAACACCTTCATAGACAGAAAGAAAATTAATGAGGCTATAATTGTATGTTAATTATCATTCCCTTTCAAGCCCAAAATGAATTGAAGGTGTTTCTGTACCTCCAAAGGTTTGATTAACAGAAGCGTCAATGTTGCCATTGTTATTTTTCGAGAAACGAGTTTCATTAACTTGATCTTCCTTTGCACAGCCTGTAAGAGATCGAGAAATAACTAAGACCAACTTTAGAATAAGAATGATCTCAGAAAATTGAGATTTGTCAAAACAGAAGTTCTCAAGCATAGGATTTACAGTTCCCATTGTGTATCAATCTTAAATTTCTGAAACATGTAATGCATGTACTATGAAAATATTAGCATTTGGCCTAGAGAAGTTTATAGAAACCTCAAATGTCTTTGAAATAGTCATAGATCTGAATATTTTTCAAGTAATGAAAAATTAAACGTTGGCTCAAACTTGATTTATGAGTTATGACTTAAACAGCCCAATTTAAATAGACACACATGATGTTGATGTGCATCTGCAGTCATTTGCAGAATTAATGGGTAAACTTATACGAAATATGATCCACACTAAACCTGGTGAAACTAACAAGGCCTACAATAAATAAGGTTTGAGTATTATGCAACTATATGACCAAGAATATATCAAAGGTATATAGACTCTGAACTTCAAATGAAATAATTCTAGGTAAGATATAAAGCACAACATACCTGAATACAGATTACTCTCACGAATAATAGAGTTGCGATTGAAGCTTATAGATCGAGAACATGCTGCACCATCCTCATATGGCGATTGGTATTCTTTCAGATGAGAAATTCGAAGTGGGGAAGGTATCAAAGAGACATATGCTCCATTGATTGAAGAATCTGGCCCATGAATATTTCCTGGTTGTCCAACCAGATCAACTACATATTCCCTGTTTAAATATGAAGCATATAACATGAATTCGGTTAAAAATATGAACAAAATGGAATGTTCATTTTAAACTGATCTACGAGACTGCTAAAACACAAACTAAACTCTCTACAATTATCAGTTGCAAGCCAAAAGTTCTGACACGAGCAACCTAAAGAGAAAGATGTAATGATACGATCCATACAACTTACCTACCTATAAAACTGTTGAAGATTCATAAATAAAGGCTAGATGGCAAATTGACTATGACAGGTACAAGCAAAATTAACCCCAAAAAAAAAAGTGGCGAAGATGGAAGGAAAATAGATAGTCAAAACTACTAACAACAAAGTACAACCACTATCAGACATGTCTGTTTTGACATTCCTATCAAAGCTTAAAGGACATAGAGAAAAAGATAGAGCTGAAAACGACCTTGAGAGCTGTCTGTCATCTTTGATCTTGACAAGGCAAGACGATCTATGATCTGAAGCACAGTACCTGCAGCCTCGAGCAATGCGACATGGCAAACCTATGTAATCTGCCAATCTCTGCACCCACAAGACCAAATAAACAGTGAATTGAAAATTAATCTAAGATTCCATGAAATAAAACAGTAAGACAACACTAATACACACTCCTCTTAACGCATCGACATATAATAACCAAGCTTCACCTTGAAGAGAATCGCGCGATGCCTACAGAGTCCTGTAGACAAGCTTCCAATAGGAAGCACAACACACTGGTGAAAGTTCCTTAACCTCTTACTAACCAACTTCCACCGCTTGTGTAGATCTCCTTGCTCCACCGGGAAATTACCCCTTTATAGACAAACACACAATTCAACTATCAAAAATGGATAAACGAAATGTCAAATACTGGATCAAATTGGAGAGTATCTTACCCCATGCAAATGGCAACGAGTTTTCCGAGTTGTTCCACCAGAACCAAGGCGTTCTCGGAAGCAGAGTACAACTCTTGAGCTTTATCTTGAAGTTCCTTGAGCCGAGAATCCTCTTGTCGATCAACAAGAACCACCTCAATTGACGATTCACTGGGTTCAATAGCCTTAAGCGCCATTAGAGTCGGTAGGTGCTTCCCTTCTTCCTCATCGTTGCACATCAACCACAGATACGGATTCATCCCCAATATGTTATAAAAACCATCAGATATCTTGTCCGTGTACGACAAGCACCCACTCACCTGAAAAACACAAAACGCAGAACGGTTTCAGTTTCTTTTACAGTAATTATCAATGTTGTTTCATTTCGTTTTGATATCGTACCCATAGGCGATGCGAAACGGTTTCGGCATCCCAGGTTTCGATTCCAGCGTCGAGAGTGAGAACTGGCACAGAGGCGAGGCTTGCTAAGTAAGCAAGTCTCTTCGTTAGCGCCAATTGCAGGTTGTAGCTTTCTTTATACTTTTGCGCGTACCCTTCGGCGTCGTCTCGTTTTTCTTCTTCTTCTTCGTCTTCTTCTACTTCCTGTTCGTGCCTTTTTGTTGCTTCCGCAGTGGAGACTCCAAACGACGACGTAGTTTCTTTGGTAACGTCGCTGGAGAAAGTGGTGGTGCCGTCAAACGTCAACACGCTCCCGGCATAGCTGCTTTCGCTCGAAAACCGCGGAAGAGAACCCTGCTGGTCAAAGCTCCGGTCAACGGAATCCGCCGGCGGCGGCTGCGGCTGCGGCGGCGGAGGAAGCAGAAGCTCGTGATCCTCCTCGTCGATTTCCTCGCGGTTGGCATGAGGCTTGAGATAGTGACGACCAGGTCGGTTGCGATTCCGATCCGATTTTTTGTCGATCAACCAATCGCAGAAGGCGTCAATTTGCTTGTGTTTGGTTCGGAGCTTGTCGCCGCCGGAGAATAGGTCGGAAACCGCAGAGTGTTTACCGAGGGAGAAAACGACGTCGTCTTTGGCAGCAGGAGTAGTCGCTGTTGTTGTTGATACGAACGGCTTTTTCGGCGGGTCGCTTTCAACGCCAAAAGTATCTGATGATTTGATAGAGTTGACGATTTTCTTCTTCTCGTGATCCAATTTCTGCTTCGAATATTCATCCAAACCTCTCTCCGGGAACTGCCTCGGGAAAATGTATGTAGCTCTGTGAGGCATTTTCACTCAATCACCGTGATTTCACAACCTTTTTTTCTTCCTTTTTCCTTTTAACCACCCACCCACACGAACCTACAGGTACGGACGATGCCGATGCACGTAGTCACGTGCAAACCACTATTCTCCGTAGCCGTCGCCGTCGCCGTTAATCCAAATATCACCAGCACAACCTCTTCCCAGCTCTAACGGTAACAGACGTCGCCAGGATATTGCACTCTGCTACTCGAATCGCGCTGTTCCGATAAACGACGCCGTCCAAATTCAGCAAGTGCGTTTTACACCTCACGCGAAACCGACGAGGTAGCGTAACTTAGAACAGCACTAGAGTTTTTATATGCTAAAACCAAAACCAAAGGAACTGAGAATTCGAAGGCGGTGAAGAGAAAGAAATAGAGAGAGAAAGAGAGTGTGTAGAGAGAGAGAGAGACTGAGTCTACGATTGGGTGGAAGCGTTGGTTGGTTTCGTTTGGTTGGGTGATGGTGACGACGCTGTATTTTATGCACGAGAAAGGGTTGCCATGCTGCTAGTTGCAACTTGAGGGATCATGGAATATTGTAACGAAGAAATATAGTAATGTCTGAATGCTAACGTGCACCGGGAGAGTGAGTGCACACGCTTCACGGTAAAGTGACACGTAAAATTAATGGCCAAAGGGTTCGCGACACATAGCCGAAGTGGTGCGTCGTGCGCACACCGGTGTAAGGTACTGCAGTCAGATTCGCGGGCTTATTTGAGGAATAGTGATTCTGACTCCTACCTTACTTCCGAAATAGATATCCTTTTTCTAATTAGAAATAAAAATAAAAACAAATTATTACCCGCAATAATAAATATATAAATAAAATATCCGTAAAGTATCACAGAAAAAACAATACTACAAGTAATATACAGTAATTGTGTTTCACTGAATTTTTCTGTTCCATTAGTAATATTTTTGTTTTCCTTGATAACTTATGACAATAATTTTTTTTTGTTCACAGAGAAGTATATAATCAAAACTTTTAAAATAATTAACAATGTTAAAATTTTAAACAAACTAACATTATCTCGAGCAAATACTTGAAATACAATTTTTTTTTCCTATATCTTACTTATTATTCGATTCTGTTTCTTGTTTTTGAATAATAACAAATATGTGAAAATAGATTTTTTTATTTATAAAAAAGTAGTACAATTGAGAATCGAATCTGTATCCACATATGTATGTCATCATGCACTCACCAACTAAACTACGTGATTGAAAAATAGGTTCCTTTTACCATATACTACGTCACAAGTGGTGTATGATACACCGCATAAAAAATATATACAAAACTCAATTGAAAATGTTTAGTATAATAATAAATTACGTATTTTGTGTATATGCATACCTCTTTGATTTTTTTTCTTTTAAACGGGCTATAATCAATTGAATATAATTTCATAACTTGTGAATGATACACCACTTTAAAATTGGTGAATGTTAAAATCCACCTGTAACGGGTTAAAAAAACTTAATAAATAACAAATATAAATAAATAAAAGATATACGGAATGATACGTTTAATTTAAAATCATGTATAATTCATATTTTTTTTATTAGTGTATGATACACCACTTTAAAAGTAGTGTATCCTAAAATCCACCTTAAAAAATATGTGAAAATAGATTGTTCGGCTACAGAAGATTTTATAAATAAAATAAATGCCGGGGAAGAATTTAGAGAAAAATAATAATTTAATACTCTAAAAATTTGTTTGTGACTATCATAAATTTATTATATGACTATATAAGAGACTAATTTAATACTATTTTAAATTGTCAGATAAATTATCTTGAAAAAATTGTTTGGCTATTTATTTTGTACACCAAGTATATTCTCTATTCGACTGTAATCCTTTCGAGATGAAAGGATTTTGGCTAAATTAACTACAACTGAATAAATTAAATTAATAACAAGTGAATCCTTAAAAAAATTCTTTTTCTGAAGAATTTATATCACCAAAAAAATATTATCAAAATAATTGGCTCACATAATAATGATAATAAGAAATTAAACAATTTTAAATATATTGTTCTTGATTTTTTAAAATATTTTAGATTTAAATATGTCTTTGATTCTTGAGAAATAAGAGACCTTTAATTTTTTAGTTCTTGTAAAATTTTATCTTTGAATTTAATCTATAATATTCAATAAATAGGTTATTTCTTGGAGTAAAATAATAGATTGTTTTAGAAACACATATATATTTAATTAAATTCATTGATTACTAACGAATTCTTCTATTTTTATTATTTTATTATTTAGTTTAATAATTAATTAATAGTTAATAATTTTAATTAACGAAGTATTTGAGAAATACTTTATTATTTCACTCCAAAGATTAAAATAACATATTTATTAAAAATCAAGGACCAAAATCAAAGAAACAATTTTACAGGACCAAAATCAAATGTCTTCTATTTTTCAAAGACTAAAAACAAATGTTATTTTTATTTGTATTAATAACCATAAAATTAATACTTTGATTTATTATTTTAGCAGTCAACACAACAAATTTGTAAAATATGTATAATTTTCATTCTGTTCTGTATAATATTTAAAAATAATAAAATAACATGGTATTTTTTAATCTCCAATTATCAATAATTATCAATTTTTAATGAGTGTATGTTTTCTGAGAAGAGGGTGGGCAGGTTGAAGAGAGAGAAAAATGCGCTATGTTACAAGGTGTTAGCTTCTAAATATGGAAAGAAACCTTGAGTTTGAGAAATAGTAGGGTGAAGGAATCTAGATGGTGGGAAGACTTAAAGCATGTTGCAAGGTTTTTTATTTTTTTTCTTAACTAAAATTTAGATATTATTTTAAACAATTTTAAAATATTTTTTACAGTTTAATATTATCTTAAAAATCGTTTTTAACACAAAATATATCTAAATAAAAATTGTTTATGCATCCTTTAAGCTCCAAACACACCCTAATTAATATATATGGTGGTTTGCTATCAACAATGGAATTGCAATTGGTTTTAAAATACATCCTTTGAGTTTATCTGGTACTTTATTTTTAATAATTTTTTCCTGACTTAAAAAAAATGAAAAGTTCACCAAAAAAATCAATAAAATTGAAAATGGTATTTCCTTAATGAGGAGTCACTCCGCTCAAGAGATGGGACACATTATCCATTTCGGCAAAATGACGATAATACCCTTATGATTATTTGAAAGAACGGAGTTGGACTTGGACCTTTTCGGTTTCCCCCTGTTATTAGGGTTTCATGCATGCATTTGCATTTTTATTTCTACAATTGTATGTTTTTTTTGTTATAAATTTCTACGGTTGTTAACGAAAAACATCCTAACACATTTTTTATATTATTTATCATAATTAACTGAAAATATAAATAAAATATTAAAATATACATCTACAGAGAGGTTATTATTTAAAACTTTATTCTCCAGCTATTAGAACATGTTATATACTTCTAAAAAGCTAATTGAGTCACTATTTAGGTTCTGTTTGGATGAGCTTATCCGCAGCTTGTGAAAATAATTTATGGGTTCTTGTACGCTGTTTTTCAGCTTATTTTCATAAGCTTCATGAAATAACTTATTAGAATAAGCTGTTTTTAGCTTATTCAAGTAAGTTTTATAATTTTACTTATGAAAAATCTCTCATTTAAAAATAACTTATTGCATAAATATTTAATTAAGCTGTTAATCTAAATACACCCTTAAATAATAATTTATAGACTTTGAAAGTCTCTTTTGATTGTCAATTTGTGCCATTTTTGTTTCAAATTTTGTCTCTCTTTTTTTATAATGGCATGTGACGTGTGTGATGACTTTTCTACCGTGAGATTGATGGATGTATTTGTGTGTATGTGTAGGTGTAAAGGCAATCTGGTTACTATTTTTGACTTGAATAAAAATTATTTTTTGACTTGAAACTAAATTTTATTGATTTTCTTCTTTCTGGTGTTTTATTCACTTGATCTGCGTGAACTCCTGTCTTTCTAAACCAAATCAATGCTTTCAAGTTTCAACCCCTTCTTTCTTCTCGATAAACAACTGGTAGTAATGTACTTGCTCGTGTATAGATTTTTATTTTAACTAGTAGGTTATGCCGGTGCGTAACGCACATGCTAGTTTTTCAGTAATATATATATAGAAATAATTATCATTTTTTTCTCTAACTCTATAATAAAAATTCATTTAAGTCTTTAACTTTTATAAGAATATTCACTTAGATCTTTGACTTTGTTTAACATTGTTCACTTGATCCCTAACGTTAATCACCATTAACAAAAATATCATAGGGACTGATTTGAACTTTTGATACATAATATATAAATAGCAAATGATATTTAGTGCTATAAGGATACTATATAATAACCCAAATGTAGTAAAAAAGTATTGGAATATGTAGTTTTTTGTATTCTCGAGAGACAGAACAATGTGCTCTTATGATTATTTTTCTAATTCTAGTAACCTTAAGTAGTGCCCTTAGGGCACTATATATCAAGACCTACATAGATTTACTCTCTCTATATATATGGTTAAATTCAAATGATATTAAGATGTCAAAGTTAGTAAATAATATTAAGCATAATTTTTTATTAACAACGAATTTTACTGATCTAACTATTTGATTGAAAGTTTATATGATATAGATCAATCATGCAAAAATTTATAAAATTTAAAAATTTGTATGTATGTAATCTAGCAAAAAAAATTAATTATATTTTAAATAATGTAGTAGACGTTCAAACAAAACATTTCGAGTATCAAATAGTTTTCAAATTATATGAATTTTAACATGGTTGATCTATATCATATAAACTTCGGTTAAACGGTTAAATTGAAAAAATTCGTTATTTATAAAAAGTTATGCGCGGTATTATTTTCTAACTTTGACACCTTGATGTCATTTGAACTAAAATCATATATATATATATATATATATATATAATGAATTTCATCGATCCAACCGATTAATTGAAAGTTTATATGATGATGTAGATCAACTATCCAAAAATTCATACAATTTGAAAGTATTTGATACGTTATTGAAATGTTTTGTTTGAACGTCTAATACATTATTTAAAGTATAAGTAAATTTATTTCATTAGATTACATACCTACAAATTTTTAAATTCGTTACATTATATATCTACAAATTTAAAAAACATGTTTTCAATTTTATATCGAATAATCAAAAAATACCCTGTTCTCCAAGTTATAGAACACTGTCTCTAAAAAACTTGTTGCAATTTTAAAAATATAAAAAAAATATGTAAGTTATGTTAGAAACTTCAAATTAAATAATATATTGTTTACAAAAAGTTTGAAATAATTTAGGTAATTTAAAATCACCCTATTTATTTTTATTTTAAAAAATACCATATTATTTAAGTATATAGTATACGATCTCTACAATAATAAAAATTACGTAAATTCAGTTAGAAATTAAAAGTGAACAAATATTTTTTTCAAAAAGCTACAAGTAATTTAGAAAAATTTAAAAATGGATTTTATTTTTATTTCGAAGAATACTCTATTCTTCTAGTGGATAGGATCTCAAATAAAAAATTGTTGCAATTTTAAAATAATTAAAAATTATGAAAATTAAGGTAGAAACTTCAAAGTGAATGAGATATTATTTTCAAAATGCATCAAATAATTTAAAAAATGTGTTTACATTTTTATTTTTAAAAACAATAATTTCTTTGAGTGTATAATACACGATTTCTAAAAAAACTATTAGAATTGTAAAAATATAAAAGATTATGTAAATTGGGCTAAAAACTAAAAAATGAATAAGATACTGCTTTCACAAAGCTTAAAATAATTTAGAAAATTTAAAAATCGCGTTTTCATTTTTATTTCAGAAAGCATCATATTCTTCAAGTTTACAATACACGATCTCTTAAAAAAATGAAGCAATTTTAAAAATATAAAAAACTATGCAAGTTGAGCTAGAAATTTCAAAATAAATAATACATTGTTTTCAAAGGGCTACAAATAATTTAGGTAATATAAAAATCTCGCTTTCATTCTTATTTTGAAAAAAAAAATCATATTCTTCAAGTGTATAGCACACGATAAATAATAATATTGTTGCAAATATAAAAAATAAAAAAATTATGTAAATTGAGTTAGAAATTTCAAAATTAATAATCAATTACTTTTAGAAATTTTCAAATAATTTAAGTAATTTAAAAATCATGTTCTTCAAGTGTAAATACATAATCTCTAATAAAATTATATTGCAATTTAAAAAATATCAAAAAATAATGTAAACTGAGTTAGAAACTCTAAAGTGAATGATACATTGCTTAAAAAAATATTCAAATAATTTAAATAATTTAAAAATCATATTTTTATTCTTATTTCGAAAAATATCATATTCTTCAAGTGTAAATACATAATCTCTAATAAAATTATTGCAATTTTAAAAATATTAAAAACAATGTAAACTGAGTTAGAAACTCTAAAGTGAATAATACATTGCTTTAAAAAAGAATCAAATAATTTAAAAAATTAAAAAGTCGCATTTTCATTCTTATTTAAAAAAATCATATTCTTCAAGTGTAAACGATCTCTAAAATTATTTTTTCAATTTTAAAAATTTTAAAAATTGTGTAAATTGAGTTACAAACTTCAAAGTGTATATATAACACATTATTTTTAGAAAGCTTCAAACAATTTAGGTAATTTAAAAATTACAATTTTATTCTTATTTCAAAAAACACCATATTCTTCATATTCTTCAAGTGTAAAATAATGATCTCTAAAATTACTTTTGCAATTTTAAAACTATAAAAAATTATGGAAATTGAGTTAGAACTTTAAAGTGAATAACATATTATTTTCAGAAAGCTTTAAATAATTTAGGTAGTTTAAAAACAACGTATATATTTTTATTTCGAAAAACACCGTATTCTTTAAAAAATTGTTTCAATTTTAAAAATGTTAAAAATTATGTAAAATGAATTAGAAACTTCAAAGTGAATAATACATTATTTTAAAAAAACTTCAAATAATTTAGGTAATTTAAAAATTGCATTTACATTTTTATTTCGAAATATACTCTATTCTTATATATATAATACACGATCTCTAAAAAAATTGTTACAATTTTAAAATTATAAATTTTTTTGTAAATTCATATAGAAACTTCAAAATGAATAAGACAATTTTTTTCAAAAATCTTCAAATAATTTATGTAATTTATAAAATTTATTTTTATTTTTATTTCGAAAAAGACCATATTCTTCAAGTGTTTAGTACACGATCTTTGAAAATAGTTTTTTAATTTTAAAAATATAAAAATTATATCAATTGTATTAGAAACTTTAAATTGAATGGTACATCTTTCTCAAAAAATTTTAAATAATTTAAGTAATTTAAAAACACCCGATTCATTTTTATTTTGAAAAACATCATATTCTTAAGTATATAGTGTATAGTAAATGATCTCTAAAAAATTTGTTGCAATTTAAAAATTATTAAAAATTATGTAAATTTAGTTATAAATATCAAAGTGAATAATACATTATTTTCAAAAAATTTCAAATTATTTAGGAAATTTAAAAATCATATTTTCATTTTTATTTCGAAAAATACTTTATTCTTCAAGTGTATAGTGCACCCATATCTGAAAAAATTGTTATAATTATAAAAAATAAAAGGTTATTTAAATTAAAATATAAACTTCAAAATGAATAATACATTATTTTCAATATTGTTCAAATAATTTTGTTTTCATTTTAGTTTTTAAAATCACCAATTTCTTCAAGTGGTACATTATCTCTAAAAAACTAGTTTCAATTTTTAAAATATAAAAAATTATATAAATTGAGTTAGAAACTTTAAAGTGAATAATACATTGTTAACATAAAGCTTTAAAGAATTTAGGTAATTTTAAAATCACGTTTTTATTTATATTTCGAAAAATGTCATATTCTTCAAGTGAATAATACATGATCTTTTAAAAAATTGTGGCAATTTTAAAAATGTAAAAAACTAGGTAAATTGAGCTTGCTATAAACTTCAAAAGGAATAATATATTATTTTAAAAAAACTTCAAATAATTTAGGAAATTTAAAAATCGTGTTTACATTCTTATTTTAAAGAAAACATATTCTTCAAGTGTAAAGTACATGATCTATAAAATAACTGTTACAATTTTAAAAATATTAAATTGTATGTTAATTTAGTTAAAAAATTCAAAGTGAATAATGTATTATTTTCAGAAAGTTTCATTTTTTTGGGTAATTTAAAAATCTTATTCAACTTTATTTAGACAAACACCTTATTCTTCAAGTGTATATAATACACAATTTCTAAAAAATTACTGTAGTTTTAAAAATATTTAAAATTATGTAAATTGAGTTAGAAACTCAAAAGTGAATAATACATAAATTTTAGAAAGCGTCAAAAAATTTAGGTTATTTAAAAATCATGTTTTCATTTTAATTCCCAAAAACATCATATTCTTCGATAATATAGTATACGATATCTAAAAAAAATTATTGCAATTTTAAAAATATGAAAAAATTATTCAAATTGAGCTAAAAATTTGAAAGTAAATAAGACATTATTTTCAAAAAGTTTTAAATAATTTAGTTAATTTAAAAATTGTATTTTCAATTTTATTTTTCAAAAACATAATGTCCTTCAACTATATAGTATACAATCTCTTTAAATACTATTGAAATTGTAAATATAAAAAATTATGTAAATTAAGTTAAAATCTTCAAAATCGAAAAGTACCATATTCGATTTAAATAATTTAGGTAATTAAAAAATTGTTTTATTACTTTTATTTCGAAAAGTAACATATTCATATATGTTTATAGTACATCATTTCAAAAATACTATTGAAATTTTTAAAATATAAAAAATTAAGCGGATTGAATTAGAAATTTCAAAATGAATAATACAATATTTTTAGAAAGCTTCAACTTATTTAGGTAAATTAAAATACTCTATTCATTTTTATTTTGATAAACACCCTATTTTTGAAGTATATAGGACATTATCTCTAAAATAATTGTGGTAATTTTTAAAATATAAAATATTATATGAATTGAGTTAGAAACTGAAAAAGTGAATATATATTATTTTCATAATGCTCCAAAGAATTTAGTTAATTTAAAAATACCCTATTTATTTTAATTTATAATAACACTCTATTCTTTAGATGTATTGTGCACAATCTCTAAAAACTATTGCAATTTTAAAAATATAAAAAATTCTTTCAATCGAGCTAGAAATTTCAAAGGAAATAAGAAGTTCTTTTTAAAAAGCTTTATATAATTTAGGTAATTTAAAAATCACATTTTCATTTTTATTTCAAAAAATATCATTTTTTCAAGTGTATAGTATTAGCACACAATCTATACAAAAACTGTTGCATTTTAAAAAATATAAAAAATTATGTAAATTTAGTTAGAAACTTCAAAGTAAATAATTCATTGTTATCAGGAAGCTTCAATTAATCTAGGTTGTTTAAAAACATCCCATTCATGTTTACTTTGAAAAGCACCTTATTCTTTAAATGCATTGTTCAACAATCTCTAAAAAAACGGTAGTAATTTTAAAAATATAAAAAATTATGTATATTGAGCTAAAAAATCAAAGTGAATAAGATATTGTTTTTAAAAATTTTCAAATAATTTATGTAATTTAAAAATTTTGTTTTCATTTTTATTTCAAAAAATACTATTTTTCAAGTGTATAGTTAACGATCTCTAAAAACTGTTGCGACTTTAAAAATATAAAAAAAAACTATGTAAATTGTGATCCAAAGTGAATATTACATTATTTTCAAAAAGTTTCAAATAAACAACCTATACATTTTTATTTCAAAAAATATCATATTCTTCAAGTATATAGCCATAATCTTTAAACAACTGTTTAATTTAAAAAATAACATTATGTAAATTTTGTTAAAAACTTCAAAGTGAATAATACATTATTTTCAGATAATTTCATATAATTTACATAATTTAAAAATACACTATTCATTTTTATTTCAAATATACTGTTATTCTTCAAGTGTATAATACACGATCTTTAAAAAATTGTTGCAATTTAAAAAATATTAAAAATTATGAAAGTTGAGTTAGAAACTTCAAAATGAATAACACATTATTTTTAAAAAGCATGCAATAATTTAGGTAATTTAAAAATATTGTTTTCATTTTTATTTTGAAAAATACCCTATTCTTCAAGTATATAATACACTATCTCTAAAAAAAACTCTTACAATTTTAAAATTACAAAAAATTATGTAAATTGTGCTAAAAACTTCAAAGTGAATAACATATTATTTTTAGAAAGCCTCAAATAATTTAGGTAATTCAAAAATCATATTTTCATTTTTATTTTGAAAAACATCATATTTTTCAAGTGTATAATGTACGACCTCTTAAAAAATTGTTGTATTTTAAAAAATATAAAAATTATGTAAATTATGTTAAAAACTTCAAAGTGTATAATACAACATTCTCAGAAAGCTTTAAATAATTTAGATAATTTCAAAATTGTGTTTTATTTTTATTTCGAAAACACCTTATTCTTCAGCTTAATAGTATACAATCTCTAAAAAAACTGTTGAAACTTTAAAAAATAAAAAATTATATGAATTTAGTTAAAATCTTTAAAGTGGATAATACATTGTTTTCAGATAGATTCTAATAATATAGGTAATTAAAAAAATCACGTTTTCATTCTTATTTCGAAAAGCACCATATTCTTTAAGTGTATAGTACACAATATCTAAAAATATTGTTAAATTTTTTTAAATATAAAAAATATTCAAATTGAGTTAGAAACTTCAAAGTGAATAATACATTATTTTCAGAAAGCTTAAACTTATTTAGGTAAATTAAAAACACCCTATTTATTTTTATTTTGAAAAACACCATATTCTTCAAGTATATAGTACACAATCTCTAAAAATATTGTTGTAATTTTAAAAATATAAAAAAATTATGTTAATTGAGTTAGAAACTAAAAAGTGAATAATACATATTTTCAAAAAGCTTCAAAGAATTTAAGTAATTTAGAATTACCCTATTCATTTTCATTTCAAAAAACACTCTATTCTTCAATGTTAAAGGATCTTCATAAAAACTATTGCAATTTTAAAAATATAAAAAAATATGTAAATTGAGCTAGAAATTTTAAAGAGAATAAGAACTTGTTTTCACAAAGCTTTAAATAATTTAGGTTATTTAAAAATTATATTTTCATTTTTATTTCAAAAAATATCATATTGTTCAAGTGAATAATATAGTTCACGATCTATACAAAACTATTGTAATTTTAAAAATATAAAAAATTATATAAATTGAGTTAGAAACTACAAAGTGAATAATATATTATTTTTTGAAAGCTTTAATTAATTTAGGTTGTTTAAAACATCTTATTCATGTTTATTTTAAAAAAACATATTATTCTTCAAATGTATTGTTCAATAATCTCTAAAAAAAACTGTTGTAATTTTTAAAAATATAAAAAAAATATTTAAATTAAACTAAAAACTTTAAAGTAAATAAAATATTATTTTTAAAAAACTTTAAATATTTTAAATAATTTAAAAATTATGTTTTTATTTTTATTTCAAACAACACCACATTCTTTAAATATATAAAATAATAAACAATTTATAAAAAAATTATTGCAATTGATTGAAGGCGGTGTCCAAAGAGCGCTACTATTGTGAAGCGCACTGGTGCGCCTAACAAATTCATCCGTCCGATTAAGTATTATATTATATTGAACGATGTGGATGGTTGACAAGCAACCTACTAAACCTGTTAATCATGTTTCAAAGAAAATTTTGCAATATTTGCAAGTATGATTTCTTAAAGCATCTTCAACCAAACTCCTCTTCATAGGTGCTATTTAAATTACTTCACACATTTTTAAATACGATAATTATATCAACTTCTTTAAAGTTTTTGTGTATTATATTTATTTTATTCTTATTTTTAAAATTACACTTACTCTTTCTTTAACGGATAAATGTATAAAATTTTAAATCTCAAGAAATTAAGTGTAATGTTATAAGGGATGTGTATAAATATAATAGAGTTTCAGACCTTAATAGATTTATGTATTTTTTAAAAATAAGGAGTGAGTAAGTGTAATAAATGTAAACCTTAAAAGAAAAATAATATAATTATCCCTTTTTATAAGGATACATAATTTTATTTACTTTAAGTAACTATTTATTTTTTGTCTAACCATACAACTCTATTTTTTTTTTAAATTGACCCTACAATCTACATCAGTCTTAAATATTTTATTATCTATTTCAATTTCAATGGTAAAGATGATAGACTCGCAAATGGTTATACTTGTTTATTTTTATTTTTATTTTTTTATTGGACAAATGGTTATACTTGTTGCACTTATGTTACTTAAAATTGATATGATCCTTGTTTCACACATAAAGTTGCGATGGCTAGATCGGTGGTTGCTGCGACCCATTTAACCAATCACTATATCTATATGGCAATTGGAGAATTAAAAAAATAATGAATTTTTTCTCTGTTCCTTGTTAGTTTGTTTAGGAGCAAAATACTCATATTAAAAAAATTTATGTATCATTATAGTTTTTATAAAAAAAAAATTGGGTTAAAAATAAACAAATTCTTTGAACTTTAGTATATGTGATTCAAAATTTTTAAAGTGTGCATTTTGGTTCACAGTAGTTTTTGACGTGTACACTTAAGTATAAAAGTTATATTTAGTAATAATTTTTATTTGAATTATTGACGGTTTTAACCGTCGCTAAATGTTATTTTGTACCTAAATGCACATTTCGAGAAGTACAGAAGACCAAAATACATACATTAAAAGTTTTGATACCTAAGTACAAATACATTAAAATTAAAAAAACTTATTTGTTTTTAACTACAAAAAAGTTAAGTTTTCTATAATATCTTTTTTTATATTCTTTGTATATTTATTTTATTAATAAAATAGTGGAGCATTTATTAATGTCAAAAAGTAATATATGAGTAAATACTATTACTAGCAATCTCAAATATAAGTAATTTTGACCAAATTTTTTGAATCTCAAATATAAGAAAAGACAAAAGTTAATTACTTCCATCTTAATTAATAGTAGTACAAAATTTTTAAATACTCCAATTTTAATTTATCAATGCTTCATTTATTTTGCATGTATTACACTTGCTCCTTCTCTAATTTTAAAAAATGCACTTACCATCCAAAAGTTTATATTTCCATTATAGTTATCTCATGTAAATAACTTTTTGGATAACGATATTACTGTTCACACGATACATTTTATTTTAAAGATAATAATTTTAACATTTTACCTTTATTCATTACATTTTAAGAGTTATTACACTTTGAATAAGGTTAAAATGATAAAACTATTATCTTACAATTATAATGGGTCATGTGAACAATAACACTATAAACATAAAAATTAATGGCATGTGATATTTATAATGGAGGTATAATTTTTTTATATATATATATTTATGGAGGTACAAACTTTAGGGGCATAAGTATATTTTTAAAATAGTTTTTTTAACTCGTGCAATATTATATAGATTAAGAATCAACTTAAAAATTATTTCTTGAAAATAACAGAAGTTATATTTACACAGTTTTTAATGTTTAGTTTCTCCATATAAAATTTTTAATTTAAAATTTTTAACCTGAACAATGTTAAAAAAACCCATTTTAAAAACTGAAAGGAAATAAAAGTAATAAACACAAACTTAACTGCAAATGGGCCCAGACCCATGCATACACATTACAAAAGTCAAAATTATTTCAGCATGACCATTATGAAGCGCTAAACTCCAGATAGGGATCTTGCAAATCAAAGGACAAATTAGTGTCATTATCCCAAAGTAATTTAGTAAAAAAATTATTCTTTTGATGAAAAACATTAAATAAGGTAACTATTTTTTAATTAGCGTTATTAGAGATAATATTAAGGAGGGTCTTCAAACTAGAGAATAAACCCATAAACAAAAAATCATAACAAACCCATCAAGAGGAGCTATTTTCAGCAGCTACACTAATGTTTAATGAAGCTATTATGCCTCTGTGTCATATAAGTAGAAATATATACTAAAATAGTTTATGACTTTATGTTTTATAGGTTATTTTAGTTCCTTACGGAATTAATTATTTTAGTCCTTGACTTTCATTATCATTGATCATTTTAGTCCTTAACTTTCACTATTATCAGTCATTTTAGTTCCTGAAAGTCAGGGACTAAAATGAATGATCGTATGATTCAGGGACTAAAGTCACCTGCAAAATGCAAAGTCACGGACTAAAGTGACTTATCCGCACAAAGTCAGCGACTAAAGTGACTTATCCTCATAAAGTTAGAGACCAAAATAATACATCACTATGTTATAGTAGGTAATATAAACAGGGCGCATGTGGTGTGCAAAACACAACCGGCACACCCTAACATGCACCTTGATTGAAACTCTTGGTTTGATTAGAAGTAAAGCTATTTTGAGTTTTATGTGACAAAAAAACCCCAAAAAAAAAAAGGTCAAGCTTCGCCACTACGTGGACTATAATTTGGCTGTTATGCAGTTGTCCTTCCTAGATATTTCACAAAGAGCTGTTGTGCCAACTAATTTCTTTTGGTATAATCACGAGTTTTTCCTCCTTTAGGATACGACTAATTATGTTCGCGTTGCGTTGTGTCAACCAAATTTGACAATAAAAAAATGTATATGATAAATTAAAAGGAGTTTTAATTTGAAAATTTGATCAACTAACCGCGCGTCCTTAGGAAGGAAATCAGATAATATGTGGCCAAAAACTTGCAACCAAAATGCCTGGAATATGCTAGGCAAGGCAACCATGACATCCTTTTACGTACCAAGTGAAAATTGCCATTATTTTGCAAATAAATAAATAACTTTAACTAATTTGCTGGTGTGACCCATGATCAATATAAAGTGTTATTTTTCCTATATATCACTATCTTTGTGTCTAGGAATACAGATGTAAAAAGATAAACGGGTAATATATATATATATATATATATATATATATATATATATATATAACGGGTATATTCATAAATTAAATTTAAATTTTGTTCATTAAATGTTTATTAATTCAATTGTTTTATTTGTTTAGCTAATTAATAACTTTCAAAAATTAAAGTTTAATTATCCATTAGATTCAGTCTATTGGTGGAGTTTATGCAATTTGCATAAAATTTTAAGGTCAAACCTCTTTTGTGCTTTCATTGTATAAAATAAAAATAAAAATTAAGTCTAATTGGAATTCTATGTTTCATGTAGACAATAATTCCCCCCAAATCTGGCTCACACTCTTAGCCTCTTAGATCTGAAATAAAGTTAAATCGAGTCAAACTTACTTTGTTTCGCTTAATAAGAATTTATTTGAGTCAAATGCATTCCATAGTTTTCTTTAACCATTTTTTTTTGCTCAAGTTCATTAGTTTGTTTGAATTCATGAACCGTGTAGTTCAGTTTTAAGAATTTGTGAGTAGGCGGTTGAACCCATATATAGTAACCTTTTATATTTTCTTTTATCTTTTTTTTGGATATATATTTTCTTTTATCTTTAAAATTGATTAAAGTCAATAAATACTTTAATTCAAATAAAGAGTGAATATACGTTTATTTTGTAATTTTATATACTCTTTTACTTTACACAAACTGAATTTAAAATGACATAGTAATTTTCCCTCTTAAAACGGCAAGTAAAATCAAATGGAAGGATAATCTGGAGAAATTATTTAAATACCACACATAGCTAACGGAGCTTTTTAGAGAACGTGATAGAGACATAGAGTGGTTTATATTATTATTAAACTATGAAGTACATATATTTTAAAATTTGACAATGTATTTATATTGTATCGTGTTTGCATTTCTTTCTATATTTGTTTAGTTTATATATTTTGAAAAAGGTATCGGTGCTTCGTAGTTATTATGTCTTCAAAAATAAAATATTAATAGCTTTTAGATACGAAATTTTAATTTAATAACTTATATCATGACATACGTGTGTTGTGTGTAGAGTGATAAGAGGTGCATTTAAATAAAATAAATAATAATAAAAAAAAAAAAGAGATGCATTTATCTCATGCGAGAAATCATGATGATAATGTGTGCTTGATTCAATGTACTGAAACAGAGAGTACACTATTCATTTTGGAATTAAACTAAGAAGGGAATGTGGTCCTCTAATGCGACACAATTACACCAATCAGCACAAAATTAATAATTAATTAATGGTTAATTAAACAATACTAATCCAATCCAATTAATTATTAATTAATAACCATAAACAGTAAGTTAGATTCGTCAACATTGCATTGACTTCATTGGCAGTTTCCCCTTTTGCAATTCTGTATATAAATTTTTAATTTTGTTTGGCTATAGCTTTTTATAAATTAAATTGGTCACTACTATTTAGAGTATGTTTGAAGTATTTTGCTACCAAGAAATAATTTTTAAAATAATTTTAAGTTGTAAAAAAAATTTTTAAAATTTTTTTAAAATAATATCTAATTTTTAACTAAAAGATAATATTTTTTTCTTTATTAAAATATAATAAAAAACTTTTATAAATATAAAATATGACTATCTAATGTATATTTAAAAAAATTCTAATTCAAACACCCTAAAGGAATTCATTGGGAAAACCACCTACTATCACATGATGCAACTGTGTTTTATGAGACACAGGAGGAACATGCCCACAGACCAAAAGGATTATTCTATTTAAAGAAAGTCGTATACAATATAAAGTATCTATATTTATTTATTATTAATGAAGGAAACCGACCAGTAAAATTATTATCTTCATCACGATTTTTCACTTTCTTTCTTTCTAATTTCTATAAAGTATCTATATGATTAAAATTTGCTCATTAGTTAATACGATTGAGAGATTTAACTATTAATCAATTATATATAGGAATTTTCTAGTGTGACATGAAGAAAATTTCATTTTAACTCTAAAGAATAGAGATTAATGGACCAATTATCATCATCAAAGAGATTTAAGAATAAATAAACAAAAACATATTATCTCTAAATCCATGTCACTAGTGGAGAATGTGTAATTATCACTGAAAAAAATGAACCTAAGCATGGTATCTACGAAGTTGGGATCGGGATCGGCAGCGACAGAGCTATATATCTTGTGCAATAATTTCTTAAAATATGAGTAAAAGTTATTAACACTCTAAATAATTATCTCCAAAATTTTAATCTATTTAGTCTATTATATTTGACCATCCAAAATTTTGGACTAGTTCTGCTCCTTGAGAATCGGGATGATCTATAAATTAAGTATTGAACGCTATTACCATGTTGACTATTAGGTTAAGAGTGTTTTTAGGGGCGATAGGTTAATTCATATATAGAATATCACCGTTAGAGACCACATTCATTATAATGGTAATGAGTTATGATTATTAACTTATCTATCATAGCAAATAATCATACTTCTTAAACTCTGCGTACACTTAATAAACCACTACACTTAATCATTTATTAGTAAGTATAAATGACTTTATACCCATATATAATTTTATAACTTTTCACTCTACTTTATATATAGCGTTAATTCAGGACATGAATCCATGTGTCCTATGCCTACTCGTCAAAACACTTATCTAACAAATCATAATTCTAACAATAACAAGCATATTTCTGTATAAAAGTATTCTATTTTAACTGAGCGAAATAGCTCTATTGGTGTTAAAGTTGCTCACAGGCTATTATGTATGGGGTTTGAACTTTGAACTCTACTTTTAATATTTTCCTCTTTTTTATTCTAGTAAGTTTACTCACTCCATTATTAAAAACAAAAGTATTCTATTTCTAATGGCACCAACTTTCTTGGAAATGGAAACCGGCCAATAATGATACTTTTCTTTTATGGAATCATTTATATAGAAAAATATAATATCTGGTTTCGGTGATGGTATCCGCACTTAATTAAACGGAAATATAAATGACATTTTTTTAAATTTTTTTTACATATATATGGGACTGTGAGAGCATCAAAGTTTAAAGTTAGGAGTTGTGTATAATTAGAGCTATCAAAATAGGTTATTTGGCTTTATTTGGGTCAACTTTATTCGGTTTTTTATTTTAAAAGGGGGGAGGGATTGAGTGTTGAGACCACTTAATTTTAGAACTCCCACTGTCCTTTTATATATAAGAATCATAAATCTATATATTAAAAAGGATGATGTCACTCTCAATAGGGATGATGCTTTTTCGAGTAGTCTATATTTATTGTCATTAAAAGAATTATCAATCATTCTTTACAAAAAAATAGTTCAATTTCTTTTTTTAATATATATAAAAAAAGATTTTTTCTTCACTTTATGCCAACTTCATGCCATATTCAATATTCACTGATATTTAATAGACCAATACTACTATGAGAATGAAACATTGAAAAATTGTTCGATGTCTAAGTTTCTAATTCTAATACAGTTTAGTTGTTTTTTTAATGATTTAAGCTTTTTTGTTTTTCACCATAGTGATAATGGATTATAATATTTGGACTGGACATCTATTATTTTGTTTTTAAATTTGGCAAAATTACACTTTTGGTCCTATATCTTTAGGTGTTGATTCAATTTAGTCTTTTATCTTTTTTTTTTATTCAATTTGGTCATCTATTCGCTAGCATTAGTTCACGTTAGTTCTCGACGTCAAGAATCCGTTAAAAACAAACGGAAGTGCATTAACGGCGTTAAAATTGGACAGTGTCACAATCTAATTGGTCCATTAATAAAATAATAATAATAATAATATATTTTTTAATGCAAGTATGATTGAATTGAAATAGAAAAAAAACACTATAGAAAAAGATTAATTTAACTACTAAATTAATAAGATTGTTCATTGTAAAATATAATTTTATTAATTATTTCGGTCACTAAATATTTATTAATAGAAAAAATAGCTATCAATTTTATTTATGGCCAAAAAGTTTTTATAAAAATTTCACAACCAAATTTAATCTAATTCAAACTTAAATTAATGAGTTCGGTAAGACAAGCACAACTGACAATAACATGTATATATGGTTGTGAGATATATAATTAATCTTTTGTATCGTTAATTTTCTTATAAATAAAAGAAATTAATTAATGAAAACACACATATTGCACAACTCAATCTAATCTAATTCAAACTTAAAAGGATAATGTGTTGACGGTGTCAAATAAAATGTCTAACAAAGAAAGTCTTATCAACTAATGTTGACAACTTAAATTTTTTTAATTTCTCCATCTAATTAAACAATGACTTCTGTGCTTTTTACTAATACAAGAAAGTTTAGAATGATGGTTTCATTTCAGGTATCATTCCCACGTGATCAGAAATGAGATTTATCCAAACAAAAGCCTTAACTAAGTCACATTATGTTTTAGGTCCCACAAATATTTTGTTATTGATTTTTTAACGTGTGTTCATGGCACAGTAATAAAAAAATCATCTTTTATTATATTAAACTACTTGAAATATTTTTGAATGTTTTTAGTTTTCTTTCTTTAATTTTTATCCAAAAATAGATATTTTATTGATAACAATAAAAGGAGGTGTTAAGTGTTAACATATTAATGTATTTTAAGACGGTTAAGCCACGATTATAAATGGATGCGCTCTAAGGTGGAAGATGATGCTCCTTGGTCATCTTTGTACGGGATTCAAATCATATGTCCCTAAATCGTGTCTCCAATTATGTTCTACTAATAGATTATCGTCACGTCATTGAAAATATTTCCTTTAATTTTAATTTTCAATTTCCTAATTATTTATTTTAATGACGTGACAATATTCTATTGGTGGGACATGATTTGGGACATAATTTGGGGACACATAATTTGAATCCCTTTATACGTATGGTGGCGCTTTGGTGTAAAGAGGTTTTACTTGCAAAGACTCTGACGTCCAAGTTCATGACTATTAGAGTTAGAGTAATTAATTAGATTCATATGCACTTACATGATATTATGACGTGATGTATTTATAGTGGAGTGATGTTTGGTTAGCGCCTTAAGCTATATGCTTATTGAACTTGGAGTGTGTTTGGCATAACTAACTAAAAGCTACTTCAAGTAGCTCACAACTTATGAAAAGTAGCTTTCAATAATTCTTTCTTATTTTACCCTATAGTCATTTATTACATGTTTACTCTATCAAATAATTTATTATATGTAATTATTACTTTTCCTTTTAAGTCATTTAACAAATATAAGCTACCTAATAAGCCAATTTTACTAAACACCTCTACTCAATTATAAGTCACAAGTCATAAACTATAAGTTACAAACTATAAGCAATAAGCTATAAACTATAAGTCATAAGCTATAAACTATAAGCTAAATGTTAATGTTACCAAACAGAGCTTTGTATTTGAGGTCCAATTCGACTGTGACACTCTATAAAACTCATAAGCTCTGTCCCGGAATACAAGATTGATATAGGGTAAGTTTGGAAAATGGGCTGAAATCTCAAGGCTTTTGGCTTTTGGTTGTGAAGTTGGCTGAAGGCTGTGAGATATGGCTGTGAAGTTAGTTTATTAATCAAATTTTTTTGGTAAAATAGACTGTGTAATAAGATGAAATATGTTAAATAACCAAAAAGGACAAATAATATTATATTAATATTTAATGTAATAGTAATATCAAATAGTGATGGGTATTTTATGATTTTTAAAAATAAATAAGAGCAATTTTAGAAGTGAAATATTGAAAGTCCATCTTTAGAAGCCAAAAGTCTCTTTAAAAAGCTTTGCAAAAGTTAGTTACAAAAGCCACAATCCCATAGCCAAAAACCTTATTTTTGTAATTACCAAACGATGACACAAACTTTTTAAAAGTCAAAATCCCCTAAAAAAATCCATAACCCCATTCCCAAACATAACCGTAATAGTTCTATAACAAAATTCTGACAACCAATGACTGAAATACCAGTTTACAACACGTACATAAAAGAAAATTCAACTTCCAAACTTATAAAACTACGAATCTAATATGAAAATACAAAAACCAATTCATCTCTAAATCATAACTCAAATACACCACTGGCATATATATATATATTTCTTCCTCTGTCCTATAATGTAAGTTCTAACAACTAAAAAGTCTTATTTTATAATATAAGTTTTTATACACAAAATTAGAAGCATTTATTATGATTTGTTAACTTTTAAAGTCATCCCATCAATAGGAAATAATTCAGTTTAAATTTAATTGGCGTAACATTTCAGTAGTCTAATTAATGCTTCTAATTCTAATAATTTGATCACTTTTCTTAAACTGTGTGAAAAGGTGACTAGAGCTTATATTATATAACGCAATGAGTACTTTAAATGATAAGATAAATAATTTTATAATCATTTCTTGCAAACTCACCCAAATAAATAATAACCTCTAATTAACATTTGTCTAGATTTTTTTAAAAAGAATAAAGAAAACTTGATCATGGGATCAAACCTCAAGTTCTTTTAACCAAGTTATTGTTTTATGAAACCTAAAATAAGGGTAACAAAAGCACCAACTAAGAGATGCTAAGCAAATAAGCAAAGGCCACGGTAGCTATTCTTGCCACTCACTAGTTGTAGGTGCAACGACAAAAAAGTGAACGTGTAGGGCCCATTTATCAATCTCAAAGCAAAACTCAATGCATATTTTAAATTTGGAAAATATTACTCCCTCAGTTTCTTACAATTTTAACTATATTACACGATTCAATAAAAGTAATTAAATTTAGTTAATTTTATTTGTTTTTTAAAAAATTATATAACATAAGAGAACTAATTTTATCATTTATTAAATATTATTATACTAACCAATTATAATTGAATAGTATAAATAATCAATGCATTTAATAGAGACAAATAAGAAAGCAAATAATAAATATGCTAGAGAAACTATAAAACTTCTTATAAAAAAGGAATATCAAAATCTTCTATAAGACGTCTTATAAATAGGAACTGAGGGAGTATTAAGTATCCTAAAAAAATTTTAAAAAACGGTTGAAAAATATAATTTTTTATATTTTTGTGAGATAAAATAATGTGCATTTATAATTATTTTTAATTATAATAATTTTAACAAATGATTTAAAGATATTTTTTAATCATACCATGTAAATTTTTAATGTTAATTGTGTTTTAAAAATATTTTTAAACTAAATAAAGAAAATTGTACAGTTAATTGTGTTTATTTTTTAATTTGTTTCATTCTTACCAAACATGAGGTTAATGTAATATCCTTGTTGTTTACGAGAAAAGTTTTATTTATCTATTTATTCATATTTTTATAAAAGTATTAATTATACTTTTAAACTAATCAAACAATGAAAGATATTAATTATTATAAAAAGTTTCATTTTTTTAATAAAAATAAAAATAATTATTATATTTCTTATTATTTGTAATTTTTTTTTAGTAGACAGATAAAAAAAAATAGAAGAAGTAGGATTTTGATATTCTTTATTCTTAACAATGGTTAAGAGAGGTAAAATAAATCAATGGTTAAAATAAAACAACATTAACAATATAATCATAAAATATATTAATCTTAATATAAATAGAGTAAAAAATAGAGTAAATAGAGTAAAAAATGGAGTAAAGATGTAAAATGACAAATCAAATTAATAATTTAGGAATTTAGTTTGGGTAGTTTGCGTTGGGTTCATTGGGTTTTTAAAATGCAAACTCAATACCCAACCCAAATTGGTTTGGGTTCACTAAAAAATATCCAATTCAACCTAGGAGGTTGGGATTGGCACCACCCAGATTGGGTTGAGCACCATCCCAGCCTAAAGGAAAAAACATCATTGACCCCTAAAATCCGGATGAATGAGTTCGGAAAATCTAAAAATAAGTTCCCTCCATCAAATTCATCTCCCCACACCATCTATCGAAGCCCCATCAGTTCTGGATGAAATCGTCCGAAAATTTTTAGAAAAGGTTCTGAACTTGAGTCCTTTCCGGATGAGTGAGTTCGGAAATTTTCAAATTAGGTCTCCCCCCACTCTCTAAAATTTCGCGACAACCAGTAACTAATCACCATTTCCTATTTCCTATTTCCGACGATTTGGAGCAGTTGATCACCGTCACTCTGATCTCCTTCTCAATCTGGTCACTCTCTCGGTACGTTCTTCCTCCAGCTCCATTTCTGTGCTCCATTTCTTGTCACTCTCTGTCTCTATTCCTTTATGGTCCTTTCTGCTCCTTTCTGCGTACGTCCATCGTGGTGTAGTCATCTGGATGACGATGAACTAATTACGGACGTAGGGGTTCGGTAATGAGTTACGGACGCGTCCGGGAAAGGCTTACGGAAGTAAGCGTCCGTTAAAGACTTACGGACGTAGGAGTACGGTAAAGGTTACGGACGATTGGATCCGGAATGTATGAAAAACGTTTCCAGTAGACCAACATATGTGCTTGTCTGATATTCGAATCCTTTTTGTCTATACAAACTTATATTGATTGTGGTCACTATGTTGTGATCAAAAACTACTTATCAATTATATATGTTGAAATTGATAATTTATTTATGAACTTTAAGCTTATCCATGTTCCTGTAGTTTTTTCCAGTATATCTAATAATTGAGAAGAAATAAATAGAGATATTATTATAAGTTACACAAAACACATCATTGAGTGGGGTCAATAAAATGATGAGAAACACTTATAAGTGTCAAAAGATCAAGTGAACTACATGTCATTGCTACATGTATAATTGTAATTGTAATTTGATAAAACGAATCCCTTACTGAGTTACATATCATATTACTGTTATAACAAATATTAAATGAATAAAAAGTAGCAGTGTAGACACATTTTCAAAATGAAATAACTCTTAGCATAGAACACTATGGATGAAACACTTTCAAAATGAATGCATAGTGTCTGCCATGCATGTATAGGTTGCATTACTCAAATGCTGTAGGTATAAGCACTAACATAACAGTCACAAATAGTGGAAAAAGACAGATAAAGAGTCTAAAATACAAAAAGTTCATAAGAAATGGAGGACTCATAAAGAATCAAAATACACAGTTTGTAGTGGAGCTACCAAAGACTTGTTTATTTTGTTAATCAGTGCTTGCATCAAAAAAGAGACTTAGTTTTTGTGCTCCAAAATGAAACAGTTCAAACACCATCATGGACATTAATGTTGTGCTGTAATGACATATTATTCATTACTTAAAATGAATTATTGTAGCAACATAAAATTACACTTATTAAGATTTTTGTCTTTAAAAATTTCAATTAGTTTTAAATAAAATAAAAAATATAAAGAAAAATGAATAACTTTCACCATAAGATAGTAACTTACAAGAGCTTTAAAAGCTAGCTTGTGAGCAGCTATTTCATATATACAGCATCCTGACAATAAAGTTATAAACAATATCAATTACAATTGAAAATACATCGTATTGCAGGGAAAAGAAAGGGAAATTAAGCCTAGCTGATCTCATGAGTATAGAAGAAATGTATCTTACTCAAAGACCAGATATCTGACTTAGAGCCATAGGGTATATCAGCAAGAAGCTCTGGGCACATATTACTTGGAGTTCCCACAACCTAAGTGTAGTAAAAGAACAAATTATAAGAGAACAAGTAAAACACAATTGAATTTTGGATCTCTATTTTCAATCAAGTTTAAATTAGTATTGTAAAGCACAAATAAATTTATTGCTAAAAATTGTTTCCTAATTCTAATTTTTTCCGGAATTTCGTTTACTCCGCTAGGATCTAGAAGAAAGAGAAATTCGACTATTTATATATTGGTCATCTTTTAATCCTTAACTTTATATTACTTTACTTTAATTCTTATTTGTTAAAAAGAAAACTATTCACATTATTCTTCAATAATAGTCGTAAAAAAGACTAGTACAAAAGATTGATAATAATAATCTTTAGTAAATATGTTTACCAATCCTTGTTTATATTATTGTAAATTTAAATTTATAATAGTTGTAGTTTATTTATTGTTATGTATTTATATACTGATTATTGTGCTTTGTATTACAGTTATGGCCCACACTGGAGGAGCAGTTGAGGATGATGGTTCCGCTCACCCACCTGAGGTCCGTATTCGACCGACTATGTCGAACCGTCGACGACGTGAGGGACAAGATGCACCTGAGGATCCCGTTGCACCAGCACCAGAACAGGTAGCTCCTGAGCAGCCTGTGTTGCGTCGACGTCGTCGTTCAACACAACAGGTTGCTGCTACAGGAGAGGCTGATTTATCACATGCAGCACCGCGTGACCATGCTGATGTCTTTCCTGGTGGTCCAGAGGATACGTCATTGCTTACCAAATTCAAGGACCATGTTGCTACAGATGTATGGGTTGACAAGGTAATCCTATGCTATAATTATAGTTTTTAAATTGGTTTTCAAATATTTTGTTACTACTTATATAAATTGGTTTTCAAATAATTTGTTACTACTTATATATTAGTTTTTTATATAATAATTTTGAAATGATTTGACATTTAATATTTTAATAAATTTATATAATGACTATTTTAATTCTTAAAAGAATTGTTTCCATTTTAGGTCTAAATACCAAAAATCAATATAATTTTGCTAACTCGAGTTTAACAAATGCAGGAGCGTGGGGCTTTAAAGCCCGTATCTCATGGGTCGACGGTTGGAGATTTTTTGTTAGCGAACCAAGAGGTTCGTGCCATTTTGGACATGTCTGGGCTTAAATCTCTGGAGTCGTGTTTCTATAGGACCATAGATCGTGCCGCTTTATCAGCATTTGTAGAGAGTTGGCATTCAGAGACATGCTCCTTTCATCTGCCATTTGGAGAAATGACTATCATGCTTGGCGACATGAAGTCATTGATGGGTCTAAGTATTTCTAGGGAGCTTGTGTCACAGGAGATGTCAAAGTCAGCTGCTATTTTGCTTATGGAGGAGTTACTTGGGGTATCTCGGGCAGAGGCTACAGATGAGGTGAAAGCTACTCGATCAGCTTATGCTCGTTTTAGCTTTTTGGAGAGGGTGTATAATGAGAAGATAGCAGCAGTGAGTATTAATGAGGCGGCTAAGGCTTTTCTGCTTTGGTTTGTTGACAACACTATCTTCGCGGACATGAGTTTTACCTCTGTTCGTGTGGATTATTTGATGCTCTTTCGTGACTTGGATACCGTCTCTCGCTATGCATGGGGTACTTTGGCCTTAGTCTATCTGTATGATAAGTTGACTAAGGCCACGAAGACCAAGACGAAGCAATTGACTGGTGCAACGAAATTATTTCAGGTATGTTTGGATGTGTAAAATTTGTTTACTTGAAATTGATTTTATCGATTTGAAAACAATATAGCATTATTGCTAACTTATGTTTTTTATTGTCAGGCATGGATACTGGAATATTTTTCTGGTTTTGTGGAGGCTGATATAGATGAGGAGTATACTGATGACTTGCCTGTAGCCATGAGGTGGATGCCACGTACATCTAAGGTGAAGATTGATGGTTTTCGTCGACGGTTGGATCGTATAAGGGCTGAGGATGTATGCTGGACACCTTATGCAGCGCGGCGTGCACACTACCCCTTTGATGATCGTGCTTTATTTGCGGGTTATCTAAGTTGTGGGGACCTTGTATACCGATACTTGCCTGAGCGGGTGATGAGGCAATTCGGTTATGTGCAATATATCCCCAGGTCACCACATGATCTACCGTATCTTGCGACACCTGAGGAGATTTTTGAGCATTGGGAGCATTGGGAAGAGTACATTATACAGCAGGACGAGCATGGACCGCCTGCCGATCCAGCATGGCTGTGTCATGCACACTATCTCCCTTGGTTCCATAGGATTTCTCACCCATATGTTGATCCAAATGAGGTAGCTCGATTGACACGTTTACAACCTATGCCAGAGCCATAACCAGAGCCACAGCCATAGCCAGAGCCACAACCCGTGGATGTAGATCGACGTGAGCATCGTGCTGACCAGAGATTTCAGAGGATTGCAAACAACGATTTAGATTTGGTGGTCTCTAACTGGAATATAGGATCACAACCGTGTTTACGAGCTGGAATAGAGGGTGGCGGCGCGACGGCCAAGGGTTGGGAAGAAGGCAAAGTGGTGGCCAACGTTTTTTAAATTTTTTTTATATTGGTGATCAATTTTTTTGAAGTGAGGAAAAATTTAAGTAAAAAATATTCAATATCCTACTATTATAGGTTAAAAAGAAGAGAAGCATAGATGATCCCAAACTTAAAGTGAACACCCTAAAATAACACTTGTTTAGGGGTCCGTATACACGGACCAAGATAGTTTTGGCTGATGGATGAATCATGGTGGTTGACCTATAATTGTAGGTTTGTCTGGTATACATATAATCATTATGTTATTTTATTTTTATTTATTTTTAGTCCCCGCAATCCAAGTTAATTAGTGGTTAGCAACAAAACTATTTTTAGGTAATTAAGTTTTAATCCCATTACTATTTTATAATTTATTATTTCTTATCTTCTTCTTCTTTTTTCTCTGGAGTTTCTCCTCTTCTTCCTTACTTTGCACACTAAAATCAAACTAAGCCTAAAATAATAACTAAGCAAAGGGTCCTACAAAAATTCACTGTCATGGTTTTTTATTTTCTTCTCTAGCGTCATAGTTTCTTCAAATCACAAGCGATATGAACTCATATGGAACTTCTACGAGTGAAAATGCTCTCTCGCGTCTTCCTCACCTTCTGCTACCTATTGTTCTCGACTTGGTTACACTCAACTCAATGTCACACGATGTTCTTCGAAATAGCTAACTCAGAATTATAAAGAAGCACTCGCTCTGTTTGACCTCTGTCAATATTAGAAGAAATCATTCTTCCCCAAAGGGAAAATACAGGCCTCTAAGTTACAAAGATTGAGACGTTGACGTAGATGAGGACCATTGGCGGCGAATACACTCCCCGCTAATAATGGCGTCATTTTAGACCTAGATCTATTTTTGGTTTTGGTTTGTCCTTTGTTTTTCTTTAGCTTGGATATGTTTTTCTATGTGTTCATTTTGCTTAGCATGTGTGAAATAAGAAAAATGGAGATTTGGATCCAAGGAGGATAAGCTAGATCTAAGAGTTCTCTTGTTGAACCAAACTACAAGCTTCTTCAATCACCACTGAGTTTAAAAATAAAGAATTGAATGAATTTGTAAATTCTTGTATAGCCCACATTTTCTTCACCATTCTTCAATTTTGTAAATTTCTTTTAAAATTTTCATTTTAAGGGAATTCATCATCTCTGGTCTTTGTATTTTTGCTACAATTTACTGTTATATATATAATAATAATAATAATAATAATAATAATAATTATTATTATTATTATTATTATTATTATTATTATTATTATTATTTTTTGTTTGCTGCAATTTAATCGATAGTTTTACTCCATCAAAAATAAGAATAAGAAATTAATCAGAAAAATGGGAGTTGCCAAATTATGGGTTTGAAGGATTATTGAGAGAAGAAGATGAATGTTTGGATAAATCCTCAAATAGTCACTGGATTTTAATTTTTCATTTTCAAGGGACCCATTGTAATATTCTCGTTGACACCCATTGTTGGATTTCAAAAAAGTGTCATCATTTTTTTTGGTAACAAGTCTTTAATTTGGAGGGTTCATTATTATATGTTATATCCAACGGGTACATATAATTGCTCCATCCATGGGCCAAAATTAGGGTATTCATAACTCGGTCTGTCCTTCGAGTCAGCTTTGTCTCGAGCTATTCGAGCCGTGCTAACGTTATCTATAATAAGTTTTAGGGTCGAGTTCGGGTTCTATTTGTAAGTTCGAGGCTCGAGTCAGGGCCGAGTTCGGGGTTACCTTCGAGTTGTCCTAACTTGGCCTTATACTATGTATCTTTATATATTATTATTTTTCTTTACATTATACTTTATTATTTTCTAGCATTACTTAGCACATCATTTTTAAATATTTGTTTTAATAATATAATTCTTAATTACTAAATACTAAGAAATTAAATAATTTTTATCAATAATTACTTTGTTTTTTGAATCAATAACCGTGAGTTATATTCTTATATATGTATCATTTATTTATTTTTATAAATTAGGAATATAAATTAATAAGTACTTTTTTAAAACTCAAGCATATTATTACGCTATTTTAGTCAATGTTAAGTATTAATTTTATGATAAATTATCAATAATTATAAATTATATTTAAAATCATAGTAGTATCATATTTAATCATTATAATATATTCATATTAAGTCGTTTGTTCGGGTTAACCCGATCTTGTCCTATTAAATCCGGTCTTAATTAAATCTTGATATCTTCGAATATAAGATAAGTTTGAGTTTAAGTAAGTGGTCCGATTTATGTTTTGGGCCGGGTGAGAAACAGGTGTAACCCATCCCACGTACAATCCTAACCAAAACTTTGTAGACCATGACATATTGAAATTCTTATCTAGGAATGATTAAAGCATAAGAGGAGGGGATTTAGATGTCACTTGAGGACGTTAATGTCAATGAAATACAGATAAAATGGGAATAGATTTTCAAAAATAACATAATATGTTATGTTAGTATTTTTGTGTCTATCTCTCTCTTAATACGAATTAAATGCATATTAAATAGCAGTTTTGAACATGAGGGAATCCTAAATTATTATTATTATCTATATTTTTCATACTTAGATATCAAGCAGATTTGAGAGCATCAAGAAGAGAACAATGAGGTTGACTCACCAAGCGGGAGAAAAGAATGCCGAATGACCATTTGAAGGACTCTATAGGAAAGTTGTACAAATAGCAGATCAAGATCACATCTTCCTTACTCAAACAAAATTTTACCTTCACTTCCTTCGCCTCTCACTCACATCTTCTTTCCATATAACTACGGAACTCACTCTCACTCTTCCGAATTCAAATCAAATTCAAACTCCTCCTAGGGTTAGGGTTCCCAATTCTGCTCCAATTATCCCTCTAATGCACCCCAACCTTTGGTTTCTTCCATGGACCCAGCAATGTACGGTCACGACCAGCCCGTGAACATGTCCGGACAGCTCGCCGTCGGCGAAAGCGACGACGTTTCCGGAGCTGAGGCCACCATCGATGGCCAACACGACATTCAGTACGAAACGCATGCTCTTGAAGATGGTGGCGGAGGAGTTGGCAATGGTGGCGGCGTCATCGAGGATGTTACCTCCGATGATGTATATTATGGCGGTGGTGGAGGGACTGAGTTGTCTATTCAACCCGTCGACGAGTCTAGCCAGCTTACGCTGTCGTTTCGTGGCCAAGTTTTTGTTTTTGATTCTGTTACGCCTGATAAGGTACGCTTTTCCTTAAGCACCCGATAAAAATTTCCGTTTTCCTTTATTTTTTAATTGGAATTTCCACCTTCTATATAATCTTATTTCGCGATTTTATTTTACTTTTGTTGGTGGAATGGGCCTAAGCAGGGTCCAAGTGAAGAAATTTGATACTAGTTTCACAATTTCTTTTTTGCGTTACTTTAAGCTTTTGTTCATTCCCACAAGTGGTCGAACAGGGCGAGATTTTTTGTTTTTTTTTTTAAAAATAAGAAGCAAGAAATTTTAATTCTTTGAAGATAAAATTCTGCAATTGGTTTCATGTGACAGGTTCAAGCGGTATTGTTACTATTGGGAGGCTGTGAACTACCTTCAGGGGGTTCCCCATGTGTGGATACGGTGCCTCAACAAAATGAGAGGGTATTTTTTGATAGTAGAAGAATAATGCTACTCACACATGGTTGCACTCTTTATCATCCATCTCACGTTGTTTACCATTTATTAGGTCTCTTTGATAATTATCACCTCATACAAGGTATTTCCCACTAGACATTAACATTGTCATAGAACATAGATTATAACATGTATGTACAATTACATTAAAGTCTGGTAGTAGTCACTTCGACACTGGATGGTAATTATCTTCAAGCTAAGTAGTGAGCAGACTTAGGTTTCTCCAACCTAGCTAGCAAAATGCCATAATCTAACAAAATTTGCAAATTTGTTAATTTATGGGGGTAAATATGTTAGTATCAGGTGATAATTATCATAAAGCTATCGTGTAAATGGTAGTGAGAGCTTTGTGTGATCTGTGAGTCTAAGCTTGTGTGAGTAGCATTATTCAAGTAGAACTTCATTGTGTTCAACTTCTCCATACTGAGTGGCATTTTCTAACTCTGTGTCCTGCTTCAGGATTCAATTGAATATCCAACGAGATGTAGTCAACCTCATCGTGCTGCTTCATTAAGTAGGTTCCGACAGAAAAAAGAAAAGCGATGCTTTGATAAGAAAGTTAGATATAGTGTACGTCAAGAAGTTGCACTCAGGTCTGACAATTAGCATACTGGGCTTTATTATAGAACTTAACATATAAAGGAGTTGTTTACGGTCTGAGCTTAAAAGTTGGTTCAACTTATATGTCAAATCCATCATACTATTCATTTTACGTGAATTATGATTGGTAATTAGTTTGCTACTTTGATTCCTTAAATCCATCTATTCATAAGTATTTGTATATTATAATTAAGCAGTATTATAACAAATATAATGATTGAGCAGCTTGTTAGAAAATAAACATGCTAGTAGGGAAGGTCTCTGGACTTTGTTTTACTTAGAATTTTGTTGCCTTTGAGCTTCATTATACATATTACCTAGAGTTGTGTGTGGCTTCAGGGCTCAGGCGTCTTTTTATATAGAATTATGTTTATTTACACTTTACCGACTTCAATTTACATTGAATGCTTTGGGATTTAGGCTGGAGTCTTTGAAAATTGGTAAAATTAAGCCCAAGCCAGCCCTATGAACTGCTCAAGTACAGAAAATTGTGCTATAAAACTTAACTGCTCTTATTCTGAAATTTGAACTTGTAAAAGTATAGACTTTATAGTGAGCGGTTTTGGTCCCGTACTCCTGTTACTAAAGTTGCCTTTATGGCAGGCATATTTTGAGGGTTAAGTTGGTTTATGTAAAGCAATTTCAATTTTCAAGCCTACACCATAGAGAAGCCTGTCTTTTTAGACTGTGGAAGGACTGGATCTGAACTTAATGTCTAATCTTGTTTTGCTATGTTCACATATTGATGAGATGCCTGATAAACTTTCAATCTCAAATAATATCATTTAAACTTTGTTAAATGTGACACCATGAATTGTTTTTTTCACTTTTCACTTTTTATCTTATGTTTGTATATTAAGTGGAGCATGTTTGATATTCCTGCAATTCACTGTTTTTGACGTCCTAGGCATTTTTGTTTGTTATGTAGATTCCAAAATCAGTGTACATCGAAAAGTTTTACTTGATTGTCTGTTTTCTGTTTTTATTGAAATGAGTGTGGGAAACACTCATGAAACATGCACCACTTTTTATATTTACTACAAAGATTTCAAAAGCAAATCAATGGTACCTCTCATCAATCATAACGATTGTTTTCCATGCAGAGATAAATATTGGTTGGTATATCTGCAGTGAGGGAAAACTTGGGTTTTACGTATCTACCTACCATTGTGAGATAAATATTAACCAAGGACCACAGTACAGCTACCAAAAGGCTACCACTAGGGGTTTCCATGTTCTCTCTTTCACCTGTACTGTATTTAATTTATTAAGAAATTTAGAATATAATGTATATAATGTGTTTTACTTAAACGGCATCTTCCATCAGTATGTTGGAACTTGATGCATTGATAATAATTTATACCTGGTAGTATGAAGGCTGGTGAGTCAATAGTGTGTTGTGATTTGCTTGGTATGTCATATGTATATCGGAAAAAAAATATAGTTTTATGCATTGTATTAATTTATGACCTGAAGTCAATAGATATTGACTGCCTTTCTCAATAAGAACTTTTCTTGAACTTATTTCTTTTTCTAATGTACCAAAAACGGATGCTTTGATTGTTTCATTAACTTTTTCTTGTTATTCACTTTAGACTTTCTTTTAGCTACTCTTCATTTTAGCTCTTAATTTTTACTTGTATCAGTGCCTATTTCTTATTTATTTATGTTTAAATGTAGGATGCACCGTAATAAGGGTCAATTTACTTCATCCAAAAAGCAAGATGGAGGTAACAATTCGGGTACAGACCAGGAGTCAGGGCAGGATGATAGTCAGTCGGAAATCTTGTGAGTTTTGTTTTACTTGTATTTTCTTATAGGCAAAGAATTTGTTTTCCCCTTTTCATTGAGATTTGGTGATTTACTGTGAACTTTTAATGTTGCCTTTTGAATTTTTTCTATTATAGCCAAGGTTAATTGAATCCAATTTTATATTTCAATTATTTATTTGAGACTTGTATCTTGCACTGAGGACTGAGGATTTAGCACTTGATGAACCATTTCCCCTTGACTTCGTGGTCCTTCTAACTTTTTTATTCATGTTTTGTATAGATGCAAGCATTGTGGCATAAGTTCAAAATCCACCCCAATGATGCGGCGAGGGCCATCCGGTCCAAGGTCACTTTGCAATGCTTGTGGGCTTTTTTGGGCAAATAAGGTGGGTATTTTCCCCAAATGGATTTTCTTTTGGGTGAAAGTATATTTTTTGTTGAAATGTGTATACATCCGTATAGCTAAACCAATTCCTTCATGACCTGCTCTTGTCTTTCATTGTGTTTGAATTTGGAAGGGGTTGGTTTCTTAAAACCTATAATTTCATTGTTTCCCCTATTAATCAAACAAGATTGCGAAAAAGCAGTTTTTATCTAAAATCTTTCAGCTTTAATTTTCCAAACTGTTTTTTTGCTATTATTAGTTTTTTTTTTATTACCTGTAATCATGATCCATGGCCATACAGAATATGTCAAATGTCATGAAGTTTTGCCTTTTGGTCTACCTTCTGTTTCCACTTTCAGCTGCATTATGGGCCTTGTGATGAAACGAAATATAAAAAATCTTGCAAGAAAGTGAAAATATGTTGGTTAATGTGCGGTTCTCTGGCACCAGTTATGAATATGTGAAGTTTTGTTGTCATTGCTTATGAGCTATTTTCCTATGGAAGTAGTCGCCAGAGGGTGATTTACTTTTAGGACAAAACTTAGGTAAGGTTCCATAGATATAATTGGTGCTGTTCACCAATCAGAACTCGAGATTAATCTTGTAACTTGAATGATAAACATATATGCTAAAGATGGGCACATGTTACCTAGATAAATCTCTAGCTCTGATTGAAGAACAACACCAACCATATCTATGGAACCTTACCTAACTTTTGTCATTACTTTTATCCACTTTTAATCTACAATGCATATATTGACTAGAGGGAGGTGGGGGGTGGAACTGTATTCTTTGTGAGCATCAAATCAAATTTGCTTAACTGTGATTTTGCAATGTCTTTTATGCTGATTGCTGTTTTGTCAGTAGTCCCACCTTCTGACAATGGTATTCTGCAGGGTGCTTTGAGGGACCTTTCTAAGAGAAATCTGGAACATGCTCCTGCACCTGCTGAGGTAATCCTTCATTCACTATCTATTAATCAGCATCGTAATAGGTGCTTCCATTTTTACCCTCTATTTGGCATACCAGGGAGAAGGTAATGACTCAAAATGTCTGGCAATCGTCCCTGCACGTACCAATCTTGCTGCTTTTTCCGAGAATGATAAACCGGCTTTGGTTGCTGATCGTTGAGTTTTCGAGTCAGAGAAAATGTGGAGTTATCGAGTCTGGCATTAGAGTAGGTTTATAGTAAAATTCCATTCAGATTGACCAATAGAAAATATGTACAGTTATAGCAATACTCTCATAAATGCAAGAGCTCTATTTCTATATGCTTGGATCAGTGGCATCAACTGTTGATCACTGAATGTATAACCTGGAATTTAAATGATAACTTGGTTAGACAAAAAGAAAATCATAACTTGGTGCTAGTTTGACCTTATTCTTTGAATTTACCTAATACCTATGGATATTTTTTGTACACAGGATTCCTGTGACTGTATTGGCCACAGCTGAGACATTTGACAGCATAACCAAAAGGGGTCTTAGACCCCCTTGATAATAAAAATTAAAAGAAAAGAATAACGGAAAACTGGTTTTGCAAGCTTGAGGTCAACGTTGTAGAAAAAGAAAGAGCTTAAAGTCAACAAATTAGAATCAGAATGGCTATACAATCTGTGATTCTATAGTGTACCAATACAACGTGTATAACATTGAAGGTCACCAATGCTACTTGAACCTTTTGCACGAGATTATAGTGATTATTGGTGAAGACAATTTATTATTACATGGAGCTATGGAAATTTTCTCCAAATTGCAAATTTGGCAACATAATCTGTTGAAATTATGAAGAACATTAAAGAAAGGAAGTTAAATATCACAAAAATTGCAGAGATTGAAAACACTTAAAATAGTTAAAATTAAGGGTGCTAAATTTGCTCATTAACTATATTTAGGAATTAAATTTGCTCATTAACTATATTTAGGAATCAAATAGGTGATTTAGCAAAATAAATAAATAAAAGAAGAAAAGAAACTTACCGGTCCCTTCAAATATTAGATTTAGATTTAGACTCAATTTTAATCCTTAAAAAACTTATAACTTCTACCTAAAAATTTAATGAATTTCAAATATGAAAGCCTCCCATCAAAGAAAGGTGAGAGGGTGTCATCTAAGAGGAGGGAGGAGAGCGAAATCACTCTCCTCTTAATGAGAGTTTTTCTCTATGTACATGTCGAAAATAGATTTGGTGTTGTAACAGCACCATGCTGTAGTGATGTGTCTCAATCTTAACCCTTTTTTATCATTAGATTCGGAATAGCAGCGCTGTAACATCAACAAATCCGAATCCATGTATTATGTCTAGGCAGTTGATACCTACTGCCTTAAAAGGTATTAGAATATATGATTTTTTTTGTATATTTAAAAAACGAAACAATATGCACTTATGATTATTTTTCTATTTTTAATAACCTTAGTTAGTGCCCTAAGAACATTGTATATCAAGACCCTTATGTCTATATACTAGTTATTTTTTCTTTCTTGGTATGAGTTTTCTTTTCTTTTCTTTCGCTCATCTCTTCATTTTTTGTCCACTCCTTTTTTTACCCCTTCCCCCATTCTCGTCTTCGATCAGCTTGCCTTCATTTGACAATGATATGAAGCGGCATAGATTGTTCTTTTGTCATGAAAAATTAACCTTCCTCAGTTGCAAAATGTCGCCATGGGATAGCTAGAGAAAAGAAAATTGAAGTTAAATGAGTAACATATATGCTAGTTTCCAATTTATTTTTTACTTCTTTCTTTATAGGGACAAGCTTGACCAAAAAGTATTTTGAAAAAGCTCTTAATTTTTTTTCTTAAAGGAAAGTTCTCTTAAAAACAAGCTACATTTTCAGTTTTTTCTTCTCCTTTTACTTATATGCAATTTATAAATAAAAAAATAATAAAATTATTAAACAATTTTTAACTTTTTTTTTTAAAATCTCTTATTTATATCTTTAACTAAAAATAATTTTTAAATCAGAAAAAAGTTAGGCCAAACCACTTATTGAGTTTCAACAAAGTTTGAGGTTATGAAGTTCATGGGATCTTTTATTTTTTTTAGTTTGTGTCATTATCAAGTTTCATCTTGAGGTTGTTGAAGTATGTTATGTTATGGATTGTTTATTTGTTAAAGCATTGCTGAGAAGTACCTGATAACTAATGAAAACCTTTTGGAAGCATTTCCCTTTCTATTAGCTAAAAGATGATTAAACTGAGAAGGATGCTTGTGAAGAACAATGTCATCCTCCTGCATGTTAGCTCCCTCTCAGGCCAAATATTCTGCACATTAATTTGCTTCTCTCAACATGTCCTATGTCCACCTCCCTCAGTCCCTTTTTATAACACTCTCAATTAAATTGGAGCATAGTAACACTCTCGACCCATGAAGCATGCCTGCGACTGACCTTCTGTTGGGAGTTCAAATATTTAAGAGCTTCATGATCTGATAGAGGATGAACTCCTTAGGAAGCAGGTAATGGCTCCAATGTTGCAATGCTCGCACAATGACGTAGAATTCCTTATCGTAAATGGAGTATTTTAGCTTGGCATCATTTAATTTCTCACTAAAGAAAACTATTGGTCGACCTTCTTGACTGAGTACTGCACCAATACCAATGTTAGAAGTATCACAATTTACTTCAAACACTTGGTCAAAGTTGGGAAGTGCGAGTACATGTGCTTGTGTCAGGTGCCTCTTCAAATCGTCAAAGCTCTTTTGAGCTTGCTCCGTCCACTGAAATTTGTCTCTCTTATGCAATTACTGAGTGGAGCTGCAACAGTGCTGAAATTTTTGATAAACCGACGATAAAAAAAAGCTAGCCCATGGAAACTCCTGACATCATGGACTGATTGAGGAACGGGCCAGTTGTTGATTGCTTCGATCTTACTGGGATCTACTTGAATGCCTTCAGACGTGACAATATAGCTCAAAAATACGACCTCATTGGTCATAAAAGAGCATTTCTCCAAGTTGGCGTACAACTTTTGTTCCTGAAGAACTTTCAACACCTTTCATATGTGCTCTATGTGCTCGTCCTTGCTTTTGCTGTAAATCAAGATATCGTCGAAGTAAACAACGATGAATTTTCCATGGAAAGGACGCAATACCTGATTCATGAGGCGCATAAAAGTGCTGGGAGCATTGGACAATCCAAAGGGCATAACTGTCCATTCATATAAACCATCACGTGTTTTAAAAGCTGTTTTCCATTCATCTCCGGGACGAATTCTGATCTGATTGTATCCACTACGAAGATCAATTTTAGAGAAGATGGAGGCTCCATGTAATTGGTCCAACATGTCGTCGAGTCGCAGTATCGGAAATCGATACTTGATAGTGATTTTGTTGACGACTCGACTGTCCATGCACATTCTCCAAGTGCCATCTTTCTTTGGAACTAGTATGACAGGAACAGCACAAGGACTGACACTTTCCTAAACTAGGCCCTTCTGTAGTAATCCTTCAACCTGCTTCTGGACTTCTGAATGTTCCTGCGGACTCATCCTGTATGCAGGTCTGTTGGGAATAACAACTTCTGGAATAAAATCTATAGCATGTTGAATATCACGCATGGGCGGTAATCCTGGAGGAATCTCCTTTGGAACAACATCTGAGAACTCTGAGAGAAGTTGGGCAATCTCTGGAGAAAGATTAGTCCCATAATTCTGTTCAATTAACAATACAAATCCTAGTTTACATACCTCATCTTTAGGCACCTTGAAGTTATTCTTGGTGACTAAAGTAACCATGGGAGTGGGCTTTTTCTCACTTTGACGGAGTTCTTCTGGAGATAATGGAGCTAATTTGACTTTGAATCCATCTTTAGTAAAGGAATAGGTGTTGCCACGACCCTCGTATTGTACATGCCTATCATACTGCCATGGTCTGCCTAGGAGGAGGTGGCAAGCATCCATAGGGATGACATCACACCAAACTTCATCTTTGTACTTTGGGCTAATTGAAAATGATACAAGACATTGCTTTGAGACCTTGACTTCATTGCCTTTATTGAGCCATTGTAACTTGTAAGGATATGGATGAAGTTGGGTAGGAAGATTCAATTTTTTTACCATGTAGCTAGATACTACATTTTCACAACTACCGCTGTCTATGATAACATCACAGACTTTACCTTGAGTGGTGCATCGGGTATGAAAGATGTTGTGTCGCAGCCATGGTTCCTCCTTTACGGATGCGGTGTGGAGACTACGTCTGACTACCAATAGTTCTCCGTAATCTGCCGGTGTGATTTCCTCATCGTACACCGGTTCGACATCTTCCGATTCCTCGTCAGACAACTCATATGCTTCACCTGCAATGATGGTAACAACTTTTCTATTTGGGCAATCTGAAGCTATGTGGCCAAAGCCCTGACATCGGAAACACTTCACGGTTGATTTGGATTGTGGGGTAGTTTTGGAGTTGTTGTCTTTATTGTTTTTGGTGGGTAATTTGGATGTGTTTGGATGGGCGTTTTGGGTTTTGCTATCTTAGAGTGGGTTTTTGTATGATGAAGGTTGGAAAGGTTTTCTAGAAGAGGAAAGTTGGTAAGGATATTTGGATGAGGATGGCTTTTCACGAGGATCTACCGACAGTTGTTTTTCTATTTTCAAGGCTAGTTGAATTACATCCTCAAAGTTCTCATACTGTTGTAATTGGACTCGATGAGCGATTTCTTGTTTAGTCCTCCAAGGTAACGGACTATTTTCTGATCCTCATCATCTTTGAGGTCACATTTCATCATTAGTAATTCAAACTCATCGGAATATTCTGCTACTGACAATGATTGCTGGCAGAATTTATGAAGAAGCATGTAGTTATCTTGTTTGTAATGGTAGGGTAAGTACTTACTTGTGAGTTTTTTCTTCATTTTCTCCCAAGTATTGATTTTACTTTTCCCTTTCCTTGCGCGCTTGGTGTTAAGATTCTCCCACCAAATGGATGCATGCTTCTTTAGTCTGATAGCCACTATCTTGACCTTTTGGCTATCTGGAATGTCATGTAGGTCGAATATTCGTTCAACCATTCGAAGCCAGTCCAAAAATTCGCCAGGTTGTATTCTCCCTTTGAATTCAGGAATGTTACCTTGAAATTATGGAAATGATTTGTTTGTCGTGGCCTCGTCACATGGTAACTTTTAGAAGAAGAAGTATCATTATCATCAGAATCAGGAAGTAATCTATTTCTTAATTGCTCAATCTTATCTCGTTGAACTCCAACTGTTTCCTGGAGTTGTCGGATTTTCCTTTTCATTTCTTCTACTTCAATGTCGCGAATGGTTGGGTCGGATTGCTTTTTTGGAGGCATAATGAAGTAATTAGGGTTAAGTGGGGAAATTTATGCGGATGATGGTAAAATGGTAATTTTTTAAAGAAATTTTGGGATAAAAATGGGATTTTGGAAATTTTGGGGCTAAAAATGAAATTTTGGGTATTTTGAGGGCTAAAATAGGAAATTTGGCAAGTTTTAGAGCTCAAAATGGAATTTTTGGGAAATTTTGGGGCCAAAAAGGAATTTTGGCAATTTATAGGGGTAAATATGTGATTTTAGGAAACTTTGGGGCTAAAATATAATTTTATGAAAAACTGAGGGCTAAATGGTAATTTTGGGAAGTTCAGGGACCAAAGTGCAAAATTTCAAAACTTACAACGCTGGTGACACGTGACGCTTTATGATTGGCTGTCAGAAAGGCGTAACACGTGGCGCGTTTTGATTGGATGCTGCGTTGACCAAAGTCAACTGACACATGGCATATAAAAGCTCAGTTGACTCACCTTGTGATAACACGTGGCGGCTCCTGAGTGGCTAGACGAGGTGACGTGGCGATGATGTCAGCTTCGTCTTCAACCTCCAGATCTCCAGCGATCGAAAAATTTCCTGGCGACTTTTCCAGCAAGATTTTTCCGGCGGTTTCTGGCGACCAAACTTTGTATCCCAAGGTTTTGGGACCTTCCGAACACTTCTACGGGGTCGATTTTTCAAGAAAAGCCATTTAAAGTTGATTTTCGAGGACTGCAGAATTTTTCCGACGACTGGAAAATTCAAACTCGCTTTTCTGATAAACCCAAGGGCGTAGGAAGCTTCAGAACCTTGCTCTGATTACCAAAATGGCTCAGAAGCCTAAGGAGAAAACTCTCTAAGAGAGAAAACACTCAAATGAGCAATTGAATTGATGAATGAAAATGACTTATATTTGATTGCTATTTATAGCAATCCTTACACACTTTAGAAACATTAAATTAGTGCAATAAATAGCTGTAAAAAAACAATTAGATCTACTTTATTGGTGAAAGAATGGGTGTCCATGGGGAGTTGTCTTTTTAATGGAAAATGAGTTAGAAAAGTTGAGCAACTTGCTCAACTTGGCTTCCCCTCTGTTATGTATCAAATAGTTTTTAGAATTGCACAGATTTTGAAACTGATGGAAATGCCAACTAACTTTATGTTGGTTATACTTTTATTTATAGAAAATATTTGTATTTACACGTGACAATTGAATTTCACAATTCCACTTGAAAATGACACTTGAATGAGTCTGAATTACACTGACACCCAGCAAATTCTCTCACCTAGAGTCTCTTCATGTCAACAAATACCACTTTTAAAATTAAACTTCTTTATCATCCACAAAGTCACTTGTTTTTTAAAATCTGTGTGATTATTTGGCATTTGTATGTGGTTGTTTTGGTGCTTCAGATGTGTTTCTATTGTTGGACACCGTCATCACTGATTATTTATCCTATTGTACCCTAATCCAGAAAAAGAATTGAAGTATTTGTGTGATAAAATCTTTACAAAGAAGAATATTGCATTTAATCTATTTTTTAAAATATGATCAAACGTATGTACCGAATTATGTCAACCTTTACACCTCTATATTTGGAAAAATGGAACCCAAAATAGCAAATTCACCGGAAGCTACAGGAATATACAAGAAAATATTTGATAGAGGAGATGGATGCAAGGCACTTATCAACAATGATGTTGTCAGGAAACATATACAGAAATTATAAATGAATATCAGTCACGCATTGTCCAAATGTTCATTCCCAAGTTATCTTCTGATTTTTGGTGTTGCTACCCTTAAGTTGTGTTTCTCTCAAGTGTTCATCTGAGGTACTTGCTGTTGAGAAAGATCAGCCGTCATGATTGTGGATTAGACACTCAGCTGAGAAGTATTAGCTATAACTTCGCTATTCAGAAAAGCTTCATAGGATGACGATCCACTTGAAGAATCACTGTCAAATGCAGGCATCTCCTGCATCTGTTCTGGAGGAGATGGCAATGCTTCTCTTTGTGATGAGGATGAATCTATAAAAGATTGACACCAAGAAAGGAATTGACAACCAGATATCAATAAGCAAGACTAGAAATTAAAATACAAAATATGTCACTTGACTTGGGATTTGGTTTCAAAAGCAAAGACAGATTTCACAATAAAAAGCACAGCTTTGAATATCCAGTTTCCAAGCCTAAGTGCGTACAACCAGCTTTATTTACTATACTGTTGCACTTTACCTTGTACTCAACATCAACATATTGCTCAGTATTCAATAATATAAATAAGTTACCAGACGATAGTATATTTCATTGACTCATCTACACAGATAAGGGTTTCTGCATGATCCTTTCTTTAACTCAATAGGTTCACAAAGGAATTTTGAAGTCGAAAACTCCCCAATTTTTTGTTTTCTAGTCAACAGTACTTCATAGGGTTAATATCCAAATGACATATTGCAGATTTGTAGATCTCTGAGCGCCCTTTCTAAGGTTTAGCTCAGCAGCAATGGCCCGGTCATTTTGTATTGTCAACAACAATTTTTCTATTGTCTAAGCTATTCGTGATTTATTGTGAACCTTGTGTGTATCCTTATTACTTTGCCGATGGTTGTTTTTAGGACTTATTATTACTGATCAGTAAAGAGATCAGAACTTCATTCAATTCTTTAGTTTGGGTTGGATTTTTTTTTTTTGGAGTACTTTTTTTCGAGCATGATTTCTTTTCCTCTTAATAAAATATACTTTTGAACAGGAAGTGCATTATCTCGTTTGTTGCTAATAATTTATTACTTTTTATCTTACGCAAATTATAGAATATTGTCAAAGAATCACGATGAAAACTAAGTCGTCAAAAAGCAAAAACAAGTGACACTACAAGTCTACAACTAACCTTTTTGTCCTTTAGTGGGCAACTTATTGCGCTTCTTGTTAAGCTTCTTAGCTTGCATGATAGTCAGCTGCCTAGCAAAAGGAGAGATCTCTACATCATTTTCACTCCAATCTGCTTGAGTTTCATTCTCTGCTTCACCTTTCATTGTCTTGCGCACAAATGCCTTTGCCTTGCGGCGTTGAGTATTAAATAGTCCTCTAACAGATGTTACAAAACCATCACCTGCTCCATCATTTGGACGCTTAGGCCAAGTTGGTGGATACTTATCGTGTTTTCCTGCCTGGCCTTCGTTGTCACTAAAATTGACGTCAATTTCTGGAGCACCAGCTCCAGTGGGTTGACTCTGACCTTTGTCTTTAAATTTCTTAATCTATATGATTCATAATAGCAAGACATTATTTGAATTCATAAAAAGAGTAAAAGCTTGTCAACATCTTGAATGAAAAGGATATAGAAAGGCCAAAATATAATTCCTAGATAGTGAAACTGTACACAACATTACTATATATTAGCTAAGAAAAATAATATATTTTCATAAAATGTTGCTACCTGCGGTAACTAATAATCTTTTGTAACAGTGAAATAATTTACGACATAATTACCAAGGTCACTAATGAGAGAATGTCACTACACTCTCTGTCAAGTTGATGAATGGGTTCTACCATTCCAAGCTTGCCTGTAAGATCCTGGAATGTCTCTGTGTATTCTTTTAATACATCTGCCAACTGAATTCCCAAAGGAACATATGCTCTGGAGATCAATCGACTATCTAATTTTTCCCCAATGAAATGCCGGTCTATTCTAATGCGTTGTCCCGTCATGTTGAATTGAAGTTTGTATTTGTATAAGACACAGCGGTGGAACAGAGGAACAGAACTGAATAAGGCTAAAAAAGAAAAAAAGAAAAAGCAAAAGAAAGCCATGATGGAGGGGATGGGCATGAGCGTGATAAAGGTGCAACTATTGGTAAGATCAGCCATGATGGAGGCAACAGCTACAAAAGATGCAATATAGGCAGCCTACGGCTGATAACGGGGAATAGACTGCATACTTTTCTGTGTAGACAACAATACGACATATTGACAATAATGGAAAATTACATTCCAAAACAATCTGCTCTGATATTAAAATAATCTACAGTAACTACAATAAATTCTGACGAAACCAATGTGGGACTGTTACAACTTACAGCATATATCTACACAAATAGCACAATATGCTTTTTTAGGATTTGCCAAGGCCTTTTGAATGAAAATAACTTAAGTTTGCTTTAGAACATCGTTATAAATTTGTAGTGGCAAGTATGAGTAGCATATAAAAGGAAAACGTAAAGGTAGTCCATCACATTAGCAATAAAATCAAAGAAAAGGAGACTAGAGGTTATTCATTACCTGCATTCCTGTCACAGACTTTAGGACTCCCCAAATGATGTGCTTCTTCACTCGAGAGAAGAGTCTTCGCCAAGTCCCAGTAAATTCAACTCGGTGAAATTGATCCATCAATAACTTCAGATCGTTCACAACAAATCTTTGCCCTTCATATGTAACGCATAATTCCACCTGCAAGAAGGAATACATTATGATTTGCAAAAAATTGGAAACATTTCAATTTAAGCGATGAAAGACGACAGGTGACAACTTCATCAAATAGTCGACAACTACCGACCTGACTAATTTTGATGTCTTGAAATTCTATCATCTTCTGTGGCCTAGATCTCTTCTCCTCTTGTGACTTAGCCACCTTCTTTTCCTCAAGAGGTGAACGACCAGCTTTGACACCTTTGGAATCTTTTGATTTATTCTTAGATGCTTCATCTTGTTGATCAGTGGAGCCAAATGGGCCATTTTTATTGGAAGGTAAGTTTTGTGCGGCAAGTTCATCACCCACAGATTCTGCCACAGTCTCTTCCAATGTCTTATCGAAAGAAGATGTTCTTCTCAACTCAGGGGTTGAACCACTAGCAGGATTTGTTTTGACATTTCGTGCTTTTGATGCCTACAAGAATGTTACCAAACTCCTTATGGTAAATATATCTTGCTTCTTGAAATATTATAAACTAGGATAACTAGGGAAAAAAAGAGGAACAAGAAGCTATATGCTTCCCAAGCTTTCCTACCAATTTAATCAGGTATTTACTTCTTTGTTTCGACTATTATTAGAGGATAGAGGAAATGCTAGTAACACACTTTTTAACGCTCTCTTTTCAACACTATCTAATATCTATTATTGGATGAAATCCCATGTTGGTCCCACTAAATAAACTAACCTCTCACTGTAAGTAGAGCTAACACGAGATCTCATCCAATAATAAGTGTGTGTTGCTAACATTATATTAGAATTATTACTTGAGAACCATATACTAGACAATTTATTGAATACTCACTTGGGCTGAATCAACTTGGACAGAAGTCTGATTGGTGGCAGGAAATAGCATTGTGGAGAAGGAAGATTTGGATGAGGCCTCGGACTGGCCGCTTGAAGTAGAAGCTTCTGGAGTACCTTTCTTTACACGCCGTGCACCAGCAGTGGTTGAAACCTTCCAAACCTCCTGCATAGACAGTCACTATTTTAACTTGTATCATAAAGTATCTCAGTTTTAACCTTGGTTGAGGAAAAAAGTTTAGATTTGAAATTTTGAACTTACCTGTCGGCGTTGTGAATCTTTTTGATCCTCTGGGAAGAAGTATCCCCACATCATTCGGTACATTGTCTCTGTCAAATGGATCTTTAGGGGATAAATCTCTACCTATAGCGTAAAGTAAGTCATGTTAGTAAATGAATGGCACAACTCTTCATGTTACAAGCAAACAACTTGTTGAATTATGGGCATTAGGTATTGGCAGACAAGAAAAAAAAGGAAAGAATAGAGTGTATGTTGTAAAATTTATATTGACTTAATAGTACTGTGTCGTGTTGTATTGTGTTCGTGTACAAAAGATAAAAGATTAATCCTTATTTATACTTTTACTAGACTCTCAATGCAAATTAAATAATAAAACAAATTATCAGATAATAAAGAAATGCGAAAATTAATACCATAATACTTTTAGATACAGTTTAGATATTATTAGAGTCTTCGACTGTAATATACTAAAATTACAATCCAATTAGTTTAGTCTCACTTGTATCCAAGAGAGTGGGTGTGTATATATACACACATTCAATTGTACTAAATTTCTAATCAACGAATTCATTTTACAAATTTTCATTCTTTCTACTCTCAATTCACTCTAATATTAAAATTATAGAATTGTAATATGGTATCACCAGGTTGTGTTTGTGAATCAAAGTTTTAACTAGCTATCGACATTGAAGAATGAGCTTGGTTGTGATTGAATGAGGTGATTGGTAGTGAAGCTGGCACAGAAACTGGGAAAGGATTGTTTGAAGGTGTCATTTACCATACACAACATAAATATAAAGAAGGTTAGGTGGTACAAATCTATTCATTCATTTAAAGTGTGATGTTGACTTTTTATTTTTTTAACCATAAATCAATGGTTATGAAGTCACTTGGCACGGGTGCACAACTTTTTACTTGTACACCATAAATGAAACCTTATTTGAAGCCATGGATTGGGGAAAAAAGATGCTCTACGATATGATATTGAGAATTCACAAAATATGCATGAGTGAGAGTCCGAGGAATTATGCACTAGAATGATTTGAGAGTGCATGGTAGGTTTATATAGGGAGCTAATAGTTGCTAACAGAAACTCTATAGTTAATACTAACTGTGACTAACTTGGTGTTGATACTAACTTATTTAATACTCCAGTAGAGATGGATTCTTTTGTTCCATACTGAACTTTGTTAAATTTAATGAACAAAATAACCCTATAGAATGCTTACCTGGAAAAGTTCAAAGGGAGAACTTCCATCTTTAGGAGCTCCCTGTTTTGCATCAACTCGAAGCATCACTTTTCTGAAAAAAAATGTACATAAGATAAGAAAACATGAAATATCAATGTACCTATAAGATACGAAAGCAGAAAAACAACTATCTTTATTGCAATAGAAAATATTATTTCTGGGAATCCTCTTCTTCTCTCTTCTTCACCTATTATTTCAATAGAACAGGTAATGTAATAGTTTTAGTTAATACTTTTCGATTTCGATGGCTGGTTTTACACCATTTTGTACTTTTTCTATTTTTTTTTTCAAAAAAATTAGAGAGTGTGGCCCTGAAACCTGTCGAAATGGTGTCAAGAGAGCATTAGAGTCCTATATAATACTATAGAAGAGAGTGAATTATATGAATTGTTGTGTCTATTGACCACACATATATTGTATTTATAATAGTATATAATGATTACATAATCGGTTTTAATTAATTATAATAATGTCTAAAAAATAATGAACCTAGACAACTAGGTGGCACAGAAAAACAAGGGGGTAGTCTCAAAGAGACAAAAAAACTCACAATGAGTTACAAGATGATTATAAAAAATACACTCCCTGTTTAAATCACACAAACACATACCTATTTATACTACTCTTAAGGGTTTTAAAAGTACATAAAATAATGGCAATATTTGACACCATGAAGCTGTCCAGAAAGCTCTACAAGTTGGAGCTTTGGAGAGTCAACAATGGTGGCTCTTCCATGTGAGCACCGTTTGCTCTTTTGGAAGTTTTTGTCCTTCTAGAATTTGGGCCATATTGATGGGTTATTGGGCCTGGGTGAAGCTCTGAAGCTGGGTGTTTCAATTCCATGACATTCTCCTCGGGTTGGAGAAGACTTGTGTTCGAGTCAAAGCAATTCCTCTATCATGGGGCTTCCAAATTTTTGCATATTGAGGAATATAGAGAAAATTATGCTTGGAAAGAATCCTATAATAAAGTTTTGGATATTTGGAGATGGTGAAACAAATCTCCTTTTCTTGTTGAATTAAATCAAACACAAGCTGAGGATCTGTCATTAGTTGCAAAGTCTGGAATGAATGATCTTGAATATGAATTGGCGCCTCTTCTAAAATTAATTTAATCTCTGACGACTTGTCATGATATGCCAATATAAATTTCTCGTCAAAGAAAGATTCATCACTATCCTCTTTTTTTACTTCAACATCGAAAACTGGAGGATCAAAAATTTCATTTTCAAACACCACAATTTCTACTTGATTTGATGAAATTTCTTCATCAAGTATGGGAGGATCATTAAAATCAATTTGTTCAATTTCTTCTTCCTTTTCAGCATAAAAAATTGGATGACCGTCAAAATCATGCTGCATATTTTCATACCCTCCTAAAATATCCTGAAAATATCTGGATAAAAATAATTTACATCTAAATTATTTTCATCAAAATAATTTTCAGAATTTTCTTCTTTTAATTGAGCCTCTTTAATCTCAATCATTTTTCCAAGTATTTGAAGTTATTGACTCGTAAGATTTAAATTGCTTTGAATAATTTTGAATTTTTGGTTTCTTGAAGGCATGATTTTAGAGAAATAACAAGTTTTTTTTTAATATGGGGTAAAATAGGAATTTTAAAAAAATAGGGACTAAAAGGTAAATTTGGTGGTGTGGGGTAAAAAGGTAATTTTTGAGGTTAAGGAATAAAATGGTAATTTTGAAGTTTAGGGATAAATTTGGAATTTTGAAGGACAAAAGGTATTTAAGGAGTTTTGAGAAGATTTGGGGCAAATATTGAATTTTGGCCAACTTAGGATAAAACTAGAATCTTGACAAATTTGAGGCTAGAATGGAATTTTGGTAAACTAGAGGGGTACTAATGCAATTTTAGAAAAATTTGAGGGTTAAATTGTAATTTTGGAAAGTTCAGGGGCCTTACTCTAATTTCAGAAAGCACAGGAACTTACACTGAAATGTCAGAAAGTTCAGGGGTTAAATTATAATTTTTGAAAATTTCTGGCAATAGTTGACTTTTGGTCAAATCTTACACATGGCAAATCGTGACTGGTTGTTGACGGGTCAACGAGACACGTGGCAGCACTTGACTGGTTTGCTGACTGACATGTGGCGTAGAAAAGCTCAGCTGACTCACCTCATGATAACACGTGGCGGTTCCTGAGTCGCTGGACGAGGTGACGTGGCGCTTACGTGGCTATGACGTCAGCTTCGTCTTCAACCTCCAGATCTCCGATGATCGGAAAATTTACCTGCGACTTTTCCGGCAAGATTTTCCGGCGGTTTCCAGCGATCAAACTTTGTATCCCAAGGTTTTGGGACCTTCCGGACACTTCTACGGGGTCGGTTTTTCAAGAAAAGCCCTCTAAAGTTGATTTTCAAGGACTGCAGAATTTTTCCGGCGACTGTAAAATTCAAACTGGTTTTTCTGATAAACCCAAGGGCGTAGGAAGCTTCGGAACCTTGCTCTGATACCAAATGGCACAGAAAAACAAGGGGGTAGTCTCAAAGAGACAAAAAAACTCACAATGAGTTACAAGATGATTATAAAAAATACACTCCCTGTCTAAATCACACAAACACATACCTATTTATACTACTCTTAAGGGTTCTAAAAGTACATAAAATAATGGCAATATTTGATACCATGAAGCTGTCCAAAAAGCTCTACAAGTTGGAGCTTTGGAGAGTCAACAATGGTGGCTCTTCCATGTGAGCACCGTTTGCTCTTTTGGAAGCTTTTGCCCTTCTAGAATTTGGGCCATATTGATGGGTTATTGGGCCTGGGTGAAGCTCTGAAGCTGGGTGTTTTAATTCCATGACACTACGTATCTAGACAACCATGTGTATGTACACCTACTTATGTGGACACTTATGTCCCCCTCAACCCGGAGCATATATGTCATATGTTTTAAGTTTGTTACAAATATAATCAATCCGAGTGCTTCTAAGGGACTTGTTAAGCATGTCAGCTAACTAATCATCCAAATTGACAAAGTCTGTTGAGATTTCTCCAGAAAGCTCAATCTCTGTGTTTGGTTCTTTCATGAAAAACCGGATTTGATGCAATATGCATAGCAACTTGATTGTCACAAATAAGATTTGTTCCTCTTATATCTCCTATTCTCAATTGTTAAAGTAGTTATCTAAGCTATATGATCTCACATGTGGCTGCTGCCATTGAACGGTGTTCGACTTCCACACTTGATCCAGCAACAACAGCTTCTTACTTCGCCATGAGATTAGAACACAATATTCAAAGGTGGACCTCCGGTTTGATGGAGATCTTGCCTAATCAGCATCAGAATAACAAGTGATCTTAGCATTTGCCTTTGTCTACATATAATAATCCGCGTCCTGGAGCACGTTTGATGTATCAAAAGATACAAATCATAGCATTCCAATGACTATCACGAGGGGCATTTAAAAACTGGTTTGCTACATTGACCGCAAATGTAATGTCACGCTTGGTAATAGGGAGATAATTAAGTCTCCCCACCAAGTGTGATACTTCTCCCAGTCTTTCAATGGCTCCTCCTGGCCCGAAAGAAGTTTGATATTGGGATCCACAGCAGTGTCACAAGGTTGGCGATCAAGCATACCTGATACAACCCAATCCATAAATGAGCCTAAAGAGCCTCTGGCCCATGAGAAAGACAATGCCCCTAAGCCTTGGAAAGTTTACGTGCACAAGAAAAAGATGGATATTCCTAGTGGTGAGCCGGCAAGGGAAAATGGAGGCTGTTAGAAGAGAGAGAAAGAGAGATTTGTTATTAGAATCATAGTGTGGGTATGGAGGGATTCATTCTGTTAATTTTGAGGATTTTGTGTTGTAGGAGCTTGGCTCTGAGCAGGAGGAGAGTCTCTCTCCCTCTGTATTTTCCTTTTTCTCAAATAATAGAATCCCCTGTTTGCTTATCTGCTCTGCTATTTTTGCTGTTTTCTACTTCATTTTACTTGTTAATTGTCTAGGTATGTAACAATTTGGTCCGACCTGCTGGATTGTCCGTCGACAGTGAATGCCCACGTCGAAGAAGAAGAAACCGGTGAAGAAAACAGTGAAGGGAACCACATCTTCCATAGTTGAACCTTTGAGCCCGAGAGAAATGGATGCGCGTTGGAACACATTGAAGGGGAGCTAGCTTGGCTGAAATCATCCATGGAGGCAATGCGCAAAGAAACTGCTAAAGCGCAATCCAAGCTTGCTGTGAACCAAGAAAAAATGATGGAGATGATATCCCGGAGTTTTGGGAAAAGCCGTTTAGGAGGAGAAGAGAGTTCGGTAAGGAAAGAGGGAGAACGCTCGTCGAGGGAGAAATCCACGGTGAGGTCAGGAATCAGACTCAAGACTCTTTAGGGAGATGCTTTGGATGAGTTTAGGCAATCTATAAAGATAATCGAGTTACCCGTGTTCAATGGGGAAGACCCAGTAGGATGGATCACAAGGGCTAAGATATATTTCCGAGTACAAGAAACCAGCGATGCAGTTCGAGTGAACCAAGCTCAACGGTGTATGGAAGGAGGAACGATACACTTCTTTAATTTGCTGCTGAATGATTACAAAGAACTATCATGGGAACAACTGAAACGTGAGTTGCTAGAGCATTATAGAGACTTGGGGAAGGGAAGTGTTTTTGAACCGTTACAAGAGCTTCAGTAGAGAGGGAATGTGGAGGAGTATATCAAGAGCTTCAAATGTTTAATTGCCCAGGTCCCTAAGTTGTTGGATGAACATTATTTCTCTTACTTCATCCATGGCCTCAAGGGGGAGATACGTGCTCACTTACGCAGCCTTAATGTTGTGAGTCCCTTGAATAGAGGGCGTATGATGTGGCAAGGGCGGTGGAGCTTGAAATTTTGAGCCGAAACAGAGCTATTGCTGGACAGGGAAGAAGTGAGGGTCGCCACGGGTCGGGTCATGGGTGGTCAAACCCCTGGCCAATTACACGGGTCGGGCAACTCATTTAGATGGGGGGAGTTGGATAGGGAGTAAGTGGGCTGGGCCTAGGGTCCAAACAAGGAGGGGTGGAAATAGGAAAAAATAGAGCACGTGATAGGGTCGTGCGTCACTTACCTTATCAAGAGCTTTTGGATCGAAGGCAAAAAGGCTTATGTTTCAAATGTGGTGGGCCTTTTAGCCCAACTCATTAGTGCCCAGTAAAGCAATTGAGGGTTGTGCTTTTGGATGATAAGATCCAAGTGGAGTGCGAGGATGACGAAGGCTCCTCTGACGGCGGCGAAGAGGCTCTCGAAGGTGAGTGCAGCGCCATGAGCCTTCGAAATCTAACGCCAGGGAAGACAGGGGAACCGAATACCTTGAAAATGAAAGATTCAAGAGGTACCTCTTTTCATTTTGGTAGATAGTGGCGCATCACACAATTTCATTTCGTGGAGGTTAGTAGAGGCTATGGGTTAGGAACAAGAGAACACCCAAAATCTGACGATACTAATGGGAGACGGGCATAAAGCATCGACCCAAGGGGTTTGCCAGAATCTGGAGGTGCAGATCCAAGGAGGACATTTCAGGATAGAGGCATATCTATTTGATTTAGAAGACATTGATATGATTCTGGGGATGGCTTGGTTAGCTTCCTTAGGAGAGATGGTGGTTGACTGGAAGAAGCAGGTGATGAAGATTGATACCCCAGAAGGCCCACGCGTGTTGAAGGGTGAAACACAACAGCAAAGAATACCCACAACATTTCCTTGTTTCCTGGAATCATGCAAGAAGAAAGGAGGAGGGGTGATACTATCCACTGAGGTAGTCACAGAAGGAATCAGGGATTTAACAACAGAGCAGCACTCTACCTTAACCAAACTGTTGAAAAAGTTTGAAGGGGTTTTTCGCGAGCCTAAGGGATTGCCTCCGAAACAAGCCAAGCAACATGTAATCATGTTGATTCAGGGACAAGGGCCTGTTAATGTTCGTCCCTATCGCTATCCCCATCACCACAAGAATGAAATTGAGAGGCAGATCCGTGAGTTGTTGGAGAATGGACATATTAGACACAGCCAAAGTGCGTACTCAAGCCTTGTCATTTTGGTCAAGAAGGACAATAATTGGAGGATGTGCGTCGACTATAGGGCATTGAATAAGGCAATAGTACCGGACAAATTTCCGATTTCGATGATTGATGAGCTGCTATATGAGTTACATGGAGCGAGGTATTTCTCTAAACTAGATCTTAAATCGAGTTATCATTAAGTTAGAATGAGAGAGGAGGATATTCCAAAAACTGCATTTTGAACCTATGACGACCATTACGAGTATTTAGTAATGCCTTTTGGGTTAACAAATGCCGCTTCTACTTTTTAAGCTCTCATGAATGAGGTATTCCGTGAATTGTTAAAGAAATTTGTATTGGTGTTTATTGACAATATTTTGATTTATAGTGCGAGTTGGGAAACTCATGTGGAACATTTGGAAGCAGTTTTAAGAATTTTGCAGGAACATTACCTCTGTGCTAACCGCAAGAAATGCAGTTTTGCCCAGACACGGGTAGAGTACCTTGGGCATATTATTTCAGCAGAAGGGGTAGCCGTGGATCGGAGAAAATTCAGTGTGTCAGCCAATGACCCGTTCCCAAATCAGTAAAAGGGGTTCGCGGATTTTTGGGTTTGACGGGTTACTACCAAAAATTTATTCGCGATTATAGAAAGATTACTAGGCCCCTCACAGCTCTAACAAAGAACGAAGGGTTCAACTAGACTGATAAGGCCCAAGCTGCTTTTGAGGAATTAAAAATGAAGTTGACAACTCCTGTTTTAGCCTTGTCACATTTTGAAGAAGAGTTTGATTTAGAGTGTGATGCTTTGGGAGTGGGCATTGGTGCCATCCTCCACCAAGAAAAACGACAATTCAGCAAGGCCTTGGGAGGGAAGAATTTGACAAAGTCCACTTATGAAAAGGAGCTAATGGCAATTGCTTTGGCGATTCAGCATTGGCGTCCATACTTGTTGGGGAAGAAGTTTAAGGTGCATACAGCCATAAAAGCTTGAAGCAGCTCCTGCAGCAAAGAATTTCCATAGGGAATCAGCAGAACTGGTTGGCCAAACTTCTGGTATACACCTTTGAGATAGTTTATAAGCCTGGAAGAGAGAATAGAGGGGCTAATGCTCTGTCCAGGCGGGGAGAAGAGGAAACAGAGCTGCAAACGATGATTTATTTTCCGGTGTGGCTAGATTGTCAAGCACTGATAGAGGAAGTTAATGCTGATGCAAGTTGGAAACAAGTTATACAGGACCTGCAGCTGGGATCAGAGAAACATCCAGGGTTCTTGTATAAGCAAGGTGTGTTATTCTATCAAGTGAGGTTAGTTGTCTAGGAAAAACCTCCTTGGATTCTTACTCTGTTACAGGAATTCCATAAGACACCCCAAGGAGGGCATTCAGGCTTTCACAGAACATACAGACGTATGGCAGCCAATGTTTATTGGAAGGGAATGAAGGCAGCAATTCAAAAATATGTGCAAGAGTGTGATACTTGTCAACGCCAGAAATATGTGGCATTTGTTCCCAGTAGACTACTTCAACTGCTTCCAATCCCAGAGGATATGACGCTATACTAGTTGTCATGTTCAAGAGGATATGACGCTATACTAGACGTGGTGGACAGGCTGACGAAGTATGGGCATTTATACCGCTAAAACATCCTTATACTGCGAAGGTCATCGTTGAGATTTTTGTTAAAGAAGTGGTAAGGTTGCATGGAGTACCACTCTCGGTGATTAGTGACTGAGATCCTCTGTTCTTAAGTCTGTTTTGGCAAGAATTTTTTAAGTTGCCAGTGACTAAGTTAAAAATGAGTACCTCTTATCACCTGCAAACCGACGAGCAAACGGCGGTGGTGAATTGATGCTTAGAAATGTATTTACGGTGCTTTGTGACTGATCGACCCAAAAGATGGAGTTAATGGCTGCCATGGGCGGAATATTGGTACAATACCACTTACCATGGATCTATGGGCACAACACCATTTGAAGCGGTTTATGGGCGGAAACCACCAGCTATGGTGAGGTGTGTTCCCGGAGAAGTTAAGGTAGAAGCAGTACAACAGGAATTAATGGAAAGGGACGAGGCATTACATCAGCTCAAGAACCATTTGATTAAAGCTCAAGACAGAATGAAAACCGAGACAGACAAACACAGGCAAGAGCGAAATTTCCAAGTGGGCAAATGGGTTTTTCTTAAGCTTAAACCCCATAGACAACATCAGTTATGGCCAGGATAAGTCCCAAGCTGTCAGCATGTTATTATGGACCCTTTGAAATTCTGGAACGTGTGGGGTTAGTAGCCTATCGTTTGAAACTCCCTCTCAATTTTAAGATACATCCAGTTTTCCGTGTCTCTTTGCTTAAGAAGGCAATGGGAAGCTATCAGGCCCAAGAAGAATTACCATCTGATCTGGAAAATGAAGGAGTTGAACTGATTGAACCTTTGGCTGTGTTAGCCACTCGCAACATCCTGAAACAGGGCAAAAGAATTAATCAATGGTTGGTGCATTGGGTAGGGAAGCCGGCTAAAGAAGCCACATGGGAGGACGAGGTCGAAATGAGAAGCCAATTTCCAACCCTCAGTCTTGAGGACAAGACTGTTACTGAAGAAGGAGACAATGATACAGCCCAATCCATAAATGAGCCCAAAGAGCCTCTGGCCCATGAGAAAGACAGTTCCCCTAAGCTTTCGAAAGTTTACGTGCGCAAGGAAAAAAAGGATACTCTTAGTGGTGAGCTAGCAAGGGAAAATAGAGGCCGTTAGAAGAGAGAGAGAGATTTGTTATTAGAATCATAGTGTGGGTACGAAGGGATTCATTCTGTTAATTTTGAGGATTTTGTGTTGTAGGAGCTTGGCTCTGGGCAACACGACCATGAAGACCAACTTTTACTATATACCCCCAACGACAACCAACAGTAGTCTTCTTAGGAGGTAATCGAACCAAGTTACAAGTCCCATTAGAATGCAAAACAGCCATTTCCTCCAAGATCGCATGTCACCAACCTAGATCAGCCATGGCTTCACCATTAGTTCTAAGTATAGACACAGAATCCAAGGAGGTTACGAAAGAAAAATAGGAAGATGATAAATAATCATAATTTAAAGTACATGCCTATTTGGGAATAGAATTGCGAGAAGAGCAAATACCTTTATGAAGGGAAATGGGAAGAGGTGGAACTAGAGAGATAGACGGAGCAGGCAATGATCTGGGGGATTCAAAGTTGGCAGATCTTGTGGAGCCTAAGGAGGAGGATGGTGTTGTCGCTGATAAGTAACCAACAGAGCAGCATGAGGCAGAGGAGCCTAAGGTGGAGGCACCTAAAGCGAGGGAGCTGGAAGAAGAGCCGTTGGTTTAGGCATAGGCTGTGGAAAGTCCAATCATAGAGCATCAAGTGGCACTGTGGCATATTCGCAGAGAGAAAGATGGAGTGATCTTCGAAGAATGTCACATATATAAGATACCGTTTGAGATCAGGAGAGTAGCAACGGTAGCCTTTCTGTAGTTGGGAGTATCCTAAGAAAACGCATTTGAGAGATTTTGCAGTCAACTTATCCTTTCCAAGAGTGAGATTATGCACAAAGCAGGTACAAGCAAATACACTAAGCGGAACACCATAGGGTTGTCATTTTGGGAACAACATGGAATGTGGTACCTCATACCTAGTTATTTAGAGATGATTGATGTAGGATTCCCAGTGTGTAAAAAGGTTTTGAATGATGCAGTATTCACGGGCATTATTACTACTCAAGATTTTGATAGAAAGTCCAAACTGAGTTTCGCACTTCAGATAAAAATCCGTGAAAGACAGAAAACACCTCAGAACAATGTTTTAGTAAGAATACCCATGTGTAGAGAGAGAAGTCATTCATAAATGTGACGAAATAACTATAACCCAAAGATGAAATGACCCGACTAGTCCCCAAATATCTGTATGAATTATCTCAAAAGTGGACTCAGCTAGTTTATTTGCTTTGTTGGGATACGTGCTTCTAACATATATCCCTAGCTGGCATGACTCACATGGAATGGGCTATACTTTGGCGAGGCTAGGAATCATAAGATGTCACTTTTGAAGGTGCGGATGTCCCGAATGTTGATGGATGAGAGATGTTGTCTTAGCCGTACAACATATCGTAGGTGATAAGAGGCAAAATAATTCCTGAGACTCATGATCTATTCCAATCGTTCGTCCAATTTCTTTATCCTGAATCAAAACAGTTATTGACAACATAACTAAGTAAGGCAATGTGCAAATAAGCTTACTGACAGAAATAAGATTAAAGGGACAATCTGGCACATATAGAACCGAATCTAAGGATATCAAAGGGAGGGGATTGGCTCCACCAATACCGGTAACTTTAGTTTGGGTACCATTTGCAAGAGTGATATGTGGAAGTGAGTCCATATAAGATAGAGTGGAGAAAAGGGATTTGTCACCAGACATATGATCGAAAGCATCGGATTCAAGAATCTATGACCCGAGAGAAGATGATTGCGCCATATTAGATTTGTTGAGGAGATGCTTGTCAGAAAAGGTGCTGGTAAGTTGCCGGAAAGTCGCCTAGGTAGGTGCACCTGGATGAGATGAGGGTTCGTGGGCAAAATAAGCAAGCCGGAAAACAGGTGGCGCATGAATGTGTGTCAAGTGGCCAGTGGCTATGCCGTAGTTATGGTGGTGCTCGTTGTAGGGAGGTGGTTCCAATCACTGGGGTGGTGTAGAGAACAGAGGTTGCAGCGGTGGTGTTTGGCTAATAGCAGTGGCGCGGGTACCGTTCACACAACAGATGTGTCGGTTGACATGCTGGTGTTGGCCGAAAAACAAGGTGGGGTAGGTGCGCCTGGCCGTGTGGAGGTGAACAAAAGAAGCACCGACAAAAAAAGCTGCCGGAAAAAGGGGAGGCGCGTGCTGCGGCGGATTGGGATCGGGTTTGTGTTGCTAGGCTCACCGGAGAATAGTGGTTCTAGTCAATCAGGCACACCGGTGGAAGAGGGCACACCGGTGGTGAAGTAGGCTATTTTTTATTATTTCTAGTACTGTTTTTTATGTGAATTGTTGTGTGTCTATTGACCACACAGATATTGTATTTATAATAGTATGCAGTGATTACAGAATGGGTTTTTAATTAATTACAATAATGTCTAAATAAATAATCAACCTAGACAACTATGTGTATGTACACCTACGTCTCTAGACACTTACGTAGCAAATACTTAGATATTTCTCTAAATAATTGTAAGTCAAAGGTTTTTTTTTTTTTTTGGATACATAAGTCAATAGTTAATATTTTCTTTTTTAGCTTAGCCTATTTTAGGCATTTCTTTATTTTCATTTATTCTTTACTTGATTTAGGAAACTGATTTCCTCATTTGTAGTTAATCATCTGATGTAATTTCCTCTATGAAAAAGAGGAATCCCTGTACAGTTAATGCATCAATAATATTTTTTATATTTCGACTAAACCTAAGGAATGAACAAATATGAATGTAAACTAACTTCAACAGTAAAGATAATGCCAGGAACAGCAACGCAATGAATATAAGAAAAATTGAACTTTAAGCACCGGTAAGTTCAAGACAAAGGCCAGGAAACTTTACATACTTTCCCCATTCAGGCGGGGGATTCCATGCTGACAAAATCGTATCAGATTTGGCATTAGGTAGGCAGTTTCTGAAAACAACATATTTTGTTGTAAACTGAGAAACTCCCACATCCTTATAATCTCGGTCGAAGTCGTATATCTATATGGTTAGCATAATGAAACAAAATTAGCATACGCTAGCAAATCGTGACAGAAAATAAATGAGCTATGTTAGAACATCATGGACTATAAAAGAACCACCATTAACAATGATCAGAAAGAACAACCAAACTAGAAAAGACTACTGTAATTTTTCCTTTGTCCCCCAAAACATCCAGGGATATGAAATTTACAGATTTAACAGTTTGCAACAGTAGAAGAACACTATTAGAGGTGCTGCATTCTATATAAAATTTATGCAGATACATTGAGTCTCAAAGTAGGAGATTTGTAGAGCCTATCTAATACATACAAAGTCAGACTCAGTACTGAGAATATGTGCTATAGAGGCAGCAACTCATACTTGGTGAAAATAAAATTTTCAGTAGACCAAATGAGTTTTGGAAGGAAAAAGAGAGAAGGGGAGATGGATCAAGGTTTGTAAAATAATTCATACCATGTCATTGATCTCGACTTCAGCAAAGGATTTACCATCAAGAAGCATGCTCCAAACAACTTTGTTAATTTGCAAAGATATGCGCATAGCATAGGAAGGACTTTTGTTCTTTTCCTTCTCCATTAGTCGAATCTGTGCAGCTTTATGCACAGCCGTTCTTAATGATGCATGCGCTTCCTTCCTAGATTTTCGTGCATTGACAAGTTCTCTCTTCAGTCCTTGGACCTGCCAGTGTTGGACTACTTTGATTACACACGAGTTAAAATATAGAAAAATTATAAAATAATATCTTGATTGTATCTTATAGAGTAATTTAAAGCATGGCTTTCAATTTTAGATAGCAGCATGTAACAACCAGCCATGAAAACGTTATAGCGGGATAACAAACTGGCCGCTACTGCAAACTTATAGATTCAGATGTAAAAAAAAAAATATTATACATATACAAATATTCAAAACCTTATAAATACCGAAAATTAAGCCCACACAACCTATAGGCCGCAATTGTTGAAATTTTCGAGTTGGGCATGCTCTCCTATGGAGGAGGTGGTTGGCAGAGATTAGACAGATAGAAAATGTATTCCTAATTATAGGTTGTTACAGATATTAACATGATATTTCTAACTATCCTAATGAATCGGCTGTATCAGATATTAACAGATATTAACAGATATTCATTTCTAAAGTAGGAAAGATTAAGTTCCATAGGTTTGGTGCAGGAGTTTGGACAGGCTTATGTGAGAGTGTACTGTGCTGAGGTTGTCACTTATCGCAGAAGATGACAGGAGTTTGCACTCTGAAGTAGAGGCTGAATCCAAAGAATTTTATACTCACTAGACTGCAGTGCTCAGCTTCTGCACGTGGGAGGCTGCAAGTAAGGTAGTAAAGTCTGTTTCTTTCACTACTTAGGAACAATTTAGACCAAAGTAGATACAAGATCCTGATGTTGAACAATGATAATCTAGATCTTATGCCCAGTCAGCATCACAGAAACCATGCAAACTTAGATGCTGAGAGTTAGGGGCATGTTGAGATAGCAGGCAATGATGCAATGTGCTTTGCAGTTGTACCTTGGATTCGTTCTACTTATGTCCAATGTGACACAAGAGGATGGAATAAAAATTGACATGCTATTTTATTCACACTAAAGGAGATCTCAGGCCAAGTGATTGTAATACTGTATCAGTAATCCTCCAACCGGACCTATATAGTTGGGGTTATTGGATATGGTCACTTACAAATTATGAGAAGGCAATAACTTGTTCTCCTTTTCCTATTTATCATTAATTTACTATTCACAGCGAATAAGCTCATCTAACTTCTGCCAGCGTCAAAATATTTCTAAGTACTGTAACCATGAAATATCACTGTGCCAAGTATTAGCTTGACTTATGTTTAGCAGACAAAACACCTGAACTCAATGAACAAGCATCTATAATTGGACTCAAACCATCCAGTTACATAAGGATTGTTAAACAAGATTTTTCTTACCAGCATGACAATTCCACCACTTATCATCCACAAGTCTGCTTCCTGTTCTGGAGGTAGATCTCTAGAAGGGTCACACAAAAGAGACAATTTTCTTATGTCATCAAGAAGCAACCTTACTTCCCTCTCTTTCTTTTCAAGGTTGATTTTTTCAAGTTCCACCTCTTCAACCCCATCAGGTACTACCGCATCCACTTCCTCTTCGATAACTTCATCATCTTCAACAGATAGTGACAAGCTACTATTTTGAGGCCTACGTAGTGTACCATATACTTAGTTAATTTGAAGGATTCCAGATAAAATAGGACATCTCGGATTTAAAATTCTTGAACATGGAAAAAAGAGACTGCATCAAGGTAATAATCATACAATATAATACCTGGATTATCCAAACTAAAACCAAACCGATAAATTAGACACATTTGAACAATATCACACGAACTAAAAATTGACTGAAAAACTATTTTAGTGTCAGTAGACATCTAACCTACATCAAGTCAGTATCCACAATAAAATAGCATTTAGCGAGGGTGAGTCTTTTCCCCACCCTCTCCCACAATTACTACTATTACTACTATATATATGTTAAAAATTATAACATATATTTTTATTTTATAATTAAATATATTTAAAAAATTTGAATATGAAAAGTTAATATTTGAGTTTCATAATAAACTATTGACTAGTTATGGATGAGTTCAAGTAATTCTTGTATGTAATTTGTGTTATCATTATTTCAACATCATTAAAAGTTTTTTATCGTTTGTTTCTAATAATGGGGTGTTTGGTTTGTTCTCTTACAAAAATTACTAATTTGAAACAAAATCCCTAGTGCTAATAGAACTGAGAGAAAAGAAAAGAAAGAGAGAATCTGAGAGAAAGAGAAAGGGAGATTTATGTAAAATGGGATTCTATTAAACCAAATGATTATGTACAACTGATTTGTTATTTATACATAATAACTAAAGCTGTAATGTCCTAATCAACTTCTAACTAACTAGCAACTCATTACAACGACCGTCACTAATGACTTATGTGACAGCTTTAATAACAGGAGCTACTATTCTCACCTCTTTTATTTCTGGTTGGGCCACACACCTTTATTTTTTTTCAAAATTGCTCTTTGCCCGGTAATTAAAAACCAAGTGCGCTTGGGATTTAAAAACTGAGCGAAAAAAGAGTAAACTTCTAGTTATTAATTTCTGTGGTCGCTCGAACCCGTTTACAAACGGGTTCTAAATAAACGGGTTCTAATTTCTAGTAGTGAATTTTTTTTAAGAAAAGTTTAGATTTGTAGCTTTTAAACTACCGGTTTTAAGTTTCTGTTGTCGCGCTGTATTAAAAACCGCACGAAAACGGTTTCTAAAATCCGGTAGTATTAACTTGTAAAATGTATCAATACTAGATTTTAATATCCGTTTTCGCCCAGATTTTAAATACAGGATGCCCCGATATCGAATTACTAGATGAAGGTTAAATTTGAAAAAAAAAAATAAAGATGTGTAGCATAGCTAGAAATGGAAGAGGTGGGAATACTAACTCCGTTTAGTAACTAATTGTAGATACTCTAATAAGAGCAAAAGACAATGAATTTTCTCTATACTTGATACTCCGTGTTTTTTTTCACTGAAATTCCCGTGTTCTTTGTTCTCTTCATCTATAAATTTTCTATATACCGGATGCATTTCATTGGTCTATTTTAAATTTTGGCCCCCACTCTCTAGTGTTTCTGGATTTGTCCAAGGTCAATGCTGACTATGTGACTTGACTATGCCATATGACTAAATAAACTAACAAAATACCAGCTTGATCTATATGCTATCCATATATATAACAGTTAATAATTCTCATTTTTGAACTTGCAGGTCCTAGTCTGTTAGAATATGTAGTAGAATGTTCTCTTTCTTACAAAAGCTATTAATATATGTAGTGTTCAAATGCATTGTATAGATTAGTATTAATTAGGATAGATATTATTCTTTAACTCTGTATCATTGTATTTATGTACATCAATTTTTTTCACAATATAAATAGAGATTTATGTGATCACATACAACACATTATACAAATCATTTCTATATGGTATCAGCCTAGTTTATCGATCTTTGTGCACTCTTTCCTTTTTTTTTTCTCCTTTTCTGTCTGGTATTGTTCACGCACAGTAACCATGCACTGTCCAGCACCAAACACCGCCGCCACCTTCTCCGATTGCTTCCCCACCACGGCGATCGGAAGCATCCTTTTCCTCCGAGCCCCATCATATCTCCGACGACCACAACCTCCCCTTCACGCGCTCACACGCGCCGCTTCTGTCCAGCATGTCACTTCTGTCAAGCGCTGCTGTTTTCTGGCCAAACCCCGCCGCCACTGCCTCCGTTCGCCTCACCACCATAGTGATCGGAACTGCCGTCCTCCAGCGAGCCCAACCGTCCTTCCGCCATTGTCACCGGCAGCCCACGCGCCGCCTTCCTCCGGCGCGTCAGCTTTACGTGCCGCCACTGTAAGGGCGTGTGAACCCCTTTTCCGGCAGCGTTTTCGCCGGCGATTTTTCCAGCAACCTCCCCACTGCCAGGCGCACCATCTCAGGCAGTCATCTTCCACTTTTTGGCCATGTCTTCCGGCACCTCCGCTTCCGACTCAGTAGTTGCCACGTTTACCAATGTGTCTCTGCCTCCGTGTGCAAAATTAATCAGCAAGCACCACCCTACTCTTCGGTAGACTTCCGACAACCTTTCCGTTGATCACTCCGGTAAGCCCGTGACTTGTATGGCCCAATCGCCTTCTCTCGGGCCATGGATTCTTGATTCTGGCGCTTCAGATCACATGACTGGTAACAAATCCCTTTTCACCACTCTATCTTATAAGGAAAGATTTCCGTCTATCACTCTTGCCGATGGTACCCAAACTAAAGCTACTGGTATTGGTCAAGTCAATCCTCTCCCTTCATTGTCCTTAGACTCTGTTCTATATGTCCCAAATTGCTCTTTAATCTTATTTCTGATGGCAACTTATTCGCAAATTACCTTACTCATTGTTGTTTGTCGATAACTTATTTCTGATGGAAAAACAGTTGGACAAGGTCATGAGTACGGAGGATTATTTCGTTTCGCATCATCAATGATATGCCGTATTGCAGCATCTATCATCCATCAACGTTTGAGACATCTGAATCTTCAAAAGTTACACCTTATGATTCCTAGTCTCGGCAAAGTACAGTCCATTCCGTATGAGTCATGCTAGCTAAGGAAACATGTCAGAAGGACGTATCCCAATAGAGTGAATAAACGAGATGCGGCAGCCTGAGGTAGTTCATACCGATATTTGGGGACCTAGTCCTTTCCTCTTTGGGATACAGTTATTTTGTCACATTTATAGATGATTTCTCTTGTTGTACATGGGTATTCTTAGTCAAACATCGTCCCGAGGTGTTCTCTATCTTTCAAGGATTTTTGAATGAAATGCGAACTCAATTTGGAGTTTCTATCAAAATCTTGTGAAGTGATAATGCATGCGAATACATGTCTGCATCTTTCCAGACTTTTTTGACTTCACAAGGCATCCTTCATCAATCCTCTTGCCTGTATACACCTCAGCAAAACGGTGTTGCCGAAAGAAAGAATCGACATTTGATTAAAACAGCCCGCACTATGCTTCTCCACCACCACCTTCCTTCTCAATTTTGGGGCGATGCTATCCTCACTGCATGCTATTTGATCAATTACATGCCCTTGACGGTTCTTCACAACAAAGTACCACAATCTTTGCTGTTCCCAAAACAACAGCTCTATGGTGTTCCCCTTCGTGTATTTGGTTGTACCTGCTTTCTACATGATCTCACACCTGGGAAAGATAAGTTGGCAGAAAAATCTCTCAAGTGTTGTCTTTTTGGGATATTCTCGATTGCAAAAAGGCTACCGCTGCTACTCTCCCGATCTAAAGCGGTACCTTATATCTGCTAATGTGACCTTCTTTGAAGATCGTTCTGTTAGAAGTCTCACATCGGTTAGTGATATGGCCATTGTTGAGTTTATAAGGGTGTGACCAACCTCATCCTACAAGCTAGCTTTTGGGAGTGAGTTAGGCCAAAAACCAAATTGTAAGACGTTCCATCTTTGCCTCTGTAGCTGTACCACTTGATGTTCCGCGATTGGACTCTTCACAACCTATGCCTACACCTGTAGTTTCTCCAACTCTCTCGCCTCAGGCTCCAACACCTCCGCCTCCGGTTCCTCCACCTCAGCCTCCTTTGCCTCCGATTCCTCCACCTCCAGCTCCACTGTTGGCTACTTATCAGAGGCGACGCCATCCTCCTCAGGGTCCACAAGATGGGCCACCTTTGAATCCCCCCGACTCATTGCCTGCTCTATATATCTCTCCGGTTTCACCCCCTGAACTAGACCTTCCAGTTGCCCTTAGTAAAGGTATTCGTTCTTCCCGCAATCCCAATCCAAAATATGAGTACATTATGAGTTATGATTCTTTATCACCTTCCTATTTCTCTTTTGTGTCTTCCATGCATTCTGTGTCTATTCCTAGAACCATAGGTGAAACAATGTATCATTTGGGTTGGCGACAAGCGATGTTGGACGAAATGACTTGCTTTACATGCTAACGGAACTTGGGAATTAGTTCCCTTACCACCCGGGAAGACTATAGTTGGTTGCCGATGGGTGTACACAGTTAAAGTTGGTCTTGACGGCCGCGTTGATCGCTTGAAAGCACATCTGGTTGCAAAAGGGTAAACACAGATATTTGGCCTTGATTATGGCGACACCTTTTCACCGGTGGCCAAGATGACCTCTGTTCGTCTCTTTCTCGCTATGGCAGCTATTTATCATTGGCCACTTCATCAGCTGGACATAAAAATGCCTTCTTGCATGATAAATTACACAAGGAGGTTTACATGGCTCACCACCTGGCTTCGCTTCTATAGGTGGTCGACATGTTGTCCGTCGTTTATGTCGCTCACTTTATGGCCTGAAGCAATATCCTCGGGCTTGGTTTGGCCGCTTCAGTTCTGCACTTCTACACTTTGGCATGACTCAGTGTGAGGCCGATCGATCTTCTCCATTCATTCTCCTTCAGGAAAATGCATCTATCTGGTTGTCTATGTAGACAATTTTGTTATCATGGATAATGATGCGATTGGTATTCAGAAACTCAAAGCCTATCTCTCTCGTCAGTTTCAGACAAAAGACTTAGGTCCTCTGAAATGCTTCTGGGGCATTGAAGTTGCTCATTCTTCCTCCAGAATTGCCATCAATCAGCGCAAGTATTCCCTTGACATCTTTACCGAGACCGGAATGCTGGATTGTCGCCCTTCTCTCACTTCTATGGATCCAAATGTCAAACTTCTTCCGGGCTAGGGGAGCCATTGAAAGACCCGGAGAAGTATCAATGTTTGGTGGGAAAACTGAATTAACTGACTATCACTAAACCTGACATTTTATTTGCAGTTAGTGTAGCAAGTCAGTTCCTACATGCTCCTTGCGATAGTCATTGGAATGCCATAATCTGCATCTTTCGATACATCAAACATGCTCCTGGACAAGGGTTATTATATTCACATAAAGGCAATGCTAAGATCACTTGCTACTCTGATGCTGATTGGGCAGGATCACCGTCGGACCGGAGGTCTACTTCTGGATATTGTGTCCTCATTGAGGGGAACCTCATCTCATGGAGAAGCAAGAAGCAACACGTCGTTGCCAGGTTTAGTGCAGAAGCCGAACCCTCTATGGCAGCAACTGCATGTGAGCTCACTTGGTTGAGATATCTCCTTCAACAATTGAGACTAGGAGATATAAGAGGAACTAAGCTTATATGTGACAATCAAGCTGCTATGCACATTGCATCAAATCTGGTTTTTCATGAAAGAAGCAAACACATAGAGGTTGATTGTCACTTTGTTAGAGAAAATGTGCTTTCTAGAGAAATCACAACTGACTTTGTTAAATCAGACGATCAGTTAGCTGACATGCTCACCAAATCCCTCAAAGATACTCGAATTGATTACATTTGTAACAAGCTCGGAACATATGACATATATGCTCCAACTTGAGGGGGAGTGTAGAATATTCTCTTTGTATTTGTCACAAAAGATGTCCATATACGTAGTGTTCAGATGCATTGTATATATTAGTATTAATTAGGATAGATATTATTCTTTAACTCTGTATCATTACATCGGTTCTATTCACAATATAAATAGAGACTTGTGTGATCAATTGACACACAACACATTGTACAAATCATTTCTATTTAGTCATTTAAGATAGGATGAACATCTTGTCTGGCAATGTTAAATTTGATAGAGCGTAAGAGGCATAAACATTAGCATTTGAAGTAGGTAAACAGATACAAATAGATTTAGAATGAGTACAAAGCAAGAGGGGTAATCCATACTTTGGAAGCCGCGCAAAGAGAAGATTGGTTAACACATCCAGCATGACCTGAAACTGGCGAGATGTCATTGTTGCTGTTATATTATGAGAATTGAATGTAAGTTCCTTCAAGGGCTTCACCTGAAGAGTTAAAATAATATGACACAGATTATTGACCACCATAGCCATGATTAAAGACATAGAAACTAAAGATACTCTTTAAAGATATGCATGTCGGGGAATAGTGCATCTTCTAAGAAAAGAAAAGGTCAAATATGCAGATGTTCATAGGAGGTTGAGATGTCCTATAATAAGAATGGGCTGGGGCCTAACTCAACCCCAAGCTAACTCAGGGAGGGAGGATTGCCCTAGACTTGTAAATTAATCTTTGGCCATATTCATAGTCGACGTGGGACTTTAACACACTCCCTCACGTCGAGGGTGAACATCTGAAACATGGAGCATGGACTTTGAAAGATTGGACATCAGCGAATGGGGCCAACTAGCAGATTGGATAGGCTCTAATACAATATTAACTATTCAGAATGGGTTCAAGTCTAACTCAACCTTAAAAGCTAACTCGTGAGGAAATAATTGCCCAAGGCATGTATATCCAACTTTGACCATATTCCTAGTCAAAGTGTGACTCTAACATCCTCCACAACATAACTAATAGAAAGAAAAACTAGCAAAGCAAAACTTAAGAGTAACAGAACACAATGGTAGCTAAATCTCTATGCAAATCTGACAAACCCTTAAAATTACCATGATCCAAGAACCAAAAACCTTATTCTTCTCCATAAATTTTGTGAAGCAAACATTGAAACACCTCAAAAAATTTGGAGCATTCCACTCTAGTCAGATGCACCACATAATAGTGAGCACAGCATAAACCCTTCAAACCATATCCTCAAAAGGGTCTGTGAAGATTAAGGAGAAATCCAATGTTCCCCACAAACACCGAAAAATCAGACAATGCAAAAACAGATGTAAAAAAAATTCAGAATTGATATTGTACATAATACAAATATTGAGGAGATGATTGTTTCAAGTCTCTGAATCTGTCAAAAATCATTAGCATTAACCAATTCAGTACTGCTGTCCTTACAAAAGACTGAACCTTACAAGGAACTTTGGATTTCCAAACAAATTTATCACAGGCTAGGATATTATCATGATTGGAAAACAAAAAAGTACCTTCAGTTCTGGAGTGCCCCCTTTGTGCCTGGTGAACCGAAAATACATATCACAAGGCATAAAAACTCTCTCAAGAAGAGCACCTGTACGCATTACTTTTGGAGAGCCTTTGAGAATTTTCGGTAGCCACTGCACCCCAGCTCCTAGATCAACATCTGTTGGCGCTACATGTGCCTGCACATGCTCTAACATAACAGACAACTCCATTCTTTTCCATGAAATTTCAGGCTGGTATTCACCAATTTGATCTTTTGTATCAAGTGTTTGCTCAATCATCTCGTAACCAACATGAACGACTGAATGAAATGACTGGGCCAAAATGCGGCCACTTGCAGCAGCAAGCAAAAACCTACCCTGTAAAAGCACGAGTGCATACAACTTGAATGGAACATAGGAAATTTTATGCTTACTATTTTCTGATAATAAAAAATTGTACAATGCTATACATTATATATTATATAAAGTAATAAAGTAAGGCTAAAATCATGGTAACAAAAAATCTATCCTAATTTCTAATAATTTCAAGGTAATTACTAATTACTAATCAGTATAGGACAATTGCAACACTATCTGTCAAATTGGTGAATGGATATGTATAATTCCCATCCAAGGTTGCTAGTAAGGTCATGGAATCTCTCTAGGTGTTGTTCTTTGATATCAGTGCTGAAATGGATTGATGCAGAGAAGCAATGGAAGCTCCCATTTGAAGATCGTGATATCATATTACTCCCTCCATCCCTATATATATAACCATCTACAAAAATTGTTTATCCCCTTATATAAGACACACTACAAAGTTCAAGGAGCATTTATTATTTTTTTCCATGTCTACCCTTCATATTCTTAAAGAGATGGTGAGATGCAATCAATGCATTATTAGAAAGTTTTACATTAAATAATGGTAAGTTTGGTAAACTATACTAATTTTTCAAAAACCAATGCATTAAATTAGTTACATGTTTTTTTAATTTCCATGTATATTTTGTAGAGGGTTTTATATATAGGGACGGAGGGAGTAGTTTCAGAGAGTAAGTGTAGGCAAAGAGAAAGTTGAACTCAGACTTAACAAATGAAGAAAAAGAATATCTTAGTCTTGAATCTGATCAGTAAAAGTTTGTGTGTATAGGGGTCTTTGTCATTAAGCTGAGTTGGCACTCACCAAATCAAATTTTCCTAACTAAATACAGCTGCCACTTATAAAACTAGCTAAGAACACTTCGCATGTTGGGCATGTTGGTCTAGTGGCTAGGGAGTAAAGCTTTAACTAGCAGCTTCTCAGCTCGAATCTATGTGGGTGCATTTGGCTTATAAAAAAAGGACTAGCTATAATGACTAAGCTGAGACCTAACTGAGGTCACGGTAGATCATACACACTAAACATGACTCTAACCGAAAACTGTAAGTTCCAACAAAATATATGAAACATGCACTTTAGAGCTTGACAGTTGACACATTAACTACTCTAACACACATAGCAAACAGAATTCGGATGTTCCTGAAAAAAAATCAATTTTAAAAATTAGTAAAAGGAAATTTCTTTAGTCTGTGTCCAACTTTCTGCCTAAAAAGCAAGCACAATAATTTTCTGATTGTAAGCTCTATTTGAAATGCAAAAGCAAGTTTAAACTTACATTTGCATCCTGTGAGTGAAGATTAAATTGTGGTTCAACAATATTAACCATGAAATGCCGAGTCCCCTCCTTTGAATCATCTGTATTTTCATTTTTATCTGCCAAAAAACAAAAAAATGGGGCAAAGAGACCTATCAGTAATTATACTTAAGAACAAATTGTGCTTAAGGAAAATACCTCCAGGATCTAGCAAGCAGAATAATATTTGTTTCCGGCAGAAGACATTTTCTGCTGTATGTTTTTATTTTGTGTACTAGTCTCTGATCTATATTTACATGTCTGAAATGATAGCAGTTGCCAAAAATTTATTAAAGCAAATGGCACATACCAGATGACAAGTTGTCCTTCATAATCGAATGTGGTGGGGATGAAAGTAACACAGGAGTCATGGCAGCCTGAGAAGAGTGTGAGTCTGAGATGTTATCAGTGGGAAGTTGCTTAGAAACTTCATCTTCATGGATTTCTTCTCCTGCATTTTGATAGGATTTAGCTCCACCATCCTCATGAGTTTCAGCTCCGTCACCTTGATGGGTTTCAGCTCCGTCACCTTGATGGGTTTCACAAGCATCATCTGGATGAGTTTCAGCTCCATCAAGCTGTTTCTTGTTCTCATATAATTTTCTCTGTGCATATTGCCGAGAAGGAGAAGGCTTGGCAGGTTCAGCGGCTTTGGATAGACCACCAGCCCAGGAACAAATAGCATCTCTGTTTTCGATAGTCCACAAAAGCTTCAGACCATAGACAAACACACGCTGACAATTGTCAGCTATTACCACATCGTACCCATCATCGTCGCTCGGGTCTGATTGCATATGCTCATCAGTTTCATTCAGATTTTCACACTCAGACCGTACATGGGTTTTCTCAACAGCTCTTCTTCCTGCTTCTTGCCAAGCTACTAACCTACCAGCATCAGCTTTTGGTGACTGTCTTCTTATAGTAAAGTAATCACCGGATAACAGAAATCCGTCATCATGATTCTTTTGGGTTACAAGAGCTTTTTCAGAGGGAATTTTATCCTCGGATGCAGATTGTGAGCTTTTTGTTGTCATGTTAACTAATTTGGCAACACTATCACACTCTTCTTTACTTAGGAAAGCCTTGGGAACATGAAGATCAATACCTTGGTAAACAAGATCCAGAAGGTCACGCTGGCTTTCAAAATAATACTTTTGATGCTTTCCCCTTCCAAACATTAACTCAAGCTTCAGCTTTTTCATTGTGAAGGTCAGTCCTTTGGATGGATCATCGTCATGTAGAGGCATGTTTTTTATACAGATTGGTGTGAAATCTACACGGATCATAAATTCAGTAATCACTTTATCTAGTGGAAGATTGCCTGATCTGGCAATTCTTGGAACTCCAAAACGAGGCCAACGTGAGAACATGCGCAGTTTATGCGGAGGAAGGAAGTTCAAGTTACAGAATCTAATGATCCATGCTAGATCATGTGCACCGAGTTTTATTGTCGGGGAAGCAGATGAAACATTCTGCAAAGTAGAGGATGGACATTGTTCTTCCGATGAAGGAAGAAAGGATCTAAGGGATAGGTTCCATCGAAGGGAAAGAGCAGTTGATCTGAATGGATCAAATACTTTATCACGAGGTTTCCCCTCAACTGGAAGTGAAAATAAATAATGATTCAAGGGGTTGCCAGAGTCACAATCCCAGTCCATTGTAACTTCAAGTGTAAAGACTGGGACTTCCAAAAATGCACCAGAGAGACCTGTTGGAATTTTGGAACCACGTTTGTTTGCCAAATTCTCCAAACTACTTAGTAAAATTTTGAACTCTTTGGAAGAAACAAGTACACGACCATCTGACTGGTGAAGTTCCATAGAGCTAGTCAAAAGTAGTAGTTTATTAAGCTTTTCATAAGGATCTGTACTTGCCAAAATATTCCATTCTGTTTCAGAAAATATTAAGGAAATTCTTCCGTGAATGTAATTTCTCATATCATCCCACCACGGCAAACTCCGCTCCTTTTTCGGTGGCAGAATAAGTGGACCAGGATTCCTAACACTTAGATTAGCCCTCCGCAGCACCACAGTGAAAGCATAACTAATATCAGCAAAAACTGGTTCATAACCCACCCCAAATGACACCTCACCTTTCTGAAAATGTATTGGCAAATCTGAGTATGTCTTCATTGGCGGAGTAGTACCACTAGCTGATCGAAGCAAGCATACCTTTCTCCACCGCCCAACATAGACATCTTGAACTATTTGAGGTTGAAAGCTAGTCGCCTAGTTGAAATCATAAAATAATAACGACCAAGAAATATTATCAGGCTGATTATTATGTAGTTAATCCCCCAAAAAGAGTATAAAAACAAATTTGAAGTTCAGTTTAAGTAACATGCAGCATTTTTTTTCCCAATGGAAAGTAACAAGAAACATAAAAATCCAAGTTGCGAGATTTATAGTACAGTTAATTATTTACAGGATCCCTTAAAGATATTGATTCTATATGTTAACAGGATCTTCATAACTTAAGCATGACCAAAATATGCAACTGACATACACAAAAAGGTACACATATAGTATACAAAGAAATTAGATTTCATAATATCACCTGTTGAGCCAACACAATACGACCTTCACATTTACCAGAACTTCCAGAGAAAAGTGGAAACGTGTAATCCCTAATCTGGGCCACAAGAGAACCTGTATTTAAGAGAATGTTTGTGCCATACAGTCGAGAAAATGGTATATCACATTCGAGACAGACAGGGTCAAGCTTCCTAACAACCTCAATCATCCCAGCTTCACCACCATCAATTTTTGTCAAGCTTAAATCTAAGTCTAATGCAGATATCGTAAGAAGAGAAGACCTGGAAGCACTAGGTTTGAAACCAGCTTGAAAGTCATCATCCATACAAGCACCTGACCCTTCCGATAGCACTAGATTCTGGCATGCTTGGTAATATGAACGGAATGATTGTTTATAAATTTCTTCTCGAATGGATTCAATAGTCGAAGAATTATTCACATCAACCTGAATACCATTGAAATTAACCATTCTTTCTTGAGAAGAACTATTGGCGTCATCGGTAGATTTCGGATCTTGCTTGGCCTTCGATATAAATTCCTCTAAGAAGTTTAACCGGACAGCTACTTCACCAGCTTCCTTCTTCAACAACTGATAGTGTTCATCAAGCCATCCTTGGATTGGTTCCTCTTCAATATCAGCAGTTAACTTGCGTATGAAAAACTTTACACATCCAAATTTTACTGAACTAGGTTGTTTAACTTTGGAACTCTCTTTCTTCATAGGAAAAATCAGATTAGTCTTTGCAGCAACAATAAGCTTCAAACCTCGCAGCATATCCTCAAGAACATCATCAATAGCACGCAATTGCAATCTGTATGGCATACAAATGTGAACATCAAGACCTTGAATTACCCAATCCCAAGTTGTCACTACAGGTCCCTTTGCATCAGATGCACTAGCAGATATACTAGGAATTCGTGAAATTTGCATCCGACTACTCTTGATGATTCTGGCCCCATTAAAACTAAGCATAAGTCCTTCAAGGAGCACTCCTATACGAGCATTCTCAGAGAAAATTGACTGCACCTGAACCATAGCATCTACTCCATCTCCTAGATCAGCAGATATTTTTAACATTTCTACATCAACAGCAAAAATAGATTCTTTCTTCTTTTCAAGATGCCCTGATCCCACAGTAGCTTCTTTTTTCAAATTAGTATCTCTTACATAAGACGCATTTTCCATGTGTTCATTACCTTGCTCCTGAAGCTTCCTATTGTGTACCACTAATCTCAGCTGGAGAACAAGTTCAATTAATGATAGATGTACATCAGGTTCCCACCTCACTGTAATGTCAGTAGCACTGAAAAGAGAACATGCAGCATTCTCTTTAAGGCCACCTAAGCGTTTCACAAATTTAGCATTTTGCATATCAAATAATGCCACCTCTGTTACCGGCCTATTTTCCTCCATATATTCCTGATAGACAGATCTGGCCCTTTCAAGTTCTACCTGTGTCGACTGTTTCTCCTTGTTCACACACAACTTAAAACGAAATATTTCAAGAGATATGCAGTACTTTAGCTTCTGGTAATCATCAGAAATAGTGGACACTATATTTGCAGTGCGAGGGGTACCATCTGCTGACTCAGTTATTATGACCCTACCACCCTGTGAACCATAATTCACTCGCTTCGGATCTGGAACAACTGTATTTTCCAATCCAGTCTCTCCCAATATATATACTGAACACTGTTCAAGATTACATTTCAACATCTGAGTTCCCTTCCCTGAAGTTTTTGATGAACGGCTCCGGGTCTGTGTTGATTTTTTCTTTGAAGCTGAAAGATTTTTCAACAGAGCTTGAAAGGATATCGCTGTTGATATGAATGATTCTACACGCTTGAAAGTAAGATAAACTCCCATGCTAGTCACGTTGACTGATAAACCTGGCATAGACCCAGGACCATCTTCTTCAGAGGATTTCATGTCTTTTTTGCCCCAATCCAAACTAACCTTTGTAATGCGCATAATGGAACCAGAATTTGAATCCACACCACAAAAAATATCTTTCAAGCACTCTTGATTTTCATCAGCCATGCGGAGATTGAATTCACCAAGTTCAGCGTGAACTGTAGTCCCCATATTTGAAATGTTGTTTGCTATGAGACTTGATAATTGAAAACAACCCTAGGTTTGGAAAGAATTAGATTGATGCTTTGGGGTAAATACCTTTACTCAAATCATTTGAATTAACATAAAAAATCATGACAAGAATACTTTCATCTAACACAGTATAACTTAAAAGAGTCTAACACTAGAAATATAGTAACTTCAACAAGAGGAATTTAAAGAGTCAAACAAACCACCCATGTCTTTCAAACAAATAACTTGAAACCATTCATTGAAAATAATCCTTTGTACCTCAAATCTCATATCCATGTAGTTGTTACAAATGTCTCAGTCTTCTATTAGTTTTTATTGATGGTAAAACATCCTTAATGCATGTTTGATGAACATACAAATTTAGGATTCCTTTAGTTTGATCTTTATTTTCATTTTTATTTGATATCTTTTCACTAATAGTTACAAAAAAAGACTATCCGGTTTTCACTTTGTTTCCTATTTTCAAGAATCCGTAGAAGACAAATGAAGTCAAAACAATGACATTTTTGTAATTGTTAGTAAAAACATGTCAAATCAAAATGAGAAAAAAAAAAAGAAGAAGCACCCTTAAAGAGCCAAAAGAATAAATAATTGTACAGCAGTATGCTCTTTTCATATCAAGACCCATGGATGGCCTCTATCATCACCTCTTGCTTTTTCTTAAGGCGTCAAAGACAGCAAGATTAAAAAACCCACCAATACAACAACATAAAGTCATAAATAATATGAGATTTTTTGACAAAAGAAAAAAAATTTATTTGAGAGAAAAGAATGGAAGGTGAGAAGCACGAGCAATAGTAATCCAGGATGCACCAGCATTATCAAAGCATAACCTTACAGATCAAATTATCTCAATATTTTCATTTAGTTTTATTTAGGGGATGAATTTATTCTTCAAAAATCAATGACCTTTTCTAAAAGCTGTTTGTATGATTTGATATCAGTTTAATAGTATTTAGGTAATTTTTGCAGTATTTATTCTCTGCCATCCCAAAACCATAACTAAACTACAATATGAGATGAACTGATCTAGCTTATGCTTTGTGATGCTAGTGTAACTCTACATCCTGCATCAAAAATATAATTTCTTATTAAAAAAGAGAAAAACTCAATAAAGCGTCAAAAATCACATATTTGAAATTGAACTTATACTGGTAATTTACAATTACTAATTTCCAATCATGTACCAAAACGTCGTCAGAGCAGAGATTTTTAACATGATTTGATCTGGCTGGATATCAGTACAGCTATTAGATAACATCATTGTACTTTTACTTCTTTACTATTCTTCTAGTCGTTCTCTCATTAACATTATTTTGATTTTGGGCCTGATTAGTTTCAAGGTGCCTTTTTAAGGTGTGCAATACATGTTTCGCGCACTTGTGCGCCCTTCGGTTGATAATCAGCTATAGGCAATTTACCTGGTTTTGAGTGGCCTTTTTTGAACTCGTTTTTGAGTCCCTAGGATTTGCGGGGGATTTTTTTTCAGTAAAGGGTTTTCTATTTATTTATAGATTCATGGTGATTCATGATAGGTGAGAATGAAATTGATATTATTTGGTTGCAGACCATTATGATTGCAATAAATGAGTATAACCATACATTTTGTGGCAGAACATTGTTATTCCCATTAACTTAGTTATTCCCAGTAGCTTTGGAATGCAAGATCCAACCCTCATGCTCTGTTATTTTGGTTGGTCGACTGTAACCTCAGTAAGCAATGGAATTGGCAGAACCACCTCCATCTCCGATAGAATTTCAGCTTAGGCAAACGTAGGTTGGGCTAAGATTGCGAATTAGCAGAACCACCACCTGCATCTCCGATGGAATTTCAGTGAAGGCAAATACATGTCGGGCTACAAATCAATGGGCAAAGCCGTAATATTCAAAACTTTTCTGCCATCTCTGTTCCCAGTAATCGGTAATTAATCTAAGTCATTCAACACAAAAACAACGAGCCAACGACAGCAGATGGCGGGGCGCACAGGTGTGCTCCATTCTTAGAGGCGCTCCTTAGATGAAGCCTAGTTTCAAATTTACAATCACTAGTTGCCCCATTGCAATTTACCGCTTTAAGAATCAGACTGTCGGTCAAAAGTAAAAAAAGGCAAAATGACACTTTTAGTTTTTTAATTCTTTGTGTCAATTCACTTTGGTCCTTTAACTTTTTTTTATTCATTTTGGTCCCTTAACTTTTATTTTGGTCCCTACCGTTCAATTTGGACACTTGTATTATGACTTGACGGAAGTAACAATAGGACCAAATTGAATCCAAAATAAAAGTTAAGGGACCAAAATAAATAAATAAAAAAGTTAAGGTTCTAAAGTGAATTAGGGCAGAGAGTTAAGAGACCAAAAATATCATTTTGTCAAAGTAAAATAAAGAGGTTTCAAAATTGTGGTATTATTTCTTTCTATGAAACTACCATTAACCTGTTTAAGACCAGCTACTTAAATGCTTAAGTTGTATAGTAGAAGTCGAAGAATGGTTTTTATGTCTCTAATGTCCTTAATGCAACAGTCCTTTGGGTCTTTGGGATATAAGCATGGACAAAGGTCCCAATGCACAAACCAATTTCACCTTGCTGTGAAATTTAATGTATTTGTCACTTGTGAAGAACGAGAACAAAGATCAATCTCCTAATTACTTCGTCATACAAAATACAATGTGAAAGACCAATTTTCTTACAATCATAAGTTGTGGAAATAGTGGGTCCTTGACACTTCAAAGACACAATTGAAAATAAGAAATCCAAAAGGACATTTGATTTAAAGAGTGAGCGATGCTTCCAGAACATCTACAAAGCCTAAGACATGAAATAGGCCGTATTACAGAATGTGGGAACTTCAGCATCTACTGAAAACAGCTTCCCCAAGAAATGTGTAACAAACTTTCTAATGCTTCTATGTATATACTATTATATAAAAAATAATACATGCATGTGAAGCTAATGCCAGTTCCAGTTAATTCATAATTTGATTCCCTCCAAGTTCACACATGATGAAGTTACGTCATGCATTGACCAAATCTTACCCCGTTTGACAAATAATAAGTTATTTACTCATGTTTCAAATTTAAAAATCATCTATTATATTAGTAAATAAGGGCATAAGTGTTTAATTCTTAATTTTTATTGGAATTTGTTAATTTATATTAGTCACCAAGTACACAATGATATGTATAGCTAGAATCGACACTTCATTTTATTCTGTGTGTGGGTGTCTAAGTTCACAAAATAATGATAAATATGTACATTTGCAAATACTTACTTGATACAGTGGAGAACCAGCCATATTGAAAAGAACTATTGTCATATCGGGAGCTGACAATTTACATGTCCATGTGATGATCTTGCTATCAGTTGATTTTGGTTTTACAACCGGAGCTTCTTCCCGAAGTACAATTTTTTTCTTCTTGGATGAAGGGAGAAGCAACCAAGGCTTTATTCTGCTCATTATGATGTTGCACCGGAAACCTCCAAGCTTGATTTCAGTTTCAGCTCTAACAAGTGAAACTGACTGAAGGAAAGGACCCCAACAAAAGTAAGTTTGTACAGAAGAAACAAAAAAGAATCTTACAGTGTCACGATCCAATAATCCATATCAAATGAACAAAACAGTTAAAACAGTAAAACAATACAACTAACAAATGGTTTGAGGGGTTGGATTACCCTTATTCAGGCTTGTCTCTCAAGCACTCCTCTCTATTATTTATTGTTGTATCATATCCCTGTGGAAGTTGCCTATATAACAGAAAAAAAAAAAAACAAAACTATAAGGGGTTTTCTTTCAATTCTCCCGTTGAGGATCATTGGGATGCATGGCCCATCTCTGAACTATATTATCAAAGGAGCTCTAGGAGAAGGCTGTGAAAACTTGGGTCATGCTCAGTTTGTTAGTCTCCTTCCTTCTAATAGAAGATCTACTTTTGGTATTATATTGGGGGTAACCCAATATCTAGGAAATGTAAGAAACAAAATGTGGTTGCAAGCACCGAAAGCAGAATATCGGGCAATGACTTCAACCACTTGCAAAACTTATTTGGTTAACACAGCTACCTAAAGAGCTTCAGTTCAAGGGATTATGCATAGATGCTCATTTATGATACTCAAGCCAGATTGCATAAAACTACCGATCCAATGTTACAGGAATGACAAAACACATTAAAGTAGATTGTCATTTTATCAAATAGAAGATCCTATCTAGAGGTACCAAAGATAGATTTGTCCGTTCAAATGATAAATCCCCAAGTCCTTAAGGGGATCTCAAATTGACTACCTTGGTAACAAGCTTGGCCCATATGACCTACGTGCTCTTGCTTGAGGGAAAGTGTTGAGAGTATTGTTGTGTAAATAGTGTCTAGATCCAGTATATAGTCTAACCAAAATTACCAAATCATGTACTAATAGTAATTAGGAGTCTGCCATTGCACTAATTACATATAATCTCTTTCCCTCTCTATCAACATGTTTTTCCTAATTACTCACTAATTATGTAGAGGGACAAGGCTTTTTTTGTTACTGTTTTTGTACTCACTCATTCTATAAATGAGGATATTTTTCATCTTGATAAACAACTTTGGAAATCTAAAGCTCCCCCTAACGACAAGTCTTTCTTTTGGAAAGTAGTTCTTAGAAGATTTAATACTAATGACATATTGAAGGATCATTAAAGTTTAAAGATTATTGCCAATGCTGGCCAATTTATCAGACTCGTTTAGTTTTTGCATGATTTATTCTGATTTACAAATTATTGTAACAGATAGTTTCTAGGATTCCAATACTTTCCTGATTTACAAGAAACTATCATTGTAACAGATAGTTTATAATGCAAAGATATTTTCTTGGATTGGAATCTCCACAAATCCTGTAACTATGTAATTAGAATCATAGTTATTATGCTGATATATTCTTGTAATTATTGTAAATGGTTTTTTTATATCTATTATAAATAGACCTTAGTAGTGTATCAGATAACACACTGGCTTTTCATCAAATGTCACTTGTTTATTTGTTATTCAACATGCTATTACAGCCTGACGAGAGGCTACCCTAATCTGTACTTTCCCGGTGGACCCAACGTCCATTGGTGTCTTTTTTTACCCCGGAAACTAAGTATTCTTTTCCAAGTTTCATTATTGTTTACGGAGTTATTCATCACCTTATACGGACCAAAATCACAAATAGTAGATAAACAAAGAACAGACACAGAATTATAGGGAAAACTATAGTATTTCTATTATTTGCAAAGGAAAAAACAGAACCAAATGCAGAAGAAGATAAACTTCTAATGCCCCAAAGCTAAGCTCCCTAACAGAGAGCACAAAGGCATCGCTATCCCAAGAAAATAACAAAATGGTCAGGATAACCTTTCCCCTCACTCACTCACAAATATATAAAAGAAAAACTAATTCTCTCTCCTGTAACTAACTCTCACTATCTCTTCCAAATCATCCATTCCATTCCCTCTATTATTTCCCTTACAAAATACTAAGGGTTAGAAGTCCCACATCGGCTAATGATATGGCCATTGTTGAGTTTATAAGGGTGTGTAGTGATATGGCCATTGTTGAGTTTATAAGGGTGTGGCAAACCTCATCCTACAAGCTAGCTTTGGGATCGAGTTAGGCCCAAACCCAAATTGTCTGATGGTATCAGAGCCTATTCTAGATCCGTTTGTTGGTCCCCATGTTGTTGGGTGTGTTATTGGGTGTTTGTTAGTCCCGTATTGTTGGGTCACCCGTTTGTTTGTCCACCCAAATTGTCTGACTAACTATTACTTTCGGACTTCCATGCACTAATGGGCCAAAAGGCTTCGCTGACCCGATCTTGATCCGGGTCCTATCATCATCGCACCACTGCTCCCTCTCCAGAGACTGCATATAGCGGTTTCTCTGTCAGCCACCTAGTGGATCAAGTGTGCCTCCATCAGAGCGGCCCAGTCGCAAAATTCCACTGCCAACATTGAAGTGACACGCCGCCTTCCCTTTTCTGGTGAAACCCAGCACCGCACCCTACTTTTGGCGCACGACAACGCGTTCTGACCAGTTTTTGGCAGCAGTTTGTGTGTGTCTCCTCTATTTATACCTATGACATGTGTTCCTCCTCCTCACGCCGACGCCTGCATATCTGATTCTCTAAGGTGGTTTGAGGAACATCAATCTCAGGGTGCTACCTCCACTGCCTCTGTCTCCCAATCTGGTAATTCTTTTGCCGCCATCCCTCACTCTACTTCTCTCGATTCTTGCATTCTTTATTCTGGGACCACCAGTCTCATCTCTGGTAATAAATCCTTATTTTCTTCCCTTTTTTCATCAGGTTATTTACCCTCTGTCACAATGGCTAATGGTTCTTAGACATGGTCTGGGCACTGTTCGTCCCTTCCCTACTTTTTCCATTGATAACACCCTCTATCTCCCTGGGACTCCATTTAACTTATTGTCTATTAGTCATCTTACCCGGTCTTTTAATTGTGTCATTTCTTTTACTAAAGACTTTTTTTTCTTACAGGAAAGGAATGGCATTCGGGAGAGATGATTGGCACTGGATGTGAATCACATAGGCTGTACCAACTTCAGCCATCTGCACATGTTGGTTCGGCGGTGGATTCACCTCTTCTTATTCATGCTCAATTCGGTCACCCTAGCCTTAAAAAATTACAACAAATGGGTGCCTCGTCTTTCAAAGTTGTCCTCCTTGTCATGTGAGTTGTGTTAATTAGGTAAACGCACACGCTATTCTTTTTAGAGTCATGTTATCTGTCGAGCTATGTCTCTATTTACTTTAGTTCATTTTAATGTATGGAGTCTAAATCGTATTGTGTCTACTTTGGGTTATTAATATTTTGTTACATTTATTAATGACTTTTTCTTGTTTTACCTAGTTATTTTTAATGAAAAACTATTCTGAGTTGTTTACCATTTTTCAATCCTTTTACAATGAAATAAAATATAAGTTTGGTGTTTCTATTCAAACATTGCAGAGTGACAATGCTCGTGAGTATTACAACCATTTCAAGAATTTATGGCTTCTCGCATCTTGCACCAAACCTCTTGTCCATATACTCCTCAACAAAATGGAGTTGCTAAAAGGAAGAATAGACATCTCATTGAAACAACTCGGACGCTTTTGCTTGATGGTAATGTCTCTCATCAGCTTTGAGATGATGCTATGCTTATGGCGTGTTATCTCATGAATCACATGCCTTCCTCTGTTCTTAACAACTAGGTACCACACTCCATCTTGTTTCCACGTAAATCATTATATTCTTGACCTCCATGTGCCTTTTGGTCTACGTGTTTCATTCATAATCTTAGTTTGAGAATTGATGAACTCTGTGCACATTCTCACAAATGAGTATTTTTGGGTACACTCGTTCTGAAAAATGTTACAAATATTACTCGCCCACTTTGTATCACTATATGGTTTCGGCTAGCATAACTTTTTTAGAGTCCACCCCTTTTTTTGGACCTCCATAATCCTCCGAGTCTATTTCTAGTTCCTCTTCTACTCCTCCTACGCCCGAGTTATTTAATCCATTTGCAAAGCGAGATACTCTAAATGATCCTCCACTTCCACTATCTCCAGTACAAGTGTGTTACTTAACTTATCACGTCTTGTCTCATTTCCATTACACTTGTCTTTCTTCGTTGTTCTCTGTTTCTATTCCTAAGACTGTAGTGGATGTCTTATCTCATGCGACAAGTGATGCTTTGGGAGCACTGTAGCATAATGGTACATGGAATTTCGTTCCTATCCCTTCGAGAAAGACTGTTGTTGAGTGTTGGTGGATATTCACAGTTATGGTTGAACCTGATGGCACCATTGATCACCTTAAGACTCGTTTAGTGGCCAAATGCTACATCCAAATCTTTGGCTTAGACTATTCTAATACCTTCTCTAAACTGCCAAAATGGCTTCTGACAGTTTGTTCTTGTCTATGGCTGTAATATTGACCACTTTTTCAACTAGATATCAAGAATTTTCTTTTTATGGTGATTTCGCTGAAGAGGTGTATATGGAGCAACCTGCTGGTTTTGTTGCTCATGGGAAGTCTTTAAGACTTGTTTGACGTCTTCGTAAATTTCCTTATGGCCTTAAATAGTCTCCTAGGGCGTGGTTTGCCCGCTTTAGCACTGAGATACAATTGCTTGGCATGACTCGAGGTGAAAAAAATCACACGATCTACTATCGTCACTTAGCCACAGGGTGCATTTATATGATTGTCTATATTGACGACATTGTAATTACGGGAAGTAATCACCATGGCATCACACAATTGAAGCAACACTTGCATCGTCATTTCAAAACAAAAGATCTTGGTACACTTCGATACTTCTTGGAGATAGAAGTTACACAGTCTAAGAATGGCTTTGTGATCTTTTAGAGGAAATATGCAATGGATATCTTAGAAGAGGCCGAATTAATAGGGCCCAAGCCGGCAAACACTCATATGGATCCCAATGCTAAGTTTATGCCAAATCAAGAAAAGCACTGGTTGGAAAATTGAACTATCTTACAATCACTCGCCCTGATATCTCTTTTGCAATGAGGTAAGACAATTTCTCAATTCACCCTATGAAGATCATTGACATTTGGTTATTCGCACCCTTAAATACATCAAAGGAGTTTTAGGAAATGGACTCTTGTATGAAGACAAGAGTAGCAAATTAGGTCGGTTCTCCTAGTGACCGAAGATCTACTTCCGGATATTGTACCTTTATTGGTGTTAACTTGATTTCCTGCAAAAGAAAGAAGCAAAGTTTTGTTGCTCGATCAAGTGCAGAAGCATAGTTTCGACCTATGGCGACTGCTACATATGAACTGATATGGCTTAAACACTTTCTTAAGGAACTAAGTTTTGGGCAAGTTACGCAGATGACTCTGTTTTGTGATAATCAAGCAGCCTTGCATATTTTCTCAAATCTAGTGTTTCATGAAAGGACCAAACATAATAAGATAGATTGTCACTTCATTAGAAAGACGGTCATACCGTAGACATTGCTACACGTTTTGTTAATTCCAATGATTAGTTGTCAGATGTTTTCACTAAGTCATTGAGAGGTCTTTGAATTAGCTAATATGCAACAAGCTTGGTGGATATGACTTATGCACTAATCTCCACAAATCTTGTAATTATGTAATTAGGATATTAGAATCATAGTTATTATTCTTATATATTCTTATAATTATTGTAACGATTTTCTCTCTTATAAATAGATTGTGGAAATATAATTAATGAATACATGTACAGAGTATTAGATAATTCTTAGGTTCCTTATTATTTGTTGAATACATGTACAAAGTATTAGATAATTCCTAGGTTCCTTATTTATTATCTATACAGGTTAAATGTATTTTAGTGTAAACCTCTCAATATAAATATCAGTTCAAGTTAAGTGATTTTCAACTGAACATATTCACACAAAATATCAGTATTCACATGGTATCATAGCTAGAGCCCAATGCTTAGCCTGATCCGTCAGGCTCCCGGTTTGTATGAGTCTCTCATACCCTTCGCCTGGCCCGACAGGCTCGCCTGTTCTAGCAGGCTCGGTTGAAGGAGGGGTGTTGGAAATAAACTAAAACAACATCTTTCCAAGCATTTTCAAACTAAGGACTTAGGTCACCTCAAGTATTTTCTTGGTATTGAGGTAGCTCAGTCTTCACAGGTATCGTAATCTCGCAACGAAAATATGCTCTTGACATTTTAGATGAGACTGGTATGTCAGATTGTAGGCCCGTGGAAACTCCCATGGATCCAAACATCAAACTTCTACCAGAACAAGGGGAACCTTGGGCATTATAGGAGGCTTGTTGGAAAACTTAACTACCTTACGATCACTCTGATATCTCTTTTGCCGTAAGTGTAGTTAGTCAATTCCTACAAGACCCGCGTGTCACTCATTGGGATGCGGCAATGCGAATTGTCAGATACATCAAGAAAACACCCAGACAGGGACTTCTCTATGAAGATAGAGGACATTCTCAAATTGTGGGTTAGACTGATGCTGATTGGGCTGGCTCACCCTCGGATAGACGATCAACCACAAGTTACTATGTGCTCATCGGTGGTAACTTGATATCTTGAAAAAGCAAAAAGCTAGATGTGGTTGCAAGATCGAGTGCAGAAGCAGAATATCGAGCCATGGCATTAACAATGTGAACTTGTATGGTTAAAGCATTTACTCCAAGAATTAAAACTTGGAGATAGAGGGCCAATGCACCTATTGTGTGATAACTAATCAGCCTTGGACATTTCTTCCAATCCAGTGTTTCATGAGCGGACAAAACATATAGAAGTGTCGAGAGAAGATCACATCTGGATGCATTGCTACTAAATTTGTGAACTCTAAGGATCAATTAGCAAATGTCTTCACTAAAGCTCTCCGAAGTCCTCGAACTGAAGATATTTGTGGCAAGCTTGGATCATATAATTTATATGCTCCAACTTGAGGGGGAGTGTGGAAATATAATTAATGAATACATGTACATAGTATTAGATAATTCCTAGGATCCTTATTATCTGTTGAATACATGTACAGAGTATTAGATAATTCTTAGGTTCCTTATTTATTATCTGTACAGATTAAATGTATTTTAGTGTAAACCTCTCAATATAAATATCAGTGCAAGTTCAATGATTTTCAACTGAACATATTCACACAAAATATCAATATTCACACAAAATATCAATATTCACATAGACCTTCATAGCGTATAAAAAACGGGTTTTTCACTAGATGTCTCTCGTTTCACTGTTATTCAACACAATCAAAATATTTTAAAAAATTAATCCACTTATTTCATTTGGACCATTATCTCTTGAATACGTAGACCATATCTTTGAGACCTTTTTTATATATTTATACATCAACGATACTATGTATAATCAATGTGTAGGCCTCAATAATTCCCACCAGGCAGTCTGCCTTCTGATAAAGTTCTCTATAAAAACCATATTTTACACACCAATAAATTGTTTGGCCAATGGTAAGCAGTTTTGGTCTCCCCCGTAACAATATGAACACAGGTTAGAATCTCGGAGAGAGCACATAAATGTTCCATCCCCATAATTGTAAAACAATTTAAAAAGTAAAAAAATAAAAAATAAATAAATAAACTGTATTTTACCCTTCTATTGCTCCTATTATTTAGAAAGAGTTTTTTTTAACTTGTGCCCAAGTTAACAATGATTGGTTTAAAATTTTTAATGGTTAGATTTGATTCTTTTTATATGCCCAGTGTACACCCACTAAATCCTTAACCACCCACTATTTAGTAACTTCCCTTCCATGAAATTTCATTTGTTAATAATCATTGTTAACTTGTACCCCATGGGCACAAGTTAGAAAAACCCATTTAGAAAATACTGCAAGGAGTAAACACTAAAAATTTTCAATTTTACAGAGATACAGAGGTTCCTTATGTAGTTTGCAAATAAACTCACCTGCACTGGAACATAGACAAAAGACACCAAACCCAACTTCAATATCTCCAGGATGGAAGAACCAGCTTCTCTAAAAAGCTGTAATGTTAATGGAACAAAATAAAACTTGTCAACAAGAAGCAAAGTGAAAAAGTGGAAATCATAACACAAACTTCAACAAATAAACAGACACACTTCATACATGAATTTCACTAAACTCCAGTTGGAAATGAAGGCGTGTACTCTCCCCAACATGCTTAGAAGATCTTGATTTGATGCTTTTCAATTGGATGCCCACAATGTTATTTTCAACAGAAAGACCATATTCGCGATGCGCAAAACTCACATTCAACTTTAGTAGATTGAAGCTGACCTATCATTATAATTCCACAACTTACATTAAAACTATTTGATTTTGAATAACAGTTTTAACTTGACTTTAACAGAAATAGTTTCGGAGTAAGTGAAAGAAATAGTGAAAATCTTGAAGAGAGAACTCTATTGTGCAGATCGAAAATGTGAATTCATTGAATGAATTTTTAGAGTACAAGAGTATTCATAGAAAAGAGATATGGACAGAGTCAGAAACATAACAGAAACTGATTAACCAAGTATGTACACACATTTGACAAATACTCTGACTTTCAAGAGGACCCTGGATTTCCAAATTAAACTACGCACAGGAAACAAAAAACACCAACAACACAAACATGATATTCAAGAGATTTACAAGTGAAGGAACCACATTTTCCCAAAAGCCAATTTCTCACATTAAAAAAGTGACAGTGTCTTGACAAAAATAGAACTATCAACATGGCAACTACTAGTCTACTACCTGGGGTCTTTCATATAGGAACCTCTTAACAGAATTATGTATCTTAAAAAAGAATATGTAACAAAGTCATTTAATGTATTGGTTTTTGAAAAATAATATAATATACCTAATTTATCCTTATTTGAAAAAAAAAAAAAAACTTTTCAATTAATGCATTAATCGTGTCCCATTATCTATCTAAGAATGTTCATTAATTATGAAGAGTAGACATGAAAAAATAATAATAAATGATCTTTGAACTTTGTAGAGGGTATTAATAGACCATCAAACTTTCTCTATAAAGTCCTATAATTAGGAATGGAGGTAATAATAACTATGTACAATGTAAATAGTATAAAGTAGGGAAAGTATGCACAAAGACACACCAAGTCACATAACTTACTACTGACATAATGCACTTAGCACTAGTCTACTACCTTTGTCCCAATATATAAGATCGTCTACAGAAAATACACGAGTTAAGAAAATTGGTTAACTTAGTTAAATTTATTAAAGTTGTCCAACAATTTGTGATGATTTCCAAAAGTACCCCTCAACTTGGAACTCATAATGCTTCATCTTTTCCAATTATCATTGGAAAGAGAATTTGTCTATCTTATTTATTGTATTGGACTATACAAAAGTAGTTGAGAGATAAGGTTATTTTAGTGAAAAAAAATTAATTATGCACAAACTTTTGAAAATAATTTTATAAAAAGGGACAAAAAAATTTTTTGTAAAGAATCCTATATATATGGACCAAGGTAGTAATTAGATGTGCTGGGATTTATTGATTGAAGTTTCCCTATTTCTTTCTTTCCTTGTAGATACTGTTCTGATTATAGTTTATTAGTGGTTAGATGTATATGTGTAATTTAGGATACTCTGCTGTGATTAGGTTATTCGATCACTAAAATAAAGATTAAGTTTTGCATTAATGTAATTATGAATTCAATAGGCTGGAGTTAATCTCTCAAAATATTCGTTTTTCCAATCAATTTCTCTTAGAATATGAGCTAGGCCTAACTCATCCAAAAAACTAGTTCAAAGGATGAAGAGAGAGAAGTTATTTCAGAAAGTCTGATTTTATTAAAAGGCCAATTAATGATTACCTATGTGTTGGTATTTATACATGTCTCCTAAACCAGTGACAGTTGTACACAGCACTTTTATTTATACTATCCTAATACACTCCCCTCAAATCCAAGTAGGGGAGCGAGAACTAGATATGGCTAGTTACTCTATTAAGTCTTATTAGGACTACTTTGATAATATCTACAGTCAATTTGGAATTTTTACCTCCCCACCCCCACCTCACGCTTAAAACTGGATGAATGAAGCCTAAAGTTTTTCCATGGGAAGCAATGAAGGCTACTGTTAAGAAGGTACGATACGATGAAGACATCTCTTGAGAAGCAGAACGAAGGGAGACCGAAATGAAGGCAGCTAATGTTGGCCCCTAAGAAGGGTGCGGTGAGGGTGGCCCAATAATAAATCTAAGGTAGTCTCTGATACCATTTTAGAATTTGGATTGGGTAAATAAAAGTGCTGTGTACAAATTGGCTCCAAATTCCATGGGTTTCCTGAGATGTAAGCCAACATCACATAAGATCACGAGAAATAAGCTGAAATCGGCAATTCTAGTCAGAATTTTCAATCTAATACTGAATATAAGGAGTATCCTTTTAATATAAACAAAGAATCTATCAACAGAAAAGAGAAAGATACAAATGTAGAGGACAAGGAATCCTCAAGGAGGAAAAAGGACGAAAAATTCAAGAAACATGAACAACAGCATGCCAATCTCATAAAAGACACGCTATCAAATACATTGAGGAGGATATCTTATCCTCCATATTAGTTTTCCTTTCTTTCATAGTGTTAAGTCTTAAGATGTTGAGTTAAGTTCCACGTCGACTAAGAATATAGCTACAATAGACTATATAAAGGCATGACAAATCTCCTATGAGCTTATCTTTTGAGATTTAATTAAGCCCAAACCCAAATTTAAGATGATATCAACGCCTGACCAAATGGTTGTTTGGCCCCAGCCGACGTGTTTTCCTGCAAATTTCATGCACCAGATGTTCACTCCTAATGTGAGGGGATAATGTTAAGATGTTCACTAAGTCCCACATTGGCAAGGAATATGGCCATAATAAAGTATATAAAGAGGAGTGGTAAACCTTCTCCTATTAGCTAGTTTCTTGGATTTTGTTACTTTGGCCCAACGCCCAGAGTAAGACACAGCAAGGGTTCCCATTAGGCTCCCTTTAATGTGCAGTTTAGGGAGTACTAGATGTATACACCCCTACCCAAATAAGAAGAGAAGCTACTTCTATGACTAAAACACATGAGCATCGGTTTACAAAGCTACAACATACAATTTTGTCAAGGCTCAGAAAGTATACAAGTATGTGTAAATTCCATACCTTTTCAGGGAACCGAGAACTGTAGCCTGCAAGTATTTGCGGCTTCTTGGAAGGCTGTTTCTCGCTCACAGAATCAACATTTGACCCTATATTTCTGTTAGAGCCAGAAGGAGATTCCGATGAACTTCTTTTTTTCACAAGCAACCCCTCATTCAATTTCACAGTGATCTCTCCGATGGAAATGTCTACATTCTTAATAACTATACCCATTTCCCTGTGTCCAAAAAGCATAAGAAAACAACTAACAAACCATAGAAGGATAAAAAATTAAAATCAAGAGAGGATGAGAGCATCCAAGACTCCAAGTTAAAGCCAGGTAACCGTACTGCAATGTTACAGAATACAGAAGGGTAAATTTTTTTCTTTTGAATATGAAGACATTTATATTGTAACTGCAGAGGGGCAAACCAACTATACTTATAAGAAGAGGCCTCTTTCTACCGCAAGGCAACAGAAGTCAGCTACAAATATCAGGATTATAAGCGATTTCCATTGAACAGATTGTAAAATTTGAAAAAATCTTAGGTACCCATGGTGTGGCACCAAAACTGTGTACCAAACCGCAATGAAGTAATAGTTGGTTTGGAATTCTCAAATTTGGGCCCAACTACAATATTTTTCAAACTAATCGGTTAGTTTGTTTCACAATTAAGAGGTGCACCATTTGTATACTGGAATCTTCAATTACAGTTGAAGTTTTCCCTTCAGAAATCATATTTGCCTTCAACCATAAGGCTTGCACTGTTCAGCTTGTAACCATATTGCATACAGATCCACTTCCTTTTCTCCAACTACTATTCAAACTAATGAAAGATAAATATTATGAAAATTTTCATATTTGGAAGAATAATACCTATCATGACGAAATTCACATGAGATGGAGAATTTTTCACAGATAAAAGAGGGAGAATTCTTTTCTATAGCAGCATCAGACACCTGGCTAGAAGCACTGCATCCTCCACCACTAGAATTAGATAACTGATCACAACTAGGTTCAGGTTGAACGATTTGAACAACAATGGGCAATATTTGTACCCTAACAAGCAAATCTGACTCAAAACCACCACCTTTAGATGTATCCACATTCAACTCCCTGATCTCAAGAGTATATTTAGGTGTCTGCGACATTGAAAAGAGACTCTCAGTGATCCAAAGATGATATTTTCAAAGGCCAAATTAATACTTTTGTCATGTAGTTTATTTTTTGTTTTCGATTTCGTCCTCTAATCAATAGAAGTTTCAAATCAGGCCTCTAACTCTGTGTTGTTTCAGTTTCGTCCTTTTTTTTGTTAGTTCCACTAAATGATTAATAGAAATATCCAAAACGACGTCGATTTTTGCTAGGGTTTATGCAAAACGACATGTCAGTTGTATAACTTTATGTTAGTCATTTAACGTAGTTAACGAAAAAGGACGACAATGAAACAAAATGAAAAGTTACAAGACCAATTTGAAACTTTTATGAGTTAGAGGACGAAAAAAAAAATTTAAAAAAAAAAAAAGGTTAGAGGACAAAAGTACTAATTTAGCCTATTTTCAAATAAGATCTCAGTCCCAGTAGAGAAAAAATAAATAAATAAATACAAGTTGATTTATATACACACATAGATATGTCTATTAAACTTCATTGAATCTTCATACTAAGCATGACATTTGATTATATAAAAGTCATTTTTAATATACTATCACATGAAGTAAAACCCACATAGATAGCAGCATTGAAAATACTGGAATCAACATACGTTCTTTCAAACAAGAAGGAAATATCAATGATATGGAGATGCACACCTTCAGAACCAGATCTGTCACACAAACTGACAAATATCTTGCAACATTGCTTATAGTCTTCCACTTTCCTCTGCCTGGAGCACGACCACTAGATTTACGAGTTTTCTTCTTCTCGGAACTTTTATTCTTCTCAGGACTTTTATTTGAAGGCCTCATAGAAACTTCTAAGTTGCGTATTAACAGTATCAACTTAGGATCCCAAGAACTAAAACCCATACCACGTTCAAGCAATGAATGGTACCGTAAACTAAGCTTAATTTCACCAATAGATACAGAATCAATAGCACCCTGTTCATGTCATAAATCAACAGAATATGTTGCTATAGGGCCTTAGAGACAGAAACAAACATGAAACTAAAGCATAGAATTTGAAGTACAATCCAGAGAGTAGGCTACATAAAGAAAAACCAGATCAGTTGAAACAAGTTGTCCAGAGGTTTCAGAAGCTAAGGGAAAGATGATTGGGGTTAGAAGTAATGATAGACAAAGACTCCAATTGAAAATATTGGGGGAAGGCATGGTAAAACCCACTTTGAGTTACAAGCCAAATGACTAATTCAAGATTAAGTTCGCCCAGGCAGTACACTATCTGTGTTGCACCATAGAAATACCAATTAAAAGGACAGCTTTATACTTACCATTAAAGACAGAAACAGCTGATTTTCATGCATCAAAAAATAACAAAAAATTTGTGCAGCACTGAGACAAAAAAGGGAGGGAGCAGGAAAAGGGCAACTCAGTAGGGTTACAGACAGTAATTCAATAGGTCACAGCTAAGTAGCAGTAGCTTCTCTACGCTGTAACAGTTGACTAACTGCAGGCCTGGCTTACTGATCGTCCGCATCAGATTCTCTTAGAATTATTATTAGACATCTAGTAATATAAACTCTTACAGATGTATTCTGAACTTCATGAAATTACAACCTCCTTCTCAGAAACTTTTCTCTCTACATTTTCTTCCACTTTAGATTCTTACGTTTTCTCTGAGTTCTTAAATCATAGCAATCAGCAAGCAATGTAATAATTTAAAGAGTTCCACAAGCAAGTAACAAATCATTATTTCAAGATAAAGTTTTAATTAATTAACAAATGGTGATTAAAAAATTGTTTTCTGCACTACGGAGAACTATATAATTAACCCTTTGTAGCAACCATCAATGTTATTAGGCAGATAGGGCATCATGATCATCATAGTTTTTGGGTTGCAGGGAAAATAGGGATTTGTTACTCAAAGAAAATTTATATTTAAGATTAAAGTTGCAAAATTTCTGCAGGAGAAAATTATTTAGTCAGGCAATATATTATCATAGTAAAATTAAATGAATTTATGAATTTTACTATATCGAGCAGTAGGCTGATAGCATACCCCAAGCGCCCAAATCCCTTCAAAATACTTAACTACGAAATGAGGCAGAGAATTAAGGCAAAGAAAAACCTTTTTAAACTTCACTACCACATCTTTTAAACTGTTACATCCACCAACGCAAAATCCAACAGATGCGTCCAAAATTCGGCTCAAAATCCAAGCCAGCAATGCAGAAGAAAATCTGTTATAGGACAAGCAATCAGAGTCCAGAAACAAGACCGTTCGCAAACTACAGGGAAACGATAAAACCATGGTATAGTATGTTATCATTTTTAGCACAGGAAAAAACACACATTATTGCAATGATAGACAAGTTTACCCTCAAATACATTATTTCTAATAGACTAACACCACATTGTCTTTCCACTTAGGTGAGTAAGGTGACCCACACTTTTAGTCCATTACATACCAGTATAGAACTTTGTTCACAATTGAACTCCCAAAAATCAAAGCAAGTCCAAATTCATTTCAACATAAAACCGAGTGGAAGCATTTGAACTTCAATATATTTGCTTACGCCACTATCCGTCCTAAACACAACCGCATCCAAAAACAACAATGATTGGACATCATCGCTGTATACGCTAAAATTCTGTACAACAAACATATTTACCAACAAGTAAATAATGGTTGAGATTTGAGAACTTACATGAATGTGAGCGACAACGCAACACAAAGTAACAAGAAATTAAAGAGGAAATTGGCGGGAGAAACTGCCATCTTGGGATGGGGAAAATCACTTCTCTTCGTGAACGTACCGTGAAAACCACAAAAACACTAAATCACGTTCTCAAAACGCCGCAAGACGAAAGAAGAACGCGCTTATTGTCTCACGTAACTCCATGGCGGATTGCACCCAAAAAAGTAGTATTGAGGAATGAAACGAACCCTAACGGAAAACTTTTATGGGAAAAAAATGTGGAGCGTGAGCCAGTGTTGTAATTTAAAAGTTTCATGATAATAGGAAACGCAGTGTGTGTTGAAGAGTTGAGATCCGCTCCGTGAGGTGCTTGGTGATCAAAGGCGTGCCACTGGTAGTGCTGCTGGTGTATGGGAAAATGAAACTGCGATCAGGTGCGACGCGTGTACGAGAGGATTAGTCTAGGAACAATGATCGTTTGAGGGATCGTGACCGTTTATTTGCCCGCGCAAACGCGCGAGGGAGAACATGTCACTTTTCTTTCTACAATTTTGTTTTCACCAATTTTTTAACTCTCTTGTTTCTGGTTCGTTCATTTGTCAAGTGTTGCAAATTTTGGTTAATTGTCTAGCTTTCATTTGTTATTACTTATTAATTAGTATCAAATCCTGATCCTGTTTCATGCATTACATTTCTTATCTATTTACTATAAGAAATTTTTTAATCTATGCAATATTGTACAGATTAAGAAATTAAAGTTAAAAACTTAGTATTGAAAAAAACAAAAAGTTAATGAAAATTAGTTTCACATACATTAATACTGTATTTACTTTCCATATTGAATTTTTTAACCTATACAATATTGCACAAGATAAAAATCTCCTTACTATAAATATAATCAAAGTATTTAACCAAAAGATGTAAAAAAAAAAAAGTATTTAAGCAAAAGAATACAAATAATGTTTTAAATTAAAAAAACATTTTTATTTGTTGTACTATCGTAACCTTTACTTTATTACAAATAATAATAATAAAATTTTATTTTTTTAAAAAGTGGCTATTAATTTAAAATAAAGTGAAATATTTTAAATAACAATTAATATTTTACAATCAAATGGATAAAATGGAAGACATATTCCAATTAAAATGTGTAAATATTTTTTTTAATTTATTTTATTATTTATAAAATACAAAATTTTAAAAACACTATTTTTCATTTTTAATTATATTTTCTTAAAATAATATTTAATTGTTAAACAATAAATTGATTAAAATATTTATTCAAGTCAAGTTTCTTGGAGCTCAAGCAATTGAAGATGTTCCCTTCCTAAGTCCAAGAAGCTTAATGTGAATATATGTTAAGTTTTTTTAGGGGTATCTTTTATATAAATAATAAATAATAAATAAGCACTATTTGTGTAGGAAAAATTGTTAACCATTATTCATAACATGGAAAGCTCTTCTTTGTATACTATATGAGCCGATAACCTTAGAGCTAACCAAAATCCTTAGTCAAGTTAGTTGATTAATATTTTTTTAGAGGGTCAATTAGTCTGCTAAAAAGGGTTTTCCCTTGACCAATTTTTGACAAGGGTTTTATGGCGTGAGAATGAGGTCCTTAACGTGGTCATATTTCTATTATAGTCCACGTGACCACAAGTTGCAAGGCTAGAGTGGAGCCAAGGGGCTCAAAAATTAGGATCTTAGGTTTTTGTAACTTGATTGATCATCTAAATTGTTTAATGTGAAAATACTATTTTTCTTTTTACTTAAAATGATGTATTTTTTTTTGTGACATTTAATACAATTGAAAATGCCTTCCCATTTTCCTCTAGATTGTTTTGGACCTCAATTGCATTGGATGTTTACAAAATAAGGATTTCATTTGCACTCTCACTCATTTTCTTTCGATCTTTTTAAAGACGACTCAAATCATGTGTTTTTTATTGTCATCTTCTAATATTTAAGTGACATGATAGATTGCTCAAGATTAAAATTAAAAAAGTAATAACTTAGTTTTTATACTTATGTATAAGATGAAGTTTTGATATGAACCTGAAATAGGCTATGTCTTAAATAGAAAAAATTATTCCTAACCTAAATAAAATAATCTTTTTGATTTATTATTTTTTAAAAATGTGAATGATTACCAACCTAAATAGAAAACTAACATTTATAATGGATTATTCCCTCATAAATGGGATATATTACTAATTACTAATCTAAATAAAAATAAGTTCCAATACTAATAATAGAGTGATGTACCATTTCGGTCCTTAACTTTGTGAGTATAAGTCATTTTAGTCCTTGACTTTGCGAAGATAAGTCATTTTAGTGCCGACTTTGTGCGGATAAGTCACTTTAGTTCCTGACTTTATATTTTACAGGTCACTTTAGTCCCCAAGTTATACGAACATTCATTTTAGTCCCTAGCTTGCAGCGACTAAAATAACCGATGATGGTGAAAGTCAAGGACTAAAATGACCGATTTAATGAGGAACTAAAATGACTTATAAAATACAAAGTAAGAGACTATTTTGGTATATATTTCAATACTAATAATAGCCCTGTAATAGTAAGCTGGCCAACATGGCTCATCATTGTAAAACTATTAAATTAATTAAGTTCTAACTCTCTAATTTTAAAATAGAGTCTTTGTTTCTTCGAGTCGTCCCAATGTCATACTTGTATTTTTTAAAAGACCTTATTTGATTCTCGGTCCTTTTTAGGGTGTGCCCCTTCACTTAGGCGCACCCATGCTTCCACAACTATTTTACTAGTTATTATAGATTTATAGGTTACTTCGAGAAGTATTTTTCGTTTACATAAAAAAATTAAAAAAAAAAACATTTTTCACATTTGCTTTAGTTTCATTTTCTTAGTAGAATTACAATTTATTACCCAAACTAAGATTTTAACAAAAATCACATAAAAAATTCCAACGTTTAGAAATTGATTTCTAAAATAAAAAAATTAAATTAATCATTTAAATTTTATACGTATCTCTTATTTTTGTTTTAGTTCTTATACATTAAAAACGTTCTTTTTAGTCTTTACTAGCACTTAACTCGTGTGTGCGCACGGGCTATCATTTTTTTAGTGATAGAAATAATTAATTTTGTTTTTAATTAAAATCAGTAATTATTTACAATGTAAAACTTAACATATTCGTTGTGATTCTTGCACATTAAATATATATGCGCATGGTTTGTTGTTTATTTATTTACGATTTTGTAATAAATATACCATAACACATTAATGAGTTTCACACTATTTATAAATATGTCCACACAATATTTAAATTATATTAAGTAAATATATATTCGTGTATCATTAATAGGTTAACACAAATTATAAAAAATTACACAAGGATCGAGTATAGGAATAGCATATGTCATTAGTCCTAACTTCAAATCATCATCTCTTAACAAATTATCATCACAGATAGATTGTTAGTAAAAAATATCACATTTACTCTTTTATTATTGTGCATTCGCATGGTCTTTAATGGTATGTCTTTGTATCTCTTAGTCTCTTAGTGACTTGTATTAAAAAAAATGGATTAACAATTATTTTAGCTTGTAAAATAATATGACATTCAATCATAAATTGATTAATCACCTTTTTGATAAACAATGAAAAAATTGATGAAATAAATCTCCTAAAAATATTGTATTCAAAACAAAAATAATGACCTATGCAGACGCACAGGTAGTATGCGTAGTTTGTTTATCATTATTAAGCAAACGTGACATATTTTTCATAAATTTAACAATATAAATTTCTAGTTAATCAAATAATTAACTTACAAAAAATTAATTTTAATACATTTATTTTTTGTTTACACAATATTATTGAATATTTCAAGGATTAAATATAATTGACATAGGGATTACATTATTTAACTCATGTTAATTTTAGGTAGTAAAATTTAATTTTTTTTATTTGATTGATTAAATTGATTCATGGTTATAATTTTATACTTTAAGTTTATGTTTTACTCTAAATCATTTGATTTTTATTTAAGAATGAAAATTTTACATTCTTTTGTAAATATTTAAATTTTCATAAAAGAAATATTATATAAAAAATTGAAAAATATTTAAATGTTAATAATAAAAAATAAGCTTAGATAGATTAAAAATATTTGAACTTAAAAATGAGTTCATTAAATCATTGCACACAACTATACACAATTATATTTGGACCATAACATGTCTTTACTTCTATTATGTCAATACCCATGTTGATTAACTATAACTATTTAAGAATCACTTTTTTATTTCTTATGTGAAAAGTTATTATTAAGAAAAATATATATTATTAAGTGTTATTTATCAAGAGTTCAAAAATAATAACTTTGTCAAAAAAAAAAATAGTATTCAATACAAATACACCATGATGGTGATTTTTAATAAAAAAAACATTACATTTATTGATTTTCTTGTCATTGCCCATGAGACAATAGTTAGTAACACTTTATTTTATAATTCAATCAAAATACATCAAAATAATTTAATTTATTTAAAACTTATGTTAATTTAGATACATTTTTTTATAAAAGAAATTCAGTTTGCGAGTTTATAGAATATCTTGTAAAGAATAAACAATAACATAATTAAAATTATTAAAATATTTAATAAATTACTCTTCAAATGAAAAAAAAAGGAATTTGATGGTCAACAAAGGTTAAGAACAAAATATACTATTTGATAAGTATATTCAAATTTCAATGATAATCAAATGAATCACATTAAACACAAAAGTTTTAGAGGCGAAAGAAAGCTACAAAACACAAACTTGATATAAACCATAACAAACTAATTGATATATTTGATAATTACAAAGCTAAAATGCTTTGTAGAAGTAGATAAAAATTGTAAATATAAAAAAAATGAATATCCAAAATGAAAAGAGGGAATTTGCGTAACAATAGTAATTAAAACACTCAAGATGATCAAAGTTGATATTGAGTAGATCTACAACAAACCAGGAAAGAAGTCTACCAACAGCAAGAAAACAAAGCAGCAAATCCAGAAGATCAACAATGAGAGGGAAAAGGCCAAAGATTTGCGAGAAAAAAAATGAGAGCTTTATGTATTAAGGATTTGTCTATCATGTGCAATGTTGCATAGGTTAATAAACTTAAAGTAGAAAGTTGTTATTGGAAAACAAAAAAAAATAATGTGATTTGGTTTAACATACAATTAATATTATGTTTTATTTCTATCTTGGGTTACTTAACTTGTGCAATATTGCACATGTTAGAAAAATCCATGTATTAAAAGTAAAGAATGTATTCCCTCCGGTCCTATATATAAGTCACTTTCAACCGAATCGTTAAGACCAAGAAATGGTAATTAACTTATTAAATATGTCCTAAAATATAATTTTTTTCCAATTATGAAGTTAATTTTTTGTTTTTCTTTTTATTATTTTTTCTTTTCCCAATAAAAGGTGTGGTGCCAATGGACTTACTCTTTTATGCAACAATTTGATATTTTTTATTTAATAAATTGTAAGCTATTTAAATTGGACTAAATTAATTACTATGTAAATAATATAATATAGATATAAAAAATACACAACTATTTAGAAATATAGGCATTTCGATAACTGAAAGATTAATTCCTTTGACATCAAAGTGTGATTAAACTTTAAATTTGTTATAAAATTTTATTTTTATTCTTATTATTGAAAATAAATATAAATAATTATTCATGTTAAAAATTCTTTGATTTGTATTATAGCCAATTTGAAAATAATTGTTTGAGTTATAATTGTAAGTACTATTATTTCTTTGGTATGTAAATGTGTTTGAATACTTCTTGTATTCCCTTTAATTTAATTTGTTTCGCTCATAAATTTAAATGATTATTTATTGGTTTTTTTATTTTTTTAAATAGGAGTTATAGCAGTGTCAATGGATCTATCTTTTTATGGAGCAACTTAATTATATTTATTTAATAAATTTGTTTTAAAAAAAATTGGCATAAGTAACTACTATGCAAATAAAATATAGTTGTGAAAAATGCACAATTTTTTAGAAAAATAAATATTCAAATAATTAAATGTGTATCTATTACTAATATGATCAATTATTAAAATTTTGACTTATTTAATAGATTTGGTTCATTTTAATATATTTGATATGAATGTATAATTAATGTATTGTAATAGTGGTATGGTTGGTTATTGTGCTTTGTTGGGTGTCTAAGTATTAATATGTGCCAAGTAGGAAAAAATGATGATGTGGCACAATGAAGAGAGTTAGGCTTATGATGTATCATAATTTTAGTCTTTGCTTCTCTTTTAATAGATATAATAGATAATAGATAAATAGATAGATAGATTGTCAAGTTGTATAGAAATTATGGAAAGTGAAATAAATAATTAAATAAATGTGAGAAATTATGAAAAGACCAATGTTATGCTCATTTTAATAAAGGTTTAGTTTATTCTACATAATATGCTTCGAATAATGTACCAGATTGTTTCCGGATAATGTGCTCCGAAATTATTCCGGAGCCAGTTTTTCGAAAAGGTCAAAAACGTCATTTTTAAAAATAGTAAAAAGGTGGGTGTGGCGTCACACCTATTTACACCAAATAAGTGTGGCGCAAATAACATTCACCTAGGCCAGGCCTATTTAACCTTTGGCCAAGTCTAACTTGGCCTATTCCCACCACTAAGTATGATGCGACTTATTATTTTTTAAGCAAAAGTGCTTTAATGAGATTCGAATAGAGGAGTTACTATTCAAAATAACATTTTTCAACCACTAAACCAATCAATTGAATATGAGTGCAACTTATTTAACTCTAATGAATCGGTTCGAACCTCTGTGGACGCACTTTAACCTTTCAAAATTTTTTTTAACTCTAATGAAAAATTCATTTATTTACACTTTTATTATAACCAATAACCAAAAGTAATTTTTAAAAAATAAAGGCAAAATTACTCTTTTAGTCCTCAAAGTATTGAGGTTAGTTCATTTTCGTCCTCAAACTTTTTTTATTCAATTTGGTTCTCAGACTTTTCATGTTGGTTCATTTTAGTCATTTCCGTTACTATTCCGTTAACGGCGTTTAAAAAGTGACACATGTCACAATTTAGTTGCTCCGTTAATAAAATAATAATAATAATAATAATAATAATAATAATAATAATATATGTTCAATAAAATAATAATTTTTAATAAAAAAATTTTATAAAAAGAAACTCATCTTCTTCCCACCACCACCGCACCATCCCAACACCTTCCTTCCCCCACTATCACCACCCCTTTCCCATCCCAACACCTTCCTCTTAATCCAACACCACCATACCTGCACCATCAAGCTCCATATCCTTTCCACCAAATATGGATTCTTGCTTTCATATCTCTTCACTAGACTTGGTTGTTGCTACTCTTATCTTTCCTCTTCGAAAATTGAACCAACAATCACACCTTAAAAAGAAATTGTAACAAAATTGAAATGAGGATTTGGTTTCGATGAGCAAACAAGATCTCCCTTTGATTTCAGAGCTTATGAATCCTAACTTCATGAAAAAAATGGGGTTTGGTTTCGGAAAAACAGTTGCGGGTCTAAAACGAGTTGTCGCAATGGTTGGCGTGGTGGAGGAGGAGGAGGTAGGTGGCATACTTGAGAGAGGAGGAGGAAGTGCTAGGGTAAAGGCGGAGATGAAGAAGAGGAAGAAGACAAAGGGAAGGGGAACGAATGGTGTTGTGGTGCAGTGGTGGTGGGGAAGAAGATGTATTTCTTTTTTTTAAATTTTTTTATTAAAAATTATTATTTTATTGAAAATATATTATTATTATTATTTTATTAACGGACTAACCAAATTTTAACACGTGTCACTTTTTAAACGTCATTAACGGAATAGTAACGGAAATGATCAAAAATGAACTCAGCTGAAAAGTCCAATGACCAAAATGAATAAAAAAAATTTGTGAACGAAAATAAACCAACCTCAATATTTTGAGGTTAAAAAATAATTTTGTCAAAATAAATATTTCTTAGTTACAATAAATCTATGATTTAAAATCATTACCCGTAAAAATATTTATAACAGAAAAACAAACAGTCACCACATAAGTTTCTTGCTAAAAATAATCCTTTTTTCTTTCAAGTCACACCCGAGTAAAGTTTCGAATTTTAGAATGACCCGAATAAGTTTTAGTTGTGATTTCCTTCCATTATTAATTATCATCTGCTTATTTCCTTTCAAGTCACACCTTTTCCATTGACTTATGGTCTTCTCTCTCCCTCCAACTTGACTTTGCATGTTTCTTTCCTTATACTCTTTGAACTTCGAGAAGAAAGAAAAGAATAAGAGCTCCGATTAACGAAATGGCTTGGGATTTACTCGTTGCTTTCTTCACGAAATCACTCACCGTTCTTACCTGGTACTCCAATTTTTTTCTCTTCTTGTTTTTCTTTTTCTTTTTATTGTTTTCCGTATCAGTTCTTTGAAATTTTGATTACTGTCCAAATTCGCACAAATTTGAACGTTCCATGGCTTTTTCACTATGCTCTTGTCTCTAACGTTTATGTCTGCATTCTTTTGTTCTTTTTCTTTTTTGGACATGCAGGCCTCCGCTTATTTTGCTGTGTCCCTTGTAAGAAGCTTTTTCTTTATTTTTTATATTATTATTATTATTACTATTACTATTTTTTATGAACAACGAGAATTGTGAATTTGTTCATGAGAAGTTATTGTCTTTATGTGTAGGTACGCTTCTGTTCGGGCATTGGAGAGTGGTTCCCACTCAAGCAATCAACGTTGCCTTTCTTTTTGGGTTCTGTTTTCCATGTTTATGATCATGGAACGGGAACTGCCTATGTTATTTAACTGGTATTTTAATTAATTAATTAATTAATTTTGCTAAGAATTCAGCTGATAATTTGAGTTTGAGTATTCAGATGTCATTAGTTTACTTTAATCCTTCAATAATAAATATAAATATGTCAGAATGGTGACCTGAAAACGCGGTGTCAAAGAAATAATTTGATGATACTAGTATTTATAATTATTATTTTTATTGCTGGTTTTGAAGGAACAGCATCAATTTTCAATCCTTGAGTTTTGGTTAACAAATTTGGGAATTTTCCCGTCTTTTCCTCTCTTTCCCATTTGGATAATGTGTAGCAACTGAATAGACTGATTATTATTCATAATGCTATGGTCATTTTAATTCCAACGATAACTATGAATTTTGGTATCTTTCAATAATCAAACCTGTAACTAAAGTCATAAGTCATAACTCATAAGTTGTTCACGATCACGGTGACCTGATGAGCCTGACCCACGTCTCAGTTACTGAAATGATGCCATTCAGGCATGTCACTATAGGATTGGTAATTCATTTAACATCTCAATTGAAAGGAAATTAGGAAAGAAATAGAAAAACTAGGCTACTAAACCCTATCATCTTTGTCTACTATTTGGAACCAAATATATCACTTTTGCTTATGTTTGAATATCCTTATCTTTTGGTTTCTGCTACCGTTCTTCCTCAATTTCAATTTCGTCGTTGTTACAGGCTCCCATGGTGGTCTCATGTGAAAGCTGTAGCAACTATCTTATTGTTGATACCTTATTTTGGTGCTGCTTCATTCATCTATAAGTTCCTAATTATGCACCACTTTACTTGGAACCTATGTCAAAGGACATTGAATATCTTCAGTCGGAAGAGCACGCATTCTGAATTGGATGAGGATAGCGAATCGATTTTTGAATCGGATGAGGATAACATAACACCTCCCGAATTGGAGGAGGATACCGAACTTGTTGAGGTCACTGACCGGACAGTTGCTACATGCGAAATACAAGAGAAGATACATGTAGTATATCAGGTACTGGTTTCAAGTTTTTGGCAGTTTTTACACTCACTGTTGTGGCATCTCATTTTTTAAGTTTTCTCAATGCCAATCGCACTCATGCTAATATGGTAACTACCACCTGCAAGGAGGTGGCTGCTTCCTATTCATTCTAAGTCATGTTTGGAAATTTAGTTATTGTCCTTATAGACTACTTTCTAAAAAATTCTTTGCATCAGGAGAGAGATGATAATCATGCTGGTTGTGACAAGACAGAAAGCAGTTATACAAGGCTAACCGGAAGAAAGTGTGTCCAGAAGGAATGGAGCTGTGCTTTATGTCTATTTACTGCTTCTAGTGAAAATTACTTAGGGGCACATCTTCAAGGGAGGAAGCACAAGGCTAAGGAAACAGAACTTAGAGAACTGTTATCGTCTAAAAGAACCAAAGGAATGGTTCTACTAAGCCCAATTGGTAAAATTCTGAATCCAGTTTCCAGATCCACAACATGGCATGAATGGAAAAAGCCGGAGTCTGAGTGGACAAAATTAAATACAGATGGTTCTATACAAAGAGAATATGCCGGTTATGGTGGGCTGCTTCGTGATCATAAGGGCGAACCAATTTGTGCTTTTGTCTCCAAAGCTTTTCTAGGAGATATTTTCTTGGTAGAACTGTGGGCTATATGGAGAGGCCTTGTTCTTTCCTTGGGTCTTGGGATTAAAGCAATATGGGTGGAATCAGACTCCATGAGTGTTGTGAAGACAATCAATAGAGAACAACCTTCTTGCCCAAAGGCTGATAGCTACTTGAAACAAATCTGGAAACTCTTAAGGAAGTTTGATAAATATGATATATCTCACTCATGCCGTGAAGCTAATACAGCTGCAGATTATCTCTCAAAGATGGTTCTGGGGGGAAATGATGTGGTTTTGTGGCCTGCTGATTTTCCACCTAGCCTTTGCAGGATCATTGAAGACGATGCCAGCGGAACGATATATCCTAGACGATGATATCTGAGACTCAAGGTTAGTATCAGATATCCATCTCGATGGGATTTACAGGGCGGGAGAGGCAAGAAAAGATAAGAAACAAAATTAGAAAACCCTTGTGAAAACCATTTTGCTTTTGGCCAACAATAGGCATCGTTTATATTGGAGATAACAATTAACAACTAACAAGATTACAGCTTTATTGCTTACTGATATTGTTAAGAGATACATGTTGGCTGAGTTTATGAAAAAAGCATCACTTGTAAAGTATGACTTCGGCCATTCTTTCCCTCTAGTTAGCTTTTTCAGTTTATTTGGTCTTATTTAGGATTTAAGTTGATGTGTATAAGTTGAAGTGACATTTGTCTGCCATTTCATCTATAGTGATGTTATAATGGTGCGCTTACCCGTGTCCACGGGGTTGGTTCGGTTTTGGTGTTACCCTGATACCTAAACCGTTGAACATTATATGGATTGGTTTAGTTTGGATTTGTGAGCAAAAAATCTCAAAATCCGAATCAAACCAATCCGAAACATTACGGATTGATTTGGGTTGGATCATCGGGTTGTCCAACAAAAATAAAAAATAAAAAAATTTGACATTATTTAGTTTCCAAATAATTATTAACCTCAATTATTTTACCTTTTTAACCAAATTTCTAATTTCTAACTTGAATAATACAAAAGAGGACAAAATATAAGAAGGAATCAACTAATGTGTACAATAGAAAATAGGTTGCTACTTTGCCCATTACTCTAATTTTCATGTTCACCACACTGTTTTTTCTCAACTTTTAGCCCTTGCTTAGAAATTATGTCACCACACAATTTAAAACGGATATTAACTTCTATATAGTAGCAGAAGTTAATATTCAATCAAACATAGAACATAGACTTAACACAGTGGAACAAAAGTTAATATTCGTTTGAACATTTGAGTTCACATGCAGAAGTTAATCTTCGAGCGATTATTCGAATACAGAGATTAATTTCTATTTTTCTCGATAATGAATCTATATACGTAACTTTAAAAAAAATCACAAACACATCTATACTATTTTATTAAATCAAAATTTTCAATCATTTCATTAATCCCTTCAAAATCATTGTATTTTTTTAAAAAAATAGTTTTTTAAGTTAATAGTTAATTAATAGAATTGGGGTAACTTTGTGGAGTCGAAGTTGTGACAACTCTATTAATTAACTATTACACTAAAAAATAATGATTTTCATGAGATTAATGAAATAGGTGGACATTTTGATTCAATGAAATGGTAGAAATGTGTTTGCGATAATTTTTGGTAAAGTTATATAGAGATCTATTATCAAGCAAAACGGAAGTTAACTTTTGTATTTCAATATTTGCTCGGAGATTAACTTCTATGTGAACTCAAATGTTTGCTTAGATATTTTTATTTATTTCCATACCGATATTATTAACTTCCTGTATGTATGTGAACTCAAATGTTCACTTGGATATTAATATTTGTTTCAATATAGATATTAAATTTTGCTTGGCTGTATTTAGTATATATTTTCAAGTTTACTCAAATATTAATTTGTTTCGATATAAAAGCTAATATATGTTTTAAGTTGTATGGTGACAAAAAAAAAAAGCCTCTCTCGAAATTTACTTCCGAGCGATGACTAAAACTGAACAACATATGCTTCGTGTGGTGAACATAGAAAATAATGTGGTAGGCAAAGTAGCTATCTAGAAAATATAATAGCAACAAATAATAGGTGGGAGAGATTGAGACTACTCAATTTTAGAAATTCCACCACCCCTTTATATATAAGAATCATAAATCTATATATTAAAAAGGATGGTGTCACTCCTAATAAGGATAGTACTAATTCCTTCCACCTAAATAATATTTATATCAAGTCTAGTAGTCTATGAATATTATGATGGTTAGATCTATTGTATTTTCGAGTTTACATTTTCTAAACGCGACACCCGAACCAGTACCTTCGACTACTAATTAGGTTGAATAAATTTATGGATTGATTTAGTTTGATTTATCGGGTTTGTTGGTTTGCCCAATCCATAAACACCTTTTGCTGCGCTTTTGTGTACATTTATGAAAAAATTAAGTTAAGAAAGCATCACTTGTTCATTGCCACTTTTAGGGATGATTATTGTCATTTCATCTTTCAATTGTCACTTCTTTAAAATTATTTTTTAATTTAAAATATGATTTTTATTCAATTAAATTAAAGTGTTATTGTATGAATATTATTAAAATATTAAAAAAAGTGACAATAAATTTTGCGAGCAGCAATAACCCCACTCCCAAAAAAAATATAATCTTGAAATTCAAAGTTTTAAAAATATGAGTCCTATATATTTTCGAAATATATATTTTAGAAAAGGATAATTTTTCATATTTAGAATAAGGTGTGACGTCAATAGGAGTGGTCCTTGTCATTTGAAATACAAAGTTCACGTATTATAATGACAAAGAAAAATAACTTCTTGTACAACCATTGTTTTTTATAATTCATATATAGCTTATTGATTAAAAGTAAGAAAATATGTAATTAAATTATTATATAATTTGATTAATTATTATATAGTAATTTAATTACATATTTTTTTATTTTTAATGATAAAAATTTAATATGAACAATGATCCAATACAATCGAAACATTAAAATTAACTAATTTATGTATGTAATTTAACTATATATTCTTTGAGTTTTAACCATAAAAAATTAATATGAAAAATGTTAAGAACAATCAAAATACTAAAATTAATTAAATTAATAATTTAACCACATATTTATTCAATTGTACAAGTTATAAATGCAATTATGCAATGAATAATAATTGTAAGTGAATCGAGACTAAATATCAAAATTGGTTGTTCTAACAAGCAATTTAATTTCAATATTCCATTTTTTAAAAGAAAATTATAATGCTAAGGAATGAATTATATATCACATTCATACATGCATGTCTCTTCCCTTGGAGCTTTATAATATAGAGGGATGTTTATTTGTACTTATTTTATAAAATAAGTATTTATTTTATTTTAATAAAAGAGTATTTTTTATAAGTCTTTAGTATGCTTAGTATTTTGTGTTTCTCAAGATATCAGAACAAAAAATAATCTGTTTATTTTTTAGAAACAACTTTGAGTGACTTCAAGAAATAATCCACTATAATAGAAGAGAGAGAGAAAAAAGTAATTGTTTTTGTTTCAAACAAACAAAAACTTCTGATTTTCACCATAACCAATTAAAAAAAATCACTTCTTTGGTTGTCTTCAAACTAAGAGCCTGTTTGTTTAAACTTAAAAATAATTAATTATTTTTATAAGTAAAAAATTGATTGATCATTTTTTAATTGATTATCATAAGCTGTGTATTTTTTTGCTACAATAAGAATAATCAGATTTTCTGCTTATTTTGAGAAGCAACTTGGTAATAAGTAAAAAATCTGGTTATTCTCTTGATTTCGAATATTTTGAGAAGCATAAACAAACTAACAATTTTTATAAGTATTTTTTTATTAAAATAAATATTTATTTTACTAAATAAGCTAAAACAAACATGTTCTAAATTATTTTTAAATTTAAACAAACTTGCCCTAATTCTGTCTCTAACTTGTTTTTAAATGTTTCTGTTAAATTTAATTATTTTTGTTACTATCATAATGTGCTTTATTTATTTATTTTTGTTCTTATTCTCTCATCGCGTGTATTAGTTTATTGTTGTCATGCTCGTTTGGTAAATAGTTTTAAAATTTACATTTTGATAAAATTATCATCTTAATTCCTTAATTTTAATTTTCACAAGTTTTCCAGTGTTAAATTTGTCGGTAATCCATTTTCAATTTTTATTCTAACATTTTAATTTTCACGGGTCCTTTTCCAATTAAAAAATACCAATTTTTAAAAAAATGAGTTTCTCAAACTAATTAAGAGTTCTTTAAAAAAATTGGTTTCAAATAAAAAAGATTTTATTTGTTAAAAAAGTAATTTTTAAAAAGTTGATGAAAAATAATAGAAAAATGAAATACACTAAAAACAGATAATAACAAAGTGATTATTAAGCTATTGAAGTTTTGGTCAACGAAAACTTTGTTTGAGAAGAAAATTTCTACACCATCACAATTAGATAATCTTCAGTTATAATTTGTCAAAGAATAATAATAACAGAGTGCAGGGCCTTCATAAATAGGCTGTGGCATTCAAATTATCCTTCCGTAGCAACTAAGAAAACATAAAACGCAATAGGTTGACACAATTTTTCAAGACATCTATGCCTTACACTTATTCTTCTTAATGTTTGTGTCAAGCTATACTACTACAAGAGTAGTTATGAATAAACTCAAATCCTCCTAAAACATCTTATAAAATTTTCTACATATTAAAAATAGAAAAAATTAATTATGTGATATTTTCAAGACGTGACAACACCTACTTTTCATTTAATGCTTACTCTATAAAATACTAACATTAAAAGGATTTTATACGAGGATATAGCTAAAGTAATCTTCGCAATGAAGCTGGAAGCTGATTTCGCAACAACACTAATCAGTTTCATAGAAATAAACAAGAAATCATCACAGGGATAAATGGTTAATCGAAAAGCTGCCAAAAAGACATTTACCCTTGCAAATATACGAGTACGACTGTACAAGATATTAACATGATATTAACTAAAAATCTTTAACCCCCTGTACTGTACCAATGAATTCTACTTTTTAATAGCTCCTAAGCTAAAATGTATTACTTAGTATTTTAACCTTCCTCAACCAAATCCAAATCCCTCATTTGCTTCATGAATAGCCAGTAGTAACCTCTCTTCCAAATGCTCTTTAGATGGATACTCCGGCAAATCCAATTGATTGAAACTGCATGTTAAAACCCTTTTAATTAGTTCAAGTCACATGATAACAATGATCCACCAAGTGATAAACGTAGCAAAAGAATAAAAACAAACAGCAAATGCAAGTAGTGATGCGAAAAGGGGAAGATGTACCAAGTATGTGCAGAAGGTAAGTGATGAGGACTTCCATATGCTTTGTGTATCTGAAACTTCTGAGAGCCTGAAATTCCTTGAAGAGCGCTAAAACCTTCCAAAGGCACCTGAAACATTAGTAGTTAAAATCAGATCTCTAAATTGTATCATAAATATTTTAATAGCTCCAAATCTACAAAATAAGGTATCAACATTATTTACTTAATATAGCTCTGATGGCAATATACCTTGGATGTGCCCGTCACAAACTGCAATAGCCGAGCCTTGTCTTCTTTGCTGAAACCATGAACAACCTCCCAAAACCACCGGATAACTGGTGACGCAACACTATATCCAGAATATTCTGTATTTGCTCTCATGTCATCCACTGAAATAAAATGTAGAACAGTTAAATTTGACCTTCCATGCAGTTAAAATACAAGTAAAGATATAGCGGGCGGGGTGATCAAACAGACCATAAACTCATCACATCGATTAAAGTAAAATAACTAGAGATCTCACAGTCAATATCCGGAAGTCCACTGATCAATAACTCCAGCTCTTTGTCATTGAATATGGATATCAAATCCCGAGGGATTAATTCATTGAACCCTTCCAAGAAAGCATTTATTTGAGGTCGAATAGCAGTTGTCAACCGATGCTCAGCAACCAAATCAACATATTGGTGCTTGTTCTCCTCAGTAACTTTGATATTCCGTCCACCAGGAATCAACTCATAATCAGTCACCTAGACATGTTCACCAATGTTAGTCTAAAATAATGGATAATTGAATATACCAATTAAAAAAGTTTAGGAGCACAGTCAATACCTCGTTTCGTTCATATAAGATCAATTTTTCCTCATCTGCATCAATGCTAAAAGTGAGATCCAGCACATCACTGATGTCATTCTGCAATCATACAGAAAAACAAGACAATCGTCACAAATTAACAATGAGCAAACTGCGAGAATAAAGGGGGAACTACATAAATGCACTTGCCTCAAGCATCCATTTCAAATTTTTAAAGTAGTCTGGATCAATGGCTTCAATATCATGATAAGTAACTTTAACCCCAAGTATGTGCTTGTAGAATGACCGAGTAAAATGGACATCCAAAAGTTGACCATCAAATAATGCTTTCGCAACCTGGATGAGGTAGAAAGAGGTAAGAAAGAATCATATATGACAGATAATAAACATTTAGGGAAGCTCTAAATGAACTCACCACTCTACCAACAAATTTGAAATAAGATAAATGTTCTGTTTGGTAAACAGAATTAGGGTTAGGCTGAAATGTTGATTCATTGCCCACTGTAGTAAAAAGCAGCGCTCCTTTGTCAAAAATAACTCTGGACAACAATTGATACCATTCCCTTGTAAGCCCACCTGCATCGATACCTTCCTCCCCTTGGAAGTGAACATTCAACCTTCCCTTTAAATCCTGATTAGATCTCAAACGAAGCTGGTTATAAGAATCTTCTAGAACATATGCCCTTCTAACTGATATTCTTAAGGAGCTATGATGATGGTGATACTGATGCTTAATTTTTGATCGGAAGTGGGCACGCTTATTGTCAAAATCAACGAATCTAGGAACCTTTAGCATGAGTGAGAATGACCTCTCGAGCAAACCAGGATTTTGCCTAATAAAAGAATTTAGTAGCTTCCTATGCTTCTCCGCAAACCTGACAAAAGCCACATGTTTTTCATCTACTTTCACAACAGGCGCAGATCCTTTCTGGGGAGTTCCAGATATACAGGCATACTCAGCATCAGAAATGCTAGGAATACTAGACTCAGGAATAGCACCTGGCTGTGCAGGATGCAACTTCTCACAAACCACAAAAAAAGATTCAATGTATGGTAAGATATTTTGAGATCCTGCTGGAAGTGGAGGAATGACACTGGACGGTTTTGACACAGATGTCCTACAAGAGGTGGAAAGCTCAGATGCAGACTCTGAGTAGGACTCTATCTTGCTTATGCAACAGCTCAGCTCATGCCACAACGGCTCTAATACAGGATTGATTTTCCAAACTTCAGGAAGAGCTGCAAGTGTAACTCTATCATTCTCTTTCTCAGTCAATGAGGTGACAAGGGAACTCAAGGCTTGCAAAACCCTCAAAATTGCTGCTCCATCAGCAGAGGCAGTATTAAGCAGAGCCTTCATTGCTTCACTGAAGACACGTAACTTGTTCATAGCAGATGATGTCAAGTTCTGAACTGCTTCTGCCAGCTGAGTGACAAAAAGCTCATAATATGTTGGAGCAATGGCCACCAATTTCGTCATTACCTCCGCAACAAGAGCATATGCATTATCCGACAAACTAGAGTGAATGAAATATCAGATAAACTCCATCATCGCTAAAACATACAAAATTGTTGCTAAAACAATAATAGTCAGACCAATCAGATCTGATGGTGATTGATATAAGCTTCTGCATTGCAAACAAAAGCAAGTAACACACATAACAAAAATGTAACTGACTTAATTTCAAATTATTTGGGAACAGTTCAAGAGTTTTATCATCCCATCCCTCCCCCAAAACTGGAAGCTCCAAGTGAGGTAAAAAGATACAGTTAAACTTGGTAAACAAAGACAGAAAAATTAGCAAACATAGGTCGATAAGCATACCCTTCATGTGCAAGCAATGAGCACAGAAGCCGGAGTTCTGCTTTTGGGAGATTACTCAACACACTCTGAGACTCGCATCCTTCATTAATACCAGAGGATGTGGGTTTGGAGGAATCATCAACTTTAGTTGATGGACCAGCCCCAGAGGATAAAATACCAGAATCTGAATTCACATCTGTGGCAGAATTTTGTGCACCCAATGATGGATTAGACATAGAAATCAGGGATTTGTCCGATGAACTAAATCTGCTTCCAGCACTATCAATGATAACATCCAGTAAATTTAGCAGCTGAAAACAGAACACAGAGATACAATAAATCATGTCAGCAATGATTGTAGGCACAAGATGACAAAGATGCCAATAAAACCAAACCTGTACCTGCTCAAGATGGGCTATGCTCCTCAAATAAAGTGGTTGATTCAAAAGTCCCAAAAGCATTGCAATGGAAATGTACTCTTCATTGCTTTCTTTTATATTTACTTGATCATCAACAACCATCACAGCTTTACCACGTGCATCACCAGTATTATCTGGCTCTCTAATTGCAGGATTAGGAAGCTCAAGCTGACACAAAAGTTTTGCCACATAGAGATGATTGCGTGCAAGGTAAGTGAGAGTTTCAAGTACTCGCCGTGACAGCAATGGGGGAACTCCTATGTAAAACAAACAGTATGTAAGTTAGTAACAGACTCATTCCCAATTAACCTAGAAACCAAAAGTCCTCAATATAAAATAAATGGTTATTCCGGCGTAAACAAGATCCAGGAATCAGAAAATGAAAGTTATCTCAGATAAGACTTAATAGGGAAGATTCAAAACTATAATCACCAACTAATAACTGACTTCTTGTCTGATTGATGAAAACTCTAGTCACCGCAAACTTAAAAATTTCATATGTCAAAAAACATGGTATGAGGCCTACACTGGCCTGCACTAACCTTAAACCGTGTGCTCTTCATATTTCATAATAAAAACCATAATCAATATCCATAAGGGCAACATAAATAAGATTAATCAATTATTCTTACCATCAAAAGACTGCGGACGTGAATACATTACATTGCTCTGACAACCATATAATCGATACGGTGGATCAACTGTACTAAAACAACTGATGGGCCTTCTTGCGTCAAGCATAAGTAAGTTCATCAGAATTTTGACCAGAGAGGTTCTTGTTTCACTGTGGGCGCAAAGATTTAAAAGAAGCCTCAGCAGTTGGCCTTTATAGATAGGCTGCAAAAATTTAAGAAAAATTATAGGCAATAAAGAAGTATACATTTTGAAGGACCTTTTCCTGTCGTAAATTAGTACCTGCACTACACGAAATAACCGAATCACAGCATGCAAAGCATCTGTGTCAACTAGAGGTGCTCCATCAGCTTCAACAACCTTAGTTCCACTGGAACGGCATGAGGAAATGAATCCCCCTGCTCCATCCAGGCCAGAATCAATACCTTCACTGGGTCTTGAAGTCTCGCCTCTACGACTTCTAGGATGCATGCCAAAGAGGGTTCGACTATAACGATGAGCAAATCTCTCCCGCAACATATTTGCCTCAGCAACAAGAGCAGGGGTAAGATTGGCGAGGAAAGTATCAGGTGAAGTTAATAGAACCTGAAAAAGGGGGGGGGGGGGAATCTTCAGTGACAAACTCATTTTATTTAAGATTATTCAACTGGCAAACTTGCCTCTTCTCGTAATTCTGAAGGAAATGTTGCAATTATTGAGACTGCATCCATTTCTATAGGTTGACCTTCCAACTCCTGGGACTGACTCAACCTCTGTGCTTGCTGCTGAGCTAGAACCTCTGCTCGAATATCTGCTGGAAGAGCTGCAAGGAACTCTGGGTCAATATCTCCAGTGTTTTGAGACTCAACATTTGATGGCTGAGCAACTTGACCTTGCTGAGATGAGAGGACTTCAGCACGCAGCTCCTCAGGAAGGGCATCCAGAAAAGCAGGATCGATTGCTCCTGACCCAGAATCACTGTTTACCTGCTGCTCTGTTGCTGAATTATCTTGATCTGCATCACGGCTTGAATTTTCAGAAACTTCAGTAACACTACGAAGGGACACATCTCTTCCAATTACAGGAGTAGATTGACTGAAAGGCATATTTAATCTTCTTGTTCGCGCAGCCTGCAAATCACCTGCCATCCTATCTGCAGAAACCTGCCTTTCTCCACTATCATCATGACCATCAGCACTTCCAATCTCAACATCCAAACTCCGGAGACTTTCACCAAAAGTTGCACCACTACCACTACTCCCCTGGCTGACAGCTTCAACATCCCTCACAGCTATATCATTATGCTCAAGCTGCATCTCAACTGCCTGTGACTGCCCGCCCGATACATTTGTTTGCAGAGGTCCAGTCCCTGAAGCAGGTCTGACATCAACATTGTTACTGTTATCAATAGCTGAAGGAGTCATCATACTAACTTCCTGAACAGCATTAGTTACAGCAGGTGTTTCTGGCCTTGCACCTCCAGAGTCTTGTGCCTGTCTGGTTTCAACTTTACCATGAGAACCATCTTCTGCCACATTATGATTGAATAACTTTTCAGGGTTTGGTCGCCTTAATTGAGAGACAAGAAACTCCTCAAGGCCTTGTGGTACAGCAGCAGTGTTTGTCCTACCACTCAAATGATTGTTGTCAGTCCACAAGTTCGAACGTTGTCCTTGGCGTCCACTCCTCAATGATCCAAATATATTATCCAATCCCATTGAGACGTTCTCAAATAAGCTATCTACAATATTTTAGTATGATAGCAAAAAAGAAAGTGTCATCAAAAAACATCAAATCTTTCTATTTAATAAACAGTAACTAATATAATAAAAGAAGACCCCTATAGGAATAAATTATCAAGAACACCAAAGTCATAAAAAGGAACCAACCAACCTGATTGCTCTGAGGACGGGTTGAATGAGAAAGAAGATTCAACTAAGAGTGGATGACGGAGAGGAATAGTGGGATCACCACTTCTACCCAACAGATTATAGATAGATGTCGTCCTCCCTGATCGTCTGGATCCAAAAACATCAACTGGCATCAAATGAAAAGCCTCATTTGGAAAACTATTATCTCTGCCAAAAACCTCAAGGTGATCAAAAACATTAATTCCATTAATTCCCTCCTCAAGACGCAGTATAACACCTTCCTCATCTTCATCATCATCATCATCCTCTTCCTCCATCACTTCATCTTCAAAATCATCATCATCAATCTCATGATCATCTTGGTCTGTGTCAGCATGTGGCAAGTGATGAATGTCATCTTCCAAATCATTATGTTCATCATCTTCCTCCTCATCTTCATCTACGTCTTCACCATCTCCAGACATATCATCATCCTCATCACCATCTTCATCAAGATTTTCTTGCTCGTGAGGTTGGATTTCATATTGCAGACCTGCACTTTCCGTTCCATTCGCAAGATCTCTTGCATCCTCAGAATTTTCATGCATGTAATCATCCTCATTAGCAGGAGCAAAGCTCCTGTCAAGGTCTTGATCATGTTCCATATCATCAGTTACAGCTTCAGACCCACCAAAGGCCTGCATTGTGGGGGAGCTAACGTGGTCAACTTGAAGGGAATCACGATTGGCTTGGGACGTCAATTCCAAGGTCTGAGACATGTCACCAATATTATCTATTCTTTCAGGTTGACTTAGATCAGAAGGCTTAGCTGAATTATCGCCCTTCCCTGCAATGGAATCAACTGAATGAACATGCTCCTTGGTTACCAATTCAAGGGCTTTAATAATACCACTGGCAACTTCAGATGAATCAACATGGTCAAGGTCCAAAACTTGTAGAGTACGGGTGAACGATTTAACCAAACCAGCATCAATAAAAGTGGCAGAGGCCTCAGCTGAGATACATGAACCAGCAGGTGTACGAGCAGCCAAAACATCATTTAGTAGATCAACAAAAACCCGAATTTCATTGCAGGGAGGCTTAACGCCATGACAAGAATCCACAAATTCATTGATGATACAATTAATTTCACTAAAAACCCTCTTCCTTGCCTCTGTGGAACGAGCACAAGCAGCCACTATAAACTGGTTAGCCCTGGTTGCTAGCTTCTGTCTCCAATCACTATCAGCTTTCTTTTCCTTTTTGCAGTTTCGAGTATGTGGAAGAAAATTATGAAGAATATGGTAGAATATCCCACCCATGTTTAAACCAGCAGAACTCTTTTGATATGGGCCTGTACTGCTGCTCATTTCAGCATCTTGTCGAAGTAGAACATGAACAGATGATGAATACATCAATAATATATCTGTCAGAAGCTTCAAAATAAAGGCAACCTTTGCAAGTGATGCAGAAGCTTCCCGACTACTGGTTTCATTCCCCTCAGAAACGGCAGCAACTGCTTTTCCTTTTCCCTTAACCATGCAGACATCAATGTCCATGTCACTGGATGCAGGGGTTCCAGGAAGGACATTCGTGGGGGGAAGAACAGAGCATACGTATTCAAGAAGAAGTTCTATTACAGTCATAAAACATTGAGTAGGTTTTTTGTGACTTTTAACACTCCGTGTATTTGAATCATGAATTTTTCCATGGCCATTTCCAGAAGCTGCATTGTTTGTATTCCCAAAACCAGTCTTCCCATCACTATTCTGTGTTTTGTCTTTCTCCAAGACTATATCCTTATCCTTTTCTTTCTCCTTAGCTTTGTCTTTATCCCGATCTGTCAGCAAGACAATGTAAGGCCTTTCACCAACCATTTCAACCTGGCATAAAGATTGAGCAGCTTGCAAAAAAATTGCTGGATCCCGAGAAATCACAGAAGCTAAATTTGAAACAAAATTGTGAGGATTGGCCCTCCCATTTGGATGCCGGTTGGACGCAACAAGATTATGTTTTATCTCAGATTCCATTGCTTGCTGGAGTGTTTGCGGATCTTCAAGAACATGACGGACAATACTAGCAGCAACATTGTCAAACCCAGGGAAGAGGCTACTAGTCGGCAAAGAAAGAAGTAGACTTAAGCCACCAGCATCCAAAAAGGTAAGAGCAACAGAATGATTCCTTGTAAGATTGGAACAAAGTAGCAGAACAGCATGCATTGTGTCTGATTGAAGTTGGTTCTTCATACAACTACAAGCTACCTCAACAAGTCTTGTCTGCTCATGTATATCTGCATACTTCGTAGAGAGTCCCAATGCAGACTGCAACTTGTTTTGCCTATCTTCATCAATGGTAAGAGATGCCTGCTGGCTACTCGCAGCTTCCTTTTTCAACTGCTCAGCAATTTCAGAATTGAATTTTTGATCCACTTGCAACAACCTGTCCAATGTAAGAAAAGCAGCTGTGACCCATTTTGGCACCTTCTGTTGCTCCCTGCTATCCAGAGTGGAATCCCACTGGTAGAGAAGATCTGAGGCAACTTTGATCAAGCCACTCTTAGAAGCAGTTTCCCGGGCTACAGCATCCTCATTAAGAATTAAAGCAAGAACATGAAAAAAGGCACCCAACATAACGTAATTTCCATTGCTAGAAACCAAACCGCATTCTTTGATCCGGTCAATGATAAATGTAACAACTTTGGACCTATGTTGACCATCATCCTGAGAGCATATCAATACAAACAAATCACGGACAGCAAAAGCAAGGGATTCCTTCAGCAGAAGTTTGGCACAAGTAGATAGCAACTCATCAACAGGAGGAAGTTGGACGATCTCTTCCTCAAGTTGCTGAGCACTGTCATTTGCAACTGTATCCTTTGAGTCTGATTCAGAATTCCCAAGGGACATGGCAAGTGCGCGTGAAAGTTCATCATCTTCTTGAGTGTCCTCTGGGTGTGAGAACAACCACTCCATTGCCAATTCCACACTATTTGACCCAACATGCCTCAAAGCTTCTTCTGCTCTAGACCTGGAAAAACCCATCTCTACAATGGTTGAAATAGTCGTTTCATTAGGAGGCGGGCCACTAATACGAGCAACACTGCTGCCATTTACATTTTTCACTTTAACACCTGAATAGACATGCCTAATGATAGAGATAACTGTAGAAATAAATTCGTAGCTACAGTCAACGAACTGGGGATGAGTCCAAACGGGAAGCACAGTCTTCAACACAGTGGACTGGAGAGCCTTCACAAAAGTTTCAGCATCCCTTGGGAAAGGTGTATCACCATTTATAAGTGGTTGTGCAAGCAAGTGCTTTGTGAATGAAGATAATATAAAAGAGGAGGTCACTAGATGGTTCATCAATTTCCCATAACTAGCTAGAGAACCATAAATCCATGAATTATCTATCTCTTCTTTGTCATCTTGCTTTGCATTTGCATCATCAGTATCCATAGGTGAGGCAGGGACTCTATTAACTGCAAACAGCAGCTGACTGGTGGCTTCAAAGGTGGTCAATACAGATTGAATAACTCCACGCCGAAACAAGCAATTCAACAGAACAGGATTGCATGAATCTGATTTCTCCATTAGAACACTATCCACAAAATCAATCACTTTCCCAAAATAACGACACTTTGTTGATATAGATTCTTCTGTTCCCGACTGATTCACATGGCCCCCGAAATTCATGTGATCTAGAGCAATGGATGCAAATGTAGAAGCTACTGATTTAGAAGCTGGGCTTACAGTCAAAATATCATCACGTCGACGAGAAGGTAGCAACATTCCTTTTCCTAACTCTTGGAACAAATGAGTAGTGTGAAACGATAGTGACCTGACCATGTCACAACAAGAAGTATAAAAGGGCCTCTGCTTAACAGATTCCTTATTTGCAGTTCCAGAATTATCATCATACCCAGAATAATGCAACTGATTGCTGGAACTTGACCGCATGCTTGAATGCCCAACAGAAGTTGATCTGTGTTGAGAACCAGCTGAACGACCAAAATCTTGATAACGGTTCATAAGGTTAAGAAACTGAGATTCAATGCTCCATCCTGATGTTCTCCTTCTCAATAATGGATCAAGAAACTGCCTAAAAGAATTGAACCTTTGCTCTTCAGTTTCACTTGCATCCCCTTCTGCCTGTTGCAAATCAGAAGAGCAACCACCATCTTCCTCAACCCCAGGCTTTGTATTTTCAAGTAGAGCAATTTGCCACAGAACTTCACGATGGACATGGCCAATGTCTTCAAGAACATCCTTACTTCCATTTCCAAATTCTGCAAGCAACGCAGTCATCCAACGGTTGTCCTTCGATGCAGCAAGAAAGAGAAGGAATTCAACAAGGAAGAGTGAAGAAAAGATGCCACCACCAACTGTCATCTTTGGATCCAGCAATAAAGGTTCAGTAGTTGCACCGAACCCAGCTAATGCTTTCTTCAAGTGCTCTCTAAGAGAAGAACAGAAGACTTGCGCCAGACGAGTGGAGTGATGTTGCGCAAATCCCTTAAATACCATGGTGCTATGTAAAGCAATGGAGACACCATCTGAGGATTCTGCAATAGTCGGCCGTAATAACAACTTCAGTAAAGCTTCAATTCCTGATTTTTCCACAAACATACGGCATGTTTCAGTATTTTCCATAGTCCTGTGAACTAATACCATCAAATGAAACACAGATAGCTGAATAAACTGCTCATCACTTATCCCTTCTCCAGCTGAATATGATGTGCCTACAATGCAACACTGGTCTTCATTTGCTTTATTTTCAGAATCTGTATCCATTGCTGTACCCTCATTAGCCTTTCCAGAAAATTCCGTAACATTTCCATCCCCAAAGGATGCGATCTTATGGATGATTTCAATGATAATATCAATACCAGTGCTTCTCAACGAGGTAACATGACGTAGAAGTTCCTCCACAGCATTTGCCAAAGGAACAACAGCCTCATTCATGGCTAAGACATACTTTTTGCTAGTGAAAACGTCAAGAAGAAACCGAAGTGATGCAGATTCTCTAACAGCCTCTAACCCTTTGGCATTAAGACAAATGGCCCCAAGACCATTCGGAATACATGTCAAAGCCTTTGAATAAGGAAGTATTTCAGTTCTAACTGTTGATAAAAATGCATCAGGAAGACCCATTTCATGCAGAACAGAAAAACATGTAGGATCTTTGTGGATCATTTCGCTCATGACTGTAACAGATGAATGATATATGTCACCTCCAAACTTATCTACATTCTGAAATATCAAGCTTAGAGTTGCAGGTAATGAACTGTCAGGAGAATGTTGAGACCTGGAAGAGTTTCCAGGAGCATACGTTGCAAAGCCAAGTGCCTTGAGGGAGACCTTTATGAGCCTTTTCTGGGAGTACACATGATCAGTACTATGTCTTGAGCTTTCACCAGTGAGCATCATGTTATCAATTTCTCCTGGCAAAGCAATGACCCTGTGTACCTCTTTCTGTAACCTCTGAGCCAAAAGTTCAATGCCCCCCAACTCCTTAAACAATGATACAGCCGGGCTACTATAATCCATAAGCTTCTGAAGGGTTTTCACCGCAAAACAGACGAGATGAATATGTGCAGGATCAGAATCCTCCAACAGTGGCAAGAACGTAGGTACCATTCCAGAACCTCTAATATTACTCTCAGAAGTTGAAGTTGAAACCACGTGGAGAAGATAGAACTGAAGAAGTGCCTCAACAAAGGCAAGGGATGATGGATCACTAGAACTCTTTAATGACAAAATAGCCCTCTGAAGGACATTCAAGAGTATCATGCGGTTTCCACCAGAAAAAGTTAAGCTAGATCCACTGAGTATCTTTGCTCGATTATGTGATGATGTATATGCTGCTAACTGAGCTACTAAAGCAAGCATTGCAAGTGTTCTGATAGATCCAGATAGAGTTTCTTCAGATTGTACAATTCTAATCAATTCATTTGTATATTCTGGTTCATTAGCAAAAAAGGGCACAAGTTCGTCCTGAGCATCACCTGATTGGACCAGCACAATGAAAGAAAGTAGGCAAATCCTACTGTACAGCCTGCATATCCTAGGAGACTGAAATGCACGAGCATATCTGATTCTAGTGAGCAATGAAAATCTGAGCTCTGGAGGAATGCTATACTGTTCAATGCACTGCTTCATCAATGACAAGTCATCTTCTTTGCGCAGATACAAATCTGGCATGTGTATAACCCTCAAGCTAGGGGAAACTGTCTCTGCAATGTTTTCTTTGCTTTGGGCACTGGATCCATGTAATTCAAAATAAAGGGTAGTACCTATCCGGCAACTGGATTGATCATGACCAATCTCTGCGCCAGAAGGAAACAAGCACAATGCTTCGTCTTGGGCTTTCTCATTTGCCATAACACAAGAGTACAATCCCAGACCCTCCTCCTTGCTTCCCCATCCCTGTGCTAGTGACAAAAGATAGCTGTTCACTGAACCACAGCCAACCATCTTTGTACTTCCATGAATCTTAGAGGGATTAATTTTTACAAGCGAAAAAAGAGTTTCTAATGTAGCTATAAGAATCTCAGGATCGGTTGATGCTAGCAAAAGCTTGAAATGCTGAAAAAAGCAGAGAAAATATCAGTAAAAAACAAAGATAAAGAATGAACTCTTGACTAAAATAACTAACGGAAGAAATTAAGGAAAATATTTTTAATTAAAGACCAGACTTAGAGAAGTGTATAATTTCTGTCCAACTAACCTCCAAGCCATCAAAGGAACTCTTGTTTGGACAATTCTCTAAAATTATTTGCATCACCCGTAATATTTGCAGAATTGCATGTTTTGGCATTGGCTTGTCATCTTCTAGATTATCTAACAATGTCAAATCATTTCTACACGACAAATAAGTCTTGAAATATGTATCAAAATGAAGAAACAATGGTCTCCAGTGATGAAAATTCCCCTGATGTAAAAAGCAAGGTATAAGTCACAGGGAAAATAAAGCAAATTACTTATTGCAGAAAAACTAGCATGCTATTACAGTGTTACCTTATTGTACTCCCACAGAAAACCAGAGAGTGGTATAGCTATATCTTGCAACGGACACTGGATGACCTTCTCAATGAAGGCTTTGATTTTAGGAGGCTGAAACCAATAAATCACCAAATAAAGATGACATTTCATGGATGAGGAGGGAGTAAATGAATGACAAAATGCGTGGAGATACTACACATTAGTTGAAAAAACATACAAACGGATTTCAGAACACAAAATAATAAAATGAAGCTGAAGCAAATCTCCAGACATATATGACTTCATGAATTGTCTATGATAATCAATTATGAATCAGGAATGATGCTGTTAATCAAACAGTTAAAGAAAGAAAATTGCCACCACTTAATAATAATGTTAATAAAAGGATCATATGCAAATGGAAAATATAAATGAGCAGCCTAGGGAACTTGCCAGTGAGAACAGTGCATGCACAAAAAAGAAGTATCAAAACCTGAAGTAGTGCAAAAGCCAATACTTGCCCTTTATAAATGTGGCCCATAGTAGTTAGTATCTTACGATAGTAATTACTAACAATTTGCACCTCGAACGGTACAAGCGATTCGAATAACAGGTTGTATCTTTTTGGATCATGAATCTCACACGAGACTTATGATACATAGCATGAATCCCACAAATCCCAATTCATCATTGATTTGAAGGATACAGTAAAACCGAGTCGGCGGTTATGGAGAGACGATTTTAGGGTTTTTTTTTTGCAATTTTTTACTGAAAATGGAGACAAAAAGGCCAAAATGCTTCATGGGATGCTTCCAAGTCTGATTTTGAAGTTTTTTAGACCCTATTTGGTCCCTCCACTTTTCATTTGTGACACAAATTTGACCCTCATCTCTGTTTTAAAAAGCCTATTTGACCCCCCATTGTTGAACCGCTTGATTAATCACCGTTTAATTCTTTTAATCATTCTGATTTGTGACTTACATTATGGTTTATTGGAATTTAAAGTTTACATTATACTTCTAAAACCTAGTATCTTATAATCATGTATCTTATGATTCATAATAAGATTCGATTCACGAATCACGATTCAATGTCAATTTGATAGCCACAATGTGGTCTTCTTTACAAGAAAATAGTGCGTTCAGATAAGCATCAGATTCCTAAAAGCAGACAACTGTAACTCACCCGGCCTACCCAAAAAAAAGGAGACTTCCTTTTTAAAACCGACGACACTTTTGGTGCCTATTTCAATAACTAAGTGCACGTGATATCCTGAATGTACTAATAAAACACAATGTACACAATCCGGTAACGGCCGAAAGAAAAACATAAATCCTTTTAAAGTGAATTTCATAACGTATGACAGTGAATACTAAATTACTGACAAACCAGTACGAGTATACAAGAAGAATTTTAATTAAGGGTGGGGGGTTCCCAGCAGTTAAAAATCAACCCCATTAAACCCTATTCGTGAATATAACAAGTAAGAAAACGGTAAGTATTAGAGACTGAGAGAAAGCACACTCACCGGTTCAGAGTCCAACTTGACGGAGGCGACAATGGCACCCTCGTTAGAAAGAAGGTTGCGCAGCCTCAAAGGCAAGCTCGATCCTAGGGTTGTCATCTCACCTCAACTTCTCTTCTCTTAGCTACTGTCTAAAATTCAAAGAAAAACAAAACAATAATCAGATTAACAACCAAAAACCAAGCACAAGCATATTAAACGGATAATCCGTGACTAAACCAAACCGATTCTAAAAGCGCAAAAAGTTGATAAAAACAAAATCCGAAACAGCAATTCGCGTAAAAAAAAACGAGATCAAGTTCGCAACATTGAATGAATAAGCTATCTGGTGATTGAACAAGCACGTGGAAACAGAAACGAATACCTGAGAGATGAGAGAGAAAGAGGAACGGTGTAGTGTATACACATCCGAAGTGCGAAGAGAAGAAGACGCGATAGAGAGACCAAAGGTAGAGACTTGAGAATCGCGGTGTGCCTGTGACTGAGAAGTGAGAATTTTGTTTACTCTGTGCACAGAATTGTGCCCTCTCAGAAGAAAGAGTTATATATATAGTGATTAGTGAGGACTGACGTAGAGTTGTTTCTTGCTACTGCTGCGGGGTCTTCTAAACGGAGATTGATTTTCCTTTGTTGCCCCTAGGTCTTTGTGGTATTCCAACATGGGCTTTTTTTTTTTGCCATGAGATATAATTCTTATGTTTTTGTTCTCTATAAACTTGTACTAGTTCATAATTTAGACTAGCTTTAGAATTAGAATTTAATTTTTGAACTTTCATGAAGTTACCGGTCACTGTGACAAAAGCAAAAAAAGGCCAGATCTTTTCATTGAAATAAAGATCTTCCCTACAAATACTTAGTTCTAATGATGTGAAATAAAAGTGAAATAAAATTCGAAATATGCAGCATATTATTGAATGTTGAGAAAGGATCTCTTAATCTTTTTTAGTTTTTAATAGGTTTAAGTGTTTGTTTTGTAAAACCGATGTATCTAAACAGATGTATTTATCCGGATTTGTCATTCTCGGTGCTCATCTTTTACCTGATTTAGTGAGGAATTGTCGCTCCACTAAAAAGGGCACAAGGATGCTTTGTACCACTGATATACTACTTAAGATTCAATTCGAGAGGCTGTATTTAGTTTTGCAAGCCTTTGCATTGTCAATCACTTGCTATTCGTCAATTATTAGGAGCATCTCAAAAACGTTCGAATCGAAATATAGCTTCCGAATTAAGTTTCAAATTAGTGGATGCTGAAAAAAAAAACAAACCAGATGTACTTGTGTTATTTGTCTTATCTCTTTGTCTATATTGATATAATGTTTGATTTGGTATTGTCATATTATGTTATCTGACCTGATATTACTGTATTTCTAGGAGTTTATCTCCCATTTGAAATCAGCTTTCTAATATGAAACACAAAAAAAAAAGGTTTTCATAAAGTCTTTTTAAAAGTCTTTCGATTAAGCATATCAAGGAAGAGGCCGAAAAATATGCGGGAATAAAATCAATAATAATGTTGGTAGCAATAATTGCAATATAATGACCTTTGGAGTAGTGTTAATGGAGCATGATGAAGACACAAATAAAGAAAAGGGAAAAACATGTGGTTGGATTCTCATATTGAGTGCCACAATTGAACACGACAGCAAAGAGAAAGCCTCATGGTGGAGATTGAAGTGGCAACAAGTAAATGTAATTACTAGTAATTCTAACGATCTTCAACAGATTGAAGCTCATAGAGTAAGTAATCAAAATGTTATTTTGTGTCTTCAAATGGTAAAAACCGATCAAACAATTAATAGATCATGAAATTATGTCTTTAATGGTCTCTATCGAATAAAGCAACAAAAGAAATGGGCATGTACTTTCCCAACCACACTCCTTTCACTCCCTACCGCACGTCATTTTTTTTCCAAAATTATCCCTAGCTCGGATTTTAAAAATTCGGCACTTTATTTTATAAACTACTGTACGGATTTTGAAAATCTGTAGCCTAAGGACTTTAAAAATCAGGGCAAATGTTCACCAAAAATCCGTCTTTGTATTTTATAAAACTATAATACGGATTTTAAAAAATCGTCTTTGTATTTTTATAAAGTTGTACTACGGATTTTCAAAATCCATGGCTTATGGATTTTAAAAATCTGTGTCACTGTTCATAAAAAATTCGTCTTTGTATTTTAGAAAATTGTACTAAAGATTTTGAAAATCAGTAGCCTATAGATTTTAAAAAACTATCTTTGTATATTTATAATATTTTACTACAGATTTTCAAAATTCGTGACCTACAAATTTTTAAAATCCAAGCAAGGGATAATTTTGAAAAAAAAAACAATGACGTGTGGTGGGGAGAAAAATAAGTGTAGTGAGAAAAATATGGACCAAAGAAATGTGTGGAAGCAAAAGCCCAACCTGGCCCAACATCTATGGTTGACTAAACTTCAAACCATTTGACCAATAAAAAAAATATTACTAGACATAATCCCTTGATAGTGGTTTAGAAGGAGAGCTAGGGATAGGGTGCTACTTTTTGCACCACACATTACTATTTTTTTCAAAATTACCTATCGTGCGAATTTTTAAGTTCCGTATGGGACATCAAAACGCATCACACCCAAACGGAATTTAAGAATTCGTATGGTGTAAAACCATATGGAATCTAAGAATTTATTTGGTGTAAAATCACACGGATTTTAAAAATACGTAGCCTACGGATTCTTAAAGCTCATATAACAGAAAAACCAAAATAGTAAATGGATTTTAAAATTCCGTATACGAAATTTTTAAATATGTATGTTGTTCATCGTCTTCAACTTACAGAAACATTCGTTCAACAAAACAAACAACTCATAATTCATTGATAATCCATGTAAGCATGGAAATCTAAGCATCTAAATGAATTATGAATGAATTATGAGTTAATTTGTTTGGTTGAACGAATGTTTCTGTAGATTGAAGATGATCAACAGTATATGGATTTTAAAAATCCGTATGGACGGAATTTTAAAATCTGTATGGACGGAATTTTAAAATCGGTATATTATTTTGCTTTTTGTTATACGGATTTTAAGAATCCAAAGGCAATGATTTTAAGAATCTTTATGGTTTTACACCATACGGATTCTTAAATTCCGTATAGGTGTGGTGTGTTTTTGTGTCCGATAAAGAATTTAAGAATACATCACATAGGTAATTTTGAAAAAAATAATAGTCATATGTGGTGCGCCTAGGATTGGTGTGTGGTGTGAAAAGTAGCACCCCTAGAAATATGTATAAAGAGGTCCAAAAAAAAAATCTTCTGCTCAAGGAAAGCTCCCCCTTCCCCGACCAAAAACCAACAAAAGAAAAGAAGAAGAAAAAAATGCAACTAGGCATGGATTAAAGACAAGAATGACAATAAAGCGAGACTAAGGTAAATACTTGATGATAATTTTTTAATTAAAAAATCATCTAAAAGTATTTTAAATATGACAAAAGTATGTAACAATTTTTTTTAAAATAAAATTTAGATCGAAAATTATATATATATTGAAATAAACATTAAATGTCCAAACAATACCAGTAACATTAAAGCTAAAAGTTATGTGTTTTCTCAAAGTTAAAAATGATTGAGAATAAATTACATTTTTTAGGATATTTGACATTCAATAAAATTCTCAACATTTCTATATATATTAAATATTAACTATTACTTATTTATTTATATATATATATATATATATATATATAGAAGATACCACATGCTAAAAGTTACGTGTTTTCTCAAAGTTAAACATGTCTTGAGAAGAAAATGGTTCTATTTGACCGCTATATATTGCTAACATGAGAAAATAGAATAATTGGGATTCTCAAGTAACCGGCTGAGCCGTTAAAGTGGTGTGATAAATCCAGTCACCGAATCTCCAGTAAAAAAAATTATCCATTTATAATTTTTTGTCAGTTGGATTAGAGGATCATCCAATTGAAAATGATAACAAAATGCATAGGTTATTAGAAGGAGATCTATTAAGCATATACAAATAGTATACCATCGGATTATCTTATTTCCACTATGAGGAAATAAAAAAAATGAATGAACCCCCGGCTATGGGCAAAACTACAATTATTGTTGATCATGAAAAAAATTTGGGGGGTTTCATTGACTCCAAGAGTATGTCTAAGGCACTTATTTCGCTTAATAACTCCTTATAGAGATTGAATTTCGTTAATCCAACTGTTTAATCATAAGATATTATCATGATTAACATGTATGTCAAATTTTAGCAAAACCAAGCATATCCAGGTATGCCATCAAATATGTAATATTTAGTTACGTTTTAAAAAGTCTATTATTCATTAAATTAAAGTTGATTGATGAAGTAACAACAAAGTTTTCAAATCCATTGAAATTTTGTATGACTCATCTTTATGTTAAGAACTTTTAGTTAAACAAATGGATTGACAAATTTCGATGTTCATAAGGAGATATTTAGCGTAATAAGTCATACAATACATATTCCTGAAGTGCCTAGATCCTCCTCTCTATGTATATAAGAGGGATCAACTTATACCGGTGTAAGTTTACACTAATTTTTACACCACTAATAACTCTTTATTGAATAGTCATTTTACAAAATTAACCGTGAAATTAAAAGTTCTTATCCTATAAATCATATATACAAAGTTTGACATCGATCCAGGGCTGGCTTAAGGGCCAAGCAGCCCAAGCAAGGGCTTTAAGCCCCCAAATTTTTTGTTTATTACTAATATACTCTACAAAATTTATTATATAAATAAATAAATTCTAATTATATATAATAGATTATAAGTAACTGTTATCTTTTGTATCTGTAAGTACGTAATTAATGAGCAACAACTAATGGATTGACCTTATTATCTATTGAAAAAGAAATGTTAAATGAACTTAATTACGACAATTTAATTGATAATTTTACATCATTAAAAGCCCGAAAAATAAATTTCAAATAAAATTATGATAATTTTAATAAACTATTTTTATTAGTGAACAAAAGGCCCCATTTATTAAGTTTGCTTTAGGCCTCACTAGTGCTTGAGCCGCCCCTACATCGATCGGAAGTCATTTAATACTTTATCAAATGACTATTATTTTCATACATATATATATATATATATGAAGAAGTTCATAATACAAATATATGAAAGCACTAGAGATGCTTGCAAATCTCGATGGTGCTGCATGAACTTACAAAAACTGCACACTAAGAACGTCGAACCCAAATCTAAAGAACACCAAATAAAGAAGTTACATCAAATCAAGAAAAGAAAGACATCAGCAGGACAACTATGCTAACAAGTATGATTCCATTTTATCATTCCAACAGTAATAGCAGGATGGATTTCAATCATAATGTAGTACCGGTGAGTATAGCTGTAGCGGCTCCCTAGACAAGCACATGCATATTAAAGTCCACGAGCTCATATGAGTACTCTATTTGCATAGCAGTTTTTTAGACAAGTATTTGGATTCATCATCCACTCTTAAATTACTTAAGTGAAATATGAGACATATGCCTTCAACCATACCTAACTTCTAAGCCATATTAAGTTCAAAATATTAGTATTGGGAGTGATTTCTCCTTTGAAGATTAAGTTATTTCTACATATCTATATGTTCCACATTACACTAAACCAAATGATATACCATGTTTTGAGAGTTTTTTTTTTGTGGTGCCACAACTCTGCACGTTGATTGAAATTATCCTTGCAAGAAAAATGTAAAACATCAAATAATGAAAAACATGAATAATAAGACCAAATGCTATATGTCACTTTACATGTGAAAAACAAATGTTGTGTAGTTTCTTCTTCTTCTTTGCATAGAGGACAATGTAACTCTTCTTCACTCAAAGAGTCACCTCTTCTTATTAAATTGGCCTTTGTTCGGATTCCATTGAGAGCCACCTTCTAAATGAAGAAACCCTTGGTGGTACCAAAATAGATCATATCGATGGATTTATGCTATTTAAAGTTACTTTATGATCACCTTGTATAAGTTTAGATGCTGCACTAACTAAAAAATACACTTTTTTCCATTTTTCTATATCAATCTATATTCTAATAAGGGGTTTATAGTGAGTTGTTGTAGGAGACTGAACATAGAAACCAATTGATCTTCTTCCCATTGAAAGAGTTGTCTCCACCAATTTTCCACATCCATTTTCTCTTTTCCTAAACTCTAACTTCACTAGCTATTGCAAGTTGTTTTTCTCCCGCAGAAAATAGCCTACCAGAGCATCATTGTATTGATTTTCATTGCATCCTTTTATCTTTCCAAAATGATGTTTGACCTCATTTCTCACCATATTTTCCACTCCTTCCTCAAATCACTTCTTTGTAGTACCTTTTACACTTCTATCGCCTTTTATAAATCCTTCCACCATGAAGAGCTGGTTATCCACCTAGAATCCAAGCACTGTTGGCTCAACGAAGGATTTTCATATTTAAATATAATGATTTTACTCCATAGTCCAGTAGAAAAATTTAGAAGTCCCCATCTCTATTGAGCTAATAAAGCTCTATTAAATAAACATAGGTCCCTAACCTCTAACCCCCTTTTTAAAACAGATTATAGCCAACATCACCCAAGAAATTTTCCTTCTCTCCTTATCTCCACCCATTAGGAATTTCCTATGTATTTTTTCAATGTATTTACACACACATGTAGGCAATTTAAAAAAGGATAAAAAGAACATATAAGTGAAGAAAGTATCAATATTAGGAAGTGAAGAAAGTTTTTCAAGTAATTTCCAACCATAGTTTTCCAAGTAAAAGAGAGCCTCGAATTTGATCTCACTAGAATAGGAAGAGGATAATGAAAAAAGAAGGAAATGAGAAAATGGGAGAGGTAAAACAACAGAGGGAGAAAACGGGAGAGAAGGGAGAAGAATGAGAGAGGAAGGAGGGAGAAAAGACGGGGTAGAAAGGCAAATAAAGGGGAGAAAGAGAGAGAGAGAAATATATGGAGAGAGGGACCAAAGTGATGATTCTCAATTTTTATTCGGGAGATAAATCAAGCGTTTGAATTTTTATTACGGACTTGTACAACGAGTTTGAAATTTTATTAGAGAATTAAAGGACAAGTTTGAATTTTTAATCCAAAGACCAAAATGTCTGATTTAAATTTTAATTGAGGAACTAAAGTTACAAATTCAAAGTATACCACATTATTTTTCACGTAAGTGCCACTTGGCATGCCACATCTATGTGTCACTTGAAATGACACATGGCACTTTGATCAATATAAACAAAGAAAACTTTGCGTCAGGGACCAACGTAGGGATGTCAAAATCGGTCCGGCCCGCCAGGCCAGCCCGCTAGCCCGCAAAAAATAAGCGGGTTAGGCTGGAATTTTTGACCCGCCCACTTATGCAGCTTGCCCCACCGGGCTACAAAGGTGGCAGGCCGGGCTGGCGGCCTGCTGGCCCACCGGGCTAGTGACACTTTTTTTTTTTTGCTAAAAGTGGAGGATGAGAGTGCTTTTATAAAAAAAAATTGATAGGGCCAAACAAAAAATGCCTATACCAAACAAAAAAACATAAAAAAATTAGGCCCATAGTTAAAAATTCAATTTTTTGTATGTTGCAAAAAGCAAAAATAAATAAAAAAAGATAAATTTAGATTTTTTTAATTGTTTTTTAATTATGCGGCGGGCTGGCGGGCCGGCCCGCCTAATTTTTAAAGTAACGTGTCAGGCTAGCAAAACGAGCCTGTATTGTCTTGGTGGGCCGGGTTGGCCCGCCCCATTTTTGGCGGGCCGCGGGCCAAACGGGCCGGACTGGCCCGTTTTGCCACCCCTAGACCAACGTACTTAGCGCTTTATAACTTTAGAGATTTGAAGAGAGATTTTAAAAGGTTAGGGACTGATATACCCAAACATGAAAGTTTAAGGCATTATAAGTTATACCATCCAAATTTCAATTATATGAAAATTTTATTTTCTAAAATTTTCAATAATAAAAGTATCTACTCTTTAAGAATATATATATATATATATGGGAGAGATTAAATGACATTGGTGTAACTTACATCAATTTTTACACTGGTTAATAACTATTTGTCGAATATTTTTTCATGAAACCCACCGTTGAATTGAAACTAGTTATCGTTTAGTACTCCATCAAAATGCTTTTTATTTTCATAAATCTTAAAACTATATTTTAGTACTTTTTTAGTAAATTAATGGAGTACTATATGAGATAGGATTCATTGACACCACTTTGGTTTATACCAATTCTTACACCGGCTAATAATATTTTGTCAAAGTTTTTTATTTTTTTTTACGAAATCCACTATTAGATTGAATCTACTTATCTTATAGATAATCTCTACAAAATTTTACATCAATCCGTAGTCGTTTAGTACTCCACCAACGTACTAAAAAATTAATATAAAATATAGTTTTCAAATATATGAAAATAAAAAGTGTGTTAATAGGGGAGATATCTTATGAGAGGGGCATATTTTACATGAGAGCGAGAGGGTCTTGTCTCAACCTTTAGATTAAAATCAGTGGTTAGGATTATATGTCACTTAAAAACCTATCTCCCGTGTCTCTAAAAACTCTATATCTATCTCTCCCCCTCTCTAAAAAAAATCTTTATCTCTAAAAAAACTCTCTCTTTCCCCCTCTCCCTAAAAAAAACTTGCTCTCTAAAAAAATCTCTCTATCTCTAAAAAAAACTCTCTCTATAAGAAACTCTCTCTCTCTCAAAAACTATATCTCTCTCTAAAAAACTCTATCTCTCTCTAAAAAAACTCTCTCTAAAAAACTCCCTTTCTCTAAAAAAACTCTATCTCTCTCTCTAAAAGATTTCTACCTCTCTCTAAAAAACACTCTCTCTCTAAAAAACTCCCTCTCTCTCTAAAACACTCTATCTAAAAAAACTCTCACGCTCTAAAAAAATTAAAAATATCTCTCTAAAAAACCTCTTGCTCTTTTAATGATACTTAAAATTGTCTTGACTTTAGCTCCTAAATTGTTCGTTAAATAACCCTAATTTTAACCCCCTCTTGTAAATGATCTTTGTTTGAGTTTTGATAGAGTCGATTACTTTCTTGTTAAAAAGTATCTAATGTATTATTGTTTGGGAATTTGCAATGAGCATTATGTTTCTTAAAAATCTGTCTCTTATTACTATTATTGATGATTCTTGAATTACTATGTAGCTAATACTCATTTTCAGCTATTCCTTTGCTCATGCATTCTTGAAAATGCTCCCTTGTTTATTTTTAATTAGTTGTTTTCCTTTGAACTGAGCATTGTTCTATGTTGATATCTTGTTTAATGAATTTTTTTACTTATAAAAAATGTAGTTATATGTTTACATTTAGTACTCTTCTTTATGCACTCTCTATCTTTGAGAAAACAAATATTGATCCTTTTGGTTTTTTCGAAACCCTTGGCGGAAAGGAGTCCCCCACGATTACTTGGATGCTAACTTTTACCTGTAAGGTTTACATATTTGTTTCAATTTTATTTTAGTAGCAATTTTATATGTTTCTTTCATAATTTTACTCTACTATTATAATTTTTTTTTTGCAATTTTATATATTTTTGTTAAGTAAAGAAAATTCTATATATAATTTATTTTATTACATTTTTCTCAGCAATTATATATATGTATATATAAAATAATTTTTCTCTACTATTATAACTTTTTTCCAATAATTTTATATATTTTTCAGTAATTTTATATTTTTTAACCAATTTTATATATTTTTTAAGTAAAAAAATTGTTATTTTATTAAAAAATTCATTAATTAAAGAAATTCAATTACTCTATAAAAAATAATTTTGGAAATAAAAATTTTTAATTACTCCATCCAAACAAACAATTTGTGAAATGAAGAGAATTGAATTACTAGAATTTTCATTGAAATGAAGGTTGTGTTTGGATGGAGTATTTGCAAATTCTTGGGAATTTGAAAATTCTAGTATTTCAATTCCCTCAATTCAATTCCCTTCATTCCTTAAATTGTTTGTTTGGTTTGAGTAATTCAAATTTTTCATTTTCAAAATTATTTGCTTGGATAGAGTCAATTCACAATTTGAGATAGAGTGAGAGAGATGAGTTTCACAACTTGTTTTTTAAGTTGGATTTAAAATTCCTCATTTCTAAATAAAAAGAATACCCTATGTGAAATTAAAATACTTTATAATATAACATCCAAACAAAGCAATTAAAATGATAGCATTTTGATTCCCTTAAAAAATTACATTACCCATAAAAATTCTCCCATCCGAACACACTCTTAGGCTCCTATTTCTCATTCACGCTTAAGTAAGTCCAATGCTTGATGCAAGGCCTCTTCATTTTGGCCGCGTAAAGGCAGCGATGCATAGGGATGGCAAAAAAAACTCGCACCCATTTCTAAAGGTAAAATTAAATATTTAACATAAAAAAGTTTTGTTATATTTTTTTCCAATGTGAAATGTCTTTAAAAAATATAATATCTATGCACTTAAATGAAAAAAAAAACATAAATATTAAGTGTTAATTATATTATTTGGACATTCATTTATTATTTTAGTTTTATTCTAATTGTTGATAGTTGATAGTTAATATAAGGGTTAAATATGTTTTTCGTCCCTAAACTTTAGCGAAAATTTTTTTTAATCCTTAAACTTTTAAAAGTATGTTTTTAGTCCCTAAAGTTTTTAAATTGATCGGTTTTGGTCCTTCCGTTAAGTTCTGTCAAGTCTGGTCATGATGTGGCAAACGATTTTCACGTATCAGATTTTCGTTAAGCCACGCGTCGAATTTTTTTAATAATTTAATTATTGAAATTACTAAATTAAAAAGAAAAAATAAATTGAAAAAAAAAGAAAAATAAAAAACCCTAAAAACACCATCTCTCTCTCACAAACTCACATCTCTCACCATTCTTGTTTTCTTCTTCTTCTTCAAGCTGTCTTCTTCTTTAATTTGTACTTCTTCAAAACCACCCTCGATCTCTCTCTTTTCAAATCCAACACCTCTATTTCTCTCCTTTCGACCACAATTTCCTTTGTTCCTTCCTCTTACGATTTGGGGATTGTGCGAGATTAGAGATTTTATTTTCGATTTCAGTTTTAATTGATGTTGGTGAACCATTGTTTTGGCAATTTTGATTTCGTTTTTGGATTTCAATTTTGTTTTAGGGATTTTGTTCTTTTTGTTCTCTATTTCCTCTTCTTTGTCAAAGCTTCAAGTTGTGCAAATGGAGTCGTTGGTTTCTGGAATAGTGAACCAATGTTTTGATATTGTGCTTTCCAAAGTTCAATTTTGTGGATTTGTTCTTACTATTCGATTGTGCTTTTTCAGTTCCCTTGTTCCTGGTTCGTATGGGTTTCTAGGGTTTGGGTTTCAATTTTTGGGTTTCTGAGTTTGATAGAATTTTCTATGTTTGATTTGGTTCCCAACAAAAAAGGAGAGGAAGAAGGAAGATGCAGAGCATGAAGTATTTTTTAGTTTTATTGAGTTTTCGGGGTTTGTTGGATTTAACAAAGAAGAAGATGAAGAAGCAAGATGAAGCACAAATGCATTTCTGGGTTTGGTTGAGTTTCTGCATTTTTTGTTTAATTGAATAAAATACATGTGGATACTCGAGAGCCCGCGGGAACGGGTAGCGAGGACTACTACCCGTCCCCGCCCCGTTGTCATTCCTAACGACATGCATATATCGATGCCGTGAGTATCCCACTGTTTCTTCTCCTCCTTCATTGCCATTGGGTACTTTGTGGCTGTGATTGTAATTTGACAATAAAGGAAATTGCCATAATTCCAAATCAACCAAGAGTCTCGTCTTTGCAAAAAGAGTTTAATTTTAATAAAGCCAAATGAGAGACAACAATTAGAAAAAGAAATAAAAATACATTGTAAGGTAACCAACAACCTGTAAAACTACATGGAAAAGAAAAGATTAAAAAAAAAACAAAATCCAATATTCATTCTTGAATTTGCTTCATCCTTCACCATCACCATGAGATTCGCCTCCCATCAAAACCCCATAGCCGTCTGTTGAGGTATAGGGTTTAGGAATACGATAAGAGAGTTCGTAAACTCACAAGGTGTGTGAGATGAGAAAGAACTTTTAGTTTTTGTAGCCCTTGTTCTGTTGTTGATGAAGGAGAGGATGGAGAAGATGAAGTTTCTTCCTCTATTTCCCCCAAAAGAATGGTCCTACTTTTTTTCCTTCTTTGGCTTCCTTTTATACTTGTTCTTGATGTCAATACACAGGACCAAAGGATAATACCGCAAAGACAGCTCAGGTAGCTTAGCTTTTCCCGTACGCCAACACAGTTGTCTTTCTCTTTTTTCCCCTTTTTCCATCTCGCGTTGATAGTCGTTGGCTCACCCTCACGCATCGCAAGGTTCTCTCCTTTTTTCTCCACATTAATTTCACGCAATCGCCATCTTGTTCGCGCTACGGAGGGTACCAACCACCGCCATAGTCAAGCCGCAGCTAAATGTTGTGCGCCTAGCCCCCTACCTTGTACCACACACCACCCCTCATAACACCATAAATCTCAGTCCACATCGCATCATTCGACCACCTCAACGCCACAACAACCATCACTAGCAAAACTTCCTTGAATCGACACACAACCAACAACCACCAAACACTGTCAACGAGAGAGGCCTGGATCGGCGTTGGCTTTTCCTAGTGTGAATTAGAAAGGTAAGGATTTTCTGATTTGGGAATTTAGATTGAATTTGAAATTAGGCGTTAGAGTTAAAAAGAGATGTATTTTAGGTGACATATAATCCTAGCCATTAATTTGAATCCAAAGACTAAGAGAAGACTCTCTCTCATATAAAATATGTCTCTCTCTCTCGTAAGATATCTCCCTGATATATATACCCTCTTTTTGTAAAACTTTACAATTAGCTAAACATCATCGCTCCCCTTATTTATCAGTAATATAAATCGTCCAGCTCCTTCACCCTCATTGACAATGATGTTTGGAGCCCTAATAGGATTCACTCCTTCGAGTATTAAGATCATATCATAATCAGATTTAATCTACCAGATCATACAAGACAAATAATTATTTCTAGTTAATCTACCAGATCCTTAGGTCTGAATGTAACTTGCCAGTAAAAAAAGTTGCCGGAGAAGAAATCAATTCGTTTACTGGTGCAGTGGTGCTGGTGATAGCACAGAACAGAGTACAGTACAGTTAAAAACAGAGTAAACTCATCGAATTTAAGGCGGTATTCTCAATTTAACGTTCAATACCTAGTGACATGTTGATAGATGGCTTTTAAATCTATAACATACTATAGTTGCTAATTCCTGCAAGAATTAAGACCATCCGTCACTATGGTCTGGCCACCATTCCCATAGTACCAGCAGGTGACAACAATTTCTCCTTGTTGACAATGTGACAGAAACTGGGCATATTATTGTGTGAGCAACTTCGAGTCACACGCCACTATTTTAACCCGTCCAACGTTCTCTTGGCTATCTTCATTCTTAAACAAAGCATCTTGTAAGATGAAGGTCCAAACATTGTCACAAAATCTGTATGTATGGAGATGACCCTGTGATTGAAGAGTGAAAAGAAAAAGGTGAATAATTACGTTCTTACTTATGAGAAGTCGAGCTTCCGCATAATAATTCATTATGAATTACAAATCTCATATATTCAGTATCGAATACAATATGAACGGATGTTAAGAGCAACTGGGTGATTGACAACTCACTGCTGCTGTCAGCTGAACAAACCAAAAACATGAAATAGCAACCCCAGTCAAAACAAGAAGCATTGTTGTTATAGCATGCATACAAAAGCATCAGAGCAATATAGTGAAAATATTAATGGTTCAAAATCATAAAACTTCATTCATCTAATCACATTTGATAAATAAAACTATGTTGCAGTAATGAAAAATATATGGCTACACAAGAGGCGGTGAATGATCAATATAGTGCAGAATAGAGGTAACCTTTCCATTTTCAACTAAGGTCTCATGGAGACAGTTAACCAGAAAAGATTGACACTGAAGCTTATAGTTAATTCCAATATGTTGATATTCTGCACTGGATCAATAAACTTAAAACCTATAAAAATGCAAAAGATGACATGTTCTAAGAAACAAACATTATTTAGAGCTATATGAACAGGGAAACCGTAAAAATATCAATCCACAGAAACAAAACAATTTTCTAGACGAGTGATTGAAGACTCTCTTGGGATAATGCAGTTCTCTTGGTTGTGGGCATTATAAGAGGATAAATCCTTTCCATGTTCTACTTTTCTTTAATATTGATTATTGACTACCCATATAACATAAAACATTGTCATTAACAATATATGGGCTTAACAAAAACCATAGAAATTATATAGTAAGTACTAGCAAATTGTATTACGGTATATTAAATTTAACAAGATCAGCCCAGAGAGTTGATGCAGAGACAAGATGATTTTGACCTTTGTGCCCCAATATCTATTCAAAATATTCAAAATAAAAATCTTTAATTGGAAAAGGAATATTATGGCTTCTTTATATATTGAGGTTTAACAAGTGAGTAACCTGGAACATTTTTATATTGTAGTCTTCACTTCCGAAAACTGAAAGATTATCTAATTCAATTTCTATGAAGATTTCGGTCTGTTAAACCAGAAGCTATGCATTTTCTGACCCCATACAATACAACCAAGGTTTACAAAGAGAACAAAACAAATCCCTTCCAGTCCGGCTTCTCCACAAAGAAAAATGGTACACAAACAAATCGTGATAAGGCATCACCCACTTAAGACACATTATACCTAACAGTCTATTTATACAACAATTAGTTTCAGCCCATTACCCCCCAAAAACCAAGAGGTTGGGAGTTTATGGTTGAAAAGGCATATAAGCAAACCATAAGTCATAAACTCGTCATCAATTTATCTGATGTTAACATTAGCCATAAACTCAAAATGGCCAAAAAATACCATAAGGCGTGACAAAGCAAAATGGACACGCTAAACTTAAATTTCCAGAAATCAGCCATCAGCAAGCTTATATATAATCAGCATTCAGCAGACAGCAAACACCTTCTCAAATGTTTAAAGCCATTCAATATAGTAAAAAGGAACTTATGTATGGATAATCATGCCAATCTACAAACAATCTGGTTGAATCTCATGTGCTTTGGATTTATAGTTTTTGCAAATAGGAAGGACCAATGCCTTGTTCTTAAATTCAATAACAAATGACAGCATGCACAAGTCAGCAACAAGTTAAATTTTTAATGAACATATTTTTCCACTCAAAAAACCAATACACAATCATGAATATAACCAAACAAATGTGCAGAGAATACTTCAAAGCAAAAAAAGCCTGCTGAGGGCATATGTCCAAAAACTATATACCAAACCATAGAAAAAGAGATCAAGAGGTAAAAGGCCAATGCTTTGACCTAAAAATACGACACAGACCATTATGGCGTCGAATGATCCATGTAACTAACTCCACATATTGCGAAAAGAATTAGACGACGATGGAGAGGATATCCTTCCCAGTGGATTCGCCAAATGTAAGAAATTTCCATATTACAACAACTTTGGCAGAATACCAAATACGAAGCCTTAACCATTCAATAGAAAAAAATTGAAAATAACCTCTGCGGCCTTTCCAAGAGTTGGGTAGCTCCAAACGAAAAAAGTTGCAAGTGACTCAAACAATCAGAGGAGAAAAATGTGGAAAGAACAAACAGGAGAAAGAATTCAAAGTTTCAAACAAAAGGAACAATGAGAAGCTTCTTTCAAGGTTTAGAATACAATGATAAAGAGTTTCAGCAATTTCAGACTGCTGATTGTAGATGCCGACTAAAATTCAAATAGAAAATTATATGAATAAAATTATTTTTTCCCTAGTATACAAAAATACTTCTCGCATTTTCATTAAGATCGTATTGATATATACTCAAATTTTAAAGATGCTACACGATTTTTTACTGCTTCTACAAATATTCAAGCATGATCATAGACATTCCTCAAGTCATGACTACCTAACCTAAATCATAGGAAAGGGGGAATATAAAACTTTTTAAAGGCAAGAAAATATCCCAACCAAATCTATTGATTGGAACCATCAAACAATTAGACCGTTTTGGCCTCATTAACTGAGTCTGAACATAAGCATACAAGAATTCTGAAAACCATTCAATATTCAGGATTATAAACAAATCTTTGTGTTCTTTTTTCACATTTGTCTTAGTTAAAAAGAATTATGAAAACCATTAAATTTTCTGGATTATAAACAAAAATGACTGCATTTGAACAGATTACCCTTTAATGCTATTCAAATATTATTATTACGTTATTAATCTTTTACTTGGTTTATTAATTCTAAGCATAAATTCAAACAAATGGTAGTACTTCTTATACTTTCTAACATGACAAACGAAAAATATAGAGTAGCTAGCAGGAAAGCTTATAAAAGTAATAAACAATCAAACATGACTAGTAAGCTCAATGTTGTTAAATTCGTAACTCGGGGCTGACACGGAGAGGGGGTGATAACTCATTAACACTTGAATCGTAACAAAACTCGTAAGAGTCAAGAAAATTCCTAAATAATATTTAAACACATATATATGCATTAGTATTAATAAACATAAAAAAGAAAAGTCATAAATAATGACAAGCATTAAATTAGACATAAAATTCAAGACCTCCAAGGTCAAATAACATAAAATAATATTTGAACTACCAGCATTTCTACTAGCCATCGCAACCAAACAGAACAGAACTCACAGAAAAGAGCAACCAAACATAACAGAGCGCACAGAACAGAGCAAAAACAGAATAGGCTACAGACAGAGCAAACAAATAGAACAGGGAGATGAGAGAATGAGATAGAGAGGGTCTCGAGAGAGAGTGAGGGTCGCGAGAGAGAGTGAGGGGCTGTTGAAAATTTTAGGGTTTTAAAATTCCGGTTCGTTTGACCCGGCCCAGTAACCCGCACAGGGAGCTCGTCAACACGGCCTCTGTGTTCACGTTTTCACCATTTCAGCACGGCGTATCCACCATGTCAAGAAAGAACGCGTGTCCAGCAGCGTGTTGACTCGCAGGGGGTGAAAAAGCTTGTAAACACGGCGAGTTTACGTGTTAACCCACGTGTTTAACAACACTGAGTAAGCTTGCTTGCAGCTACAATCATTGATGTACCAATGAAATAATGAGCTCAAATTTTTGGCTTGTTTATTATTTATAATAAGACAAACTTCAGCTTTCACATGTTAGACCCATTAGCTCAAGACGAGCATCAACTTAATATGTAAAATAATTGGTTTCCTTTTAAAAAAATAATCATAATGCTTAAATTTATTCTATAAAGTATTATTCAATTTCAAGGTGAACCGAGAACGAAGCATTTGCAGCAAAAACTATTCCCGCCATATTCTTAATCATGCCACACATTCCTAATCTCGCCACGCACAGCACTAGCCACGATTCTAGTCCCCGGGTGCGCCCAAATTGTACTTCCCGATTGAGTTTCGTTGAATTGTGATATTGTGTTTTTTCACCAAATGGATACTAATCCCTGGGGCGAAGGTGTATTTTGAAAAGATGTGTGACGAGTATAGTAGCAATCAGCATTTACTCATATCCTAACAACGACCGCTAGTCTCTATTCCCAAAATTTAACATCTCACACTAAACCAAAGGAGAAGACATAAATGAACTCGTTACCTTGATGGAGACCTTGCTCTTAACTTGCGTTTCCAGAGCCTCAGTCATAGACTAGCACAGAAAACAACATGAAATAAAACGTTAAAAACAGATCCAGAAACTGAACCTTCAGCGCCAATTTCTAAGACGCACCTTATCGAACTGCACGAGAACCTGAATCGCAAGCTCGGGGCTGAGGGTACCGCTCTGAACCATCTCGTCCAAAGTCTCCGTTAGGCACATACCGATCGTCGACCTCCGATACAGTTCGAACGTCGCCATTCTAGCTTGCGAAACGCGATCTGCATCAATTAACTCAGATTACAATGCATGTTTTGAAAACAGAACCAGAATACGAAGGAAAATTCGAGTTCAGAGAATTGAAGGAAAACATAAGAACAGAAATGATAATAACAATTGCGATGAAACGAGAAAATGAAGAAGGATATGCGAGAAGTGGCAAAGGAAAAACGAAGATCTAGGGATTGAAATCCAAATTACGAATCGGGTGGCGACGTTTGAGAGTGGCTCAGTTTTCTTTCTGCTTCTGCTGGTGCTTCTCAGTTAACGTTTGGATTTGGCTCGACAGCGTTTGAGAGTAGAAATTTGGGGCTTTTTATACCCTAGAATTTGGAGCTCAGGGTATATATAGTGAAGGCTGGAGAACAACCTTGAATGACCATCGTGCCCTCGTTCACGTTTTTGTCATGTGACATGCAGTACAGGCAGGAGACACTCGTGAGCATGACAGTAAAAAAAAACCCTTCATAACATAACAATACTGCATAATGTAGACAAATTTTTAAAAAACATTAGTGCATGTATAAAGTATATTTTCTATCAAATGTACATTACTAACATATAGTATATATATATATATATATTTTTAAAGATTTCAAAGATATTTTTTATCCAGCAATTTGTATGATTTAAATTAGTTACAAAATATTAAACCACAAAATCAAACTTCTTTTTGAAAGCTTGGTAGCAATTCATCATAGATGAAAAAAATGATAAAAAGGAAGGAACAAAAAGCCATTAATTGTCCCCAAAGGAGATAGCTCGTTTTGCAAGGTAAAAAAAAGAGTGTCGCGAAAAACAGATACAGAGATTTATAGAAAATCGATGGGCAAGCCCCTTCCATCCTTTACAATCTTGCCAAAATATGAGAAGTTATCAAATTTTCTATTACCGCAGGTAACAAAGTCAAGACAACCCGTGAAAATTGTTACTTTATTATTGCTCTAGTGGCTCGAAGATGATAGGAACCAATCAATGCACAATATCTCGGTTGTTTTGCATCCTGAGTTTCTGGGATGCATTTACTTATGGCATGCATGAACTCGAAGTTGCTCTTTGTTTCAACAACATCCAAACTAGTTTGTAGTCCCTTCACAAATGACACATTAATGAACACGAACGACAGAGTCAAACGTGGTATCAAGTAGCACCTGCATGACTTGTTGAACAGAATCTTCCTCGGTAGATAGAGGCATCTAAATTGATAAAGCTTTGGCAGGATTTTGATTACCTCCCTTTGGTGTTGCTCAAATACCCATTTGTTTCTTGAAAACTTGAATGAATAGTTGATGTTGCATATGCCGGATAATAAATAAGTAGAATACAGATTCAAAAAATCCAGTAACCAAAGAGAGATCAGACAAGGACATGTTAGGACATTGTGGACAACAATTTTAGCTTCATCACCGCACAATGGACATATATTATTAACGGTAACTCCTCTACTTATAAGCTCCTCCTTAATTGGGCAATATTTTTGCAAGCTTTCTAAAGGACGTCCTTAGTCTGAGAGGAATAGTTTTAATAGAACAAATCTTCTTCTATGAAATCATAACATTAAGAGTAGATAATGAAGATTCGCCTTGAGAGTGAAACTTGGCCATAATATCTACCATCGCCCTCCAAATAGAGCTGACAAAACGGGTTGAGGCCATCGAGTCGGTCCATTTAACCGACAAAAAAAAGGTAGGTTAGACTGAGGTTTTGAACTCAATAACCCACCAACAAATGGGTCGGGTTGGTGGCGCACTGTCCTATCAGATGGGCTGAAATTTTCAGCCCATGTAACAAATACGGGCTGGCCCGCCTCGCCCTGTTTAAGGCGGGCCAAAAAACATGTCGGGCCAAAACGGATTGAGCTAGCCCGTTTTGCCAACTCTACACATTCAAAATATCAAAATAATTCTCATTGCCAATTTTTCAAATCCACCCTCATCAAGTACCCATCTTACACAAAAAATACTTGATCAAGAGTAGCTAGTATCATGGCCACTTTTTGCATCGATAATAGAAGTGTGTGTTTGTAAAAGCTTTTTTACAGGTTTTTGGCAAAAAAAAAAAAAAAAAACCGTTAAAAAGCTAAAATTGTGTTTGGAGAAAAAAAAGAAAAAAATTGATTTTTTTTTTTTTTGTCTAAAATTGTCTAGGTGGTTTATAATGTGGATAATATTTACTATTTTATGACATATTACACAACCAATGAATAGTAACAAAAATAAATTGTTGTATAAACGTAATACTTAAATAGATATGTAAAATTAATTGAGTTTTCAACATGTAATATAGTGTTGTTTCAATTAGGATGCACCATACTTGATGAATTAAGAACATATGATTTTTATATTATAATAATAATAATAATAATAATAATAATAATAATTATTATTATTATTATTATTATTATTATTATTATTATTATTATTATTATTATTGCATACGAGACAAACAAAAGAATATTTTAAATAAGTTTGTTGTACCATGGTGGGTAATAATTGAAAAGGTAACTTCTACAAATTATGTGTTGTAGAACAAAATGCAACTTGTAGTAAAAAAATTCTTCAAATGTTATCTTCCAATATGTTGGTACCAATATATATATAGGTGCTATGTTTAAGGGTACATAGCATAAGGACAAGTAGACACTCCACAAGGACTTATTTGATTGATTTTAATATAGATTTCAATTTAGAGATCAACATGTCTGATTAAGAATTTAGGGATTAAAGTGAAAGGGGTGTAAGGGGATTGGTTTGCAAGATTTTTGTTTAAAACTTAAAACACTTCGTTTTATTAATTATTTGTACTTAATGTGCTAGATCAACGTGCGTTTGATAAAGATAACATATTTTTTTTACATGCATGACGACTTACCGTCTTAAGGATTAATAAGAGATTTTTTATCTCAATAATTAATATGCATGACGTTTAAAATCTCAAATATCATTTTATTGATTTAATACATGCTAATATATCTTTGAAACATACAAAAGGGAGAGAGAGGGTTTACCCCTATATTTTCCCATCATTAAACACAACTAAAGGCTCTTGGTATATAGAAAAAAATATTTTTGTGTTTTAATATTTGAAAGATTGGAAGAGAATCAATTTTATGAATTTTTTATTTTTAACACTAAATTGATAAAATGAATATCTTTAAAGATTAAAATGATTATTTTAACAATTCTAATTTTCAGAGTATTGAAAATATAAAAATTTGATCTTACAAACTACAAAGATCAAACTTGATGAAATTTAATAAGGTTATTACTACAATATAATTTTTTAATAAGGTGTAATAAATTTATACTTCTATGATATTTTATTAATTAGTTGATATTATTGATCACACTATCTTTACTTTTAAACACGGACCTAAGATACCTTAATTTTTTGCTACAATACCTTTAACTATTAATTTTTTTCCGTACTTTTTACTTTTTATTTTACTCAAATTTAAACACGGACCTAAGATACAAGGAGAAAGGTAAATGACGCGGATAAGATATATAACTGCCACGTAACAAAAGAAGCCACATTCTAGAAACGTGTAAGCTTCTCTTTTCTCTTCTTTTAATTTGTTCCGTGAAGGAAACTGGTTCAGTTTTATGTTGATACCTCTATTGTTGTCTCTTTCAAAACACAGAACAGGACATAATAGGAGCTTTCTTTTTTTCTTTTTCTGCATAATCGTGAAATCAAGTAGAAATGGCTTCTTCATCTTCAACCCCTTTGTCAAATCACAAGAACACTTCCTTCATATCTCGCTTGAAGATAAGTTGCTTATCTTTCGCAGCTTCTTTGCAGGAAAGCTTTAGATACGTAAAAGCCTTTTTTGTCGGTCAGGTTCGAAAGCCAAACAAGCCCTTCCATAATTTTGTTTTGTGAAGCCGATTTCAATATTGTTATTATTATTTTTCTATCCATTTGAATACTAAGGTTATTTACAGTGATTAAGGGATGTGTTGTGAAATTAAGTAAAATGACGTCGTTTAGTAGTTTATATGAACTGTGTCAAAATAACATCTCATTGTCTTAGTCATGTAGCTCAGTTAGCAAGCATGCTTGAGTATTCGGTTTCAATCCTCAGTTATTATAATTTAATCAAAAATGAAATAACATCTTACATAGGCATTCTGTTATTACCACAAACGCTAGAAATTAAAGTGATATATGTAGTGCAAATGAGAAACTAATTTAGATATTCTACAAAATTAATGACTAAAGGCCATGTAGCTACAAAAGTGAGCACCATTTTGATAAATTATTGTTTATTTATTTATTTTGTGGAATGCAGGTAAAGACTCTTACTGCAAGAAATGAGAAGGAAGCAAGTTTAGCAGAACTTGAGACTTCGAAGAAGCAGGTTGAAGCTGCTGATGCTGCTGAAGATATCAAGAACAGGCTTAATAAATCCACGTAATTTTTCAATTTTCCATCAAAACTGGTAGTTACTGCAAAATTTGTGTCTTCTTTTATTATAATTGATGCAATAGGGAAAGTGAAAAACAGAGATGTCTTTTAGTTGCTCCACTTTATCTTTTTCTGGTTTTTTATAAAGATGAAATATTGTTAATTAAATTTAAATGTGAATTAAAGTCCGTCTTTTTAAACTTAATAAAAACTAATTGATTACTTTTATAAATAAAGAATTAATTATTTTTTTAAACAGAAAATCTGATTATTTGAGAAACAATTTGGTACTAGTTTTTTTAAAATAAGCAGAAAATCTTATTATTTTTTTTATTTTAATTATTTTGAGAAGCACAAACAAACAGATTAAAAATTAATCTAATGGTTGGCTCAGCGGTGGTAGAGGTCTCGTGTTCGAATCTCACTTATCTCAAATTCCCAGGACGAGCGCCAGCCATGCAGCTCGAACAAGATTAGTCTCATCCTAAAGGTTATACTAAAAAATACATATTAAATTTTGTTATAATTTTAAAATAAATATTTATTTTACTAAATAAGGGGAAACAAAGAGCTTTTAATCTGTCTAAATGGATATAATTTCATTATTATTTTTGTTAAAGTCAATCGTGATCAGAACATTTGGCTTTCCAACTTCATGGATAAAATGGAACTATGTAATTTGTGATCTACTCAAGTCCAATAACAAATTTTTTATGTTTACAGCACAGAACAAAACAAGCAAATATAGATTGTAAATTTCTAATTGTAAAAGTTGTGGTAGGTAGGTATTTCATATTGAATATAAGGTTAAAATATGTTTTTTCTTCCCTCAATACATCATAAATTTTTCATTTAATCCATATTTTAAATTTTTTAGCGTTAAACAACGATGTAGTAGCTAACGTGAGCATAATATTAGAGGCTAACGTGCCCATAATATTAGAGGGCATATCGTGTAGCATGACACGTCATTACTTAGCGAAATATAAATGAAGGGAATAAATTTGAACATTGAAACTTTTATGAGGATAGGGTTTAAATAGAAACGTGACCATATTTTGAGATACTAAAAACATATTTTAGCAGTTAATTGTTTTTAAGGGAAGAATTCTTGTTGGGGCCTTCTAGACGAATATAGTCATACATTATCCCTTGGAAGAGGGGTAAGGGACCAGAAGCTTGAGTTTGTGTTAGAAATATTGTATTAATTCTTTCCACTAGAAGAAGAGCTGGCACATCAATGCTGAATAACCAATAAAGTCCATGAATTCCATGTCTGGCAATTGCATTGTCCTTCCCAATCACACCCGTTGTAAATAGTGGAGGATCTTGTTTTTGATCATTCACTCTAACCTTTAAATTCCAAGTGAAAACATCAAGAGATTAGACATGAATAGAGAAAGCATTAAACATATTCATGGTTAGTTAGGAAGGTTTCAAATCGTGGTTGCGTTTACCTCATATTTAGTTTTAATTATAATTTAATCCTTTTGTATTTTACTTAATGTATGTCTTAGTGTAAATTTTTTTTGAGGTTTGCATTTTGTCCCCTTGTGTCTTGGTGCTTTTCTAGTGAGTAATTTATTACAAAACATTTATGGATAGTTTTTATTCGAAATAGAGGTGAGTTTTTAAAAATAAGAGTGGTTTTATCTATCCGAGTCTTTAATAATAGGTACATCGGATCAAATGGACACTTAAAAAGTTTTGGTATCAAAGAGTAGATGAGGTAAATTATATGGGGCAAAATTATAATTAACACTTATAACCAGGTAGAATTAAATGCGGTTAAATATAATTATTGCGATGCAATATCATGGTACGAACTTGAAACCTTAATGTTGAAAATAAGTTTTACATTGCCTACTTTACTCTTCAGAGTGCAATTAACAGATATTTAAATCACTCCCTAAAAAGTGAGGCAGACGATGTGTGACTTATTTTCAACCTTTACCCTTAACTTATGAAATTCCAAACCTGTAATTCAGAGACATTTGCACTTGCAAGTGCCAATCTCAATTTATAGGTTCCACTTGCCTCCACACTATCAAGGTTGAACTTAATTTGCCATGTGGTTCCTCGATAACTGCCATCACTTCTCTTCCTGTATTTCATTCACTAATTTTTATTTTTCCTTGATAATAAAGGTGCTTTAAAATGGATAAAACTTAAGTGCAATGCTTTACGAAATTTTATTTTTTTCTTCGATTAAAATTGAAGTTTTATCTCAAGGACTAATATAATATAGATCAGCCTTAAATGTTGTGCATAATAAGTTATCAAAATGAAACTCTAATTTCGATTAGAAAAGAAAATCAAAAGAAAGTGAGATGAAATTGTAATTTTGATTAAAGAATAACTTCAAAAGAAAGCAACTCTTATGATGTCTTCTGTACCTGGTGACATGTGCAAAGAACCAGTCTTTTGTGTAGTCACTAACTCCAACTGTATAAATTAAATCTTCATTTGGGTATAAATCTGCATATCTTTCCCATAAACCATACTGCCTAAACCTGTCGTCAGTGATCAACGAGAATTAGTGAATTTTTGGTAGCTCTTATAGCTAAAATATGTAGAATATTTAAGCTTTAACTTATCAGTATATTAATTGGGATAAAATACGTTTTTTTATCTCTATAAAATATATCACTTTTGAATTTAATTATATATATATATATTTGTGTTTTAGTCTCTAATTTTTAGAAATTTCAAATTTAAGACTATAATGTTCAATTTCGTGTTTTTATTATGAGTTTAAGTGAGACAAGTTCATCATTGAATTGTTACTTGTTAGTTAACAATAGTTTAAAGGTTTAATTATTTTTTTAATCTCTACAACAAACTTTATAATTTAAAAGTTTATTTTTGAGTTTAACTTAGAAGAGATTAAAAATGTAATTTTTTAAAAAATAGGGATTAAAATGTGAAAAGTAATTTTATAGGCACTAAATTTAAAAAAATAATGTATTTTAAAGAGACCAGAAATATACTTTACGCTATTAATTATTATTTATGTAAAATATATAGGAACTAACTTGTCTGGATGGTTGACATAAAGCTTGTTAATGTACTTTGGATTAGGATCAGGAACATAGAACTCTTCAGCAGAGCGATCTGGAATCCCTATCTCCCATAATGTAGGACCATCCCTTGGGGGTTCATAAATAATTTCATCAACATTTATTTCACAACCTGCATATTGCAGATTTATGAGTTTTTTTTTTTTTTTAAAACAGCATTTGAGATTACCATGGGCATTAAATTTAAGGATAAATAGTTTAATTTAACATACCCTTAACTATTTTATTAGACAGTATCAATAACAACTATGTTTAGTTGTATTGTTGGTTTCCCAAGTTGGCCGATTATGCGATTTTGGCCACTTAGTTTTCAATTGCACTAATTTCGTCTCTTAACTTTTTTAATTGCACATTTTTGAGTTTAATCACGTTGATCAATAGTTTTTTAGTCGGAGATGAAGAGAATGACTAAAACTCTGCAATTCAAAAAGTTGAAGGATCGAAATTGCGTCATTTAAAAAGTTGGAGATTGCACAAAATTGTACTATTGTTAAATACCAAAATTATAATTAAACCTAAAAACTATAAATTGAAGTTCATATCTAGCTATTTCTAATTAATCTAAAAAAAACACTAGCTACTTCCTTGCTCTCCAAATAAAAGATCAATAGTACAATAGAAGAACCTGGGGTTATGGTGAGGACAGCATTGTTCCAATACTCTCCAATGAAACCTGGAACCCAAGCATAGACATTGTAATCTCCACTACATATGTTATTGATGGAGAAGTACCCTTCCTCGTTTGCTCTACTCCAAAATTGATATCCCTAACCAAACAAAAACTTCTTGAAAAATAAAATTGTTGTCCAATTTTATTTTTTAAATAAGTGAAACTACGTAGATTTGAGCCGAGCAGCTATTACTCAAAATAATACTTTTAGGAGGATAGGATTAGCATCATCTTTATTGAGAGTGGTACTATTCTTTTTATATGTAAGAATCATAAATTTATATACTAAAAATGGGTGATGTCACTCCTAATAGAAATGGTGCTAATCCCATCCACCTACTTTTAACTACTAGACTAACTTGTTGGGCTCCAAATTGCTCTCCAATTATTAGTCACGAGCTGGGACTTTTCCCACCACAATATTTTCTCATAACACCACACATCTTTTTTTTTTCAAAAATGTCATTCGCTCGGATTTTTAAAATCCGAATGTACCAATTTTGAACGCTGGGGATTTTTAAAATCCGAGCGAATAACCACTCTTGCCAGTACAAATACCCATATTTTTCAAACGGATTTTAAAATTCCGCAGACACTCAAATTTATTTTAAAAATCTGAAGACACTCAGATTTTAAAAATCTGAACACACTCGGATTTTTAAAATATGAGTTTTACACAATCCTGATAGCGATGAAATGGAAACAAAGAAAAATAGAGAGTGAGAGGATATTATAACTCACCTAATAATAAGTGAAATGCTCCAAATATAGGATTTTTAATAAGTGGAACTCACCTGATGTAATGTTTACATTTCAGCGTGATCTTCATTGCTATCAGGACTTCGTAAAACTCGGATTTTAAAAATTCGAGTGTGTTTGGATTTTAAAAATCCGAGTGTGTTTGGATTTTTAAAATTCGAGTATTTGTATTAACAAGTGTGGTTATTCGCTCGGATTTTAAAAATCCGAGCGAAGGCATTTTTGAAAAAAAAAGGACGTATGGTGCCCTGAGAAAAGAGTGTGATGAGGAAAGTACCGGCCTTAGTCAAGTGTATATTTCAGAGGTACGGGTGGCCAAGTGGGCTGGCCCACTAGCCTGCCAGTCATTTTTTTCTTATTAAAGTGCATATTTTTATTTATACAAGAAGCATTAAAATCTAAAACAAAACAAATAAGATTAAAAATACATTTTCTTCTATGTAATTACATTTTTTTAATGAAATCATATATTTTTGTTAATAAAAACATTTTTAGATAAAAACACTTTATTTTTGTATGGCGAGTTAAACAGACTAGTTCGTGGCCCACATGACAAATTAAAAAATGAGACGGACTAAGAAAATGAGCCCATATAATAATGGTAGACTGGTCCGTCCCAACCGTTTTGACGGAACGACATTGGTGCGGTCCTAAATGAGCCGAGCTGGCCCATTTTTTCACCTTCAGTTTCAGCTCTTCAGATATTTAATTTGGCCAAGAACAACTTTTTTAAAAAAAAATTGAACACATATTTTGAGCAATTTAACAAGCTTGTGTTCCAGTAATTTGAACCTTGCTTTCTCTTTGCCAGGATCCTGATGCTCCTGGTGGTGCTAATCCTACATATGCCCCTTCTGCAATTATGTCATCATCACTTAGGCACCTGAAATTTGTCATTTGGAGAATTTCAAAAGATCATATACAAAAAAAGAAAAAAAGACCATATACAAAAATGCTATTGACTAGTTGAAATGAGTTTGGATAAATGTAATTTTCATATGTTCAAATCTTGTCACCATTATTATATATAAAAGGAATATATAAAAAAAATAATAAATAGCAAACTGTTAAGTTGGGCTTTTATCCTTTGTGAAAAAAAAACTCGAAAGTAAAATTGTGAAGTCCACTGGTCTCACTTACTTGTTCACCATTGGATATTTTTTATCTTATCAATTTTTTTGGTCGTGATTTTTTTTTCTGAAAAATTTAACTTGGTTTTCTCATTTATTTTATTTCAGTTTTCATTTCGTTCTATACATTAAATGCATGCATGTTTGGAAAATATTATTTTAGAGAAAATAATCATTTATTTTTCAAGAATTTTCTCACAGAACTTATAAAAATAAGCGACAATTTTTCAAAATAAACTAATTCAGACACACACTAAAATTACCTGTCTCGAACTAATAACGTGCCACACACACTTCCCCGTTGACTAGACTTTTGAAAATCCTCTGAAGCTGGAAAATCATAGGGCCAACTTTGAACCTCTTTGTTCATCTAGAAGCCATATATTGTGGACTCAGTTAGTAATTATTTTTAATTTTTTTGTTATAAGATTTTCTTAAATGAAACTAAAATTAAATTATTTATAATGAAATTGAAACCTGATCTTTGGCATCCTCCCAGAGATCCAGTGGATCCTCACCATCCAACAAAGTGTTAAGATAAACAAAAGTTGGCCCAAAAACTTTCTTCCATGGCTCATTTGGCTGGAATTTTAGAACTATATCCTCTCCTGCGTAATGAGCACTAAGAAACATCTAACACAAAAAAAAAAATGCTGATCAATAAGGGATAATTGAAATTTTTCATTGAAATTAAGCACTCATTAACAACTGATATTAATATAAATGAGTACCAACAGGGAGAGTGCATAATTCATTAGAAAAAGAAAATAAAACTTACTGCAAGGCTGATTGGGCCTACATGAGAGGTTAGGTTCTGTTTAACTACGCCACCTGATCGGAACTCATTGCTCGGTATAATTACCCAAAAGCCCATGGCTGGATCGGTTTCAGATACCGAACTTATCCACCCATGGACCTTAAGTTCTTTGTTCTCACTTGAGTATTGATACTTGTCATCCACCTTAATCAATCAATAACAAAATATATAAACCACAAATGTACAGAAATATTATCGAGAATATATTTTGTTTATTTTATTTAAAAAAAGTATTTTTTAATTAAAAAGTATGTTCTTTAAAATTATAACAATTATGTAATTTTTTTAAGAAAGGCAAAATCTTTAATTTAGTCCTTATACTTATATGTGTCGCTTCATTAACCCTTTAAATATTTTAGTAAACAAATAAGTTCCTCAACAATTTAAATTATGATCATATTATAGTGCATGTTTATTTTTGGTTTTCTTCATGTGTTTGTGTTTTTGGAGGAATTGCAGTTTGGGGCAGAGCCAATAGGGTGGCCAACTAATGCAACTTCCATTGAGTATGTGTCCCTTTGGACACTTAAGTAATTTTAGATTTTAACGTGAATTTAATAAAAATAAAAAATTTACATGGTACTTAACAACTAGCTATGTAGGTCGTTTGATTTTCTTGTTTTCATGCACATGTACTTTTTTAATATAAAATAAATAAATAAATAAATAAACAACGTACCTCTCCTTTGAATTCTGGCTCCACTGGATTGACGAGCAAGACGGCTTCAGGGGGAATTAGTTCTTTTCCTCTTTCAAGTGATCGATCGTCGGGAAGAGGCATAAATCTTTGTCTATCATCTGCCACGGCCATGTAATGAAACCTAAATTTTTCATATATATAACCTCTAATTAATAATTATTAATAATTATCTTAATTTTCAACAGGTTATATATATAATTTACCTGTCCTTGTCAAATCAAATATTGGTTTAAAGCAATGAAGGGCAGCAAACAAAATCCCACAATTAGAATATTCAAGAATGAAAATTAAGAAAATTAAGGATATATATTCTTCTTATTCATAAGGACATACTTGTCTTTTCGAAGCTTATAAACGATCCTTATTTGAGGTATGTTGAAAGCAGTCCACTCCTTTAAGTGTTCAAAGATGGCATAAGTGTAGAATCCAGAGGAATTACGAAGCATCACATACCTGCAGAAACATTGTTCAAATTTAATTAAGAATTATATATTAAAATAGTCTGTGATGTTATATTTTATCATTCAGTCTAGTTCCTCGCGAAATCAGTCATTTTAGTCCCTGACTTTCACTATTATTGATCATTTTAGTCCCTGACTTTCACTGCATCATTCATTTTAGTCCCTGATTTTCAGGGACTAAAATGAATGATCATATAATTCAGGGATTAGAGTGACTTGTAAAATATAAAGTCAAGGATTAAAGTGACCTATCCGCACAAAGTCAGGGATTAAAATGAATTATTCTCGCAAAGTTAAGGACTGAAACGGTATATCACTCTTTAATTAATCATCATCATTTTATTTTTAAAAATAATTAGACTGTAGTTTAATAATTAATTAATTTCAATTTTAGTTTAATTTAAGAAACATCATGTAGTATGATACCTTTTATCAATATTTAGAGGAGATAATTTTCCCTTCAGAGATGGATCCCATTTTCTTGTAAATGAAATTTCAATCTGGTCCTCATTTTCCAGTATAACATTAAAACTAGTTCCTATAATCCTGCAAACATGGCCAATTAATTACAAATAAAAATAGATCTAAATAAATCAATTTCAAAATAGTTTACATGTTTGTTTTTTTATACTCCAATAAAGAATTTCTAGTACCATTGGCACAGGAGAAAAAAACAAAATAGAAATATTAAATAGAAATATAAACTTTTATAATTGTCCCATACCGCTCAAACGTCCCGGTTGTTCCGGTACTACCTGCTTCACTCCAAACGACATCCCAATACCTATGATTTCATTATTTAAATATATAGCGAGAAGAAATAGTTAATTCTGTGTGTTTGGAAACAAATTGAATCATGTGAATTATACTCAACACGTGTAAAACAGTAGATTCATATTCAATTTACCATATTCAAACATGAAACTAAGCAACTAAGCATATATGTACGTACCCTCTATTACCGCGTTCGTTAAGAACTTCAAGGAGATTATCAAAGCCGTTATATTGTATTCTAGTGACAAATCCACCTGGATTTGATATATAAACTTGCAGTATTCCATTATCCATAACAACCTGCAATTCATAAAAAGCATCTCAAAGCAACTCAATTAGGTTAATTAAATTTAAAATATTCGAAAAATCAAAATAGAATGAAGAAAATTAACAATGTCTTACATGATTGTCTTCAATATGCAACTGCACTGATTGGGAGGACATGTTGAAGAATTTTCCTAGTAACAATATCTAAGCTTTAGAATTTTGCTACAATTTGTTTTCTTTATTTGTCATATAAGTTCTTGAGGTTCATAAGATTCTCTTTGTTCTGGTTTTCTTCAAATAAAGGCAACGCATTTTTTTTGTTTCTTCGGTTTTTGTGGTCAATTCTTTACTCAATCGCCACTGTAGTCGTGTACGTTTTGTGGGGCAAAACTTAAGCTGAAGCATTAGTGCATCTTTGAGAATGATTTTTTATTTGTTTGAAAAAATTGATGCCTTATTTTCGAAGAACTCTTTTAGAAAGAAAAATAAAATGATTATTTATTTGAAATAAGTTGAACTAAATATATACTACCATTTGATGTCAAATAATTCTAAGATAAAAAGGAAGTGATATCTTCGAAATCCAATACTAATTAGGTTTTTATGCCATATGGTAATATCAATGAATTGTAGTCAAATAATTCTAAGATAAAAAGGAAGTGATATCTTCGAAATCCAATACCAATTAGGTTTTTATGCCATATGGTAATATCAATGAATTGTAGTCACATTATATGATCTCTAGTTTTATATAAAAGAAATATAAGACTAATTTTATGCTTGTCAATACAACATATTTAGTGAGATCTTTTGTAATTAATAAAATGATGAAATAAATTTTATTTTTAAAATATTTATATAATTGATATGTCCACTAATATGAGAGTTGCTTATAATAAATTGAGAATGAAAAAAATATTTTATATTTTTTTTATAATTTATACACCTAGAAAAATGTTTAAGTCTCTTGTAATTAGGATTAAGATTTTTTTTTTCTTATGAATAGGACCGGAGTTATTAGCAAATAAATTCCTTCGAATTCTATTTATAATTAATAAGGTGAGAAGTTGAAGCTTTCTTCCTTTTCTTAATTAGTTGAAACGTAAAAGCTGTTGTTTTTGTCCCAACAAAAGCGAATAAAGACAAGGACAGATTTATGTAGTAAATGGAAAGAAAAGAATAGCCAGACTAAAAGAGGTGAGGCATATTGAATATCAAAAAAAAAAAAAAGTTGAGGCATATTCAAATAGATTTGATTTAGTGAAAGCGTGTTAAGTTCGTATGGCTTCAGAATGTATACAAGAAGACACTACAAGAAAGTCATTGGTTCGATTCCTTCGAAAAACATTCCATTGGAGAGAGAGTTTATTCATGTCGCTCAAACTTTCAGAGTTGTGAAGTTTCTCCTCCACAGTTTTAAGTACAAAAAAAAAAAAAGGTGAGACATAATAGAGAAGTTTATGCACAAGATATTAGTTTTTGGGTCTTACAAAACAGTCTTTAATAATACAAAAGTAAAAATATTTTATTGGAATTTGTTGCATTTATGTAAAATTTTAACTTTCAAAACAACAAATACTATCAATTCCAATGAAACATTTTTATTTTTGTATTCTTAACAAGTATTCTTAGGGCATTGTTTAACTTTTTTCTTAGTTTTTTACTCAAACAATAAAGTTGCGAAAGTTAAAAACTACACTTTGGGAGGTTGATTAACTAACAAAGCTAGCTGATTCACTTGGATAAGGTTAAGAGAGTGAATCCTTAATTTAAGCAGAGTGAACAAAATATCCATGTGACATTAGGTAAGTGCTTTAATATATTTGGACATAGCTGCTTGGTGTTCATAAATGTCTTGTTACCCTACACTTTCTTTTAGGTGAATTATTAACAACTGCTTCTTTGGACACAACAGCGAACTTTCTTTATTTTCTGACAAAAAAAAGAGGAGAAAATGTAGAAAAAGAAAAGAAAATGACTGATATTTTAAAATCTAAAGTCTGACAGAGATATGTAAAATGTGAAAGATGGAGAAAAAGGATGAAGTATGGGTTGGATAGGCCAAGAATGACTATGGGAGGTGAAAATTTGGTAGTGACAAGCAGAGCATGGCGACTTGAGATTTCCAGCAAAAAAAAGCACTTAAATGCCTGCATCAGTAAGGATTTTGCTAAAGAATGACATGATTGAAGAAAATTATTTTGCGAAGCTTCGGGTTAGACTTTTGTTTTTTTGGTTGAGGGTGGCATAGCCTTCGTCACAGGTAAGGTTGACGTCGAGGGTGGGTGCCATTTTAACTTCCGCCAAATTGCCATTTCTAGGGTTGATCTCGGCCTTAAGCTTCGCCAGATTACAACAAATCACAATCTCGAAATCATGTCATGAAAAAATAAAAAGGAGCAAATATATCTCTTGATTCTGGTGCTTGAGAGTTTTACGTCAAATGCAGACTATAACAATTTTCAACTAGTTATGCAATTACTCCATAAATATATTTATATATAATGACAAAGCCGTTGTGTTCTAACACACTAGGAAAAGTATTACTCATGCGACTTCTGATGCATGCGAATAGATTATAGATTATACAGATAAAACAGATTTTCAAATGTTTCCTCTGTTGCTAATGCACATCACTGTGCTCTGCATTCCTCCGCAGAAAAAAGGATCCCAGTACGACGGCGATACCGGTAATGGCTATTGTGAAAAGAAGACGTTTAGTTGAGAAGTCATTCTGTTGCCTTCTTCTTCTTCGAGCACCTTCCTCTCTTTCTGCTTCCCGAGCATTCCTTCAGAGACACACAAGTAAATAGCTCAATTACAAGGGAACAGGAACACTTTGTGAAACATGAAAAATGATAGAAATAAATCACTACACCCACGACATGCCATCGGGGAGTCGCGTCATGATTCTGACAAGAAATTCAATTATATGCATTTCTTTGTTCACTTACTTAAATGGCGAAAATCAAATTCAAAAAATTGGTTAGATGTCTGCACACAGAATAAAATTATGATTGAAATCAATATAAGCTCAGATTCTTGCGAAACCGTCTAAAATAACAATACTAAATAATGGGTCTTTTTGCTATTCTACTGTGAATGTACATCTCAGCACTCATCTAAAATAATAAAGAGACAGCGGCGTCAATAGAATGCTTATACTAGTAAGTAGTAACAACCTAAAAGGGACATGATGCATATTATTGCTTATAGGCGATAAAATCCCAAACTGAATTTATGCAATACGTAGTTTGGGTTAGCAATTAAGCAGGCAGCCCCAGCTCCATAAAGAGGAAAAAGGATTTATACAAACAGAACAATTAATTAACATAAAGCCTCCAAATAATCTATCTTGCTGTATACAGAAACTTATGTCCATTACCGATGGAGTTTAAAGAATTAATGCTATCTTTCAGGTTTGAGTTAATATAGACTAAATCAAAATGGCTCACAAAACTTCCGGCACTTCGTATTTTTAGTGAAGTTGCAGGAAGTCAATACTTCGCTTCAGCAATGCATCTTGGGTCAATTCGGAAACAGTCTCTCTGTATTAATACAGAGGTAAGGCTGCGTACATCCGACCCCCAATACCTCAAAAGCACATCGATGATGTTTGAGATTACAACATTGACAATACATAGACCCGCCAAAGCATACTAAACTTTAACTCTTATTTGGAAAAATGGGGCAAGAATGATCAAACTCTAGACCATATGGTTAGAAAGCTCTACAATATTGAGTTCTGCAGATGCTATATAGTGCCGGTGCGTATGCCAAAGAAAGCAAAAGAGACAAGAACCATTCTGGGGTTTCAGAAATAAATAGATTAGAGGGTGAGTGATAGAAAGCCATGTAGATTTTGAGAAGTACTTCAGCCATAGAAACAAATTGGAACAAAGATGACTATTGATGTGGACAATGACCCAGTACTTCGACCGGGCCAAAATAGATCTCTAGCAACAGGACAAGGAGACGCTACTACTGAGCAAAATGAGACCATCTGCGAATCACAATCACAGATCAGGAAACTGGACCTCCAACCAGAAAGAACAAGTGGTACGGTGAGTGAAAGAGGTGAGTGAAAGAGCCTGAGGACGCAGCTTGGAGGGATGATCAATTGGAGACTTCTAGGACAGGAGCTGCCCAGGACCTTGATGGTTGAGGGTGTGGACATCTCATTTATGATAATGGAAGGTAGATTTTTTTTTTCCCATAAGATAATGGCACCTATAATGATGAGACTAAGGATTTCAAGTCCAAGATCACACGAGAGCTCTGATGCCATGCTGTATCCCAACCCCCCCAAAAGATTAAGGTGTTGTGAAAGGGCATAAACGGTTTTATTGATATTTGATATGCCATATGAAAGCTCGTAAATACTACTGACCTGAAGCAATAGACTTAATTTCAGAAATCATTGTAATTTGCTACAAGCAATATAAATATAAAAAGGGTCTTGCTAAATGGTGCCCTTAAAGCACTTGTCAAGGTTTCTAGAATTAGAAAATAAATCATAAGTGCACATCATTCCATATCTCGGGAATACAAAAAGCAACATTTTCCAACTACATTTAGCTCCTTAAAATGTGCCCTTGGGGTACCATTTAGCATTTTCCATATAAAAAACAAGAAAAATCAACCTCAGGAATTTCAATTAATTATATGGAATGTCATGGCACAAGTCACCAAAATGCTTAAACTGTCAAGTGGGAGGTTAAATATTGGTCTTATATGTCTAATACACCCTTTTGCAAAGGCCTAACGGACTTAAGTGTGGACAATGCATAGGCCCACTCTACTCTACCTTGTCCTGAAATTCAGATCAATTATGAAGAACGGGGTAGCAAGGAAAAAAAATAAGAAGTCAGGATTAAATGGTCTGATATCATGTCAAGGTTTAGTGGCTCTGTGCTCTGATATCATGTCAAAGATGATTTCCCCTTACAACCTAAATGTCAGGTGAATGCCCAAGATTGGATTTATACCTTTGATGTGAAGCATGTAGCCAACAATTCTTAAGCTTGAAATGGAACAGATATGCAAGCATTAACTCCATATCTAGTCATCTAAGGGGTACAAACCAAGAAGTGCAGTTGGATACTTTACACTTGCACAAGGCGGCCCAAAATCACAAACAAATAGGAGATCATTGGGATGCAGCAATATCCCTTAACCATCATAATAATGGTTAATAACAATTAAACAAAAATATTTCCTGAAGATGAGTAGTAAGAAATAGATATACATACTATGAACGATCAGCCACACCCTATAAGTCAGAAAACAGTAGAATTTACTAAAACAAATAATTAGATTTATGTGATGATATTGCCTACCTTGAAGAGCTCACTGAACTATCTTGGATGCCATTGCACCAAGCTTCATGGCTGAATCGTTCACGAAGTCTAACATATTTGTTACAAAGGTGACAAAGTTCAGTTCGATTCCCGCATACTTCCTGAAAGGTATGAATGTCAAACTGAAATTAATGCAAAAGAACAAATATTGATAAAATCTTCCTGATTCAAAAGTTCTTTATAAATTAAACACTACCTGATGCTCAGCCAGATCAACAGCTGGCAATGGGAACTCACAGAAGTCACAAGTGACAATCCTTTGAGGGCAATTTTCACCCTTATGGATATCTAAAACATCACGCTCCATCGTCTCACTGCATAACGAACAGGAAACCTGCATAAATTAACATTTTGCTTAGAAGACTAACATAAAATCGAACTTTAAGTCTGACCTTAAGACTGTTACAATGTGTTAGGGAGGCTCCCACCAGGTTGGGGGAGAGAATGCAGTCCCAAAGGAGGGAGGTGGTGGATATATAGCCAGCTTCCCCAACTATTTCATTATTAATCAAGGATGGTGTTAGCCATAACATATATTGAGCAAATATTCGAAGTTTTTTTCTCTTCCCATTTCTCCCGTTAATTATATATTATATAATTATATAATAATATTAATAATAGGTTCTTTTGTTACAAGCTCTTAACAATTATCATATAAAATCAACTTCACAGAAAATAGTCTCGAGTATCCACAGCCATACATAATACGATATCCATGATACAATCAACTGTCACAATAAGTAAGGCATATGTTACTGAGTTTCCCACCAAACACCCATTCTACAGATGATGCCTCATAATCTGCAAACCACATTTTCCAAATAAGGGAATATATAAAACCAGAAAAAAAAAAAAACAAAAAAACAAAAAAACTGCTTTCAGAAGTTGTTTTATATTTCCTTTTCCATTCACCAAACCTTTTGTATACCAAATGCAGACAGATAAACTATCCAATATACAGCAACACATCAATCCAGAAAAACCATAAATAAATCCAAACTAATCCATGTATCTGTGAAATGATATTTATTAGAATAGACTTGTTAAGTCCAATTCATTTATCAGGTGGTTGATGGAGTATCCAAAATATCAATTACATATCCACCCCACCTAAATGCTTCTCAGTGATTCCTTCATTGATTTCAAGTTCTTCCGCCAGTAAAAAGCATAATCTGATCAGGTGGTTTGATACTTTGGTAGAGGACTTTTAATGTGTTTTTCTTACTCGAAAATATTAAAGTTCTAAGGCTCTTGTGTGTTCTTCATGAACTTCTTCTTTGGAATTTTCAGTATTCTGGATAAGCCAAAATTATCTGTTTGGTGTTCAAATATATGTGGGGGTGTTTCAAGGCACTAGGAGTCCAGGAGTTCTTACTTCTCCAAAACAAATTCAGATAAAGTGTTATTAAATTGCTGCTATTGCATTGCGGTTTCTGGGCTTTCCGCGACAAGGCGATAGCGTTATACGCTATCCGCGACAGACTGCCAAGGCAACGCGACGGCGAAATAATCCGTGACCGCGATAGCGGTAATAGCAGGTTTTATGATTTTAGGGCTTTTATTGATTGAAAACCTATGTGGCCCATATGAAGACAAGCATCAAAAACGTTTTGTTTCCCTCTTCCCTCTTATTCCTTCTAACCAAGCATAAACGCTCTGCCTCTCTCCCTCTCCCATAAGTTCTTAACCTCATCCGCACGCTATTCATATTTAAGGCCTTATGATTGATAAAAAATAATAAATCAAGATTAAATTATAAAAAGATGCTGACAGATTTTTACTTTTCAATAAATTTCATTTGTTTCTTCTTTCTACATTTTGTGAAGGGTAAGGGTTAAACTCAAAACCTCTTTATTTCCTTTTTTTCTTTCAGTTTTTATTTCTCAAGTGACATGAACTTCATACACTTGCCAATCCTATCCACAAAATTGAACTCTGGAAGAAAAAACGGGTAAAGAACACGAAACTTCACATACCGGCGCATGAGTGCTTAAATAGTGATCCTCTGCATGTTTTTTGGGAATCATATCACCACAAACTTTGCACTTTTCAAGGTTCCGGGAGCAATGAGCATAATGTAAGTCAATATTTGCAGCAGGGATTGCCCTATCACTGAAGCCATTAAAATAAACAGAATCATCATTTAAAAGTTTCTCAGAGAACAAACTTGACTACGTATATATTAGATGCAACCAATCACTTCAACAAGAACAAAAAATCATTCCCCCTCCCCCAGGGCCCAGGAAAATAAATAAAAACCAAAAACAATACACGATAGAACTATCCCACAAGTCAAATGCGACTGCAACCATAGTCTTATGCTAAACTACTTCAGTAAGCCATGGAATTCAAATAAAAGATTAAACGCAACTTTGGAATAACCTTTTATTCAGAAAAACAATCAAAATTTCAACTCCTATCAGAAAGTAAACGAAGAATTTTTCTGCAAAAAGAATAAATCTTCTGATTCTACCAACCTAACAATTTCAATTTCCTATAATTTCACATTTTTTTTTCTAAAATAAGTCAGGAACATATAGCAACTATACCTAACAACAAATTATCCGAAATCATCCTAGAAAATTTTCAATTAGAGATGCTTTACCAGTGAGAGCATATGCTAGTGGCTTGATCCGACACAGCTTCCATCGCAGAAGATAGACACAATCCGAGAACAAAGGGTCGTTCTACAACCAAATCTACAGAACACGATCAAAAGAAAGAAGAGAGAGCGAGAGGGAGATTCTGAGTATAAACGAAGATAAACTTAAAAAATCGAAAGGAAATTAGAGAGATCTTATCATCCAAAGAGGAGATTCGAATTATGCAAGGAATTAGTTAGAGAATTAGGCTATGGGACAGCAGAATAGAGAACACGATTCGGTGGATCTCTGGTTCCGTTTGCCCGTTGAATGAATGACCTTCTGGTTGTGAAGACTTTTTATTGGGACCCTTGGCCGAACCGATGATTGAAGACTGACTTATCTTAATTAATTATTAATTAAAATTAATTAAGAACTTAAATAGTAGTCCCTAAGTTACAACAAATAAGGCATTTTAATTTTAAAAAAATAAGTAATTTAGTCTTTAGTTTTATATTTTTTTATTATTATTGATTATATCTTTTACATGGTATGATTTTTAGTTATCTTTTTTAGAATATCTTTTTCAAATAAGTAATTCATGGATAAGTTAACTCTCATATTTTTTGTAACAAGTTAACTTTCTTAATAATAAATTATATCTCAAGTAATATTGTTATTTTTTTAAAAAAATGTCCCTAACTAATAAATTAGATAGTGTTATGAATATTTATCTAGTGGATGTCCCTATCACAGAGTTATCTATTAAGAATGTTTATATCGTAGAGGAATTATCTCGTACTCATATAATTGTTTGGCTCTATCTTTATCTCTTGTACTCTGGTTGGTGAGTCTATACAGCGCTCACCTATTGTATTAGACACTCCAATGAATTACATTCTCTCCTTTCCCTCTCATATTTCTCCTAATAGAATAAAAAAACATAGTGAAGCATAGTTAGATGATCGTCGAAGTGTCTAGTTATGTAGTTCAGTTGGTAAACTGATAAAAACATATGTATGTGAGTATCAGGTTTAATCCTCAGTTAATGTATTTTCCTATAAACCAAAATAGATGGTTGTCGAAGTGTTAGCTAGCGCACTAACCCTGGTGGAAGAGATAAGTGAAAGTGGAAATGTGTAGGGGTGTTCACGGTGCGGATTGGTTCGGTTTTAAAGGAAAAATTCATCTGATCTTTGCGGTTTTGTCATCTCATCATCCGATTGGTTTTATTTCTAAATAATATCCGAACCAATTTTTTGCAGTTTGGATTGCAACGATTTTTCAGTTTTAGTTTTAGTTTTTTTAAAATATATTCTTATTATAAAAAATAGTAAACATTATTAACAAAATGTAAATATGATGCATATATTTAGATCAAATTTTGTTGTCTAAATTTTTCATTAAATTATTTATATATAATACATATATATTCGACAAAAACTGGTTTTGGTTGGTTCAGTTTTAATATAAGGAACCAAAATCCGAACCAAACCAATAAAATTATGCGGTTATTTCGGTTCTCAGATTGTTCGGTTTATTTCGTTATCGGTTTTTGATCGGTTTTAACCAATGTTAAGAGAACCAGACCGGTCATCGAACCAGTGAAGGCACTGGTTCAAGGTTCAATGGTCGGACCGAGGGTCGGACCGGTTCAATTAAATATATTTAAATTTATTATTATAATGCCTTATAAAATTATTTAGCAAAAAAAACATACAAGTAAGTAATGTATAACATCAAAATTAACATAATCTTATCATTACTACACCCAAATATCCAACCGCACAAATGAACAAAAATAAAAAATGCATTAAACAAACATTTTATAATCCCTTCAAATAACAAACAACAAAAATTTATCAAGAATCTGCTCGTATACCCATCACAGAACAACATGCTAAATCAAAAACAAGACACAAGCAAAAAAACATTTCAGGTTGCAGCTATCAAAAAGAAAAATAAAACTCCCAGTAGCACCATGCATATCAAGTCAACAAAGTCACTCAAGTCAAGAATAGCAACTAATGCACATGCAATGAATTTGAAATAAATAAATAATGATACAGCAGCACCACGCATAAATAAATAATCATATGTATTCAATGAATTTGAATGACTAATAATTATATGTACAAGTTCATCAATAAATTTGAAATAAGTAATCATTTTTTTAATATATATGTACAGGTTCAACCATGAACAAATTAATATATATGTATGTACACAGAGACGTCATTTTCCTGATTTCTTTTTTTTTCAATTTTTAAATAAAAACAGGGTAAACTGGTTCAAACCCAGTTTTACCCGGTTTCATCCCGGTTCGTTCGGTTCCTGGCCGGTTCTCCTCCAGGCCGGTTTTCTGCTTACGTTGGACCGCCAAGTCACCGGTTCCCGGTCCAACCAGTTCAACCGGCCGGTCCAATCCGGTTCTCTCAACACTGGTTTTAACGGTTAAAAATGGGTTGGCTCGATTATGAGCACCCCTAGAAATGTGATAAACAAGTCTACAAGATAAAAATGAACGAGGGGTAATTTAGTCTTCATATTTATAATTTCTAGGTAAATTTAAGATGCACACCTATTTAGGTAGGAATATAAATAGTGATGTTCTTTTACATTTTAAGATTTGTTGAAATCCCACTTAAGAAATTTTTTTCATGTCTTTACCAAACATGGAAAAACTTTGCTTTAAGTGACATTCTTAGAAATCTAAAAAAATCCCCTCTACCAAATGCCCCCTTAGTTCTTAACATTATCAAGCAATTACGTATTGATAACGTCGCAAGTTAAGTGTTATGTGAGATCCTCTTAATTAATTTATTAGCACAAATTAATGGATTCTAAATTCACAAGTTTCAGACTCATAATGACATTAATTGAATAATTGTTGTTCTCAAAATGACATCAATCGAATTTGTCATTCACAAGATTTTGATATCTCCTACTTTTTTGACTTCTTTACATAATTTAGTACGGTTAGTTAAACTATTAGAAAAAACTATTTGGGAGAGACATAAAGGTGGCTGGTTTTGTCTTTTTCTAATACATGACATAATTTATATAGAATATTTATGTTAAAGTTATTTTTTAAAATGAGATGTCTTTTAAAAAAGTAACAATATTACTTTATATTTTCCTTCATTTATTTAAAAAAGTACTCATATAAACATTTTATTAAAATTAAAACTAGAATTAATAAGGGAATAATTATTATTAAAATGTGTAAATTATACCATGAAAGAATTATAAAGAATAAAAAATGAAAAAGAAATCAAAGAGATAGTTAAAATAAAATAAATGGTAATATTAAAAAAAATTATTATAAAACATTCTGCTCTATTCTATTCCAAACAATGGAATGAAAATAATACTCTATTCCATTTTAAAATGTTCAAACAATGAACTGGAATTTTTATTCCATTTCATCCCATTAAACTCTGCTTCATTAGGTACCATCAATTTAAACATAATCATAGAATTTGATTTTTTTTTTTGTAATAAGCGTTAGAATTTGAATTAACATTAGTTTGTAAAATTAATTTTAAAAATATGTGAGTTTAAAATATCGTGATTTCTATTTAGATTTTTATTTGATACTTTTACCGATAATTGATTTTGGTTATGATCAATTACTAATAAAATGTCCTTTTTTTTCCTTAGCAAAACGAACTTCAATTTCCATGTAGATTACTATAATAAACACGTTTATTTAGTGCAAACAATAGAGTACTTGTCACAAATTAAAACAACCACTCAATAAAGTCATGCCAAGTTGTCAACTCCCCACCTTTACCATTTGCCATGGACAACTCACACAACAAAAATACACACTAATCCAAGAAAAAAAAAATTGTTGCCATCATGGCAAACAAACGGGAAAAATGAAAGAGACCAGATATCTTGGAAGCGTCACCATTATTTGAAGCCATTTAAGAGAGCATAGTGAAGAAAACATAAACAAAGGTATGTGATTTTAGAGGTTTGTTTGTGAGAAGCTTGATATAGTGAAGTGAAGGGCATAAATGAGATATCCCGTATGCAAAAATTAGAATTATATCTCTGAGATGCAGAAGCTAGAAAAAATAACATGAGTAGTACTCACATTTATGGAGAACCAACGCATATCAAAGGAGGTTTTCACACATCTATAAATATGGGTGAACTTATGTCTACCAATCTAAAGTCTAAAGTGTATGTTTGGATTGGTTTTTGTCAATTCTAAACCATGGATTTGATTCACTTAGAATTGATTCTGACAAAAAAATCATATTTCACAATCTTAGACCAGAATTGATTCTGGATAGAAAACCATAGTTTGGTTAAGCAACTATTTGTTACTTTTAATTTTGCTCAAATTAGCTCATAATCAATTAATAGAATCAATTATCAATTTTGAGAATTTAATCAAAACATACATTAAGTTTGAAGTAATTTAAATTTTTTTAAAGTGAGTTTGAATAACATTGTCGGATTTTCTAGAAAAACGTTATAGTAGGATTATTAAATTAAAATGGATGGTGTGTTTATTAACAACTCTAAAAGAAGGATTTATAAAATGATGCTCTTATTGTTACTATCTTTTTAGGGTGGCTTTAAGGTGGAACAAAATAAATTGAAAATTATGTGATCATTTTTACTAAAAATGAAAAATATGAAATATTTTTAGAAATTATAACATATTTTAAAAAATTAATTCTTTCTAAAATTACCACATACTTTTCATTTCTGATAAATTGACTATATGATCTCAATTTTTGTTTATCCTACCTTAAAATCACTCATCTCTTTAAGACTTTAATGTTTCGAATTGGTGATCCAAGAAAAAATGTGAGGGTGCCAATCCTAGCGGTTTCTCTAAAATGGTTGTGGTGTGAATGAATAAACGATGGTGGTGTCACTAAAATCACTTCGAATTACTTTGTTTAATCCAAAGTTAATTCATATATACACCAAAAAAATTAGGATCTGCTATCGTTTTCTTCTCTTCTTTTGTTACAAAATTATCAAAAGGTGAAAGAGATTAGCACCATTCTTATTGGGAGTGACATCATCCTTTTTAATATTTAGATTTATGATTTTTATATATAAAGGGATGTGTGATTTCTAAAATTGGATGATCTCAATCCCTCCTACCTTATCAAAATACTAAATCCTCGCAACCCTCAATTTTGAATTTTCAAAAATCCTTCTTCTAGAAAATTTTTGAAAAATAGAATTTCCCGTAAGGACCCGTTTAGGAAAAAAAAAAGTTGAATTTTTTTCAGAATAATTATATTTTTGATAGAGACTTATTCGGTAATATTTTTATAAGGGGTCCTTTCGGGGCAAAATTAAATTTTTTTTAGGAGAATTATATTTTTGGAAGAGACTTGTACAATAATATTTCTGGAATGCCCTCTTCAGGAAAGGTTATTTTTTATATTATGAATTATGAATTATGAAAGTATAAAAAAAAGGTTCGTGGCGAGCATTCTTTGGAGATGGTGGGCTTATAAATTTCCTGTCCAAATCATCTTATAAACTTTGAACCAGTATTTTATTTCTACTAACACCATGGTGTTTGTAGGCTTGGGCACTTGTTTTGTAATATCCAATGCTTTGTTTGCTGCTATTTTTACAACCACACGTATTTTCCAGCCTACTACACGTTCCTTTTAAAAAAAATATATTCCTTGCTCAAAAAAAAATCTTAACTATACAATGAATTTCTTGGTTTGATTAACTCAATTTGAGGAATTGCTTCCGTTGTTGAATGCTTCTATTTAATTTGATCAAATAGGGATTGATTTAAATTCAATTAGCTAGATATTGGAAAATAGATAGTTGAATTGGAATTGAAGTAATTCACCATAACTATACATGATTCTAGAAATAAAACTTATTAATTGTGAGATCTTTGTAGATTTTTGTACTTAGTGCTTATTCTTTCTGGATTCACCTAAGGAATTAAGGTCTTAGATTAGAACAAAAGGATCAATGATCAAGGAATTGGCTTAATATAATTGTGTGAGTCCAATTTATGATTTCAATGGATATGCTTAGATTAAGAGTGCTTCCTATAGCATAAAGTGGGGATTGAGTGAACTCTAACCCTAATTTCTTTGTTATTTGTTGAAAAAATTTAAATAGTTTTTGTTCTTGTTTGATTTCTTCTTTTATTTAATTAAATTTAGATAAGAAATATATTCTTCCATCACTTTTGTATGTCCATATAGTAGTTTTGCTTTGAAAAATTCGTAATTCAATTTAATCTCCGTGAAAACGATCTTTATTTACTACTTAATTACTACTTAAAACAATTATACACTTGCCAATAGTAGTAAAAATCCAATCAAAAACTAATGTGAAACACCTATAAATTGAAGAACAATCAATAAAAACACCCTTCATATATAAACCGAAGGACACAAGTGCCTTTTTCATATATTTTTTAGTCACGGATATACTTTATAGGCCATGACGGAACTTAATCGGATATTTTGATGGGGTCAAAATATTTTAGTAATAGGTGATAAAATAACTAAAACATTTTAAGTAATATTTATGTAATGTATATGAATTCACACTAAGATCACAAAATTAAAAACAAATATAGAAGAGATCACATTATCATCACTTAAGGCAATAATATAAATTTGATCACAATATCAATATTTGCGATATGATATTACGGCTTCATGATAAAATCATCAATGAATTTTGGTATGAAAAGTTGCACTTCAAGGAATTTTATGCATATATGAGAGATTGAGATGGTGAGCTGCAAAATTAATTAAGTAAAAGGACAAGGACTAATATTAGATAAAAGAAAACAAATTATGTTAATCAATATAATTCACATTTGTCGATAAAATAAGGTGGAGTATCGATGTGCCAAAAGAAGACTAGTCCATAGTATCTTAATAACGGATATGTACTAATATGAAAATTAGATCACTATCATAAGAAAAGTCAAGCCTAAAGTGGAAGATGACTCATTGTCCTTTGTTTTGTATATGTCGACGCTCCGGTGAAGTGAAGGTTATACTTATAGACCGTAGGAAGAGTACTCCAACGCATACACAAATCAATGATTTGTTAGAGTTTAAGATATTAATAGAAAATTGTGTATTTTACATAATGTGCATTTGTGGGGGAGTCTTTAGGGTTTAGGGTTTGACATGTGCTCTTTACACTACAAGAATGTTTGAAATAGCCTCACAAATTTAGCGACGGCCCGAAACCGTTGCTAATTAGCGACGATAATTTAGTCGTTAGCGACGGAACAAACGTTTTTATTAATTTTTTAATATTTTTAGTAGTTTGCAACGGTCCTTGCCGTCGCTATTTTGCGACAGTCAAGGCTGTCGCTAATAGAGGCCCTTAATTTTTTTTCAAAAAAGTTTATTTTTTTTATTTAAAATTGGTTTTTTGCAACGGTCCTTGCTGTCGCTATTTTGCGACGGTCAAGGCCGTCGCTAAAGGAGGCTGCACATTTCTTTTTTTCTGAAACCATATTTTTTAAAAAAAAATTGAGGTTTGCGACGGTCCTTGCCGTCGCTATTTTGCGACGGTCACTATTTTGCGACGGTCAAGGCCGTCGCTAAAGGAGACTTTTTTTTTTCTAAAACCATATTTTTTAAAAAAATTTTGAGGTTTGCGACAGTACTTGTCGTCGCTATTTTGCGACGGTCAAGGCCGTCGCTAAAGGAGACTTTTTTTTTTCTTTTCTGAAACCATATTTTTTAAAATTTTTTTGAGGTTTGCGACGGTTCTTGCCGTCGCTATTTTGCGACGATCAAGGCCGTCACTAGAGGAGACTCTACCGTTTTTTTTTCTTTTCTGAAACCATTTTTTTTTAAAAAAAAATTGATGTTTGCGACGGTCCTTGCCGTCGCTATTTTGCGACGGTGAAGGCATTCGCTAATGGCGGTCCATTTTTTTTTAATGGTAGCGACGGTATATACCGTCGCTTTTTGGGCAAAATGGGTCATTAAATGACCGTCATTCCTTACCCCCACCTCTATTTCTTATCTCCAAAACCTCTTCTCTCCACACAAAACACAACCTCAAACTCACCCAACTCCATTTCTTCTCCAATCTCACTATCTCCAACCTTATTTATTCATCTCCATACCCAAATCCTCCATATCCAAGCTTTATTTTCCTTTTCTCCTTCCAATCTCACTCCTCTCCCCTTGCCTCTCTCTCCTCCACGCACTCTCTCTCTCCACCACCAACCACCACGCACTCTCTCTCTCCACCACCAACCACCACGTCATTTTCTACCTCCACCACTCTCCACCAAGGTCTCTCCCTCTCTCCACCAAGGTCTTTCTCTCTCTCCACCACAAATCTTCCCTCTCTCCACCTAGGTGAGTTATTTTTATTTTTTTAATTTTAATTTGTTAATTTTAGAATTTATAGGATTTTTTGTTGAATTTATGTGAATTTTAGAATTTATATGAATTTTTGTTGAATTTAAGTGATTTTAGAATTTATATGAATTTTTGTTGAATTTAAGTGATTTTAGAATTTTTGTGGAATTTATGTGAATTTATATGAATTTTTGCCATAAAGGTTAAATTATGTGAATTTATGGAATTGTTAAAGTAAATATAGAAATTATGTGAATTTTAGAATTTATATGAATTTTAAAATTTATGTGAATTTTTACCCTTATGTGGATTTATAGAAGTGGGAAAGTAAATATAGAATTTTTGTTGAATTTATGTGAATTTTTGCCTTTATGTCAATTTATGTGAATGTAAGTTGGATATATGTGAATTTTTGCCATTATGTGAAATTATGTTGAATTTATGTAAATTTTATAATTTATGAGCAATTGCAATTATGTTGAAATTTTATAATTTATGAGCAATTGCAATTATGTTTTAAAAAAAAACACCTACGTTTTTTAGCGACGGTCTTTTCCATCGCTAAACACTAAATATTAACGATGGCTTTTACCGTTGCTAAATATTAGCGACAGCCTTTACCGTTGCTAATTTAGCAACGGCCTTTACCGTCGCTAATTTAGCAACGGCCTTTACCGTCGCTAATTTAGCGATGGCCTTTACCGTCGCTAATTTAACGACGGCCTTTACCGTCGCTAATAGATAGCAACGAAAAAATAGCGACGGCTCGACCTGCATCGCTTGGCCGTCGCTAACACTTAATTAACGACGGCTTTTGGCCAGTTAGCGACGATAATGTCCCTCGCTATATCCCTACATTCTTGTAGTGTTAGGCCTTGACCTAGACTTTCAGTCGAGCTAATTAAGTAACACGCACATGACATTTTTGCTATATCCCAATTAATAGATCAGAGATAATATTACATGACTAAATCACAACATGGCTTATATGTCAAAATATCAATCCATAACAATAGTCCATTGGAATGGTTGGAGGGATTGAGACCACCCAATTTTAGAAATCACAACATCCCTTTATATATAAGAATCATAAATCTGTATATTAAAAAAGATGGTATCACTCCCAATAGGGATAGTGTTAATCCCTTCCACCATTGGAATTTATACTTGAAATTGGACATTTTATCGTGAGAAACATTTGAATTTTTTTATCCAATTTCGTACTTTTTCGAGCTGCAAATAAAGTATTTTTATTTTGAATTGAAAGTGGGACTTGTAAGTTGTAACAAAGTGGCACCAAAAAATAAGTAAGAGTTGAAACTTGAAGCAAACATTTAAAAATAGAAATGATGACACTGATCTTTGCTAGACATGATTTACACAGTTCAAAAAACAAAAAGTACCAAGACAATAGTGTCAGATTCATGGACAAAGGGTATCCAAATATCTGGGTACCTGAAACAGTAGTTCTTAGCAGAGAATAATCATGGACTTTTGGTATTCGGATCTTCTTAATTAAGTTACTTAATGACTAAATATCTTTGTTATTGCATTGCTTATATTTTCAAAAAAAAAAGCTCACTTTTTAATAAAAGCACTTTAAATTTCTTTTAAGATATTTACTACTCCCTCCCTCCGTTCCTATTTAACTATTCGGAGAAAAAAAATCATACATGTTAAGGAATGTAATAATTGTTATAGTTTTTCTCAAAATAAATTTTGAATTCTCCGTAATACCCTTTATCTTTTATTGTTTGGTTTGTTGGACAGTGAAGTATTGATTAGCTTCCAATTAAACATAAGGTTAGAATTGGTTAAATTACCATTAATGTTACATTAAAAATATAAGTGAACAGATAAATAAGAACAAAAGTTTTTTTTCTCCGAACAGTTAAATAAGAATAAAAGGAGTACTATTTATTTATACTTTAAAAATAATCAAAAGTAAAACATAATTTGAAATCTTTTTGTTTTGATAAGTTACTTCTTAAAATAATTAAAATAATTAACTATAGTATAAAAAACAATATTTAAAAATTATTATTATTGTTATTGTTACTAAATTTAAATAACTTCTAACTTTCATCACAATCACTAAAAAAAAATACTCCTTCAATTTTTTATTATAAGTAAAATAATTAATTTTACACTTACTAAATAATGTTAATTATAGTTTCAAGTAAAAAATAATTTGTTTTCATATATTAACTGCTATCAAATTTATTATAGAGAGAGAAACATGTTTATTACTACAAGTAACAAGTGAATTAATTATTAGGAATATTTTAGATATTTTCTAATTAAATACAATAAAAGTAGTTAAATTTGCTAATGATCAATAACATAGGATTTTCCAAAAAGTTACTTATAATTGAAAACAGCGGGAGTAATTATCTCACTATCACCTTGAAAATCAGCTAATATAATCAATTACAAATGTAAGTTAAGTATAAGAAAGATAGATATAACAACTTTATAGATTTTACTTGCTACTTTAGACCTACAAAAATATTATGTTTATCTCCCTCATACTTAGGAGAATAACATTTTCTTTCGAGCATCCGCACACCCTATTAGTAAATGTAAAAGATTAATTTTTTGGGAGTAGACATATTTGTCTTCCTAACTAGTGTTTTCTTTGAAGTTTGAACCATAGTTCTTCTACCCGGTTGTAGTGTACCTCTACGGCTCAACCACTATACTAAGGTTGTGTTTAACGACACTAGCTTATTGTTTATTTAGAAGCTTATGACTTATAACTTATAGCTTAGTAGATGTGTTTAATAACTACATGCTTATAGCTTTCGTAAGCTATTTAAAGTACTTCATCCGTTCCTTTTTATCTGTGTCCCTCTTGAAAAAAAATTGTTTCATTTTATCTGTCTCTTTAGGAATTCAATGAAGTATTTATAACTACTTTTTCTCATATATCATTTTCATTTATTACTTTGTATATTAATATAAAGTGGAGAATTAATAATTTTCAAATTCCAATAAGGGTATAGTAGACAATTATCTCATAATTTTTATAATAACAAGAACATTAATTAGTTTTTTCTTAATAAATGTGAATTAACCTTAAGAGATAGATAAAAAGGAACGGAGGGAGTAGCTTATAGCTTATAAAAACTAACTTTCAATAATTTATTTATTCCTATTTTAATCCTTAAGTTATTTATTACATGTTTACTTTATAAAAATATTCATTACTAGAGGGAGTATTTTTTTTTTATAGTTTCAAGGAGATTAAATAAGACTAACTTTTTTTTTATTAGCATTAAATAAGATTAACTAATTTTTTTAAGGGACATGAGATAGTTTTTTTTTTTTTATATTTATATTCAGTAACGGAGGGAGTATAAGTTATTCATAAGTTAATTTTACTAAATGTCTCTACATAATTATAAGTCATAAACTATAAAGGCATGTTTGAGTATTTTTGGGTGTAAAATATGTTGGATTGTTTGATTTTAATTGCACTTATAAAGTTTTTTTCTTCTTTTAACAAAGAAAAAAAAATTTGGTCCTTTAGATAAATGTTTAGGTTTCAGACAATCAATTATTTTTTAACAACTAATTTTCATAACTAATCCAAACACACCCTAAGTCATAAATTAACTATAAGTCATAAATCATACCGGACCAGCCCAAGGGTAAGGCTGGTTAAGCCCTTGCTTTAGGCCCCTAAAAAATGTATAAAATTATTAATATATTTAGGCCCTATTTTAATATATTTTTATTTTTAAAATATTAAATACTTTATAGTATACAATGTTATCATTTTTTCTGATAAAATATTTCTTTCTCTTAAATAAAATACATATAATGTTTATCTTATAATATTATTAATTTTAAAAATATTTATTATTATTAATTTAAAAAAAGTCTATTATGATAATTTATTCTAAACTTCAAAATTAGTTGAGTCCACCCAGAAATTATATGTGATAAACTATGTTATTAAACAACCGAAATAGCCAACTTAGAGAAGTTGAAAAAGAGAATTCCTTATTTGGAAACCTTAAAAAACCAAAAAAGGAGAAATCACACTCTTTATGAACGTTCACTTCCCATTCTCCACATGAAACAACGACACGTGCCCCCTTCCTTCATCGTACTTCTTTTCTTTCTTTTTTTCTTTTTCCCTTCCGAAACGTTACTTCATCGTACTTAGGATAGCGAGCACTCGGCGAGTTTTTGCACATACTACTATAGTTTGGTGTTTTTACACAAATGCCCTTTGCGGCTTTACGGATTAGGAACGGACGAAACGGTACCAGCATTCTATCGTCTCTGATCTATGATATGATATCTTTGGTTTTGGTAAACAATAGTGGACTGCTGAGATTCTTTATGAAATAAAATAAAATATAATATTATCCACTTCACCTACTATCCAATTATGGTTCTTCATTATCTATAATGAAACACATAAAAGTGCCCTTTCTTCACGTGATTTGACCTAAATTACGCAGCCACTTGCATTCTTATATAGTATAGTAGTATGGGTCTCCGCGCGCCTCCTCAGTTCTCGTCCCTCCGGAAATGTTAGCCTAACACAGAACAAACGTATCCATTTATGGAAATTTAAATAAATGTCTCAAGTAGATAATATTTCGAATCTTAATTAATCATGCGTATAACAAACATTTTGTGAATTGAGATTATATTTATTTTTTTGACTTTTTTTTAAATTTAAATTTTAATTATCAACGGAGAGATATCGTTGATGTAAAAATAGCAATTAAATATATAATTTTGACATGTAGATATAATAAGTAAAGAGCAACTAAGTAAGAAAGATGATTTTATATTAGCGTGAGAGGATTGAATTTAGACTTTTAAATCTTATTATGGATCATTGAAATCAAAATACCATAACTTTTAATTAAAAAATTATGTGAGTTTTTTATAATGTTACATGACTTTAAAACATATTTTCGAAAACTTTTAATTATAGTCATTCTAAAGATCTTAATTCAGACCTCACACTCTTATATAAAATCATGTTACTCACATGAGTTGTCATATCGTTATTTGGCCCCAAACACGTCATCCACGTTTTAAACCCACAACCCAACATAACATGCAAATGGTGGTTAGATGCTTGGTCACTAGTCTTGGCGCCAAATAAGCCCACGTTTTCGAAAACTTTTGCATGATCTTTATTGCATTCTACGGCTAAGATTTCATCATGAATTACTAAACTCATGACCACTACAAGAATGTGACAATATAGCTATGTAAGAATAGCGATGGGCTTGACACCGTCGCTACAAGTGAAGTTTTTTTTTTAAAAAAATATTTGTGGGGTATAGTTGCGACGGTCCTAGCCGCCAACTGCTGCTATAAGGAGGTTTTTTTTATTAATTGTGGGGCATAGTTATGACGGTCCTAGTCATCGCTAATTCAGCGACGATCTAGACCCATTGCTATAGAGGGAGGTTTTTTATAAAAAATTGCGGAGCATAGTTGCGACAGTCTAGGCAGTCGCTGTAGGGGGAGTTGTTTTTGTAATTGTGAGGCATAGTTGCAAGGTACCAGTCGAAGCTAATTTAGCGATGGCTAAGAGGAGGTTTTTTCAAAGGAAAAAAATTGTGGGGCATAGTTGCAATGGTCATAGCCGTCGCTACAAGGTAGGAAATGAATTTTTTTTGTAAATTATGCTAGTTTTTGCAACGGTCCTAGCCGTCGCTACAAGGAGGCATGTTCATAGCTCATTGGCCAACACGATGACGCCATGATGTGTGATTTTTCACGCTTTTTCTTCTTTATATAATCGTTCACTCTTTCTCTTTTTTTATGTAATTTTTATTTTTAGTTTTTCTCCAACTAAATAATATCCTACTTCTAAATGTATTTTGACTCAATCAACCTTTGTTCTCACATGCTTATCTCTCTTCGTTCTCTGATCCTTGCTTTTATGCTCGGATTTTTGCTCTGATGGTTCAAATCGCTCAGTTTTGTCGCATAAAGGCACAAAGATCATTTTGTTTTTTAACATTCAATGTTTCCCCCCTTGTTTTTCTCGATCTTAGTTCTTTTTCTCCTGAAATAACTTCTCCATTTTCTTGCTTTAGGAGTTTATGCATTTCTCTGGTTTTACTCTTTTGTTCTTGGATATTCTCAGCTAATTCAAAGAGTTTTCACAGTCTTCTTCATTTTTTTTGTGTGTGTTGATGTCACCATCTTATTCTGGTCTTCAGCCTTGCATTTGCTATGATATGCAGTGCTCAGATATGGTTTGAAGGTCTTGATTATTCTGAGTGGGCTGCTTTTTAGTGAGGATGCATCTTAGCTATCCAGAGATATTCCTCTGCCTTATTCATGCAGTTTTAGCCTTCTCCTCTCTCCGTCACATATTGTTAGGCCTTTTAGTAAAAATAAAAAATTGTCCTACTTTTCTTGTCTTTTTTAAGATATCAATGCAATATTTACCCTTAAGTAATTAATATACTTTCTCACTATTACTATCACTAACTCTGTCAACTAATTAATTTAAGTGGTTGTAAACATATTAAATGACTAAGTAGTTGAGGGGTATAATAAAAAAATTAATCTTAATTTTGCTAAATTCTAGAACTATGATTAGATTTCTTTTTCTTTTTTCGGATAAGCATGATTAGATTTCTTAATACTTATGCTAAAACCTTAAAAGTCTAACAATATGGGACGAGGAGTATTTTGCAGTAGATAACTGCTATTTTGTTCTTGAATATCATACACACATTGTTGTTGTTTCTTTATTGTTTAGACTCGTTGTTAAATATGTTGTGGAGTGTTCTCAGCTTCTCCAAATTTGATATTGCTAAGCTTTTTAGCCCAATATTCTGATGAAGATTTTATAGCTTTAGTTTATCATTAAGAAATGGTTAATTTTTTACTATTGAAGTCAACCTTTTCCTTGGATGTATCACACCAAGTGTTTGGTTTTTTAGTCTCTGTTGTTCGGTGTTTTTTTAGCCGTTTTTGCTTGTTTTTTCGACTTATGCCTTTTAGTTAGGTTCTTTAGCTGTGTTTGTTGTTATCAGTTTTTCGATTGTTTTCAAGTTTCATTCCTTTGATTTTGTAGGCATTGTATTTATTGGCAATTTCATTTTATTGTATAGTTCAAATTGAAAGTATTTCTCAATGCATTCCACTTCTGAGGGCATATTAGATATATAAGTGTAGAAATTAGTTACTTAATTTTGAGTGGTTATAAGGTGGAGAAAAAATTGAGATCATGTCGTCACTTTACAAAAAATGGAAAATATGGAGTATTTTTAGAAAGAGTATTTTTTTAAAAGAATTTTTCTAACCTGTGCAATATTGCACATGTTAAGAAACTAAGGATAGAAATTAGTTACTTAATTTTGAGTGGTTTTAAGGTGGAGAAAAAATTGAGATCATGTTGTCACTTTACCAAAAATGGAAAGTATAGAGTATTTTTAGAAAGAGTATTTTTTTTAAAAGAATTTTTCTAACCTGTGCAATATTGCACATGTTAAGAAACTAAAGATAGAAAGAAATCACATCATTAATTGTATGTTAAATACAATCCTATTAAATTTTTGTTTTTAGAAACAAAAAATTTCTACCTTTGGATTCTTAACCTGTGAATATTGCACAAATTAGAGAAATATTTTTTAACAATATCTGATTCTTTCTAAAAATATCATATATTTTTCATTTTTAATAAAGTAATCACATAATTTCTAATTTTTTTTCTCCTCTTTAAAATCACTCCATTAGCTATATATCTTAATTACCATCATAAATAGAGTTTTATCCATCTCTTTACATCAATGAATCAATTTATTTTTCATATCTCTAATACATATATTTCTCTCTTACATCAAACAATTTAATGTGTAGGAAAGGTCGTGAGTGTGTGGGGTGGAAAAAATGTTAGTTGGAGAGTTATCCCCACTTCTAATTCAGACAAGATTTTGTCCTATACGAAAAATATATATTGGCTAAATAAGGAAATAAATACATAAAAAATAATGAAAGAACTCTTCCTCCTTACCAACGAGAAAAGAAAACAAACTAGCCCTTATATATTGTCATCAACTTATTTATCATTATAATAAAAAATATAAATTTTATTTAGTGTAATTATATTTCTTTTATTGCTTTTATAGCCCAAAATAAAATAAATTTTTTCTCTTCGAAATCTAGTAAATGAATAGTATCAATCCGAAACAACCTGTAAAACCTGTTGTATTTAATTATGGGTATTGATATATAGTGTTCTTAGACACTAGATAAAGTTACTAGAAGTAGAAAAACAATCATAAGAACATATTATTCCGTCTCTTGAGAATATAAAAAATTACACATCCCAATATCTTTTTACTATATTTAAGCTCTTAAATAGTGTCCTTAAGACACTAAATATCATTTGCTTTTAATTATTCACTGTATATTTTGTTCACGTGAGAAGTGCTGGTTCAGGGTGCAGGGACATATTAGACAATCTACAAAGAGAATGCGCAATTTCGCGGTGCAGTGCTCGCGACTATTTGAAAGAAGCGCCTTTTCCGAAAAAGGGAACTACGGTACGATCTACGGCATGCGTATTCGTAGTTCCACGCGTCACCGTATAACCGGTTGTTGACACGACTATCAAGAAACGAATAATAGGAGCCAATCGCTCCTGAAAAGTCGAATTCTTATTGGTCCACGTGGCATTTCAGAAAAACCGCTAGCTGTTTTGTACGCCCCAATCAGCGGTTTCACTCCGCCAACAAAAAGCGGTTTCATCACTTTCCTTATATAGCTAACGCCGTGCTGATGATGTGAATTCAGTCTCTTTGTCTGTTATAACAAACGCGTTGTTCGCCAGTAAGCGCTCTCTTCTTTCTCTTTCTGTTTTTTTCTTTTTATTTTCTCATTTTTCCTTTTCTAGATCTTCTCTGTCTTTCTCGGAAAATCAATTCGTTTTTTTCTTTTTCCATTTTCATCTTTTCCACTTGTTTTTCCTTTTTCTACATATAATCTCGCGAGGATCGATTTCTCTCCTTCTCTCTCTCTATTTTCACTCTTCCCTGAACCGTTTACTTTTTTTTTTTTTTTTTTGCAATTTCTGTTCTTCGTCGAATTGAAGTTTCTGCTCGTTGATCTGTTTTGCAGCGAGGATTAGGATCTGAGAGCTAGGGTTTGATTTTGAGATATATATGGGGAGAGGAAAGATCGTGATAAGGAGGATCGACAACTCCACCAGCAGGCAAGTGACATTCTCGAAGCGAAGGAATGGATTGCTGAAGAAGGCAAAGGAGCTTGCGATCTTGTGCGACGCTGAGGTTGGAGTTATGATCTTCTCCAGCACCGGAAAACTCTACGATTTCGCGAACACCAGGTACTTCATCGAAATCGCCATGCTCTTAGTAGATCTTATTTATCTATCGATCTGTTCCGTGTTGTTCATTCTGTGATACTCTCTCTGCTTTCAAATTTTGTGCATCGATGATGAGTGAGTGCTGTGCTTGTTGATCGTTACGGTATTATAATTTTATTTTGAAAATTTTGTTCTTCTACAATTAGTTATGTTACGCAGCAGAAGAGTTAAAAACAGTCTTGTTAATTTAACAGAAAGTCCAAAAATTAGAAGTGTGTCTAAGTTTTGCTAGTCTCATGGCTGAGAATGATAGATAATGGAGCTTATTAAAAATATATTTGTGCGCATTTACTAAATTTAATTAGTATCATAATATCAAATTACTGATCTGAAGCGTTCAAGCGAGGTTCTGAAAGATGCTCATAAGATGTTTGTCAGTAGGTGTACATGGCAGTAAGATGAAGTTGACTGAGTAGCTCTCAGTGTTTAGAGTGTTTAGATCAGAGTAATTTATTTTAAAGAAATAATTATTTATTTTCATAAATTTCTTTAAAAAAAGCTTTTAATAATCGCTTAGGCTTCTGCGTTCTTTTCTAAGATTAAATGCATTAGGTAATTATCATGCCTTTTCGGATGTAAAAAATAAGGATTATGCATCTCTCACATCAGAGGGATAAATATACCTAATTAAGGATTGGGATGGAAGAAGAACCCGCATGAAATCAACCTTCAAACTTGTTATCCTTTAAGATAAATTGAAAATTGCAATGATAAGTAACAAATCTGATAGCTTCATTTTAATACTGAAAAAGAAAATACTGTTGTTTAATTATAGTAATTTTCTTTTATAATGAAAACTGTGAAGGGAAACTAGCTTCAAGGGAATTTTTTTTTAGGAATCAAACCAATGAACTTCTTGTGTAGTATTCTTGCATTTTCGAATCATGCAAACTTAAACTAAAGTACTCAAAGAAAAAGCAGAAAAACATCGCAATAAGAGCTTACAATACAAAAAGAAACCGAAAATAAAACAATAATAATTCTTGTATAATTACTATTTACCCATTAATCTCTCACTTTATTTATTACACCACCATTAATATTTTTATTTTCTTCTACTTTTTTATTTTCTCTCTATTCTCCTTGTGCAATTGCCCAAAATTGAGTTGTATGTGAGAGGTTGAATCAACAGCCTTTCCTTGTTTAGTATTCTTTCTTAGGGATGGCAATGGGGCGGAGCGGGTAGTAGTCGTTATCTGTCCCCGCGGGTTTGCGGATATCCGTCGGGTATTCGTGAGTATTTTATTTAATTAAAAATTCTTAAATTTTTTTAGAAAATAAAAAAAATATACTTAAAATTTTATTTAATATAAAATTTATATTAGTAATTATATTAACTATTAGAATAAAACAAAAATGAAAAAAATGTTCAAATAATATAATTATCACTTAACGCTTACGTTTTTTTCTTACTTTAAAAGTTAAGTAAGAAGATATTATATTTTTTAAATACATTTCATATTGAATAAAATTAAAACATATTTTTTTACATTAAACATTTAATATCATCTTTAGAAATTAAATTTTTTTTTTAAAAGTATTATAAATTTATGTATTTTTATTATTTTAAGCGGGTAACGAGTATCTGATACTCCAGGTATTGATAACGGGTATCCATGACGAGTATTCGTGGGCGCGAATCTTTTTTGCCATCCCTATTCTTTCTAACACAAATGCGAAGCATCTTAATCCTATTCTCTCTCTCTTTTTAAAATATATATTATCTCAGTCCTTTTCTTATGCATAATTTAAAAGTTTGCTGATCTCAAAAAAAAAAAAGTTTGCTGAACTCCATTTGCTTCTAGTTTGTTCAGAAAATGTAGAAATACGAATAATATTTGATACGTATTTACTTTCATTCAAAAAATACTAATATTAAAATGATATAAAATTTCTAAAGTATAAAATAATTTTTAAAGTATATAACTTTGTGTGTTTAATTATGTCATTTTACGTTTGATATAAGACAATAAAAATCTTAATAAAAATTAAAAAAATATTTTTTCCTCAAAAAAGATCTCTTAAAATATTTGCATTTAATTTATATATTAGTAGTACAGTTTTTTACTGTAAACAGATTTAACATCACAACAACAAAGTGACTAGGAAGAATCTATCACAATTAGCTATAAGGCGGGTAGAGGGAGTACTTTTTATGAAAATCAGAAGCTCTTTATATTTGGTTGAAATGAGATGAATTACTTTTTAAATCTTCTCTTTCGTTGGTTATTTTAAAAAGTAGTTTAATTTAAAATAATTTCTAAAAAAAATCAGAAATATAATTATTTTCCGTTCTGATGATTTTTAAAAATCACAGTCAAACTTGAATTGACTTTTTTATTAAAAAAAGAAATTATTTTTCCAAATAAACATTAACAAACAAGCTCTTACTCAACAATAGTACTTTCTTATTAAATTGTAACGTCTCTTACATAGTTAGGGCTTAGAATGTTAGGAGTATTATTTATTTTTTTAAGCTAAGAAAAATTATTAAGTAATAGAACACAAGGTGCACAACATCTCGAAGTAACAACATAGACACTAAAGCAATTCTTGCATGCACACAATATATTACATATTCGGGGCGGACTGGCGGAGCAAGCTAGCTTAAAATCTTTAGAGGGAGACCAAACGTAAGAGACTAAATAAATTAAAATTTTGGGACAGTTAATTACTTAGAGTGTTCGCAATTGAGAGCTGAGGCCCCCTCATTACATAAGATAACTTTGCCATGTTACATAATCAAACAATACATAAGATAACTTTGCCATGTTACATAATCAAACAAAAATTATGGTGAATTCTAAATAAAGAGAAATTTCACATTAAACTTGTGTTATTTTTATTATTTCAATGTTATTAGAAGCTTTCTATTAGAAGCTTTCTATTAGTTGTGTATAAGAATGAAGTGTTAGGTGTGTGTCTACACTGGTGTTAACGCATAAACACACCCCCTTCAGCCATTCACATAATCATTGTCTTTGCAGCTTATTAATGAATTTCTCTTTCTAATTTGTTGATAAAAATAACGTCATCAGATTGCTCTAAGCAGAATAAAACTAAAGAAAAAAGAGACTAACTACAATAACAGTAACGTAACACACAGCTTTAGGATGCAGCTTTAGATCCCCACCTGTATGACTTTGAAAGACATCAATCTATTAAGCATTGGTCTAGGAAACAAATTAGATTGACTCTCTAATCATTCACAGGGAACAAATCAAATCCATATTTTGCTTTTATTCATTGCTAATATCTAATTTGAGCTAGTTCCCCCACCTCTTTCACTTCTAATTTGGAACAACTTATAACATAAAAACCAAAAAATCTTACACTTATCTCCTGTGTTGCAAAAAACAAAGCTTAACATCATAAATCTTTAATTTATATAAGAAGCTACTGAAAGAACAAAACGTTGGAAAAGGAAATGGTCACAACTTTCCTCCCCACTCTATATATATACCGCATGCTTCACTGTTAAGGATATTAATTCTTCTTTTATTTAGCCAGGTTCGTTCAACTACAATTTGATGCTGATGGAATTCTGTCCAAAATTTCTAATTTCCACGAGAGACCACGCTCTTTCTACCTTAAATAAAGGAACAAATTTACCGACTCTAACAAATCTTGAAGACATGTTGATGTGATTGAGCTACTTGTTCACCTTGACGCCGAATTATTTCCTGAATAATAATAATAATAATAATAATAATAATAATAATAATAATAATATTCACCACTGTGTTCTGCTGTCCACACCTCCTTTTATCAGTTTATATTATCATGTACTGCCTCATCCTGCACTATATCTTCCCATTCAACATTTCCTCACTAACATTTCCACCAAACTATAAAATCTTATAACATTACTACACAAATTAAAGAATCCTCCGATCCTCCACCCATTTATTGTTCCAAAAATTGATCTCCTTCCCTTCCCATCCCCGATTTCTTTGTAAATATTCTTACACCGTCAACCTCCTTTAATTTCCATAATGCTGACTTCTCACTACCCTTCACCTCCAGTGCCACCTTCCTAGGAGTGCCAATATAAACAATTTTAGGGTTTAGGGTTTAGGGTTTAAACCCCTCACCCTCTTCTTTGGGCACACACACTCGCTCTCATAATTTTAATACCTGTAACTAAAATAAAAGAGCGGAGTCAACCTGAAACTATAACAAGAGCCAACATCCACCAATTCCACTTACTATTTTTTTATAGAAATTATTGGTTTTTTAGGAACCTTCTAAATAAGGAAAAGTTTATAGATCGAAGTCTCTTAAACATTGATATATTTTTTGCAAATAATAATCACCTAACCTATGAACTTTTTTATTTAATTCTAAAATTATAATGATTATCACACTAAATCATTTCTGACTTAGTCAATTTTTATGAGGGGTTTTATTTAGGCTGGAGGTAGACTTTGAGGTTCTGATTCTTTTCATTCGCTGGTTTGTTGGAATCAGTTATCAGGTTGAGCCCCCTGTGCTCTATTCTATCTGAATATATCCTCTTTACTTTATAAAAAAAACAATGACGTATTTAATCTGACTATTCATATTTTATTTTATTTCTAATTTTATATATCTTTTACTTCAAGATATATATTTTCAGACTTTGTAATTGAGCACTCGCTGTGCCCTTTGTTTTAATGAATTTATTTTGTTTGCTCATAAAAAAAATGTTTCCAGCTTTTTTCATGTTCTTGAAAATATTATTATTTCTAATATATTGTATCTGAATACATAAATTATAATAAACAAGCGATTATGATTATATAAATTTTACAGCCTTGCTATTTTAGTACAATTTATTTTATAAGTAGAAATTTTATTATTTCTAGGGTTTTACTATGGGAATCTTTTCATAGGTTAAGGGCATGTTTGTTTTGGATTCCATTGAAATAAGAATTTTTTACTTCCTCCACAAGTGCTTTCACTTTAAAGTATAAATAAACAGACCCTAAAAGTAACATAAAATCAAATATTTTCTTTTTAATTTTTTTAAGGAACATTGCACAGGTTAAGTATTTCAAAGAAAAAACTTTTTATAGAAAATAACAAAAATTAATTGAGTTTTGTATTTAACATGCATTTATTACTTATATTTTTTTATTTTGTGATTCTTATCCTTTGCAATAATTGCACACCCCCATACTATACTACTCCTAAATCTACTTTTAAAATATCCCCACCACGGATTTAACCCCTCCGCTCAAGCTCAAGAGCTTCTCCTTATGCCATTTGAGTTACAAACTCATAGCACTACTCATTTTATTTTTAAACGTGATTTTATTCTCCCCGTTGGCGCGTCAACACCGATCTTTTTAGCTGCTTTTATTTCTTTCAGAATTTTGGCCTAAACATCTGCTCAGCTGCTGTATGCGTGTATTGTAGTGACATGCATACCAATCAGGTGTGAATCCATATTTGAAAAAGAAAGTAAAATACAGGAACTCTTACCACTAAATTGTGTTAAACTGATGATGACAATCCTGAATTCTGAGAAAAATCTATCTGATCTAACTCTTACCACGCATCTTGTTTATATTCAGAAGTCTGATCTGCAGGTTGGAACTTCAAGTCTAATTTAAAATTCATTTAGTTGTTCTTTTGTCCTTAACTTCTACTTTGCTAATTCGATCTCTTTTTTATTATAAACAAAAAAACTAAAAACTAATTACGCTTAAAAAAATTAATTAATTTCATTTAATTTTCTTGATTTCATCTAAATTAATTCTATCTAAAAAATCATTTGTTTTCCTAAATTATTTCGTATTATAGTTATTATACAAAGAAAAACATGTTAATTGAAAATACCAATTACATCAACGCATTAAGTATTGGGGTTATTACTTTAATTTCACAATTCATTAAATATAATAAAAATAATTGGATTTATTTGTAAAGAAAAACATAAGAGTATATTAAAAGTTGTTTATAATAAAAAATGAAAAGAGCGTGGGATATTGAGAGGAGGCAGCCGTGAGACAATAAGTTCAGGGAAATTAGAAAACTTGTCCCATTGATATTCTATAGCGCTGGGAAATTACTTATGAAACTTGGAAACTCTCAGGGGACACCTTAAACTTATTTTAAGGCTCATTTAAGTACTCTGCTTAATTAAATTCTTACGAGAAGCTTATAAAAATAAATTAAAAACAATTTACAAGGATACTCAAAAATATATATATATATATACATACGCGCTCGCCTTATATTCATGTCTCAGTCATGTAGTTTAGTTTGTGAGTACATGAAAATACGTGTGTGTAGCTATTTGAGTTTAATCCCCAATTATTATATATACACACACGTTGACGAATCTCTCCGAGCCAAAATCCTTACTGATGAATATTACTGTATAAATTTAGGCAATTAAAAGAAATAAAAAGAAATAAGATAAAGGATAAGGAAAGTGAATGTTGTCAACATGCAATAACATGATTTAGAGTTTGACAACTACTTTAAGAGTGTATTTTTCTTCAAATTCCAATGAATTAAAATCATGGGACACTTTAAATTGAATGAATATAATAAATATATTTTACTTATGTCAAAGACATATCCATCTAAAAATAGTATAGTAAGAATTTTGTAGTGTTGTTTTCGAAAGCAATTACAACTGCTCTGATTGTATGCACTACGCACTGCAAGTTGATAATTTTTGCAGAGTTTCGTCACAGGCCAAAGCACTGCTAATATTTATAATTTATTTTACATTATTATATATCAATTAAATAAAAAAAAATTCATATTCTTTCCCCTTTATTTTAAAGTCTTTTTAGAAGCCGATTATATTTGGATCACTGCATTATTACTTTTTTTATTTAGATAAATAATACTAATATCTTTCGAAATTTGATAAAATTGCACTTCATCTCATTTTTTCCTGAAAGTAACACCCCATCCCATCCCATTGTACTAATTACTAAATGAAGTTAATAGAATGTATGAAATGCTAAGGCAATATTCCATCTTATAACTCTGGTTCAATTCATTCAATTTAAAAATACTAATTTATGACCGTTAATTAGCATCATGACCCAAGAGTGAACGAGGAGGGGCTAGAGAAAATTGGCACCGAAACCCATTGAGTAATTCCCTCCACCTAATCAAACTCACTCCCAACACAATCCCATCCAAATTTATCTATCTCAGAAAACTCAAAAGCTTCTTAATCTTTTGCATCACAGGCAAATATTACTATGGGCTAGTTCTCCCGTTGATGTCGTTTTTTGACACAGATTGCCCCGCTTCGCTCACCTAATCTCGCTGCCACGGCATCTAATTGTAACTGAGATATGCAAAATGGTGAAAGAATTCTACCACAACGCGAAGCTACCCAAGGTTTTATGTCTTATTTTGTTGCATTGATCCCATAAATATCAAGTCCATAGTCTCTATTATATTTCAGACCAATCCCATTGCTTGGTTGCCTGTACAAAATTTCCAAGCTGGTGTCGTGGAGGATTAGAGTTGCACTAGTTCTGATTGTTGTAGGGACCCAAATGGCGTTCTTAAAAGGGAGGCAAATCTTTGATAGGATGGGATTAACACCATCTCTATTGGGAGTAGCACCATCATTTTTATATGTAAGAATCATAAATTTATATACTAAAAAGGATGGTGTCACTCCTAATAGAGATGGTGCTAATTTCATCCACCGGTTGTAATTCTTAATGAAGTTATCAACCCTGCTAAGAAATCTATAGGGCCATCTTTTTTTACCGAAAGTATACTTTGAAAAGGCCTACGGTTTAGTAAATTGGAGGTTTCTCGACAGTTTAATGATTCGTATTGGTTTTCCCCTTCATCAACTGGATTTGATCATGTATTTTTTCTCGTAATCTAGCAATGCTTATTAATGGCTCTATCCCTAAAGAAATCAATATTTAGAGAGGGTTGAAACAAGGGAACCCACTTGGCCCTTTTCCTCTTGCTTCATGTGGCTGGTTTAAATGGACTGATAAAAAAGGCTTCGGATAAAGAGTTGTTTAGTGGTTGCAAAATAAGAAGGGAACAACTGGAATTATCAATCCTACAATACATTGATGAGACATTAATTATGGTAGAACCTTTGGACAACAAAGACTATTCTGAGACTATTCTGAGATGTTTCGAGCTTACTTCGAAGCTAAAAATAAATTTTTGAAAGAGTAATATTTTTGGGGGTGAATATACTGAGGAGTCCTTTCTTATGGCAGCATCCTCCTTCTTGAATTGCAAAATTTGGTTTATTCCCTTCTCATATATGGGAATCCCAGTTTGAGCTAATTCAAGGCAAAAATCAACATGGGACCTAGTTTATTCCAATTATTATTATTAATATAAATAATATTTATGAATCTGTGGTAATTAATGGATTTTGTTAAGAATGAAACAAAAGTATCTATTTGTGAAGTTTAACTTTGAAAAATGTACTCCCTCCGGTCCTTTTTATAAGACCCTTTTCAGACAATGTTAGTGGTCCTTTTTATAAAACCCTCCATCAAAATTTACAAACATTAATTATCCTTTTCCATGTTTGTCTTTCATAATGAGTCAACTTTTTTTAATTTCAAAATTTGATTACAAGAAGAATTAATATCTTTTATTACTTCCCAATACATTAAATAGGAGTAAACATGGAAGAATATATAATTTTTCAAAATCCCAAGACGTTAACTAACTTAATTACATGTTTTCTTAATAACCGCAATTGTTAAGTTGAGTCCTTATAAAAAGGACCGGAGGGAGTATTACTCAGTTAATTGAAAGTTTTAGGAAAGCATGCAATTTAGGTTTAATTTTTCTCAAAGGAATGGATATCCTGGATTTATGAATGTATTTTCCATGAGTAAACTCCTCCCTTTCATGTGTAGTTAGTGGTAAACTATTATATGTGTAGTTAGCGGTAAACTATTACACCGTGGGTGATGAGATTATGTAAAAGTTTTTACATGTCAAAATCTTAAGGAATGTTATATGTACTACACAAATACAGTACTTTTTTCTATCTTACATAGTAATTTATCAATTCTGATTAATGGGAGCCTAGTTAATAAGGTTCAAATTGAGAAAGGGCTACGAGAAGTTGGACCTTCAGCCCATTCTCTCTTTTTGGGAGTGACTGGATGCTTAGGTACTCTTAGGTCTTAGCAATGTTCGTTTTGTTTTTTGAGATTTAAAGTAGGTAATATTATTCTAAAAAACATGAATATGAGAATGATATTCCCATTTCTTGAATATCATTTAATCCAAGGAATGTTATTTTTATGTTTTTCATGATTTCTATTTTCACGGTAAATAGTGCATAAATTACTTTTATATGAGAATATAAAATTATAAATAGTTAACATTTAACCAAACATTTTCTTTACCTTAAACATTCCTACAAATGTGATTTCCGAGAATTTAATTACATACCTTGAAACAAACACACTTAGCAACCAATTTGTAAATTAATATTTTGGTCTATAATTCTTACAGAGATTAAGACCAATGATCTACTGCAAATTCGAATTACTTTATTTGCTTTTGTATTGCCAACCAACTTTACTTTTATAGAATCTGTCTGTTGGTGCCCTGGTGAAAATGAATTGGCGCTAAAGATCTCCAAAAAGGTAAATTAGAGGGGCACCATTCCCATTTTAAGCCTCTTAAAATGACCTTTTCCAAAGAATACCTCCTAAATATTTATTAAAAAAGAAATCAAAATTGATACCAAACAGGCCCCCAACACTTCCGAACAATTGAAAAAGGTGAGCATCAGTCAAGTTACACTGTTAACAGCACAACGCACCTCCCTTATCTGACAGAAAGAGAGGAGGGTAAGGTATTAAGTTACATATATATCAAGATTCAATCATTTGCAGTTAAAGCGTATATCTACATATCTCATTCGTAAAAGATGTAAGCCAGCATCCGAAGTTTCATAAGATCAAACAAGATATAAATATTTCTTGTCTGTATTCCCCATAATATGCTGCAAATTTATATTATTTAATGTTCTGTTAGCACAGAGCTGATGCATTTTGATTTTCAATGTCTTGTTTCCAGCATGAAATCAGTTATAGATCGATACAACAAAACAAAAGAAGAACAAAGTCAACTTGGGAGTTCAGCCACCGAAATTAAGGTATTTATACTTCAACCAACATTTGCAGGTGAATTTAGAACCAGCACATGAATCATAGGGATTATCATGTAATTAGATAAAACATGGGTAACACTAACATCCTCATGTTTGTTAATTTCTTGGTATACATCGACAATGGGTGTGAATGTGATAAATATCTGACCTTTTGAAGGCCACACCAAATTTTGTTTATGGCCAGCTTTTGTTTTGGGTAAATTATGGAAGTTATTTTCAACTCAACATACAACTGAGAAATGTTCAACACCCATTTTTAAGGAACAACAAACAATGAACTGAGGACAAAAAGAAGCCAGAAAAACAAGGTGTAAGAAAGCCTGCTTAACCATTCTGCAGTAACAGATAGCAGAGAACAGCAAAAAAACGTATTGTAATAAGAATTTGGCCGCTACTTTTCCACATACATTTTAATTTTATTAAAAAAATTGCCCCTCGCTCGGATTCTCAGAATCCATAATTCACCGATTCTCAAAATTTGCAAGTTCAACAATACTGGTTATTTTTGAAAAAATAAGAGTACAGAAATTCGGATTCTGAGAATCCGTGAACTACGGATTGTAAGAACTAAGAATCCGAGCAAGCGAGGGGTGTGATGGGGGATTGCTCGGATTTTCAGAACCTGCGGTTAAAATCTTTTGTTCACTCGCATTCTCAAAATCCGAACAAGGGGTATTTTTAGAAAAAAAAGGAACATGATCTTGAAAATTTTGCAGCACTAATAGTAGCGGCAAAAGAATTTTACAATTACACTTTAGGGTCAGAAAAGCATTTAATTGCATATGGGCTAAGGATTCAGGTAAATGGTTCTTTGACACCACATCATAAATAAAGTCTCTCTAAAAGTTAAACTACCAATAGGGGTTGCAATTATGGGTGTCAAACAGATCAATTTCATTAATGGTTCATTATACTGATATTAAATTTCAATCCATCCATGACTCATTTAATAAAACATCAAATCCATACAATCCATCCACATGATTTATTGTTTACTTGTAAAATAATTCACTCAACTATTTATTTTTAATTTCCCTATAGCATTTTGTTTAGACCTAAATCATATTAGAGCTCTCCCAGTCTTACATGCATGGTTTTTTCCAAAGCACAAATTTCGTACAGAATCTTTCAACATTCCCAAAAGTAATCAAAGTTCGAATTCCATGTGTTTTTCAACAATTTCAAAGTTTTATAATCTTCCCATACTTTAACAAGACCCTCAACCTAACAATCGAATATATGATTCTAACCACATACATAATAGGAAAAAGGATGTTGGCCATAACTACTTAAAGGAAAATGGTAACTATATTAACCTTCCAGATTGGCACTAATTACTTTCCTTATTCATATATTATTCAATTAATTAATTGTGAGAACCTAAAAGTTATCTCAAATGTTTTGATAGAAGCATTTATAAATGGTTATTCATTGTCCTCTAATACCTAACCAAACTGTATTTTGTTTCTATTGTATTTCTAGTTTTGGCAGAGGGAGGCAGCAATGTTAAGGCAACAATTGCACAACTTGCAAGAAAGTCACAGGTACACTTGTGTGTATAACAGATTCATATTTTAAAGGAAAGTTTAGAAATATCCACATTAAAAAGAACCGTCAGAATATCAGTCTAGATTCATCATCACAATCAACATGTTAGTACTAGTCAACTGTAGTAATATCATAGGAGAGAATGCAACGAGTAATGGTACCTTGTTTTTCAACACAAAGTACTGGTGCATCTGCAACAAAAGGAGATGTGAAATCAGTATGGCCACGGGTCGTCGTAGTTTTTTCTTCAGAGAATTGCAGAACTGAATTATGACAATTAATTGGAAAAGAAGAGAATACAATAATAAGATAATTTCCATGGGTTAATTATCAGTTGGTAACATTTTATTTTATAATTGAAACCATATAATCGAAACCATTATTTTGGAGAAAAAACCTGTTCAAGTTAAACAATGGGTGCATTTGGTATAGAAGCTAATAAGGCTTAATTATGAAGCTAGATATTGGACCAGCTTTTTTTGGGCTTCTTCTAAATTAAACTAGCACATAACCGGTGCCTACGCACAGGCCAACGTTTGCTTAGTTGATGGACAGGTATTTGTGTTCTACAAAATGTAACTGTATGCAATGGCAAATTATGGTTTTCCAATCTCACAATTGTGAGCCAAACAATAAATTAATAGTCACAAAATGTTTTTATGGCAAATTGAGACAAACAAAATTCATCAAAAGTTCTTATTTTCAGTTTAAAAGAAAACAAAACCATCAATAGAAGTTTCTTGGGAAGCAAGAATTTGAAACTTCTCTTAAAAATTCTCTTATACAACTTGAATGTATGGTGGAAATGAAAGTAAACCAAACATTAAAAGTAGTTTATAAGTTTAGAAAATAATAAAATTTGCAAACATCTTTCAGCATTACTTTTAGATCACTTATTTTTAGCTTTATCTTTAAAGTAGTTTTTCTGCTTTTAAAAAACCTAGGCCAAACACTACTTAACTACAGTCATAGTTATAGTCGATTAATATTCTACTGTGTGCTTTTACGAGGACCCTTATCCTTCAAACTATTTTTTTCCTTTTGAATAAATAAATTCCTTCTTTCATCAACACATCACTCTAATAAGCTTGACTAATTGAACTGTCAACTTGTTACAAAGAAAACAACCAACAAATATAATGGGAAAATCATAGTTAGAAAGGCAACTTGGCAAGATCTGCAATCCCACTAGAGGGTGGAAAAGGCCGCCAGAAAGATAACAGCTAGAAATGGCAGAAATGAACCTAGTTGGTTACAATGCATCATGGGCCATCAAGATACCATTTGAAAGATGAACGACAGAATCTTTCAGCAACACTGTCATACATAGCATGGCCCAAAGGCCCTAGATATAGGTCTTATTAGAAGAAAAATTCTCAAGTATAATTCTAATTTCAAATGATACCATTAAGGCCCTAGATATAAGTCTTATAAATAACTTACGACACATTTCACCTCACCTAATCACAAACTTTAGACAAGTTAAGGGCATTAGTAAAACTATTCTTATAAAATACGAGATAAAAGCGACTCCCGAATATTGTCAAATAATTAAATTAAAATACACAAAAAAAAAGTACTTTCTGGATTATGTATTCATAGCCTGTATTGTCTCTTACCTAGATTAGGGAACTATTTCAATCCACACATTTAACTTTTTAGCATGATGATTTAACAGAAAAATGATGGGGGAGGAACTGTCTGGTTTGACAGTCAAAGAATTGCGAAATTTGGAGAACCAACTGGAAATTAGCCTTCGCGGTGTCCGTATGAAAAAGGTTTGGAATTCCTATAGAAAAAACAGTGCTCTAATTTGACCCAACAGATACATATGTTGACATAAAATTGACTTATGCAGGATCAACTTTTAATGGACGAAATACAAGAACTAAATCGAAAGGTCAGTCTTGAAAACAAAGAGACTAATAATGTCACTTTTCATTGACTGACATTTTTTTATATTCTGCAGGGAAACCTCATACACCAAGAAAATGTGGAACTGTATAAGAAGGTAAACCTAATTTGTCAAGAAAACATGGAACTGAAAAAGAAGGTATTTGTTTGGATGCAATGCTAACAAAAATAATCTCCTCAAACTAAACAATCCACTTTTTAAACGAGGACAGCCTCGTAAGGTAATTTATTCTGAACCTTGAAAGAGAGTTTCACTAACTCAGGTGTATGGAACAAAAGATGAGGACGATACAAACAGAAATTCTGTTCTCACAAATGGACTAGGCATAGGAGAGGAATTGCAAGTGCCTGTCAATCTCCAATTAAGCCAGCCACAGCACGAACACCAACAGGCACCTTCTTCGGCAACTACAAAATTAGGGTATGGTCAAGAACATTCAGCTGATAGACCATTAATTATGATGCACAAGTTTTGACATCTAATCTATTTTGATTGATGCAGCAGATTGCAATTGAATTGATGCATTTACAGGAGATTAATGTTTCTTGATTGCAATCAAGAAACATGGATTCAGCTTTTAATACTGAATACTGATGCTTTCCTAGAAACATTGTGGCATATAGTCCACAAAACAACAAACTTAAGGAGATTTGAAATTATCAAAAAGAAGTAACTCTAGCTTGTCTGTGATAAACAATGAAGCATCATATATAAAGTTAAGACCTGTTCATGTATGAAATTCTCCAAATTGCACAGATGTGTAATCATTTTACTGGCTTCGGCGTGTCAATATTAATGGCCTTCAAAAAAATGTGTGAAAACTGCATACAGAGTATAAATGTTCCAGCAGAAGGAAATAAAATACTAACGCAAAATAAATGTAAACATCAATGCAAGAGGAAAATAACAATCATAAATATGCATCAAAGTATAGTCTTAACCTGAATTTCACTTAAAATGAATGCCTAATGCTCCACACCATGTTGCACTTCCTGCTTTGGTATGGTTTGCACTATAAATGGGGAACAAAAACAGCACTAAATGTTAGCTCGTCACCAGATCATGTAGACATGGATATCGATATCTTTCTTTGTTAAACCTAAAAGAAAGTACATTATGTATCTAAGGATACTAGAAGTGCCTAGAATATAAGGTGGGTCGAACGAGAGATTGCTGATTTGCTTATATTTCAAGAAAATCAGATAAATGAAAATTGAAAAATAAAAATAGATATGTAGCTCATCAGCAGGTCATATAGACAAGGATAATATTATTCTATATTAACCTAAAAGAGGATACATATGTAATCCAAGAATACTTAGAGCACCTAGAATTTTTTTAGTGGGTGGGAGAAGAGATCGCCGAATTTCAAGAAAATCAGGCACGGGAATTGGAAAATAATCAAAGCTCTTGCAATGTGTCACTATATACAACTTGCCAACTTCTATTAAAATCAAAATATAATTTGCTGCTTTAGCATGAAACTTGAATTTTAAAACTAACTTTTACAATTGGGGCTATTCAGAATCAGAACCAAAGCCTCCATTACAAAGTACATTCTACAATCAGAAAAACGTGCAGTGTTGTTACGTTGATTGAGTACTTTTTTTTTTCAAACAGGTACAAGGACAAATGTTTAAACAGCAATATTTATAAGCAAACTTCCAGGACATGAACAAAGTTTTGTGGATGATAGAACCCACAACAACAATTCATTATTGTAAATTACAGCTGACATGGAATCAAAGTGACTACAACCAAGTAACCTAAAGTCCGGACCTTGTCACTCTCATTTTTCCAAATATAAGTTGAATTTCAACACAAGGTAGCTTATGCATTGTTCATGCTCTAAGTCCTACTCCCTCCGTTTTCGATTATAAGCAAAAATAACAAGCAAAAATAACTAACTACACACAGATTAAAAAAAGGTAGTTAATCTCATTTGTTTTGCTTGTTCCAAAGTATAAAGAAAATTTTCCCTAAGTACCCCTTATCATATTTATTATAGAGATGTTCATTGGAAGTAACAAGTAAATTAATTATTTGGGGTACTTTAGAGTTTAGACATTTTTTCATTGAATATAGTGAAAGTAATTCAATTTGCTTATATTAAAAACCATAGGATTCTCCAAAAAGTTGCTTATAATCAAAGACAGAGAGAGTGGGTCTCCAATATGAGGGGGCATATTTCATGTAATCATTCACAAATTTTCATCAAATCGAACAAGTCAAGCTTTTGGGAGTATCAGCTCTTAATAGATATGAAGTTTATATAAAAGAAGTACACAATGATAAAAAAAAAAAAAACTTCTAAAATGAAATAACAGAGCAACTAAATGCAACAACCTTGGAGATTGTAACCAAATAAACTGCATGAGAGCACACATACTTAAGAACCAGAGATTGTTACCAAATGAACTGCATGAGAGAAAAACTGAAGCATAATCTTAGTAATTTCCCTTTCAATCAATTCAACTATATAAAAATCAGTAACCGCATAATGTAGAGATGTCGATACTCAGGTTAGAAAGTTCAGTAATTGTATATTGGTAATAACAGAGCACTAGCTATAGTGCATTCAAGACATCTTTGCTGACATTCAAGAACAAGTCTAGGATAGGCTTTGATACCATCTTAGAATTAAGGCTAGACTTGACTCAACCTCAATAGCAAGCTCAAGAGTTGAAGACTGCCCAAGCTTTATAAGAACAATTTTAGCTATCTCTCTAGTATGCTCAACACATTGTTTTTTAATTCTTCATAATAGTCCTATTCAAAGGAATGCTCTAGGGGCTGAGCCTAGCATTTGCTAATTGTACACTTACTCCCTTTTTAATTTGTTGCACCACTGATTCCTTATCAAATAAAATCCTTTTTTGTGAGCCAAAAATAAAAAAAGAATCTCATATATTGCCAACAGGCTAGGAATTTACTTTAAGCAGAAAATGATAAAATAAATCAAGAAGTGAGAGGGAGGATGCACAATTGATCTCATGGAGGCACATCACAACATCTTAGGAGAGACTTAATCGAATCATCCTCTCAGCAGGCCAAATGCTAGTTGTATTTGTCTAATAAAGTCAAACATTTTGGCACCAGAAAAAAACATCAACAATAATTCTTCATGTCTACTATTTTATCTTCTGAAATCCATTGAACCATAGGAAATTGCATCATGGTTATTGCATAAAAATACAATTGTCTACGGTTATTGAGGAGAACAAGTGGAGAGGCTATTTCCAAGATTTGAAGTTGAACCCACAACCTCACAACAACCTTGCCACTGTGTCAAGACTTGCCCCCAAAATGTAGAATATTTAACATTGCTCTTTTTAACACTCCCCAACACTACTTTTCACAATACTGAAATACACCATTAGGCAATGACCATTCAATTGTCTTGAACATCTCTTCAAAAATATACTGCCTCCGTTCCTAAATATAAGCCCCTAAAAAAAGTTAGTGTTCCTTTTTATAAGCCCCCAACATAGGAAATTAGGACATTTATTGTCATTTTTCTGTTTTACCCCTAATTAATGAAGATAGAGGAGGTTGATTTTCAAATGGAAGTGAGTAAAATTGAATATTTATGATAACTTTTCAAAGTACCAATGCATTTTCTAGGTGTTAACATTTTTCTTAATATGTGATGTTTTTTTTGAAGGGCTTATAATTAAGAACGGAGGGAGTAGGCTTTTAGTGAAAAATATCCATCAAGTTTTCAAAATCAGAAATAATTTTTCTTCAATTTTTGTAGCTTTTATAGCCAATTAACATATACACTCTAGACCAGTCTCCTACCATCCAGAATGTTATAGCTTCACTCAAACCTGTTTCATGCAAATTATACATTATACATTGAATTATGATAAGAACCTAGGGAGAACCAAACCACAAAAACTAGCCGTTGTAGTTCGAGAGCCCATGCCTACTTATAAACCCCCACACTAGAATCCCATACTTCCAATTAGGGACTTGAGTCCCATACCTAGCAAATGGATCTTAACATCCCTCAACAATTTGCAGCCCCAGAGCCCAACACAAGCTAGCTGTGCACTGGTCTTTTGACCAGTCTCGAACAAACACTATAATGCCAGCATCATCACTAGTGCTGCTCATCTGCAGTTGATAAGAACCTCAGAGAAGTAGAGAACCACAACAGACACACCAGAAAGGCTACCCATTGTACTTGGACGGCTGTTGGCCTAAAAAAAACCCCACTAGAACCTAATAGATCCCATATCTTGCAATTAGATCATAAATGATTAACTAATTTAACCATTCAAAGGGATGCAAATTATTCGTCTATTATTTCAAATGCGCAGCTCAAGGCAGTTTTGATCATCCATGCAATGTTGCTTAAACCTAGGGTGTTATCAAGCATCGAAAAAACTTTGGACGTTGATATATTGCATCTTAGACTCTAAATGATTTACTCACATAAAAAAGTACAAAAAAGTGTTCAAATCTTCTTTCCTCAAAAAAAATGAGAATTTGAATCTTCTAAGATGAAAATTATATCAAACTACATAATAATAGCATTCAATTTCAAAAGAACAAAATTCACTACAAAATTGAAATTCGGGATTAAAAAAATGATATTGCAACCTAGCAAATTTTGAATAATTTTGTTAAATAAAATTAATTCCAAATGCCCAAAAGTTAACACACACAGAATATTGCCAGCAATCCTAGTTTCCTAGTTCCGGAATGTTGCAAGAAAATATGAACATGAAAATAAAATAAAGTGAAGGTAAGAGTGAAAGTGAAAAACAAATCGCCTTTCCTTTTCCTTCACAATTAAAAACTACATGGATGTTGGGTTCAGCTTATTTTACAAAACTAAACAATTTATGTTTCTAGGGGGAAAAAAAAGACTCCTAAACATACACTAAATGTTTCATGTAAATAAAGTCAATCAAAAAGAAACAAAAAAACTAAATGTTACTGCTTGAGAAGTAGAATTCCTGATGAAATCGGGTTTAATATCAATCAAATTCCACAGTGGATTATAAATTGCCACTTTAAATTAATTTTGAAACCATTAATTTCGTCAACTTAATAGGAAACTTGATTAAATATGTGAACTGCTAGACATAACTCATCTGGTCTATAAGTTTTTACAAGGTTAATGCTAGAATAAACCACAGATCACAAATCAGAAGGTAATTTTATTTTCACCGTAAAGCATAGGCATAAGGTCATTAATTAAAGACTATAGTACCTCCATTTAGACTTAAAGGAGTATTCCCCTACACAATATCTATCCCGTTGGAGGGAAAAAAGTAAGGCCATTCGACAGTAAAGTTTACGTTCAATTTATATTTATATTTATATAATCGAAGCAAAAAACAAAACAAAGTACACTACTGAAAATAAGACCGTACTTAAAATTTCAAAAAGAAAATATAATAACACGTCTTAGTAATCGAAAAGAACTAAACTACTATCATATATCGTACTCGTAGTTACCTGAGATCCAAACGCACGTCTCCATCCAAAACTGTCACTGTTCCGGCAAAGTCCATCTCAAAGTAACCTAGTTAACATGAAAATACATCGTTAAGCGTACGACAAGAAGAACCACCACATGAGACGACGATGCCAAAAACAAGCTAAAACAATTCTTCAATACGCCAAAAAATATCTAAAAGTGAAAAAAATCCGGCAATAGTTAGGGTTCAGTGCAATGAAGATCACCGGTTTAATTTTCATTGGTTTTACCTTTCTTTTCTAGCGGTTACTTAGCAAATAAACGGATTCGGACAGAAAAAAACTCCTCGCTGAAGCAAGCCAAAACAAAAACCGCAGCAATTCGTTCCATGAAAACGGAAATCGCGATACGCCAAAGGTGCGAGCGAGTAGCAACGAGAGAATGCGACTCAGAAACGAGCTTCGACGATAGAATCACAGTTTGCGCAGCGAAACCGAGTATCGGAATCCATGGATGGATCTGAGAAAACCAGAAAACGAAACATAGAAGGTGGAAAACGAGATCTAGTACAGAGAATTCGAATTACGAGTAGAGAGAATGTAACCGAATGGAGAACGAAGGAAAGCGAGAAACGTGTGGAGGAACTGAGGTCACGAAGAAAATATCAAGAGGCACTAGGTATTTATTTATTTGTTTAAATAATTTTTTACTATTTAATTAATTAATTAGTTGTGGTTGTACTAAAAAAAATTAATTAATTGTGGGGTTTGCAACTTTGCATCGTTCGTTCGTTCCCCTAACTTTAATTATTAGAGCTTCACAGTCAAAAGAAAAGGTACTAGAGCTAGTTAAACACGTAATTAATCTATGGTACCATTGGCTTGGGTTGTCAACTGTGGGTTTTTATTAATTTTTTAGTATTAATTGGTTTCTAGGGTTTCGAATTTTCTGTTCAATTGTTTTTCTGCCATCGCACTAGAAACCAATCGATGTTTCATCCTAGCGAGCACGCAGGAAATAGAAGCACTTTTGTTTATGAAAAAAAAAAAAATTGGAAACACTTTTTTTGTTAATTAAAAGACAGAAATTATATATTTTCGTTACCAAGACTACTACATCACCCTATTATATTTTTCTTATATTACCGTATGTTATTTTTAACATCATTTCATACATAACCATTCATTTTTTTAATAAAATCACAAATAAATCTTTAAGATTAAATTATACTTTTAGTTTCTTATCTTATAAGATAATTTTTATTTGTTTTTTGTATTTAATTTAATTTACTTTGATCTTTTATATTATATTTTTTATTAATTTAATTTTTTATGTTGTATTTTTTTATTTACTTTGGTCTCTCACGTTATATTTTGTTACTAATTCCATCTCTTATATTATACTTTTTGACCAAAACGAAAATACAAAATGATGTTGATTTAGCATCTCTGATAATTCAAGTAGACAAAATTAATGAAAAAGACTAAAATAACCTAAAAATATAACTTAAAAATTTAAAATGAATCAAAATAAACATAAGAAATTAAATTAAAACTGTGTTATAGCATAAGTATCTAATGTAATTTAACCGACCTTTAGTTATTAATTACTAAGAAACATTTCATAAAGTAATGAACACTTGATTTATATATTATTTCTGTATCAAAACTTTATTTTTATTTGAATAATTAATATTAAGGAACATTTCATAAAGTAATGAACACTTAATTTATATATTATTTCTTTGTCAAAACTTTATATATTATTTGAATAATTAATATGTCACTTTCTTGATTTAGTAGTGACTTATTATTATGAATTTAGTATATGGTTTGTGTTGTAAGTAATTATCTCAGTTTAAAGGTACGATTTAAATATATGTTGGATTACTCTTTTTATTGTTAATTGGTTTTGAGATTGAACTTTTTTTTTTTTATAGGAAAGTAATATAATCGGGAATCGAATTTTGTATTCACACATGCATGTCCTCATGTGCTTCCTAACTGAGCTATTTGACTGGACCTTGAGATTGAACTTTAACATGATATTAGAGTTAAAACCTAGTTTCTCTCCGATTTGTATGGTTTTGTACCATTTACTTGGTCCGACAGGTTTGTAGGCTCTATTTGGAGGGAGAGTGTAGAAAATAAATCACATTTTTCAGAATGCAGTTTGATGCATATCTGGTATTTAGATATGGTATAGTCCAGCGAGTCGTCTATTGCTCCAAGCAAGTGATACGTGCAAGGACTCCGACGATCAAGTCAGTATGTGCTAGGGTTTGTGAATGTGTTAGGTTTAGATCATCATACATGCCCTCATGTTCATGTTGTGTTTTTATGCCTTTGGACTGGTACTGATACGTAATGACAGGCCTACTGGCTATTCATGGACCAAATGAATGTCGGGACGATGGCATTCCGAAATGCACGTCCACAACACAGTTTAAATACTTATTGTATAATTTTTATGAATAAAGCTCTTCAAGTTTTACCTAATCAATACATAATTTCCAATTCAAATTTTTGCAATATCAAAATATTTAAATGCAAACCACTACAATTGGGCTAGTGGTAAGGGATTTAGTACATGAAAATGAAAATTTAAGCAAACATTTAAAGCATATTAAAATGAGTCATAAATCACTAAAAAATTGCATAAAGTTTACAATTAATATTTACCTTTTTTTAGTATTCTGTTACCCTTTATTTTGGTAAAAAATTCATTTTTAAATGTAGTACTGGAACTATAACTTTTCCACCCATAGAATAATATATTTCTACTGTTATATTAAGTTATTAACACCATTATTATTAGTTGACTCAGTAGCTTAATTGATGAGTATATGAAAAAATATGTGTGTGAATTCCTTATTATACTACTTTTCTGTGAATCAACAATTTAAAAATAAATAAAAATCATTCTACATATTAAAAATAAATAATTATATTTCTCAAATATTAAACCATGTTATTGGATGGGTTGGACCAACAATTGAAATTGAATAAATCTAAATTCTTCCGTTCTTATAAATCATTCTACATATTAAATATAAAAATAATTAATTACTTGTTATATTTTAAAGCACAAATACATTAATTTTTTTATTTAATATTTACTCTTTAAAGTATTAAAAAGATTTATAAAAAAAATTTGTAAAAAAATATCACAAAATTTATTTATTTTTTATATACCAAAGCGCATCCACCAGGGATATAAAGAAACTTATTAAAATTTGGAAATATATTTATATTTCATTCGTTGTAGGTTTAAGCAAATGGGATTGTCACACGTACCTGTTTGAGACCAACATCAAGCCTTGTATTTTGTTAGTAGAGTTTTTTTTTTTCTTTTTTCTTGCCAACAAGTGTTTTAATGCATTTATTAACGTTATTACTATTAAAAATTTAATTACATATACATATTTTTTTTTGAAAAATATAAAAACTATATTTTCTATCAATATTTTATCACATTTGATTCCTTAAAAATGTTAAACATTTTTCTATTTATTCCTCACTAATGATTTTTTTTTTGGTAAATAAATTGAATCCCTGCATGTTTGAAACCGGCGCTTCGGACCATCGCTAAATGAAAGATCTGCATAAATTTAATAAAATAATCGAAAGATTTTTTTTAATTTATTATTACTCTTTTTTAACTTAAGTTATATTTTTTAACAATCAAATTAAAATATTAATCTTAACCCCAATGGTTGACTTAGTGTAAGGCACCGCTAAATTCATAAGATGGATGATTCACAACGGGAAGTCTCGTATTTGAATCTCACATATGAAAAATTTCGAGGCCAGCGCTAGCTACAGTATACCCAAAAAAAATTAAAATATTAATGTTTGAAAATTATTAGAATAATTAAATAAAAATAACAATATAACAATAAAGAAAGAAACCCTATCCTATCCAAAATAAGACAAAAGAAGAGTGAACTCAATGGCATAACTTGAACCGAATTTCAATTATATTGTTTGTTAAGTGAATTTGGGTTAATTGATTTATTTAAATTTTAGTAAAATAAAAAATTAGTAATTATATAAATTGAAATAAATTAAAATTTAATTAATAATAAAATATACTAATACATAAAACTCATGCGTTAATTTATTTTTAACCAAAATAAGTATTTAACTTTAACCAAAATTATTTTTTACCCAAGCAAAATTCTATAAAAACCTACCCTACCAGAAATTATTACATATTGTATAATGTGGATGTATATTGTAATTTTTTATCAAAACAAAACTCTATAAAAACCAACCCTACCAGAAATGATTACATATTGTATAATGTAAATGTTTATTGTAATATTTTAATATTCCAGCTGTTAACATGCTAAATGGACACTTGTCCACTTATTATAGCTTCTAATGACACCTGTCTACCAAATATATTTTGTCTATGAAAAACTATTATTATTCTTACCTTCTGTATTTTTGGGTGGATATTCTTACCTTCTGTATTGGAAAAGGCAGAGATATTTTGTTGGGTTACAAATTTCCATTCAGATATTTTGAAAAGTATTCCATAGGAGTATTTAATTTTTCTCATATTGTCTCCCTACCTGCGTGGACAACGTCTTTGACACACTTTCAGCATTTTTTATTGAGTGAGGATTAAATAGTATTATGTCTTAAATTTAAATTTGGTAAAATGACATTTTTTTAGATATTAAACTAGTTACAATCTCGTGCGACACGAGGTTTGATTTTTTTTTCACATTTCAGATACATACGATAAGTCTAAATAAGTTTGCAATAAATTATTTGTATATTTTACTTAAATTGCAGTTTAAATCATATATTTAGCAAAAAAATGCATGCTACAAATATGTGTATATGTTTTTAATAATTTTTAAACAAATTACTTGTGCATAATTATTTTTTTCAAAGATTTTTATTATTATTATTTTTTCTTTGCACTCTTTGCAAAATTTAATTCTGAAAAGATAATGATGTCAAATGAATATAGTAAATAACATAATTTAGTTATTAAAAAACGATTATTCTTGTACTCAATGTCAGTAGTTTAATTAAAATTAATATAATCATAAGAAAATTATATATGCAATATAGTTATATTTTTCAAAGATTTTTTGTTTGTTAAATATGATAGTAAAGTCTCGTGAATAGTTTTTCTTTTTATTATTATTGTTAATTTGTACTTATTACAAAATTTAAGTCTATTTAACAACACAAAGCAATGTGGTAACTCCAAGCAGTTAACTATAAAATACATATTCAATATTAAATTCATATATAAGAAGGTAATCATATCAAATAATATATAGTAAATAATGTAATTTGGTTATTAAAAAATTATTTATCACGTACTCAATATTAGTAATTTTATTTGGTGACTTAAAGCAATGTGATAAAATTCTAGCAATATAAAATTTTTATGTGAAATGCATATAATAAGTAACATAATTTTGTTATTAAAAAATAATTTATCTCGTACTCAATCTTAATAATTTTGTTTGAATTTAATATTGTTGTAAAAAAAATATAAATACAATATAATTATATTTTTCAATTTCTTTTTCAATATGATAGCATAACCCTTAGATAGTCTATCTTTTTATTGTTATTCAATATTAAATATAGTTATATGATAAAATTCAATATTAAATGCATATTCAATATTCAATATTAAATGCATATAATCTAAGATAACATAAAATAATATGATAAAATTCAAGCAATATATTTTAAAATACATATTCAATAATAAAATCATATGTGAGAAAGTAATGATGTCAAATGAATATAGTAAATAACATAATTTGCTTATTAAAAAGTGATTATTATTGTACTCGGTAACTTTAATTAAAATTAATATAATTATTAAAAAAATATAAATGCAATATAATTATATATTTTAAAGACTTTTTTTTCGTTAAACAAATTTGTAATTTAATGCGCGGAAAAAATTGTTTACATTTCTAAGAGGAATTCTGAACTTCCTAACAATCAATAAAGTTTTCAAAAATGTTAAACTCCGAAAGTATGATATACTGCTTACCTCCGAAAGGTACCACAATTACAATACAAAGACAACTTATACCTACATGATAAATTGATACTGCAGTTCCAATAGCTAACATGCATGAGAATATAGTACAAAGACTTTTAAATGGGCAAAGTAACTTAAATTAGTAGGTGATTAATAAAATTTTGGAAACAAAATTAAAATGTGCTCAACACAAAATCCATCAAAATTAATAAAAAGCTCATTCAAGAGATTTCAAATATATATTCTATCTAATAGAGTAGTTTTCTTCTTTGCTTATTTCTGCGGCCAAGTACCAACTTTATAATATGAATACAACACTAATATAACAATGTGATTAGTCAAGCAGCTCTTTACGTCCAATAATATTTTCAAAAAAAATTATAAGTAATGCTAAAATAAAAAAGTACCAAGCATTATGTATTTTAGTCTTATGATCTATCATTATCTGCATATGGTCTTTTTTTTTTCTTGGGTGCACATTTTGAGTTTTGGAGACAAAAGTTAAATATTTAAAAGTTAACCAAATAACTGAAATAATCTGTGTATAGGCCTTTGCTATTTAATTATTTATTTACATGCCTATAGTAATAACATGCATAGGATGGATCTCTCTTTCTCAAAGTCTTCATGAAAACTCCATAGTAAATCATCACCTACTGAATTGAGTTTTTTCTTCCCAGACCACCACTTCCAAATCTGAAAAAAAAAAAAACAGGACAAAAAATAAGCAAAAAGAATAACTCATGGGATGAGAGAAAGAAGAGATGTATCTGACCAAAAAATTGTTAAGAGAATAGAATGTGAAACATGAGAGAAAGAGAAAAGAAGTATTTAAAAATCATCTTTAGCTACTTGAGTGGTGTTTCCTATAATCTGGATTAAAAAATACAATTAACTAAGATTCAAAATGAAGAACCAAATAATGAAAAGTTTCTTTGTATAAAGAAAATAATTCCAGCTCGTCATGCATGTAATCTTCTCTCGCAAAGAACAACACCCAAAGGGAGAGGTTATAAGAAAACTCCTTACCATTTCAATTCAAATATCTTTTTATGTATTTCCCCCGTTTGTCTTCACCACTGTCTTAGGCAAAGCCACCCGCACAAAAAGATTAAAGTAAAAGGTTCTATAAGTCATCCAATTTGACTTATTAAAATTAAAATACGAATATAAGAATTAACAAAAGAGAGTAAACCAATAATCTCAATTCTTATTTCTTAGCCAACACGCTTATGGATCTTGCTATCCACTTAAAAGAGATTCAATAATTCTAGTGCAGTGGAATGATAGGTGACAGCAACTGGAATTGAAGGTTGAATTCATACATGAGGAGGTTATAGTCTTGTAGAGATACCAAGACTTGCTAGTTGAACATCTCACTCTGGGATTTGTAATAGAGGTCTAAAACCAATTGCATTTTGTGTGCCCACATATATAAGGAATTGTAATAAACAATATCAACAAACAATATCAACCAAGTGCCACAATATCAATAATCAATAATATTAATATGTATAAGCAACTTCTCACTAAGCTCAATAGAAGGGTTGAAGTAGGAAAATTCTACTCATCATTGCCCATTGTCAGTTTTGCTTGAGTTATACAACTAATACTACCTTTGCAGTATGCACGGAAACAAAATATTGTGCAAATGAGATTCAAAAGTTGTGATGTCAATTAATGCTTTGCAAATACTACAACTGAAGTTAAGAAAAAGACAAAGCAAATAAGTTCCAGACCCAATCTAATTCCATGGAATAAGCAATTGTAAATGGTAGATTAGTTGTTTGTTGTTGATTAAAATAATCATGCAAGTCACAAATAAAGATCTTAAAGCATGAAAAAAGAAGTCTAATTTATAACTTGAACATAAAATATATAAGAATGAAAAAAGATCTTATGTTATGGAACAGAACATAAAATATTCCAAAAGGGCACAGAAATTACCAGAAATATCAATAACATACATGTCAGGGAAATCATTTTGAAGGAACTCCAGAACACCCCTTTGGAGACCATGTTCATCCCCATGGCATCACCTGTGCTGCAAGTGAGTCTCAAATAAACATTCTTCCTAGCCATGGCACAGTGAATACTTGAAAGCCTGGCAAATCTATTTGATCTGAAATTATAAGAAACAAACATCAAACCTCAGCATAACTTAAAAAAAAACCCAAAAAACTAAATCCAAACCCCCATTTTTTCCCCAATTCATTTGTTCATGATCATCAGTTAAATAATCAAAATTTCAATAACTAAGACAACAACAATTTCACCATACATAAAATCATTCAAGTAAAAACAAAAAAAAAAATAGAGATTTAACCAGTTGAAAACAACAGCTAAGGTATCAAAATTGAGAGGATCCTCCAAGAAGAATTTCAACCGAGCAGCCCTTTTGGCAGTGGTGAACCTAACAACAGGTGCCCTTGACATTCATTCCTCAGAACTACGCTGCTTGCACCGCCAGAAGCACAGATTTCTTTGCACTCATCTGTCGTAGCCATCAGCACTGTGTACTCTAACCTCCCGGTCGTTCTCTGTAGCGCCTCGCGACGGACTGTGGCCGCACGTTTGCAGTTTCCAAGCCTCGATTCAAGCGCGTACGACGGTGTAACGCCCTCCACCACCGACTTCACGATCTCATCTTCCTCGGATGAAATCAACGGTTTGGAAATTGGCTTGTCAGCAGAGGAGGACTCGCGGTCCAGATCTGCAACTACGTCATCGAGGTCCCAAAAAATTCGACTTCATGTTCACCTCCATCGACCAGATGCACGGCGGCCGCATCCATGGCCGCCACATTCTTCGTTCACTTTATGCCATTGTCAAAAGGTAAAAAACAAAGAAAGCTACGTGATTTTAAAGACAACAACGAAGAAAAAAGAGACAAAGAAAGAAGGAGTTATCATCCATGGAATCCATGGAAGTAAAAAAGAAAGAAAGAAAGAAAAGAAAAAAAAAAGAGAGGAAAAGAAGAAGGGAGAGTTTGCGTGAGTGACAGAGTGAGAGAGTCCAATTTTTTTTTTTTTCAAATTTCAATTCAATTCAAAATTTAAATTTCCCTCAAAAAGCAAATGAGTATTTTTTTTTTGTAGAAGTGGAACGAAAAAAACATAGAACACGTGTCAACTTGAGAGACATTCCTTAGCCACATGACTTGATTTTCCTATATTAAGAAAATTAAGAAAATAAGAAGAAGATTTTGGTTGATTCGACCATTAAAATTAAAAGTTTATATAAAATATAACAACTAAACAAAATTTCATAAGAATTAAGAATTTTTAATTTCTCATTGAAATAATTTAGTTTAACATAAAATGTAATATTTAAAATATAAATAAACACTTGTTTTTAAATTACTTAATCACATAACTACAAATATTCAAATTATCTAAAAATCAATATAAATGATCTGTAACATAATAACATTAAATTTAATGGTTAAATTAATAAAATTTAGTGTCTACTAAAAATTACGAAATATATCATTTTATTAAGTTTAATGCATAGTGTGATTTAATCTTGAACCTTGTTGTTTTGGGCTATCCCGGCCAATTTCATTTTTGACATCCACATACACAGTCAAACTTATATGTATAATTATATAAATTTTTATAGATTACCATCTTTATTATTTTATTAAGAGAATTTTTAAAGTTATTTTCTATAAGACACATATCACGTGTTAATTTTTTTGAAAAAAACCAAAAAGAATCTAAAGGGACATAATTATCTTACCATCGATTCATTAAATTATTACCTACGATCTTAATTATAAGCCTCTAATAAAAACATTATATAGTTTTAGAAAAATGTTGACATTCATAAAATATATTGATAATATTTTAAAAAGTTATCATAAATGTTTAATTTTATTTTTATTTAAAATTTATTTTTATTTTAAATTCAACTTTCTCTATCTTCATTAATTAAAGGTAAAAAAATCATAAAAAATATCCTAATTTTCTATGTTTGGAGTTTATAAAAATGAACATTAACTTTAATTTTTTTTAAGGGCTTATACTCCTTCCGTTTCAAAATGATAGTCGTTTAAAGTTATTTCACGGAGATTAAGAAATGAAATAAATGTTATAATGAGTAAAGCAAGTTTACTAACATATCCTTATTAATAATTGAAACATTAACTACCTCATATTGTTTTTAGTTTAGCATTAATTGTTGTATAGCGGTAAAATAGAGAAAAGAGTATTTAATAATGCATTGAAAATATAAAGTGATAATTATTTTGAGAATAAAATATTTCTCTAAAACGATACTCATTATAAAATGGAGGGAATATTCAAGAATGTAAATAGTAACATATGTTAAAATCTAATTGCTGATTTAAGACAATTTTAAAACTATTTATTAAAATAATTACATTAAAAAAAATAAAATTAGCTGTGGTGTGGTTTTCAACTCACGGTTATCACACCTATTTTAAACTTGCAGAGCACACTAAAACATACATACATCCATCACATATGTGTAGTCAAACTTTATTTTTTTCTATTGAAAAGTATAATAATTAGTGATTGAATCAAGATACACACGTGTGACATTTTGGATGTTGATGAGGGTGGCAGTGTCGTCGGTGCAATGAGGTATGGGTAAGGAGTGGTTTTTAATAGGCTTCAAGGGACTAAAGACACATAAATGAATTAAATATACATCTGAATGAGAGGGATTAAAGACTGTATATGTACGAAACTATACAATTGAGGATAACTTTAAAAGAATTGATTTGCATTACTTATATCAACAAAATGTATTTATTTTTCGGTAGTCTATCACTTAAAAACTCTAAGGTTAAGCACGCTTGACCTGAAGCAATTGAGAGATGGGTGACCTCTTAGGAAGTCATTCTTAGAAAGTGTGTGAGTCATAATGAAAAGTCCCGCGTTGGTTGGTTGGGGCAGTCGTCGATCTTAACAAGTGGCGGGAGCGTTGCAAGTGGTATTAGAGTAAGACCTCTCCTAGTACGCTATGGTTCAACGATGAATCAGGCGGAAGTTGGTGGGTATGTGACATCCCGAGTGCTAGTGAGGGCAGGGAGTGTCTCCAGTGCAATGAAGCATAGGCAATGAGTGGCCCCTAGAAGGCTTCTAGGGATTGGGACACATAAATGAATCGAATATACACCAGAATGAGACTGTATACGTATGAGATTATATAGTTGATAATAGCTTAAAAAAATTGATTCGCACTACCTATACTAACAAAATTACAATTTTAAAAACATAAATTTATGTAGCAACTTCAAAGTGAAAAATATACTGTTTTAATAAAAATCAAAACAATTTAAGTAATTTAAAAAACATGTTTTCATTTTTATTTCAAAAAGTTTACTATTCTTCAAGTGTATAACACACAATCTCATGAAAAGTTGTTGTAATTTTAAAAACAGAAAATGTTATGTAAACTATGCTAGTAACTTCAAAGTAAAAAATAAATCATTTTTAAAAAATTAAATAATTTACGTACTTAAAAAAAAAATATTTTCAATTTTATTTCGAAAAACATCTCATTATTCAAGTGCATAATACACGATCTCTTAAAAAGTTGCTACAATTTTAAAATATAAATATTAAGTAAATTGAGCTAGAAACTTAAAAGAGAACAATACATTGTTTTAAAAAAATTGAAATAACTTAAATAGTTTAAAAAATATATTTTTATTTTTATTTCGAAAAAATACCATATTCTTCAAGTGTATATAACACGATCTAATAAAAATTTGTTACAATTTTAAAAATATAAAATTATGTAAATTGTGCTAGAAAATTCAAAGTGAATAATTTATTGTTTTCAGAAAAAACTTTAAATAATTTAAGTAACTTAAAAAATGTGTTTTTATTTTCGTCTCGGAAACACCCTATTATAAAAGTGTATTATATACAATCTCTTAAAAAGTTGATGCAATTTTAAAAATATAAAAATTATATAAATTTAGCTAAAAACTTCAAAGTGAATGATACATTACTTTTTAAAAATTCTCAAATAATTTAAGTAATTTAACAAGCACGTTTTTATTTTTATTGAAAAAAAATAATTTCTTCAAGTGTATAATACAAGAGTCTTAAAATATTGTTGTGATTAAAAAATATAAAAATTACGTAAATTCAGCTAAAATCTTCAAAGTGAATTATACATTGTTTTAAAAAAAATCTTTGAATAATTTAAGTAATTTAAAAACACGTTTAATGTTTTATCACCAAAAATACCAATTTCTTAAAGTGTATAGCACATGATCTCTGAAAAAGTTTATGCAATGTTAAAAATATAAAAATGATATAAATTGAGCTACAAACTTCTAATTGAATAATTAATTATTTTGAAAAAACTTCAATTAATTTTTTTTGGTTTAGAAAAACTTTAATTAATTTAAGTAATTTAAAAAATGTGGTTTCATTTTTTATTTCGAAAAACATCATATTTTTCAAGTGTATATCATAAATCTTTTAAAAAATTGTTGCAATTTTAAAATAAAAAAGTTTATGTAAATTGTGCTTGAAACTTCAAAGTGAATAATAATTATTTTAAAAAATTAAATATTTTAACTAATTTAATTTTTTTTTTATTTTTATTTCAAAAAATTTCATATTCTTCGAGTGTATAAACATCGATCTCTTAAAAATTTATTGCAATTTTAAAAATGTAAAAAATCAAGTAAATTCAGCTAGAAACTTAAAAGAAAATAATATATTGTTTTGTAAAAAACTTCAAACAATTTTAGTAATTTAAAAAATATTTTTTTATTTTCAAACTTATAATAATTTTAGTTATTATTATAAAATTGTAAAATATATTTTATTAATTAAAATAATTCTTTAAATATTGAATATTATTTAATAATTTAAAAATATTTTTGAAATGTTTTCTATTTTTTTATTACATTTTAAATATATTTAAAGTTTTTTTTTATTTTTTTGTTGAAGCATTGCGCCATACATGGGACGCAACACCCAGGGCCATGCACTTGGCGCTTCCCCATTGGTCTTGGGGTTTTATTTATTTAATTTTTTGTAATGAATGACTATTTTTGCATTTTTTTAAAAATTGTAGTGCTGCCACGTGGCAGCATGTCATTGGATGACGCCTCCCTACAGACGCTACTCAATGAGATGCTGACACGTGACACTCAAGAATTTTCTTTTAAAATAAAACAATATAAACAGTAAAAATGTTCATTTTGGTAACAATATGAACAGTAAAAATGTTCATTTTGGTAAATAATTTTTTTATGGACCCAATTTGATAATTAATTAAAAAATATTAAAAAAAATGCCCACAAAAGTATTGCAAAAAAGTTAAAATTAAATATAATTGTTATTGCCAATTACTATTGTTCCTTATCTTTTAAGTTCTTCTCTACATGTAGGATAATACAATCTTCATGCCTTTCATAATTGCATATAATTTATTTTTAAACAAGTTTCACACAAAAATATGCCATGTAGGATAATACAATCTTCATGCCTTTAGTAATACAATAGTAGCAGCATTATTTTAGTCCAAAAAATCCTAAAAATGATAAATTTTAAAATATGACCAAAACGATGTCGTGTGAGCCACCCATTGCCATTGCATTATGATGGTACTGACCGCAACCAAGGCGAGCAAGTGGAGTTGTCCCGATCCTATTCTTGCCCGCTTTTCGATTCGCGAGGCCCCACACATATGTAAGAAAATATACAGATCAAAATCACCACCAACCTCTGAACTCACCCACCACTCTCACTCTCACCCACCCTCCATCGCCACCACCACTCCATACATACGAGCCTTCATCCTTCTCAGTTCCGCCACGGACTCGAAGCACCGAAATGGCCATGGCACTTCGTAGACTTTCCTCCGCCATCAACAAATCAGCTTCACCTTCTCTTTATCGCTTGGTATATTACTATCTTTACATATCCTTTTTCCACGATCTTATATGTAAACAAGGTTTTAAATTGCAGTTGCGTCACGATTGAGTGGCTTATGCCGCCAACATGTTGTCGGATACAGTTATTGCGAACTGGATAGATGTCTGATGCGGTTTTGATAGTTATTGAAATCATGATATGGCATTGTGATGTCACAGATCGGATTGCGATTTAAAATTTTGTCTATAGTGTTTCCTCTTTTGCTGATTTGCGTTCTCTTTTCCTGTTTCCTATAACGACTCTCGGGCTGCGTTTTGTTGCAGTCTTCTTCGCTCTCCGCGCAAGAGAAGGATAAATCTCGCGCCGATGTAAGCTACTCTCTCGATTTCTTAATTCTTAAATGAAAACTCGAGTACTGCTTGACGCGTCTTCGTTTTGATGTGTTCTGTTCGTATCTATTTTGATTGAGTATTTTCTGAAAATGAACAGTGGATAAAGCAGCTCAAGGATCCTCTTGAGGTCGTGGATCCTGAGATCGCTGACATAATTGAACTCGAAAAGGCTCGTCAATGGAAGGTTGATTGAAATTTGGTCCTAGAATGTTTATTTTTACTTTACTCCCGAAAAATCAAATGATGAATAATGGTTTTTTCCCGTGTCGCATGCGTAGGGGCTGGAACTTATACCTTCTGAAAATTTTACGTCACTGTCAGTGATGCAAGCTGTTGGATCGGTGATGACAAATAAATATAGTGAGGGATATCCTGGTGCTAGATACTATGGAGGAAATGAGTATGTGGATCTGCTTATGATTGTTTTGTTTTGAGTTCAGAAACTTGTCATATAGATACTGGGTTTATGTCTATGATCCGTTCAGGTACATTGACATGGCTGAGACCTTGTGTCAGAAGCGTGCACTGGAAACTTTTCGGTTGGATCCAGCAAAATGGGGAGGTACAGAAGCGCAATGACATTTATGACACAATTTGAATTTCATTATTCTGAATTTCTGATCAAGTGTGGTCCGTGTGTCAAGGCATTTTGCCAAAGAAATTAAGCATTATAATTTCTATTTGTTCAGTTATTAGTTGTTACTTTCTTTTATAATTCAAAATTTTGGCTACTTGCATGATAACTGCAATGTGTTTCCAATACTTTGGACTTTGGAGGAGATCAAGTCGGTTATATTCCTTGTTTTATAATTGTATGGTATCTTGACTGATATTGACTTCATTTCCTAACTTGTTGATTTCTGGTTTTAAATTTTCAATGTTATATATGGGTTAAAGACCTAAAGTCAATAGTTTTAAAAGCTGGCTTAAAGACAGTTCTTTTTCTTTCTTTTACTCATTAAAGAAAGTATATACGCTTAGAGTTCATTCCCTATAGTAAAATTTATTTTTGACTGGATTTTTATCTCCTCCCCTTCTATAATGGTTTAGAAGAATCTTACATTTTCAGGACTTACTTATTGAATGCTTATTTTAAGTCACTATGCGACCATGCCACGATGGTTTCAGTCATATAGGTTCCCCTAGTGAAGTTGTGAAGTTATCCCTTTTTATTTTTTTTTTCCCCACTTGCAGTTTTATATATGATGCTAGAAATTTGTTCATTGAGCCATACTCCTTGTTAAGTTTTTAATATATAGGAGGATTGTCTCAATTGATCTCTGATTGGATGCCTCAAGTACTTAATGTATCAACAACTGTTTTTGGAAAAATAATCATATCTAAAGTATTACGTACTTCTTTGTGATGGAAATTTACTTATATAACTTCTATTGATTAGCGTTCTCCTCCTTTTGATGTGTATTATTTTAGCATGCTTGTTGCCTTGTTTGGTATGTAGTTTGTTATTTTTTGTGGTGAACTTGATCTATACTTCCTTTGAATCATTCATCTATGTCTTTTTTATTATTTTCTTCTGCAACTCACTAGAACAAAATTTTGATCATTTGCTTTGGCCAGTCAACGTGCAGTCATTATCTGGTTCTCCTTCTAACTTTCAAGTTTACACTGCTTTACTGAAACCTCATGAGAGAATTATGGCTCTTGATCTTCCCCATGGTGGACACCTATCACATGGCTATCAGGTTAATTCTGCTTCTTATTATCAATTCAAGTCATGAATGTATGACCATTACTATTATTACTTATGTTTGTTTGTTTGGGTTTTTTTTTTTGTTTTTTTGTTTTTTTTTGTTGATTTTTGGATAAGGAAATAGTTCAGTAGGAAGTAAGGATTTAAAACAGGAGTCCTCCCTCCCAAGGCTACAAGAAATCTATGTAGTAAGGAAATGCAGAAAAATTAGTTCAAAGAAGCAATTGATCCCTTTGCTTGTCACCTAGGGCTAGGAATATGCTTAAGAAACCCATGAGCAGAAACTCATAAGAAAGTTAGGAAAGCAAGCCTTTGGAGAAAAGGTGAGGGAGGAAGAAGTTACAGAAAAAAAAAATATGAAATCATATTCCAGTCAAATAGATTTTGTGATTGAAATTTATTCTTACTATGCTTCTTAGTTAGATAAATTCAAAGACAGGCTTTAAGAATTTCAATGTGGACACTTCTTCCTGTATTTTCTGAATGATGACTGGTGTTGGTTTTGTCTAGAGGGAATGACAACTGTTATATGCAAAATGATGCCATTCCTGAAAATTTAAAGTAACTTTTTCTTTACGAGATTGGGATGAGAGATTCACTTTTTGAAATTAATACCAGTTTTTTATTGTATGATTGTGCCATGCAGACTGACACCAAGAAGATATCGGCTGTATCTATATTCTTTGAAACAATGCCATACAGATTGAATGAAAGCACTGGTTATATCGATTATGACCAGGTAGGCAGGTATCATTGTACTTTTATGTTCTGAATGTGTTTCTTTTAATAGAAAAAACTTCTAAGCAGTCAGTAGTCAGCACAGTTTCTGTCTCAGTTGCTGTCACTGTTATGATTTTTGCCAATGAGTTGAGTATTTTCTAATTTGATGTTTAATTATAGAATTTATTGGTGGATTTTACGTGGTATAATCATCAGCCTATGAAATATTTGGTGATTATGAATTTTAGAGATATGGATATTGATCGGTCCCCTTCCATAACTAAGGTGTATGGTAGGTGAAAAGGAAATAGTGGCAAAGGATTGGGGTCATGCAGACATGCGAGAAAGGTTTGTCATATTCAGCATGTTGTGGTTTGCTTTTTAACGACCCATTCATGTGTGGACGGGTACAACTGGGCAGTGGAATGTATTAAAAAGAGAGGAAAGAGAATTCATGTTCAGATCTTTCAAAATCTAATCATCATGCCTAGGAATAGGATCAAATTATTTTAAAACCCAAATCCTTTTCTTGATCATTACACAGTTTTTCCTGTCCATAGGAAAAGAAACATTTTTTTCTGAAAATGGCAATCGTTTAGATTTGCACTTATTCACAAAACTCATGCTCTTTCACGCGTATTGTGGGTTAAGACTTGTCTATAGTGGCTTGACTTATTTATTTTTTGCAGTTAGAGAAAAGTGCTACTCTTTTTAGGCCCAAATTAATTGTTGCTGGTGCTAGTGCTTATGCTCGGCTTTATGATTATGCACGTATTCGCAAGGTATATTATATCTGATTACAGGAACTTATTAGATATTCAATGTTTTCAACAATTTAGTAATGATGATTCATGATTGTTTCTTTTATGCTTGAATTTTATAGGTCTGTGATAAGCAGAAAGCAGTCATGTTGGCAGATATAGCACATATCAGTGGATTGGTTGCTGCAGGTGTTATTCCTTCTCCTTTTGATTATGCAGATGTTGTAACAACCACTACACACAAGTCACTTCGTGGACCACGTGGGGCTATGATATTCTTCAGGAAGGGCGTGAAAGAGATTAACAAGAAAGGACAAGAAGTGAGTTTAAATTTATAATTTTTATGTTGGAAAGTACATTTTGCCCCCAAAGTATTACCTCTTTCATGACTTACTACTTTTAGTTTACTTGTTATTAATCAACCTTCATGTAATTTGATTTATTAAAAAAATATATTTTTCAGTTAAAACAAATGGAAGTTCGCCTCCCAACAATTGTTATAGCTTCCTTATTTGTTATAGTTGCGGACAGTGTTCATGAATGTTTATTGATATGCCTGTTTAATATTTTATTCAAGCAATTTCTTGATAATTTAGTTTGCTAAGATAATATCTTATGTAGGTGTGAGGGTATGTGTTAACATCCGTTGATGTTTTTTTTATAAGCAATTTAATTATATAAAAAATGAGTACCAGAAGTACTCAAAAAATTACGACGTTAGAGCTAAAAAGCTCATACACTATGAATGCAACCAATTGGATAAACACACCAATATGAAAAACAAGATTTGGAAGATAGTTCTGAATGTTTCAGCCACATCCACGATCTAATTTTTACAAGATCCGTGGATGTATAGTAAAACTATCCCTTATAAATAACTTGAGAATTACCTGCTGTTCTCATTTCTAACAATTTCAATTCTGAAAAATTTCTGTTGGCTGAATTCATCCTACAGGTGTTGTATGACTACGAAGACAAAATAAATCAGGCTGTTTTTCCTGGACTTCAAGGTGGTCCACACAATCACACTATAGCAGGCTTAGCAGTTGCACTGAAGCAGGTTCTCCAATTGACTAGCCAAAGAAACTGTAGTTGTTATGGTTTTCCCAGAAAATATTTAATTTTATATAAAAGCACAATGATCCTTTTTATGCGTCTTTTTTCTTTGCTAGGCTGATGTAAGTTCAATTCTTTTATCATTTTTGTAAATGTAGGCTATGACTCCAGAATTCAAGAATTACCAACAGCAAGTTCTTAGCAACAGCTCGACATTTGCACAGGTAAAATGAATGCTTCTGTGTAACGCCCACCAATGCTGTATAAAGCTATTACTAAGTACTAACTAGTTATGAGGTTGTATCTTCTACTAATTGTTTAGCCTGGCAGATTTGACTGTCATAACTGATTCTGCTGTGTTGATTGAATTCCAGAGTTTGTTAGAGAGAGGCTATGAACTTGTATCTGGTGGAACTGACAACCATTTAGTGCTGGTGAACTTACGAAACAAGGTAAATGGTGTGATCCTTTCCTTCGAAAATTTCCCGGTCATATTTTTATCTCAAAGAATTCCTGTGATAAACCTGTCCAGAACAACCATTATATGTTTGGTTTAGACTTAAATTGAGTACTTGCTGAAAACGGAATACCAGCTATCTGTATCAGATTGGCTTCAAAAGATATTTATTGTGTATCTTGAAGATTTTTAGTGTGGAACATGGAATGGCGTGTGATACAGATACATGGTTTTTTTTAGCAAAAGCTATCTAGTGCCCAGCATTTTTTAAGGAGCCAAATATAGTAAAAAGTTGTTAGAAAATATAACTTTTTGTATTTTCGAGAGACGAAATAATGTATACTTATGATTATTTTTCTAATTCTAGTAATCTTAACAAGTGCCCTAACGGTATTGTTCAGCTTGATTTTATTTTTTTTTTGTTAAATGATAATTATGCAATGGAAATTTTATTGACACAAAAGAATCCTTGTAAATTAATATGATAAAAACTAGATGGACATCGGTAGAATCCTTATTCTAAGTGTTTGGAAATCGACATCTGATATTTTAGTTATTCTACTATCCCAGAGACCCATACTACTAGGAGCATCTGACGCCTGTAGGGCAATTTCTTATTGACCTTTTTTTCTGAACCTTCAAAAACAAACCAACAACTTTCCAAATGTGGAATGATTTATTTGGTGACCCAAGACTGTAAAAGATCTAAATATTTTTATTTGGTTTGATTTGATATGTTATATATATATTTAACAGTGTCAAGAGGATCGTTTTTTTAATGCTGTGCTGTTTGACAGGGCATTGATGGCTCGAGGGTTGAGAAGGTGTTAGAATCAGTTCATATAGCTGCCAATAAAAATACCGTTCCAGGGGATGTGTCTGCTATGGTTCCTGGAGGAATCCGAATGGGTACAGTTTCCGTCATTCATGTTTTTTAGACGCATTAGTCAATCTTTAGTTTTGTGTTAATGAAGATGATCTTTTCTTGATTCAGGAACTCCTGCTCTCACATCCAGGGGTTTTGTTGAGGAAGATTTTAAAAAGGTAGCTGAATACTTCGATGCGGCAGTCAAGTTAGCCTTGCATATCAAAGAAAATACACAAGGTTAACCATATACTTAACCTTCCTGCACCTTAGTTCTTTGTCATGATATTTGCATTTTCGAAAGTATAGCAAGGTATATTATGGTATCCTAGCTCACTCTTGTTATTGTTTACATCAAGTTCAGGTACAAAGTTGAAGGATTTTGTGGCAACTCTGCAATCAGATGCAGAAATTCAATCTAAGATTGCTAATCTCCGTCAAGAAGTAGAGTGTTATGCTAAGCAGTTTCCCACGATCGGTTTTGAGATAGAAACAATGAAGTATAATAAGTGATGATGACATATGGAGCTTCCTTAGGAGTTCTATTTGGAGTTTTCCAGAATTAAAAACAAGGATCTTCATGTATTGCTGAAAGGATTTGTGGGGTCTTGGATGAAATTGAGTTATATTGTCAGTGGCTAGAGCCAGAGTAAGGGAGAAATTTCCTCTCAGTGATACTATTTATAGGGTTAAGCTTTTTCTTAGAAAGTTAAGAAGTTCCCTTTGCTTGCCAATGCATTGATGTGGCAAAAATGAGGTCGAGCATTTGTGGATTTTGCTATTTGCTTAATTTGTATTAATTTTTGAAATAAATTAAGTCAACTCCCCTCTATTAAAAATTCCCTATACTTCTATAGTCCCATTAAAAATTCTATATTTATGTATTATATGGCGTTACACTTCTTATTCAAGCAGAAAGTTTGACAGGCAAGAGCGAGGGGCAAATTCAAACACTGAAGTGAGTACAAAACACCTGAAATATCTTTTTTTTTTTTTTTTCGTATTCCTCTCATCTCATAGTTGGTAAATACGGTGAATTTCAACATGGGAAGGTGGCTAAGAATTATTAGGGAGAAAACACTCACTAGATGCTAATAAACTCATTCTCAAAACTGAGTTTAGAGTAAAATTGAGACCTATTTATAGGCTCAATTCAGACATGGAAAATTAAATAAAAAATACAGATATAATGAGCATGATTTTTAACGGTCCTCCTATATTTGATGATGACAAACATGAACAAAATAGCATGATTTTTATTGTCCTCTAGTGTTTGATGATTATGAAGAAAAAGAGGACGAAGATGGTGTGCTAGTTTATGATGAGGAGCCCACATGGCCACATATAAAGATCATAGAGGAAGCATGGACATGGCTCCATTGTTTTCAAAAGAAACAAATCAAGGAGCGATACAATTAATGTTATTGGAGTCCCATTGAATCACATTTCATCTCAGAAAATGAGGCGAGCAATGACATGGTTCAAGATAATTTTGTTTGGAGTCCCATTGAATCACGTTTCATCTCAGAAAATATCATAATGATTCTAGATAATTCAAGTATTCCTAATTATGCACTAATTTAGAAGTCACATAAGTAATAGTTTGATATTTTGAGACTGACAAGATTCCTTGATCTAGACACAAAAATAAATAAATAAATAAATTATTAAATAAATAAAATTATAATCAATAGAGTGTTTAGGTTTGCGTTGGAGTCTTCTCCAACTTGGGAAAAATGAAGCATAAAAAATCTATGGAAGAAGACGAAAACTAAAAAAATAAGAAAAAAAGATAAATCACTTTTGCTGAATGATTGAAGCTGCTCTCATTAGATTTTTTCTAGTCTTGCTTGTCTGGTATTAATTTTGGTTTTGGGTCATTTTACTGTTTATTTGTAATTTTTAATTATTACTTGCGGCCTATAAAGAGGCTACCATTGTAAGAATTATACCTTGTTTGGAATATGAATTAATTTTCTCTTTTTGAGAGTTTCTTTATAATTTTAAACTAGAAAGACTAAAAATGACTGCGTGAGGCCAGTTTTAAGTAATTTAAAAATGTTTAAAAATATTAATTTACTATTTTTAATATTAATTATTGTTGTTTTATTTGTTGAATAAAATATTAGCATATATACTATATTTAGTCGCATTTAACGCAACACACTTATGATCGTCATGGATGTAACTACAATTTAAAATCTTAAGAAAAATTAAGCCTCAATTAAATGAAGATTAAAATTCAAAAGGATAAAAATATAAGAATATAAAATAATAATGAAGATAATAATGACAATGATACTAAAAAAAATATTGTAATGGGAGTTAACAAGGTTTATTTTTGGGTGAAGGCGGGAGTTCAACTTATCAACTAGTCTGGTCATAGTAAAAGTAACTGTATTTTATTTGGAGAAATGTCTTGTATATACCTAGTGTTAATTTGGTCTCATTATATATTTTTTTATATTTAATTATAAAAAGTTAATATACACATCTTACATGATAATTTAACTAAATTATATGTAATAATTTAATTATATATTTATATATATTTAATTAAGTGTACATAATATACGTAAATTCAGGGGCGGAACTAGCCCATTTTTGTTGGGGGGCCAAACATTTAAATTAAATTTTTTTTATAAAAGTAACATATTAAAAATAGTTAATAATTAAAATAATTTATGATAATTAATACTTATATTAAACATAAAATAAAAATAAAAATTGAAAATAAGGATGAGAAACTTATTATTATTTTTCTATGAAAATTGAACCTGACGATGTTTTCTATATTTTAAATCATCTATAATTGATTCAGTAGTGAAATAACCAATAATTTCTTTTTCAATATAAATAGTTAAGCTGTCTGCAAAAATTCGTCAGTTGTATTCCTTTTAAAAAATTTATCAATTATTTTTATTTTACTCATAGCAACAATAGATAAAATACATTATTATTGAAAAATCACAATCTAATTTTAGTCACGTAAGTGGTAACCACGAAAAAAATTAACATAAAAAAGACGCAATACATTACTAATATGAGCAAGTTGTTAATTAATAACAATACACAACACTTTATTAGTTCAAACAATAACATAAGACAAAAGAAAATTTAAAAAAAAAACACAAACTTTATAAGTTACAACTAAAAATTATTAAAATTACAAAATTTATTGTCAACAAAGAGACAAAGGCGCAATATTGTTGTAATGTTAAACTTCAAAGCTATAAACAAATTAGAAAATTAAGAGAGCAATCAAAACTCACTAACTGACCAATGTCTAGATATTGAGCAAGGAACGATGATTTACAAGAGCACTATATTAATATGTTTAAAGGTTAGAGAGTACAAAATAATATCAAGTGGAAATTTTGAGAGGTTTGGTTTTAACATTTCGAAAATTCACATATAGAGAGAAGAGGGCAAGAGGAGGCTTGTTACCGTTTGAGTGACAAAGTGAAAATTGTGAAACAACTAACTTCTTAAGTAAGTTTTAACAATAATAATATATTACATTATATATTATATTATTATATAATAATTTTCAAATCTGAAACGTATCTTCAAAAGTTATTTTAGGCATATTTTTGCTATTATATATTACTATTATATATTATATTATTATATAATATTTTCTAAATTTGAAACCCATCTTCTAAAGTTATTTTAAGTATATTTTTATACTATTATATATTATATTATTATATAATATCCTCAAAAATATATAACACATCTATGTTATTATGTTATTATAGTAATTTTGATGATCTTAGATTAGTTTTTGTTATAAAATAAGTTTGATACACATCAAAAAAAACTTTCAATGGGGCCATTATAAAAAAGTTTGGGGGACCATTACGAAAACTTATATAAACATACTAATAAAAAAAATTCTCAATGGGGGCCTTGGCCTCTCCATTGCAACACTAGCCTCCGCCCCTGCGTAAATTGAGTGTACATGTATTATTACACTTTTACTATTTTATTTATTCTACTAACTTACCTGTACTAAGCGATTGGTTGATATTGTATATCCGTTCCGTTCACTTCCCTTCCACAATTTTCATCGAAGCAAGAAACCGATATTTTTCAACAATCATGCAAACATTAGCGAATTTCTTCTATCATTCCTTCACAGACACAATTATAGCCTGAGTGCCTGCCATGGCTTCTTTCCCTTCTTTTGCTGTCACTGCAACTCTTAAGCTCCACCCACAATTCAGAAAACATCCCTCAACCTCCTTTCCCATAGAGAAGGTACCTTCTCTCTCTTTCTTGCTTTTTCTGTTATTCACAACACCCCTTTTCATCTTTCTCATACATGATTGGTTTTTAGTTAGCCAAAGGACTTTCATTTTGAGTACCAATTGTTATAATTTGTTTATACACAAATCTCAATTAAGACGGAATAATTTTTAATTTCTAAAAGTATTTTTACTTTTCGTTAACTGAAAATCAAACATATCAGACATGTTTGGATTAGCTGTGAAAAAGAATTGATTTTCTAAAACATAATTAATTTTTGTTTAGGTATATTTATCGTGAGAAACGATTTTTAACATAATTTTTAAGTGCTTTTTGAAATAATGTCTAATTTTTAGCTTTCCTTTGTTAAAAGAAAAATTACAAGTTTTGTAAGTACAAAATCAAACAATCCAACCTGCCTTCAAATCAAAAATACCTAAATTGGCTTATATATTGGTAGCTTATAAATAATGCGCCCTGTGATGCCACCCTTTTGGGAAAAATCTATCTGGAAGTGAAAAAAATGTAGTTTCAGATGGGTTTTTTTCAAAGAAAATAGATTTATATTATTTTTTGAAAAAGGCACTGAATTGGTGTGGCAGCACCCATCTTATATTCACTCCAATTATTAGAGACAATACCAATAAATTAGTCCTGCAAGCGTCATTTGCATTATTAGTCACTTAACTATAGAAACATTTGTATTAGTCCACAACATGGCAATTCATGGAGTATATTAGCTCTCAAATTTGCAAGCTCAATGTGCTTAAGGACTGATGATTTGAAAGCTCAAAGCTGGCTTAGTCAATTTTATATTTTGGTCTATTTCACAGGCATTTATTTTTCTATTAGCTATATAAATATAAACATCTCCTTTATAGCTATTGGAAGGAAAATGCTCCTTTTGTATGAATACTAATTTGTGATAAAATTTGCTTTTTCTTCTTATTTTTTTGTCACCATTCATGTATTGTTATGGTTTCTGTTGCACTAGAATTATATTATATATTCACATTAATCCATTCCACTTAATTTGATAGCACTAAGCTTCAGTTTATGCTTTCAGAGCCAAAGCATTTCTTTGCAGAAAAGCCACAGATTCACGCATGTAGATCCTAACAAGTATCTGGATTTTCGAGAAGCACTTTCGTTAACAGAAGTGGGAACTGAGAAAGTTGAGCCATCTTTCTACGTTCAATTGTTACAACTATGCTTACAAAACTGCTCCTTTTCAGACACACAAATCGTCCACGGCCACATCGTGAAATCGGGTACCCACGAAGATGTTTTCATCACATCATTTTTGGTCAACGTTTATGCCAAATGTGGCAACATGGAATCTGCTTGCAAAGTGTTTGACAAAATGCCGAGAAGAAACGTGGTGACTTGGACCACGTTAATGGTGGGTCACGTGCAGAACACGCAGCCAAAGCGCGCTATCCATGTGTTTCAAGAGATGTTGTATGAAGGGAGTTTTCCTTCTATTTACACTCTCGCCATTGCTCTAAATGCTTGCACTTCTCTGCATTCTCTTAAGTTAGGTGATCAGTTTCATGCTTTTATAGTGAAATACCATGTTGAATTTGACACTAGCATTGGCAATGCACTTTGTAGTTTATATTCCAAATGTGGAAGGTTGGAATTTGCATTGAAAGCATTTAGGAGAATCAAAGAAAAGAATGTTATTTCGTGGACCGCGGCTATTTCTGCTTGTGGTGAAAATGGTGATGCTATGATGGGTTTAGGACTTTTTGTTGAGATGCTTAATGAATACATAGAGCCTAATGAGTTCACTTTAACTAGTGTCTTGGGCCAGTGTTGTGAGATTCTGTCTTTAGAATTTGGGACTCAGGTTCATTCTTTCTGCATTAAATTAGGCTATGAATCAAACCTACGCGTTAGAAATTCTTTACTGTATTTGTACCTCAAATGTGGGTGTATTGATGAGGCTCAAATGCTGTTTAATGGAGTGAATGATATCAGTTTGGTTACATGGAATGCTATGATTGCCGGGCATGGACAAATGATGGAACTCGCAAAGGATAATCTTTCTGTGAACCGAAGTGGAAGTGAGGCACTAAATGTTTTTTGGAAGTTGAACCAGTCTGGCATGAAGCCTGATCTGTTTACCTTTTCGAGCGTGTTAAGTGTCTGTAGTAAAATGATGGCTTTAGACCAGGGGGAACAAATTCATGCTCAGGCGATCAAAACTGGGTTCTTGTCGGACGTGGTTGTAAACACTTCACTGATTAATATGTACAATAAATGTGGAAGCATAGAAAGAGCAAGCAAAGCATTTCTAGAGATGTCTACTAGAACTATGGTATCTTGGACTTCAATGATTACAGGTTTTGCGCAACATGGTAGGTCACAACAAGCATTGCATCTTTTTGAGGATATGAGACTGGTTGGAATTAGACCAAACCAAATCACTTTTGTAGGTGTTTTATCAGCTTGTAGCCGTGCTGGCATGGTCGACGAAGCACTCAATTACTTTGCGATGATGCGAAAGGAATATAAAATTAGGCCTGTGATGGATCATTACGCTTGCTTGGTTGATATGTTTGTTAGGTTAGGTCGGCTTGAGGAAGCGTTCGATGTCATCAAGAAAATGGATTATGAGCCTAGTGAGTTCATTTGGTCTAACTTGATTGCCGGTTGTCGAAGCCATGGGAATTTTGAACTGGGATGTTATGCTGCTGAGAAGTTACTGAGTCTGAAACCTAAAGATACTGAGACATATCTATTGTTGCTTAATATGTACCTCTCAGCTGGGAAATTTGATGATGTTTCTAGAGTGAGGAAGATAATGAAAGAGGAGAAAGTTGGAAAAATAAATGATTGGAGCTGGATTAGCATCAAAGACAGAGTGTATTCATTTAAAACAAATGACAAGGGACACACACAGAGTTCATTACCATGTAAATCATTAGAAGATTTACTTGTCAAAGCAAAGAATATTGGATATGAGATGCAAGAAAGCATGGAAATAATTGAAGAGGAGGAGGAAGAAAAGACATTCTCAACTACCATTTATCACAGTGAGAAGCTAGCCATTACATTTGGGTTGGAGAATTTGCCAAGTTCTTCACCAATAAGAATTGTCAAGAGTACCTTAATGTGCAGGGATTGTCATAATTTCATTAAGTGTGTCTCAACACTGACTGGTAGGGAAATCATTGTTAAAGATAGTAAGTGGCTTCATAAATTTGTTGATGGACAATGTTCATGTGGGAATGTTGGTGGTTTTCTCTGATATTCTAAGAAGCTGCCAAAAGTTAGTTAAGTTTGCAAACAAAAGCTAACAGTCAGAGTGAATTTGGATTTCTAAAGAAGCAACCAAATTGACCTTCATCTTCATATTACAATGTATCGTAATGTTTGAAATATCCGGTGAAAGTTAGACCGTGTAAGGGAGAAGGGCTTCAAACTGACATTGAACAGAGACACAAGTTTCATCTTGTTGAACAAAAGTTAGATACAAAGGAGTTTTTTAACATGTGCAATATTGCACGGGTTTAGAAACTATAGATAGAAAAAAGCATAACATTTATTGTAAGTCAAACTTAATCTTATTAAATTTTTGTTCATTCCAACAACTTTCTAGTTTTAGTTTTTTAACATGTGCAATATTGTACATGTTAGAAAAATTCATATACAAACTTAGATTTTTCAATGAAAATCTAAACACATGCATATACCTTTGTTACACCTCTCTAAACTTACTAACAACATGTAATTCTGTGCTGATAAGTTTTATGGGAAGATAACTTTTAAATTGTGATTATAGCTTCCCCAAAATTAGAGCATGTATTATATTAGGAGACATATGAAAACCCTTAACATATAATAAATGATGCACACTTAGTTGGCCTTTCTAAAGTCATAGAGATTCAAGTGCAATTCATGAATGGAAATTCACTACTTATTTACTCACTGGAGAAACTTTTAAGACTGTATAAATTCTCTGACCTTCCTAATTACGGTTGAAATTATTAATGACGATTTAATTGAAGTAAATATTTTTAGCTTTGGTCAAAAGTGATTTTCATTTTGACTAAACAAAAATCCTAAACACACAAGTCCTCAGTTGTTGAATTTTATGAGTTCCACATTTATGTATTATTACTACGTGTTATTAATCCAACAACTTTTTTTTAATAAATAAGAAAAGAATGTCAACACAATGTGTGATAATAGTTATAGAATGAAAGCTATGCTTTGGTTTTAATAAACTATTTTTACCAAAATAATTATTTTTGTTGTCTTTTCTAGATTTCTAGATGCAGTAATACTCATCATAATTCTATCTTTTTCATTGACAAAAAAAATGTTGTTTAATTTTTCTGGTCCAACTCCATTTTTTTAACAATTTCTGACCAATAATATACTTTTCTGACCAATAATATTTTTTTATTTCTAAACTGGGCCCTATGATTCTCTTTTTGGTATAAACAAGGCCCCATGTCTGTTTACAATTGGCAAAAAAGTGATGGTTCAAGCAACTGGGCTCACTAGGCATTGTGGGTCGTTGGTGCAGCAGCCTGTTATCCTTCCACTATTGGGAGCCAGAGGTGTTCGCTGCTCTGTGAAACCAGCCTCACGCATTGCCCCCTAGTCTAGGAGTCAATGGGCCTATGCCTTCACCCATGCCCAGTGACCCAACTCTCAACTTGGAGCGGGCAAGCCAACAATTAGCAACCAAAGCCCAACCTAACAAGCCCGAGAGCCGTCCCATCACCTTGATGCCCCCACTTGGGTGACATGTTGGCGTAACCCAACTCGGCGATCATACATGACAGTCATGACAGTTATAAAGGCTAATATTTGTTATGTTCTATACGGTGTGGGACATGAGAAAAACAAGATATACAAATATTCACAATCACATAACCTGCATCGCTTTCTGGTAAGGCAATAGAAGAAAACTTTGCTCATTTGATTCAAGGAAGACAACAGTTGCAATTTGTAATTCTTTATTTAATATGAAAAAAATCAATTAAAGTGATAAGATGTTTGTATTCCACCCTCAGATTAACAAACTACAAAGAGAAACTGGGTGTATTCAATTTGTTTACCTTCTTGCTTGTATGAATGAACGGTTTCTCACGACTAATAAGCTAATTAACCGTCTGATTATAATTTAATTAGGAATCAACATCATAATTGAGAAGGCAATGGCACCATCGTATTAATGGCTAATAGAACTTGATTCATGAGACTAGAGCCTACCGTGAACAGGTTAATTCATATGCTAAACAAAATTTTGAAAAAAATTAAATTCTGAGAGCTAGACATCAAGGAAAACTTTGCACTGAAGTAAAAACATATCTCTCTACCTTTCAAAAAAAAACATATCTGTCTTCCTTTATTGTGATTTTTTAAACATTAAGTATAAACTTTTTAGTTGTACAGGAAAATCAGTAAATTTAATTTAATAAGTGATTGTTCAATTAAGTTGAAAAGTGATTATTTATAAAATCAGAATTTGTTTATTTGACAATACAATTTAATTGAAAAACATACTATAACATCTATATGTATCTATATGTATAAAAAATATATAATCTGTAATTTTAATTCAACAAATTAACTTGTCAAAAAACGGATCTTATATTCATTATGAAACGGAACTTAACTTCCAAATGAACAATAAAACTAAACTTAACAACTGTTTTTCCTAGTAAATGTGTGCTTATACTACCAAGTTCTACGAAACAAGAGTTTCATGTTGTTTAAATGTGGTGCACAAAAATTCTCGAAGGTCAAAATTGAAAAAAGAAATTGTATTATGCACGCAAAAAGCCGTCTAATGCACAAAGTGACAGCCTGGTCCAATCTATTAAAGGCATACTTTACCTTATTTTCTTATTTTTTTTAAAATTTAATAATAGCTTAGCAATGACCACAACTCACACATGAAACCATATCAACACCGTTTGTAATGGTGTTAGACTAACTAATGATAAAAATTTGAGGATGAAATAAAAAAAATATAGAAAACAAAAATACGAATTTGACCTAAAAAAATGTAAATCAATTATCAAAATCTATAAACTATATGCATGAATTTATTGCCGTATCCTTCAAAACAATGTTAGTTTTTCTATATAAATAAAAGGTTTAACAATAATTTTCCATAAATTCATGCACATAGTTGTTATATTTTGATAATTGATTTACGGCAAAGTTTAAGGTGGGCTTGAGTCCACTTTCCCCACCAACGGAAAACCCAATTTTTATTTTCTATCGCCTGTTTTCATTATTTCTACTTTCACCTCTTTATTTTTGTTAATTAAAAAACTGACCCAAGCCAACATTAATAATAAAGTTCTATAAAACGTACTTTATCTCCGATTTCCAGATTCAATGAACAATCTTCATCCCTAAAATCTGCACTGTATTTGTTCAAGTTCGTTCCTCCAACGTCGCTGTGATGGCCGCCACCACCTCTCACCCTTTTTGTCTCTACCAACCCACAACTCAAGATTTTTCTCAGATTTGCACTCAAATCGTTTGCTGAGTTTTGGTGAAATCGAAGAGAAGAAGAAAGGTCGTGGAAAAGACAAGTGAAGAAACGCTGTATTCGTTCAAGTTCGTTCAGCCAGTGTTGCTGCTATTGGCCGCCACCACCTCTCGCCGTTCTTGTAGCTGCCACACCACAACTTAAGATTTTCCTCAGATCTACGCTCAAACAGTTTGTTTATCAAGTTTTGGTGAAAGCGAAAAGAAGAAGTACTACCGCGGAAAAGACAAGCAACACAGAAGAAGAAGAAGACGAAGACGAACTCGACCCTCAAAACGGCATCGAAACCATTTTCTCCATTTAGTGATGCAGATTTGTTTGGGTATTTTAGGTTGCCCAATTTGTTGTTATCCATACCTAAATTTCCTTTTCTCTGCTGTGATGAATTGTGTAAGTTTATATTTTTAATCCATTTTTCTTTTTCTTTTTTTTTTTCCAAATTCTCTTTCATTTTTGTTCAGTAATATAGGCTCTTCATCTTTCCTAACTTCAATTCTGCAAATCAAATGCGACATCGAAAAAATATGTATAAAACACCATTAACGTTGCATCCAGAAATAAATATCACCAAGCCATCTTTTCCAGTTTCATTGAATCAAAACCATAAAATAAGAAACTATATCAACACCTTGAAACAAAGTAAATAAATAAGAGCTCCACTTAGCAATTTTTAAAAACATTTGTATTTCAGAGAATCTCCTACAAAGAGTCTAATTTAGCCTATATTACAATTTATTAAAAAACCTGTATTTTAGGTAGCATGTGACAATCCAGACCATCCAATTATTTTATAAATAAATCTGATGACTGTAAATTACTTTCCTACCGTGAGGAAAGTGGACAAATGCCCACCTTAAACTTTTCCTGAAGGACATATATCAATGTCAAAATTATATCAACCAATCAGCACAATGCCATCATTAATTATCAGATGCAGAACCTTTAACACATACAGGTAACATAGCAAAAATTTAAAAATCTCTCTTTTCTCTTTACAAAGGTTACACATCAGTAATCCACATCGTTGAGTAATCTATTATTATATCCGACGGCTCCAGTTTTTATCCATACATTTTACACCAGCTTGTGTATCACACAACACTTGGAACAGCTGAAGTAAGATTTGTACAATTCAATCAACACTTGCACCATCCTTTTCTAAAAAAATAAATGAAAGGGGCTAAAAGCCCAAGGAAAACAAATTACAAGAAAATAACTCTAGTAGTGAAAACTCCAATAACATCGGCAAACACCACAGAGGAAACTGAGGGAGAGGGAGCTACAAGAAAAGGGAAGGATTGACGTTTAACACATCCCAAATTATGAGTCTTAGCAATATGATTTGCTTCCTGATAAACATGACTTGTACCATCCTGACTAAAGGAACATGATACTTTCTTGCTTAATTACTTAATTTCTCACTCGCTCACAATTAAAAAGATATTTACAAAGACCAACCTAACAAAATTGTAGATTTATATTTGTCTTGGACCTATTCCTTTTTTCTCTTTCATAACAGAATTCAGTTTTCTATAGGGATTAGCCAACCTGGCTCTTTAACCTTCACATCATGCAAGGCTCATGTATTTCTATATGAACACTTACCTCATAAATACATATCTTCGTTCCTTAACTAAATTTTTTGAATTTTTCTTCCTTTTCATTTCAATAAGAACAGAAGATACCACGGGTGATGAAACTAGTTCCTTTTGCTTTTAGCTTTGGAGATCCTTAATTTGTTGGTTTCATCTGGCGGTTTCAAGATGATATCCTCAAGATTGCTAGAAAAACTCTTGTAAAACTGCAAGGTAGAGGAACTTCTTTTACTATTATTATAAATAAATTAAAATACAAAAAAAAAAAATGAGGGGAGGAAAAGTGAGATCATAGAACATATCTCAAAAACTGACCTTTAGATATTCACCAGTATCTCCAGCTGCTTTCTGAATATCAACCATGAAAAATGTGGGAGCAATTTCAAAAACCTATTTGATCAAAGGTAAAAAAGAGATCAGGAAATGAATTAAATGGTTATAGAAATTATTTAGGGACTGTTGAAAGAAGTAGAGAAGTAGAAACTCACTTCCAGTATAACTGAGAAATAAGAAGTCTTATTTGCGGAAGTGCCTTCTATTCTCATCTGAAAATTTAGAGTAATATTACTTCAGATTTATAAAAATAAGGAATATTACAGGTTCAATGATCAGAATAATTCACAGCATATGCTTAGTATTTTGGTTGTCTTTATGAGAATAGATTAGTAAACCAACAACATAGAATAATCTAAAATAACAAAGGTAGAAAGATGTGGTCTGAGAGTAGCAAACTGGAAAAGCAATCTACCAAGTATATTTTACAGGTGACAAACCTTATAGTTGCGAATATGCGTCTTAAATCCCATTGATTGTGCCACAACTTCCATACTTGATAAAACCACCTTTGGCGGCTTTTGTGTGATGAAGCGTTTCTGGTACTTCATATGGTCCTGTAAGGAAAAATATAAGAGAAACAAATAAGACTCACAGCTCAAGATAATGTCAGAATGTGGGAGGTGTAATGATGCGTTCTTGTCGTAGCATGCCATGATGCAAAACTCAATCAATTAGTTCCACAAAAAAAAAACAACAATTACATGGAAAACACGACAACAATGCCATGATTAAATACCTGTCCGCGATCAAAAAGTGATGCCAGGTTTAAGCCCTGAGATAAAATTATCATGTCGAACGCGTTAAGAGTTAAGGGACCAATGTCCTCATTCTCACATTGCTGTTTAGCCCTCTGATCCTTCAGTGACAAAAGTACAAAACAATCACTATGTCAAATCATTTCCATATGAAATGCACCAGGAAAACGCAAGTTTCTCCTGAATTGAAGACAATAGACATAAAACTTTAAAAGAGACAACAGAATGATAGATTTTGCATTTGAGTCAGTCCCTTCATTTTAATTGATCTTTCGAGTTTTGAGTACTTCAGAGGCTTGAGCACCATTAATTGTTTTCCAGACATGGTACATCTCAAAATATCTTTTGCTGATGTTGTTATTTTGTACCATTGATGAACTACAGAAAAAATTGTTAAGGTAGATAGGAGGACAAGGCATTCACAATATATTAAATTTATCTTAAAAGATAAGTTGTTTCAGTATTCCAGTTGAAGTTAAAGTGAATCAGCTTAAATAAAGAAGATCCCTAAGCTTGACTTAATGCAGAATTAAAAAAAAAAAAAAAGACCTCAGTATTGTCAAATGCAGCATTAACATCATCGAGGTTCACATCTTCATACTCAAGGAGACTGACAGGAACATAGCCTCTTTGAAACCACTCGCCATTTCTGATCTGCTGTATGGTTATACGCTGAAATCAACATGCACACAGAGATGGGAATGGGAAAGAGACTAGTGAGAAAAAAGAATAGCAATAAATGGAAGTATACATTAAATCTACTGGAGTTTCATCATCAACATATCATAGAGTTCGTGTAAACTAATAAAGAAGTTCCATGTAAGAAGATTAGTGCAATCAGAATCATTAATCATAAAAACTAAAATAGTTAAGTTCCATGTAACAATCCCCTTTCCACATAAAAAAGAACCAAAATATTATTTGATTTACACAATATCTATTAATATAAATTCAGAAAAAGGATAGTGATAAATGAAACTAGTCATATCAATCCAAGAAAGGAAGATGTTGTCGCACTTGCACTAACAAGATAAAAAGATCAAATAAAAACATAAGATATATCAATTTCTTTAATCATCTTCAACATAATTCAATAATAAAATTACACTTAGGAAAGAAGTTTACATTATATATCAACAATTTGAAGGACAACATTACATTACTCCTATCAGTGAGAGATTTGACATCCAAATTATCCATGCCACAACAGAAAAACGACCAAGATTGTTAGGGCTTATCAATCAAATTTATTTATTTATTTTATTCATTTTTGAAGGTAGAAAGTAATATGGTTCATAATCATGATTGACAAGTACATATCATCAAACTTAGGTGTAGTTCAACATGAACCACATCAGAGACTCAGCTGATTTTCTGCTTCTATGCTCAGACAACAATTGTAAATTATAAATAAACTGATAGTGAAAGCTTGTGTCTAAAAAATCTTTTGAGATCGAGGGAAAAAAAATCTTGTTCTGCAAAGCAAATTCTTACACGTTCAGGATTTGGGTCCAACATTCTGTGTATCAAAGATTTCGCTTCCACAGGAAACCAAGTAGGGCATGAAAACTCAGCTTTCTCAATCTGCAACGCAGTAAAGAAAAGAAAAACAAATAACACCATCAATAATAATCTGATTTTTCATTTTGAACAAGACATCTTAATCAAATGAAAGTAGTATTTCCTGCGCTTTTTGACTAGACACCAGAAAATAATTTTTAGTATTATTATTATTATTATTATCATTATTTTTGTCAAAAGAACTTGTAGGAAGAGCAGCCAGTGACTCTTAAATAGTACAGGACATTATTCTATTTTATATCACCAAAATGCAAGATAAATATTTAAATAAATATTTCAACTGGGGATCCATCAAATCAATTATGCAGTAAAATAAATACTTGACTGAATTCATGCCTTATTGTATAACGTAGTCAGATCAAGCTCATCAAAGGGAAGATATCCAGCCAATAGAACAAAGAGGATAACCCCGCAGGACCAAACATCTGCTGGAGCACCATTATAACCCTTGTGACTGAGTACCTTAATCATAAGGATAAATGTCAAGTGAGGTTTTAAACACAGTAAGTATCAGAAATTGACACAGAATTATATTAGCAAAGCATATGTATTACCTCTGGAGCTACATAATTAGGAGTCCCACATGTTGTCCGAAGCATACTAACCCCCTGCCAGAATTTTCACAAATTTAAAAACATTTGACAACTATGAAAACATTTTATATCATCTGATGCACATGAATTAAAGTCATATTTAAGAATAACTTCTTAACAATCCCACCTGTTCTGGCAATGCGCTCAAACCAAAATCTGAAATCTTTATATTTCCTTGTGAATCAAGTAAAAGATTTTCAGGCTGCATTAAGGGAAAACAGTTACAGGAAATCATGATAGTGATGAAGACAGCATTAAGCTATCCAGGCTCTGATCAATGCAAACCTTTAAATCTCTATGATAAACTCCTTTACTGTGGCAATAATCTACACCATCAATAAGCTGTTGGAAGTATCTTCTAGATTCATCTTCACTCAGACGCCCATGGTTTACCTGCAATATTTTTGTCTTCAATAGTGTCTCCAATACCAGGAAAAGTCAGAATAGAATCTTAAAGGGCAAAAGCATATATCCGTCTTGAGCTACTCACAATTTTATCAAATAATTCACCACCTGTGATGAACTCCAATATGATATAAATCTTAGTACGGCTTGCTAGAACCTGAGGAAAAAAGATATTTCAAAACAGAACGAAGCACGGTGAATAGTGACAGGCAACAAGAGAAAAGCACTAAAATCTCTTATCAAACAAAATATTGGGCCAGCATGGCTCCTCTCCTAAAACATTTTCAAGAAAAAATGTATAAGAGAAAATTATAAAAAAAAAAAAAAAGCACAAGAGAAAAGAGTTTCAAACCACGACGAACTCTGAAATTATATTTACATTATTGTTCCTCTCTCCAAGCAATTAAAGAGCATAAATTCTATAATTTGGTCCGGAAAGGCGGAAAGGACTTTTAAAACATACTAGATAATTGATATAATATTTCTCACTTTATTGATAATCATCAATTCATTAGACTTGGAGAACATATAATTATTTCATAACAAAAGCCAAACAAACCCTTAATCACCTTTAAGTGCATGTTTGAAATAGTGTATTTTGGGGAGAATAATTACTTTTTCCAATGCTCTCGAAAAAACCTTGAGTTAAAAATTTTTTTGGCTCCAGAATAATTTAGTTCAAAAACACTGAATAAGGGAGAAATAAACAAGGTCTATAGTCAAGCACTCAAGCAAATAGCGCATGCCTCATATAGACGAACAACATAAGGATGTCTGACAAGCTTCATAATAGCAATCTCCCTCTTGATCTGCATCATATCAAAAATAGATGAAATAAAATACACTTTGAAAATAGAAACCGTGACAATCACAAACATAATCATCAAACCTCTAGTATCTCAAAACTGGAAGAAATTCAAGCTTAAGTGTCTCAAAGACACTCTCACTCACTTGGAGTCCCATCCAATCAACTATTAGCATTTTACCATACTCAGCATCAAAGTGATTAGTATTCATAATTCATCTTAATAACTTAATAACCAAACCAAAACAGCATATAACCAATCACTGCCATATGCACGAGTCAGTGATTTATTACCAATTACGATTACAAATAACTATAAAGTAAAGCAGTAAGACACCTGAGTTATGGGCTTTGCAAAGTTTATCATCTACATAATGGCAACAACACATAAAAAGTAATACTACTAATAGTAGTAGTAGCAGTAATTGTAATAACAACAACAGCACCGATAAAATATCCATCCATTTGGTTCCTAAATTGGTATTATTGATCAATTTGATTCTCATATATACAGTATATATAGTATTACTCAAAAACAAACTCTTGACAATCGTTAAACAATTCAATCTCTGAAATTGACATCACCAGTTAATTTGGTCCTGACATCACAAAAGTTAAACTGATTCTCAGACTTGCCAATTATAGCTCAATTTAATTCTCAGAACTAAACCAACTAGTTAAAGTCGCCAATTAATTTTAAATGTAAAGGAGCAAATTAACCCGAATTTCGAAGATTCATAAGATTCCAAGTACCAAATCAGTGTTTTACCCAACAAAAATATGGAGTGACGGAGAAGAGAGAAATAGTACCTGATCGACCATTTTGTGCTTGATGATGGTGCTTCGATCGAGAAGCTTCATGGCGACACTCTCACCAGTTTCTGTGTTCTGAGCGAATTTCACCTTCGCAAACGTTCCTTCACCGATTGTTCTTCCAATTTCGTACTTCCCTACTTTTCTCAACACCATCTTTCTCTCTCTTTTCCAAACCACAAAATCACTTCATTGATTGAACTTTACGAACAATCTTCTCACTCACTTTGCCAGCATTTCATCAATTAATGAATTAATTAGAAATTGAATTATTGTTCTTGTTGTTGGAGAAAAATGGATTGGAACGGAATTAGGAAAGAAAGGACAGGTGCCAGGTGTGGAGGGAAGTTGATTGCCAAGTCTGAAAATGAAGACTCAAAAAAGTAACCAGTTGGAAAATAGGTTATATATATACATAATTTTCCTGTGAAAATTTGAAACCATGAAAAGGGAGGGGACACCGTTTGAAAATTGGAAATTCAATTTCGAAAATTTTGTCGGCGATGATTCTATCTTGTCTGATCTTTTATTTTTTTGTCCAGTTTTCTGAACTTTGATTTCTTTTTTTCTTTTTTTTTTTCCGCAGAACTTTGAATTGAAATACTTACGGAAAAAGTGGACGTTTGATTTTACGTTTAAAAATCACGTTTAAGTTTAAATTGAATGTAATATGTTTAGATAGAAATTTAAATTTACGGTTGAAATTATTTTTTACATTTAAACATACAAGAGCTGAAAACAACTTTTTATTGTTTTAAAATTTAATAAATAGACATTCAATTTAAATTTACATTCAATTTAAACTCTTTTCAAACGCTAATTTAAACACACACTAAATGAAAATAGACCTAAAAATTAACGGAATTAACTAGATGAAAATTTGATGTTGAATTTGTTAATTAACTCAACAAGCTAAGTTTGCCAAGTTTGGTTTATGAATTAAATGAGTTAAATTTGAGTTACTTCCCCCTTTTAAAATATTAGTCATTTTCGATTAAAAAATTCAATTTCAAATTATTAGTCACTTTTATATATATAATAGTGCATTTATTATCTTTTTCACTTTTGTTATTATTTTATTTAATGAACATCAAATAACATTTTAAGTCATTATTTTATTTATTAAATTCAAGATAAATTAATTTTTTTCCTTAATCTTTATGGTTTTCTCTAAAATGAATAATATTTTCAAATAAATAGAGTAAGAATTAAGTTCGTTAATTAAATAAGTTGAACCTAAGCTAGGCATAATTTAACCTATTTGGTACATGAAATAATTCGATAAATAAATAAAATGATAAAAACATATTAATAAACTTATATCTTAATTTTTAAGATTATTAAGTAAGTGTTACCTTAAAATGTAACTTTATAATTCTTTTAGTGTCGATTTGTAAAAATAATTTATTTTAATTATTTTTTTTAATTTTTACTTTTTACATTTATTTTATAATGGAAAGAATATTTTAAAAAGTCGAGAATTTTAGCACGTGAGTTCGTGAGTTAAATCAAATAGTTTATGAACTTCAAATGAACTAAATTTGTGTTGAATATTTGTTTGCACAAAAACTCAATTTAAATTTGATTTGGATAAATTTTTATTGAACCGAATAAAGGTAAACCAAGTTTAATTTGACTCAAATCATTTTCAGTCTGAAGAGAAAAAAACAAAGCTTTATTATATTGATGAAGTGATGAAAAATGAAACAAACCCAAGCACGGTGATTAGGTTTTTAATTATGCTAAAAAGATCCTAAATATTTGGTTAGATAAAATTGTGTTAGATATAATTTGAAAGTGTATATAAAGATATTTTACGGGGAGGACAAGAAAAATATTTTGTTGAGTAGAAAATTTATACTAGTTATTCTAACTTTAAAAATTTTGAAGTTTTCCAATACAAATTTAATTACTGAAAAATGATGCTAAAAAAGATTTAAATCAGTATTGTATGTAGAAAATAATTTATTAAGAGAGATAAAAATTATTTAAGTAATTTTTATATCTTAAAAAGTAAATGTTTCACTTAATATAATAAAAAAATTAAAAAGGAAAAAGAAAAAATGATGAAATGTGAGGTTAGTTTGATGGAGTATTTTTGAACGAAAAGGTTTTTTTCTTTTTTAATTTTCAACCTAATCTTATTTGCCATGTTTTGATTTTGATGATTAATAAGATTAGGTTGGAGTTAGAGGTAATGGTAGGAATTGACAATCGTACCTGTTTGGATAGAGGTGAATTCACGTTAATATAGATCTATTTTAATTTTATTTTTTGGTGTGTTTATTAGATCCGTTTCGATTTACATACTAAATTTATCTCAACTATTAATTTATCTATCTTAATGTAATTTGACGTTAATACAAACTCACACAGAAGATGCACATTGATTTTGCACTAGCACACGTCACTCTTTTTTTTGATGAAATAGAACACGTCAGTCTGGCGTACTATATGGATGGTTGGAAACGATATTCAACAAATTATATCTAAATATTATTACTTTTTTCGTTTCACAATGAATATAGTTTTAGAGAAATAACTATTTTGTACAGTTGTTGTTGGGTTGAAGGAAAAAATTAATTAAATTGCGTAAAATGAATAAAGTAATATATTATTATGAAAAAATGTCATAAATAATAAAAAAATATAGATAATAACTTTGGTGGGTTGCTCCATTGAAGATGCTCTTAAGTCTTATCATGTTTATTATTTTTTTTTTGTTCTAAATGAATGTCAAGTAATGTTAGATTCTTTTATTAAATTATTTTACAAATTTTTCTATCCACTTAATTTTAATATTTGTTATTTATTTTTTAAAAAATAAATATTTAGTGAAAGATAGAAGACACTTATCAAAATTAAATAGATAAGAAAATTTATAAAAGAACTTAGTACGAAAAATTAACATTTTTCACAAATGTCCCTTATCCATTTGACTATTGAGCACTAAATTAGAATTTGGATCCCAATTTTTATCTTAGTTTTTTGTTATTGTCAATTTTCAATCATTATCATTTCTCTACCTTTTCTTGTCACAACAAAATCATTTACACTCTCTTGTAATCTTCAAAAATTTGTTCTCCTTATTTCTCTACCTTTACACATTACTCTACCTTTAAAGGAAGACATCCACACAATAGTGACATGGGGAGCCGTATTTGAAATTGGATCATAATATCTTGTTTTCCTAATCCTATCACAATATTAAGTGCTAGTGAAGCTCTACCTACACTGTTCATTTTCTTTGTCATTATGTGCTGAGGTGAAGCAAAGATTTTGGGGTCCGATTTATTATTCTATTTTTTTTTAGAAAATAGGACTCTCTATTCACAAACTATATTAGATGAGGATTGAATAATTATGTGCTAATTCTAAGACTCGAACCCAGATGCTAATGTTAGAAGTAAAAATATTTTACCCTTTACACTACTTTATAATATTAATGATAAAGTGCATCATTTAATATTTGGAGCCGGTAAGGTACATTATTTAATATTTGAGGCCTGTGCGGTTAGGCTCTTTCCACGGGACCCAAAGTCGCCCGTAATTATATGTGCTTTGTTTTAGGTGTTAGTTTTTCTTTGGTTTATGGCATTCACTTCTTATTCCTCCACTTTTTTTTTTTTTAAATGAAAGCTTATTCATAAATAAAATTATGAAACTTAGTTGAATAAATTAAAAATAGTTTATTTTGATAAATTCACTATAAAACTTATGAAAATGACAGCTTATAGAAACTCATCAATTATTTACCAAAGTTACGTATATAATCTTTTAAATAGAGCCTAAACTTAACAAGCAATTGAGCCGGCTAGTAAATAGTAGAACCCAAAATATTAGGGTCTATTTGGTTTTTTAGTTTTAGTTTTATTTTTAATTTTTTTTATTAAATTTCAAAAAGCAAAAAAATAAAAAGTGGAAACAGGAATAAAAATACAAATAGTTTTTTTTTTAATATAAAAGAAAATCTTATGATGTTGACCAGGTCAACCTTAGGAACTATGAAGCCCAAGGAAATACGCAATGCTGGAACAGCAAATATAGACGGGATTAAGGTATGATAATCATTTTCAGTAAGAAAAAAGAAAAGTAACATAATCATTTATGGGTCCATAAAACAGAATAAAAAACCCTAATTCAATTATTCCGCTAGAATTCAGGAACACTTGACAGAGGATTACATAATACATCTTAGATTAAAATTTGGTACTTTTAAGATTCTTTCGACACATAATAAAAAAAAATTCCTTCATCAACACATTTGATGTCACAAAGATTTTTGTTCAGTAACTTGATATTCAAAGGTATTTTTATATGTAATTTCGGAAACTAATTTAATAGTAATTTAATTTTTGAGTAACTAATTTAATAATATATAATAGTATTAGTACGTAGTTGTTTTAATTTTTTTTTCTGTGTATCTCCGTGTTTCGTGAGAATTTCACACTAAAATATATTGCATTATTTATTTGGATACATATTGTACTTTAATTAATAATATTATTTAGTTGATTCAAAAGTTAATTTAACTTGAAGAGATTAATTTAGTGATGAAAACATTTAAAGAAATAAATTAATAACAAATAAATCCTATATTTTACTCTTAAAAACTTTCTTTTAATCTAATGCAAGAGGATCCGCGTAGCGTATGCAGTTTAAAGTTTCAACTCAGACTTTTATGTATTCTAACATGGTGGCTGCTACAGAATGACAAAGAAACAACAAATTAAGCAAATTCACAAATCTTAACAATCGAAAAAAAGAAAAAAACAACAAAATTGAAAGAAAGAAAGAAAGAGAGTCTCCATAGCTAAGTCTTAATTCTATGTTTAAAACATATCAGATGCAGAAATCTGTGTCCTATAGAATAAGAAATTGATAGGCAGCAATAATGGAGACACAGCAAGAGTTGGAATGGGCTGAAGCCCAAAACATGGTCATCAGGGAAAACCTCGTAACCACTGCAAAACAACAGCTTTTGTTTCTGGCAGAGGTTCATAGGAATCCTTCCCTTTATCAAGCCCCAGTTTTACTCAGAGTTGATTACAGGTATATATTCTCATTAGAATCTAGATGCTCGTATTGACACCGTCTCACTTGAAAATGAAATTATTTTATTTTGGACATAAATGTTTGAAATGATTATTTTTTTTAATGATATTGGGCCTGTTCATTTTAAATTCTATTTTAGTTAAAAGTGATTTTAATCAAACTTAAAATTATTTATTTTCATTGGATCGTCTCGAGTTTTTGAGCATCAATAATCTCAATAATTAATTTTTGCCTTAGTTTATGTGTTTTTTACCTCTCATTCTACTAAAATCTAAACCAAACAGATACAATATCTATAAAATAATAAAAATGGAAAAAAATTACACACCATTTTAGAAACATCATTACCAATATTGATATATGGAATAAGGTGATTTTATTCCTGATTAGAATGGTTTCAATTGTCAAATCCCAATATCTATATCCACCCTATCTGCTTCATAATATAATAAGGCACAAGATTATAACCTGTTTTGATATGCATTTTTATTTTATTTTTTTAATTTTATTTTTCAGTTTTCATTTTGTATTATATTTTCTGAAATTTATTTGTTTCTAGACATTTTCAATTTTTCTTGAATAAAAACAGAAAATAAAAAAACAAATTAATAAGCCTTTATGTCTCATATTATAAATCTTACCATAAAATATTAAAAATATTTATTATTATTTTATCAAAATTTATCTTTATTTATTAAAGTAAACTATTGTTAGATAAGACAAGGAACTTTGTGAAAATAGAGAGTACAATACATACTCTTATCAAATTTTATTTCACGTTAAATTTAACTAAACGTAAATTCAAAGCATAAAAATTATAATTTATTCATGTTAAAATAAAATCTCTCAATCGAAATCTAAAGCCAAACACACACTTACCTCTGTTGTAACTAGTAAAATTCAAAAGGTTTGTTTATAGATTGTTTCAATTGTTTGTGTTTGTGAGAGTGCATATCTTTGAATTTGATCAATGTAGGTATAAACATTGTTGGCTTCCTTTACTTGCCAAACATGCAGAGTCACCTTTGACAAAAGATCCTTTTGTTGTGCCTCTTGATTGTGAATGGATTTGGCACTGTCATAGGCTTAATCCGGTAAGCTAGAGCATAGAAATCAAAATCACTTAGCCCTATTTATTTTATATTTTTATTTTATGTTTTTATTTTATATTTTACATATATGTTTGTTTCAAGCAATAAGAGGGAAGAAACTAAAAACAAGTGCTTTTGTGAATTGGTATGAAAGTGAGGACGGAGAGATTTTATAAAATATTGAAACTAAATTATTGTTATTTTGGTTGTTTTCAAATTTCAATGTTTATTATACAAATTTCTAAAATCAAAAAATAAAATGAAAATAACGTAATAATTTTGTATTATAATTATTTATTAAAATAAAAAAAATAGAAAATAAAAATGCAAAGTAAATGGACACTTACTTTCCATACGTGTTTGGATTTTCATTTAGGTTTACAACGCTTAGTGTGTGTTTGGATTTTCGTTCACTGAAAGTAAGTTGGGTTAAAAGTCAGTTGAGTGAAAGTTAGTTAGATTAAAGTCAGTTTTCACAACGGAATTTATGTTTGGATACTTTTAACTAAAATAAAGTTTAGCCAACTGAATATCATTTGGATAGGACGTTGAAAGTACTTTCACTAACTAATATTTTGTAAATCTAAGTTTCCCCAACCCAAAAGAGACTCATAGGCTAAGTTGAAGGAAAGTATTTTAGGAGTCAAAAGCTAATTGGCCTAACTTAGTTCAACTGAAAACCAAACAAAACTTTTTTCACTTTTACTAACTTGAAAGTACTTTTAGTCCTCCCAACCGAAAACCAAACACACACTTAATTTACATAGTTTAAGCTAAACTGGCTTTTTCCCAACAGAATGAAAGTGACATTTCTGTTGAACATTCAAAGCTTTTTCTTTTGAGCTTACTAATTTTTATGGGATAATCTAAACATTATGACACAATGTTATATAAAGATGAAAGTCAGTTTAGTTGCTTCAACGCAAATCCTGGGATGCTCTTGATATTGTGAAGATGTTTTTTTTTTAAATAAATTTTGCTGCAATTACCGAATCACCCTTTAATCTGAGTGTGGTTATATATCAGGTGCGGTACAAGAATGATTGCATGGAACTGTATGGGAGAATACTTGATGGTTGGAATGTGGTATCCTCAACTCAGGGAACTAATAATAATAAAGAGGAAAGTGAGAATGTGGAAGAAAATGTTTCCAAATGAACCATATGAACTTGATCTGAACAGTGACTCAAGGCAAGATTTTGCTGAAAATTTCATGGGATTCAAAGAAAGTACCACCACCAACTATGATCTGATTTCAGCTGTTAAAAGACAAACCACTTTCTTCTATCAGGTAATAAAGAATTTTTTAGAGTGTCATGTGTTTTCAAGACCTAACTACAAACTTTATGATAACAAATAAATGCCAATTTCAGATGCTGTCAACTTGTTGATCACACATCTTGTTGGCAACAAAATTTCTGAGTAAGTATTCTTAGCATATTTTGGGAACGCGTCTTCTGGGAACGCGTCTTCTGGGAGAACAATGACAACGAAAATCTTATCCCATTAAGTGAGGTCGGCTACAAGGATCATAAGATATCATTAAGCTCGATCAAATACCGTATATTTAGAAATACTATTTACCTAAAGATTTATTTTAATAATTTCTCTTAAAAATCCTTTTTTATCTCTCTCTACCCCTTTTTATAGGGCTACATGTTTTATTAGACTCTCAACAGCGACATAAAACTTGTTGAAATCCGTATCATGGATCAATACATTCCTTTTAAAGAAATAATCACGTATTTTTCTTAAGTCCACTCAAGTTGCTACTTGCTAGTTAAAAAATCTGACTATTTCACTATAATAAATTTAACTAAATACAAACTTAGTAGAGTAAATTAATTTAAAAGTAATCTTCAAAGTAAAGATTGATTTGCATTCATTTCTTCCTTTACAAACAAGATGAGGAAAAGCGACTCCATAAGCATCCTCTCTAAGGATGGGGATAAGACGAATACGAGGACTAACAAGATGATAATATCTTAGGTGATATCTATAGAATAAATTAACCAAATGATCCGTACTACGGTTTGTCTTTCTATACACATTGGTTATATTCACCACATTATGCATAATAAGAATATTCTAAAGGTAAATGATATTTAGTGCCCTAACGGCACTATTTAAGGGCCTAAATATAGTAAAAAGGTATTGAAATGTGTAGTTTTTTATATTCTCGAGAAACGGGACAATATGCTTTTATGATTGTTTTTCTACTTCTAGTAACTTTATCTAGTGCCCTAAGGGCACTAGATATCAAGACCCTATTCTAAATATCTCTAACCAAAGGAAAATAACTATGAGAAGTGTCACACCCTTTCATTGCTAGATGGACCCCAACTTTGGAATCCATTTCAAAGTAAAGGTTGATTTGCATTCATTTCTATTTTCTACTGTATGCATAAAATGACTCAAAATCCTACTACCTATACCTATCCATTAATTACTCTCAAACTTTAATGACTTCACGTTGAACTATCTAGAATGGAAATGATAATGATAAGATGCTAATATTATGACAGGTTTCTACTCCACATTGGAATGAAGATACTTTCCTTGAAGGAGCAGTGGCAAGATACAAAGGCTTTCTGCATTTGATCAAGAGGAACAGAGAAAGGTCTGTAAGCTGCTTCTGTGTTCCAACTTATGACATTGACCTTATTTGGCACTCTCACCAGTTGCATCCTGCATCTTATTGTAATGATTTAGTTGCAATTATGGGCAAAGTGTTAGAACATGATGATACAGATTCTGATAGGAGCAAAGGCCAAAAGCTTGATCTTGGATTTTCTGAAACCACCAAACAATGGGAAGATACATTTGGTTCAAGATACTGGAAAGCAGGAGCAATGTATAGGGGTCTTCCCCCTTCTCCTCTTAATGTTGATAAGTACAAAATAGATGTTATGAATAATAGTTTAGATCCATCTGATAATAACCAGAACCTGATTCTGCTTCCACAGAAAATGCTTGTTGAGGTATGTATACTCCAATTCATGATCTTTGCATATTTCTTTAGACAATAGTAAGTGCATGTTTGGAAAAACTTAGTGTCTATTTTGTTTGTGTTTCTATTTTCTATTTCTATAAATAATTACAAAGCTATCACCTTAAAATTATTTTGTTTAGGAAACGCAGAAAACAACTAGAAATAGGATCTTCTTGTTTCCAACGTCAGAAAACAAAACAATTATTCATGAAAACAGAAAATGCAAATGCAAACCAAACAAGTTCTACTTTTAGGAAAATGGTGCTTTTTTTTTTCTTTGAAAGATCTTTCATGATATTGACAAAAAATGAAGTGATATTTTCTGTGAAATAAACTGCACCAACTGTAACTTTTCACATGTGTTTTGGGAATCAACCATTGAAACCTTTGAGGTTCATGATTCTTAAACAGGTGATGCTTGAAATTGTTGATGTGAGAGACTTACCATATGGACACAAGGGCAACCTACTTGTATCCTTCAACAAGAAACAGGAAGAAATGCTTTTCAATACCAAGAAAGAATTGAGAATTTCCTCAAAGTCAGAATGGAAGCAAGTTGTTGTTTTCCAATGTGAAAGTGGTGGAGAGTTAGTCCTTGAACTCATTTCCTGCCCGAATTTCAACTTTCGAACAGCATTGCCTGCGAAAGTCTTGGGAAAAACTTCAATCAACTTGGAGGATTTTCAAAATGTAGCATCTAAACTGCCAACAGAAAAGTGGTTAGATTTGAAATCTGCAGTCAATTCATCGAAGCCTATCAGTATTCGTGTTGGTTTCTCTATAACTCCTCCATTTCCAGCACCATATGTGTTGGACATGGTTTCAACACGTCCATTCATAAAAAGTTATATTTGGTTCCTGCCTCCGAAGAAGTTCTAGCAAGCGAAAAATTGGACAAGTGTTCTGGATGAGACTGGCAATGAAATCATCAGCATTCAAAAAAGGTAAGCTAAACTAACATGCTGAATTTAGAATGTCATTATCTGAGTTGTTTCGCAGTTAAGAATTTTGAACCAGGATTTCATGTTTTATATCAAGTGATGGTTAGACTTAGATGAATCACTTGTTCTATATGTTAGATTTATATAGTTTTTGTGGATGATACTGTTATGATTTAACATTTGCCTGCACTTGCTTAATTTCTCATTTTGATTTTGAATAATAGGAACATGACAAGTGAGAATACTAAGATTAATAGCAATACAGAAGAAGTGATTGGAAAGATTACATCCGGCGAAACTCGTGTTCTTGCAGAGTTTAAGGGAACAATGTGGTCTCTGATGAACTCTAACTGGATTTTACAGAAAAAGAAGATAAGTGATGAAGATGAAATTTTTTTTGAGCTCACTGGCACTAGAAAGGTCACATTCTTATTCTTGCTTTAGTTTAGATTCTTAAATTTATATCAAGCACAAAGTTCAATATCTCACTCAAAATTTTATATAGGACTTGTGCTATAGATGCTTTCATCTAAGGCTCAATATTATGATTTATGCTCCTTCCCAGGTGATTATTTTTCCAGGTAGAAAACTGGAGTTTGAAACTAGATACTATGGAAATGAAGAAGGAGATTTTTTCATGACAGCAGTGGAATTCTCTGCAAAAGATCCTCATGGAAAAGCAGTGGCATTGATGGATTTGGCAAATGAATTTCTAGAGGTATTTTATTTATTTATTGAGAAAAATAAAATTGAGGTATTGTTTCTCTTCATCATCTAACTTAAATTCATTGGTTAATTGTTTTAAAATTTGATAAACAGATCAAGGAAGAGTGGATGGTATTGCCAGCAGTATTATCAGCATTTGTTCTCTCTAATTTTCCTGATTTTGCTAATCAAAGTGTGGAAGTGAATGGGACTAATGCATAAAAGGAAAATCAGAAAAGCTGCAGAAAATTACCGACAGAATCTTGGCAAATGTTATGTCCCTTTCCTCTAGAAAATTCCCTGGCAAAATTCACCAAATATTGTTTTTTGGTACAACACGCTCGTCTGCCAAGCACAATCATACAATGCAAATACAATGAAAGTTCTTGGATGTTTAGACCTTGTACGGTGTAATGACTTTTTAAAGGGCTGCTACGTAACTGTATTCAGGTTTAGGTAGACACAAACCATTTATATTGTACTTTTACAACATAATTAGGGTAATTTTTTATTTTCCTTAGGCATCCATTTCTGTATTATCAAAATGGTATTATTGCTGTCTCACCTATTTTTTAAATAGGGTAAATTGCAATAACCCCCTTGAAGTTTGGAGAAATTGCATTCCACCCCAAACTTTACCAAAATTAGCATCCCACCCCATTTCTTTGACCGTTGATTGTTGACCTAGCTAACGTTTCTGTCGTTTTCATCTGTCACATCTACAAAGATGTATATTTGTTAACTTTAAAAACTATTTTTAAGGATGATGTAGCAAACTAGCGAGGCAAAAACGTTAGTTAACTGTTAACGTTTCTGTTATGCCTTTGCCACATATGCAAGTTTTGGACCCTCCATTAATATTAAAAATTATTTTTAATACTTATATGATAGATTGACGGACCAAAAATACTAGTTAACGGACCAAATGGAGTGGAGTACTAATTTTAATAAAATTTAGAGTGGAGTGCAATTTCTCCAAACTTCAAAAGGGTTATTGCAATTTACCCTTAAAAATAATAAAGACCTTGCACACCATTTATATAAACAACTTATTAACAATCCTACTTATTAACACCTTTTTTTATTTTTAAAAGTTTGAAACGAACCCTACTTAACCCCGTTTGAACATTAGTTGTGCATGAACAGGAATGATCATTTTTTATTTTAAAAGCCATCACACTGCTTCTTTCTTTATATAAAATAATCTTCGAACGGATTCTTAAATCTGGACGAAATTAAATTGAGCCTAACTGAATTTTAGAATTTAATTAAAATTTTAGTTGAAAGTTTTATGTGTGGTGTTTGGGGACTAACCAAATTCTTAAATCCGATTTTATTGGGAGTTAAAAATCCGGTGAAGGCTATGTAAAGAAAAAAATAACATGTATTTTGAAATGTGTGTGATGACGATAGTGTCATTGGTATTACGAGGGTAGAAATTTTAATTTTTTAAATATAGATAAGTCCTTTAAATATAGATAAATTCTTTAAATATAAAGTGCGCAGGAATTTGATCCAAAAGATTGCTACTCAAGACTTTATTCCCTAGTTACTAAACTAACCTATTGTTATAACATGGCTCTATTACTAAGTCAATAACTTTGGATTTGAATCCTTTTACATTTTTTTTATACATGTTCATATTAAAAGAAAGTAGACACAACAAAATAATAATAAAACTCATTATTATTCTTTAAATTTTTTATCATATTTATCTCTTTTAGAATATAAAAAGAAAAAACGTAAAAATCAATTCCAGTAACTGTATTGGCGTACAATTAGCTTATTAGAAAAATAAATGATCTAGTGATTCTCCTAGCTTACTCACCTTATTATGAAATCCTATATACTTATGACAGCAGCAACTTCCATAATTGTTTAACACGTGCATACAAGGAATTTTGTTTGGATCCCACTTTTGGGCTTTTGCTTCTTCCTTGTAGCTCAATATAATTAAAAGTATCTTCCATTTGTTAATAGTACTTAATAATACCTCAAACATATAGTCATTACTCATTATTATAAACCAATATTTGACTAACCATACTAGCATCGGTTATGGGGCACCCAAAATTTGCGTTGCAATGGCAGACAAGTTTTCGGTCAAAAAACAATGGGCAAGCTCGGGTTTGGCTCTTCATGATGGGATAAAATACAAAACTTACAATTATTAATTCAAACACAAAAGGACGAAATTGTAATAAAATAATTGAAATATATTTAGTAAATTATTACGAAGTCACTCAAATCTACTAGTTGACATGGTTACAATTTCACATGCTAAAATACGCTGCCTTAAAATTCTAAATTTTTAATATATGAAAAATATTAAAATATATTGGGGGCACAGTAATTAAACAACTAATGACAAACTAACATCAATGGAATCATACAATAATTCAGCAGGAATAACGGAGACAATTACTGGTAAAAAGCAATATACTAATCAGCAACTAGTTACACTCTTAAAAAACAATGTTCATCAAATATGCATCCTATGCACAAGAAACAATGTTCATACCAATATCCCAAACAAAGAACAAAACAAACACCCAAAAGACCAGCACTATGCTAAAAAGCTAAAAATTAAAGAAATTAAACACAGTATCACACACAAAGTAACCTCACACGGATTGGAATCCTCTCATCTTCCGATTAGTCATATCTAATTATATTAGGAGAAAGATACACACACTACCATAAAGTGATGGATAATGGTGATTGATTTCTATTATAGTTGTGGTGTGTTTATCTGTCTCTACTAACGTGACTATGAGGAATATGAAAGGATTCAAATTCGGCGACCACCGAGAACCACCCTTCACTCCACTTAATTCCAGCCATCACCGCCACGCCACCACTGCATGCCGTGGCTATGCAACCTGTGAAAAGCCACGGTGGGAGTCGGACACCACCCCAACCTCTGAACCGTTGTAACCAATTTTCTGCGCTAAATGTGAATGTGGATGCGAAACCGAAGGCTGTGTTTGAATGAGATAAACCGTTTGACCCGCCGGTCCAATTGCAGGCTGAACGGGATGGTACATTCCAGACGGCGTTTGGACGTAATAAAACGGCAGCTGTCCATTCCCGGTGGCTGAAACCGGGAAAACCGGAACTGGATAACCACCGCCCAGGTTATTATGAACCGGAACCGGTCCAGTAACAGGAACCGGTTCAGTAACCTGAACCGGAAGAGGATGAACTTGCACATGTGAATGTGAATGTGCATGTACCGAAAATGGCGCCACATTCTCCGAATTCTTCTGAGAAAAACAATCTCCGCCGTTAACTCTGTCAGTCTCTTCATCGATGTTTCGTTGCTTGTTGTTCCCAGTCTCTGGCTCCGGGATCTCATATTCTCTAACCGTCGGAGATTCCTTCACCGGAACCGTCGGAGAAGTGAGCGCGAGCTCCGGCGGCGCTGCTGCGGGATACGCGTTATCGAACCCGAACAGAAAATCCGGATTCGCCGGCGGCGGAGAAGAACCTTCTAGAGACGGAACCTGCACGGAATTGAAAGCGTCCACGTACCACTGCGGTTTCGATTCGGCAAATCCAAAATTGACGGTCGAAACAGAAGAAGAATTCTGAATCGGGAAAAGGAAGAGCCGCAACCTCGCAGGCCTAGGCGAGACGCGGCACAAGCGATCGTACTCCACCATCATGTGATCGAGATCTTCGTCATTGGTGACGGAGATCAACGCGTCGAGATCTTCACCAGGGAGCTGGTACTTCAACGAGACATCGGAGTTGGCAAGGGAACATAGCTTGGCCTTGAGAACAGAGAATTTGATAGTCCGATCGACGGCGACGATCTTGGTGTCGCCGCCGACGTAGGTGAGGTGGTTGTCGTGAGGCCTGGGTTGAATTTTGCCGCCATAGCTGCAGAGAAGCTTGACCTTGGAGGCGGAAGGAGGAGGTTCTTCGAAGGAAGGGTTTTCGGTTTCGAATTCGCGAGAGCGAGGTGAGGAATCGCGGGAATTAGGGTGCGTGTCCATGGCGGAAAATTGGGGAATTGTGTGAAAGTGAAAGGGGTATTTCGGGAAGAAAAAGAAGTGAGGAGCGGGTGGAGTGTGGAGAGAAAAACGGCGTGACGGCAAAAAAGTAGAGAAGAGAAGAGAGTGTGGGATTTTATGGGAAGTGGGGACCATGGTGGGGTAGGGTGCCGAAAATGTGTCAGATACCGAAAAGAACCCTCCAGAACATGAGAAAAAACCCCACGTTTATCTCTAACTTAATTTAATTAATTCTAGATTAATTGCAGTTTTTCCTCTTTCAGTTGTTTTTTTCCGTTTTTCTTAGTATTTTATTTTCCAGTAACATATACTAATTTTATATATTTTCTTTAAAAAATTCTAACAAACAGTATTGAAAATTGAAACAGAATTTTTTACTTTTTTTAATATTGTAATGTTACTAAGAAAAAGTTTACATCATTATCAATCCTTAAAATTGGACCGAAATATTTAGTATGGGATTAGAATTGCTACTGTATTTGTTTATTTTCCTGTTGGTTGATGTCTGTATTTGTTGCACTACTTGTGCATTTTAATTGATTTCTTTTTTTTATAAAAAGAAATTAGAATTACACATTATGGAGAAAATAATGAAGCAAAAGTGCTCAAAACATTGAAATTAGTGAATCGAACACTCCTTATCTAAAGGATAAAAATAAAAGATAAGCATTTAACTAATTGATATGAACATTACATTCAATAAATAGGTTTAATGATTATAAAGTAAAACTTTAAGGAATACCTTAATTGGAATTTTTATAGATGTACTTTTTCTTTTAAAAAAAATTGATATGAATATTTTAACAATGTGTGTTAATTAACAGTGAAGAAAATAGAAAAATTGATTGTTTAAATTTTAAAATTATCTAGTGACACTCCTATTTTTAAAGAATTTATCAAGTATTTTTTAAACTATTTTAATCATATTCTTTTTAAAAATATGGATAATGAAAAAACTAATTTAATGATTATTTATTGAAGGATTTACCAATTTTAATTGGGGACACTTGAATAGGGGTGATAAAATGGGTTTGGCCTGCTGGGCCAATCTACAAGCCCGCTTTAAATTGATGGGTCAGGTTGTATATTTGAGTCTGCTTCTCTCACTTAGCTCATCCTGGGAAGATGGAATTAGCACCATCCCTATTGGAAGTGACACCATCCTTTTTATATGTAAGAATCATAAATTTATATACTAAAAATGATGATGTCACTCCCAATAGAGATGATGCTAATCCCATCCACCCTCATCCCACCTAGTCCGCCAACCTGCACGGGCCAACGGCAGGTCGGGATGGACTAACCCGCCGGCCCGTTTTCTTTATTTTTCTTATAAAAATACTTTTTTTATTTATGCACAAAGATGTTAAAAATTTCAAAACAATTAAAAATTACAGTTTTTTTTTATAAAAATATATTATTTTTAATATAAACACTTTCCTTTTAGGAAAACCTTTTTTTTTAATTATTGGTGGGCTAAACAGACCAACCCGTAACCCACCAAGCCAATCTGAATATGGGCCGGACTATAAAAGTAAACCTGTATAGTCATGGCGGACGGTCAATACTATGGGCACCACACATATTTTCTCAGTCACCACACATTCCTATTTTTTTTTTTCAAATTTGCCCTTCGCTCGGATTTTGAAAATCCGCAGCACCGTAAAAATCCAACACTTTATTTTATAAAATTACTCTACGGATTTTTAAAATCCACAGTCTATGGATTCTAAAAATCCGCAGCACTGTTTATAAAAAATTCGTCTTTATATTTTTAAAATTGTACTACGGATTTTAAAAATCCGCAGCCTATGGATTTTAAAAATCCGCAGTACTGTTCATAAAAAATTTATTTGTATTTAATAAAATTGTACTATGAATTTTTAAAATCCGTAGTACTATTTCTATAAATTTGTACTGTGGATTTTCAAAATTCGAGCGAGAGGTAATTTTAAAAAAAAAATTAGAATGTGTGGTGAAGAGAGAAATATGTATGGTAAATAAAGTATGGGCCATGACGGACCTGCTCCGCTCCAGCCTGCTTGTTGGCAGGCTAAATAAGCCAGACTATCCCATTTTATCATCCTTACACTGAAGTGCTTAGAGAATCTATAGTAAGTTTTTCTCTAATTTAATGTGAATCATTATGATTTTTTTAAGGAATTTAAATAAATAATTAAAAAGAAGCTTAATTTCACTTTTTCCCTTTTGAATTAGTTAATTATGTGATTTTGATTCTTAATTTTAATTATGCAATTTTAGTTTCACAACTTTATCAATTCTGCGATGTTTGTCTCCTAGCTTTTAATCAAGCAATTTTGATTTTTCAATTTTTTCAATTACACAATTTTAACCTTTCTCTTCATTTCTCATTAAGAAGTTAATTGTTAATACGATTAAAACCATATTATCAACTTTTACTTGTACAATTTTAGTTTCTCAATTTTTTCAATTGTGTAATTTAGATCCCCAAACATTTCTAATTGTGTAATTTTGATGTCTTCACACACTTAATTATATTAGTTTAATTGTGTTAATCATTAGCTTCTTAATAGAAGATAGACCAAAATCACGCAATCAGAAAAAATTAAAGCACCAAAATCTTGCAATTGAAAAAGTCAGAGGACTAAAATCGCGCAATTAAAAGTTGAGGGACTGAGAAAACCAAAATTACAATTAAAAAAAAAAAAAAGACCATAAGTTTTTATTGGTTTTTTAATCTTCTGCAGGTGTTGGTCTTTAATTACGGCAATGAATTGTGGAAACAAACTAACGGGGTGTTTGTTTGGAGGTATATTTCTGGGTATATTTTTTAAAAAAATAAAAATTTTTTTTACTAAATCTTCCAATCTACTTAATTTTGACAATTATAATCTATCTTTTACTAAGTATTTGCTATCATGAAATAATAAATAATAATTATCAAAATTAAGTCAATAAGAAAATTTGTAAGAGTATTATTCCAGTTATACTTGTCTAATATTATGTTATATATATAATTGACTAAAAATTTTTTTTAATCATTATAAAATTAATACTTTTTCGTTTTAGTTCTTACAATTGTTTTTTAATTTAACTTAATTCAAAAAAAAATTTTAGTTCCTACAAAATTGAATTTTTTTTTTTTTTTGCATTTTGGTGTAACTTAATTTAAAATTTTATTTTTAGTCCTTAATGTTAATTTTTTTTTTATCATATTTTTTTAAGGTACCAAAATAAAAAATTAAAATTCCAAAAAACAAAATAAGAAAAAATTAAATTAAAGGAACTAAAAGAAAAATTTGGTAACTATAGAAATTAAAAATTTGTACTTATTATAAAATAAAGTTGTAGGGACTAAAACAAAAAATTTAAATTAAGTTTGACTAAAATAAAAAATAATATTTTATAGAGATTAAAACGAAAAAGTGTCAATTTTGTAGTGATTAAAAACTTATTTAAGCTTATATAATAATGCAAATGATCCATATATATAGAGCTTTCGTGCATGTTTTGACCTAACTTTTTTTTTTTTTCTTTTCCTTACAAACATAAACTAAGCCAAATAGATTTTAGGAGAAGCTCTTAAATAAAAAAATAGTTTTTTAATAAAGAGAATCTTTAAAATATAAACCATAAGTTTGAATTTTTACTTCTACTTCTTCTACGAGATTAAAAATATATAAAATATCTTTTGAAACAAACACCTTTAGACTTATGAACAGTTTATAAATTTAAAAAATAATAAAATTGACAAATAAATTTTTTTTAAAAGCTCATATATACTTACAATTTTAACTTAAAAAATAGTTTTTAAACTAAAAAAACAGCTGGGTAAAACAAAGCAGATTCATTCTTTTTAATTTTTAAGCTTGTGATAAAGATAAGGTTTGAAATTAAAGAATAGATAAAGTGACCAATACCAACTATATATGTAGAAGTTATAGGTGGGGTTTTAGTTCCTTGGAATTCATATTCCTTAATCCTTACCAAAGAAAGCTTTATGCTGAGTGCATTGTCCTTTTTGGTTAACATTTTCAAACACAATTATAATTATTATTGTTTTCCTGCTTGAAGTTCCTCCACAACAAAAAGAAAAATTAAACAATGTCTTCAAGGCATATTCTCTTCAAAAGTTCAGACAACTAATAACAATTCAGCCACTTTAGTGTTACATTCATACCATAAAGTTTTCAAAAGGAATCTCTAGTTCATCTATTATGTTGATCTAGTGGTCAGAGAGTAAAGTTTTAAATAATAACTTTTCAGTTGAAACTCTTGTAAATGTATTTTGACATATAAAAAAGAGTAATTTTAAGGTAGAATAAAAAAAATTTGAGATCATATAGTTATTTTACCCAAAATAAAAAATATGAAATATTTTTATAAAGTATGAAATATTTTAAAAAATCTACTCTTTCTAAAAATGTCTTATAGTTTTCATTTTTGGTAAGATAACCATATAATCTTAATTTTTCTTTTTTTTTCTCACTTTAAAATCATTCTTATTGAACGTAACCTCCGGTTGTAATTTCTTTTTTGGAAATTTGACCCCTCCCCATACAAAAATAAAAGTTTCAAATGGAAACCGTTTGGCCACTAATGTTCCATAAATAATTTTAGGATAGGAGGAGCGGGAGTTTCTTTCTAACAACCTTTTTTTTTTTTTTTGATTATTTTTCTTGCAACTTTATGAATATCTTGAAAGGGATAACTTACTTTAACGTATTTGAGTCTGAAAAATATAACAACTATTACGGGTTCAAGGTTAGGATTTTGAGATTGACAGATAACCAAAGTATAAAAATTAGACTAACGTATAACTTTGGTTCTATACTTATTGTAAAAATTTTAGTTTGATTTTATTTGGGTAAATTGTAATGACAGCACTTGAAATTTGAAAAAATTACATTTCACTCCAAACTTCACCAAAATTAGCACTTCACTTTATTTTTTTAATCGTTGATTGCTGACCTAACTAACGTTTCTTTCGTTCCCATCTGTCATATCTACAAAGATGTCTATTTGTTAACTTTAAAAACTATTTTTAAAGCTGATGTAGCAAACTAGCGAGGCAAAAACGTTAATTAACTGCTATACTGCTAACATTTTGGTCATGTCAGATTGTCACATATGCAAGTTCTGGACCTTCCATTAACATTAAAGATTTTTTTAATATTTGTGTGATAGATTGACAGGTCTAAAATGCTGGTTGGGGTGGAGTGCTCATTTTAGAAATTTAAGGTGGAGTGCAATTTCTCAAAACCTCAAGGAGAGTTATTGCAATTTACCCATTTTATTTTTTTAAAATTTTGATTCTTTATTTGACAGAACTTTTTTGTCTTACGTTATTTCTTGTGTTAACTCAATTAAATAAAACTCCTAAAATAATGTCCTTTTTTTACCTAAAATTTTCTATTTTTCTTTCTCATCTCACCACCGACCACAACCATCAATGTTGTACAATGTTAATTATTTTGATGGTTAGTTAATATGATAGTTGTAAATTTGGAGAAATTATTATTGTCACTTTTAATTTATTATTTTAATAATATTAATGTATTAATATTTAAATTTTATTAGTTATAAAAATATATTTTAATTAAAAATATTAAAAAGAGTGTGACAATAAAAAAAATTGATAATAATCTCATTTTTTTAAAATTTTCAGAAGCCCTACAAAATGCTTAGGAGAAGATTGAATTAATCATAGTTAGTTTTTTTAACACTTGTACTAAATATAATTATGCTGCCATGCATGTTTTTCCTGGTCGACGCTGTCATGCTTTCAATTTCATAAGGAATATAAAACTACGGTTTAAGAAACTAAAATACAAATAACTTTCTAGTTGTTGATATATCATCTAATGCACCAGTGGTCTAGTGGTAGAATAGTACCCTGCCACGGTACAGACCCGGGTTCGATTCCCGGCTGGTGCATTTTTTAGCTGCAGATGCCACGTAACAGCATTCTTCTTCGATAGAAGTTTAAACTAGGCACGGCTAATTATTTGTAATTTTTGTTTTTTACACCAAGCACTGAAGCACGGTTCATTTTTTTTTTTTCTAAACACTGAAATATAAATTCTATTTTTTTTATAAGCCAAATTGCGTTAAATATATCAAATCTAGTTTTCATTTTTAAGGATTAGTTTCAATGTGAAACGTTTCACATTGGATGAAGTCTAAACTGATGGAATAAATAATTTTCCCCAAAAATGAAAATGGCGTACTAGATTAATAATTTACCAAGTGTATTAAACAAGGATTTTCCATGCCCCAAGAAAACGATTTCACAGGACCAAACAAAATTTATTAGATAAAGTTCTTATATTTTAATAAGGGCTAGGACGCATTAGTTAAAGTTACTAGAATTAGAAAAATAATCATAAGAGCACATTGTTCCGTCTCTCGGAAATAAAAAAAACTACACATTCCAACTACATTTGGCTTCTAATATAGTGTCCTAAGGGCACTAAATATAATTTGCTTTTTAATAAAACACTTTAGACGATAAATATATTTATTGTATACGAATTAATTTATAAGTTTGATCTTGAAACTTTCCAAAATAACTTTTAACTTATATTCTCTTCATTCTTTTTTATTTATTAAGAAAGAAAAAAAATATTATTATTTTTATTTATCTTGTTTATTTATATTTTTAATATAATGTTAATTGTATTTTTATCCATTCTAATTTTATATTTAATCAGATATTCAGATTCAGATATTAATCAATACTTTATTATTCAATCAATTAAATAATGAGAGATAAAGGGTATTTTGAAGAGTTTAAAATTTATTTTGAGAAAAATTATAACAATTATTATACTCCTTAATATGTGTATTTTTTTTTTCTGGACAGTTAAATAGACACTGAGCGAGTAGAAACTATAGGAAACATTTTTTTTTTTTGAAAAGGAAACTAGGAAACTGATATCAATAATAAATGATAATACGGAGAAAATGAGAAAAATATTTAGCTTCATACACTATTATTTATTCTTCTCACAGCTCTGAGGCAGGATAAACTTAAATTACATAACTCTGTACCGCATAATGGCATTACTGTGACAATTATAGGAAGTTCATAATAAGTCATTAGGCCAATAACATTAGGATAGGATATACTGGGAAGAAAAATACCTATTATTCATACGTGATGAATCCATCTTTTCACCAAAAAATTGGCACCTACATATATCACCGGTTTTCTTGATTCCACCAAAGAGGAATTCTGAAACTGTCCTTTATGGATTTAGTTTGTCTGGAATAAAGAAAAAAATACTTGAACCCTTAACTGTAAATGCAATAAAAAGAATCATCAAATTATACTGGGAGGTTCTATTATTTGGTCAGCTCAATCCCTGATAGTTTCTAGTCAGCAGCATCACTGGGAAGATCAGGGCCACGCGGAATCTTGCCGGGATAGTTGGTAGTTGACTCGTTTGATCCAATCATACTGTAAACATAAAACTCATTAGTTTTCTGCATAAACTTGAATGCAAGTTTTGAGTATTCTAGAAGTAGATTGCTCACCCTCTATCCACGATAACAACTGAACGTAGCTCACAGTTAGCAAAGCTGTAAAACAGGAAAACCAAAATTTCATCAATCGTAGTCTTTATGAAAGTCATAACACTTAGTAGGGCTTGCCAAAACAACTTTAAGGTTAAAACATTTCCATTATGTTAATGTTATCTTCCACATATTTTCTATGCAAAAGAATAATATTCTAAAGGGGTGAAGATATCTGCCACATTAGCTCCATGATAAAGTCAAAAATAGAAACTTCAAATTAATATGAAGTGCAGAAGAAAAAGACACATATCTAGAGGTCTGACAGTGACAAGAGATCAGAAGTTACCAAATACAAGTATACTTGACCTGAATTATTGTAAAGCAGAATAAGACAAAGTCATGAAGGTTTTTTTTTTTTTTTTTTTTTTTCTGTTATCTATTTTTAAAGATTGATATTGATCCTTCAATGCTCCTTTAGACACTTTCTAAAAAGCACCTTATTATTTCCAGTATTATGTTTTATCAGCAATTTCCAGCATATATGAAAACCTGAATATGTTGTTCAACAATTAACTTAGGCAGTATTTAAGGATAAATGCTTACTGGGTGCATATTTCACTTTTCACGTCCGGGTGACAATCGTTTCCAAAAGCACTGACGGTATTAAACAGAAAACTGCTGTGGGTAACAACTGCTATCTCCTTCTCTTTACGTGTCCACAACCTGGGCCAATAACGAAATATGGGAAAATGAACATATCAGATCTTTGTTTATAGGCCATTGATGCCACCAGATGACTTTTGCTACAAATTGTATAGATTATAGAACATATTCAAGGAGATAAAAAGCAGGAATGGAAGAACTGAGAGCCATTCAAAAATTGGATTTTGGTATTGTCAAACTCCTACATTATTGCCTTCTTAAAATATGAAGCAACAGACACTGGAAACAAGAGATGCAATGCAGAAACACAGTAAAAAAAATACAAACTTGACTTCAAAGAATGGCAGTGATGCTTTAATGGGAAGACCAAAGCTCAAAGGCCTTCATGAGTGATAAAGGCATTGGGGAACCCTATGTCAATCCGATTTCTAGACATTATCAAAGTAAGTGAAAAATGGTTACAAGTAAGCCTTAAAGATTTTTCTTATTGAACTTTCAATTATGGAATATATGGCTCTTTATTTCAGCATGCTCAGGTCTTGTTGGCTCTCCCTTCTCTCGTTGAACAATATTATTGTTGTCAAATATACAGTTATTGACAAGAAACATAGATAAAATTATCAAACCACACTCACCACTCCAAAAACTTCATGCCCCTAGCAGCAACGTCTTCTGTCTTCTCTCTAACGTCAGAATTCCACAGAATGTCCTCGTCACTTTCAATCTATACATATTTTACAACAAGCATGAATTCCATTAAACTAAAATTTAATTCTCTTCTGGCATTCAGTGCCGCAAAACAAACTTGATTAGTAAAAGCAACTAGATCTTATCATGAGGTTACAATCGAAAGATCACTTACCAGTGAAAAATCAATTGCAGGAAACATATTCCGGTACTCACTGATGGTTCTTCTCTTATCACAAGGATGAGTTCCCTAAATTACAAAACCAGAGCATTATATAGAAGCATATTGAGTTTTGTCCACTGAATTTTAAAACGATAGGACGGAGGTAAAGAATTCAATTATAATATCAAACTTCTTTTTCCTCCCCATAATCTAATCCTGTCAATATCTACAAGCCCAGTGACTTATGGTCTCACCTACGTATATACAGAATAACTGAAACAAGTAACCTCCACTAATTGTTTTACGAAGAGAAAGGCTAGTTGAAAGAAGTTATGCAATAAAAAACATAAAATAATTCAAAGATGCCACACCCACTCCATAGTACCATGGACCAACCAATTTCACGTATAGATGTAATAATGTAGGAACAAACAAAAATGAGCGAAGTATGAACTAGCCTGTATGATCTTACAGCTGTTTCACAATCCTTAAGAGGTTGATATAATGTTTTGGAGTTAATTAAGGACAGTAAATGTACCACAGATGAGGCTCGCAGAAATGAATTTAATCAGTTTACTCAACAAGCTGGAAAGCTTAAGTATGACAGGTACAGGGTCTAGTTGTCATTTTGACAATTTTATGAATTAGGAGAATTTAAGACACCAAGGGAATGGTTAAGGTAAATTAGTTGATTCAATTATGCAAACTACAACGCTACACAATACTTATCAAGTGCTATTTATTCTATCATCATTACATATTTACATACCAGTTGTTCTCGGCAAAGCTCTACTGCTATAAATGGGGGGCAGTTCAGACCAGAAACTGCAGGATGATTACTATGTCCCACATTTTCCATCATTAGAGGAGGTTCACTAATCCCATCGTTGTATGCTTCACCACCGAAGACTCCAACTGCAGTTTGCATGGTCCTGCAATGCAATAATCATCAATTCCATGCAGAAGGACTCTTATTTTCTTACTAAATGGGGAAAAAATCAATTAAAAACATTACGGCCACATACCATATATACCATAATCCAAAAGATCAAGTGCAAACAAATACTGCCACCAATCAAAAAGTCAAATTATATATCTCAATATGAATAGACGATACGATACTTACACTAAAAAGACCAATACATTAAACAAAAATTATATGGTTGATATTACTTCCACTTTTTATTCTTTTTTAAGATTTTTTAAACAAACTAGAAATAGATAAATGTCATTATAGTCTTCCAAAGATATATCTGTCACCACTTACCAATTTTAGTCCTTAAAAGATTTTTGTCACCAATTTAGTTACTAAAATTTGAAACTCCCCCATAATAGTCCCCTGTCACCTCCTTCATACAAAGTAAGCATATACATGACAAATAATACTAAAAAATTCTTAAGAAGAAGAGGGGAAAAAAATTTATGGATCAGTGACTAAGGACTAGGGAGCGTTTTAAATCTTTCAAGGACAGGACTGAATTGGTGACAAAAATCTTTTAGGAGCTAAATTGATGACACATATATCTTTGGAGGAGAAAATTGACATAAAAACCACTGTGCGTTCATGGTTGAAACTAAAAAAGTGTTAGAAAGATAATTCCTGTAACATATGCTGACAAATGAGAAATACCTACTACATCGACATAATAGAACAGCCAAATTCTTTAAATTAAATTCAAAGAGCAATGTCAGACAGTTTTACAAATTAAATCAAAATTTATGTTCTGTTGGATTCAAGTAAAAGATTTTGCTGGAGAAAACATACGAATCAGTTAATCTCTGGACAACCAATAAGACATTTCGGTTTTCACAAGTGACATTATATTATCCTTAGTTATACACAGTCCCCTGTTCTTAAATAACTATTCACACATCGCATACACTTGCTCATTTCTATTCGTTTGTATGGATAATACACAACATATTCTCTTTCAACTAGCATCAATTAGTATTATGGTCTGTTATGTTTCAATAAATATAGCATATCTTGTTTAGATATACAATTTCAATATGAACCAGTTAACCAAGTAACAGACCCAACAAAGTGAGATTATTCATGTCTTAAAAGAATTTTAAATTACAATACAGTTATACCTTAACAATGGAGAAACAACAACTAGTTCAATTCTTGTTGAAATTCCACATGCCTTCACATGCTTTTGTAGATTACCAACCTGTCATAGAGCCATAAAGCACAACAATTCCACCATAACAGTTTAAAAAAAACCCCAAAAATTGACCCAGAAAAACTGGGGAAAGAGCTAAATTTCTGGTACGACAAGATTGTTACAGACACTTCTTTCATGAGAAATCAAAATATGCAAAGTACCATGGCAGAATCCCAAGAGCAATATCTAAGAAAGCATGACACATTTATCATCTTGATAACTGTGATCACTTCAAAGAGGAACTCCGCATGACATAAAAACCATAAAAAAAATACTTGACAACATGACATTCAAACAAATCTGACTAGCAGTTACCTGCTCCCAGCCAAGAGGGGTTAAGTGTGCATCAAAATAATCATAAGATAAGTACGCGTCGTGATTCTTCTCTCCTGCCACATTATGAACCCCCTGGGCATGCCTAACCTGTATAAAAGTTTGTACAAGACATTAATGCCATAAAATGTAAAGCAAATGATGAATGATCTCAAGAAGCAGAATCCAAAATGCACCAACATGCAAGCTATGAATTTCTGTACTTATGTAATGGCTAAATTACCAAGTTTGTGGAATTTAGTCAGTATTAACTGAATTTTATGCACTTGTTCTTTTGAAGGTCACATAATTCGAAAGTTCATCTTCATAAATTATATAATGTCATTCAAGAAGAGATGGATAGTCAACACCAGTCCATATAAAAAATCACTAGTAAAGCTTTGTACTCCTTGTCACACCTCGGGAAAGATATCATGTTTGTGCAGAGAGGGAAAGTGAGAACTAAAAAACAGGTTCCACTACACTTCAACTATGGTTAGACTAGTAAATCTTATATCAATATCTTTACCAGTTCATTAACCAGTGTAGTTTTATAAACATTAAGAAAAACAAATTTGTGTCAAGAATAAATTGTCACAAACCAGGTGAACAGTCTTGCAACGGTGCAATGGATAGAGACTTGGACCAGCAACAGTATCCATACCTGCAGCCAAATGCAAAACAAAATCCAACAAGAAAGCATGACTGATTAAGGTTTCACTAAACTGACATTATGAAAAAGCAATGTCTTGGTGCAGTATAAGTTATGTGTTTTTGAAAATAAACCAAATCAGGTCAAAACGTGAATCCAAAACATGGAATCTAGTCATAGTTGTGTTGAAATATATCCATGATTACTCCATTAAAACTGAAACTAAATATACACGAAGAAACACACTAAATGGACAAAACAATAGCAGCACAGGAAATCTGGAGATCAGTGTTTGCACTCAAATCTAACATGCAGATAGCAGCAAACACTTGCAACTTGAAAGCATCAAAAGTACCCATGAATTCCCAAAAGTTACTATAGGAAGAAAGCACAACAAGTTTTACAATAGGCTGCTACTTAATTTTCTAAATTCAAATTCATTTTTTTAATTTACTGTGAATCACAATTAGTCTCCAAAAATTTAAGTTGAAGACGCATCTTTAGCATCAAAAGAACAAGCTAAAAATTACCGAGATCGATTATAAGAAAATCTCCAAACTAAACGATCACTACAGAATATAGACATACAAACTTAAACGGCGATTCTACTAAGTTCGCATTATGCGCAAAATTCACAGCATGCTAACCAAAAAGGACGAAGGAACGCGTGAATTTCCCAAATCAGAAAGGATTTACAGAGTTTTGGAATTTGGAATCTGAACGAAAGGATTAGTAGTAATAAAATGATGTCAAAATGCGATAGATCAAAGCAGCTTAAACACGCGCTTTGATTCGACGAACATAAAATGGAAACGAACATTTCCTCAAAAATCAGCACCCTTTCCCGTGCTAGTAACGAAGTTGGAGCGAAGTAATCAAAGTTCAATCTAAACACAGTTGCTAAAAGGGAAGTAAATCGATTGAAAAGAAGAAAATAAACACTATGGATTTTACATACCAGAAAAAAAATAGCGCGAGATTGTGGTTGCAGGGACGAGATGGAGGGAGAAACTAGAAAGAAAAGCGATGAAAAGAGGAAGCTTTTAAACGTGAGTGGGGGCGAAAGTGGAAATTTACCACGTATTGTCATATTCGCATCGCCTTGGAATATGTTGTTTTGTTTCATAATAACGGTTGGTACTTGGTAGGTAGTCGCAGACTTGTAGTTGATGAACACTTGTAATTTTATTACGGTGAAATTAAACCTAATTTTTTTAGTTTTTGAATGTGTTTTTTTTTTTTTTCTTGAATAAGGCTCTCAACTTATTAAGTCATTGACATTGTTTGTGTCTATAATTAACTATTAGGTTATGTTTGATTTCCTAATTTTTAAGGTATAGCAATAGATAAAATTTTTTGTTTTGTATTTAATTTAAAAAGTTGTCAACAGATAACATAAAATTTGAGTGACAGGACAGTAAAAAATTGACAAGACATAATTAATCTTGTATCTTTACTCAGTATTATAACTACCTATCCCACTTATCTGAAGTAGTTTATGTTACATTATTTTTTTTAAATATGTTTACATTATTTTTTTTTTCATTTCTACGTATTTACTAGTTAACGTCATATATATATATATATATATAATTAAAATAACGTATTAATAATAAAATAAATTTTAATGATAAATATAAATATTAAAAAATAATGAGTCAAAAATATTTTTTAATAATAATTTTTGTTTTTATATAATATAATTATTATATCACATAAAATATACTTTCTCGGTCCCAAAATGTAAGACCCCCCTAAACCAATATTGCGGAAATTAAGAAAAGTGGTTAATTTAATTAAATGCATTGAATTTGTCTAATAAAAAATATTATTTTCCAAATTTACCCTTTCAATTTCTTACTATCACCTCACTCTCTCCTAATTAATATTCATCAAAATTAGTTGAATAGTAAGGGTATAATGGTAAAAAAAATTATATGTGCACAAAAATTCTTAAAGGGTCCTATAAAACGGGACAAGTAAAAACTCTCTAGAGAGTTTTACATTTTGGGATGGAGGGAGTATTATGTAGTAATTTATTAAAATATGAAATTTTAATTTTATAATAAATAATAAAATAATTATAAAATATCAAAATATTATTTTCTTAGAAAAATTTAAGAAAAATTAACAATATATATCATGAAGGATATTATTGTAAAATTTATGTTGTGTTTCTTGTTATGTACATTGAGTATCAAATGATACACAACACAAAAAGTTGTGATGTGCCTCATAAAGACACTACTTGTACTGTCTTGTTCATGCATCAAACATACCCTTAGTAAAACTAACAATTTAGTTTCTATACATTAGATGTCTTTGTTATTCGCTTTAGTCTTTATACAATAAAAATTATTCATTTTAGTATCTACATGTTATTTTTTAAGGATAGTTTTTGCATTGCGCTTAGCGTTTAACGACTTTAGTCTCTCAAACTTAATTTTATTATGGTCAATAATAGGTTGACATGTGTAATATTAAGTTTGATTTTTTCCTGTGAGTTCGATGTTCCCTCCTTAACAGTAGAATTAGTTGCAGGCTCGATACAAATAAGGAGCAATAATATGGAGGAATAATTATTTGGTAGCACTTCATACCATGTTTGCTTAAATCGGAAGTTGATCTAATCACAGTGATTTCTCCGGCAACGAAAATATGAAGATAAGAGCGAAAATGCAAATGAAGACATGTGTAGAGCCCAAAATGAACTTTTTTTATAGGGACTAAAACGAAAAAAATAACACCTATAAGGACCAAATGGTTAATTCAAATGGGACACAAACTAATAGAAACAAAAGGCAAGGACTAAAATGCAAACAATAACATGTATAAGGACTAAAAAGAAAGTTTCTTTTAATGTACATAGTATACTAACTGAAACGGAAATAGATGACATGTATAAGGACTAAATAATTAATTTATTTTTTTATTATATTTGAAAAACTAATTTTGTGAAAAAAAAATTAGACATAAAATTGTTGATAAATGAACCTTTTGAGAACTAAAGTAGTTTTTTTTTTCTTTTATATGGGATATCTTGAAATTTTAATATATTATTAGAGTTCATTTAATTCACTATTATGTACTTAAATGCGGAATTTGTATATAAAATAGGTTATTGTTACGATGCACTTTTTTAATAAGTTGTAAATTTTCACCTTCGTAATGTTTCATTTATTAATTGACATTCATGATGATACCACCTTCATTTTTGAAGATTAGATAGAGAGTGTATGTATCAAATGAACAAAATCAAGCATTTTTAATAAAAGAACTTGATAAAAAGAGAAAAAACATGGGAACAACCCAATGCAATTGGTAATAGTTACTTTTTCATTTTTTGATAAGATTTTTCATAAAAAAAACGCTTGATAAATAGATTAGAGTGATTGTTAACTTGTACCGTTTGGGAAAAACGAGAGAAAGTGAAAAAATAAAAAAAAAGAGATATAAAACATATTAAATTGGGCCTTCTAAAATATTGGGTCTTATATTAAATTAACTTTTTGTTAAATTAATAGTATTATTAAAAAAGTTAGGGCCTTTCATAATTAGTATTTTTCTTATATTGATAATATTATTAAAAAAAATGGGGCTTACATTAAAATTAGTATTTTTTATATTAATATTTTTATTCAAAATTTTTTTGCGGCCTTGTAAATTTTGTGGCCTTAGACGATGGTCTCACTTGCCTAACAAAATGTACGACATTGTTTTTTAGTGCGTAATAATTTGTTGTTATTTAATAGAGATATATTTGGTAAATGGTGCACTGATAATACAATCCTAGGTGCTGAGATTATTAAGTTTTATAAGATTTTTTTCATAAAAAATACTGAATCTTGGCCATTTAATGTCTAGGCTCGTCATCTTATCTTAGAGAATGAAGATCGTGTGATCGTCAATATCAACTAATCAGTAAAATATCACGAAATTGTAAATTTACACATTATTAAAAAAATTAAGCAAATTTACCAAACATATCATTTTATCACTCTAACAACTTTTCATCACTCCAATGACTTTTTTCTTGAAAAAAAATATATTCACAAACACAAAATAAAATGTTACAGAATCATTCCCAACAGCTTTTCGTCGGGTTGCAGATGATGATTGGTAGCTTGCCTTTACCACTGGCATGGTTGAGGTTTTATGGAGGTTGTACTCGAACTATCACCCTCTTCTTCTCTAATGCATAGAGGATAAAAGATCAAGTGGGGAAGGTTCGTTTCGGTGTGAGGCAACATGAATGTCTCATCATGCTTATGAGAATGTGGTCTGTGGGGCTTGGACGAGGTTTTTAAATAACTCTCAATTTCTCTTTCTTTAGCAGGGTAGTGTCTAAGTTTCAGAGCCTCAGGCGAAATTAAGATTGAGACTTATGTAAATATAGAGTTTTGATTTTTATTTTATTTTTCTTACTTTATGGACCGCAAAAAAATTTTATTATATTTTTATAATCAAGCGACTCTTAACATTCCACTCTCAATAGGTAAAATAGGTAATTAATCTATTTAATTTATTTTGTAGCCTAGTTGATCTTAAGTATGATTTAATTTGTTTTGGTTTTGAAAATGTTTTTTATGTAGTTGCAACCGTCACACAATGTTAATAATATTTTATAAAAAATGTATGCATTTAAAAAAAAGATATTTTTATATAATTTAATATTTTTAATAGTGTATTAATTTCATTTGCTAGTAATTCTTTCAATACTTTTAATTCTAAAAATAAATAAACATCATTAATGCCAGAATGTACATCAAAACTCAAAATCTTTTTACGATTAACGCAACATCTTTTCAATTAATCTTAGCTTAATATTTTAAATTTATTTGAATCAAACAAAAACTCAAACATGTTTATGCACTTTAAAAGTTGTTTAAATTGACTCTCAATTGACGAAATAGATTAGTGTGACGGTTCACTTGTACTGTTTGGGAAAAACAAGAGAAAGTAAAAAGATAGAAAAAAGAGATATAAAACATATCAAATTAGGCCTTATAAAATATTGGGCCTTATTAGTTTTTTGTTGAATTAATAGTATTGTTAAAAAAAATTAAGGCCTTTATAATTAGTATTTTTTTTATATTGATAGTATTATTAAAAAATTTGGGGCCTTGCATTAAAAATTAGTATTTTTTAATATTAATATATTATTCAAATATTTTTTGTGGCTTTGTAAATTTTGAGGCTTTAGGCGATAGCCTCAATTGCTTAACTGAATGTACGACCCTGTTCTTTAGTGCGTGATAATTTGTTGTTGTTTAATAGAGATATATTTGGTAAATAATGGCGCACTGATTATACAATCCTAGGGGTTGAGGTTGTTAAGTTTTATAAAATTAGATTGATTCCACATTGAGGAACTTTGTTTTGAAGAACAATGCCGATAAATGAATTTATTGGGTAGGTTGGTCTAAAATATGTAGACATCGGGGGGTTGGTAGATTGGGGTTAAGATATGCTCATCAAAACAATATTGCAATGCTTGGTAAGCGCATTTCGGACATGATTCACCACCGTGATAAGGTTTGGGTGCAACTCATTTGGGAAAGGTATTTGAAAGATGAGGATGTGTTACATGTTCACCACCAGGTTGGCTCCTTTATTTGGATGGGCCTCCAACGAGTCCCCCCTCCCCCCATGTTAGAGATGGCATCCAATTTCAGTTAAGCAAGGGAAATTTATCGTTCTGGTTGGATTCATGATCTCGTATGAGAATTTGTGTGATAGAGTCCCTCTCGTTCGTATTAGTGGTTCAAATTTGAGTGTAAAGGATGTGTGGGATAATTGTTGGAGATGGAACATGTTGGATACTATGGTTAGGAATGATGTGACGATGATGTTGGATGGTACGCGTTTTCAATTGATGGATGAGTTTACTGATTGTTATGTTTGGAGTGGTAATATTAATGGGGAATGGAATATTCTATTGGTGCATGGTATAAGTGGTCAGTTCGCTATCTTCTCGGGTCTAATTTGCTCTCTTAGAGTTGGATCTAAAAGATAAAAGTGTCTGAGAAGGTGAGATTTTTTATTTGGTAACTTTGGCGTGATTTTGTTCCCATTAATGAGGTTTGTGCTAAACAAAATTTTGGCTCTTCTTTTCCTTGTGCTCAATGCGGAGATCTAGTAGAAGGATTTTTGCATTGTCTAAGAGATTGTGTGCAGTCCAGTCCGGTTTGGAACGCCTTGGTAGTGTCGGTCAAGCATGGGTTCCTTCTGGATGATTTGGAGACTTTGGTTTGAAGCTTAACTGAGTCACCACAACATTTGTTTTTCCTTTTGAGTTCTGGTTTGTTTGGAGGACCTGGAATGCGTTCGTTTTTTGAAGGTCTGTCTCTCACCACTGTGATGCATATGTTCCTCAATGCTCCTTCCAGTGCATTATGCCAAAGGGATGCTCACTACGTTCAATGTTCTGCTCCACCGGAGGACTCATAGGCTAAACATATGGATGGTCGCTTTTGTGGTACAAATCTTTTGGCTAGGTGTGGAGGTTTGTTGACACATCATAAACTTAATGAAGATAACCTTACAATGAAGACTCTAGGTATTCAGTTGGGACTTTCCCTGATTTGGGATATGGGTTTCAGATTAGTTATTTATATATCAGATTCCTTTACTACTATCATGGAGTTTATCTTGGGTACGGTTCTGCAATTTCATCTCTATGTGACGATTATTGAAAGCATTAGACAACTTTGTGCTTGTCTATGAAATGTTACTATTAGACATACACTTCGTAAGAGAATTCCCATGTTGATCATATGACAAAATTAACGACTTTGGATAATAATCTTCTTGGTTTACGTGTTTCGGATCAACCCTCATTTTGGTTGGGTTGTTTATTATTAATTGATGGGATAAAAATGATTTTATTTTTTCGTAGTTAGTTTCTTTTTCAATTCTCTTTTGTTTTTTTTTTTTACTTTTAGTTCCTTGTATAAAAAATTCTTTTGAAGACACTTGTTTAACGCCAATTAGTTTTACATCAACTCTTATACCAATTAAAAACAAAATGTCAAAGTTTTTTTTACGAAACCCACCGTTGGATTGAAACTACTTATCATATAGATTATTTCTACAGAATTTCACATTAATACGAGATCGTTTAATATTTCATCGACACACTTGTTATTTTCATTATTTTAAAACTATATTTTACGTTATTGTTTTAATACGTTGATAGAGTGCTAAACGATCTCAGATTGATGTGAAATTTTGTAGACATGATCTATATGATAATTAGTTTCAATCCAACAATGGGTTTCGTGAAAAAAAATTTCGACATATCGTTTCTAATTGGTTTAAGACTAATTGATGTTAACGGAACCTAACTATATATATAATTATAATTAAATTTAAAGTTATTACTTGTCCACACAACAATACAAAATATATTTAATATTACTCATAAATAAAATATTTTCAAATAAATAGTTTAGTGATGCTTCAATCATTCAAAAATTAAAATTGTAATAGAAATCTAAAATTATATTATTTATCGAAATCAATTAAAGTATTAAAAAAATAGCCCGTGCAATGCACGGGCACAACTAAGCTAGTTTTATAAAATAAATAAATAAATAAATAAAAATAATAAACAATAAGAAGCGTGCTCTAAATACCTGAAACAAACGCCCACGGTGGTCTAGTGCCGTTGAAGTGGTGAGATTGGACTCAGCCGCAAATTGTCCATTGTTTGGATCCAAAGTCCTTCAATTGAAACTCATTCATGGAGCAATCCGTCGCCGAAGCTATTGAGACCCTCTCCGTTTCCGACCCTGAGGTCGCTCAATCATCAACTCCTAATCCGACTCAAAGGTTAGTTTCTTCCTTCTGCTGCACTCTCCATCTTCACTTCCTAGGGTTTCATTTTCTTGTCGTTTTGCTAGCAGCTTGAGCCTCGAACAGAAGTTTCAGATCGTTAGGAGTGTTGGAGAAGAGTGCATTCAAGAAGATGAGCTTCTTAATCTGCTCGCAAAAAAACCCGAGCCAGTTTGTTATGATGGATTCGAACCCTCTGGGCGAATGCACATTGCCCAGGTCAGTTAAATCACTAATTTGAAAGCATGAAATAGGTTTAGTGTGTGCTTGAGTGAGCGGTTGTAGGATTGATTTTGGATGAAGTTGATTTTGTAGAATTGTTTTTTCTTTTTTACTTTTATTTTTATTTTGTTAAATTTGAGTTTGGTGTGAAGTGATTTATGTTTGGATAAGTTTTTCTAAGTTTGAAGTAAAAATATAGTGTGAAATTATTACCCAATAGCAAAATTAACACCCAAATTGCTTTCACTAAAATCAAGTTTGGAATTTCAGAATCCCGTTTGACTTTGAGAGAGCATCAATGTAAAATCAAACATGTGTGTTTTGATGCAAAATCACAGTTGGCTCTCAAACGTGTGTTTACTGCCCCAAACACACATATTGTCAAAATGTTTTTATTTAAAAAAATGGAAATTTGCTGAATACTTACATATAGATGGTAAACACTAGTTGGTTACTTGATTTCTAAGGTTTAGGGAAATGTTTGAATGGTTGCATTCTTTTTCTTATATATAGGGTGTAATGAAGACAATCAATGTGAACAAGCTGACTTCTGCCGGTTGTCGTGTCAAGATATGGATTGCTGATTGGTTTGCCAAGCTGAACAATAAGATGGGTGGAGATTTGAAGAAAATTGAGATTGTCGGCCGCTACCTGATTGAAATTTGGAAAGCTGTTGGGATGGATCTGGAAGGAGGAAAAGTTGAGTTTTTGTGGTCATCGAAAGAGATCAACGCACGAGCTGATGAATACTGGCCTCTTGTGTTGGATATAGCTCAGAAGAACAACCTTAAACGGATTATTAGGTTCCTTTCTTTTAGAAATGCTTTTCATATGATTTAGTAGATTTGGACTTAATTGGTCTTAACTGTCGTTTTGTGTTATTTGTTTCTTTTAAACTATAGGTGTAGCCAAATAATGGGACGAAGTGAACAAGATGAATTAACTGCTGCTCAAATATTCTACCCATGCATGCAGTGTGCTGACATATTTTTCCTCAAGGTGCAATTCAGCTCTTTCCTATTTGTTATTGCTTACTACTTCCATCAATTGATTTATTGCAAGTATACTTTATTGTCTTTGCATTTACATAAAATCATCAATCTGGAATTGTATGTTATCAATAGCGGCCGTTGCGGCCCCCTTCTGCCACGGTAGAGTGCCGCAATCACGGTTGTAGCGGCGTGATTGCGGGGAGAATAGCGACCTGTAGCGGTGTGAGGAAGAAGGACACTTTTCTAGGGTTTTTTGTTTTAATTTTTTGTCACTAAAAGGGTATTTTAGTCTGTCCCCACTGACACTTATATTTTAAAAACAAAAAAAAAAAACCCTAATAATGCAACCAAAAGAACCATGACCCACAATGTTTCCTCAAACAACACAAGCCAAACAGCAGCAGCACCCTCCTACCTCTGTCTTCTCTGACCGTTTCTTTGTTTACCGGCGACGTTTTCCAGTGTGTTTTGCAGTGGACACCTTGCTCTGTTTCTCTATTCTGCTCTGTTTTGCTGTTTTACGCTGTTTCGTGTTCTGCTCTGTCTCCTACGCTCCCTCTGTTCTGCTGTAATGGCTTCTTCTCAGCTCACTTTTTTTTGTAATTTTTTTTTTTAAAAGTCTTATTGAATATCTTGATTATTGTTTTTGCATGCTTTGACATGATTATACACTATGGAATTATGATTACTCATTATGAACAACGAAAGTGTGTTTAACTTTAGGTATTTTAATTTTTTTATGCAATTATTTGAGTATAATATGACTTGGCATATTTAGTCATTTTAGTGAACCTAGATTTCGCTGTAGTGGTCATCCCACTATCCGCTATCCCGCTTTAGCGTTTTTGGGGTCGGCCGCAACGCACTGCTATCTAGGATTGTTAACTATGCTGGAATTATAAAATGGTGCCCTTATAGGCTCTCCTTGGATGTTTTTATATTTTTGTAGATTCTAACTGTCCAAAATGTAAATGTTCACAACCCTGGATATGTTAACTCCATGTACTGACTACAGAATGATTCATTCTTCTAACTTCAGTTGTGCTGTTCCTTGGTTTCTCCTCCAACTTTCCGATGTTTTCTTCATATAAACTAGCTGATAGTGATCCCCCCTCCCCCAAAAAAATGTTTCAATATTCAGTTATTGAACTGTTTCTTATGTCCTAACCTCTGAAATTAGCTGCCAAATTGCTTCAAACAAATTAGTGAGTAATAATGCATGAATGTTTTGATCTTAAAATAGGCCGACATCTGCCAATTGGGAATGGATCAGCGCAAAGTGAATGTACTTGCCAGAGAGTATTGTGATGATATTAAGAGGAAGAATAAACCAATTATCTTGTCACACCGTATTCTCCTAACTTCCTTTCTACTAATGTATATTGAAGTTGTGTATTTCTTATTGACTGATTCAAGGGTGATTTGCAGATATGTTACCTGGCTTACAGCAAGGTCAAGAAAAGATGTCAAAAAGTGACCCATCATCGTCCATTTTCATGGAAGACGAGGAGGTATGTTGCTGCTAGGATTATTAAATTTGTCATTATTACAACTGTGATGATCAATTATCATATCTAGTTACCATCTGTTTTGAACATAAACTCAGCTGCACAGTTAAGAATTTATTATTTTATTTGAAGATGTTCCAAAAATATACAAAACGGAGATTTGGCATAAAATATTTAGTACAAAAAAGTAATAGGTTTTGTTTCTCTATAAAATTACAGCTATTTCTTCCTTAATTAAAAATATCTTTTCAGTAGTTCCTTTGTAGTAATGTTTCTTTTTTTTTTTTAAAAAATCTTATGTTGTGGCTATTCAACTTTGTATTTGGATATCATAGGCTGAAGTAAATGTGAAAATAAAGAAGGCTTATTGCCCACCAAAGGTTGTTGAAGGAAACCCGTGCTTGGAGTACATTAAATATCTTATATTTCCATGGTTTAATGAGTTCACAGTAGAGCGTAATGCAGATAATGGTGGGAATAAGTAAGTTGTGATTTTCCCCCTAATTGAACTTCACATTCATTTCAAAGTAATAATTTCTTGATCCATTCTGGTTACTTTAGTCTGTATTACAACTTTTCTTTTCTGCTTTACAATTCTAGGACGTTCAAATGCTATGAAGAGCTGATTGTTGACTACGAAAGTGGAGAGTTACATCCAGGTGATCTTAAACCAGCATTGTCAAAGTCATTGAATAAGATTCTGGAGGTAATTTTTCTTATTATGTTTATGCATTTTCTGGTATTCTTATGCCCTCTAAATTTTAACAGCATTGAAATAGCATGTTAGATGTTTTTTGGGTAATGCCATGTACTGCATGCATTCCATTTTCTAACAATCATATTGATTAGTGTATTTGTGTGGCATCAATATGCAAATTTCAATATTGTTGTTTTATATTTTATTTTGTTTAATTGTTTAAATCCATTACCTTTTCCAAGTAAATAACAACTAACATCCGCCTCTTTGTTTATGGTACTCTTCACTGCAAACAAGTAAATCCCAATTCCCAAGATACTATTTGTGAAAAGATAAAACTTGCTAAGGTTGGTTAAACTAGCATCTAGCATAAACACAGATTCCTGGGCAATTTTACTTGATGCTAGAAACTTGAGCAGTGGTCTAACTGAGTTTCAACTTTCAAAGCATTGCAACACTAAAACAAATAGAGGGTTTATCTTCCACCAAACTGTGTTACAGCATTGACACAAACATGCTCTTTATCTGTTTATAGACTGGACAGTTTACATTTAATCCTTCTGCATTTATATGTTCACACCATAACATTGTTATCGGGGCTCACGTGGGGCTACTTACGTTTGCTTCGTTTATAAACTACTTAGAAGAAGTTAGTTAAACACTTGACTGCTGCTGTCGTGCTTAGGCTACTCTGGATTTCTTGTCCTGTTGATGCTGATAGAATCTTCTTACTATTCACTCTTAGCTTGTTCAAAAGCAAGAGTAGTTGTGTTATAGCATATTTGATTTGCGAGCTAAATGATTGCTATTTGAAATGTGCAGCCTGTAAGGGAACACTTTAAAAAGGACAGCAATGCTAAAGAACTACTAAAAAGGGTCAAGGTGAGTTTCGCTTAGGATTAGTAAATACATCAAACAATCATTTGTGTTTGTATTTATACACATTTAGTGATCTATCAATATCAATGTCCACTAAACTGAATTTGTCTTTGGTTTGCAGGCTTACAGAGTAACCAAGTAATATGCTAGTTAAAGGACCTCGGACTAATTCTCTTTTTTTTACCAAACGGCCAAAGGTCTTTCACATTACCAAATATTCTTTTTTGACTTGTAAAATATGATGGAGGTTCTATTTAGTATGAGAAATGTCATTAATATTGTTAGATGTATTTCCAATTATGTTATATATCTTTAGGGGTTTCTGAAACCCTGTGGTTCGGATGAGGAATCATTTCTCATTCTTTTTAAATGTTAGCCTGTCATCATTTTCAGGAAGGCATAGATGCTGTTATGGTATAAGTTATCACTGTTTAGTAGTGTTTTAGAACTGCGAGAAGTTAGATGTCTCTGATTTTCCTACCAATTTCTCTGTTTTCACATGAATCTTGCTGCTTTTGAATAAAAGTCCTGTGGGTCATGCAGATGCTCTTGAATCTGGAGCACTCTCCATTCTTCCAATTTCATATTATTGTGTTATTGTATTTGTAAATCGTTTGTAATGACTTGTAGGCGCTAGTTTTTCTGGTATTGGTTCGGAAATTTTTTTCAATGGGATTAAAGAATAAAAAGGATGTCGTACTTGGTTCAGCTGGTTAAATCTTATATTTAGATAATTTTAATTGGATTTGACTCTTGTAAAGCAAGTACATGTGTGAATTGAGAAAGTAAGAGTATATAGTTTTACACTCAAAGTTAAACCCTGTAATTTGTGCTACAGGCAAGGAAACAAATTACCTTAACAATTACACTAGCACCTGTCTATGAACTTTGTTATGAAAAATCATCTGAAATTATGTTTGATGTGGTAAACATGGATTTATGTTAGGCCAAATGTACCTTTTAGTCCAATATATCTTATGCATATTTCATTTTATTTCTATATCTTTTTTGGGTTATATTTTGGTCTTGTATCTTTTATAAAGGTTTTATTTTGTCCAGTTCGTTAACTTCGTCACCCCGTTAAAGGTAATTTGACTCTGTTCTTATTAGGGTTCATGTGTAGTTTATAATTTTTCTAGGTTTGAAGATAAATGACGTAATATGACTATGTTTTTATTAGGTTAATTTTGTTAATGTGAGTGACGGAATTGACAGATTATACCAAAATGAAATACATGATCAAAATATAACCCAAAAAAGATATAGAACTGAAATGAAATATATATAAGAGATACATGATCAAAAGGTGTATTTGATCTTTATTTTATCATAATTAAAAGGAATTGTCATGTTTTTCTGTAAACAGTTATCCATAATAATTTAAAAACCTCTCATCGAGAATTAAAGTCTAAATCAAATGAAGAAGAAGTAGAACATAATGGTTTATAAGTTGATTCTGAATATATTATTTGCTAGTTTAATTTGGTTATGATTAAGTTTTGTCTTTTAGTACGTTTATGTGGCATAGATCTATTAATTAATTTAAAATGTTATATTAACTTTATTTTTTAATAATAAATCAATGACTATAAAATTATTTATATATTAGAACATAACTTTTTATTTATATACACCGGTGAAACCTAATTTAAAAATGCGAAGGAGAAGTACTGGAGACGTTTCTTTTTTTTTCTTCCCCTATATAACAAATTCAGTTGTACAAATAGGCATAAATATACCTTATTTATCTATTATTATTATTTTGTGTACAATAATTATATGCATCTATTATTGAAATTTATGTTTTACCATCATTGAATTACTCTCTCTGATCCTATTTATAAGACACTATCTAGAAAATTTTTATGGTCCTTTTTATAAGACATTTTGTAGTTTCTATGATGCATTTATTGTTTTTTCTCTTTTTTACCCTCATTAAATGCATCAACTATTTTAACTCCTTAATTGTAATTGGCTAACACATTATTCATTGAAGGATAAAAATGGTATTTCATACACTTTTTAAAAAAACCAATAAAGTTAACTAAACTCAACTACTTTTCTTGGTCTATGTAATTCGGTTGAGAAAATCTTATAAATAGAACGGGAGGGAGTATATGTTTTTGGTCAATGGCTACTGTTAAATTTCTCAAACACAATTTGATAACAACCTGACTAAATAATTTAATTAACATTGTTGTGGTTAATTCAGACAGCTAATGAACTGGTGTACTGCCCTAATCAAAACTGTAACTTGAAAATCACAACTAGCTATTAATAATGACATGTATACTTAGCTTTAAGGCTAAGGATGGGAAAGAGTTGGGTCGAATTAGGTTTTGAATCGCTGAGTCTGAGCTTGTTTCTTAAATTAGACATGTGAAATTGACGTATTACTCATGATTGACTTTTTCAAGGCGTGAAAAACCGGTTTAAAAGCCTATTTTTACAATAAAGTCTTTAAAATAATTTAAAAACATTTCTTTTAAATAAGTTAGTGAACTTAAAGACATACATAATTCAGTGAAAAAAAATCTTTTAACAGAACAAATAATAATAAAACATAATACTAAAATTTTCACATAATAATAGTAATAACATATATAATCATATTATAATTTATTATTATTACCAATAATTTATACTGAGTTCTGTCGAGTGATCTGACCTATTCTCGCCACCTAAATAAGACACGAATTTAGTCTGCAAAATAAAGAAAAAGATAAATATATTTGATTAAATAATAGTTACATGCTTCTATTTACTTACCTACACAATTGGATCCTTAATCTCTCTATAATCTTGATTGATTTTCTCATTTTGTTTTTCTCCAAGTGCCCCCCACGCGAATTTGACTTTAAATTATTATAGTTTGATCAAGAATAGTTCTAATTAACGAAGATGCTTTTCTTGTATAGAAAACGACAAAATTAAATAATCACATATAGGGTATATTATAGCCCAATTTTGGTGGGAAGTTCATATTTCATTTCATATATAAATTAAATTTATGGTTTTCTTTTATTTTTCCCTTAAATAATGAGGAAAATGAAGAACAAGATTTCAAAATGATTTGCGCGTACAGTTGTAATCCCATGTAAGAGCAAATATTGTAGTACTATAGTATATATTTATTTAATTTCTCCCCCATATTAAAAGAAAGCTCAATAGTGCTTCGTTAAATTCTATATTTCTATTTGCAGCAATAAATCAATAAACAAATTCAGTTCCCATAAAAGTGGGTATTTGGAAAGAAAAAAGCCCTACCCAATGATTGCTAGCCAGATTTCTTTTCTTAAGTACATCATCAAGGCATACGTGGTATTATTTGTGCTTTGGTTAAAAAAAATTGGTATTATTTGTGCTCCTGGATTCTGATGTTCTTCGGTGTTAAACCATCCAACAGATGAAAAAAACACTAGACTGTTATTTTATGTCTTGTGAAACAAAAATTTCAACTAATATCTAAAATTAACTAGATCGCATGTAGTTTAATATTTTTTTCCCATAAGCTAGATGGTCCAGCGCTTGAGAAAATTCAATTTTATTTTATATTTAAAAGGTCTTTTTCTCATTGATTTTTTTAAGTTTATATCATTCTTTTGTGGTGAGAATTTTTTTTTTAATTTATCCTTAAGAAAACAAAACTAAATTATATGTAATCTCTATATGAAGCAAACATGCTTTAATTGAGTATGATCAGGGACGGTTTTGGGCCCGTGCAAGGTGTCCAACCGCACAGGACCCCAAAAAATATGAGGCTCCAAATATTAAATGATGTACCTTATAGGCGTCAAATATTAAATAATGCACTTTATAATCACTATTATAAAGTAGAGTAAATGGTAAGGGATTTTGATTGGCGATTTTTCTGACGAATTGTAAGTGATTTGTTAGAATACTTTTTAATATTTTAATTGATTTTAGAATGTAATTAAACCAGAAGTTTGTAAATAGAGGGTCTCGTTTTTTTAAAAAAATTAAAATAATAAATCGGGCCCCCAAAATCTTTGCTCCACTTCTGAATATTATCATCACAAGTGGTAAAACTCTCTTTTTATATGTACAATTGGCATTGAATTGCTATCCTTAGTATAGTGGTTAGCAGAATAATGTATAATTTTAAGTAACAGCTTGTCCGTTGAAATTCATACTAATTTTAATTTAATTAACTAATTCAATATTTGAGGTTTAAAGGACGACATAGTACTTTATCATCATTATCATAACACTCTTCTTACATCCCAAACTAAATATCTAGCATGCCAGCTTATATGACTATCAATATATCTACATGTGTAATTCACGTCATGACTAACGAGGCTCTCGTATTATCTTAATATTAGCCTTTGGATCTAACTTTATGATAAAAGTTACACAATAAAAAATTATTATTATTAACGTTTTTTTTTTTAGCTACCATTAATATAGGCTTGATCTAACATAATTAATCAGTAAGTATAGACGATATTTATATTAAAGAATAAATATACATACAATTGCTATCATAAAATATGTTAGTATAACTAATTGATATATACTATCGATTTACAGACCGTTAATAATGATCATACTAACGAATAAATCCTTTAGACAAAGTCTATACCAAGTTATCAACTATAATTAATCTAACTGAAGTCAAGAAAGAAAATAGCGTTAATAAATAACAATTTGTTTGTAATGTTAGTTTTTGTGGATTACACCTCAAATATTCTTTGGAAAATGCTAAACAGGGTTATTAGCACACTTGTTAAGAATACAAAAGTAAAAATATTTTACAGATATTGATAAAATTTATTGTTTTGAAAGTTTTTTTTTATCGGCCAAACACACACACCCCCACACTACACTACTCTTAAATCTACCCCACAGGAAACAAACTTCTCTTCTTGAGCTCCAATAACTCATTATTGTTCCGAAAGTTGTAAACTAATTTAATATATGTTTATTATAAAAATCAAAGCATATAATAAAATATATTTATTAAACTTTAACAAGTGCCCTTAGCGAGACCCATATTCTTTTTTTCTATCACAATCCAAGTTGCCGCGAGACTTGCGTCGTCATCATCTTAATACAAACAAGAGTATTGCTAAATCTTCTTATTAAATCTTCCTACAAATTTTCCTATCCACTTAATTTTGACCTGTGTCATCTATCTTCTAAAAAGTAAAAACTTAGTAAAGAATAAAAAATACTTGTCAAAATTAAATGGATAGAAAAATTTATATAAAGATTTAAAGATTTAGCATTTTTCTACCAACAATTGATCAATTTATTTCTCTATTTCTCACAAAATTAAAAACAAAGGATAGATCACAATGTAGTGCGACCACCCTACAGCTAAAAAGGCGTTCAATATCGCATGCAGCTAAACCCATGAGAAGATCACAACTCACAAGCACTAATTCCTCCTTTATATATAAATTTAATTTAATTTAATTTAATTAATTAAATTAGTATAATAGTAGAAAGATATATAAGATAACAATTAGGTATAACTGAACCAGTCATTGATCTTATGTAGAAGACCGTATACTTGATCAGTCTTCTTGAGAATCTTAGATGTAACAGACTAACCATTTCTTACTAATAATAACAATATGGACCACTTTTTTTATTTTTTTTATTTTTGGGTCTTGCAATATGGACCACTTGGCCAATTAGTTTTGCTAACAAAGTTTTCTCCGTTGCCATTAGGTACAAAACAATATTTCGAAGATTTGAACAATAATTAAACTCAAAATATTCCTCGTCCATCAGATCAAATTTAAACAAAGAATTTCTAATTTCCAATTTCCAATATTGAGGAAATATGCACGGGTGGGTTAACTTGTTCTCACGTAATACACTAATTATTCGTATTTATCTATTTAAGGGTAATATACGTGTATTAAAAAATATAATTACCCTTATTGTTACATCCATCAAATCAGTTTGGTAGCTAGAGAAATGAAGCTTTTAAACAACAGTTTTCCAATTCAAAACGATGTAGTTTTGCTCATTATTGAAGATTAAAATGATTGAATTTGATCATTTATTAAAATGACATAATTTTGATTTTGTTTATGTAACATTTACTGTATTGTCACTTACACCATGTTTAGTTGGCATGAAGTGATGAAAGAAATGTAATAGAAAGAAGAGTCTCGATTTTTTCACATCCAAAATCCTCACACTTTTATTATTTTATTGTTTTCTGATTGAGTTTATGTTTTTCATTTTCTTTTTTTTTTTTAAAAAAGAGTTGATATATTATTATTTTATTGTGGGTGTAAGTTAGGTGTGAAAAAAAGGGGTGTCAACAAAACATTTTCCTAGAAAGAAATGGGAGAGAAGTGACTCACTTCCCTTGTTTGGATATGAGAGAGATATGATGGAAATGAATAAATTTTGAGTTTAAATAAAATGGGTCGACGACCCATTGTAGAATGGGATGTCAATGCGTAATAGAACGCACATATGGGATCTACAGCTAAAAATGAGTCTCTTCTCAACTGGCGAGACCAGGAAGGAAAAATATTAATTTATTGTTTAAATTATCAAAACACCCTTTTTTTTTTTATCTTAATTCTCAATATATGGTGAAGGGCTTCTTAAAGCAACTTTGTCATTTTGATATTTTTTATACTTCTTTCTTCCCTCATTTCCATTAAACCAAACAAAGAAAGTGAAATATTCTAATTTTTTTCCTCTTTATTTCTCTTCAAACAAACATCCTTCAAATTACTTCTATTTCTATTTTATCTCTCTTCTCTCAATTTCTTTCCTCTCAACTTATTTCCTCTCTATCTCTCTCTTACAACCAAACATAGTGTTAACGTGTCACATAAACATAACTCCAGAGACAAAAATGATTGATGAAGATAAAAATCAGGAACTAAGGTAACAATTTTAATAAGTGAACGAACAAAATATAATATCGTTATATAACTTATTGTTTTTATATAATTAATCACCAAGTTGATTTAACAGAAAATTAAATTTCTCAATGATCAGTATATTAATTTGCCAATACATTTTTTTAACTTAATTTAATATAGGATATAGAGTTTGGACTGTGAAAATATACACATAGAATTATTGACATTAAGGTAGTGTTTGGAAACTAAACAGAACAGAACAACATGGAATGGAACAGAACAGAACATCATGTGTATTGTGTTTGGTATCTACAGAACACCATATATATTGTTTGGTGTTTGGTACCTATCAAAATGAACAGACACTATGCTTATTTACAAATATAACATTGTCCTGTTTAGTCTACCTATTTACAAATCAAACAGAACAGAATGAAATACATTTTTCACGTGTCTTTTTATAAGTATTATCTTATAATAAATTTAAAAAATTATTAATATTTAATATTAATATTTTATAAAACATTTTTTCTGAAAAGTGTAATTTCCAAATAAAATTAACACTAAATATATTTTTATAATATTAAAAGTTTTAATAAAAGCTTTTTTTTATATAATACAAAAATTTAAAACATTTTTTTTGTACATGTGGCTATTTTGCTGTCAAATTTTGCAGTAGGTATTAGTTTAACAAATGACAAGTATGATGGGGTACAAGGGGCAAAGCGTTGTACACAACCAAAAAGTAATCAAAAAAAAAACTACAACTCAAGAAGATCAACTTCTACCAACTTCTAAACTGCATAACTTCAATAGAACTCAAGAAGAGAAAGCAAAATCATCTCGTTACAGAACACATGGTCGACCCCACAAAATTCATCAAAGTATGAAACAAAAGTGACAGAACGCGAAAAATTACCGTAAGAGGAAGGATTGAAACGAGAGGAGCTGAAGGACTTGCGCAAGAAATGAGCAGAGTGAAAGTGAACCGTCAATGCCTCTTCAGTGGAAAGAGTGATGACAAATTTGTCAAAGAAAAAGTTATTAATGAGATGTGTAGTTCTGTTCACTTTGGTTCCACCCTTTTTTAGGAAACCAAATTGTTCCGTCCAGTTCCTTTAATTTTTGTCCTGTTCTCATTTATAAACCAATCAAACATTAAACAGTACTCAATTGTTCCTTCCGTCCCATTCACCTATGCTTACCAAACGCAACCCAAGAGAGTGTGACCGCAACCAAGAAGTTTTTCTAAGAATTTAGAAGGAAGAAGTGAAGAATGTTAAGAAGACCATGACGAAAATTTCATATCGACTAAAAATATGATTAAGAAAAATAATATAAAAGGTGAGAAAAACATTTTTTTTATAAGCGAACTAGCTTATTTTAAGATCGTGTATTTGTGTTAGGCCAAAGCCACAATTTAATTAAAAAAGAAGAATGAAATTCATTAGTAGATTAGTTGATTCTATATACAATTAGTAAGTTTACTTTCATGAAGCTAAAAATAGTAATTAATATGAACGTAACAAACAAATGAAAGATTATTATCCTCTTAAGTATTTTGTGTTTTCTTTGCTTGTGGTAGATTTTGAACAATTTTTTGGATTTTATCTATTTTACAACTTTAATTAATAAAAAAAAAAGACAAATAATGAAAAAAAAAAACGCTCCATAAGTTCAAAAGAAAAAATATCAAATCATAAACGGAAAGAGAGGGATTCGAACCCTCCTCGATATAGAAATTCATACAATAGATCGGATTAGCAATCCGACGCTTTAGTCCACTCAGTCATCACTCCGATCCCAATTGGAAAAATAAAATAACTATGTTTATATTACATCACATAAACAAAAAAACAAAAAGAACAAAAAGTAGGCTTGAAAAAAAGCCTTCTTTTATGATTAAAAAATGAAAAACTAGAAAAAGTAAAAAATAAAAAATAAAGTGGGTAGAAAAACTTTTTAGATACCATTGACTCTAGTATGTAATAAGTTCTATTTATACCTTACCTACTATTAGATTTGACCCAATGACTACACCGCAAGAAAGCAATATTCTAACCACTAAGTTTGCGGGAAAAAAAAGATTAACCACTAAGTCAAGTAGGTCATCTATCATCCCAAATAGAAAAAAAGTATCTATCTATCAGATCAAGGGATTATAAATGTAATATTATTTATAGATAAATGATATTTAATGTCCTAAGAACACTATTTAAGTAGCCAAATGTAGTAAAAATGTTTTGAAATATGTAGTTTTTTGTACTCCCGCGAGACTGAACACTGTGCACTAATGATTGTTTTTTTATTTCAAGTAACCTTAACTAGTGCCCTAAGGACATTGTATATCAAGACTCTTACTTATAAGCAATACCAAGACAATGTCAATCAAAGAGAGTGTGGATCATATAATATTCATCTTGACAAAAAATTATCTACAAAATGTACTCTGCGGATAGATGAATACATAGACTTGAACGTAGTAAAATAAGAAATTGAAAGATTTGGTTGAAATTATTTGTTTGGAGATTTCTAAAAAAGCTAATAATAAGTTCTTCTCTGCATCAAAACAATTGGGTCATTATGCTCATTACTAAATTTTTTGAAGAGATAAAATAGAACCAAGATATTTTTTTTTTTGTGAGAGGTTGAATCTAGGGCTGTCAATTTGGGCCGATTCAGCCCATTCAGGCTGGCCCACAACTAGCCAACATATTTTTCGGCTGGGCTAGGCTGGGTCGACTTTGTCACGGGCTGCAAAATGTATGGCCTAGCCCTATGTGGGTTACGAGCCAGCCCATGGGTTTTTTAATAAAAAATTTTAACTAAAAAATCAAATTGATTAAAATGCACACTAAAAAAAATCATATACTAACTACAATTTACCTACTGGACTAGTGAAGTACGTAAAAAAAATGACAAATAACTTCTTAAATAAAAGAAAAACTAATATTAATATAATAAATGTATTAAATTTTAATACACATTAGGCTCATAAGTGTCAATGTGTCTTCACTGAAAAAAAGAGAGTCATACCAGCTCATCATTTTACAAATAACTAATAACCAAAAGCTACATATAAAAAATGACAGTACCACCCAAAAGCATTTGACACTATGTTTTAGATTTTTTTTTCCAAATAAAATATAATATTTATAATATAATAAATTAAACAAAAATATTTTAAAAGTTCAGGCCAAAAGGGCTGGCCGGCCCATCACAGACCAGCCCGTGTTGAGACACTAAAATTTTTGGACTGGGCCGGACTAAATTTTATTTGGGCCGCTATTTCTTGAACCAAGCCCATACATTATGTTGGGTCGGCCCATTTGATAACTCTAGTTGAATCGAGGAAGAATTAGCCCTCTAACACCCTCACAAGCTCGTATTGGAGCAAAAATATAATACGCCTTTCAGTCTTCTTGTTTTGTTGTCTAAGTTTTAAAATTTTGTTCTATAAGTATTGTTGTTTTACATTTTTAAGAAACATTTAATTTTTTTGATATATGCTCTCATTCAATATAATATGGTTGATGAGAGCAGTTTTACCAAAATAATATTTTTTTAAAATTAATTATTAAATTGAGTTTTGAAATGAGTCTTTTTACCGTTTATGCTGCTATTTTTTTTTAAAAAAAATTCTGAGTGTCATGTGACAACACTAAATTTTTATTTTTTTTAAAAAAAAACCTTTTAAATAAAAAAAAATAAAACCCAAGAGCCAATGGCGAGGTGTCAAGTGGTGTGTCCCCTGGGGTTGTTGCGCCTAGCTTCATGTGCAACACCAAAAATAATAATAAAAAAATTAAAAAATATATTTAAATATATTAAAAGTTAATAAAAATTGAAGTTCACACATCTACCACTTGATCATTAGAAGAAATAGGAAGCAACTTCATTAAACTAGCTTTAATTTGAACTTTTCACAAACAAAGTGACAATCAGTATGTAAATGTTTCGTATGTTTATGAAAAACTTAGAAGCTATATATGAAGGGGGGTCTTATAATTTGTGTTTAGGTCTAATTCACTCCTAAAAGTTAGCTCATAAAATGAGGATTGTCACACCCTTATAAATTCAATAATGATCATATTACTAACCAATGTGTGACTTCCAACATTGAACACTAACATTATCACAATAGATGAGAGATGGTCGAGTAAAGATAATGCAAAAGTCCCTAAAAAAAGAATAAGCCATTGAAATTCACAAGTTGCAGCGACCAAGAATCGACACTCTACCTCATAGCTAGGAGGATCATGAACACATCATCAACAAGTGTCATTAATTATTACATAAAATTTGCTTTGGATTTTTTGAAATTAAAATAAGATATTCTACGTGTGTAGCTCGCAATTTGAATTATATTTAATTAAACTTAATTTAATTTGTTGTCAATAGAGTGAAAATAGAGCAATTACTATAAACCTAGCTACCTGATCCAATATTAATGCATGCATCTGTCAACATTAGTCCACTGCCATTGACGTGATTGTTAAAGCTATACACATAAATTGTTATATCAGCAAATTAAGAATACTAATTAAATAGGTTTCATTATTTGACAAAATCAATAATAATACTTCAATCCGTATGTAAGTCCCAACTAACATTTTACAGCATTTAAAAAAAAGTTATTAAATTATTAGAATTAAAAATATTAATTAGATTATTGAGATGTTATGCTAATTAAATTTAAAAGTTAAAAAATCATAATATATGTTTCTAATTTTGTGTCTAGGAGCTTATATTATATTACCTCCGTTCTTAGTTATAAGTAAAAAAAATTTGAAACTTCTTGGTCTAAAATATAAGCAAATTTTAATTCATGTGTCCTTATTTAATGCTAATTTCAAGCATTTTTATCTATATTCAATGTCATTTGACCTATTCAAATGAAAGAAATAATACTTTTTTTAATTAAAATTTGTCTTCTTGAATATGAAATTAAAAGAATTAAACAAGTAACCAACTTTTTTAAAATGCGCAAATTATATATATATTGTTTTTCTTATAACCAGGGTCGAAGATAGTAGGAGAAGACTTTTTGCTAGTTGAGGTTTATATTATGGGAATAGGCTCATATTTATTAATAGAGTGTGCGTTCACATTTAAGTAGGAGTAAAACTAAAATAGAGTAACTAATTTTTTAAAAGTCCATATAATAATCACTTTTTTTAAACTATATGAAAAACGGCTAATAACTTATATTTTAAAATGGAGAGAGTAGTATATATAATTTATTTACAATTTATTTAATATAAGTCAAATCAAATTTTTTATTCTATTTTAATTTTTAATTTTCTATAATAAAAAAAATAGTCAAACATAAAAATAAATAAATTGTATATAAATAATAAGTATATACAAAACTTTTTTCAGACATAAAATATGGCTATATTTGGCTTGTACCTGTTGGTGTTGAGAGAGCTTAATTAGAAGTGTGAAATAATGGCACTAACTTCGAGACAAAATAAAATAAAAATAATAAAATTGAATAATAATACAATGTGCAATTATTCTTCTTTTTGTAGTTTATATTTTCCTGTGAGCGCCAGTAGTTTTGTAAGCAGTTGCTAGTCTCCAAAGAAAAAGGGAAAATCATGCCTAGAAGCAATTCCTCCTTATTTTGGCCAACTCAATTAATATAATAATAATTAATAATATATATATCCCTCCTGCATTTTATTTTTAAATCAAAAACTTAATTATTATTATTTTGTTTTACATATACATGTAAAGAAAATAAAAATTATTTTAAAAGTACACGAGATAGTACCGAATTTATTACAGTTACAGAATCTAGCCATACCCGATTTAATAACATTTAATTTTTTTAATCTTTTTACTGGTTTCACTAGTCCAAGACCAAGAACATGTTCATTAATAATTTTAAATTAGATTTTGTGTCTCGATCTGGAGATGTTTATTAGGACTTGTAACTATAGTAAAAATAATCTCCAAATTATTGAATTTTTTTAATTACTAATGTTGTATGTGTAATTGGTTTAGTTATTAAACGATTTGTTAGTATACTAATAGATATTAAAAGTCTACATTAATAATATGACAAATGAATAATATTTATAGAATTAAACATTTGCTTTAATTTCACCTTTCCTAATTAGTTGACTGTTAACCATATTATTTTATAAATTAAATGTGCTTACCTCATAATTCATATATGTCATTCTCATATGAATAATCATCAATTAATCATGCCATAAATCCCATATATGAAAATCGATGCGTTCGTGCTGAGGATCATGAACACACTATAAAGTTATATTATTTACCTTGTTCTATATTGTATTTCGACACAACAACATGTTGATCAGACAGTAATATTTTATCTGCATAGACTCTAATACTAAAATCAATTACGGGTCATTATCAAGGATAATTGAACATGAGAGATATTACTTGGTTTTGGCGTGAATCTTCCCTTTTATGATGCATCAAAATGACCTTGGGCCTGAGACCCAAAATTCATCCGGGCCTAAACTCTTATGTCGAGCAGATTTTACATCCTGGGTACCATCTTGTGCTAGTACATACTAAGGATTATCTTCGCTGTTGGTTCATTCATAATGAGATTATCTGGGATGACCATTCAAAATAGAAAATTTTATCAAGGCATATAAAATTAATAAACGATTAAATTAGTAAACACAACACAGTTATAGCTGAATTCTTTACACGTTGATAGGAGTTTGAATCTCGATCGTGCTCATAAAAAAAGTTTTATTTAGAAAGACAACACTCACTTTGATAATAATCTATTCATCTCAAAAGAATTAATCATTCGCTGTCGTTTAGAAATACTATTAGTAAAAAAATTATGTTAGCGAACCTACATCTAACGAGAGGCAAACTAGAACCTAACCTTCTAAAAGCTTGTTTACTTTACAGCATGTGGTGCCTATTAATGTAGCCCAAGATGGGGAAAAGTTGTTAGTGGAGCTGGTAGACGAAGGCCCGCGGATTAGTCCGCAAGTAAACAGGTTGGTGGATTTGAGCTATTAAAAATTAAGGTGGGTGGAATTAGCACAATCTGTATTGGGAGTGACATTATCTTTTTTATATATAAGAATCATAAATTTATATACTTAAAAGGATGATGCCACTCCCAATAGAGATGGTGCTAATCCCATCCTCCAAAATTAAGACCATATAACTTGCGAGTTTAGCCGGACATGTCCATTAACCCGCGGGTTAAACGGACAAATTCCCGGGCCCCGCTGACTATCCGCTTATTTATTATTTTTTTCTGAATTTTATAGGTCCAACCCAATTACCTTTCCTTAATTACCTTTTTTTATTGTTAATTTTAATTTTTTTAGTTCCTGCTTAAGATTTAAAACATTTATCTTTATTTTGTGGAATTTGGTTTTAATTTTTCAGCTCCTTCAACGATAATTTTCTTTTGTAAAATCCATTTTTTTGTGTGTATATCAGTATGTGTGTGTTGATGTCTACTTAGTTTTAGTAATTTATTTAGTCTAAAGCAACAAAAAAAAGCTGGAAAAAAATAATCAGCAAAAGAAAAAATTTATGCGGATGCCCGCAGACTTTGCGAGCAGACATGGGCTTTGATTTTTGTAATTTGTTTATAACACAGGCTTATACGAATTATCTGTTAAGCCCGCGGACTGGCACGGAGCGAACGATCCACGTACCCAGCTACAGTTGTTAGGTAATTAAGTGTTGTTTATTATAAATACTCTTTGCAATATTTTTATAATGGTATAAGTTGACGGTTATATTTTTTATATTGTTAATAATTTTTTTTTTATGGAATGCTAGATTCAAAGTTTCATATTATTCCAAAATTATTTATGAATCTGTTAATATATTACAAAATTAACATATAATATATATATATATATATTTATAAAAATATAAAAAATAATATTTATGTTATTAACTTCTTACTGTTAAGTACTTATGAAATTTGAAAAATGACTAATTAATATAGTCTATAGTATAATTCAATTTGGTTAAATCTAAAAATCTAAAGAATTTGGTCTGGCCTCCTAGTTAGAAGAAAATCATTCTTTTATTTGTACATTTTAGGTTTGGATTAAGAAAGTCTCGTCACTCAAAGAATAAGTCCAATACAAATAAATAATTGATCTCAGAAAACTGACCACGACCTCTTAGTTTGAAAAATCGACCTAAACCTCTAAGCATGAAAAATTGACCTCGAAGACATCACATCACCCAAGTTACAAGCCCTCCGGAGCATAGTGGGAGAGGGATGTTCAAAAGGAAAAAAATGGAGTAACCTAGAAGAAGAATGACCTTTTTTAATCTTTATTTTCTTGACTTTATGAAGAGGAATGACTCACTTTTCCAGCATGAGTTTTCTCAATCTTGTACATTTCTCTTGTACACTTATACTCCTTCTTGTTTTATATATAGATCGCCTTTTATGAGAAAACTTTGGTCCTTAATATAAGTCACTAACTAACTCATTAATGCATATTTTTCCTTTTTATCCTTCTACAATTTTCAAAGATTTGATAGAGTGAGAAAGATAGTGAATTAAGAGAGAGAAAGTTATATTAATTAACTTAAGCATTTACTAGCATATTTATATTGAGAATATAGTTGAAAAAAGATTTTCTTTTTAGACAAATTTAATAAGCTAACTACCATTTTTTAGTTTTAATAATTTAGTTAGATGAAACTTATATTTAGGACGAGAAGAAGTATATAAGACTAAAAGAAGTAACAATTTTATAAGATTCACTTGTTTCTTTTCATAAGAGATCTACATTATTATTGTATTAATCTCAATCTTGAACATTTCTCTTGTACACTTTATATATAAGACTCATTTTTCTACTTTAGTTGTCTCAATCTTAAACGTTTCTTTTGTACACTTATAAATTCTGATCCCTATTCTAAAATTATTATCATTTTGAACTTCAATTTTTGTTTTAAAATTATTATTGCTTTAGGATTTTAAGATGTAATAAATATTTCTTTTTCAATTGTATCACATCTAATAAATGCATATTTAAATTTTTTCTCTCGTCACTTTATTTATTTATCAATTATTTTCTCTCTTTTAATTATATTGTCAAACACTTTAGTTATTAAATAGGGATACTATAATTCACTCAAATTAAAATGTTATAACAATTAATAATTTCTTAAATTGTATAAAAAATCTTAAATGACGATAGTTTTAAACACACATCCCACATTATACTATTCTTAAGCTCCTTTTTTTTATGTCATTTGAGCTACACGATAAATAATAATAATTTCTAATTTTGATTAAAACTAATTTTGCACGAAAAAGCCAAAAGTAGTAGTACAAATGAAGAAGATGGATATTGTGGGCTATGAAAAACAGGTTTTGGTAATACCACTTTTGTGTCGAGGCGGTACGAGGAAACTGCCGTGGTTTTCTTCTACCACTTTTCGCCTACTCATTCTCAGCCACATATTCTATTTTCCTTTTTTTTTTCTTTTTTTTTTTCGTTTGTGTTTTATTTTTGGTCAATACTGTATACTTCCTCGTGCTCGCTCCGTGTCCCTTACTACTATTTAGTGTGTATTGATTAAGGTAGCGTTTAACATATGTGTTTGAATAAAATAGAATAAGATATTGTGTACTATTTTCTGTTTAGTATATTAGTCAAGAAAAATGGAACATAACACTAAGATAAATGAACGGAACAGATTGGTTTATTAAAAATGGTGAAACAGAATATAATAGAATAGACACATAAAAATTATCATTATTTTTGTAGAATTATTTTTTATTAACAAAATAATATATATTTAAATTCTTTAAACCTTATATTATTTTTTCTGACCAAAAATTATTTTAAAAAATTATTTTTAGTAATTATTTTTAAAAATATATTTAATAATTATATTTATTGAGAGAAGTTTGTATTTAATAATTTATTTTTTTCTTAAAATATTAATACCAAATTAATATATTTTAAAATTATTATTTAAGTAGTGTTTCAGTGACATGTTTGAACAGAACATAACATTGTGTATGGTTTTCGTTTGGTACATCAGTCAAGAGGAATCAAATAGAACACTGAGGCAAATGAACGAGACATGTTGGTTTCATTGAAAATGGTGGAATGGAAGAATTATCATTATTTTCATAGTCATTTTTTTATTAACAAAATAATATATATTTATACTTCTTAAACCTTATATTATTTTTTTCGATCAAAAAATATTTTAAAAAAATATTATTTTAAAAATTTACATAATAAAAATATATTCTACATAATTTATATTTAATAATTATTATTAAAAATATTTAATAATTGTATTTATTGAGAGAAATTTGTATTTAATAATTTATTTTTTCATAAAATATTAACACAAAAATTAATATACTTTTAAATTGTTATTTAGTTATACTCAGAATATTTTTGAAAAATAAATTAAAAAAATACTATTTTATTTTTTCTTTAGTTTTATACTTTCTACCAGTAAAATTTTATATGTATTACAAAAAGTATTTTCTATATTCTAATCCACACTAAATACAAAATAATACATATGATCCTGTTTTATTTTATGGTCACCAAACATAGTACATGTACTTTACCCTCATAATTTATTCTTTAGTTTTGTAAGATTACTAGTACTCCCTCCGTCCCATTTTAAGTGTCGTTTAAGGTTATTACACACAGTTTAAGAAATGTCATTAATTTTGTTGTTTTTACACAAATAATTGTCCAACTCCCTATTATACCCCTTATCACTCTTATTAATTAGTGAATTACATCTCTCAAAACATTTATTTAAGATTCAACTATTCAAGGATATATTTGGTAAAACATAATTAATGCTTTATTGAAACTATAAAATGATAAATAAAGTGGGATAAATTTTTTTCTTTAAAACGATACTTAAAATGGGACGGAGGAAGTAGTATTATATTTATTGATTTTTTTTGCTGCATTACTTTTAATTAATTATGAGGGTATATAGCTATTGAGTTGATTTTAAATATTGGAGATATATAGTGTATCATATTGTTTTTAATATTGTATAAATGGAAAGATATATAATGCCCTGTAAATACATTAGTTAAAATTATTAAATTAAGAAAATTAATTATAAGTACATAATACTTATTTTAGAAATACAAAAAATTATAACTTTTAACACCTTTTTATTAAAAGTAATATGTAAGAGTAATATGTTTAATTTAAGGCTAAATTAATCATTTACTTCTTATACATATCCTTTATTTTTGTTTTAGTTTTTATATGTAAAAATGTTCTTTTTATTCTTATATACGTGCATTATTTTTTGATTGGTTTCTATAGTTAATTTCAATATTAACATTGTAAATTTTATCTTACGGGCGTGGCTAACGGGATCTCTGTGGACAAATTAATGACAGACACATGAATTATTGATATGGAAATTAATTAATCCCTATACATGTATTTATTTTTCGGTTTAGTCTCTATATACGTGTACTTGTTTTTTGTTTTAGTCTCTATACATATACTTGTTTTTCGTTTTAGTCCATGTACTTGTTTTAACAAGAACTAATAAGATAACGGAAGGACCAAAAATACTAACAGAGGTACAAAGACTAAAAGAAACGTTTTTTTTTCATATATAGACTAAAATGTAAATGAAGGACACATATAAAGACTAAGTGATTAATTTAACCCTGTTTAATTACCTCAAAATAATTCATGCTCAGAAGAACCCTTTCTCCTAAGTACACAACACTACAATAATATAATTAACCTTTAGAAACATGATTTTTATACAATATTTATAAAAAAATGATTATAAATATAAAAAGATAATATTTTTTTAATAATTTAGCAATATTTTTAAAATTTTGATAAAATAAATTTTTAATAGGATCCATATTCAACATTTATAAATACTGTAAATATACAAAGACAATATTTTTAATATTAATAATATTTTCTAATAATTTAGCAATATTTTTAATACATGTAGAATAATCAATAATCTGCTTTGAAAGTTGTAAATACCTCCTCGCAATTTGCACATCAAGTGGCCATATGTATATATAACCAGTATTAATTTTTAATCAACCTTAACTATACATAGGTTAGCATTATTATTGCAGCTACATATATAATACTGAAACATATACATAGGTCTTGTGTTCTATAGTATAATATATTTACATGTATAATAGTATCGAAAAATACTTTTACCGTCTTAAAATGTAAGACCTCTTAAACCAATATTATGAGAATTAAGAAAAGTCTATTTTAGTTAAATACATTAAGTTTATCTAACAAAAAATATATTAGTTTCTAAATTTACCATTTCAATCTCTTTCTATCACCTCACTCTCTCTTTTAATTAACGTTGTTCATTTATTTATTTTATTTATTGTATTTTGGATTACCAAAATTGGTTGAGTAGCAAATATATAATTGTAAAAAAAATTAAATATGTACCAAAATTCTCAAAAATCTTATAAAATAAGACAAACAAAAACTTTTTAGAGAATCTTGTGTTATGGGACGAAGGAAGTATATATACATGTATATATTAAGAGCTACACCCCCACCTACCAAGAAAATTATCTGCTACACTATTTTTTTTTATAGGCTATCCGCTACACTATTACAAATTCCCCAACAATATATAATATAATAATTATAATTATTACCCAACACTATAACATACTAATATTAAAAAAAATTGTTAACTCATTTAAAAAAATATTGTCATTAGAATTTATAATATTTTTGTACATATTATATGAATATCATATATATTACTAAAAGGTTTTAGCAACATTTTAAAAATTTTTAATAACATTCTAAAAATATTTTAAAATTTTTAAAAATATTTTCTTTTGCATTTGTACAATTTTTTGTAATGTAATATAAAGGTCATGATACTAAACCCATCCATGATTGCACTTGGATCTAGTAATAGTAAAGGAAAACTAATGGTAGTTTGAGTTCGTTTGGTTTGTATTTTTATTTTATATATTTTTTTTATTTTTTAAAATTTTAAAAAATAAAAATAAAATGCTGAACATTGATTTTCTTTTTTACATTTCATAAATGATACAAACTAATTTTATCATAATATGGATTCTCAGTTCAAATAAAAATATTTAATTCACAAAGAACTTATGATTCGAGAAAAAATAAATAAATTAATTTTACTGTTATTTTGGTCTTTCAAGAACTAAAATAATGACACAGAAATTTTTAGAGGACTCAAATGAGATCTTTTTTCACCATTTTAATCTTAAAAAAATAATATTTACTAAGTTGGTCCATAAAAAATAATTTAATGATATTTTTAATCTCTTGAGCACTTAAATGACGATACAATTTTTTAAGGATTAAATTGATAGCATAAGCATTTTTGGAGTATCAATGTTAATTATATGTTTTTTAATAAAAAAAAGTTAAAAATTGAAGAGCCAATTAAAGTAGGAGAAAACTAAGTCCAAAAAACGAACAATATAATGTAGGGAACATGCATGTCATTGGTGAGTTGAAAACCGGATAATATAGGCCAAAAGGACAATATGTAAAAAAAAAAAATGTTAATACTTATTTCATATTCTTAATCTAGTGAAAAACCAAATGCATAAGCCAAACAAGATCCGTTTAATTAAGAAAGAGTCCATGATTATATTGTATATATTCACACTATATATTATATTAATTATATTATATTGTATTCATCTACTTAAATACAGTAGTGTCATAGATCATATTCATATATATAATTGTACACTAAGCTAGTAGGTTCTATACACTTATTTGTTTACCCCTTTGATCTAGAACATGAAAGTTAGATCCATGTAATACTGTCTAATTTAATTATTAATTGGTTAAAATATACTACATATTTTATTATTATTTACGAATTAGTCCTTATACCTAAAAATTTTAATTTTTAGTCTCTAAACAATGTTTCTTTTGCAACTTGATCCTTGTAATATGTTAGGAATTAGAGAAAGCTTATATTGATGATGGACTCCATACTAACATTGAAGGCACAATCAGTTAAAATATACATTTAATCTTTATATGTTATATTAATTTATGTATTAGCTTTTATATTCTAAAAATTACTAGCTTTTGGTCCTTACATAAAAGAATTTACTAATTCTCAAGTAATAACGGTAAAAATCTATTTATAAAGCTGTGAGTTTTTGTAGCAGAATAGGTTGGTCGGATGGCTGATGAGACCTACTTTGTGTGTGTGTGGATGCACTTTAACCTAGAAATAGTGTAGTGAGTATGTGTTTGAACGTACGAACTGAAAGTTAACCTTTTTAGTATAAAAATTAATTCGTAAGTTTGTGTTAGATATAGGGATAAATTATGTATTTAAACTTTTTATTTTTACAATTATGGCCAATTTTAATTTATGATGTATTAGATTGGATTAGAAAATGAGAGAAGAAAGAACAAAAACTGACCACCAACCCATTTTGAATTTGTGTACTAAGCCAAATGTTCATTTTGGAGGCATTAGGGTATGGGGCCCAACTCTGAAATCTTCTTCACCGTTGGAGACATAAAAAGGAAATAAATAATTATTAAGAAAATCCGCACTATTACGTAATTAATTTTTAACTACATTTAAAAAATATTATTAAATCATTAAAAATTATTATTAAATTATTAAAAATATTGTCAAATTACTCAAAATGTTATCTTTGTATATTTATATTATTTTTGACAAATGTTATATAAATTAAGTTGAATTTTTTTTAGTAATATTTTTAAAATATTATCAAATTATTAAAAAATATTATTATTTTTATTTACAGTATACTTTTATAAATATTGTATGAAAACTATATTACTAAAAGTCAATTATGGCATAATGCGATTCAATTGATGCAAATTGTACTAGTTACTATATTAATTTTTTTTGGTGCGTATAAAATTTATTTTTTTGATAGAGGTTTGATTGTGATAAGAGATGAAATCTTGATAGTGTATATAAAAAATACTTTATTAAATATATTGTATTTACTCTAATGATTTTTAAAGTAAGTAATTTTTGTTCATCGATAAAAAAATATTTTTGACAAGTGGATAATAATCTACATGGTCATGTACAAAGTCTTTAAAGTTTAAGAGTTAGAGGTTCAAGATTCAAACATTCGTGGTGGTAATTTATATTAAGATATTGGTAAGAGTTAGTTTAGGATAAATGTATGTATTTAGGGTTTAGGGTTGAGTGCGCATGTATTTTTTTTTTTTAAAAAAAATCTTGATGTATGTGTGTAAAAAAAAAATTTATTTATCAACACATTTGGTTCCATTCCAATAGTATTTGTTCATAGAGCATGTGTTAGTATCTATAAAATGTAAACAATGGTTATTTTCTAGTCATTACTTTTGCAACAATTTATTTATTTTTTACTGAGCTTAATTAACATACAAAAAACCTGAGAGGGTTATGATGTTAACTTCTTTTTTTTTTTTGGTTTCAGACAGTTGTGAGAGGGTCAAACCTTGCTGAGAATTCCTAATTCCTATCAAATATTTAATTTATTTTAGATTGCAGAAATTTCGGTAAAAAAGACATAAATGTCCCCTATTCCCCAAATAGTATAGAGAGATGTAAGTAAGGTGAAAAGCAGATTCCATTATTGCCAAAGACCATAGGTGCAAATGACTACCACATAATTAATAATAATAAATGGGTTTTTTAATCTACTGTATAATATTGCACAGATTAATAAATTAAAGATAAAAAATTATTGTTAGAAAAATATAAAAATTTAATGTGATTGTGTTTGACATACAATTAATTTTATATATTTTTTTATTTTTAGTTTCTTAACCTATACAATATTATACATGTTAGGGAAAATAATAATAATAATAATATATAATATTGTAATGCATATATATATAATGACCAATTTGCAAGAACCTTTTCTGTGTGCCCTTATAAATGTTTCAACTTGGTATTCTATTTTCTCAAGGCATTTCCTAAATAATTAGCCAAAAGAGAAAGAGAGAGAAAAAGAGAATATGGAGCTCTATGACCAAACTTTGTTAGAGGAATTAGTTTCTCAAAGAAGAGATTCTACATGGGAAACCAATATTCCACATTTAGAAGAAAATAATTACCAATTCTTCTCTAATAATCCTTTTGATTGTTTTGATCAAAACTCTTCTCCTAATTTATTTCTTCCAAATCCCTCCTCTTACCAAGAAATTCCTCAAAGTTACAACAACAACTACACCTTCAATGAAATCTATAATTCCTTACTTGATGAATTCTCTACACCACAAATTATTGATTCAATTTCATCCTTTAACACTAATACCATTGAATCTCCTTTTTTGGCTCAAGAAGATTGTCAATTTTCCATGATGGAAGATGAAGATCTTGGTTTTGTTGAAGAAGAGCTTCAAATTTTGGAGGATTTTCAAGCCACATGCAAAATGGAGTCAAGTCAATCCCCTGAAATTCCTGTTTTTAGTTCAAGTACTTGTTTGGGAAGAAAGAACAGAACAAAGAAGCTTCAAGGACAACCCTCCAAGAATCTAATGTCTGAGAGGAGGAGAAGGAAGAGACTAAATGATAGGCTTTCCATGCTTAGATCCATTGTCCCTAAGATAAGTAAGGTATGAAGCATGAAATATGTGAAGTTATCATTCAAATATGAGGACTATATATAATGTAAAAATTAGGGTTTTAAATTGCAGCTGAAATCACGTCATATGTAGTTGTTAAGTACAATCTGATATAATTTCTAAGGACTACTAAAATCATGATTTTATTTTGCCGAATAGATACCATAATTGTTTTAGAGCGAATCACAAGTTAAATTCTTAGTTGAAGATAAAATTGTTGCTAAGTATTTAATTCTGAAAAATAGTATTTGATAATATTGTGTATATTTATCTTCTTTAGACTCTAATAGAGTTTCGTGCACTGAATCACCTTTTAAATTTAGAACTACTAAGTAATTGTGTCACATGCAAGAGTGCTAATTTGTTAACTTTTCAATGCTTATCACAGATGGATAGGACATCTATATTAGGAGACACCATTGATTACATGAAAGAACTCTTGGAGAAGATTAACAATTTGAAGCAAGAAATAGAAGTAGATTCCAACATGGCTTCTAGCATTTTCAAGGAAGTCAAACCCAATGAACTACTAGTGAGAAATTCTCCCAAGGTAAGAAATTTCCCATGGTAGATTTTTTCTATCAAGACCCTTTTATGTCAAATCAACACTAAAAAAAAAATTAAGACTTTTAACCGTTAAACATGGTGTTCCTGAATGTTGGTCATTACTGTCACTAACATTATTAGCGACCAAATAAGAAAGTTTAGCGACCAATAAAATTGTTCACTAATCAGACTTTTTTTAGTGACATATATTGGAAAGATTTTAATTGCAATTTGGTCCCTCTATATGCAGTTTGATGTGGAGAGAAGAAATATGAACACAAAGGTTGAGATTTGTTGTGCAGGGAAGCCAGGATTGTTGGTATCCACAGTTAACACCTTAGAAGCATTAGGCCTTGAGATCCAACAATGTGTTATTAGTTGTTTCAATGATTTCTCAATGCAAGCTTCCTGTTCAGAGGTATATTAAATTATTAATTATTAATAGAATAATGATGGGTATATAAAATTACAACTTTCACTTCTAAAAAGCAAATTTTTTGTTACTTCTGTACTAAAAAATGCTTTTTGTTACTACTAGTCATAGAGTTGTAAAGTTATACACAAACATTTTTTTCATATTAATAAGATAAGATGGTTTATGGTAGTGTCTAGAAATTTTTATAGTCAAACTTTCAAATTGTTGTTAAGTGGTGGTTATTGTGATGGATTGAAATCATCTAGAAAATTTCATGTTCTATTTTGTGTATGTCCTTCCAATTAAAAGAGAAAAGTCTTTAAAACTTCATAAACTATGTTAATTTCTTATTTATGAAGTAAATGAAATAAGGTACCATATTATTATGAGAGAATTTGAGTCTTATTCACATTTATATGATATAACTTATATTAATAATTGGGTTAAATATGTTTTTGATCCCTGAATTTTAGTGAGAATCCGTTTTAGTCTCCAAACTTTAAAATATTGATTTTTAGTCTTAAAACTTTCAAAAAATTAACTTTTAGTTCTTATGTACTTTTTTTTGTGACGTGACAAACTGAAAGTTTTTCATGAAGTCCACATGTCATCATATCACTTTGCCACGTTACCAGAAAATGTACGGAGGAATTAAAAGTGAAATTTTTTAAAGTTTAGGATTAAAAATCGATGTTTTAAAATTTAAAACTAAAAATAAATTATCACAAAAATTCAAAGATAAAAAACATATTCAACCTTTAATAATTTAACTTTATAACATGATGCGAATGCAAAGTGATTTGTGATGTTAATTTCTTTGTTATCCTTTTTTGTGATGCAATAGGAATTAGAGCAGAAGTCAATTCTGAGCTCTGAAGATATAAAGCAAGCACTGTTTAGAAGCGCAGGATATGGAGGACGATGCTTATGATAATAGAAAAAAAAAAAAAAGAAAAAGAAAAAAGTGCAATTTAGCTATTGGAGGGGAGAATACAATTATTAATTTGGGATTTTTAATATTCATTGATTTAACAGCTAATGCTAGGTTTCTTTTTTATTTTTCTTCTTAATGTACGGAAATAATTTATTTCTTCAACACAAGCATTGTCACATAGCTTCCAATGGAAAGGAATAATAAAATCTATTAATAAAGGTCTATAATTGTCTTTATTCTCTATAATATTCATGATGGCAAAGGACAATTAGCTAGATAGATTTATTTGCCAGGTTGTGATGGAATCCATTGTGCATATGATTATTTAACTTACTTCTTTGTTTTGAAATGATTAATCTTCAGCTGTTGACTAACAATGTTATTAGTACACACAAATTTCATCTCTTATATGGATGTAATACTATATGAGTTAAGAGGATAAATTAGTTCTTAAGATTGTAAGCATCGAGAAACTTCTGATCCCTAAATTTTATAAAATCACAAATTAATTGTTATTGAGATTGTCAAACATTTTATTTAAGGGTTTTGATATATAGTGTCCTAACGTACATACAAATTAAGCAAATAGGTTTTTGAATCCAAATTGCTTGATTTAGGAAGCACAAACAATTTTTAATTTTTGATACAAGATTTCTTGTTTCTGAAATCTGCTTATTTAGATTTTTGAACCATGCAGGCAAATGAAGATGGTAACTGCTATAGCTATGATTCTAGGAAGTTAGATGAAGCCAAATGTGTTCACAAAGACCAAGTTTCTGCTGTGTAAGATGATTTTTCTTTAAATTTTGTTTGAATCTTTTGACATTTGTTCTTGTTGAATCATATTAATTAATAACTTGCAACAATTTATCATTATTTACAGGGTATAATGGTGGTCACAGCAAGGAGATTTATCATACTAAGAGAATGGAAAATGTTCACCTACTTTTCATGTTCTGCAATTACCATTCTTTTGTGTTTAATTGCTTTCATCACTTTCAAACACTCTAAACTTTTGATGTGTAACAGAACTCCATTGCCGTTTGTGCCGGGCTTAGGGTAATTTTTCTGCTATTTTAAGGTAGGGTATCTTTTGTGTTTTTTTTTTTTGGGTAAGCCAAAGCAAATGGTATCTTTTGTGTTTAATCGCACAATTGACAGAGTTAAGGTTTAACTAGTTTATCATTATTTCGCAGGGTATTCTGCGTCAAGTTCAGCGGTGATGGAAGTTATGTGATTTAGAGAAGAGATGACACAAACCTAAGAGCAATTTGGAGTTGTAAGATGTCTTCCTTACCTTTTGTTTTGCTGATTTTTGAGTCAATATGATATTGATTCATGAAGCCATGCCCACAGAGTCATGTGGACAAATCTTATGCCATTGGAAAATGTTTAATAGGACTTTTCTTTTTGTATTAATGGACAGGATTAACTGTAATTTTGGTCCTTTAATCTTGTTAATTACACGATTTTGGTTATTTTAATTGTTTAATTTTGTCAATTGTGTGATTTTAATACTTTAACTTTTAGTTGTACAACTTTGGTCCCCAATTTTCTTCAATTGCGTGTTTTTTTGTCATCTCATCATCTTCCGTTAGAAAACTAATGGTTAATGTAGTCAAACCAATATAATCAAGTTGTGAGTGCATCAAAATTGCATGATTGAAAAAGTTTGCGACCAAAATTGAGCTATAGAAAAAGTTGGGAGATCAAAATCGTGCTAATAAAAGTTGGTCATATGGGTTTGATTGCGTAAAAGTTGGTTATATGGGTTTGACCGTGTTGACCATTAATTTCTTAATGAAAGATGGTTAGAAGGACTTAAATTAAGTAATTGAAAAAATTGAGAAACTAAAATTGTAAAATTAATTAATTTGTGAGACCAAAAGTGTAATTAAACCTAATAAAATACAAGAATAAGGATCAAACTCTAGAGAAATCTCATTCCCTAATATAGTTATTTGTGATGGTACCAAAGAAGCATGAGTATCATGAAGCCATCAAGAAACTCTACAAGCACCTTCCTTAGCTTAACCGTATTTGTGTTAAATAGAGAAGTTTCATTTATGCTGCTAATTAATAAGATTAAGAAAACTAACAATCAAACATCTCAGAAATTTCAAGTAAATGTTAAGGTTTTCACTCAATTAACAAATTGTTTTGGTTTTGGTTCATTCAATCCCAACCTGAGCAATCTTATTTATCACTAATCCAAGTTTAAACAAAAGATTATTGAAGGTTAAATCATCAATTTCTAACTAAAGGACAATTCTTTGCTTCATTAGCCTTTCACCTTGTTCAAATTCAAGAATCCTAATTTTTTAGATCTTCTTTAACGAGACAAATATTAAGTTTAGAGATTTATAAAACCTCATGTTTAATCTCTTTTATTCCTAGATAGAACCCAAAAATGTTGTTCAACTCAAAAACAATTCCCAATTGAAATAGAAATATAACATCAACTATAAGTAGCCAATTCATAGAGGCATTAAAATTAGAGGAGAACAATCAATTAAACACAAAAAAAAACCTGAATTAGGTAAATAAATTTGAATTACATCAATTTTGAGATCAAAATCCTCAATTCCCCTAATTTAGAATCTAGCTACTCATGCTAAAAGAAGAAAAGAATGAGAAGAGAGAAGAATGATCACGAGTTTGAAGATACATGAATCCTCAATTGCTTCCACAATATGGTTCTTGAAGAATCCCCAATTTGAAGTGTAGAGAAAATGAAGAGAAACAAAATGTAAATTCAGAAAAATGAGAAGAAGTCCTTAATCCTAACCTAAGAACATCTATTTATAGGTTCTTGGATGCAAAGACAAGTCCGCAAGCTTCAAAACATTTAAAACGGCCTAAAGACGTCATATCTCTTCAGAAGGCGCGTTGGGATGTGTGTATAACGCAAAATCTGCACTTTGCTTTAATAATTTACCTCAAATCTTCAAGTTTAAAGCTCCATTAAATGCACGTATAGATTGATAGATTGATAGATTATTAGTTTCTCATTATTAGTTTAAAGCCAAATGTGTTCACAAAGATCAAGTTTAAAAAGTAGCAAATTCTTAATGAGAAACTAATAATCTATCATTCTATATCTATATGTAAATTTTGCTTGCCTCTCAACTCTTAAATGTTTAGACGTAATAGTATGATAGAAATTTTGTATGGTCGCTCTATTAAATGCATACATAGTTACTGTTACTAATTTTCTAAAGTTGAATGTATTATTTTCCTCATTATATGTTAATTTTAGGTATTTTACTATGTAATATATTTTCTTCCTTTTAATTTTTTTTAAAAAAAATTTAATTATTAAGTTGAAATTCAATAAAGGACAAAAATAACAAAATGAATTCCTACAACAGCGTTAACAAAGATAAAATTCAAAGACTACAATAAAACACGAGAAAAATATCAATTAGTCTTCCGAATAATCCTTAACTTGAACATCAATTTGATCCTTAAAAGGATTTAACTTTCAAGGGATTAATTTAATTACCAAAAACTTGGGGACCTGATTTATTTTAAAGGGAAAATTGATATATTTTTTTCTTATAAATCCCTGTAAAAGTCACAAACGAAAATTATACAAATAAGTTAGGGACTATAAACTTGAGAAAAAATATCAATTGATCCTCCAAATAATACTTCAATATTAATTTGGCCCATAAAAAATTTTAATCTTTAAGAGAAAAATTTAATTAGTTACTAAAAAAATGTGAGACTTAATTACCGAAGATATATTTTTCCCATAGAACTCTTTATATAAGTCACAATGGAAAAATATATATAAATATTTAGAAATTTTAATTTATATAGAAGTGACTAAAAATGACAATAAATCAGATTTTTCAACCCAGAGTACATGTAAACTAGATTATTGATTGATTACAAGTTACTCGACTGGTTAGGATTTAGTAGGAGAGTATAACATTTCTTAGCTTTTCTCATCCTTTACAAGAAAAATTAATAAAATTTTAATTAAAGTCAATAAAAATATGTCGAGAAAAATAAAATAGAATAATTTTATTGTTAGTTAATTAAATAAATATTACATAAATTAATCATAATAATTTAATAATTATAATTAAGTGATTTTATAACTTAAAAAAATTTAAAAATAAATTTTAAATAAAATTAAATAATTTTAGTTGATCATCACAATTAATTTTAAAAGACTCCATCAAAAAATTACTTTAGGCCTCTAAATCTGTTAGGTCGTCTTTGATTGGTGTTGTGAATAAAACAATAAAATATGAATATGCATGAACAATTATCATATTCATCTAATTAAATTAATCCAATTATCTTTAATTTGGTAATTCTGATGGATTCAAATACAATAATATTTATTAGAAAGATAAGATGATGACTGAATTATCGCATTTCAAATAATAAAAAGAATGATATATAGTTAGCTTTAATTTGATCTTCTACCATTTTGAAAATCATAGTTACGTGATAAGATGATATATAATAAGTAGACTGTGAGTGTAAAAATTTGAATTTGTTAATATTAAATTAAACAAATTAAAGATAAGAAGTTTTTTTGGAAAGATTCAAGATAGAAGTTAAACAAATTTAAATACGATAATATTAAATTAACTATATTTTATATTAATTGTTTGTTAACTATATTGTTGTGAAATCTATACTCTAACTAAAATATATTATAAAATGATGAAAAGAAACATGATTTTAATAATCAAAACAAAATTAAAACATGATAATTATAACAGTCTGAAAATTTAAAATGTGTCAAAATAAACTGATAAATAATCTTAAAACATACCTAATAACAAACACGATAAAGAAATTAAATGACTCAATCCTTCTTAACTTTAATATTTTTCTTCATATGCAAATAGAAAATATTGTTAACCTTTACTCCAGAACTTAATAGAGGTTTGTCACATCATTAATAAATCTTTTCGAAGGAGTCAATATAACAGAGCTTGCTTCTAAAAAATAAAGAGTTAAATATGTTTTTAATCCCTAAATTTTTGTGAAAAGTTATTTTTAGTCCCTGAATTTTAAAACGTCGGTTTTTAGTCTTTAAATTTTGAATAAAGTTCGTTTTTAGTCCCTCCGTACATTATTTAGTGACATGACAATCTGATCTGTTGACAAGTAGATTGATGAAGGGCCCTCAGTTTGCCACGTCACCAAAAATTGTATAGAGGGACTAAAAGTGAACTTTTTAAAAGTTCAGAACTAAAAATCGACGTTTTAAAGTTCGGAGACTAAAAACAACTAAAAACATATATATTTAACCCAAAAATAAAATTGATTTTCTTTTGTAAGAGAACTATGTTGTACATTACATAAAAAATAAAATAAATTACCTCTTTTATGTCGATTTGTTTAAATTTCATCACTACACATATTTATGATAAGATGGTTCAAATTTTGAATTGGAAGAAACCTTCGTCTCTATTTTTAATATAAATTCTTTCTCTATCAATTCAATTAATTCAGCACAAGATTTGTTAAGCAAACAAAGATTTCATACCTATAACCAAACAAAATTGGATAAATGGATAAAAGAAAGTGAATTAAAAAGCAAACAATGACTATAAATTGTTTCCGTAATGACATAATTTTATTGTTTATTGTATTTTGATGAACTTATCTTATCTTTCATAACTTTTTTTGACTGTCTTGCGGCTCTGTTAAACTAAAACAATAACTAATTTTGTAATTTGTAGCATTTAAATAATGTTATTATTATTTCTTTAAGAATATCTTTTCTTAATTATGAAAATAAATATCTTCTTTAAATATCTATGCGACTCATCTTATCTATTTTGCATTTGTGCCTTTCAGTTTGAAAAAAAAAAAATCATGATCTAAAACCTTATCAAAACGAATCATAATTGCACAAAAAAATAAAATCTTATCAAAGCTAATCTTAATTTGCATTTCTTATTTCTTATCATGTTTAAATTAAATTTTTTAGTAATCACAATTGACCTTATTCTCCCTAGCCATATATAAAAAGTTCAACCTATGCTATTGTTTTACCCAAAATTAAAACTTGTGCTTTCAATCTTCTCAACTCTTTTTTAATTCTTTTCTTCACTTTTCTTACCAATTACCATCATGAGGGACTTGAAAACTTTGAAGAAATTAACTGCAAATATTACTGATTGGAAGACACGTCAGAAGTATTCCAAACAACCCTTTAAGGTTAAATTTTTAGATTTTGCATTAATAGAATACGCCCCACAATTCTATAGTGAGGAAGAAATAACTGAAGTAAGAAAGGTAAAGAAGATGTTAGGTTTGGATGATTTAAATGTTGGAACATCCAAAGTAAAGAATCATAAACCGGAAGAGAAATCAAGAAAGGTCGTGGATGGGTTAAGGAATGCACCACCGACGGATTTGCCTAGTGAATTCAAGAATCGGATCGCAGAGTTGAATGGCACTGATGTTAAATTTATCATGAACAAGAAGTTATTCAAAACAGATGTGAGTTCCAATCACAATCGTTTGTCAATGCCACGAAAAGAAATTATGTGTGATTTCCTCACGAAAGATGAGATTGCAATGTTCGATAACAGTGATGGTAAAGGACGACATTATGGTTTAAAAGTGACTGTATTAGACCCTAATCTTAAGGAATTCACTCTAATATTGAAGAGATGGACCATGAATTCTTGTGTTTACAATCTAGTCAAAAATTGGAATTCTATTGTTTCAAATAATATGTTTGAAAAAGACCATGAACTTCAAATATGGTCTTTTAGGGTTCAAAATAAGCTATATTTTCTATTGAACAAACTTTGAATGTATAAAGTAGCTTATCTTTTTCTTTTACCTTTTGGATGTTTTTGCTTTTGTTTTATTTTCCCTCCTTTCTCGTTTTGGAAAAAAAATAAAAATAAAAATAAAAATAAAGGCAAATCAAATGTAATAATAATATAAAACCAAATGTGAAATTAGGTATATTTCTGTTGGTAGTTATCTCTTAGTTGGTTAATTTTTCTTTTTATGGGCTATCTTGTTTCTAGTATCTTTTAGCTCGTTGTTATTACTTAGAGAGTTAGTTTTTTATTTGTACTCTTTTATTTGTTTTTTTTTTTCCGATTTATCCTTTTGTCTGTTGTATTATTGCACCTCTGGTGCCTTTATTATAAATATATTTCTATTTTTTGCTGATAAAAAAATAGGTATAAATATAAGAGTGTGACTAGTAAGGATCCATTTGATTTAGATTTTAGTAGAATGAGAAATGAAAAGCATATAAATCGAGATAAAAATTAGTGATTATATAAGATTATCAGTGCACAAAAATCAATGAAAATAAATAATTTTAACTTTGGTCAGAAGTAATTTTGACCAAAATAAAATTTAAAACAATCCGGCCCTAAGTAAATATCAATATTATGGCAATTAAAAAGAAACACTTGAATGTAAATTTATTTATTTAAGGACTGAAATTAAAATTCATCTACTGTCTTTTTCAAGCCTAGAATAATCCATGATTGTGCATCGCAAATTTAAATTATAAATTTAATTCATTGAATCAGTTCAACTATTATTTCACCATAGCAATTTAGCAAATAGTTACATATTGGTGAAGGGCAGTTTCTTAAGAATGATTTGATCTTTAATTTAACTGTTATCTGAGCAAAAAGCTTTTCGATAAATTTGTTACAAGTTTTGATCGGTTTTTCATGGCTACAAAAGGCTTTTTTTTCCTAGTATTATTTGAAAAAAAAAAAACTTTCTATAATCCAATCTCTTCTAATGCCACTTTGAGATTATCCTAAAAATTACTTTTTAACAAACATATTCAAATAAAATTAATGATATTATAATCAATTATATTAATAATAATTATTTTTTTATATTAAACTAAGACTCATTATATTAATAAAAAATTAAACATAAAATTAATTATTGAAAAAATTTCATAATTTAAGTTTCACATATCTAATGCAAACACACACTTAATCTTGACCTGTGACAAATTTTGTAGTTAAAACGGTCATAGATGTCACACCTAATCATGATCCGAAATTTAAAATTTACAATGATGATTGATTAACTATTAAAATAATCAATAATTAAGTAGTAATTAACAATAATCAGTAATTAACTATAAAAATGAAATGAATTACTCTCTCCATTTTTTATTATAAGCAAAAATAACTAATTATATCCTTATCAAGAATGTTCATTAACCTCATTTAATATTGTTAGTTTCAAGTAAAAAATAACTTATTTTCTTAGAATATCTCTATCAAATTTATTATGGAGAGAAACATATTTATTATGAATAGTGGAAGTGAATTAATTATTAGGAACATTTTAGATATTTTTTTATTAAATACACCAAAAATAATTAAATTTACTTATAATCAATAACATACTATTCTCCCAAAATTGCTTATATCGAAAATGATGGGAATATATAATAATTAATTGTGCAATAGTAATGTGGGGAAAACTTTTTTTATGCCTTCTTTTCATATACCCTGAATAAAATAATAATATTCCGATTAAAATTAAAAATAAAAAAATGAAATTGAGGAAATAATCATTAAAATAAGGAAGGTGTAAGCAAAATGAATGCAGAAGAAAAATGGGATTCATAATGAGGTATTTTCGCAATGTTAAAAGGATAGGAATCCCAATTTTCTGACATATTTTTCTTTTACACCTTTAATATTTTGATGATTATATGACTCATTTCACCAATTTTATTTTATTTTTTTATTTTAATGTAGATATTATTATTTTAATAAAAGTGTAAGATAAGGATAAAGAAAATGGGTGTAAAGAAAATATTTTCAAAGGACAGAGTGAACAGTTACAATGTTCCCAGAAGAAGCTATACATGGTTTAGAATATCTTATTAGGCACGAGCCTCACAAAAAATAATGAAATGTTCCAAGGGATGTAGTAATTCTCTGAGTTTTTTTATTTTATGTTTTTTAAAATTTATATAGAAAATTTTAAAATGATTTAGAATATATTTTTAATATAAATTTCAAAAGATAATAAATAAAATTAAAATAGAAGAAAAAGACAAATGAAAAGTTTTTGTACCTTTTGTATTTTAAAAATTTGTATAAAAAACGTTAAAAATGGTTAGAAATAAAAAAAAAAAACTCGCTTTCAATCATTTCTAGCTAGTATTTACTATATAAATTTTAAGAATCTGAAAATAAAAAAAATATAAGGTAGAAGTTTTATAAATTTTTAGTCATTTCAAATCTTTTTCGATATAAATTTAAAAGAAATGAATCAGAATAAAAATGTACAACGAACCACTAAATTTGGGAAGGATTGAAATGCTATGTGATTATTGAGCTAATTAGTAATATTTTTTATAAGCGATTATTGAGCTAGTTAATTTGTTAACATGGCGGTGATGGTTGCAAATAGGGGTGAGAATAGGTCAAATAGTTGGTCGGGGACTTATAGTCGAGTCTATTTAAAGTTTAGTTCGGCTCGGCTCCTTTATTAAAAAGACTATGTTTAGACTTTTTAAAAGACTTATTTAAAAATAAAGAGACTAGACAGGCTCTGTTTGGTAAAATTAGCTTATGACTTATAGCTTGTAGTTTATAGCTTATGACTTGTGACTTATAATTGAATAGATGTGTTTGATAAAATTCGCTTATTAGGTAGTTTATATTTGTTAAATGACTTAAGAGGACAAATAATAATTACATGTAATAAATTATTTGACAGAGTAAACATGTAATAAATGACTAGAAGGTAAAATAGGAAATAATTATTGAAAGCTACTTTTCATAAGCTATAAGCTACTTGAAGTAGCTTTTCATAATAGCTTATGAAAGCTACCTTATAGCTTATAGAAGCTATAAGCTTGTTGTCATCCAACGCCTCTACTTGACAATAAGCTACAAACTATAAGCTATAAGCTCCTAAATAAGCTATAAGCTAATGTTACTAAACACACTCTTAAGCTTTTAAAAAAATCTTTTAAGTCTATCGAGCCGGCTCAATTAAATTATTTTATAATTTATATTTATTTATTTGTAACATTATAATATAAATATAATAGTCCATAAAAATATAATGTATGATGTATTATAATTTATTTTTTTAAAAAAAATATAATATTTTTTATTTTATTAATATTAGATTTTTGACCTGTTAGCCTATTCTCAACTTGTGATTCATTATGTGTAGCAACTCTTCAACAAATGGTGATGGAGGTACGTTTGAAGAGGATGCTATGTTCTTTCGTTTGACCGTCCTCTTGCCAAAGATCCATTGATTGAAGTATGTTTTGTTTATTGGCCTCATTTCACTCACCTTTGTCAAATCTTCCTTAAAGATATCCACCTTGGTAACAATGTGATTATCTTGGCATATCTTATAGAAACTCTTTTGTTTCCATGCATGTTACGCATTTCCGTCTAAATGGTGAGCCTTACATTTATTGGGTTGTCTTCCATAAAGGCATAGTGATGGTATTTTTTCACATATCGGCAAGTGTACCGATCTATTTCAAATATAGAAGTGAATAAGAGATCGTTTTCATAGAGACTATGTTTAAATTATTAATTTTCCAAAGTGAAACCACTATTTGGACAATGTGTTTTATAGAGAGATTTCATACTTGTAACTAATTGAAAAGATTAAGAAACAAACAATCTAAAAACAGAGAAATTGTAGGTAATTTCTTTAGGTTTTCACAAAATTAACAAAGTGTTGAGGGTTTTGATTCATTCAATTCCTATTTGCGTTATCCTATTAACCACTAATCCAAGTTCAAGCAAAAGAATATTGAAAGTTAAATCACCAATTTCTAGTTAAAGAGCAAAACGGTGTAGATAAAACTAACAAAAATGACTAATTTGTTTGACGGTGTTCAGGGACGTGCCTTTAGAGGGAAAAATCAACATGGGTCCACAACAAAGCATTATGTTAGTATAAGCACATGGCATGTTATTGTGTTACATTGGGCCTTCACCAAAATATGTTGGTATAGTACTATAGACAAGCGAAGAAAAAACCCTTGAGAGATTAGATGAAACCAAGAACAAAAAGGCAAAAAAAGCCTAAGAGGCCAATGAATAAAAGGGGGAAAAGCGAAGAGTGAAAAAGAGAGGACACTTCACAAACAAAGGCGAACCCTAATTGAAGAGGGAGAAAAAAATAAAAAAAAACAGTTCCTTAAAATTCTTCATTCCCATTTCTTACCTTGTATTCTTAGATCCTTATAAAATTCCTACTTGTTTTTTTGTGAGAAAGCATTTTTATTATTCATAAGAAATATGTAAACTTGCTCTCCCAGATTCGAATTCTTGTAGACACACTTTAGCCTATAAAAAAACTTTGTAAACTTGCTAGAACCATAATGATACTGAGGTATTCGAGTTATCTTTGTTCTTGAGTACGTGTTTTTTTTTTTTTGTATTTTCAATATCTCAATCCCACTCACCAATCGAAAACAAACAAATAAGAGTTAGAGGATGAAAATAAAACTTTTATTAATTAAATAATTAAATAAAAAAATTAGAGGACTAAATTAGTAAAATTACTAATCTAACCTATATAATATACATAAATTTCAGAGAAAATTACTGTAAATTTTCCTATTCATTATGCATGCCGAATGTCAAGTACTTGTTTTATGTAGTATCTTCATCAATCTAAAGCAAACTTACCAAATAATTTTATTTTTTTTTATATATTTTCTTTGATATAATTCCCCTTTCTGAATATGGAATGCTCTACGACTTATAAAAAGCATAGTAAGGAAACTCTTTACATGTGGAAATTTTATTTTTTTAAAGTTAGGTTCAAAATTATTTTGCTTTCCACATAGGAGTTCCATTTTTGATGTGGACTCAGACCTAATGCTATTTTCCTTTTTTGATTGAGCCCACTCAAAAATTAATTTGATTTTACATTTATTTTTTTAATAAAAAGGTATGTCCAATCAACAGAGATCGAGTGATCATTTTGTAGACAGCACATTGTTTAATAATATATTTAAATATCTTTATTGGCTAATAATTTTATATTTCAATTCATATGTATGTATGTATGTCAGTTATTAGAAAATAAACCTCTTTATATACTTAAGAAATTAGTTTTCTATATATGATAATAATAAAATGAGGTTAATCTGGAAGATACCAAATTTTACATATGATATTAAGACTTTTCTTTAACAATAATATATATATATATATATATATATATATATATATATATAAGTTAATACACTAATTTTGGGTTCAAATCTTATTAAGGATGTAAATGTATTAAATACTTTAAGAGAAAATTTTATTTTATTTTTTATAATTTTATAATGGTCCTACTGACTCAAACTAAATACCTATGGTGTTAAGCCCAAAAACTGAATTCATCATGATAATTTAATGTTTTTTTTTTATGTTTTTTGTCTCTCTAATTAGAAATAATACATAATTTGGACAAAAAATTGAAAAGGGAATTGAATTGTCACATTTAAAAAATTATAAAGAACTATAAAATTGTAATTAAAAAATGTAGAGACACATATGACATACCCACTGAAAAATACAATTAAGCCCTAGTTTTAATTTAGAATTTAAAAATGAAATTATTTCACATTATATGATTTGAGTGATTAAATTAATTTTTAGGTATTATTGGGAATGACTCACTTTTGGACAGTATGGGTTAAAAGCCTTCTTTTCAATTGGTTATGGGATTTTGTTACGTGGAGTGGAGAAGCTATATATATAAATTAAAGAATGCTTTATTTCTCTTTCTTAACTAAAAAAAAGAAAGTTTTTTTTTTTTCTACAGAATTAAAGCTTTTATAATAAATAATGTGGTGTGTAGCGTTGGGTATACGGACTGATGCTCAAGGACTGGTTTGCGAGTAAATGGGTTGGGCAGAATGGCTTTTAAAAATAAGGACAATATAATTTGTGAGCTTAGGCGGGTATACTCATTAACCCGCGAGTTAAACGGACAAATCTGTAGACACACCGCAGACTAAACAAATGTCCGTTTATTTATTATTATTCTTTTAATAAAATATATAGGCCTAAGATTTTTGAAAAAAAAAAAGACCAAACATCAATGATCTAAAAATTTTTTTCCTTTCGTCAAAAAAAATAAAGAAGAAAACTCTTAAATCTAAACTCAAATAAAAAAAAAACTTTCCTTTTGTAAAAAAAAAAAAAGAAGAAACCCAAAAAAAAATTTCTTTTGTAAAAAAAAAAGTAAAAACTTTAATAAAAAAACCTGTAAAAAATTTTATGCTGATATCCGCAGACATCGCAAGTGGACTTGGGTTTTATTTTTGTTGGTCCATTTATAACGCGGTCTTAGATGGATTGCCCATTAAGTCCGCAGACCAAGGCAGGGCGAGGTGGATCGTCCACGTACCCAGCTCTAGTGGTGTGGTGGTAGCCCACCTCCTCCCTTAATCACTTGTGCATAGGTTTGATTCTGCGTTGGTAAAAATGAAACAATATTTCATAATAATCTGACAATCGTTTCATCTGAGCTCACTTTAACATAGAATTAATTATTGTTTTTGAAGAAAATTTTTTTAAAATAAAAGAAACTTTATAAGCAACCGTGCTTAACACCAATACGCCACCCATGTAATCAATAGAGGTTGTAGGGTATGTAGTATGTTTGTCTTTTTCCTATATTTGTGGTGGTAGGGCAGTCTTCTTATTTTGGGTACATCGTTGTAGGGTAGCCTAGGCACATTAATATGTTATTATATAATAATGAAAATGGACGACTCACCTTGGAAAGGTACCTTAAAAGTTACACAAATATTAGCATGTTTCAACAATATATATATAATGTTAGTGTATTATTATTATTAAAGTGTGTAGAATAATATTATTGTAAGTACCAACAACAAAAATTGAGGAATGTTAACTGAATCATGTTATGTAAGGCGTTGCCACTTTAATTTTCTTTATTTTGTGCTTCATTATTAAACAAGTCACATTGCTATATCATGTTATTATGTACCAAAAAAAAAAAGAAGTCATGTTTTTTTGCTGGAAAATTAAGTTTCATATACCCCTTTTTTTTAGGAAAGTAATACAATCGAAAATCGAATTTTGTATTCACATACACATGTCCTCATGTATTCACCAACTGAGCTACATGACTGAGACTCATATAGCACGTTTGGTGAAGTGTGAGAAGTTGTAAAAAATGCTTAATTAGTAGATTATGCAATTCTAGTTTTGATGCTTCGTAAATTCCTAGTTTTGCCCTTCAATTGTTTAATTGCTGGTGTCTGACTTGATAGGTGTTAGAACCCAAGATCAGGGTCGGCCCAATAGTAAAGTGGCCTAAGCCCTCGCTTTAAGGCCCAATTTTTGTGTGTGTTTATTATAGGTTTTTTTCGGATAAAATATATATTTTTAGATATAAATATTAAAGGAACGTGAATTATATAAGTGTGTGACTCTTAGTTTGTTGGTTTTCCTGATTCCTTTCATCCTTAGCGTCCCTGGTTCAAATCTCCATGTTGCCACTAAAAAAATCGCTTTAAGTCCTTCAATTTGTTGGGCCGACCTTGCACAAGATAATTATATTTTTGGGTTGGATTTGAGAAATTCCTTAGAAGGTTTTTTTTTTCTCCTTAAATAAATACATATTATAAGTAAATAAATGAAATAGTTAGAAAATAGAAAGTGTTACATCTTTCTATGACATAGTGATATGAGTATTATGTAATATTTATTTTTATATATTATATTAAATAGATGAAATAGTCGAAAAATTGAGAGAGTTCTGCACTCTTTATGACATAGTAATATCAACATTAATATTTTTATTTTTATTTATCTATTATAGAAATTAAAAAAAAAACCCTTAACTCCATGTATAAAATTACTCTTCATATGAGCTCCTCCGACCTAAATTCCACATTCAATATAATTGCAATTGCTATATTAAAAAAATTGCAATTGGTTATTTATGAGATGATATTGAATGTGACACAAGAGTACTTAGTATAATGGTAGTTTGGTAATTTTTTATTGCAAGTTATTTGATGAAATGGATTATCAGTTGTCTTTAACTTAAAAAGACTACCTTATATCATATGAAAGAGATCGATTTTATTATGAGGATTTTACAATAAAATCAATAGCAAATAAACAATAATAATGCATAGAAAATTAAAGGATAGAATATAGCAAACAACTAATTAACAAGTTATCAAACTATTAATTAACTAATTAAGATTCTTTTCAAGTTAGTTAATTAGTTAAGAGGAAATTCAACAAATAAAGAAATAAATTTTCATCAAAACAAAATTATAACTACTAATCATTAGGTTATATGACTAATATTTAAAAGAAAATTGAAAAAAGAAAAGAAAAAGAAAAGGCAACATACATTCACATCAAACACTAAAATAAATTAAAATACGATGCATGTCTATAATAATAATAATGATAGTAAACAATAATCTTCACGACAAAGATTTATATTTAATTATATATAATAACACATCATTTCAACTTTAATTTCTTCTTTAATTTACTTTGAGTAGTGGATTTAAATCTTTTTTTGACCATTAGTAGCCCATTTTCGAGGCACACTTAATAATTCCCTTAAAAGTAGTTGGTCCATTTTTCGTCTTCGTAGGCCCAGAAATTCTAGAAACTTCAACATTAAGGTAACTTTGTCCATTACATTAAGGTACGTGGCCTCACATAAAAACAAATTTAAAAAAATATATATAAAAAATTATATAATAAATACTCTTAAAATTTTTAACGTTTAATTATTTTCTTAATTTATTTGTATAACTTTAAATAACTAAAAAAAAAACGAGTAGCCAATAACACTAACTGATTTGTCTAACTAATCCCTAACAAGATAACTAACACTAACTAATATATAGGTCTGTATTATATGTATACATTAGTAATATATAATTTATAGCATATAATTTGTAAAAGTATATATTAACAAGAGTTACCTAACAATTTAAGATTTTTATTTGTTTAATTTGTATATGAATTCTTTTAGTGTTTTTTACTTTCTATTTCTTTATGTATATATTTCTTAACATTTATTTATAAATATTTAATAACTTAACACGCATGCAGTTACTTCTAGCGACACATTTTCTATTCTCATAAAAAAAAAAAATATATAAGGCTTGGGTTTGAGTATTGAGCACGCCAAATTTTAAAAGTGGGTGTGAATAATATTTAGAAAAAACCAATGTGATAAAAGAAAAAGTCATTAAATTAGAAATAAACATCTTTTTAAGAAATTGTAAGAGGTGAGAAGAGTTAATTTTGTCGTAAACACACATAATAAATAATTGAGATTGTTTAACTTTAATCTAACACCAATGACACAAGAATGAAGTGTGTATTTAGTTTTACACGTAATAAAGAGACTGAAATACCGCTCTCTTGTGCAACACATATAGTCAACATGTGGAACTACATAGTATATAAAACATATTGCTTGGGGAGGGGGGCTCACCCCCGTTGCTGGTTAACATGAAATGTAATCCACACGAAGTGTGAAATTTGATGTGGTCAAACCAAAAATGAACTAATAATCATAAGGGTATGATGATCTCGAGGTGGCTGGTGATAGATGCGTTCAAGAATGGCTTCAAAGGTTCCTCTGTTGGCATGACAAGATAGTAAGGTACTCACAAAGACTCTAATGCTAAAGTTAGCAAGTAACTTAAGAAAATTAAGACAACACTTATTAATAAATAGTGACATTTGGCCTTCTAGAGTTCAATGTTGTTGCATACTTGAGGCCCAAAACCCAAATTTCAAAATAAAGACCGTTGTATGAAAGTGAGCCACTCTATCAACTTTATTTGAGATATAGGTTATCTCAGGATACCAAAACTTCCCATATCCTTATCGAGTTACCAATTGTGTCCTATTCAGAAAACATATATCACAAGTCATGCATTTTAATTATCTAGAGGTATGGTCGAATGGATGACCAAGTCTCTTATCCTTATAACATGTAAGGACATACCCTTAACCGAGATGTTACCAATTTTGTCCTATTTAGAAAACATATATCACGAGTCATGCATTTTAATTAGAGTAATGCTAGATCCTCCTAAAAATTCTCCTACCTATCCTCCTATTACCATATAAAGTATGAAATTAAGTGGACTTTCAATCTTGAAATCATAAAAAGCATTGAAAATATTCTTTAATGAGTAAATAGAAAGATTTGTAGGAACATGAAGTAGAATGATTATGAATTACTCTTTTAATTATTTAGAGGTATAGTCGAATGGATGACCAAGTCTCTTATCCTTATAACATGTAAGAAAATACCCTTAACCGAATTGTATGTCCTTGATCGGGATATTAAGCCATAATAACAAAATTTAATGATCAAGAAATGTGTGACTTGCAAGAATGTAAGAGCACAAAGATTGTCACAAGTCTTTCCATAAGTGGAAGTGTAGAATCATGTTTGATTCCGTACTAAATAGAAAAGTGTCTTCTACTTATTATTGACTCACACAAACACAAATAAACTCATGTCAATGTCAAACTCAATAATAAAAATGTCACCCTCCACAGTGCACCCACTACCAAGTACACCCCACCCATCACCCACCTAATAATATAATAATAATATTAATAAAATAATAATAATAATAATTTAAAGCAAAAGTATAGTGCCACCCTCATTCCTTCATTCCTTATATAAATCTTCCATGATTTCATTCATTCAAGTGAAATGAGAAGAGAAGTTTTTCAATTATTCATTTTGTATCTGGTGATCTCAGTCGTTGATCTCAAGTTCAGCAGGTGCACTGCACACGAAATTTTCAGTGAAGAAGCAAATTTAGAAGAGAATTAAATAGTAATATGGAGCTACAGGACACAGCAGCAAGCAGAATTTCAATTGGATTTCCTCTTGGATTAGGGCTTCTGTTTGCTTGTTTGATCTTCATTTGTGGCTTCTTTTGTTTCTGCTTACATTGGAACAAGCTCAGATTTTTCTTGTTTAGATCTTCTGGTGCTATCATCCCTCACACTCACATTCAAACAGAGTTAATTTCCTCTCAACAAAAACCACCTTTTCCTATTCTGGTAATAATCACTTTTCTTCTACACAATATGCTTAATTAATATTATATCTTAATTATGTTTTTAATTACTTAATTTTTTAGAATACCCTTCTTTAGTCCCTCATTTTCAAATTGATTAAGATGAAAGAAATTGGATTTTAATATGTTTATGGTAATAATTATGCAGGAAATGAAGCAGAGCTATGCTAAAAGCTTACCTGTGGTGATGCCAGGGGATGAAATCCCAAAATTCATAGCCATGGAATGTCCATGTCAGCCTCCAAAAGATGAAACCATTACAATCCATATTCACAAATCAGATACCACTGATTTTTAATTTTTTTTGCACTAGCAATTAATTAAATATTTGCTTAGCACCCAACACGTTGATCTGGTGGTGGCTATGAGAATGTTACTTTAAGTAGCAGTTTCTCGACTCGAATTCATCTGGTGCAGTTTCGCTAATCTCAGAAGAATTAAAGATTTGGTTAATTCATTCCAAAGCCTTTGAGAATTCAGGGTAGAAATTAATACATATAAATATACTTGTCTTGGAACTTCTCAAAATTGCACAACAGCTATTTAATTTGATTGCTCTGTGCTGAGTGAGATGGTTCACCCAAGTTGATTGAAGGTGCAAGAAAATACAAAATCTAGAAGCCCATTTCATAGATTTTTTTTATCAGAATGGGAAGAAAATGGCTGAAAATATCAACTTGTCTTTTTTATTTTTTAATTTGCCCCTTAATTTTCACATTTCAAGGACATTTTTATGTGCTCCTTTTATGTCTAAGAATGCAAAATTGATGTTGCTACATGAATGGATCATTCTACATGACCCTTGTAATATATATCATATGATGATTTGTGTTGAAATCTTTAGACCTCAATGGATCTTTTTTAATTTGCCTTCTAATAACATGTGAGAAATCAACATATAATTTAGATGTAACAAATAATGCATTGAAGGATAAAGAAATATCATTTTATGTTTAGTAAATGTAACTTATAGATTAGTACTTAGGAATAAGGTTTTGAATCTGTGTCCAAAATGTGAGAATGTGCTAAAATATAAAGGTTTCGGAGGTTATTGACGTCGCATTCGGTTATAGCTGTATTTAATGTAATACAATCATACCTATGACATGACAACACTTGTAATTTAAAACGTTGCAAGAACATAAAGTTTATAGCTTTATAGTCATGTTTGATGATTACAAGTTAACTATTGCTATAAGCAACATTCTCTCTTTTGTTAATATTTTTAATAATGTGTATTTTTTATTTGTGAAGATTGAAAATGAAACACTGTTTTAAGATAGATGATCAGGCATATATGATGGTATCAAACATAACCTAAAAATAAATGCCCATGTTAGCTCTAGCTTTCTTATTAGATGAGAAGATTGAAGTTTTTATTTTTTATTTTTTTATGTATAATGAAAGCATATGAAATTTAAATTTAAAATTTAATATAAATTACCTGAATTCTCACCACTAAGCCAACACTAATTTGTTGAGAATTGAAGATTAAGACACGGAGAAAAGTTCCCCTTATAAATCTTATCATATTAGAAAAGAATTGTGAATGGAAGACAAAGATATCAAAAGTTCAAAACTTATGATATAAGCTTTTACTTAGGGTAATTTGATATATATAATTTTTTTCGTTATGAAAGACAAAATTATGTGACAATGTGAGTATGAGCCCTTACTTTATAAAAGGAGTTTTGCAGAAGTAGCTTAAGTAAAAAGGTAATGTTAACTACAATATTATAGAAATTTATATATAAATTTCCTGCAAATATAATTATCACTATTTAATAGATATATAAATGTTAGTTAGTCTTGTTAGGATTAGTAAGTTCTACTATTCATATATTCATCCCTTTCTAATCACATTTGTTTTTATTGCTTAGTTACTTGTCTTTTACACTAACAGAGCTTTGTCATATGTGTAGCAAAATATTTATGTGTTTAATAAATGTAGTTTGATGCAATCATATCCATGATTTGTTTTCTTTTTATGTGTGCATGTCTTTTTTTTAATAACTTAGTAGTAGTATGTAAGATTCTCTAGTTTTAATTAACTTTCTTGGGCATTTAATATTACACTTTCTATTGCTTTATTGCCCATTTTTATTTACTGATGTATTTCTCATATGATAGACGAAGCCATAGGTTTGCTTTCTGGTTAGATTGTTTTAGGTTATTAAAATACAGATTCGTGGTGGTAAATTATCTAGCTCCTTAACTATATGGGTGGCGGTTTGATTTTTGCAAGTGGAAAGAGTAACATTTTTTATCACTCAATAACTGTTTCATACAAGTATAGTTTTAGAGAGAAGATTAGTCATTACTTCTAGCGAGAGATACCTGAAAAGACAAAAAAAAAAATGCAGAATTCAAATTTTTAAGTCTTGTTAGCTCTTTAGTTTACACTTTATTATTTCTATACCAAACTCTTACACTTTACTCTTTTTTTTTTAAAAAAAAATGATTTCTAAATTATAGAACTGTTCATGATTTTAGTTCACCCAAGAACTAAATTAGAACTGCGTCAAACCATCCAAATGATTCGGTTTATCGAACCGAGCAAATTTTGCTATCCCTGAACCAGTTTTGTTTTGGTCCAAACTGGTTTTTTAATGCAAAAATCTCAATTCCACTATACCTAAATCGGTTTGATAAATTGGTCCAAACCGGTTTCTGAACCCAAACCAAACCGTGTTAATTTATTCAAACCGTTTTTTAAAATTGGTTCTAATTTTTTTTTGTATCGTGGCTCGCTTTTTAAGTGGTATAGTTCGATTAACAACCCAGTGCAACTCTTTAAATTTTTTAACAGCCCTACTAAATTAGCACACCCACGCCCTAGAAAAAGGTAAAACTAGTAAGATTTCTTCCATAGAAATTGTGAGAATAACATCTGTGATTGAATTATAAATGAATTGGGTTTGTTTGTGTTGTGTGTGAATGATGCATAGCATTGCTCCTAACTTCTGAATTCTTCTTTTGGGGAGTTTGAACTGCAATATCACTTCGTTTCACAATTCAGACAATCGAAGATCATTATTAAATAAAAAAATTAGCAATAATATATAAGTGTATGTTTAGTTTTCCATTTAACTAACATGACTCGGGTTCAGATAATATATAAACAATTAGTATGATTTAATTGAACATAAATCCCAATAAGGATCACCAAAAAAACAATTTCTTACTTTTGTTCACAAGTCAACTCTAAACTAAATACACTAAGAAAACAACCAAAACTAATCTCAGATTTGTGAAGAAAACAGCTGGTAAAATATTAACAGGCACAAATTTTAGGCATAGATTGTTCATGAAAAATACAAAACTTCCCATACCATCTCTATTTTTGTATAATACATATATACTGCAGAGCCAAACAAGAGTCTTGTTTGGTCAAGTAGGAAATTAAATAAATGACAAAGTTTCCTCTTTTCCAAATACACAGGAAAACAAATGAGAGTAACAAATAGAAAATGGTATCAATTCTCACCAATTTTCTGCTCCACCTTAGCTCGAATTTTCTGTTCCAGAACAGAAATTTCAGTCTCAAGACTAAACATTCTATTCAAAGCATGCATATTCTCAAGGGTCTCACTAAGAGTCCTACTGTCACTTCCATCACACCTCAAGTGTTGCATTGGACCATGAAGCAACTTGTTCACTATTCCCCTACTAAGATCATCCACTGCCCTTTGTGTCTTCTTATTTACATCATCGCCCATTTTTCCAAGACACTTTTCAAGCTCAGCTGTCCTTATTCTCTCAGCATATGCCCTTAACTTTTTTATTGTAGGAACAGTTTCTAATGAGTCCCTCCAAGCTTCAAATTGCTTTGATTCTTCATCTATGAGTGCTTGTGCTTCCATTGCTTTTCTTAGCCTGTCTTCTTTGTTGGCTGCCACAACCTCTTTGAGGTCGTCAACATTGTAGACTCTGACATTGTCAAGGTTTGAGACACATGACCCTACATTTCTAGGGACAGAGATGTCGATGAAGAGGCGGTTTCCTCCTAGTTCTTGGCTCACCAAAGGAAGGTCCTTCACGTGTTCTTTTAATATCAGGGGATTCTCTGATGCTGTGCTTGTGAAAATAACATCTGATTCAGAAATGCAAGTGAGCATTTCTGAGAGGGGCTTGTAGATTATTTCAACATCTTTTATCTCTTCGCGGATTGCTGCTACTCTTTCCTCGGTTCTGTTCACAACTACCATCTTTTTGCAACCTTTTGCTGCCAAATGTTTGATCACAAGCTTTCCCATTTTGCCTGCTCCAATAACCAGCATCCTTGCATTACCTGTTGAAAGACATGGTTTCAGATAAAACAGAAAAGGAGAAACCAAGAGTGACAGAAAAGGAATCTAGAATTAATTGAGGAGAGAAATAGATGATACAAAATAGTCATCTAAGTGTGTTTTGGATCAGCTTATTTTGAAGAAATAATCACTTAATTTCATAAGCTCTGTGATATAGCTTTTGAAACATAAGCGATTATTTATTCAGAAAAAAGTATTTCCAAACACCCACAAACTACCTTATGATATCAGAGAAAGAGAAGGAGAAACTAAGAGAGTATAACAGAAAACAAATGAAAAAATGATTGAATAGAGAATAAGATGGTACAAAAGAGTCATCAAGCACTTTGCCTATAACAGTTTCATTAATGTGTGCCCATGGACACATAATAGCATGTAGTGAACTAGTGATAGATTTCACCTAACTTGTGCAATTCCTGTGCAATTGTGAAAATGTGTATAAATACTTTTCTTTTTACCCCTTTCTTTTATCTTAACTAAACTGTAACAAACTATTATTTCAAATATTACCATGTGAGGCTTCAGGCAGCTTCATCAAGGCCAATTCAACAGCAGCAGAGCTAACAGAAACTGCTCCAGCGGCAATGTTCGTCTCAGACCTAACCCTTTTCCCAACAGTGATGGCATGCTTGAAGAGGCCACTAATGTTTCTCCCAAAGCCATGAACACCTTGTCCAAGTTTGACCACTTGCTTCACCTGAGCCAAGATTTGACCCTCTCCCAATACAAGAGAGTCAAGTCCTGCTGATACTTCAAACAGATGCTGTGTGGCATCTTTGTTGTATAGCAGAAACTGATGCTGGGTTAGATCTGCCACTGGGATTCCACTTGTCTGTAAACCAGAACAGAAACAGGATTGTTCAATAGAGTTTTCTTTTAAAATGAAAAATTTTATCAGATAAAAAGTTCGAAAATTCAGAACAGAATTGTTTTTAAATATAAAAAACATTTCCTTTTATAAAGTATTTAATCGGATATAGTTAAATTTTTTCTTACTAGTACTTTTAGAAGTAAGAGGGTACTTACTTTGGACATCCATTCAGTGACTTCTTTGACACCACGATGCTGGGAGAGAGCAACAACATAGATCTCCATTCTGTTGCAGGTGCTTAGAACAGCTGCTTCTTCAATATGATTCAGACTACAGAGTTCACCAATGGCTCTTGGCCATTCTGCTTCTGGTATCGCCAGTTTCTCACGCATTTCCACCGGCGTGGTGTGCACACTTAGCCCTATCACCACTATGCTGCTCCTTTCCTTTGTATACCCTGTTCATTCAAGTTCATTAATTTCACAAAATCATTTAAATATAATCAAGTTAAATTACTGCATGTAAAACTGTTTGGAAGCTATGTTTAGCCAATGAAAGGCATGTCAATTTCATGCACAGCTGTGTAATTCATCATTTTCACATTATTATCACAAGATTTCTAATAAAGTGAACATGATGTGATAATTACTTTGCTGATTCGTAAAGTGAACAAGATTTTAAACCAAAGATATGTTGTGAGTTATTGATTCATACAAAAACTAAAAATTGCATGTTGGAAACAGAATTCATTAAAATATCTTGTACCTTGTCACATGAAAGCTAAACTATTTCAAAGCAAATTTCATTGCATAATTTTTCTTAGTTTGAAGAAATTTAGATTTAAAAAAAGAAAACAAAGCTTAAATTACAATCCACTTTGCAACGTCACGACGCAATATTATGGTTTCAGTAGCCGGTCACTGAAATCGCCTAACCTAAGACAATAATTGCAATCTACATACTGCAATGATGTTATGGCATTAATAGAAAAACCACAATTTAGCAGCTGCATTAGTTGATATAAACTACATTTTTAAACCATGGCTGTATCCTACTATATTTGACCACATATATAACGTGGCGCTAACAATCCTTGATATATATGAACTAGTAATAATAATTGAGGTTAGAGAAGAAGAGGACTTACGATCAGCAGCAGAAGTCTTAAGCTGCTCAAGTAAAGATACGGTGTTTGAAACTTTGTTACTGTTATCAGAAGAAGAAGCCTCACAGCGAATGATTCCACCTCCTGATCTCTGACTCTGAACCACCGTCCTTCTGTTAGTTTTCCCGAAAACCGATAAATTGGCGGCACCATTAACGGAAGCGGAGGAAGAAGAGGAAGAAGAAGATTTCAGCAACAAAGCCTCCAATTTGGCACCGGAGAAAGTGGTTGAAACGGCCATTGATGATCGGAATGAAATGTGAATTTGAATGAAGAATATTGAATTTGATTGAAGGGAATGGGGTTAGGTAGAGTTAGTTAGAGTTTGTTTGTTTGATTTTGGTGCTTAAACCCTGTTTGTGGAAATGGTGATAGAGATGTGGCGGAAGGAAAATAATTTGGACGCATTTGCGAGAGTGTGATTTCTCTGCAATCTTATTGGCTGGTGCCGCACACGTTTTATCCACACTCCATTGTTCCCAATCTCACCCCTTTCATCTCTCACCCATTCATTATTTTATATTATAATATTATAAATATAAATTATAAATAAATATTTATATTCACAAATTAGGATATCTTTGGAAAATAAGATGAAAAATTTTAACTTCTAGCTTTTAGCTTTGAAGTTGGATGATAACAATAAGATTATGACCGAGATATAGACATTGTAACACGATAAATATCTAAAATATAGGACACCGAAACATCGCTTTATATAATATATAAATTTTAAGGAACATGTAAAAAAAATGAGATAGGATCCACTAACATCAATTGGTCTTACATTAATTCTCATACCGATTAAAAATTATTTGTCAAAGTTTTTTTTCACGAAATCTACCGTTAGGTTAAAACTACTTATTATATGAATCATGTCTACAAAATTTTAATCAAGTCGTAATGGTTTAGTAATCCATTAACGTACTAAAAAAAGTAATATAAAATATAGTGTTAAAATAATGAAAATAATAAATGTGTTGGTGGAATACTAAACAACTACCGATTAATGTGAAACTTTGCAGATAATCTATATGATAAGTAGTTTCAATTTAACGGTAGATTTCATTATAAAAAAAAACTTCTACAAATCGTTATTAACCGGTGTAAGAATTGATATAAGATCAATTTTTGTTAATGGATCCTATTTCAAAAAAATAAGTTAATAAATTATTCATCTTTTCAAATTAACTTTTTAAGTTTTGCAATTTCATTTGACAAATGAGCCTTAAAAAAAAGTACTTAGAATCATCATGATAATATTAACACTTTATCTTTTCTAGCACCTAAATTTCACATTTCTTCCTAATTTCTAATTTTTTATCATAATATGCCTCACCAAACAAGAAACACTTTAAAGACATAATTACAATGTAAGCCCTATCACAAAAAATCACTAAAGATAATTTTTAATTTAAGGCATGTCACCTTAAACTCAGTCATTAAAAAACATAGCCTCTGAATTCTAGTTCATCAAGGGGGATAAATAATGAGTTATCTAAAAGATTTCACTATCATCAAGTGATCCAAACTCATCTCTTACTATGTCTCACATTTTTGTTTCCTCCTTAAGGGTCTGTTTGGTTGGAGGTTTTAGGAGGAGAGGGGAGGGGAATAAGTTTTTGTGTTTGGTTAGGAAATAATAGGAGGGGAGAGGGGGGGGCGGGAGGGATTTTGGTGTGTTTTGGAATCTCTCCAGTAAAAAAAATTTATTAGACACTGCTAGAAAGGTGTCGGTGGCATATTGTACGGTTATTGGTGTCGGGCTTGTGACACAACAGTTTAGAGAGGTGTCAGTGCTTCATAGGTATAGTTACATTATAAATTAAATTAGTACAGTTTGACAAAACAAGTTTTATAACTAGCTGAGCTACATCAAATAACAAAAGAGGATACATAATATTATTGGTAGAATAGTGGTAAGATAATTTGTTATATCTAAAAATTAAAATTGATGATTTTAAAAGTAAATTATTAGTAGTTAACTTTTGAAAGCCAAAAACTATTTCAAATAGCTTTCATCAAGTTAATTATAAAAGTTAAAATCTCAAAATTAAAAGCTTTAATCCTCTAGTTGCCAAACATAGTTTTCTCATAAGATGTTTGGCAATGGTGAATTATAACTTTTTCAAGAGATTATAACTTTTAAAAAAAACTTACAGAGTTGTTAGGTAATTATAAAATTAAAGCTTGGAGCTATGAGATTTTAGCTTTTAGAACTAATTTTTAGAAAACTATTTGAAATTTGAAATAGCTTTTAATTTTTAAAAATTGACTACCAATAATTCATTTTCAAAATTACCCATATTAATTTTTAATCATCACAAAATACCTACCACTAACCTACAAACAATATTATATATTCTTTTATATCATTTAGGATAAATTGCACTCACCACCCTTGAGGTTTGGCTAAATTGCACTCCACCTCATTCTTGAGGTAAAATTGCAATCCACCCGATTCTTGAGGTAAAATTGCACCCCACCCCATTTTATTAACTATGGTTAGTTTTATTTCTTTTTATTTTTTTACAATGGTTAATTGATTATTTTCTACATTAAAATGGTTAGTTTTTAGGTTCGAATAAGTTTTTAATCCAATAATTTTTGTTTTTCATTTTAATCCAACTTAATTCAAAAATTTTATTTTTAGTTCTTAATAATGTTAAATTTTTTCATAACATTTTTTAGGGGACCAAAAGAAAATTAAATAATAGTATTAAAGTTAAAAAATTTAAATTTTTTTATTGAAAACTAAAATTAAAAAATTCAAGGGACTAAAAATAAAATTTTTGAATTAATTTTGTCAAAAATTAAAAAATAAAATTATAGGGCGAGCCACCCTTAGTTAATTACTAACATTTGTTTTTAATCCATAAAAAATTTTGTGTCGTGATAAATATATAATTTTTTAGTCCTTGTAATTACTAATTTTTGTATTTGGTCACTTTTTTTCTTACTTTAATCATGTTATTTGAATTATTTTTTGTTTGGTCCCTGAAAAAATATGATGCAAAAATTTAATAAAAATTGTTGGGACTAAAAGTTTCTTTAAACTTAAAAACTAACCATTTTATTGTACCAAAAAATTCAATTAAGAACTAAATTAATTCAAAAAATTTATTTTTAGTTTCTTGAATTTTTAAATTTTAGTTTTCAATAAAAATTTTAAATTTTTTAACTTTAATTTTATTATTTAATTTTCTTTTGGTCCCCTAAAAAATGTCATGAAAAAATGTAACATTATTAAGAACTAAAAATAAAATTTTTGAGTTAAGTTGGATTAAAAAGAAAAACAAAAATTGTTGGGACTAAAAACTTATTCAAACCTAAAAACTAACCATTTTAATTTGAAAATTAATCAATTAACCATTGTTAAAAAAAAAAAAAGAGAAAGAAATAAAATTAATCATAGTTAATAAAATGGGGTGGAGTGCAATTTCACCTCAAGAATGAGGTAGAGTGCAATTTCACCTCAAAAATAGGGTGGAGTGCAATTTAGCCAAACCTCAAGGGTGGTGAGTGCAATTTACTGTATCATTTAATGTAGTTCAGTTACTAATACAACTTATTTTGTTAAGCAGTTCTAATCTATAACTTCACTACATGATCAAAATCTCAAAGCCTTCATTCAACTCTAGCAAAAGTTAAAAATTCCAGTTTATATTCTAAACACACTCTTAGTCTCAATATATTCATGTCATTAATTTTAATTTTAGGCAGTATACTAAAAAGTATTTTATTTTAGTGCCCACAAGTACTAACATTTACATTTTAATTTTAATTTATGTTAGTCCTTATACTTTAATATTAGTTTTTGTTTTAGTCTCTTAATATGACATTATTGTGTTTATATAAGTCTCTAAATCATATAAAATTTAAAGAAATCTGACTAAACATTCATTCTTGTTTAAGAACTAAAATAAAATAAGAAAATATAAGTATAGAAAATGGACTCAAGTGATAAGAATTAAAATGTAAACATTGATACATATATAAATTAACAATTTAATCTTAATATATGTCACTTATTTTTATTTTAATCGTTATAGTAAAACATATTTCATTTCGGTCCATTCACTTACTGACATTTATACTTATTCTTCAATTTGATTCCTATACTTATGCATATTTTTTTTAATTCCTAAACAACGTAACAATGAACTTTTAGTCATCACATACCCATAAAGGCATGAACTTTATATAATTGAAAGACAAATATAATACAAAAAGTGTCATGTTTAGGTACTCGAATGAAAAAAACTGTCAAATATGGGTAGCAAAATTAAATGATAAAAATTAAAACGTAAATGTTAATACACAAAATATAGTTTTTATTGTATAGATCAAAACAAAAAGGAGTAAAATGCATAGAGACTAATTTGCTAATTTAACCTTAGATACATTAATTCTCAAAATTTAAATTTATATATCAAGCATATTAATTCACCTTCAAAGACTATTATGCATGATAAATTGATATATTTATAATTAATAAATGAATCTAGAAAATAATACTAACACCAACTAGGTGTACATTTCAATATTTCATGGAATATCCGAATATCCTATTTACTATTATTTGATTTGATTCTTTTGTGAATTATGACCCACCTTGCAAATCAAAGGATTTTGTCTTTTTATTGGTAAAAAAAAAAACACCTGTGATCGAAGAAGTTGAAAGTGACCTAGTGTGATACACAGAAAATAATTTTGACATTGACATTATGAAATTTAATTAGCTCAAGAGATGAAAATTACGTGTTACAGGTATTTTTCCCAAATTAATAATGTGGGAGTGTAAAAGAATTATATGAATGATAATTGGGAAAATCTGATAAAAGAAAGGTTATTGAGAGAGAAATTAAAAGATAAGGTGAATAGAGATTGAGACATGGGTATGTGGTAGAGATTTATTTCTTGGATTTCAGGGTATTTGTTTGCCATTGCTTTCCTGGATTGTAACTCTTCTTATTATATTTTGATTTTTTAGATTACAATCTTTAGATTTTTACTTTAGGACCTGCCTTTAGTTGGGACTTTGTTGACTAGGATGTTCAAATTAAATATTTTTATGATTTCCTAAATAAAAAAAAAATTGTATTAGACAAAATAAAAATAAAAAAAATCTATATTTATATTCTCATATTCAATAAAAATATGTCTGAACTACTTATGTATGTTAAGATTGTTGCCGGTTTGTTTATATTTTTACTATAAAATAAAATAAAAAATAAGTAAATTTTTTTATTTTTGTCGAATCGAGATTGAGATAACTATTTCTAAAGTTAAAAGTAAAAATACCTAAACAAACATGATATTCTTGTGCACAACACCAACTTTTTCTGTTACTAACAAACCGGTAAATACTACTCTCTCATCCTTCCCTTGGGTGATGAGATTGATACCATGAATTTTAACAAGTGTGTCATCCCTTTTTGTGAGACTATCAATTTGGAATAATTTTTTTTTTAAACTTTTGAACTGAATCAACAAAGGTACTACAATCGCAGTCACCCCTTTTACTCCATCAAGAGCGTGTTTGGATTAGCTATGAGAACTAAATTATTTTGTGAATAAAACTATTTGTAGTTGTAAAAAAAAATCACAAAATTTAATTAATTTTGCAAAATATTACCCAAACATCATTTTACATCCACTAACAGCTTTTTTTAAAAAATCAACAGCAGTTGGACATGTTTCCAAACATGCTCCAATATCCACACTTCTCTCTCCATTTTTCTTACTTTCATAGCCCAAAAAATGTGATTGATTTTGGGCCATCTATATTGGCATCATCCCCGCACGAGGACGTTGGGATTGACACCATCCAAGTTAGGAACGGGATCACGCTTTTTCAGACATCAGCGTCCGGAATGGTGTTTCCGGACAGTGTCATACGTAAAATAGTAAAAATATGAAAGAAATAACTCTTATTTTACGGACGACACTATCCGAAAACACCTTTTCGGACACTAATGTCCGGAAAAGGGTGGTCTCATTCCTAACTAGGATGGTGTCAATCCCATTACCTTCCCCCCACCCTTTAGACATTGGGATTGACATCATCTCAGTTAAAAATAGGGTCGCAATTTTCTCAAATATCAGCGTAAAAAATAGTATTTTTGGACATCGTTGTCCGGAAAATAGTAAAAATATAAAGAAAATCACTCTTATTTTACGGACGACATCATCTGAAAATACCATTTTAGACGCTGATGTCCGGAATAGGGTGGTTTCGTTTCCAATTGGGGTGGTGCCAATCCTAATATCCCCTCCCTTTTGGACTATAAATTACGGGATTACTTATGAGTGTCACCATCCCTTCCAGAAAGTTTTGGGTTTTCGTAACGAGTATTTTCAAAGAAAATTAAAATTTTTTGGGATATTAATATTTTCGGAAGAGGCTTATCTAAAAATATTTTCGAAAGGTTCTCTTCCGAAAAGGTTTTTTTTTTGGGTTTGGTGCAAATGTTTTTCTTTTGTATTGTGCAAAAGTCTTTTTTTATATTAAGAAAGTAAAAAAAAAAAAAAGAGGGGATAGTGTGGGAGGCTTAAAATGTGGATGGTTCTCTATTGCTTCTCTTTTTTTATTTTCTACATCCAATAAGTGGGCTTATAGGCCCGAATCTGTGTTTTTTTCTTTGTAAACAAATCTGTGTTTGAGTTTTATTTTGTTCTAATCATTTTTGTTATTTGATTGGGCTAATTTGTGTTGTTAGCATAGGAAAATATTTGGGGTCACAAATACGAGTTTTGACAATAAAAAATTAAAGGGATAATTACACCAATTTTTTTTAAAGTTTACACTTATTACATTTATCCCTTTTTAGTTTTTAAAATTATAGGGGGTAAGCATAATGAATTTTAAACCTCAAGGAACTAAGTGTAATGTCTCGAGAGGGGTAAGTGTAATGAAATTTCAAATTTCAAGGAGTTTGTGTAATTTTAAAAACTAGGAGGAAAAAAGTGTAATAAGTACAAATTTCAAGGGAGTCTGGTGTAATTATCTCAAAATAAAAAGATGAGTCGTAGGTCAAAATTAGTGGATAAGAAATTAAATAAAATATGATAATTTATCTATAATATTTTGTTTATTAAAGAAATTCATTGCCTTGTTCTAGAATGTTCTATACCGTGTGTACACGAAAAGTAAAGTAATTCTAAGAATGTTAGGGTTGATCAACTAGGAAGAGTGCTAGGGATGAAAAAAAAAATCGCATCCGGGACGCCGATCGATAATAACTATCATAAATATCCGTTATTAATATTGGTAAGTAAATTGTGAGTATCCGTTACTTGTTAAAAAAATAAAAAATAAAAATTTATAGTATTTTAAATACTTTTTACTTTAATTTATAAATGTGATATTAAATATTTAATATTAAAAAATATGTTATAATTTATTCAATATGAAATGTCTTTTAAAAAATATAATATCTTCTCACTTAACTTTTAACTTAAAAAAAAGGTAAATCTTAAGTGATAATTATATTTGTTGAACATTTATTTTTCATTTTAATTTTATTCTAATCATTAGTATAATTATTAATATAAATTTAATATTAAAATATGATTTTAGATATACATTTTTATTTCTTAAATATTTTTTAATAATTTTTTAATAATTTTTTAATAATTTTTTAATTGAATAAAATACCCATAGATATAACGGGGGGCTATTTACACGTCTCTGTCCCGTTGCCATTCTATTGTCTGCCTGTCTTATTTGATATGTGTGAGAAGACTCTGAAAGATTAGTTACTTAGTGTGTGTTTGACACAACTAGCTTATAGTTTATTTAGGAGCTTATAACTTATAGGTTATAGTTTATGAGTAAGTAGAGGTGTTTGATAAGCTAGCTTATGAAAAACTACTTGAAGTAGCTTATAGCTTATGAAAAGTAGCTTTCAATAATTCTTTTCTATTTTACCTTCTAGTTATTTACTACATGCTTACTCTATTAAATAATTTATTACATGTAATTATTACATGTCCTTTTAAGTCATTTAACAAATATAAGATACCTAATAAACTAATTTTACCAAACATCTTTACTCAATTATAAGTCATAAGCTATAAGCTACACGCTATAAGCCATAAGTTACCAGCTATAAGTTATAAATCATAAGCTATAAGCTAGTTTTACCGAACAGAGCCTTAGAAAAACTTAAATAGTCACGATTTGAGTTTGAGAGATTCGTAAGCTTTCGGGCAAAGTTAAAAATAAGCAATCCGAATGAAAAATAGGTCAACCTAATAATGGATTGAGTTACAATATTTAAGTACACCTTAGCTTTTAAGACACAAGTTAAGTTTGACTAGTTGATAAGCTTTATACACAAGTTTGACTAGTTCATAACAATGTATATGTTCCGTATTTCTCATAATCAGAAAGAATTAGTGCATTATGCATTATTATTATACATGCACTACATAACTCAATTCAAATCCAATTCAAATTGCATTACTTGAATCACAAAATTAAGGTTATAATCTCTCTTATCCCTAGCTTACTTGCTATGTTTTAGTGCATTTTAGTGGAGTTTTTTTTTTTTGACATTATTTAAGTTATTGTGTTGTTATTGAACTCTTAATACCATTTCAAACTTAAATTTTGTAACTATAATGGTGGGAAGAATTTGGTAGAATGGCAATGGAATTAAATGTGCTTCCGTATCATAAATTGCTAAGAGAGCATGATGCTCAAAATAGAACAAGACAAGATCCAAAAAACCAATTATTCCATGTCCTAGTCTTGACTAGGGTTATGAATTATGAATTATGATTATTATTTCAATTTTATTCATTCTTGTCACGTCACAATAAATGTCACTATATCTCGTTAGCGTTTTTGAACATATAAGCATTACTACTTTGACTGTCAAACTCCAACACTATCACATTCATACATGTATGGATCTTTTTCTTTTTCTTTTTTTTTTTCAAAGGTAATATATTTATTCTGGCTGATAGAATAGTATGTGTTTGGATTCCCGAACATATTTAGATTTAGTGCATATTTAAATTGGCGTTCAAAGCCTTCCAACAATTATTTAGAATGTGCAAACAAATTTTTGTTGAGCTATGTTTAATATAATTAAAATTACAATGAACAAAAGTGAAAAAAATATTGTTTTCCTATTCAACAGTTTGCAAACTACTAATCAAATGCATGTTGGATTAAGTGCATGTTTACATTGGTGTTTGGTATCTTCAAACTATAGCTTGTGGTGTTTTGTTCAGAAAACATTGCGTTTGGCAAAAAATCACGATGAATTACGTTTATATATGATATTGTGTCTCAAACTTTGATATGGACTAAAATAAAAATATATAATTACTTTCTTATTAAACTAATTAAAACATAATATGCAAAGTGCAAATTAAACATATTATAAGTTTTTTCAACGAAAAAACAAACATATTTTTAACTATTCTTAAGATAAAAATATTATACAGAAGAAACAGCTACGTGCCCACATCACGAAAATAATCTAAACACATGTTTATAAATCAAATTTTATTCAGCGTGTTTAACAGATTCATCTATTAATTAAACGTGTCAGATTTTGCCAATTACTTAAAAAGAATGACTCATGGAAGTTTCCATATTGGTTTGGTCTTTGCAAACCCCACCCACTAAAAGAATGATTGTTGGCTTTCACTAAAGTGTTAGTATCTATCTCTTTTTGGTTTTGTTTTCTTTTGGATATTAATAGATTTTTAGTATCTTTGCTTTGCATTGATTGGTGTTCATTAAGTGTCTTGGATTTATTTTTTCTCACTTTTTCTTTCTACCACTAATTGTCAATTAGTCGATTATTAATTCAATATGAATATGAATTATATTGAATCATGAATTAATTCGTGTTTATGCTTCAAAATATAGCCATTTCCAAGCCAAATAGTCAAACCAAAACAACAAATGGAAATAGGTCAAATGGCATTTACAAATTAAGAAAATTTCAAAGCCATAAATACTACTAATTAGGGGGTGGCATTATTAATTGGCATATCTCTTTGCTTTACTTTCACTTCAATTAAAACAAAGATACCAAGCAACATAACTAATCATGCATGTTTTGTCTAAAACTATATCAGCCTCCCCACATTAATTATATATATAGGAGATTTATCTAGTGAGAACACTAAATATGTGAGAACATGAGAACCATAAATTTTGACCATACAATCATGTATCTATGGATGAGAGAGAAGTTATATATATATATATATATATATATATATATATATATATATATAAAAGAATCAAATGATATACCGGTTAATAATTATTTGTCGAAAAAAAAAATCATGAAACCAGCCGTTGGATTGAAGCTACATAATGTCTATAAAATTTCACATTATTCCGAAATCATTTAGTACTCCATTAACGAACTAAAAAAGTAAAGTAAAATATAGTTTAAAAATATATGAAAATAAAAGCATTTTGATTAAATATTAAACGATTTCGGAATGATTTGCAATTTCAAAGACATAATTTATACGATAAGTAGTTTTATCCAACGGTGGGTTTCGTAAAAAAAAATCTTCAACAAATAGTCATTAACCAATGTAAGAGTTGGTGTAAGTTACACCAATGTCATTAGATCCCTCCTCATATTATATATATATATATGGATCCGTTGACAATAATTAAACTTAAACCACTTAATATCGTTTTGTCAATTTTTTTCATGAAATACATCATTAGATTAAAACTAATTATCGTATAGATCATGCCTACAAAATTTTACATCAATCCATTTAGTACTTCATCAACACATTTGTTATTTTCACATATTTTAAAGCTTTATTTTATGTTAATTTTTTAGTACGTTGATGAAGTACTAAGCGATTTCAGATTTATATAAAATGTTGTAGGCTTAATCTATATAATAAGTAATTTAAATTTAATGATAGATTTCATAAAAATCTCTTTTTATAAAAAGATATTAACCGAGATAAAAAGTGATATAAATTCAAGCAGTGTTCACGTATCCCTCTTATATAATAAATATCCTTTTCTTGATAAATAAATTATAGCATGTCCGTCTCTCTTTTATTCCTCCTTTCATATCTCCACTCTAAGGTAGTGGCTCATCTATATATATTTCTATGTCTTATTATATGATTGGTTCCTTTCAAGTTTGAATGTTTAACTTTGTGCTTCAACATGTTGTCTTACAAGGAAAAAGGGTGTTATATTGGGAAGTCTCTTTAAATTAAAATAAAAAATTAACAAAGTGGACCAATACAAATTGAAAACAACCAAGATGTTATGTATAGTTTATTTTAAAATACTCTACCATTTCAACATGAATGTACCTTTTAGAATTTACTTTTTCATAATGGCTGTTGCTTTGACTTTTCAAATGTACAATTAATTTAACTTAAAAAAAATTGTAGAGTTAATATTTTTTTCATAATATTTATATTCTTTGATATACAATTAACATTTATTTATAGTAAAATATGGATATGGTATATATGGTAAAGCACTAATTAGGGTAGTTTAGAAAAATACTCCAATCACGAGGTTACTTATTTATTTTTTTAAATTTTTGAAAAAGAAATTCAAAGATACTTACTGTGAAACATTGAGAGGGATAACAAATAAACACTTAAACTAACAAAGTATTAGTGATCCCTTCTTGCATTAGACACTATAATACAACTCAATTCCTTAAGACAATAAGTGTATGAGTTCATTCACTTATAAATACCTCTAACTTACTCTAACTGTGGGACTTTAATTCATTTTTGACTTCATATCTAATTTAATAGTTAATCAGTAACTAAGAAAATTAGCCAACAAATTTTTTAGTAACTAATTATTAGCTATTTAGATAGAAATTAGCTATGGAAAAAATTTAAAAACCGTAGCTAATTAATGACCAAGAAAATTAGCTAAGGAATTTTATTTGGTTAATTGGCAGTAATTTAGATTCAAATTAGTTATGATATTATTTGATAGTTATATTTCGTAACTAAATAGAAATTAATTTGATAGCTAATCTATCATTATTTAAATATAAATTAATTATAAATAAAAATTTATAACTATATTTTGTAATTAATATTAAATTTTTTTGTAGTACTAGCGTACATCGTACACGTGCCAAAATGGATGGAGGACCATTTAGTCACTCTTGAACCATCTTTGTTTCTTAGAGGGTAGCCTAAGGCGTTTTATGAAAGGTGAAAAATGTTAATTACCATGTTATCCTTTGTGGAAAAATGAAAGAAACGACTAGTTATGTTCCCTACAAAGGGTACCAAAGCAATTCCCCCTCAAAGTTACATGCATTCTCCCAATTGAAAACTTTTTCTATGTGTCAGTCCTTTAATGGATGTTATTGAAGAGAGGAAGAGAAAAATATGAAAATGGTCCAGCAGCACTGAACCCATAGTTCAAATAAAGTTAAGTCATGAAATTTAAAAGGGGACCCCTCATTTTGTAAAGAAATAATAATTATTGCCAATACGGCACTTCTACCATGTTTTAAATTTGGATCTCAAACCGTATAATAATGTGCTAGAACGTAAAAGTTTCAGAAATTATCAAAATTGTATTTGACCGTAATTATATTATGGTTCGCAATGACACATTCAATTATGGTTATATACTTTTGCTTTGTGCTCGGCATATTTTTATCAAAATTAGTATGCGATTGTTATCGCAATACGAATACAACCTGTTATGGACCTATACCTTGGATTCGTTTCCCGGTTTTTCAGACGGCCCAACGGCTAATAAGCCCAAAATAGCGGCCCATACCAACAAAATAACACCAACCCGAAAGGTATAAATACCGGATAATAGGGTAAAACCAGGTATGACAATCTAACCCTAAAACTCTACACTCTCAGACTTATCATTGACTTGAGGGTTGGAGTCTTTGTAGGTACCACCTGCTCCACGGCGGAGCACCTCAGAGTATCCTCAGATTTCCAGACCATCGTTCTCGTATCTTGAATCCAAGTATGCATCACAACCATAATTTAAAACCTTTCTACATGCATATTTATATATTTATATAGTTCTTTAATGCATGTGTGATTATGATTATATATTTTTGGTTTGCACTCGGCATAATTTTCTAGTAAGATAGTCAAAGATTATTTTTTTAGGTATAAAAATAATTAAAATGAATTTTATTTTCTTCAAAAAAAATATGTATTATTTTTTATATACATAATTTTTTTTATCAGTCAAACACACACATACAAAAACTATACTAAATCTCTTCTTAAATTTATACTAGTGGGATCGAATCCCACACCTTAAACTTCAAGATATACATATTGTGTAGCTTAGTGGTTGTGGTGTGCGTTCATGTTCTTCAGGTCGTGGTTTCGAATCCTAGGACGTTAACTTTTTTAATTCTCTTTGCCAAGAGCTTGTAGCTCAAGTGGCATAAGGAGGAGCTCTTTGAGCTGAAGGAGAGGTGTTCGATCTCCAGCGGAATAGAATTAGGAGTAGTGTAATGTGGGGATTATGTGTTTGGCCGATAAAAAAAAACACCTTGAGCTTCAAGAGCTACATCTTATCCCACCTCCTAATGTCATTTTAGCTACAAGCGAGCCCTAAAAGTCTTACATCTTGCGTGGGAGTAGTACTGGATATATGGATTGAAATTTGCGAACCGGCCTGCGAACCTGCGGATTACGGATTTGGACTAAAAAAATAAGAGTCCATATAATTTGCGGGCTTTTGCGGACCAACTGCGTCTAACGACAAACTAGACATGTAAAATCTACGGGCCCCACGAACATCCATTTATCCACATAAGTTAAAAAATTATATAAACCGTTATAATTGTAATTAAAATTGAAATTCAAAAGGCCTAGACACACAATCATAACTCACATACACTTAGAATCTTGGACAAAATAATATATGTTACGAAAAAAATATTTTATCTCTTTTATTAATATAATTAAAAAATATGTAATTTTTTTAAAAAATGATATTTTAATAAAAAAAGTTATGCAGGCCCCGCAGACTTGTGGGGCGGAAAAATTACTAGTCCACTTATAATGCGAGTTTTAGCGGATAGTCCGTTTAACCTGCAGATTTGTGCGGGGTTGGGCGAGACGGACCGTCTGCATACCCAGCTCTAGGTGGAAGGGGATGTGCTAAGATGATGATGAAAGTTCCACAACAACTAGAAATGACTAAGAAAATAAATATAAGATCTGTGATAAATTAAACCTACGTCTAAGAGTTAGTTTATGGGTCATACTGAGAGAGGGTGTGTTAAGATTATGATGATGAAATTCCCATTATATCGACTAAAAATATGATAAAAAAGTAAGTATATATACGAGGTGTAACAAACCTTTTGTTACAAGTTAATTTTTGAAATTGATTTATTCTCCTTGTCATAGAATTATTAGACTTTGTCATTCTTACCAAGACATTTTTACTGTCTATGACAACGAATCAAATCATAATTAACATACTAAAAAGACTTTAACTATTTACTTTGTATTTTTTTAAAAGGTTGAATAGTGGTTATATATATGAACTATTTTTTCTTGAATGGTCTAAGACTAATTTCTTCCGTACATAAAAATCACGGAATTAAACGTTGTATGTCTCGTAACTAAGTCTTTTTTATGTTTAAAAAAAATAATCAAATTAAAGTATGATTGACATGTTTGCGGGACTTAAGTAGATATTTCGGTTCCAATATATTTAGTTTTTGCAACATAAAAAAACTATATATATCATTTATTCATTTGCATCTTTTCAAAAGTTGAATAGTGGTTATATATGACCCATGTATTTTTCTTCATGTGATGTTCTTTGTTGGTCCTTTACTTGAATAATTGGTTCAATTTAGAGATTCTTCTGGTCAGCACGGCATACTTGCCTAGACTAACGTGTCGCATTCAAGTTCCAAGTTACTACACTTTTCAATATTTGTGAATTTCTAATTATCTCTATCAATTACACATGGTGTTGTGGACTGGTATATCAATACATTGACCATGTCATTAGCCATGAGTAGAGAACTACCATTTTAGTTTTGTGAATTGAGATGAAATTTACTTATTATCATTAATGTGGGGGAAAAGTCTCACATTGTCTAGAATAAAAACTATGATAATTTTTATAAGGTCTTGGACAATTCTTCTTTTATGAGCTAGCTTTTGAACAGAGTTAAGTCTATTTCATTTATAAGAATAAGCACTGCAGTCTTATTAGAGTTAGGGCTTGAGCCCAATAAACAAAAGGTTTGTTAAAGTGTTATGAAACGCTAGAGTTACAAGAACTATTCAACATATTTAAAGGTCTAAAGTAAATATTTGACATAAAGCTTTAAAACAAACCAAAGTTAACTATGCAATTACGTTATAATTAGAGTATCATTTTTCACTAATATAATATCTTTTAAATTATATTTATTTATATTTTTTCTATAAAAAAAATATTTGGGGGCCTTTTTTTTAATTTGGCTACCATCCAGGTGTTATCAATCAAACTCTAATTGTGTTGATTCTTATGAAAAAACACCCGGACCATGCTAGTGATTTTAGATCCATTAGTCGTCTCTCTAATGTACTGTTTAAAATTGTTACAAACACTATTGGTAATAGAACAAAATTGGTTCTTCCTTATATTGTGTGTGAGAATCAGAGTGTTTTTGTTCCAGATAGACTTATAATTGATAATGTTCTGATTGCTCTTGAGTGTTTTAAGAGTATGCAAAAGAAATTAGGAAGGGTTGGTGACATGACTTTTAAGCTAAATGTGTCTGAGGCATATGACATAATTGAGTGGTGTTTTCTGAGAGCTACTATGAAACATATTGGCTTTTTTATTACTCTTATTAATATGATTATGGATTGTGTTTTTTCTACTGTTTTTTCAGTAATGATAAATGGAGAGCCTTATCATAACTTTCGGGCAGAAAGAGGTCTACGCCAGGGTGATCCACTATCGTTGTACCTTTTGATCTTATGCGCAGAAGTTTTCTCGGCGATGATTACAAAGAACGTAGAAGAATAAGCACTTCATGAATGGAAGCTGTTACCTCGTGCCCCACCTATATCCCACCTTTTCTTTGTAGAGGGTAGGGTCGTTTTTGCTAGAGCTAATGACACGCAAGCTGGTGTAATCTTGGATATCTTCAAATCCTACGAACGAGCCTCCAATCAAAAGATAAATCTAGACAAATATGAATTCTCTGTAAGCCAAAATGTGCTTTTGTTTTTTTAAAAAGTAAGTCAAAATGTGCTTAGTACCACAACAAACATGCTCGAAGGAGTTTTGGGAATTAAGGCAGTTGAAAGTCATGACCATTACTAGGCTTGGTAAAATGGGCCTGTTAGCCCCGCCAACAATGTGGGCCATGGGCGGGCCAGGGTAGGCCAACTCACGAGCCCTTTAATTTTTTTTTAGCTGAACATACCTAAGAACGATTCCAAAAAATTTAGACAAAAAAACTTCCTAAAAAAAAGAAAGCAGATTCTAGGCAAAAAAAAAACAGATTTGAGACAAAAAAATATATATTCCAAACAAAAAAAATAAAACATGTTTTTTTTTTTGTGTTTTTTTGCAAGTTGAGCGGACCAGCCCGCGGTACACCTAGCATGCCAATATGCGGGCTAGGTTGAAGTTTTTGGCCATTTGGCGGGCTGGGGCGTGGCTGGCCAGGCTAGCCCGTTTGGCTACCCCTAGTCGTTACTTGGGTCTCCCAATGTTGTTTGGCAGATCCAAGAAACAGATCTTTGATATTGTTTGAGATCGTGTGTGGAAAAAGTTGAAGGGATGGAAAGAAAAAGTGTTATCAAAAGCAGGAAGGGAAATCCTAATTAAATCTGTGATTCAAGCTATCCCTCAATACATTATGGGTTGCTTTGCACTTCCAATTAGCCTTTGTAAGAAATTAGCGAGCATGTTGGCAAGATTTTATTGGAGTGGAAACGTGGACAACAGAAAGATTCATTTGCTTAGTTAGGAGTCACTGACAAAGAGAAAGCATAATGGTAGTCTAGAATTCAGATATTTTGAAGCCTTCAACAAGGCTATTGTGGCTAAACAATGGTGGCGGCTTACTCAAAACTGTAACTCTCTTATATACAAAGTTCTCAAGGCTATGTATTTTCCTCACAGCTCTATTCACAATGCATCTAAAGGCTATTGTCCTAGTATCTCTTGGTCTAGTATCTATTCGGCGAGGAATATTATCAATGATGCCTCTTTTTGGAGAGTTGGTAATGGAGACTTGATTAGCATTTGTGAAGACAAGTAGTGAACGTCACTCTCGGATGGTCTCTTACACTTAGGATGACAATGGGAACATGAGGTAACTTTGGTTCGAGACCTCATTGATTTCGATACCAATCAATAGAATAGAGAGTTTGCTTCCCGAATTTTCTCACTAGTTGAAGCTGTTACAATCACAAAAATTCCCCTGCATAGTAGGATAAGAGAATATGCGCTCCTATGGCTGCACTCTCCAAATGGGGTCTATACGGTCAAATATGGTTACACACTTATTATGGAGAAGAAATATAATGTTTGTGAGTCTTCTTTGGGGACCAACTGAGTGCAGATTTGTTGGAAGAAAGTTTGAAAAGCGAAAGCTATTCCGTGATGTGTGGAAACATGTTGGTGTGCATGTAGATAGATTTTACCGGTGAAAGAAAGAATTTCAAGTCGTGGAATAAACTTGGATAATATTTGTCCGCGGTGTGGTGAATGTGTTGAGACTATTTCTCATGCTCTTCTATATTGTCAACATGTGACTATGATATGGTTAGCTTACAGGTTGTCAGTTAGAATTGACCATCGTATGAATGTTGATTTTTGTTCCTGGATTGCGCCATATATGCAGCAATGCGAGAATGTTTTTGGGAAAATTTTCACTATTATCTATGCCATTTGGGACAATAGGAACCAATGGATATTCAATGACAAAAGGATGACTATCCCAGAAATTCTGAATAAGGCAGACTCGATTTTGGTGCACGATCTTGTGGAAGATAATTGTGATCTTAACGACGTTTCTTTTTTTGCAGGTGTTGTTTTTGTGATTGATTCTGATGTTCATGGTTTTATAGATACTTCACTTGCACCAGGACATGACTTTGGTTTGGATTTCGTGATGGTGATTCCTCAAGGTTGTTTTCTTCATACTGCTACAAAGAGAATTCCTGAGGTTATAGTAGCAAGAGTTGTAGAAGCTTTATCTTGAGAATTGGCCATTGGTAATGTTGTCTTGATCGATGAACTTCCATCGTGCTAATTTCTATACTGACTGTCTAAGCATTATGCAGGCCTAGAAGAAACATTCTATAGATATATCATTTTTTGAGGAAATCATACATGATTGTATGTTTATATATGGGGGTGAAAGATTTACATATTAGCTTCCTTAGTCGTCGTCTAAATAACCATGCTCATTGTAATGCCAAATTTGTTGCTTCTAGTAAGGATAGTTTATGGATATATTGTACCACAACACCTCGTGTAGTTTTTTAATGTTGATGAACTTTTGATGTATTCTTCTTTCGTAATTAATGCGTGGTCTCCTTAAAAAAAATCAAAACAATGTACAAAAGTCTCAAAATAAAAACTAACATATAATCTATTTAATTCAATTTATAATCACAATTATCGTATTGATTTAGCTTAGTGCACGTGGTTATAAATATTTTTTCCGTTATACCAAAAAAACTAAATACAGTATTTTTTTTTCCGTGCATCTCACACGCCATAAATATTATTCGTGCATATAATATTTATATTTTTAAAAGTTTGATACTTTGTATTTTAGAAAATGACCGCTTTAATCACCGAATGTTATATGTATCAATTTATTTTAATTTGAATAATAATTTTTTCTTACATTTTTAAAATTTAGTTAAAAAACATCTTTTTGAAAGAATAATTGGTTAGAAAATTTGTTGAGAGAAGACTTTTCAAAAGATTATTGTTATTACAAAATAATTAAACTGCCCTGCATTAAATACTTGGGCCCAATCCACTCGAAGCATGTCAAAGCATCTTATTAGGTTGAATAGGATCATCTTGGACCATGTCATTAGCTAATTAATTATCTAAACATATTAAATTTTTAATCCTCAATAATTTCATAATGTTTTCAGCGTAAGAAAAGCATCATTATTTTGATGCATGCCACTAATTATATTATTTATTTTTGCCTCTTATTTGAACTACCATTTTCATATTGAAATTAAAGTGGTAAGTGTTGAAAGTTGAATAATAAATATATAACTGTAAAACTTCTCTTTGGATTAACTTTACCTAAAAGTTATTTGTAATGCATGTCCAACTTATTATAAGCTACATATCAACAAATCTTGTCTTATAATATAATATTTCTATTATATTGCATCAAAAAAATAATATTATTTCTATTATATGCCTATACTAGCTTGAGATTCATGGTTGTTGATGATATTCTTTAAAACAGTTAAAACTGTGATAGTAATAATCAACTAATTAAACAATAACTTAAGCTTAGTATTGTTAAATGTTACTTTTAAACACATCATCACCACAAATTCGAATCTTTTCCGGTCCTTCAACGGAAAATTCTCTTCAACGAACATTTTAGTGTCCCTTTGATTTATAGTTGATTGAAAATTTAAAAAAAAAAAGAGAGATTGTTCCTTTTATTGAATGTGTGTCCAGTCAAATTATAATCGTTGGGTTGTCCTTGTTCTCTACCTAGCCTAAAATTGACATTAATCTGTAATAAAACTCAAACTAATCCTTTTACCCGAATTGAAGGAATGATGACTATCGGATCTAATGAAAACTAGGTTTACTTGGGAGACTAGGTTGACCAGAACATGTTTTCATTTCTCACATTCATAGCTTGAACGTGAAAATTTTTGTGGTTATGAATAGGTCTGTGAAAATATTCACAACATAGCTGTGAAATTTTTTTTTGACTATAATATAATTATTAATTAATTAAATAATGTGTTACGCTGCACTCTTAACTTTGATTAAAGGCAAAAGTTGGAGCTTTCGCTCATCCCTCTGTGCAATGACACCAATGCCCATGTGTTGTTTTGGGTTTTTAGGCTCTCGTGTTTGCTTATGCTTGTTTTGAGATAATGAGATGTTGATAGGTTGGTGTTTGCTTGGCTTGAGTTGTTGCGTTTTGTTTTTTTGTTTTTTTTTATAATGCTTGACTCTTGTTTTTTGAGCACTTCTAGTATTCTTGTCTAATAATAATATTATATTTATAAAAAATAATAATTAAATAATGTATAGAACAAAAATGTGATTATAACCGGACAAAAATAAAAAGCTTCTTTAATAAAAATAAATAAATTAAAAATAAAAATCTTCTTTCGGCATTGGAGATAAGTAAAGTAGTAATAAATTAATAACCAAAACTTCAAATATACTTCTTGTGGTTGACTTTTGAGAACACCAAAAAAGGAATTGCTCACATTGGAAAGAGTCAACGCTTGTTATGGTAAGATTCATGCATGGGAATTGGGAAAGTGGCCACATTGCCAACAGCCTCCACCACATTCACTTTTTATTGATAGAGGGACATTAATATTCTACTTTTGAGGTGTAAAAATATAGACAAAAACAAACTAAAACAAAAAAGGAAAAAATATTAAAATTAATGTGAAAAAAAGGAAAATAAAAATAAAAAATAAAATGAATGAAATGATACATAGACTTATACCTAGTTTAGATATACAACTTAATTAAGTATTTATATAATAAGTTTTTTTTAAAAAATGAGGGTTTATTTATGAATAAAATTATAAAACTTATTTGAATAAATTAAAAATAGAATCATATTGATAAGCTCTTCTAAGAAGTTTGTGAAAATAAGTTAAAAACAACTCTTATATGCTATTTTTATAAGCTGCACGTAAGTTCTTCTAAATTGAGTCTTATTGTTTACATTTTAAAGGCTTTAGAGGAGTAGACTTTGAACAATAAGGTTCCTTCCATAGTACACCTTGAACAATAAATGGATCAATTGATTGAATTATTCAAGACAAAACAAGTTTATTGCATCTATCCCAAGCAATTTAGGAAGGACCAGCAACAATGAGTCTAGGTAGGGAACCATCAATGAAATGAACTTTATTTTTCATATCGAGGACAAGAAGCATAGTTTGAGACCAAGAATGGTAATTCAGATCATTTAGAGGGGTACAAATCAAAGACAAAGCGGAATTTTCATTAGATGAAAGATAATATAGACTTAAAGGATCAAACATGGGATTGATAGGTAATGTCATAGCAGAAGTATAGAAGAAGTAGAAAGTATGATAAGTGTTTCAGAAAAGTTCGCATAGAAAGCAATTGGAAAGAGAAGTAATAAGCAAATAGGTTTGAGAAAATTGAAAAAAAGAGATCAAGCAAATGAAGAATTGAAAAGAAGAAAAGCAAAATACCAAAGAACAGAAGATCGGTGCAACAATGGAGAAACAAGGAGGAGAAACGCAACAATGCAAGGTCTACAAGATTCAGGCTGATACCATGTTACAAAGTGAAAATCTCCATTGTTGATCAAGAAAAGCTTCGGATGCAAAATAGAAACCACGAGCCAGAGAGAGCAAATGGAAGCAGACTGAATATTTCAACTATGTATTCATTTTTTTTTTGTGAATATACAATGAGTATTTATAATATCAGCAAGAGGGAAAAACTGAATAACTAACTCTAACCGCCACATAACTACTGAAAACTAACTCTAACCACTTCATAACTACCATTGACTTATGAATTAACTAACCAAAATTATAAATAATAAAAATTAAAAAAATAATGTACAAAGTAAGTTAAACATACTAATTATGGTGAAGAAATAGTTTTAATTAACTAAGAAAAAGTAAACTCCAGCCGAAGTAGTATACTAATTAAAGATTCTTCCGTTGAAGCCTTTCACCATATATACAAATATTCAACTAACTGAATGTGGCAAACTAATTAATATCCTGTAACATTAATAAAATTAGTAGTTAAAATAAGATTGACTGAAACAAAATATATATCTTAAAGAAATGAGAATGAGAATAATGATCTACATATGTTTATAGTTTAATATAAGTTCCAACACTAAGGTTTAAGGCACTTATTTAATTTTAACCCAAACTTTAAATAACTCCTTAACTCAAATAATTCATTTGAGTGTTAACTTATAAAAAAATCTGAAACCTAATAGAAATAATACATCTCTGTTGTACTGAAGTCTTCCAAATTACTTGCACATAATCATATATTAGACTTCTTTTATGGAATTAATAGATTCACTGCATTTGAGTATTGTTCTGCTTTGAAGAATCTTTGAAGGTTCTAGTAACAAGTACATAGGGCATTTAGTTATTAATTATTAATTAATAATGGTAAAAGATCATAACTGTTACTAATAATGATTGTTCAAGTTTGTCCAACATGTCATTGTCCATTGACAATTTATCACGTGATTTAGTAATATTTGTAAGATATCTGGTTGATAGTAATTTAGCAGAGTATTTATGGAATATCAAGTGAAGGCAAGGGTTGAAATCCTGCTAAGTACAAAATTTTTTCTCTTCTAAACGAAGACAGAAATAAAAAAGTTAGTTGATAAAAAAAGTTATTGGTGAGGTAAAAAGAAATTAGAAGTAAAAAAAATCATGGGTTTAATAATATAACTTTTTTTGGTATTTGAGGAAAATTCAAAGCAAAATATTGATTTTTGATCCAAAAGTTTTAAAACTTTTCCTTTCTCTCTTGTTATATTTTCCTTCTATCATACCAATCATAGCAATTTTGAATGGTAAATTTTACAAGATTAATTTTACTTAAATCTAATTTTGGCTATTGATTTATAATTCGTTTATGATCTAATAATCTGGATTTATCCAAACTTATGACAGAGGTTAAGATTCTGTTTTTTTTTTAAAAATAAAAAATAAAAATCAAACTTACAAGTTACAACTATTATTTACCAAAAATAACCCACAACCAATTATAACAAAAAACTTCTCTTTTTTGAATGTGAATTGTGAGTTGTGAGTTGTGAGTTGTGGGGTGAATATTAATTGTGTGTGTAGTTGCTCTGTTTTTTTACTATGCTTTTAGTTTGTTTAATTTTTATTTTATTGTCAATTACTCGTGTGTAGCCATAACTAAACATTTCTTCAAAGCTACTACATTATTCCATCACTACCATATTTATTAATTTAATAAATATATAAATATAAATGACCATAACCACCCATTATAAAGACAATTCTTTTTTTGCCACAAGTGTGTTACTATATTGGACTATGGAGTAAGGTATATTGGACATTATTTATATAATTATTTATATAAGATGAAAAATAATATATAGAAGATAAGGTGACAAGAGAAGTGGTTTAAATTCAAGCACTAAGCTTGATAGAGAGGAAAAGAAGGAGAGAAGAGGACAAAACTTGGCATGTTGGATAAATTATACACATGGAAAAAAAAAATAAAGTTTTAAATTGTTGTTACCATCGTATCGCGTTAAATAAAAAAAAAAAGACAGACATAGTTGAATTCTAATTACGATCTATCTGATGTAATTTCAATAGTCATTAAAATCATGATATTACATTAAGATGTTGTTGAACACACCATAATTTAAAATCTTGTGAAGAATTAGAGGAAATTTGAAAGAAACAAACTATAGTAGTACTTTTGTTTTTTTCATATCATAATTCATAATATTCATATTCATAAGTGTCTAAAGTGGTGTTTGGTGACAATTTTAGAGGTACAAAAATATGTGGAAAAAATGAAGGGTAGCCTAAGGTGGAGGGCAAATTAAAGGCACTATTCCAATTTTGTTGTATTGTGAGAAGTAGACAGAAGCAATTAATAGATTGATTTGTAGGTGCAGTTTGAAACAGGACCCCCCAATACCCTTCTTATTCTTCTTTAGATATTTCTATATTTTTTTTTCCAATTATTGTTATTTTTTTTTGGGGGGAATATTTTTATCATTCTTTGCTTTATTGGTTTCTCTGTTTTTGTGCATGCATTTATGAGTAAACCCTCAAATTAGTCGTTGAGATTGTAGGCGTCATGCAGATTAATTCCTTAAATTTTGAAAGACCTCATATTAGTTCTTCACTTTGCAAAACGATATGTATTTTAGTCATTTTACCTATTATACAATTTTAAAAAATTAAATAGAAAAATACTAAAATGAATGATTTTTTACAAAATCGAAGACTAATTCGAAATTTATATAATATCAAAGACTAATCTAGATGACTCCTATAATTTCTAGGACCATTTTATGAATTTTCTGTGCATTTATATCTGTTTTCTCTATATACCGTAACCCAAAGCTTATTCTTTCTTTCTTTTCTTAACTTACAGACATTATTCTATTTTCCATCAAATACTATTTCATTTACTTATTATTAGTGTAAAGGAAAATAAAGTGAAATGAGAACAAGGAGAATATATTTTTGGTGAAGAGAATAAGTAGAATATGATGCTAATAAGAGAATTTATTTTATTTACAATGGAAAAGTTCTATTTTTATTGGTATCATTTTCTGTTTGTAGGTCGTTACCCTTTTTTGGAAGGGATAAGTACCAAATACCAATGTCAAGCAAAAGCCACTTTCCCTCCCCATAACCTCTTCTCTTTCTATGAATGTCCACACACAAAACAAAAGTAACACCATTCTTTTCTCTCTCTCTCTCTCTCTTTCTCAATCACAATTATTAATTATTAATAATAAAAAATACTCACATAACTATTATTTAATTTTACAATTCATAACTTATTATACTAAAGGAATCTATTTATTTAATACCACTAATTGTAATTATAAAATATGAATGATAGTGTTCCAGTCATATAATTCAGTTAATGAGCACACGTGGACATACATATATAAATATCTTAGTTCAATTTTTAATTAATATACTTTCCTATGAAAAAAATATGAATGATAGTTGTTTCTTAATCATTTTTTTATTAATAATTAATAATTAATAATACAACCTGAATAAGAAAAAAAGACAAAAAGAAAGAGAGAATTATACTATAGTACAATCCAATAAATTAAGGAAAAAAAAGAAGTGTTAAACTAATTGATCTTCATTGACCAAAGAAAGATATCGATGGGTTAAATCCGAAAAAGAACATCAGCAATTGTGAATAGAAGGCAAGTATGTCTATGTTTAAAAATTAGTCTTCTATTCTGATAACAGACTTGAGATAAATTAGGTATCATTATAGATGATAGTTGGCATGATAAGTGGATATGTTTCAAGTGAAGGTGTCTTGATAAGCACATCATGAGTGACAACAACCTCTTCAAGACAAGCATGAACATTGTTATTGTTCTTGTTCATGTTCATGTTCATGTTATTATCCTTTGTTTGTGTGAAAGTAGGTAATTTAGAAGTTGTTACATTTGAGCTTTTTGTTAGTTCTTTTGCTCTTTCCACTTGCACATTCCAATCTGTTCTGCAAAGAACAATCAACATAAGCCCAGCACAAGTTGCTTGGGCTGCAAGCAACCCAAGCCAAAGCCCAGGAAACCCAAGTTTGACCACAAAGCCCGAAACCACAGCCACAGGCATACCCACCAAGTAAAAAGAGCCCAAATTGATGTTAGCCCCAATGGTGGGCCTAGCACACCCCCTGAGGACCCCACACCCAGTTGTCTGTGGGCAATTTCCAAGCTCACAAAGCCCAACAATGGGCAAAACCAAAGAAGTTAGGTCAAGAATCTCATGATCACTAGTGAAGAATTTCCCCCATTGGTGTCTCATCAAAGTGGTGAATAACATAGCTCCAAGGCCCATCAAAAAGGCACAAAAGAGTGACACTATCATTGAAGTTCGTGCCTTGTGAGGGTTTTTTGCTCCTAACTCATTCCCTATTCTTGTGGAAACTCCAAGGCTTAGTGAAGATGGGAACACATAAACCAAAGAAGTTGTTTGAATGAGGATTCCCATTGAAGCAATTGTTGCTTTTGGATTCACAAGAAGCCCACAAAGCATTATCATGAACTCATACCACCACCACTCAAGACAAACTGAAACACAAGTTGGAATTGCAAGAGATAGCAAAGAAGACCACCCTTTTAAGCAATCTATGCTCAAAGGGACCCATGAATCTTTGTGCACATTAGAGAAGTAGATGAAGGAAGAGAGTAAGAGAATGAGGTTTAGATTTGTAACCACCATTGCTATTGCCACTCCTTCAATACCCATCTTGAGGTGAAAAACTAAGAGGAAGTTGAGAGGGACATGGAGAAGAACAGAGATGGCAGAGCAATATGTTAATGGCAATGTGATGCTTTGAGTTCTCAAGTAGATTCTCAAAGGGTGAAGGAGTGAGAGAAGGAAAAGGTCAGGGATTGAGAAGAGGATGAAAGTTTGTGCCTTTGATGAAATTTCAATGTCTTGGCCACACATTAAGAGGATTCTCTTCATGTTGAGCCAAATGAAGGAGATGGGTATGGAAGATGAGAGAAGAAGGAGAACTGTTCTTTGAAGGGTTAAACCTAGAAGCTTCCATTGTTTTGCTCCATAAGCTTGTCCACAAATTGGTTCCATTCCCATGGCAAGTCCTGAGATCACAGAGTAACCTGTTATGTTGGCAAATCCAATTGAAAGAGATCCTGCTGCTAGCTCCATCTCACCAAGATAGCCAAGAAAAATCATTGAGATCATTGCTCTTGAATATAACAGTAAGCCTGTTATTGCTGTTGGACATGATATCTTCCCTATTTCCTTCATTTCTGCTAAAGCCTGAATAACACAAAAAGATAATTAGTTAATGACTTAATGTCAACGTGTATGTGAATTTTATGTTAACTTCAGTTTTTTTTTAAGTCAAAGCAAGTCAAACATGGTGAAAATCACTCTTAATAATTATATTGAAACTGATTCACGCTGGTCTGATTCAAACGTGAAAGATGAAACTAAGCACACAGTAACATCATTATTATTATTACTATTACCATTATCTAAGTCTTTGTTTGGTTCCAAATCAAAACCGAACAAACTTGGATTAGAACGTGAAAACTACTCTTAATAATTATATTAAAACTAATCCATATTTCTCTGGTTCAAACGTAAAAAGTGAAACCAAACACACTATAACTAATATTGTATTATTATTATTATCATCATCATTACTTTTTGTTTTACTTGTCTCACTATTGAGGGGGTATATAGCAACTTGTTACTTTATTAATCTACTTTCTCAAAAGAAGGAAAAAAAACCAACTTTTTCTTGTAATCTAGCGTATTAATTACCTCAAGAGGAGTAGGCCATCTATGAAGTTCATCTTGAACTTGATCATGATCATCAGAGGAAGAATCACACACAACTTGGGTGTAGTTAGTTTTAGTGGGACAGAGAAATGGAGATGTAGAAGATGGCTTAGGATTACACATGACTAGCTACAAAAACTCAAAGTATTGTTGTTATTATGTGGATATAAAAAACAGAATTGTATATAAGTGTAAGTGTATAAAAACAACAAAGGTAGAAAAATATGTGATCTTCTGCTATTCTTTGAGGGAGAAAGAAAGTTATATTATGTGTGTTTGTATGGGGGAGAAATGGATGAAGGTTGAGGGGGTTTTTATGCATGAAAGGATAGGGTACCCTTTTGAAACGTGTCTTAATTTGAAGGATATGCTAAAATATAAATGATGTAGGGGCAATTTTTTATTGTTATTTTAAGTGAAAAATGTCAAAGAAAGATGAAGCTTGAAGGAAAGAAATGGTTGTGGAGGTGCCGCGGTAACCGACCTTAATTCACTTTTTCCCCCCTCCCTATATCAATAGAGTTTGTATTCATAATTTTATCATATCCTAAATTTTTTATTTATTATAAAGTGAATAAAAAAATGATAATTATTATACTTATTTCCTCTGGTTTTTAAAATTACACTTACCTCGTAAGCGTAATGAATTTTAATCCGCAGAAAATTAAATGTAATGTCTCGAAGAGTAAGTGTAATAAAATTTCAAACATTAGCGGATTTTGTGTAATTTCAAAAATTACAAGAGAGTAAGTGTAATAAATACACACTTTATGAAAGGTTGGTGTAATTATTCCAAAAAATTTTGGGGGTATGTGTCTATGGCAGAGGAAGAATTATCGGCTATTAAAGCTTTCTTTAGGTTTGTGTGTGGAGAGAAAATAAGTCCAACAAAGTTATCCCTTTTACAGAAAATAAAAAATTGGTGAGGCTATAGTGCTTTGGTCTTTTTCTGTTTTCACCAAACACATCCCTTAGTTGCTATTGGAAAACTAGTCCTTCTAATAAGTTTTATTGAAGTGAGTTTTTTTTTTTCTTTCTATAAAGTTTTTTTATATATTGTTAGGATTTGAATTTGTAACTGATGAAGAAAGAATGAATGCTTGGTTCGCTTTAATGATTTATTTTTAGCCGTCAAAATGAGGACAAGTTAGGGTTCGATAACGATGGCACTAAATAGTGGTGTTTTTAAATTTTAACTAGCTTAAAGCTTAATTGGCTTCTTAATGGAAAGAAAGAAATGGATAATCTTTTCAAACTCCACGTTTTGGGTTCTTGTCAATGCAAAACATAAAGAATTTTATCCTAAATTCAAGATAACAAGTGCAAGTGATGAAGAAACCAATTCCCTTACACATTAGGAAAATGAAATCCACCCATAAATGTTATTGGCAGTAGTAGTAGTGTAAGTAATTCTTTTGTTATTAACTGCAATTTTATTTTTTCTATTCTAGCTATATTATTCATATATCATGTTTCATCAATTAATTAAATTTGTTTTTTGCTTTAACTTTAATTTGCTCACTAGATATCATTTTAATGTTTTATACTCTTGATCCTATAGATTTTTTTTTAATAATATGTATGTATAGATATTTTAGAATTACACCGATGGTATGATAATGGATGATATCAATATGAATTCATTAGAAATTAGTCCCTATCATATGAAACTATTTTGATTTTGGTCCTTAAAAGCAAAAACTCCTAATATTTTGATTTTGATCTATATCATTATCAAATTACTTTAATTTTGTCTTGGTCTCAATATAGAGTATAGAGACCGAATTTGTACTTAACCCATAATTTATTTATTTTTTTAAAAAAAACTATTTTTAATGTATCTCTTGTAACCCAGCCTTCAAAATCCACTTGGACACACTTTTCTGACATATTAATATTTTTCTACATTGTGTGAATTTTACGTGGGTGTCGGATAAGTCCAAGTCGTTTAATGTGAGCCACATGAAATTCATCAAAGAATAAAGAATAAAGAATATGATAAAAAAGAATGTGTCAAAAAATGGGTCACTAACATGACTCTTGTGTTTTACTATTATTGAAAAATTATACTCATGATCATTCATTTTTCATGTTATTTCTCTTTCTTTCCTATCTCATCACTTATTATATTTCTCGTTTTTTTCTCATTTAACTTTACTTCCCTTTCTATCTCATACATTCTAAAATGGGGTATACATAGATCATCACTCTTTAATATATTAAAAAAAAAATCATATGCATCCACATATATATAACATGGTTTGTTTTGTTCTGGACAAAAAGTACTGGTTGCTAGTATTTTGGAAGGAAGGCAAAATGCATATCTTTGCACGTTCTTTCAAGGCATGCATGTTCCATTCTTGCCCAACCGATGTCAAAACTCCCCATTCCCAAAACAACTCCTCTTGTCTGGTGTGTCCATTTATAGAGGCAGCCACATCTGTTAGAAACACCCCAAACTCTAAAACATTCCCTTGACTACTTTGTCGCGTTAAATCATCCACCATACTAATTCTCGTCTCACTTCGTGTCCCTTCAATTAAAAAAAAAAATCATACATAATTAAAAACTAATACTATTATTATATTCATGAGAATGAGACGTGAATTTGAGACAGAGGATTCGAGTGCTTTGCAGAGCTTGAATCCTCACCAACCAAATCTCGACCGCTGATTAGTCACGATTTAGTAGTCAATAAGAAAGACATAAACTGTGATGGACGGTTGAGATTGTTGTCAGAAAGAAAGGATTCTAGATATGGCAAATTTTCACAAACATCCAATTTGAGGCCCCACAAGGCCACAAATCACAATCCAATGCCTCCTTTTATATTATTGCTCGTTGAATGTTTGATGAAGAGCATGCAACTTGGTTGTAGCAATGAAGTGGACGAATGGGTGCACTAGACTATAGGTGTTGCAATTTGAGTAATTTAATCTTATTGGTGTTAAGTGTAAACCAATAGAAGAGGAATGAAATCTTTAATAAGATTTTTAATCAATATACTAATTAACTAATACTACTACTACTAATTAGAGTTGGGTTACATGGCACATGTACCAATATGACAAGTTGGTTGGTTTGTCTTTGTATTTTAGTTTCGGTTGTAGTTGAGAGGATAATATAGTATTAAATTGTACCTTTTTATATACTTCCACTTTAATTTCCCTTTTGTAGAGGTTATCTTCAACTTCATTTCATTGATATATATAAATATATGAATATGGTGTTATTTTGATGGATGGGATGGGACCACCAATGGAGGACGGCCTTATGGAGAAGAGACAGATGGGAAATGGGAAACATTGTGGAGAGACAACTACGTGCTCCTATCACAACCATTTAATCTGTTTCACAAACATCATCACTCTCTGTTTTCTTCTCTGTAAGGTGGCCATTGGCATTCTCTATTTTTGGTCTAATCAACACATTATTAGTATGTTTGGTTTTACAGTCTAGAATGTAAAATGGATTCATGTTTATCTCATCTCAAACTAAAACAAACACAGGTTTAGAAATTTCACTGATTGAATTCAACTCAAATAAATAAGCAAAGTTTCCCTTACTACTAAATTTTTTCACAGTTGCAAATTCAAGACTTGATTTCTAGACATTAGAACAATTTTCTCTGTGTAAGGGGGAACAGAAACGCCTCCTTACCTCATTTATTCATTGGGCATTGGCATTGTTTTTTTGTTTTGTTTTTTTGTCTCACTCTTGGTAATTAAACACCACGTTAGATATTCAACTAATTTGTTTTGAGTTGAATCAAACTATTGTAGACTGCAAAACTCTCTATCCAACTTCAATGTCGATATGTTCTTCTGAACTTGAACTGTAAACATGGTAGCTAAACTAGTGTGCGTTGCTGTGAGAAACAGAAGCACCATCTCAACTATCATTAGCCCAAACTACACACATAGCATGTAAACTTTCTCTTTTATTATTTTACTTAACAGTGTGATCCACTCTAACTTTTTGTTTAGAATTTTTTTGCCAAGGTGAAGACCCGTGTGTTGTGTATATAGATCTGCATTGTCTATTTTTTGTTTAGGATTCTCTTATTCAAACACTACATTTGATATTTGACTAATTTGGTTCGATTCGAGCCAAATAAAATCATAGAAGGTGACAAATTTTTCTGTCCAATTTCAACACATGCAGTTTTAGGATTAGAAACTCGAGACATCTAATTAAGCTAAATCAGTGTTAATTGTTATGAGGAATACAAGCACCTAGTCAACTATAATTAACCTAAACACACACACAAACACAGAGCAGATGAACTATATCATTCACTAGTTTTACTCAATGTGTTTGTTTCTCAACCCGTTATTGTGAATGAAAGGAATACTTCTTGTATAGGCACAAACCTAACACCTCATTTTTACACACAATCAATGAGAAACTTCTGTTAATATTAAAAGAATGATGGCACAATTTCCACTATTCAATTTATTATTATTTTAATGTCATGTTGGCTTTTGATAGGTTGTGCTTATTCACATTATGGCTATGCAAGAATCACTCAAAAGAAAGACATGTATCATCGAATGGAACCAATGCTTAGAAAACAATCAATCAATAAAGCAACAGCAACAACAGTACAGAAAATATATGAAAATAAAAGATCAAACAGTGTCATCCAAAGGATGAACATGAATTTGGGAATCCATTTGGAATTTGGCATCCAGATTGGGCTATATTCCCACTCACCCAATTATGGGATTAATTCATTTAATAAACTGAAAGAGACACAGAAAGAATCACGTGATTATGGCATACAAATGTAGTGTCATCAATCAAAAGGAGATCTTAAGACAAGTTGGCTAAGTGGAGATCATACAGAATTTTTCTGTACATATGACAATATGAATACAATTCAAGTTTCAGAAACAGAGTGACATGACAATTCAATGTTTAATTTTGACAATAGCAAAGATTGTGCTTCTCTAGAAGATCGAATAGATTCCATACATGCTTATATCCCTTTAACCAAAAAAATTTCTCCCCTCATACACTGACAGGTATATGGCTTATGTAAGAACTCGTTAAAAGGGAAACTGTACTACCAAACCACTATGAACAAACACCCTCTTCCAAATTTCTCTCCACGAATCAAGTTACTTCCTTTGTTTTGGTTTAATGGAGTTAGTGCGGACATAACATCATTGAATTCCACCACATGACGCTTCCAGTAACATTTGGAGATGTATATTATTAAAAATGAATCATTATATTCATTTATCTTCTTTTTTTAACATCACTTTCTGTCTTTTTTTCTTTCTTCCACTTATGATTTACCACAGTTTCTTATTCTCTCTCTCCCTCTCTAGTTTTTTCCTTTTTTTCTGTCTATTACTATATTTCTCCCATACTCTTATTTCAGATGTATTATGGTCCAGATCAGGTAAAGCCTCTTTCTAGACTAAACTGGTAAAGAAAGGCAAACATACTATTCTCATACATTGGTGAAGAGAAAAATCTGGGTATCCGACTATCATGAAGTGTGTGAAACTCACTTTTTTCATTAGTTCAAACGCAGCAAATTAAAAGTTGAGAAATGAATAATATAATTTGGTAAAATGATTTTTTTATTAAAAGTGTTATTAAATAATTTTAACCAATTCAAGATGTATATGTGAAGTTTTTTTTTAAAAAAAAATACTTCACTAGTTAGATCAGCACTGATTCAAAATAACGAAATGGGTTATTGTTCTGTACCTTCAGCATCTTTGGAAAGGAATTTGTCTCTAAGCATCAATCAAGAACTACAATATAGAATATTAAATGAAATGTGAAATTTTAATTTTGAGAACTCAAAAGATCAGTGCTTTATACGTTAACTAACTAAAATAAGACAAATGGCTATGAGCTTTTAAAAAAAAAAATAATAAGACAAATGTATTAAGTCCTCTTAAAATATTGGTTAACAAAACACAAATAAAAACTCATATATAAATAGAAAATATTTGTTATATTGACAGGAAAAAACATCTGCCAAGCTTTCTCAAGTAAAACAAGACAACAGTTAGCATGAATCTTAAAATAGGATTTGCATAATTTTGTTTCTTATGATTATGTTATAAGAGAGATTAACACGATATAATAATAGCAAAACTAACTATTATTTAGGTAAAACCATTATCTGAATGTGTTGTGTTAACATTTCTCCCAACATGACCAACATAACAAAAAAGAGAAAATGAAAAGATCCAAATCCCTCGTACTCTCTCATGTTCTATTTGAACATAATCTTGTCATAGTCCATTTTAGTGTTTAGATCTCAAATGAATGTACCTAAATTCTTCAAACTATAAAAAAAAAAAATATTGAATACATTCTTTATGTAATATGTAAATATTTTGCAGAAGAATTTAGAATTGGACAAAACTTAAATACGTTTCTCTAGATATGTTTGGCATTGTTTTCCAATTAAAGTTAGAATTTCACTTCTGTAATATGAATCAACCTTTAATATGAATGTTCATTATGCAAATCACTGACATTCTAACATGTTACTGAAGTGAAACTCAAAATGTAACTGAAGAGTAGGAACCACACTGTAAATTTTATCAAAATAGAATTACACTTAAGACAAAACTCATGCTAACTTAGGACACTAAGAAACAACTAATATATCCAATGAAAACCCATATTAAATAATCTTTCTAATTAGTCCAAAACATAAACTTTCTAATTTTAATATAAAAATTATTTTTAATAATAACCCTTTTTAGTAAGAGGAGGAGAATGGAGGAACGGGTAGAGATACTTTGCTAATAGAAACATTTTATTAAAAATATTTTACCAAAAATTAAAAATACAAACAATAGAAACATTTTATTAAAAAAACATAAATACGAAAGTGATTCAACACTTGATTTTTTAGTCCAAATTAATAATTTTATCCTCTAACTTATTTTTTGTTATTTCAATTTCGTCCTCTAATTATTAAACGTTTCAATTTAGTCCTCTAACTTTTCACCGTCTAACAAATCCGTCTTCTCTATTAGTTTTGTCCAACACCGTTAGAGACAGTGTTCAACGTCGTTATTGTTCATTGTCATCTTCCTCACTGCAATATTCATCATCTTCTTCTCCCTCCCCACCGCCCTGTCCTCTCCAGCGACAATCCGGCAAGCCTAAGCAATCGTTGTATAGGAATAAATATGAAAACAGAGGGAGAAAAAAAAACACAATAACACAAAGAATGTTAGTGTTCACCCTTTTCTCCTTTCATTTGTGGAAGAAGACATGTTGGATTCTATTCTATTCTCCCTCCCCTTCCTTGTTCAAATTTTGATTTGGGGATTTGGGTGGGTAGATGGATGTGTTCGCTAGAATGTTGTCAGAGAAGTTGTTGAAGAGGTCAAGGTGCTAGATGGTGAGGATTTGGGGGAGAGTGTCAAAGATGGGTCCGATAAAATTGTTTTCGGAGAGATTGAGTTAACGGAGGCGGCGACAGAGGGAAAAGAAGAAGATGAACCGTGATTGTGAGAGGAAGAAGATGAACATTAACGACATTTAACACCGTCACTAACGGTGTTAAGCGAAATTCACGGAAAGGACTAACTTGTTAGACGGAGGAGAGTTAGAGGACGAAAATGAAACTTTTATTAGTTAAAAGACGAAATCGAAACACAAAAATAAGTTAGAGGACCAAATTACTAATTTGGCCATTTTTTAAGTAATGAAGAAAATTTATCGAGATTTATTGAATACAACTCATCCAGTATCGATGAACTTAAAGAATATTTGTATTTTTATTTTCTTAATCAAAAAGTAGTACTTTTTAAGACACTGACTAGCATTCTTTATCAGTGCTAACTAGCATTTACCTTGAAATATTTTAATGATGAGAAGTATTGAGTACTTCTTAAACAAGGCTTTTAGGACACTACATACCCCTATCCAGAAATTAAATGTTAACAAATGACCACTATAAAACAAACCTATCTCTCAAGAAAATTTCCAATTTATACCAACAGAATAGTTATAAGTCCTCCAATAACATTTTCTGCATAATTATCATAAGAAAATGGTGATTTTTATTACATTTCCAAGATATTAAATGCATTTACTTATTTTTCAATAAAAGTATTAGGAGTATTATTGGGAGTATATTGTAAGAAGAAATAATATTTTACCAAAATAAGGAGCATCAAGACCATGTCTGTTGAGGTTTCCATCAGCAAAATTCACATATTCAATGTTGGACACTAAACACAGTATTTCATAAATACATGACAAGTACAAGTACAAGATTCCAACACATCACAGTTGAAGCACTGCTTCACAATCAGCAATGCCTCGAAATAAAAGAATTTTTCAATTTTCATGTGGAAAAACTCCCAATCCACAGCGACTCATCTTGGTGGGAAAGGATGTTGGCCAAGATCAACTTTGGAACCTATGGAAGATGCCCCCCAATTACTTCACACGGCATTTAGCTTTAACAGAAAGATCTTACACAGGCAGGACTAGTTTACAAAAACGAAGGTCTCCATTAGATTGCACATAATGTGAATCAGTATTAATTTGGAGGTAGCCTTTATGAAGACGAGATTCCAAGATGTTTGGAAAAGCAATGATATATGAATTTCTTGTTTTACATTATATTGTTCCTTAGACATCAAGAGTATTCATCTTTTCCTACAGCCTGTAGATGTCCCTCATGGTTTACATAGCCAACCAAACTCACTGTTTTAAACAGAACTCACTCATCAGGATCATACAAAAAAAAAAAAGAGTTTCCAGTGCTTTCTTTTGCTTCAGAAAATGAAAACATTAAAAAATCAGGTCATTGGCTTTAAATAATGACCAATAAGAATAAAGCACAGCCAAACCTACATTTATTCATTAGAAAACGATTGGAGTGTGGAATCTTGGGGAGAGAAAGGCTCAAGAAAAAGGCTACCAAAAAATAACTATTTACACATTATTGCCACCTGTTCATTTTCATTCACCATCCCTCTTCAAAAGAAATAAGTGCCAAAAGCAGACAGGTCATGATAATACCTCATACGTGACTTCGAGCCTTTTGAGAACCACCGGACCGGGGAATAGCCAAGACAGCTATGAGTCCACTGACAAGGGCTGCAACAGCTGCCACAGCAAAGGCTGGGGAGTTTCCTCCACCAAATAGCTGATCCCAAGGTCCACTTCCTAGGGACACCACTATCTGTTCAAAACATGATAAACATATGTAATTAGTAGCTTCCAAAATACAAATCCTATACACAACAACGACTCTTGTTCACAATGTTTTCATCTATAAAATACAGACACCATTGGCTTAGAACTGCAAACAGTATATTTGGAACAATACATAATATAGTATAAAATTTTGTTTTGATATTTATGAAATAGGTATCGATTTTATTCTAAAACCCTTTTGGTAAAGTTGTATGTAAAAATTCACCCGAATTGTGTCAGATTAGATTTTACTTTCGTTCCAATTAACTTGAATGGAAAACCTCTCCCTCATTAGTTCACTAATTATATTTTATCGATTCAGAGTGAGGACAAAAAAGCAAATTTGTTTTCTGTTTATATTTAAGGTATTCCATGCAAAATCAATTTCATATTTTAATGATTGTAAACACCATGATAAGTAACTTTGAAATTTATAATCTTGTGTACAATGTATAATACATTGAAATAGTTTCTTGAAATGTGATATTTGTGATATTTAAGAAAAAATCAAAATGCGCTAATATTTAAATTACCAATATTATATTATATGACCATACAAAACAGCACATGTCATTCTGGTTAAATCCCTACACTTCATATCCTGTATCAGCTATTCTCAAATTATGATAGATTAAGAGAATGATTTATTTGAAAGACTTGTTCAAAATGTATTATTCAGCAGAACAAAGGGATTTTCACATCCATGTGGTTCTTCACATTCATATCAAATAAGCCAAACTAAGCCGAAAACTAAACCAATTGCACTGAACATAATGTGGATTTTGGAACAGTAGGATTTTAATGCAGCCTAAGTCTTCTCAATAACAAACACTATTGTCTGATATATACATCAACAATTACAAACAAGTTTTTTCTCCAGTAAGTGGCCTCATTTACATGGATTAGATGATGCGATAACATTCAATCATACGCCATATCTATTGACAAATTACAATTTGACACCTAGATCTATTCTAATGGTTTCACATGAGGTTTTTCTCAGTGTCCTTTTGCCTCTAGCAATTTGGCTATCTCATGACGAATACTTCTATGGGTCTTTTTGACACAAGCTCAATCCACCTACACTGCTACCTCAACCTTCTATCTGATGCTTTCATAGTTTCATTTCTAACCTTACCTTGTCCAGTATGCTCACTCATCCAATGCAATATTCCCATCTATACCACATTATTCTAAGATCACGTTGGCTTTGTACCAGCCAAATTCACTTCCATATAACAGCCGGGATCTTATAGCTGTGCGGTAGAATTGTCTGATATATACCTAAACTATACAAATAAAACAACCCTCATGAAAAATAACAGCAACAGACTCTCTATCACACTCTCCAACATACTCTTTGTTATTAGCTGAAATCGTAGTTTGATGATTTGATCTACTAAATGATGCAGGTGTCACTCTTTATTTTATGGGCGCGACTTTCTGTTTACTATCTAGTGAGTCACATCTTAATTTTAGCCTATAACAAAGAGTATAGATAATTTGCTCTAACCCTCGTAAGTGTCAAATGCCACCCAGAAACTGTGAAGAAAAGGGTATACAAAATTAGAAAGCCAAATATTAATAGTTTTAACAGTTTTCAGATGGTCACCAGTTGAATAGGCAATTTGGCGAGCCTTGTACTGATCTGGCAACGATTACTTTTGACCAACGTAAAAGGCTTTTGCAAAGAGAGTATCACTTGTGCTAATTTTGTTGCTCTTAAAGCATTTTTCTCCCTGGGAAGATGCTCAATTGTACAAGGACTTCTCTGTTAAAAATAACAATGAACATTTCTTCCACTCACCTTAATTCAAGGAGCAATGTTGCCGTTGCTTCCTTTAATTATTTATTTGCTACTGTTTTTATCTTTGTTTACGGAATACCATTAGTCATGTTTAGTTTCTATATTTTTAGAATATTTTTTATTATAAATATGCTTGTAACAATTGTTGTAAACATCAAACAATCATAAACACAAACAGAGAGTAATAAGAATTCAAGGTGTTGGGCACCAAATTTCTTCTCTCCCATTTATTTCTTATTCAACATTCTCTCATCCTTAGATAATTTGTTGGTTACAAATATGTGCATGACCTACCTCTAGCACTCAGGCTCAGGTTTTATTAAGTATGTCTTCTATCTATAAATATTTCTTTTATTATCAAATAAAAATGGGCAATTTTTAATTGAGTTGCATTGCACTGTTCAAAGGCAAGAATAACTTGATCAAATCAAAACTAAAAAGCAGACACTAAAAACTAAGCAACTTGTGTGTTAGACAGCAATTTTGGACATGCTAGGAGACACAGTCTCAAATCCAAATCAGAGTGGGACACATTCAATTTTACTTTGCGGCAGTTCTATGCCCATATTTATGTTTTCAGTCAAACTAAATTGAAACTTTACCTCGATATGAAAAATACTGCACTAACAATATTATTAAGCAACATTCGTTGAGAGACCAAAAAGTTCTATTTAAAATTTAAATAAGGCAAATATGCTGTAGGGCATCACGGATTACATCATGTTACTGCCTCTTGGACACTCTTGGCATCAACAGGAGTCCATTCAAATTCAACTCCAATTATTTGACTATGAAAACTGTATTGTTTTATCAAGTTGTGTGAAGCTGCACAACTTCACCTCTCGACACAGTATCACTCATTATTGCAATTCAAGATATTATAATTTAACTTGTAGACGTTGACTCACTTCAAATGAATTCTATTCCCACTAGGTTCGCACAAACAAGGTAACGAAGGCAGTTCAACTAAAATCATATATAAAAGGAATTCAAAAGAAGAAATACCTGTGGGATCACTATTGCCAAATTTAGGACACCCATAGATAGCCCTGTAAGTACCAAAAATCCATATAAATAGTTCTACAGACACGTATTCAAAAAAGAATAAACACAGCTATGAATAGAAGCTCACCTTGGCCAAGCCCCAAAGACTCAATGTGTGTGGAAACCAATGCATATGGAACACTGTAAGTGATCTACAAGAATAAATAATATACATCAGATTAAATAGAACAAATATAATCTATAATTTCAACTCATTCACTATTTATGGGACCATTTCCAAATTTGCATTTCTGAAACGTCAGTTTATACTTGAATACCAGGTATACAAGGATTGTACTATTGTGCCAAAAAACAAAACGGTTATACAAGATAAACTTATGTATTAGCCACAAGAATTTCAAAAAGAATTCAAAACTAAGAGAATTTGACAGGAAAGGAACAAAATGCTTTTTGCAGAAGAGTAGAACGACTTACTGCCAATGGAAACCCAAGAAGGGTAAAAATTATCAATGCAGCTATTACAATGCCAGTTGGTGGTATCTCTTTGCCAACATAGCCAATGTTATTTGCCACATAGGTTACTACTAGTATTGCAAGAAAGCAAACAGCCATTAGGATATTTGAGATTCCCCAAACAAAACCGGCCCCCCTTTTCCTGCATAGCCTCTCCATGAGCAATGATGTTATTCCAAGAACAACTGAATTAAGCATTAAACCAAGTGCTCCCATTCTAACTCCAGCATCATAATTAAGGCCTTCATTTGGATCACCACCATAAATCTCTCGACCCATCCAATCAGTATCAAAGAGAATAAATGGGAACCACCCAATCCAAGTCAGGGCAGTAACAGAGAGTATTATCCATACAGGGGTCGTAAAATATTTGAATGTCCCGAATAATTCCCACATGAAAGCTTCTTCTGCACTACCCGACTCCCCTACCCCTTCATCAGCCTGGGTTGCCACAATCGAATTTAGAGGAACTTCATTAGCTGCCATGATGCTGATGTATGTCGTGACCACAATGAAAGCAATGTCAAGAAAAAAAGCGGACTTGAGATTTGCACAACTAATAGTGCATGCAGGGCTACGTGTGAAAGTAAAAACCTTGTACCAACCACTGTATGATCCAGTTGCATAGCCAAGAACGTTACCGATGGCCATAAACAGCGAGTAATAAGCATTTGCAACACGTGTCCTTCGGGGATCCTTGCCTAACATTCCAAAAAATAAAAAGATAAACAAAAGAACAAAGAGAAGCATAATGTCTTTTAGTAAATTATTCACTTCATTTTCTAAAGAATTACGAATGACTTAAAACATGAGAACGAGAGGCATAATGTCTTGCTTGTTTTCCAAATTACACTTCATCTTTTAAAGATTACAAATGAATTAAAACATTGCACTGAGTGCAACTTTATTTTTTGGTTTGGGGGTGAGGGAGTTCACACAGAGTAAACATATAGCACTTTCCCTGTGTCTCTCCATCTCTCCTACTTGAATTCTAAAAAGCTTTTGAATAATCTCAGGCTAAAATGATACACTAAGGACTTCTATCAACTATGAGGACACCCTGCCTAGATGGTACTGATAGCAAGTTTCAGTTTATGTTTCCCCTTTTCTTCCATATAAGATTTCGAATTAGAAGGAAAGAAAAACTACAACAACAACAAGCCTTATTCCACTAGGTGATATTGGCTTTAGGGTTTAGGGTTTCCTGCTTGAGCAATAAAAACCGAAAAAGAGCTTTCTAGCCTTTCTGCATCTCCACCAAGAGATTCCTTGCAACAGAACCATGTGCTGAACAGAGACAGTAAACTTGTCCTTAGCAAACCTAAGGACAGATATATCCTGCATTACTCCAGTCAAATCCTCTATGTTCAACAACAAAAAGAACTTCAAGTTCCGAGGGTGTATGGTGTACCAGTACCCATACAATCTACATAAGATCTATGATGCACGGATACTTCAAAGCTGACAGCTTTCAAGATTCACCCAATGAATTTGTTAGATTATTTTATACATTAAAAGGATGTGGCCAAAGTCGACAGTTCAAAACTACCTACCAATGATGTTGAGAGTCCTGGGAAGAGAAAAATGACGTAAGCAGTTCATTCATATAAAATGTACTATGTGTAGCATATATTAATCTCTTAAGTGAGGGAAGTGTAATTTTTTCAAATAGGGGGAGGATAGTGTAATTTGAGTATCTATTAGGATAGGGAAGGTTAATTTACCCAAATATTAACAACTTAAATGGACAATCAAACTTCTTCTATTTTATTCACCAGCAATTAAAATGCAAGGCCACAACTAAAGAAAGAAGTCCATACAACATCTCCAACCTTAAGCTGCAAAGCAAGCACTCGTGACCCAACAAATTTAGCTACAATTGCATACGTGAATGAAAAAGGACAGAGAATGAAAATGCTAGCAGCGTAGCATCCACTCAACAAGCATTAAGAGGATATATTTTGATATTGATAACTAAATTGTCCCTCGAGACTTCAATTTTGTTCCAAAACAGCTTTTTTTTTTTTTTTGCAAATTTGACCCAAACTACCAACTCGGTGCCAACCCTGATACGAGACGCAAGTCAATCATTATATTTTTTACATTTTGTATTCTACCTAATATACAGGAATTATCAAGTAACTAACACTATCTTCCCAATTGAACGCCAAATTTATTATTCAGTAGATATTTTACGGAAGAAAGTTTGGTCAACTCTAGTCAACAACAAATTCTCATTCTGATAACAGCGGTCACAGTTCAGTAAACCAGCCAACTGAAAGATAACATAGTTGAAATCACGCTAAACATAGTAAGATGCATCAAGAGCCATTAATCCAAGTCAACCAATGGAAATTGCAGATAATTAATACGGCAAGAGGTAGCTTGAGCTTGACATTTTCTCTATTAGTATATTAGTGGCAGGCACAAATTACATTTATTTAAAATAAGATCACCGACTTCATAGAATAAATAAATCAAAAATCAAAACATCATGAACAGTAAAAGCTTCAACTAGGGATTGCAAATTGAATAATCCAAGGACGGAGAAGAAGAACAAGAGCTTACTAGTTAGATCACCGAGCAAGGCTCTGCAAGGACCTTGAGTGACGTTGTTAGCCACATCCAGAATCCAAAACCCGATGACGAAAGCAGTTATCGCGCGAGGCCGGTTACTCTCCGTGTCGCCCAACAACCACCCGATGTCGGCGGCATAACCGATTATGAGAACGGCGACGACGATCGCAATCGCCCCGACCACGATGAACGGTCTCCGGCGACCGAACCGGCTAGTGCACCGGTCACTCATGTGGCCGACCAAAGGCTGAACGAAAAGCCCCGAAACCGGTCCACAAAGCCATATGATGCTAGCCCATTGGTGAGGAATCCCAAGCTGCTGAACATACGGCGTGAGCAGAGAAAGCTGCAAAGCCCAACCAAACTGAATACCACTAGCCACCGACGCAACTCGCAGCAACTGCTTCAGCGAAACCCTCCGAACCGGCGGTCTAACTGGCGGTCGAACCGGAGCTGACGTGGACGGCCGATTCCTGGACCGGTTCTGATGCTGGTGATGGTGGTGGTGACGCTGACCCTCGGGATTCGGCATCGCGGTTCTTTCCCGGTGCCTCTCCCTCTTTCTCTCTCTACAAAAACCGTTTCGTAACAGAATCAAGAGAGAGAGAGAAAAACAGAAACGGTTTAGTTTCCCGTTTCAGTGAAGCACAAGCAAAGGTGAAGGATGCGGTGAAGCAGCAATACAGCAGAGCGCGATTCCGCTGAAAGTCTAAAGTTTCGAACAACAAAACTGACCTTAAGAGAAAGACTTAATTACGAGACTACCCTTTCCTTTATTTTATTTTTGTCGTATGCACGACCGAAGACTAATTTCAGACACAGAAATATTTATCAGAATTAAATAGATAAGAATATTTGTAAAAAAATTTAGCATTATTCTAATTAATATAAAATATTTATTTTATTAATTTATAGTAGGGTTATAGTTAAAAAAAACTTTATTTATTAATTATACGAGTCGGTTTCATATTTGGTCACGTTTATTTTAGTGGTGTGATGTGGGGACAATGAAGAGTGGCAGTGGAGAACAAGTTGGAGTTGGATAGGGGCGTGTGAGTAAAACGACAAGGGAATTAGATAGGAATGGGTTGATTTTAAATGCGTTTTATGTTAAAGGTTAATTAATCGTAATCATAGGGAGGGACAGAGACGCAGGTAGAGTGTCACATAAGAAAGGAGATGAGTTGGCTATTTCAGGGTTAATTAAGTAATTAACACTTTCTTTGAAAAATGGTTACTGATTAGAAGATTTTTGTGAGAGATAAGCCAACTTAGTTGCCTACCTCACTCCACGTCTGCACACTTTCCAGGGTGTTTTCGTAAATTGCTTCTGTCTTTTGTACAGTACTATTTTTCCCTCTTAACACCTAGTAGTACTAAACATTCAAGGAAATAAGGTTCTCACTCTAGTATAATTTAGAGTTTAGATTACTAAATTATTTTAGTATTATTCTTTACATGTTTTGTTGAGTATTTTGATGATGCCTTTATATTATAGGCTCTATGGTCTCATGAATATCCACGTACATTCATAACAGTATGATTATTTGACCTAATAATAATAAAAATATTGTCAAGGGTTATAATTCATAATTGCAGAGACGAAGAACACGAGTAGGGAGAAATGTTCGTGATCCGGTCTAGTAAGGAGTGTGAATTGAAACTATGAAATTCGAGTTGATTTCAAACAGTCCAACTCTTACGTAACTAATTTTGATGGAATTGTTTTTTAAAAATTAGGATAATTTATCAAGTTTATCGTTATTTTTGGAAGCTTATCAAATTTATACTCCCTCCATTTTTTTATAAGTGTTATTTTTTACTATTTTGCACGTATCAATGAGAGATTTAAATTTGTCTTATTTTCATTAAATTGTTTGTGATTTTATTATTATAACTCTTTAAATCATTTTGATATTTTTATTCACTTTTATAAAAAATGTACTACCAATTAATTAAATTTGAGATAAAGTATAAAAATATAATTTAAAAATAAATAATTAATATAACTTTAAACTCAAAAATGACAAATACATAAAAATAATTTTTATTTCTTAAACATGACACTTAAAAAGGATTACAAGAAGTAGTTATTTGAATAAGTTTTACATAAAAACTTATTTAATGTAAAACTTTTTAATTAATACATTAATTAATCGCATCTTATTAAAAATATGTGAAATATATAATAATATGAAAAAAAAATATTAGTACTTATTAAACTTTATAAATAATCTTATATAAAAGAATAAATAAAATTTTATAAAAGATCTTACGTATAAAAACCCAGGGAGTACTATTATTATTATTTATTATTATATTTTTGAAACAAATATGACTTCAATTAATACCTTCAAAAATTCATCAATCATTACATTCATAAATTTTTTAAATTTGTTATTCGTTTCTGATCTGGTGTCTAACTTTTTCGGTACATCTCGTAGGTCTTAATTGGACTGTAATGGAGTATGTTGTACTACTTCTTTTAATAGATAAGTTTTTTTAAAAAAAAAACTACCAAATAAATGTTCTAAAAATAGTACTTGTTGAGAATAATAAATTAAAAATTTATTAAAAACAACTTTAAATATAGTTTTTTGTCCTTATAGAATTCATGATTTTTAATTCCGGTCCTTATAAATTTCTTTTATTTAATTTGGTATTTGTCTCTATAAAATACTTTTGTTTGATTTTAGCGATTTTTTCATAAAAAATAAAGACTAAAATAGAAAGAAATTAAGAAACTTAAATATAAAAAACTAAAGAAAAAAATTATTAGAATAAATATTAAACATTTTAGTTTTTCAGGGACAAAAAAGAAAAGAAAAAATTGAAAAAGACTAAAAAAAAAGAATTTATAGGGACAAAAAAAGAATTTAAACCTTAAAATAATTTAATTTTAAAAATTATCTCATGTATATTTTTAAGAAAGAAAGATATTAAAAAGGTATCTAATAAAGACCAAAATTATATTTTTCGTCCTATATCTTTATAGGGTTTTGCTATTCATTGAACTTAGGATAATGATTAAGTAACCTATGAATGAAATTACATTTAAAATAAAAGGTCTTGCTAAACAATACCCTAAGGGCACTTGTTAAAGTTACTAGATTGAGAAAATTAATTCTAAGTGCATAACATTCCGTGTTTCAAAAATACAAAAAATCACAACTTTCAACACTTTTTTACTATATTTAATCCCTTAAAAAGTGCCCTAAGGGTATTATTTAGCACTTTCCTAAATAAATTGAAAATAATTTCGTATCATTAAATACTCTACACTTTCCAACACCAAGTTTTCATTTATGGGTTGCTTAACCATTGCCCTTATATCATTGCCCTAAGGACAATGGATAGCAAAATCCATCTTCGATACATATGAAGAATATTTTTATGGTGCCTTCTAACATAAGTAATATTTCGTGTGATGTGATACATCACAGATCTTGACCATCAAATATATGAATATTTTATTAAATGAACTGGATTTGTTTGTGCAACTTGTAGTTCAGGTTTTTATGTTTGTGTGTTTTAGTTTGTTTGAAATTGCAATAGGGGTTTCAGATTCATTTAACATTTATGGTTCAATTGCAACGTTGCCCAAGAGGAGTTTGAGAGTGGCACACTAAGCCCACCACCAATGCCCGACTTCACCACCACCACTAGGCCAGTCGGAGGCACTAAGTTCAGTTGGTGCAAGGCTGTTCCTGGCGGCACCGTCCTCAACCTCCTCCATTCCAAGATCCACCTCGACCCTTCCACCAACTCCTTCCACTTTCTCACTCCCCCCACTCCCAACGTCCAAATCCAATCCTTTGATCTCCCATCAACAACACTCATCCTCCACCGCAAAATCCAACGGCTGCGGTGTTCCTCCATCTCCAAACGTCCGCGTGCGACTGCACTACCACTGTGGCGATGCTCAAGGAGCTATTGCGGCTGGTGGCAAGCGATGACAGCGGCGGAGCGAAGGAAGAGAAGGTGAACTCGGGCGATCGAGGATCTGATCCCCGAAGGGAATATGAATAAACCGTTTTGGGCTCGTGGATTGGACGTGCTTGGGTACTCGCTCAATGCCCTGAGGTACTCAAATTTGAGTTTTGTAGATGGTGAATCGTAGTTGGACTCCCTCCAAATCTAGTTGGGTTTGTCGTCGTCGATCTTGACGACGCAATCACCGGACATGGAATAATAAGGATGGTGGGTGTGGTGGTGGTGACCGATTAGGTTCCTGATCGTAGAGGATAGGGAGTTGCTCATGATTGGAATCTGGGTTTCCGGTGGCAGAAAACGCTACACATGTTGATTAATTACTTGTCGCCTTTAACATGAAATAGTTGACAATTTTTTGTGGGGTTTTGAATATAGTAGATAAGTTTAAAGTTTAAACCAGTAATGCTTACAAAAAAAAAAACACAACAACTTGATGCAGAAACTCAATCAAGTAACCAAGCAAAGGTGATTGGAAACGTTGCCTTCACCAAACAAGTTGAAACCTAACCTATTCAACGAAGAAGAATGGGTCCATACTCTTCTTTAAGTTTAAGGGTCTTGATATACAGTGCCCTAAGGGCACTAGTTAAGGTTACTAGAAGTAAAAAAATAACCATAAGAGAACATTATTTCGTCTCTCAAAAATACAAAAAACTACGCATTCCAATATTTTTTTACTATATTTAGGTTCTTAAATAGTGCCCTTAGGACACTAAATATCATTTGCCTAAATTTAATAGCTGGAAATTTAAGATGCACAATTTTTTACCGAAATTTTTTTATTACCAGAAAATCCATATATCAAATACAACCTTTATCAATATAATATGCATGAAAATTGCTTATAAGAATAAAAAAATAGAAATAAATTTTTTTTAAAGACTACTTTAAATTTGCTCAGGACTAGTTATCAAATAATAAGACTTTAATAAAATTAGAAACGATCAACGGTAGAATTAGAATTTCAATTAACAAAACGTGTTGTTCTAGGTAAATAAATAAATGAGGTCTTCCAATTTTAATTTTACATTTTCGTAAAGAAATAATTATCACTTGGGTCTCAAATTTTACACTCAAAGTTCACTAGGTCCTTGACTTTCATAATAGTTCACTTAGGTCCTTGACTTTGTCCAACGTTGTTCACTTAGGTCACTGACGTTATCTTCCGTTAACAGAAACAACATATGGACCAATTTGAACTTTTAATAATAAATATTGAGACTTATTTGAACTTTTGATACATAATAGAGAAACTGATTTGAATTGTTATCAATAAACATAGGGATTGGTTTGAACTTTTGATTCAAATACAAGAACGAATTTGAACTTTAAATACCATGTTAAGTGCCACGTTGGCTTTCTACTAACGGTGTTGAAATAATAATTAACGTCAAAGACCTAACTAAATAACATTGGACAAAGTCAAGGATCTAAATAAACTGTTAAAAAAGTTAATCACATGTGACTTATAAAGTTAGAGAATACCTAGTCCTTTACTCTTTTCAAACAAGGATAAAATTAAAAGTTGCAATTTTCTAAGAAAACACGCAAATTTCTCAGTGTGTAAAAAGCTTCAAGCTTCTTTCTTCTCAAGTTTTGTCAATGGCGGCAGTATTAGAATCCTCATTGGCGACCCCATTATTCTCTTCCAAATCTCACCTTTCTCGCAACAGCAACAATCTCCCTTCAAATTTTCACACTTTCCCCTCAAAACCATCCTCTCTTACCTACTGGCCCCACAATAACACCCATTCTCCTTCTTGTGCTGCAAATGCTCCTCATTCTCCTTCGCATTCCCCTCAAGACCCCAACCCGGAAACCAAACCCGATACTGACTCGACCCGCGACCGTCGCAGAATCGTCAGGATCGCGTGGGAGAAACTGGTTCGGTGGTCCAGGTCTTGGCGCTCTAAGGCCAAAACCGACGTGCTCGAAGGCACTAATAAAGTGAGTATACTGTGCATGACCCTTAATATTAAAAATTGTTAAATATATTTCTACTTTCTTATTTTTTTACTGATTTTAGAAAAGATTAAATTTTGGCCAATTAATTTGTAAAGGGTATTTTTTTTTTGTGCTTTTATGTCTGAATCATGGTAATGTGATGATGAAAAGGTGGTTGTGCTTGGAGGGGGTTCGTTTGGGACGGCAATGGCTGCTCATGTTGCAAATAGGAAGGCTCAGTTAGAAGTGAAGATGCTTGTTCGGGACCCTCAAGTTTGCTTCTCTATCAATGAGAGCCACTGCAATGGGTAACCATTGATTTTTGTATGCATAATGCTAGTTAACTTGTGGATTTTGATAATCTGATTTTATCAGCCATTTCTCTAAGGTGACTCTGTTTGTTACTTGTGTGTGTATGTGAGAGTATTTTGCAGTAAGTACTTCCCAGATCATAGGTTGCCAGAAAATGTAGTTGCAACAACTGATCCTAAATCTGCTTTGCTTAATGCTGATTACTGTCTTCATGCAGTGCCTGTTCAGGTCAGATGAATTCTTTTGTTCTTTTTTTTTACCTTTGATTTTTGGGTATTAGCAGCTGTAGTAGCAGTAAGTGGCGCTCTCTTACATTCGAGTTTTGGCAGTTACTTGTGATGAATCTCTGAATTTGAAATTTCTGAAAGAGGTTATTGTCTGAATCTTTGTTTCTGCTATCTCAGTTCAGTGCGTCTTTTCTTGAGAGTGTTGCCGAGTATGTTGATCCAGGCTTGCCATTCATATCTCTTAGTAAAGGCCTAGAGCTGAATACATTGAGGATGATGGCTCAAATTATTCCTCAAGCACTACGAAATCCTCGCCAGCCTTTTGTTGCACTGTCAGGGCCTTCTTTTGCTCTGGAATTGATGAATAATCTACCCACAGGTGACAGTGACATTGCTAATTAATTTGTGGATTTTTTTGTTCATTCGATTGTTTGTATGATGGCTTGAAATCCAATCAATTATGTCTTCTGGCTCCATTTTCAAATTGCAGCAATGGTGGTGGCATCAAAAGACAAGAAGTTGGCGAATAGAGTTCAGCAGTTACTAGCTTCAAGTCATTTAAGAATCAGCACATCGAGGTAGATTACCTTTGTCATGGAATTGAATTTCATTTGCAAATGACTTCTTTTCTCCTCTCTGAACCAGTAGTATTCCATGCTTGTTTTGCTTTTTCTCCCCTGTTGATGCATGGTATGTCAAACAATTGTGTGTGCAAATTTTGATGCAAAGTTCAGTTTGTAATCTCTGATAACTCCAGTGATGTTACAGGAGTTGAAATAGCAGGTGCACTCAAGAATGTGCTTGCAATAGCAGCCGGGATAGTAGAAGGTATGAATCTTGGTAACAACTCGATGGCTGCTCTTGTTTCACAAGGCTGTTCTGAGATAAGGTGGCTTGCGACGAAGGTAATTGACCTCTAGCAAATCAATTCTGGGAACACTGCAAATTGGTAGAAGTTGTCACCTTTCTTTCTTTTTTCAAGTAATCATACCAATGAAGACTAAATTAGGTCCAATGCCACGTCACTGGTAGCTATATTTGAGCATTGAGCAGTGATGCTGTGGTTGAATCAAAACAAAGAGTGAAATTCATTTGTTTCGCATCCTGATAGGAACCTGCGGATCCCATAACTTTGATCTGCTGAGCCGATTTATGTGATTACATTTATTTTCAAACCAAGAAGACTAAATTGATTTTCTCTTAATAGACTGCATGCTGTGATGCTGTCAACAGTTTGATTGACTGTTGATGCAATGTTGTATAGGACATCTAATTTGCAGAAGGCATAGAATTTACGATACATGTGGTGGAAACTTTAGCGTTTATAGTTGCACACTGTTATATTGACTAATCAGAAGTAGCTCTGTTGCTTTTTAGCCATTTTAATGGTCTTGGGTCGTTTACTGGTGTTGTATATCTTAGGTCTTAGATTTGTGCACCTCCCTTTTTTCCTCCTCTCTCATTCTTTCCTTTCACATCAGTATTACTTTTCACATATCCGACTTTCTCCCTCTTTCTTTCTGTCTCTCTGTACATATCTTTCACACCCTCTTAGGGGTTCAAATGATAATTTTTTAACTCATGTATAATATGCTTATCCTATTTGTTTTCCTCTGATTATCTTTTGAAGATGGGTGCAAAGCCGACTACAATAACTGGTCTGTCAGGAACTGGAGACATAATGCTTACATGTTTTGTGAACCTTTCGAGAAACAGAACAGTTGGTGTGCGTCTTGGATCGGGCGAGAAGCTTGAGAACATACTAAATTCCATGAATCAGGTATCTAAATAGCTTCCACATGTGCCTGATCATTCACGAAATCGGTGGAAGTGTAAGAGTTACTGAAATGTTCATCTTTACTATGTGCAGGTAGCAGAAGGTGTCTCCACAGCTGGAGCCGTGATTGCATTAGCACAGAAATATAACGTGAAGATGCCAGTTTTGACAGCAGTTGCGCGTATTATTGACAATGAACTTACCCCTAAGAAAGCTGTTTTTGAGTTAATGAGCCTTCCTCAGGTTATTCCCACTCTCCTTTTGAGAACTATTTTGTTATGAGGAAAAGAGTATGTAACCACCTTGAACTTTTAGTTATCTGCAAATAAACACTAAAATATTTTTTTCTTCGAAATTAAATCTTATACTTTTGTCATTTTGTGATCCAGCACTACATACTCTCATATCTTTCCAATTAATCCTTAAAATTTCATTCTTGTAAAATATCACATTGTACTTTTCGTTTGTTCTCAATTGAACCTTAAACTTTTCATATTGGTAAAATCAGTTCTTATATTATACGTGTAAGTATGAGAAGTTTGAGGTTTAATTGAGAAGAAATGAAAAGAATGTGGGCTCTATTTGCGAATGAGTGAAAGTTTAGGGTTTAATTGAGGTGTGTTAGGATTGAACCATCCCAATTGGGAATAAGACCACCCTTCCGGACATTAGCATCTGGAATAGTGTTTTCGAATGATGTCGTCCGTAAAATAAGGGTGGTTTCTCTTCTATTTTCGCTATTTTACGGACGACAGCATCCGAAAACACTATTCTGGACACTGATGTCTGGATTAGGGTGGTTTCGTTCCTAACTGGGATGGTGCTAATCCCAGGGTCCTTAGAATAAATGAAAGCTTGAGGTGCTCAATTATAAACAAACAGATGAAAATTTAAGGCCTAATTGAAAAGAAAAAATAATTCAATGTGCCTATTTGTAAATAACCAAAAAGTTTAAAGTGCTTGCTTGCATTCACTTTTTTCCTTGATCTTATATTGAGATTACATGTTTCATGTTTTACTGATGACATTTCTGATCATAGGTTGAAGAAGTATGAAACCTCTCAACACATGGTTTATATCTACCAGCTGCTATTTATAAAGCATTGATTCATGTACTCAATTATTTTCACCATAGTGCTGAAGAAGGCTTGGTGAGAACAATTTTGCACAATCAAGGTTGCACTATACAGTTATTAGAAATTGAAAAATATTTAGATTGTAGAAAATGCATAATGCCACCTCAATTTGCACCTCATTGTACTTTACAGTGGCTATAAGATGAATATTTTGGTTGGTTGGTATGTAAGGGTTAAAAATGCTTACCATGTTCAAGACTTTTGTGAAACAATTTCTTGCACTGAAAATGATGCTGATATACAATGGGATCTGAAATTATAGTTGGTGAAAGTGAAAATTTTGTAAAACAATCAGGCACACTATCGATGAGAACTTTTGCTCTACAATGACATCTGCCCAAAAAAATAAAATAAACTAAACTCTCATTTCAATCCCTAATTGTATGCTCTTTTTTTTTTTTAGCATTTAAATTTTTTAAATATTATTTATTTATTTGTATTTTTTTTCTTTTTCTGTTTAATTATGATTTCAAGTCAAGGATTTTTTTTGGAAACCATTTTAAGTCAAGAATTGACACCACAACATTTATGCCTTTCACTATTCCTAATCACTCTTTGGATAGAGATACTTTTAAGGCTCATCGACCCAAAAATTTTGAATTTCTGGAATATACTGTTCCGGAAAATTTTTGAAAAGCTCTTTTTTAAAAAAATATTTCTCGAAAAGCTCTTCTTAAAAAGTTTTTGATTTTTTTTTTCATGAGAACGAATTCAATTCAAACTAAATAAAACCACAAGATATACTAATATATGTTTTAATATTTATGAATGTCCTATGCTATTTATATTCATTTTTTTTTTTCTGTTATTCACTTATTTCACCATTTTTTAATTAGTTCTCTAAATCCCACATAAATTAGTATTATTTTAAAGTATAATTTTAAAAATTTGATAGGTCATCTAGTATTAAAAACTTTGTTACAATGATTCAATTTTTTTTTAAACCTAAGTGTTGTTTATTCAAACTTAGGTATTATTTAGTGTAAAAAATTTATAAAAAAACAATTAATATTTTTAATAATATTACTGAGTATATTATATGTAATGTAAGTATTTGAATTTGAATTTTAGAAAACAAAAATTGATTTTTATTAATATTTGTTTTAAAATAATAAAGTGACAACCGAATAATCGATCAAATTCAAACTGCAAAAGATTAGTTTAGATTGGATTGAATTTCATTTGAAAATAAATTTTTTTTTTGGACCTTGAAAATAAAACCTATTAGATGATGAACTTATAAAACTACATTATTAAGATCAGATAGATGGGGCTATAAATGGCCTTGGAGTAAAAGTTTTGTAGAGATCAAGGATGCTATTATTCACACCGCATCCTTTTTTGAACCCTTTTTTAAACGCACCACGCTATAAATCGGTTTTAAAATTCGGTATCTAAAAAACACTCGGCAATGTTTGTGGCGCCGATAGTGTCCGCCAAATGGTACATGTAATCCTTAACAAAACTGAGTAAATGATAGGGATTAAAGTTGTTTACTTTGGAACTAAATTAGAAATACAAGATGAGAGATTAGCAACCTACTTAAGCATACTTTACAAATCATAACTTATACTATTACATTGCTTTGATTTTAAAAACAAAAATTAAGAATATGTAAAGGATCTGAATAAACAATGCTCTTAAGTCATGTTTCAAATGTTAATTGGTCTAGCCACAGTTGTCCTCAACGCGACAGTTTTGTTCAAGATGAGAAATTTTACATCATAGCAATGTACCAATTAAACTAACCAAGCATTGATTACTAGTAGACTTAATGAATACTTCAAAATTTTCAAAATCAAAACGACTTTAGCTTGAATGTTCACTCAAAGACATTATGAAGCACTAAATTCTTATGGAGACAGGCCAACCATAACTTTTACATAGTACTTTAGAGCATATACTGCAACTTCTATTTACAAGTTGTCTGATAAATCAAAAGCCTTTGTGAGTTTGTGTCATTATGCATGTAGAGAGCACAATTTCTTCATGATATTCATAGTTATTAATTTCACATAAATGAATGACCATATCTCTTCTAATCAAGCTGTCTTTGAAGTATGTCAATGATATGCCTGATTTTGGGTCCTACTGAACTTGATGATGAGATTTTGAAGATACGGTTGGTGAACAGATAAAAGTTTATAAGTTTGGTTAAAGTCTCTTGTTTTCAAATGTATTGTTAACCTAGAATCGTTGATAATTCATTTTCCCACCAAGTAAAAAGTGGAAAACATTCAAGTTACTCATGAAGAAATCTTGGTGGAAGAATCACAAATGAAAATTTGCATCTGTGTAGTGAGAAATACTTTCACTCAAATCTTTTCTCCATAATTTAATTCACCATCAACCATAACTAGAATCACAGAATATGTCAAAACACTTCTTTTTTACTGCATGACACTAATACTGCATCAAATAGATATTCAACCTTTGAATAATTCTAAAAGTTTGTATTAATAACTTTTGTGATTTCGATATAATAAATAATTTCTCATTCAATGCTGTCATATATTATATATTATTCTTCATAAAAGCTTGCTAATCACATATATCATGATAATATTTTCTTTCTTTCTTTCTTCTATTTCTTTAACAATGCCCAATTGAGCATATAGAAAGGGTAAGCAAGGCTAGGGCCAAAGTTACATGAACCATATTTAGCTAAATAACTACAAGGAAAATATTACTAGGTAAGAAACTATGTCCACCTTACCAAGCGCTCGCGCCAACGGTCAAGTCAGTTTTCTGGTTTCTTTCCGCGGAACACTAGTCCTAGAAAGAGCTGACAGAATCACCTTGAAGTTAGAAATCGAATGACCATTGAACAATGATCTTAGCAAATCCTGTTTTCCTCTCTTTTGTTGCATCTGTGTTGACACTCACCCTTCTCTTATGCCTTTCCAATTAAATACAAAAAGGCATAGTAATGAATAAAAGTCAAAACTTTTTAAGAATTCTGACAAAATAGAGTGCAGAAGCAGGGAACATCACTCCCTCTTGTCTTCTTCTCGATCTTCTCCGAGTCCATATACAAGGTGATCAGTAGAAATTGATGTTTTTCTTTCTTTTCTTTCTAACATGGTGGCCATATCACCAGATACCTTAACTGCACTTCCAGTTAGTGTGATAGCCTCCTCATCGAAGTCATCCCCTGTCTCGTATGCGTATCTGCACCACAAGTAAAATGCCACTGTGTCGGTGCAACAACAAAACATAACAAAAAAATATATTGAAGAAAAAAGGAAAAACTTCTGTGGGCCTTGACTACTATTTTCAATTTGGTTAGCCGTAAGTACGTATCCGCTTTCAATCATCTGATCTCTCATGTTATTGTCTCAAACCTCATGGAGCATGTAGGTTTGCATATTTGAGTTTCACCCATGATACTTTGAAACTCCTTTAACATAGTTTGTTTTCGTTACTAGAATGTTTATCAAGTGGTACATACATCTGTAATACTTTCCAACAGAGACATAAAGATGCTAGCTATAATGATTCCATTAACTAACAAATACTGTTGCTTGTAGATTTTGACAAAAAATCAAGTCTTTTCCCTAACATATAAGCTATTAAAATTTCAGACCAGGACAGGCTAACTAAAAACTATCCTTTTTTACAGAATTCACTCACTGCAGCAACTGAGATTCTCGCAACATAGAAGCCTTAACCATAGTAATTTTACTGTTACCTTAGGTACTAGGTATTCTATAAAAATTCCATATTTGCGAATATTCCTTAAGGTACTTTTCCTGGAATTTCATTGCATTATCACATCAGTGAAACTACAACTTACTGGCAATTATGGGAACTAAGCAAAAGTTTATATTTCAATAAGAGGGCAGCAATACGGCATTCTTAAAACTGGCGAACATATTTATGCCAGTTCAAACAGAAGCAATTATCCGAAAGACCTGAAGCATTTAGAACACAGCAAGAACATACTAATTGAAAAACAAACTTGACTACTTTCAGTTCAAACTTCAAATCAAAAGATGCCATCCTTAGCAAAAGGCAAAAAGTGTATGAAGAAATACATTTTTACATGTATAAATACGTAAGATATGTTCAGAATTGCATGAATCACATTTTTGCAAGCTCAGGACTTCTGAGACTACCAGGATAACACAGTTCCAGATCATTTGATGAGTAGGCTTTCACGCTATATACGAATTCTTAATTATATCCTTCTGTTTATATGTTTTTTGTTCTTCTGTTTTATGCTTTGAAGGTAAAAAAAATAAAGATAGATCATACCTGGTCGGGTTTTGAGATGGCGCCCATAGAACGCAGATCACTAGCAGAAGAACATAGGCAAGCAAAGTCCAGAAAGCTGGGATGATCCAAGCTCTTTGCCACAATTCACTTAAAGGGTCTGATGCATTGAAGTACAACTGAAAGAAAAACAAATCAGTCTCTAGTAGTTATCGGCATAAAAATGAGAAAACAAGATTATGAACAAATCTTGCTCTTGATTATTCATGAACTACTCTTCAGAATTGTTTGACTAGCCACAACATGAAAATCACTTGTTAAATTTTTATTCAAATCCATTATCCTTGAAAATATTTTGTATGCATTTATTCATTAGGTTTTTCTGTTTTATACTAAACTAAAAAATGGTAAATAAGAAGGGAGAACTTGATACAGATACAGAAGTTTAAAAAAGAAACACAGCTACAAGAAACGAATGACTTCATCATTTAGACAAAAGGTTACCTCATAGCCAATCCATAATACCGAAAGCAGTACTGTCACTGCAAGGGCATTAGTAAATTTCCTGTACAACTCAAGTTTTGCCATACTCCTCCGAATCTGTGCATAAGATAGACAAATGGACTCATTTCTTTTAAATTGACATCAACCAATTTAAGAGTGAAAATATAGATTATCACTACCAATCTACAGGCAAATAATGATTTTATTTTGAAGCTCTGAGCATTCTTCATTTAACTAGTTCCAATTCAGCTTATCCAAAACAGAACTACTTCCAATTCATCCTAGGATCACAACACTTTCTAGAAACACACATAAGCAATTTCCCAAAAATGTTTTTTTTCCTTTGTCAAACCATCATAATACTTTGTATGCATGTCAACAACAACAAATATGATCAACACAAAAATGTTCATAGAGTGGAACTGAGTTCATTGACATGTTGCCTCTCTCAAAAGCTAACAAGGTTTAGATGATTTTTATACCACTGCATGAATTACATAACAAGGATGGGGAAAATTAGAGCGTACTAGGTTACCTGAAGCTTCTCAAGGGTTTTAGATAATGATGAAAAGATCCAAAGAATAAAGCACGCATCCAACAGAGCAACAGGAAGCACCAAGAAAAGCCTTGCTTTCCCAGAGAAGTCATTAATATTGCCAAGATGTTCAACCAGCTCAAGTGCTTCTGAGGCCACAAAATACACCACACCGAGAAGAAGCACTCTTGAGGTTATACCACCAAGTGTAGGGCGCACAATACCATAACCCATAGAAACCACCAGAAGAAGAAGCCGCGAGACTGTTTTTTTCACAGCGGTGAAGGTAACAGCCCATACCGTAATCACCATTGGCCGGCTTCCAGTGGAATTGAAATTTGCATACTCAAAATACCAAAGGGCCATTTCACACATCCCAAGACCAATAACGGCAGTAATATGGTAATGTAGCTGTATTACATCTTTCCAATATTGTACAAACCGGAGAAACCAGAGGAGACCGAGGAAAAGGTAAGCCAAAGACATTAATCCATAGAATGTCATCAATGGCATCATCTTCCCTGGAAGATAACCATCTGGATTTCTCCAAACTGTTCTTCCTGAGATAACTGTGTCCTTCAGTTGAGGATCACAAAACATAAAATACAGGTAATACATTCCAGTACTGTTTATGTCAACAGTTTGAATTACCATTTTAGTTTCTTCATCTTGCCCTTCAAAAAATGTTTGCAAGCGTTTAGGCCCGTTCGGGTCATCGGGGTTTTCACGGATGATAACCTCTCCTAACTTGCAGGAACCTTCCTTGGCAAGTTCTGGGGTGCAGCATATAGCATCAGAGTTCAGATAAGCACCCCCAATGTTATTCCTATCTTTTACCTTAACTATAATAGCTTCCACCAACCCTGTCTTTTGCTGCATCTCATTCTTCTTCTCAACAGATTCTTTTGTTCTTCGAAATGTGATGGACTCAAACCTGATCAATTACATTACATGAAGCAAATTCAAAACCTTTATAATCATCTTTTTTAACTTTTCTATCACATGATATTAGAATCATGAACAACCATTTTGATAAACAAAACTTGCTCATCTGTGTAAGCGAACTGAAAGGTGACAATTCTACTACTTTTTTGTTAATTAACTTAAATAAGAAACACATCAAAACGTCTCTGTCATTTTGTGCATTCACTCAATTAGAATTTCACATTCATCAAAATTAAGTCAATCGGGGCATCTAAGGACAAAAACTATATGCATAAAAAACTCATCTTTTTCAATCATAGAAAAAGACGAACCCAATCTCCTTACCAGATACAAACGGATCAAACATTCCCATTTGTAGATACAACGATACGAACAAAATGGTAAGAACAAATAATCGTGGAAAATTGAATAAAAGGGGAAAAAGTGAAATTCACCTGATGAAGGATTTGCCATTGAGGAACTTATCTTCGGAGGGTTGAGAGTCGTTGAAGGAAGAAGGTTTGGAGGCATAGAGACCCTCACTGCCGCCATGGAAGAAGAAGGAATTAGCTCGATGGATGAAGGTCTCATTTTGATAGTCATGGATCGAAGCATCCACAATGGTGATTGAGCTGGTAAGAAAAAGGACCACGAAAAAGATTGCGATCGAATTCCAATTTGATTTAGAACGCAGATCAAAATGTGAAGAACGGAGCATCGTGCCGCCACGATCACCTTCTTTCATCTCTCTTTCTTTGTGTGAGAGTGTTTGTAAAAAACGTTAACAGAGTGAGAGTGAGGTTGATAACAGAGAAAATAATAGAAAAAAAAAAAATGCTGATTTGTGGTTATGTTGTAAGAGAATATTCAGAACAGTTAATACGCGACACTTTGGCACCCTAAAGTAATTTTGGTACTACGTATGAAATCAATTTTAGTATTAGTTTTTCGTTCACACAGCGAGTTTTTAAAGTTTTAGAACGAGAAATCATGATTTTTCTTAGATTGAAAATAAAACAAAATAGTCTATTTTTGCGTTGCAAAATAATTATTTTTAATAAACAATTAATTCTAAAAATTTTTAAAATGTTTATTTGTATTTTTAAAAATAATAGATTTAGAATCCATTTGTTTGTGTTTATTTTTGTAAAATAAAATCTTATTTTAATAAAAGAAAAACACTTACATAACTTTTTAGTATATTTGTTTGTTCTTCTTAAAATATTTTAAAGTAGAAAATAATAAGATTTATGTTTATTTTGAGAAATAATTCAAATAATAAAATATAGTCTAAGGTAAAAGAAAAATAAGATTAAAAAGGTAATTTTTCTTACTTTAACCAAACATAAACAATTTTTGATTTTTACTGTAATCAATTAAAAAGTAATCAGTTCTTACTCACCTTTAAAATCAATTATTTTTAAATAATAAAAAGCATAATTTTAATCATGCATTTTGTCTTTATACATGACACAAACTTTTAATTTGGTCCCTACAAAAAATCTATTGTAGTTTAGTTCTTATAAAAAAATAACATTTTCAATTAAGTCCCTTCCTTTAGTAACCATTATAACGCAATTAATAAACTAAAGAAACTAAATAAAAAATTACTTTGTCCCTCACCCCTTTCCTTGCACATCAGCACCATTGCACACTTGCCATTTTGTTTCACCATTGTCGGGTGTATCTTCTTCTTCCTACATCACTCCACACTATAACTTTTCTTCATCACCACTCCACTCTTTTCTTCGTCTTCTACAATTTTTTCAGCTTCTTCATCACCACTACACAAAAATTTTTTCAAATGAAGAAAGTGATAAGAGGCCTCATGCCTGTATGTTTAGTTTTGCAGTAGCCACTACTCAAATGATATTTTACTTTTTCTTCTATATGTTTGATTTTGGTTCCAAATATAATATTTCGTACATTCAAGGACAAAATTTTATTGTTAAAAATGGTAAAATTAATTTATCGGGTTGAAGGTCTGTTTGTTATTATTTAAAATAATTAATTTTAAAGATGAGTAGAGAATTGATTGTTTTTTTAATTGATTATGAGAAAAATCAAAAGGTATTTGTGTTTGGTTATTTTTTTTAATGTTTCTCTCTTCTACTGTAATTGATTATTTTGAGAAGCAGCTCTACGTATCTTTTAAGAAAATAAAAATCTGATTATTTTCTACTTCTAATTATTTTTAAAAACATAAATAAACATCTACCAACTTTTAGAATTGTTTTTTTTTATTTAAAAACCTAATTATTTTGCAAAATAAACAATAACAAAGAGGCTCTAAATATTTTTGGCCGCTGAACTTTTATAAAAACATGATTTTATCTCTCAAGTTTCAAATGATTAATTTTAATCCCTGAAATACTATATATCAATGCAAGTTTTTAGTCCCTTTAATTTGATTTTGTCTTTTTCCTAGAAAAGTTATCATTTTCCTTTGATTTTTAGTGTGATCTTGCAATTTTTTGGTAACTTTCTTTAATCTGTGGCGACATTCAATTGGTTGGTCTAATAGCTTAATAGTGTTATTTTGAGTAGTAACTTCTTGATTCGAATCTCAATAGATGCAAGCCTAACAAAAAAAATCATTAGCAGCATTCAATCATATTTTACCAATAAACTCGTGTTTTTCAAAGCAGGACATATTGAACAGAGGTGATAGATTGATCCTTGAGTGGAGGCGGTAGAATAGAGTTAAATAGAAGGACTGAAAATGTATATTAGTAGTAGTTAAGGGGTTAAAATAATTATTTAAAAATTAAGGGTTTAAAATGGATAATTTTTGCAAAAGTTTAAGGAACAATATTTAATCCTTAATTATTAATGATACATAATAGTTATTTGAATAACATAAGTAATTTTTAAATACATTTTTTTTTTTACAATAGAAGCTTCTAAATATTATTAGTTATATAAATGCATTTATAAACATTTATTTAAATTATTTTAAAATTCTACTCTTATTTGACTCTCACTTGAGAGTGACAGTTCTAGTCAACGTGCAAACTGTTATCATTATTATTTTAGCAAGAAAAGAATAATACAAATTTATTATATTTTAATATAATTAAATTCGTAACCAAACTTTAAAGTGCAAAATTCTTAAACATGTTAAATAGTAGCTACTTCTACTTAACTTGAACTAATTTAATTACCTACGTGGTTATTTAGCACTAATTTCCTTGTTAGTTAGTGAGTTAGCATTTTATAATTTTTCTTTTTCAAAGGTCAACGACTAATAAGTGATGCAATTTCTTCAAAAAAAAAAAAAAAAAAAAATAAGCGATGCAAAAATGTGCAACATATTTTTACGGATTTCTTTGAATGGGAAAAATATATTAGTTACTTTTTGTTAATTAAAATATATATTTATTAGTTACTTTAGTGGTTGGAAAAAAAAATTGTTTATTTAAAATATTCATACTTCAATGGCTGTTTTTTCTGGTCCGAAATCACACTACGTATTTTGTAATTCATGATTCCAGCATGTTAATTAATTCCTTTTGCCATTAGTCATGGATGTGTTTAAAAGATTTTACGCATAACTTATAAAAATATTTTATTTTAATAAATCATTTTTATGTTATTTTATAAGTTTTTTAAAATAATTTATTAAAATAAATTATTTTTAGCTTATTTTAATTTTTTTTTAATAATTTTATCTATAAATAATTTTTTTATAAGAATAAATATTTAATGAAGTTGTATTTTCAAATATATTTTGTTACGTAGGATTAAAGAACTTTGATAGTTTATAGTCTAATTAATTTTTTCTTCTTTGCCAAGTAAACTTTAATTAACAATATGACAAAAAGATCATTTCCAGAACCTTAACCGTTTATTGTACGTTCAAATGGAAGAATCAAGTACCATGGTTTAGTAGTAGATTCAAACGGTTAGAATCTTTTTAACTCATAAAATTATTGTGTTTATTTCTCTCTTATTTAATATTAAGTGGAGTTTTAAAAGATCCTAATCTAATACAAACTGTGACACAAGTAAAAAACTTTTGTTTGGGAGTAACCAATTTAAAAATTTTATACATTTGGAGAACGTGCAAGCGCGCACACCCCACACGTTTGTGCACGTACATGCACACACACAAACGTGCAGCATAGAGTATAAATATACATTATATATTCCATTCAAAATACTTTGAATGATATTCTCATCCTCAATTTGTCTTTCACATAAAATGCCTCAACACTTGAAGCTCCAACAATATTTACTAATGAAATTAACAACATATTTGTATAAAAAATAAAGTGAATCTATTGCTATTTCCTTTTGTCTATTACCACTCTTTTACTAATATTTTTTAATTTAATTTTTTTTAACCAATAAAATAACAATATTAACATATAAATATTATTAAAATAATATAAAATGAGTGATAATAGACAAAAGAAAGGGATAGAGCCACCCTAAAAAATAATGTCATTTTCAATATTTTACCTTTAAACTAGTAGTATATACTAATAATTAGTATACACATTATTAGTACAAATTAGAGTAATTATGTGATTAATTGTACTATTGAATAGATCTTTCTTTCAGTCGAACCCTAAAAAGAATATTAATTAAGAGAATAAATTTCTCTATACCTAATAGATTATATTATCTTTTATTCTAATAATAGAATAGAAGATAATTGAAAAAAATGGAAGAATCTAAGAATTGGCTCTTAATAAGAAGAAAAGTTCCTACTTGCGTCATAGCTTCAAACCTTGAAAATTCATCAAACAAGGTCCAACGAAAGAAACGGTTTCAATGGGGCAAAAGGGTCTCCCCAAGACCAAAAAGAAAACAAAAAAAAAAAGAAAAGAAAAAAGAAAAATACACTTTCAAATTCCAACTAGTTTAGAGTTTAGACCGAAGACTAAGTCCTCATTTCCACCAAATTTCACATATTCCACTTTTCTTTTTTTTTAAAAAAAAAAAACACTTTTTGTATCATGTAATTAAATAGAAAAATACATACTTGCTTCTTCTAATAGAAACACATTTATCATTTTCATTTTCATTTTTCCCTCTAAAAAGGACAGAACCAACGTAGAAGCTCACCAAGAAACTTAAATTCTACTTCTTAACAATCCTTTTTATATATTTATTTCACACTTAGTGTTTCAATTATGGCAAACGAAACAAGTACAACAAAACAGAACATCTCAGAAACCATGGAAGACGCCATGAATTCGATGAAGCACGCTTGCGAATTGGCGCGAAACCTCGAGCCGAAACTCGCCAACGTGTCGAACAACCACCTCGAAATGTTGTTATTGTCCATTGATGAAGTAGAGAAGGCTTTTGGAGCTTCAAAAGAGAAATTATTGATGATGATGGTTTCTCAACAACAACAACAAACATTATTAACTTCTTCTTCTTCTTCTCCTTTCAATGCAATGCTTCCTATTGAGGTTTTCAAGCATGAGACACACACAATGGAGCAGTTGATGCTGATGCAACAGCAGCCGTTGGATTTGAGGGGTTTGATTGAAAATAAGATGATGAGTGGTGTGGATGTGAATCCTCAAATGTTAAGGTATAAAGGTGCTCTGCATATTGGTGAAATGGGTGTGGAAAGTTCTAAGGGAGGAAGTGAAGGAGAAATAATAATGCATGGAATGGAAGCTTCTCCTTCAAGGCCAAGAAAAAGGTATATCTAATTTTATATATTTTTCAATTTTATAATTTATATAGGATAAAATTAAAGTTACATGTTAGTATATTGTTTTATAATTCACTTCAAAGAAAGGTCGGTTTAGCATCAAACAAAATTAATTGCTAAATTTACTTTTTTTTTTTTGTTGTTAAAATAAAATTGGTCGAAAAATTTACTTTTTCGGTCCATAAATATTTTAGAGACTTAATTAGTGATTGAAATAAATAGTGATATCACTTTTAATAATTAACTACCCTGCTAATTCAGTTGGTAAATTAATCATTTTTTGTAGTGATTAGAATTTGAGTTTTAATAACACGAGTTGACACTTCGGTCACACGCATAATAAAAATAAAAAAGTCTCATCACAAAAATTTAATTTAAGTTTCAAAATTGGTTGGACCAGCCCAAATTTCACTATATTTAACATAAAATCGAATACACTTAATATTTTAGGTTTGTGCAACTATAGTTTATGGACATGCAGGAGAACATGTTTTGTTTCAAATTAGTTTTCATTCAGGTCCAAAAAAGAAAGGAAAAAAACCCCTCATTTGAATCAGCTTAACAGAACCTGATAATAATGTAGCATTACAATAAATTTGTTAATTAGCGTCGGCTAAACTGCTATAAAAGAGACTTTTGCGTTGGCCATGGAGCCACCGTTGAAAGAAGCGAAGAATTTTTTTGCATCGGCATCACAACCACCGCTAGATTTGCGACGGCTAGACCCCACAAAACGTGACGCAGAAAGTGTGCACTCACATGAATAAAGCAGCCCTAATTTTTTAAAGAATTGACAATGCAACCCTAAAATATAAACATTCTGAAAAGTAAGTAATTCAAATAAATATAAACTTTTATAAAATATAAATAATTTAAAAGTATTTTTTTATTGGCCAAACTCGCACACTACACTACTCCTAATTCCACCCCACTGAGGATCGAACCTCTCTCTCCTTAAACTCAAAGAATTTCTCCTTATGTCACTTGAACTACAAACTCTTGACATAATTTAAAAGCATATAAACATTACTTATTAAACATTGTTTTCCACTAACAAACAACAATTATATGCACATTCACTAAATTATCTAGATATGTTCAACTAGTTTGATTGCATATATATATATATATATATATATATATATATATATATATATATATATATATATATATATATATATATTACATGTGCAACTAGTTCGTTGGGAGTACATTTGTATGTGTATAGGTACCTTGTTTTTTGGGTAACTACTAACTAGTTTGTGGTTATATTTGCCTTGCTCATTAGGCAACTATTTTATGAAAATGCTAAAGAGAAGAGCTAGTTGTCATGTTTTTGTCTTCTCCATTACATTTTACTTGTATGAATTATAGATAGGTTATTCATATGTGTTTGATTTTCAGTTGACAGTAAATAAAAATGTTTATGCTAAAAGTTAAAATTCATTATGTTCATTGAACGTTATTGAAATTCGTGTTCAAATAAATTATATCCATTAATATCAAAATAAAAAGACTTTTACCTTTTAACCGATTGTAAACCAAACAAACATGAATCATTCCCCTACAATAATTGAAAGAAAGAAAACAAAAGTGTAATGGCTTTTGAAGGTTTTGGAAGCTTTAGTTTACAGTGAGGACATGATTATCATTTCTATATAACCGAAAGGGATTGACTCAAAAGTTTCAAAGAATTTTCCACGCTCTTTCTTGATAATTAGGTAACTTGTTACCTGGACATTTCCCATAAATTATCCTACTTTTAATTTAATTCGTTAAATAATAATAAAGTTTTATTAACGAGTGTTCTTTTTGTAAATAGATTTTCTTTTCAAAAGGAGAAGGGATTTTCAACATCAAAAGTCTTAAGGAGTAGTATAAAAGCGTAGAGAAGAAAAAGATCTTTTTAATAGTACTTCTCATGACTCGATTGAATAAGTAAAAATAGTCAACGAATATAAACTCAAAGATTTGAAGAAGTTTGGTAAAAAGTAACATAAGCTTAAGGAAGAAGATGAGCAATAAAGTAATAGAGACGTCAAACACTATCACTAACGGTGTTAGACAGAATTAACGGAAATGACTAATTTGTTGAAAATAGAAAAAAGTTAGATGACCTATTTAAACCTTTTATCAGTTAAAGAATAAAATTGAAACTCAAAAAAGATAGAGAATGAAATTACTAATTTGACCATCATTAACAAGTTTCTCTTTACAAAGTAGTAATTTCTTGGAAATTGATCTAATTAATGAATGTGTGTTCACATTTTATTTAGCAGCAGGAAGAATGATTTAGAGAAGAAAATAAAGTTGTTTCCTGCACCATTGGTTGGAAATACAGAGATACCACAAGATGATGGCTTCACTTGGAGAAAGTATGGCCAGAAAGAGATTCTTGGCTCCAAGCACCCAAGGTACACTTAATTAATTATTTAATTACTTAATTAACTTATACTTAATCACATCTTTCTTAATAATATTTTTTTAAAAAAAATTTGGTTTTTATCCAGCATAATGAGATTATGTGATCCATATAACCGATCTCAACTAATGAAATGTATAGTTAATCAACTACAATAGAATGAATTTTAGCCCTATAAAATGTGTAGAAAGAAGCCTTGAAAGACCTTAGGAGAAACTAGAAGAAATTTGTTTAGAGAATACTCTCTCTGTCCCATATTGTTTGGCCATTTAGGCTTTTTCACATAAATTAAGAAATTCAATCATTACTTTAAATTTCAGTAAATTTAAGATTGAATTTCCTATTTTGCCCATCAACTACCTAAATTATTTATATTCTCTCTTCCACCACTTTATTAATTACATTTACAGTAATTGTACCCCATTATACACCTTAACTACTCAAACTATCATCGTTTCAATTCTCGCTTGCACTGTACTATTGTGCATGGGGTTTAATAGTAGAAGTACTGGTTCCTTGTATAATAGCCTCGGAAATGAAAAAGTCAAAAAACTTGTTGGGAGAGTAAAGGTTAGTGGATGGTGATAATGTAGAAGTACATTTAATTAGTTAGGGGTAAAATTGTAAAGAAAAAATTAATGTTACATTAGTATGTTAAATGGACAATAAAATTAGGACAAATATTTTTTCCTAAATGGCCAAACAATATGGAACGGAGGGAGTAATATTTTTAAAAATAAAATCTTTGATTGAGCATAATGGCATTATGCAATCTAGCTGATTAATCTCGGATAATAGAATTAGACTTGTTGTTGTTGCTTTTTATTTTGTTTAATTTATATTTAGAAACCATTTGTTTATGTTTAATTTGCAAAATAATAACTTATTTTAATAAAACAGACACTTATAAATAGTTTTAGATTTGTTTAAGCTTTTGGAAACAATCAAAAGTACAAAATAATTAAATTTTTACTTATTTAGAGAAAGAAAATTTTAAAATGCTCCTCAAAATAATAAATTGTTTTTGTCTAGTGATTAGAGAATGAAGTTTTAATTTAGCTAATACTAGTAGATTAATTTTTCAATTTGAATTCATGTGAATACATTTTCGTTTATGTAAAAAAAAAAACTGTTCTAAAAGAGAAAAAAACTTAAAATAAACACTTATAACTATATTAACTAAACATAAATAATTTTTTATTTTCATTACAATCACTTTAAAAAATAAACACTTCTCAATACTCATCTTCAAAATTATTTTTTTTAGAAAAAACAATAATAAAAATGGACCCTTATTAAACCCAACTTGTCAACTGAAACTGAAGCACCAAAGCTGAGCTAGCAAAAAAATAATAATAAAAAAAAAATTGAAGCACCTAAAAAGGACCCATGTTGCAAAATGCAAATGATCACTTGATTAATTATTTAAGGGTTAAAATATAAAAGTATAATAGAATTAATAAACAAAATTCCGACAATGGTAATATGGTTGTTGCTCATAGAATTTGAAAAATTCAATTCAAAGTCACCTTTCCATACAACAAATGAAGAATTTCTTACACGAGTCTGAAAATTCAGTATTGCAAATAATACAAGTGTCCCACAAATTGACTCATTCACACACAATATGTATTTGACTTGTTGTAATATATACTACATGTTCATATTTATTACTATGTCTCTTCACATTAATTACTTAATTAAATTAATTTATTAGTACATACAATGAATACTTCATTAGCAAATTGACGCGCAGAACAAAAAAACCCCAATTTTTAATAACAACTTATTAACAACGGATTTATTTATTTATTTATTTTAAAAAAATAATACTACTTCCTTCTTCTTCTTTTTTTTTAATATTTCTAATACTACTTGTTCCTTTCATTTGTATGAGAAATAAAATTTTTTATCACATCATTGATTAAAATAAATGTCAACAAAAAAATTTATTGGCATTGAAAAAAATCTATTTCTTTTATATATATATATATATATATAGAACTGAAGGAAGAAAGTAATAAAAAGAAAATGATAAGATTTTGAGTTAAGTCTAATATAAATTAAAAATATTGTTATAATAGAATTTATAAATGTGCATACATCCCTTTGAGAAAAGCAAATGCTAAAACAAAAAAAAAATGGGCAGGTTATGATTCAGTTTTATTTGTTAATTTTTAAAACTATATTATAAAGTAGTTTTTAAGAACTAAGTTTTCTTAAAAAAAGACAAATGAGGTTTTAATAATACAAATTTATATACAAATTCTAAAAATTGAAAACTTAAATAATTTATATACAAATTTTAGTTTCTAAAAACTAAAAAAAAATTGTTGATGATCCTAAAAAATGTTTTCATGAACTAGTCTACCAATTTTTATTTTTTTTTATTTTCTATTTTTAAAAAATTAAAAATTGTTTTAAAAAACAGCAAACAAACAAGCCTGAAAGATTCTGTCATTTTTTCCTAGCCATCATTGGAGATGATTTTGTTTGAGTCAAATGCATTGTGGTCGAATTAGTTAATTTTAGCGGAGTTTTTTCATAGACAAGATCACTTGTACTTAATAAAAGTCTCATATAAAAAAAATTAAACATGTATTACTTAAACCTATCACACATTAATAAAACATGTGACTTTATAAATTAATTAATAGTTATTGATATTTCAATTTCAGGGCATACTATAGGTGCACCCACCAAAAACTATATGGGTGCCTAGCAAAGAAGCAAGTACAAAGACTGGATGAAAACCCTAACATATTTCAAGTGACATATAGAGGTGATCATACATGTCACATGTCTTCAACAGCACCATCATCATTTCCACCACCACCATCACAACTACTAATGGATATCTCAAAGGAAATGTCACAACCTACCATCTCCCCTCAATTGTCTCCACAATCAACCTCGGTTTCCGCATGGCTTTCGTCCGCGAACCTCAGCCTTCGTGGAAGCAGTGGTGGTGCTGGGCCCTCTACTACAAGATATGGAACTGCGGACTATCCGGTGGCGGATATGGCTGATGCCATGTTCAACTCCAGTAGTAGCAGTGGAAATAGTATGGAATCTCTATTCTCTCCGGCCGAAGATAAATGGGAACCAAGTGAAAAGAAAAGCTGAAGAGTATTATTTTTTTTATAGGCTAAAGTGCATCCACAGGAGTTTGAACCGAGGACCTGCTACTCAAAGCAGGTCTCATCAGCCATCCGACCAACATGTTAGATGTTAAAAAATATTATTGATTGATCATGATTTTTAACAAATTATATTTACTTTCCAATGATTTTCTCATTTTGAATTATAAGCATAGGTAATACATGCACGTTATAGGCTTCATCGGCAAGTCAGATTATTCAAATATGTGATTGCAAGTATGTTGTAATAACATTTTTAAATTAATATATGTTATTTTTAGTTAGTGGTTATATAATTTTGTGTAGTTTTGGGTTGTATATATATAGAGTAAAGCTCATTAAATAAGTACGGAATATTATTATCTTACTTAAATTTTAATTGATAACTAAAATTTAAAAAATGTCATAACTGTGTTACCAAGTTTTAATTTCATACAATATAAACATTAAAAACTTGGATATACTTATAGGAGGAAAGTAAGATCATCCCAAGAAAGTATTTCAAGGAACTTAAGTCTTTGATTTTAAATTGTTGATACAAATTTTTCTTTACAAAATTGATTTCAGACATATAATTATCACCAAGAATAAGATCATCAACATAGATAATGATGATAGTGAAACTATTTGTTCAAGTTTTTGTAAAAGGAGAATGATCGTATTGAGACTAAGGGTCTGTTTGATTTACTAATTTTGAAGGTACAACACAGAAAAACTCTTTGTTCTGTGTTTGATTCAAAAAGCTGTCAAGAGATAGCACAATATTTGAGTAAGTGGACAGCACAAATAGCCACTTTTTTACCCCACTAAACCAAGGGACAAGTTTCTTGTTTCATGCACAAGTTAGGAAAAGCCAAAACTAACATTTCATCTTTACTCAGTGGTGTAACTACCTCCCCCACTTTCTCCCGCTTATCTAAGGTAGTTTATGTTGCATTATTTTTTTTTAAATCAATGTTTACGTTATTTTTTTCTCTTCTGCATATTTACTGATTAACGTGATATATATATATATATATATAATTAAAATAACGTATTAATAATAAAATAAACTTTAACGATAAATATAAATATTGAAAAATAAAGAGTTGAAAATTAATAATAATTTTTATTTTATTTTTATATAATTAATATATCACATAAAATATTTTATGTAGTAATTTATTAAAATATGAAGTTTTAATTTTATAATAAAATAATAAAATATTTCTAAAATATTAAAATATTATTTTCTTAGAAAAATTAAAGTGAAATTAATAATATATAACATGAAGGATATTATTGTAAAATTTATGTTGTGCTTCTTGTTATGTGTATTGAGTATCAAACAATACACAACACGAAAGGTTGTGCTGTAACTCATAAAAGTTATACTATGTTGAATTACTTGTACTGTCCTGTCCATGCATCAAACACACCCTAAATGTAATCAATGAGAAGCAACTAGGTAGAGAGTTTTTTAAACCATTGACTTGTTTGTTCAAAGCATTATTGACATCTAATTGCTCTAAGTACTAGTTCATAGAAGAAACCTTAGTAATCAAAATTCTAACCGTGCTCATCTTTGCTACATGAGCAAAGATATCAAAGTAATCATGACTGTCAACTTGAGAGTACCCCAGTGCCACTAAACGGGACTTTATATCTGTCTATAGAACCATAAGATCTATATACTTTATTTTAGAGACCCACTTAGAACCTATAGGTCTCTTACTATGAGAAAGGGAAAAAATGCTCCAAGTTTTATTTTCATTTAAAGCCTATTAGTTTCATTTTGTATAGCCTAGGGCAATCCTAGTCCTAGTAGATATTCTCAAGGGATGGTTGTCAGTATCAGTATTCTTAGTTCTTGTATCACTGTTTGGAGGTGAGACATGATTTTGATAAAAAAATTGATTAGTATAATCCATAGTAAGAACAAAAGAGAATTAATTTGGTTGATTCTAGTGGTCAGAATCTGCCTTAATCTTAACAAAGGAAAAGTATGTTTATAGAAGATCACATTTCTACTGACAATAATTTGCTTACTATTAGTGTCCATGAGAACATATCTTTTTTTCCATTTTTGAAACCAAGGAACACACATTTATGTGCTCTTGGGATCAAGTTTGGATCTGTTATGAGTACAGTTAACTTGGATGCATAACAAACAGAACCAAAAACCATTAAATTTAAGAGGGTAGGTGCTTCATTAAAAAAACAATTCGTAAGGGCATTTACCATTCAAAATAGGGGACGAAATCCCATTTATTAAATGAACAACATGCATAGTAGCAGAATTCCAAAGGATTTTTGGCATCTTGAAAAAAGAAGGGACCTAGTCATGTTGTGGTCTTGTGGATATGTCTATACTTCCTTTTCACAACAGAATTTTGTTGTTCAGTTTTAATATATGAAGCTTGATGATGTATGCCACATTTATTGAACGCGGAATGCATGACAATTCACTACCATTACTTGATCTTATGCATTTAATGGTCTTATCAAATTGATTTGGAATGAAAAATGATGAATTTGCCAATGATATCCCTAGTTCCAATTCTAGATTTTATTAAGAATATCCAAATATTTCAAGAAAAATCATCATTGACAGTAAAAAATAATCCATGGCCCTAGTGTCTAAAATCTAGACAATGACACTAAAAGAATGCATTTTAATAGCGGCAGCTTTTAGCTGTCACAAACAGAAAAAAGTCGTCGCTAACTATGTCTTAGCGACGGACATCGGTCGCCAATAAAAGAATGGCTAAAACATAGCGATGGAAAAATTGGATGTGCTAATTAGCAACGGTGAAGCCATAGCTAAATGTGTCGCTAATGTCGTTTTAAACAACATAGAAAAGTTATGGCTAATTTTTGCAACGATTGTTGCCATCGCAATGATCAGAAACTTAGTGACGATGTAACCATCGCAAAACAGCGTTTGGAGCCAAATTCAGGTTCGCGCTTTATTAGCGACCATGGCAAATTAGTGATGGCTTAACACTGTGGCTGAATTTTTTTCTTAAAAAAAGACTTAGTTATTTAGCCTTCCCAACTTTTTTTTTAATTCAGTAAGTAGCGACGGCTTTTTATCGTCATAATTTTTTTTCTTTAAATTTTAGTAGGTAGCAATGGCTTTTTATCATCGCAATTTTTTATAATTCTTTTAGCAGCCATCGCATTTTTTTTTATTTCTCGGTTGGTAGCCATCTCAAATTTCGGTTGGCTTTATAAAAAAAATTCGATTGTACTGGTTATTGTTCACATAACCAGAAACCTATTGAACTCAGTATGTTCTCAACTAACAAATGACAAATAAGTACAAAGCAGTTATTCAGTCCACATAAGCAGTCCTATTGAGCTTTGCTCTCCGATAACAAATAACAATCATATGCATTATTTATAAGTATTATGTAACTATCTGTTTCTTAGTTCAACATTAATGTTAGACAAGTACATACCTCGAACTCCAAAACTGTAAGCTCAAAGTAATATATATCAAAATGCACTGTAACCTCCAGCCAAAAAAACCAAGTGCAATCTACCACAATAACATACATACATACATACATACATACATACATATATATATATATATATATATATATATACCCAAATTAATTATCATAATCCTAACATTACAACTTTTAAACCTAATTCAATTTAATTTCTCATGTTATACTATATAATATAATTCTATTATAGCTCAATTTGTTTTTAATGAGATGTTCCTAAATCTAGTTAGTTCTACTCAATTCATATTCAATTATACTTAAAACATTGTAAATCTAATTCAATTCTAATACTATTAAATTTTAAAGAAATATTCCCAAATCTAATCAACACTACTCAATTTATATTCAATTCAACTTAAAACATCCAAGATACTAATTTAATTCTAATTCAATTTAATTGTAATAAGATTCTCGAATCTAGTCAATTCTACTCAATTCTTATTCAATTCTACTTAAAACATTATAAATTCTAATTCAATTCTAATTTTATTAATATTTAACAAAGTATTCACAAATCTAATCAATTCTACTAAATTCATATTCAATTCTACCTAAAATATCCTAAACTCTACTTTAATTTTACCTAAATTCATATTCCAATTATACTTAAAACCTCTTAAACAACCTAGATTCTACTTCAATTCAAACTTCAATTTAATTTCAAACATTCTAAATTTTAACTAAAACTCAGTTTTTAATTATAAATCAACAATGCCAATAGAAAATTAAACAAAAAAAAAAAAGGAATGGTATCAAAAAATTAACCCGAGTAGTGGTGGCGTGGTGGTGGTGGCAGTGATGATGTGGTGGTGCCTTGGAGGTTATGGCCGGAGTAGAAAGATATGGAGTGTGGTGGTGGTGGTGGTGGAGCGTGGAGAGTGGTGGTGGTGGGAGGAGAGTAAGAAGAGGAGAGTGTTGGTGGGACGTGGTGGGAAGAGAGCAAGAGAAGGAGAATGGTAGGCGGTGGCTTGGGTTTTGGTGGCAGTGAAGGGGAACGACAATGGCGGTTTGTGTGGATCAATGGTGGCGGCGGAATTTTGGGTAAGAAGAGAAGAAGATAGAATAAGGGAAAATGGCTATCTTTTGGTGGTTATAAAGATAGTTAGCAATAGCTCTGGGGTCGCTACCAAACCGTCGCAAAATGTGAGCCTCCAGACGCACCACGTGGCGCTGTCTTCTCCACTTCCCACGGCTTTTGACCATCACAAAATGCATTCATTTTAGCGACAATTTTTTTGTCGCAAAAAAGCCAAGTGTTTCTAATTAGCAACTGTTATAAGTAGTTGCAAACGTCTCTTGTTTTAGTGACGATATGAGTGTCAACAACATGCTTCATGGTCCTCTGTTAGCGACGGCGTAGGCCGTGGCTAAATTTAACGATGGTCTAGTTGTCGCAAAACTCGTCGTTCAAATGGGCTGGTTTTTGCACCATTTTTGCTACGTGTTAGCAATGGATTTTGCGTCGCAACTAGTGACGAAATCGTAGTCGTCGCTAAATTTTTGTGGGTATTTTGATATTTTCTTGTCTTGTTAACATGAAACCAAAAATGTCAGTAAATTATGAATTGTTTTTATGGTGCACCCATCTTGTGATTTGCCCATGGAATGCACATTCTAATTCTGATTGTATTTTCCACCCACCAATTACCTCTCAATACCTACTCATATATTTACCCCAAATTAATTTCTGTGAAAAACTTAGGACTTATTTGAAACAATTTTGATTTTTGATTTTTAAATTTTAAAAACTATACTATAAAATAATTTTTTTAAAAAAATAAGAAAAATTTTCAATAAAAATTTGTGTGTATATTCAGAAAACTGAAATAAATTTTAAATGTTTTCAAATTTTTGTTTATAAATATTAAAAAATAAAAATTGTTCTTTGAAACTATTTTTAAAACTTCGTCTGCCGAACAAGGTTTTTACTTTTTTACTTTTAAAAGTAAAAAAACTATTTTAAAAAACAAAAATCAAACAAACAGTTATTATGTTGGGTAAACAATCATAATTTTCAAATAGATTAATTGAATGAAGAAAATTGCTAGATCCATTGAAAGTGTAATTCAATGGATGAGAAAATGAATGAGAGTGGTTCAATGGATGAAACAATACATGTATGGGATTAATTCATGAATCTTGTAAAAGTGTGATTATTTCAAGGTTCTTGAAATTGTGGGAAGAATTAATTCATCACGGAAGAAGCGCCACCACAACCACTATATAAAGGAGATTTGTGAACAGAAAAAATTACCACCTCATGTGAGGAGGAGGTCATATGGAGAGAAGAGTACCACCTCAAGTGAGGAGAAGGTCACAAATGGAGAGAAATGTACCACCTCTTGTTGAGGAGGGGGTTACTTGTGAGTGAGGTGTTATCATTCCCTGTAACTTTGAGTGAGAGACTCGGGTTTGTAGGGTGATACATTATTCAGGGAGGATTTTACTTGTTTGTCTAGAAAACTTGTAATCGTTATAATCTTTGTTGAGATAGTGAAAGAGTTTATTGATGCGGTGTCCATAGGCAAGAGGTGCCAAACCACGTTAAATCTTATGTGTCTTTCGCTATGCTTTATCTATGTTTTGCGTGTGTATATGTGCTCTCATCTTTAGTTCTTAGTGCTTGTGTATGCAGGAGATTTTTCCCCAACAATATATACTTTTTCAAATTCATATCACAGTCATCTCCCAATGTGACTAATTAAGTCTTCTCCAATGCGAGGCTTTTTTATCTAAATAATCTACTTTTATCTATTAATTCCCAAACTACTATATCTTTTTATTTATTTCCCAAAATGCTCCATTTTCTTTTAGTTGAGAAGTTAAATCAACTTCTCAACGTGAATTCTTTTTTTATTTTCATTTTAACCCTGAGAAATTGGTTTTCCCCAAACCAACTTCTCATCTTGTAGCTTTTTTTTTTCCCCTTATATATATATATATAAGATAGTGGAAAATTAGTTTCTCCGGAACCAACTTCTCAACTTTGATTTTATTTTTTTAAATTTTTAAACTATCTTTTTTTTATTTATAATTTATATTTTCTCTCAACCTAAATTATTTTAAAAGAATATTTTTTTTAACTTTTAATTTTTAATTTTTTTAATTTATCACCTATATTTTAATTTTTAATATATAATTTATTCTTTTAATTTTTATCTTTAAAGATATCATTTTATATTTTAAAATATTTCCTTATAATAGTATTTAATTTATTAATCTTAAAAATTAAATATTTGATTTAGTTTATTATAATTAGTGCACTTGAAATGAATAAAATACTTAAAAATTTAAAAATATGACTACTTTCATAAACTTAAATTGATCTTACAATTAAACTAAGACTTTAAAGGATAAAATGATACATTATCGCATAAAATAAATTAATCATTTTGTGAAATTCCACCGGAGGTACTACTGCGATTAGTTTAGTTGTTATAGGTATGTCCTACACTTTTGCATAAACGACAACGTTTTGGTTGACCTTGTTGTCTCATATTCATTTCTGTGCGTATGTGAGTAGATTGTGGACGTCCATAACGGGCCCTTCGCATCTCCGGATTGTTACACAATTCTGGGCCATGAGAAAATATACTTATAAATATATATAACGAAAAAAAAAAGATAGTTGAAAATTTTTTAAAAAAATTATTTTTTTAAAATATAAATTAGGTTGAGAGAAAATATAAATTATAAATTAAAAAAATAGTGGAAAAATTTTTAAAAAAATCAAAGTTGAGAAGTTGGTTCCAGAGAAACCAATTTCTCACTATCTTATATATATATAAGGAAAAAAAAAAGGTACAAGATGATAAGTTAGTTTGGGGGAAACCAATTTCTCAGGGTTAAAATAAAATAAAAAAATTCACGTTGAAAAGTTGGTTTTGGTGAAACTAACTTCTCAACTAAAAGAAAATTGAGCATTTTGAAAAATAAATAAAAAGATATAGTAATTTGAGAATTAATGGATGAAAATGGATTATTTAGATAAAAAAGCTCCAATGTGACTAAGTTTAAATATTTTTGAAGCTTTGATTGGTAACATCACTGATTCTATCTCAACCATAAGAAAAAGTATTTGCACCCCACAGACGTCTTAATTATATGCAGGTCGCTGGGATTAGCACCATCTCATTTGAGAAATGCACCATTCATTTTCGAACAGTAGCATCCAGAAACGTGTTTCCGAACGCTGCTGTCCGAAAAAACAAGGGTAGCTTGCTTTTCATTTTCACTATTTTATGAATTTTGGATGTTACTGTCCGAAAATTATGGTATCGTTTCCAAATAGAATGATACTAATCCCAACAACCTTATATGCATGTTGATTTAGTTTATTGGGACCCTAGCTAGCTAGTATCTATCTTATCAAGAATCTTAATCCTATCCAATAAATTTAATAACATAATATAGTTTTATTTATTTATACTTTTTATTATTAGTAAAAATAATTTTAAAAATAATTTTTTTTATTTTTATTAAATTTATCTTAAAATTTAAACTATTATAAGTAAAAGTACTTTTCAGTCTTTTAATAAAACAAATTAAAGAGGAACTATTAGCCTTGGAAGGAGATAAAATAAAATAAACTAGGTAAACTCAATTTTAACATACATCATTGGATCTGTTTGAAAATTAACACTATTTATTCAGAAGTAATATTTGCATTAATTTTGAACTCAATGCTGATTTGATAAAATAAAATAAAAAACTTACTTTTTTTAAAATTAATTTTTTTTTAGTAAAAATATAAATAAATGGGTTCATTTATGTTTGGTGCTAAAAAAATTAAGATGAAGAAATACTAACATGAAATTTAAACTACTTATTTATTTTATTTTATTTCATTTTATTATTAAGTATTATTTTTTGCTTGTGCAACTTAAATAATGATCACAACCTTTTTTTTTTTTATCAAAGTGCACGCAGATCAGACATACATCACATCAAATAATTGACTAGTTTTTTGATGTCTCCCTCATAATTGATTACATGAATTTATCTACCAGGATTATATATTATTGATTAATTTTATTTATCATTTATTTTACTTTTTTATTTATTATATCATTTTTAATATTTTGAGTTTTTTATTTATCTCTTTCTATACTTATTTACATTAAAAATATTAACATGCGTACACTTATGATTTCTCCCCATAATATATATACCAGCAAATGCAAAAAGGGGTGGAACTTCTTTGCATGTAGCATGACCAAATTAAAGACCTAAACAACTAAAATGAGAACTTTGAATCTTTAAATATTTAGACAAAGAAAAATCTTCAAATAATTTTTTATTGTTAATTAATATTTATTTTGATAGACGAAAGTGCGTCCAGAGAGTTTGAACCGAAGAACTACTACTTTATTGTTAATTAATATTAATAAGAAATTAAAAATAATTATATTTAACTCTAATAATAGGTTGAATATAAATAAATTTTAATTAAAAGAAACTATACTGGTAAAAAATAATACACCAATTCATCTATTTAATTTCATAATTATGCTTATTTGTTTTTTTAACGTATATATTGCTTATTTTTTGTTTTTTAAGTATATTATATGTTATTATTAAAATGGAAAATAAATTTGTTAGATGTAAATAACTTTTTTAATTGGTGTTTTTTATAATTTTAGTTTATTATTATTAATAATATTAAAAGATCATATATCAAATATTTGCTTTAGAACTCTGAATTAGTTAGGTAACCCCAGCTTCTCAGAAATAAGAACCCTTGCACATTGATATTTCCACTCATTTTTTCACACTATTTTAACCCTAAGAAATTAAAATTTAAGGGTGCGAAGAATATGTGTTCAGATTTTATTTTGTATTTTCATAAATCATTACAAATTAACTTGCTAGTTTTTTGGTATTTCATTTTTTATTTCATGAGTTTCTTCAAGAAACATATATATTAAAAATATGACTGATTATGTTTTCACGGCTTTCTATAAAAAATAATTTAAGAGTTAAAGTTAAATAAAAATAAAATGACCATTTTAAAATTAGTTAAAAAAATTAAAAGAAAATAAAAATAAAAAAAATCTATTCTTTTCAAATCAAACAGACTTCTTTTGCACCTCTAATAACTTTACCCACTACAAAAAAGAATTAATAAAGCGACGAACTAAGAATATTGTTGGTCTGCTAGGCATCTCAAATTCAGTCGCTAATATATTAAACGACCGAAAAAATAAGTTTAACGACTTAGACTTTGTTTAGTAATATGACTTATAGCTTGTAGTTTATAGCTTATGATTTGTGACTTATAATTAAATTGAGGTGTTTGATAAAATTAGCTTATTAGGTAGCTTATATTTATTAAATAACTTAAAAGGACAAATAATAATTACACGTAAGAAATTATTTGATAGAGTAAACATGTAATAAATGACTAGAGAGTAAGATAAAAAAAATTATTAAAAACTATTTTTCATAGGCTATAATCTATTAGAAGAAACTTTTCATAAACTAGCTTATAGATTCTAAAAGTTATAAGCTTGTTGTCACCGGACATCTCCACTTACCCATAAGTTATGAACTAGTTGTGCCAAATACACTTCTAATCCGTTGGTCGCTAAATACACCTTTTTTTTGCAGTGACCATAAAGAGGTATAAAGAATAAAAAGGTAAAAGGTACTTAACAAAAGTGCTTGTAAAACTACCAAAAAAGCTCCTTATTAGTAACAACAATCAACCATCAGTATAAAACTCGTTGAATCTCTGTCATTAATTAATCACAACGATGACAATCATGTTATTATTAAGAAAAAAGATGAGATGATAAAAATTCCAATAATCTATACAAGTGTGACACAAATCAAAAAGCATCAAACTAAACCAAACTGATCATCACTTTCATCAATTTGGAAAAGCAGTGGCAAGATTAATAAACTCCATCTCAAAATCCATGTTCTGCAGGCACTGAGAGCCACCACCAATAGTAGTAGTACATGAATACACACTACTATCTGCTTTATTACTATCATCAGATTCCATCTTTAAATTCATGCCATTTTTGGATGCTTCTTCAACATAATAATAATCCTTCAAATCTAACCACTGACTTGGATTTGGATCCACCTTGTGATGATCATCTGCTGTAACATCACTTGGTAAGCTACTGTGGTGATCCTCTTGTTCGTTCGGTACCTTATAGTCAAGATCAAAACTCATGATGAGTAAGCTCTGTGAGAGAGCTTTTGAAAAATAAACAATTATTTCTCTGAAAAAAAAGGTTTTCTAAACAACTCTACAAAAAGAAAATATCATCAGAATTATTCAGAAGAAAATAATAATAATAATAATAATATATATTCATCACAAGTAATTGAATCTCTCACCAAAAATGTTGGCGCCTTGGTGGCGGCTTTGCATGTGTGGATGGCAATGTAGGTAATTTGGTACAAATTTGGGTTCTCTTGGATCTGTTGTACCTGTTTGATTGCTGAGCAGCCTTGATCATACTTGTGACTGCACCTAAAGTAACTCCTGTGTAATATATATAATTGATGATTTATTAATACACAGTTGAATTACATGATGGCTAATCTTTCAAAACAAAATCACAAAATCAATTTAAAACCCAATAATACTCTCACAATTGTTTAATAACTTGCAAACATTGGCTTAATTGCAACTTTAGTCTCTTATGTTTGGGATATGTGCAATTTTAGTCTCTAAAATAAACTTTTGTAATTATAGTTTTGGTACGGTCTTCTAACCTTTTTGGATGTGATTACTTAGTACTTCATCCAAGTTCTGTTAAAATTATAAGGGTTAAAAACATTTTAGTTTCATGTTCTTTGTCATGTGCACATTTTAGTACTAAAATTTTTGAAGTGTGTGTTTTGGAGACATGGCTCTTAAGATGCTTTTATCAATCCCAAATAACACCCTACATCAATTTTAATGTTTTTTAACCTCTTAAGATGATGACAAAGTCTCATATTTTGACTAGATGAAAGAGTATATATTAGTTAAGGCAATCCTCCTTCGTAAGCTAGTTTTTGAGGTTGAGATAGGCATAAGCCCAAATTTTAATATGGTATTATGGCCTGACCAATCATGAATATGGAGTCACACCCACATATGATTGCGTGCAAACTCACTCAACTCTATGACATGGCCACACCCAGAGTGGTGTGTTAAGATGATGATCAGAAAGTTCAATCTACATCCTCAACGAGTTCGCATAAGGGGGCATGTAAAGATGATGCGAAAGTATCACATCGTTAAGGAATATGGCCATAAAAGAGTATATAATAACTAAGACAATCCTTCTTTCATAAGTTAGTTTTAGGTTGAGTTAGGTCGAAGATCAATGAATACATTAGTCTTGATACAAGCATCTCTAGGCTGGAAAGAAAAGTCTACATTTGTCTTTGTATATTTGCAATATTTTCTGACAAATGTTAGTATAAACACCCTATTATTAAAAGGTTTTAGTACCATATAAAAAATGTTATTAAATTGTTAAACAATGTTACCTTTTTGTAGTTATAACATTTTTTTATAAATATAATATAAATGTCATGTTGTTAAAAATTAATTATGTTATAGTGTCACTACTATCTTCGTTATTCAAACCGGAAAACATTCTTAACCACCACTTTTCCAAGCTTAATTCCTAACCACATAAAACAGCAGTGATTTGTGCACACCATATTCCACACAACCTACTTACAACTGGTTTTATGGTTAAATACAAAGAAATATATGGTTAAATTAGTATATAAATTGGTTAATTATTATCTAGTAATTTAATCATATTTTTTTTTAATTTTAACCATCTATATGTCCACTCAATTTTATGGTTAAATACGAAGAAATATGTGGTTAAATTAGTACATCAATGGGTTAATTGTTAACTAGTAATTTAACCACATTTTTCCTCACTTTTAATCATCGGTAAAATATGGTTAAATTATTAGTAATAATTAACCAATTCATGTACTAATTTAACAACATATTTCTTCATATTTAACCACAAAACCGGTTGTATATGAGTTGTATTGAACAGTGGTGTGCACAAAATATTTTCCCCATATAAAACCATTCCTATTAACCAGTCACCACCATATCATCTTTCAAACCCCAAAACCTATTGATCACCATTACCATCATCTCCAAAACTAATCACAACCGCCACCCCTCTCTTCATAGACATTTTCTCATTACTCCCTAAACCCTAACCTAAAAATCTCACATATCTTGGGTAGTTATTGAGGTTTTTTATGCAGAATGTGATGATGGAAGTGTCTATAGAAGTTTTTCCTTTGGAAAGATGGTGGTGGTACTTATTATGGAGGTCTTTAAATATTGGATGATGAAGATGTGAGAGGATAGATGAAGGTATAGGTTTTTTAAGTTTGGAAACTTGAAATGGTTGTAATAATTATATTAGGAATGTTCTCTAGTTTGGATGGCAGTGATGGTGATGGTTATGGCAGTTTTCGGTGACTGGTACATTAATAAAGTTAATTTTTTTAACCAAAAGAATAAATTGACACAATTTTATAAAGTACGAATTTGAGGAGGAAAAAAAAAAGAAAAAGAATTGAACTATGAAACTAAAGGCGTGTTTGGATTAGCTGTGAAAAAGAATTTATTGTCTGAAATATAATTAATTTTTGTTTGGGTATATTTGTTGTGAGAAGTGATCTTTAAGATAATTTTTAGATGTAAGAAACAATTTTTAAGCTTTTTAAAATAATGTTCAATTTTTCATTAAACAACTAAAAGCTTTTTCTTTTATTAAAAGAAGAATAAAAAACTTTTGTAAGTATAAAACTAAACAATCTAACATATGTTAGAATAAAAAATACTCAAACATACCTAAAATACAATGTGAGACTAAGAGTGCATTTTGACCATTTTTAAGCTAAGTATTGAGAGACAATTATGTTAGAGTCGAGAATAGTTCTAATACGAGACTGGAGTAATCATGCCACTATGGTATTTTCACGCACGAGACTCAAGCTACTTAAGACCTTTTTAATATAAAGGTATAGTAGTGGGTTTGAAAAATATTTTTTATTTTTGTAAATAATTATAAAAATATTACCTTATTTTTACTTTATTTGTTGTTTCTAATGATTTTTACAGTGAGAAAACAGCAAGAATAACAAGTCATAATTCTTTTTATTGTTTAATTTATACAACTCTTTGAAAAAAAGAGAGTAAAAATAAGGGTAGGTATGTTTTATAATTATTTATTATTTATAAAGCATAAATCAAAAAAGAAAACGATGACAAAAGGCCCTAAATTGAATATCTTTTTCAATTGTGATATATATATATATATATATAAGTGCTAAATTTACTAAATGACACCGCCCATAAATTTTTATAAATAAAAAAATTTCACCAACCCAACCATTCAATTGAAAGTTTATATGATGTAGATCAATTATGCAAATTTTCATATGATTTGAAAACTATTTGATACGTTATACGAATGTTTTGCTTGAATATCTAATACATTATTTAAAATATAATTAAATTTCTTTCGTGAGATTACACACCTACAAATTTTCAAACCGTATGAAATTTTGCATAGTTGATCTATATCATATAAACTTTCAATTGAATGGTTAGATCAGTGAAATTCGTTTTTTATAAAAAGTTGTGTGCGGTGTCATTTATTCACGTTGACAGTTAGCTTGATGTCATTTGAACTCAACTCATATATATACATAGAGTTAGGATCCGTTGACATCGATTAATTTTACACCAACTCTTACCCCCATTAAAAACGATATATCGAGGTTTTTTTTTCACGAAATCCACAGTTGGATTGAAACTACTTATCATACCGATCATGTCTACAAAATTTCACATCCAACATCGTTTAGTACTCCATCGACACAGTACACTTGTTATTTTTATTATTTTAAAACTATATTTTACGTTATTTTTTTTATGTTGATGAAGTGCTAAACGATCTCGGATTGATGTGAAATTTTGTAGAATGATCTATATGATAAGTAGTTTCAATCCAACTGTGAGTTTCGAGAAAAAAAAAACTTCGACATATCATTTTTAATTGATATGAAACTAATTGGTGTCAACGAATCTTAACTCATATATAAATAACGTTCTCAATGTTTTCTTCTATTAGCCTCCAAAAGCAGCTACTGTCTGAGACTAACCATTTGCTTGGTATAAGAAAAGTAGGAAGGAAAGAAGTAGGGTGAAAGGAAGTTGTTCAAAATTTTCTCTCTTTAAAGTCAACTATTTTCACCTCGTAATCCGCATCTCCACTCTATTTCCACCCTACTTCTCTCCCACCAAATAAAGGCTAAGAGTTCAAATGTATATCATGACTCAATTTTTCTTTTTAAAATTTTTTTAGGATATCTATAATCAGAAGCGGTGAATAATTCTCTCCTCAAAACTGAATTAGCACAAAACGATTATAAGGTGGTCACAAAATATAATTCATTCTCACGAGCCGAAAATTAAACTCCCATACATATGGTTAAAGGACGAGATGAACTAACACCACGTCACACTCTATATATATATATATATATATATATATATATATATATATATATATATATATATATTTTATAACCACAGGTTTCTCCATCTTTAAAATGAGAATAATCTCATTGACGCTACGTGGCTGGCGCTAGTCTCGAAAATTTGACATAGAAGAAATTTGAACACATATTTTCCTTCTATGTCATTTCTACATTCTATTATTAACTTAAAGGACGGAAATACTTTTTCCTTTTATAAAAAAAAAAAAAAAAGGATATAAGGATATGGTTAATTTAATTTACCTGGGAAATTTAGAATTGAGAATTTCCTTCTGACCATACTTTCTCCATGCATGATTATCATCAATGGTGCAAGAGACCACTGTCCATGCCTGTGCACTTCTCCTACGCATGCATATTCAACAATTCATCATATATATATAATATATGCCCCCATGCATTATATCATCATCATCATTTCATGTACATACATACAATAACATTCATAATCCATATTTTCCATTTTACATTCTACTCCAACCAACGACAACGAGCTTCTAATACACCGAGAAAATAAATTAAAATCAAAACATATATAAAGGATTAATATAATTAACTCTTGATATATTCCTAATTAAATTTCAAACCTTCGTGATTTTATTTTATTTTTCCATAAAAAAATAGTAAATAGTAAATGATTTTATTGACCTGTCTCATGTAAAACAATGATAATATGCTCTCTGTGTCCGTACGTCCGTACACACTATCCCCCAATTCATACCCAAATCGCCAACAAGCGAAGAATAAATAAATATATAAATATAAATATAAATATAAATAATAATAACAATTTCTCGCAAAAGAAAATGAATTCTAGAAATTAGAAATACATTGAAGATTTTTCTTTTCTTTTTTTAAGCAAATTAGTAGTAGTAGAGATATATATACAACCTTCTATTGTAGCAACCTCTCCCATTCTTTTTAAGCACGGAGGATCCCTTCCCGTACGACGTCGTATCGGTATTGCCGGAAGGAGTGACCGGCGGCGGCGCATTCTGGCCGGAGTCAACGAGATTCCGGTGAGGAGGAGCCACGTGGCAACCATCCAAGGTCAAAAGAGAAATCGCGTGAGTGAAAGATCTAAGCACATTAGCAACGAGTTGCTGATAAGAGAATAAAGACCGTTCAGATTCAAAAGGCTTCTCAGTAAGAAGAACTTTGAGTTTCGTAGCAGATTCTCGCCCATCAACGAGTTCTCTCATAATCATTTTCTTCTTCTTCTTATCTGAAACGGTTTCACGGCGAGTACTCATTTTCCCTGATTATTAGGGATCTGTTTGGCTTTTCTGTTTTAAGAGATTCAGTTTTTTTTTGTTTTTTGTTTTTTCGTTTGGGGTTTGGAAGGGGAAGAGGGGAAGAGAAAGGGATATTATAGGGAGTTTGTGAATTTAGAGAGAAAAAATAAAAGAACCACAAATGGATGAAAGAAGGGAAGGGGGGGCGTTGATGCGAGATGTGATAATTACCCACGTAATAATTTTCTATGCAAAGTTGCAATATAGAAACCAAACAAGACAAAAACAAATTTCTACATACTAAAGTGACGTTTTTTCTTTTGGCAACTCAGTCATGTAATTTTTGTCGATAGCCGAATATTAATAATTTGTTTAAAATAGAAAAATTATTTAAGCAGACTAAAATTTCTCTAAACAAAGTCTATATTATTTTCTTTTTTAAATAGATAGCCAAAATTCAATTTTTAATTGGGTATTTAAGAAATTTAATTATTTATTTATTGTGTTGGACTTTATTATTATAAAAGTTATGTTTGAGATAAAATAACTAAATATTACAATTTATTACAAGAATAAGAAAAAGAAAGACCTATATATGTAACCAAAAAGAAAATTAAAGAAAAAATAAGGATTTATTTATTTTATATTTACATTTTTGTTTTGTTTTTATGAACAATCTCAGTACAAAACTATCATATTATTGTAATTTTATTTTCTGTTTTTTAGATTTTTCTGAAAAATGTTAGGAGCAAGTGAAAATGCTAAAATTTATTTTAATTGTTTTGTAAAATATCTCTTTTTTACTATCCTTTACAAACTTAACACAATAATATTATTTTACATTCCATCTCTTCTATTCATTTGGACTAAACACCTTTATCAAAAAGATAACGAAAAATAGAAAATAAAAATATAAATTAAACAAACTCTAATAGTTTATTTATCAAAAAAATTTCTTACAACTTATAAAATTAAGCGAATATTTTTTCAAAATAAATTAATCTAAACACATATACAATAATATGTTAAGATAAAGTTATGTATTTTAAGAAAGAATATACATTAGTCCCTTATAATTTTAAATGTTAAAATACTATTTTTTTTCATCAAAGGTATTGACGGTCAAAAACTAATTCTTCTAAGGGTGAAGGGATCATCGAAGTGAATATTACTCTTTTCAACAAATTTTTTTAATATGCACAAAATTATTATTTAAATTAATTTTAGTATTGTTAAAGAACTCAGCTATAATATCAATTTTTTTCACTAAATGTTAAAATACTTTAAAAAGATGTGCATTGAAATTTAATATGATAAACTATCAGTTTATAATTTGAATTTATTGAAATAAATTTAAAACTATTCTAGAAAAAAAGATGTGAAAATTCGCTTATGATAAATATTAATTTTTTCCAATGCAAGGTCTTAAGTTTGAGTTTTATAATTTTTTTTAAAAAAAAATCTTGGCAAAAGAATTATACTTTTATCATAATATAAATGATTCTGACTTAAATAAGATTTTCTCTCGTAGAAAATAATTGTTACGGAATGAAAATAAAAAGTTAGACATATATAATTTTTCAATTGCTAACATTTATTTAAAATAATATATTAGTTTTAGAAAGATTAAGTCATTTAAAAATTATTAAATGCTATAGATTAGTTTTAGAAATTACTACTATTATTCATTATTAGTAGCTCTTATTTATTTAATTTATTCACGTAGTAAGTTTTACTCCATTAATATATCATTATCTAACATATTCATATGTATTTCTTCTGCTTAAGCCAGTTTAAGTCTTAATGTCTCGTTTAATATTTATAAAAAAAAATATGTACTCCCTTCATTATTAGATATAACACTATAAGAAAATTCAATATTAACTGCAAAATATAACTATAAATTTTTTTTTCTAGTTAATTTATATTTAAACAGGTATAAATTAGCTGTTAAAAATTTTTTTTAGCTAATACTAATTAGTTTCTAATTAGTTACAAAATATAGCTGCTAAAAAAACCATATATAGCTAACTTGTCTCTTAGCACTTCTAATACTTTTTTAAATATATTTTTTGTGTTTGCTGATAAAAAAAATTATATCTAACTTGTATCTAAATAACTATTAATTAACTACTAAATTGGCTACAAAATATAACTACCAAGTTTTTTCATAGCTAATTTGTATCTAAATAGCTACTAGTAATTAGATATAAAGTCAATAATGAATTAAAGTCTCACATTGGATAGTTAGAAGCAAATTAAAGGGGTTATAAATAGATAGACTCATGCACATATTGTCTTAAGGAATTTGGTTGTATTAAGGTATTGGTTGTATTGTGGTGTCCTACACGTGTGGTCCAATCCGATAGCTAATTGGTTGCTAATCTGCAGCTATTCTATTTTTGCTACCAAATTATTATAAATTAGTTACAAATTTTTGCCTAGCTTGTAAGCAAATTTTATACAATCCTATATTTTAAATTATTAGTAAATCAAACTACTTTCACTTGCATTTAATGAAAATTTATCTAATCATTCACTCAATTCATTCCCTCATTTATTACAATGGTTTTAATTTTTAAAGTAAAGAGAGATTGATTTAATTATGGATACTTAAGGAAAACTAAATATTTTTTGTTCTACCTCCATTTTATATTAAGTGTTGTTTTACAAAAAATATTTGTCTAATTTTATTTGTCACTTTCTAGTTTCAATAAAGAATTAATTATGTTTTATCAAATATACCATTGAGTTTCTAAAAAAAATATTATTGAGTAGTTGAGTTTTAAATAAATATTTTGAGAAATATGACATACTAATTAATTGTGATAAGGGGTCGACATAATAGAAAGTTAAACAACTATTTATATAAAAAAAATAAAAAATAGTGACATTTCTTAAATTATACGTAACAATCTTAAACGATACTTAATACTATGAGGCAAATAGAAAAATTGAATAAAACTAACTAATAATTTTTTAACTGGCGTGAGATAATTTTTTTCTTATAGTAATAGAGGAAGTATTCCCTTCGTCCCATATTAAGTGTTGTTTATAGTTAATACACAATTCAAGAATTGTCATTAATTTTTTTGTTTTTATACAAATAGTTATTTAGCTTCCTATTATACTCCTTATTACTCTTATTAATTAGTGAATCATATATCTCAAAATATTTATTTAAAATTTAATTACTCAAAAGTATATTTAATAAAAATATAATTAATATTTTATTAAAACTATAAAATAATAAATAAAATAATTTTTTTTTAAAAAAAAACGGCACTATATATAAAACGGAGGTAATACAGTACAATAATTGAAGAAAATAAAGGAGCACATTTATTGATTTACTACGGAGAAGTGGACAGGTACATCGCTCTTGCCCACCCAAAGCTAATGCTGACGTTTTATTCTGACGCTAATGATGACGTCATCTAATACTCTAACATCATAATCAAATAATACAAAATTTTAGGGGAAAAAAAAAAACTAGATAATATGCAGATGATAATTACTCCCTTTAGTCCCTAAATATAAGACATTTTATAAAAAAATACACTGAAATTAAGAAGTATGATTAAATTTATTAATTATGTCTAAAATTTTGTATTAGCTTCCAAAAATACTCTTTTTATTTTATTAAAACTCATAACTCCACTCTCTCTCTCTCTAATTAATGATTCTAACTTTTTTTTTGTATAATTAAATGTTGAGGATATTTAGGTAAAACAGCCTTCAATTTGGCACAAAATTTATAAGAGAGTCTTGTAAAAATGAACAAAATTTTTTTTGTAAAGAGTCTTACATTTAGAGACAGAGGGAATAATTAATAAGTCTGGTTAAAGTTATTATAATTAAGAAAATAATTATTAGTATAAATTATTATGTATTTTAAAAATAAAAAACAATATTTTTAACACTTTTTATATATGTAGCTATCTAAATAGTAATATTTTTTAAGATACTGAATATCATTCATCTTAAATCATTTTATTAAAAAGTAATATACCATCAAATTTTTTATTGGATGTTTAAAATTAGTTTTTTTATCCAACAAAGTCATGTAATTGGTAAATAGTTAGATTTTGTTTTTAAGAATAGCCAGATATTTTAAGTATCTTTATAGTGATTTAAATTCTGACTTTACATTTAGAAATAGATTTGTTTGAAGAGAAAAAATCTATCTTCCATAATTTCTACACTTCAAAGACAATTGTGGATAGAAGAATATTCTTTTTTCATAAAAAAAATAAAATTAAGTTTTAAAATGCTTAAAATTAATTTACATGTTTTAAGAAATATAATTAATTTTTTATTTGTATAAAATTTATTTTCATAGTATTCTTCTTCTTAGTCTTAGAAATAATATATTTCATATCATCGAAAAATTGTCATCTAAATATAGAAACTTATGAATGAGTAAAAGTGTTATAGAAAAATAAATAATTTTAAATTTTTAAAGTAATACAATATAAAAAGAAAAAACCAAAAAGTTTCACTGATGGATAAAAACAAGAGGAGAGTACAATAGCGATTTTTCTTTTCAGGTCCAAATATTGTGTAACATAAATTTTTTTTATCAACAAAAAAAAAACAAAGACGAAATATATTTAAATTATGAAATGTCCATACAAGCATCACAAGTGTTAAATAAAAGAATAAAAAAAAAACATCAAACAAAGTCAATAATTAGGATTCTGAATGGCTGAAAACAAAAATACAGCAGAATCATCTAGATCTTAAAAAAAAAACACTTTAGAATCATCCAAATTTCAAAAATCTATTAATACTAAAATTTTGTGAATACACTATTTTACAAATTTTATATATATAGATCGTTTAATGTCACATTTTAGAGTGAGTGAGTGAGAGAAACCCACCAATTAAAGATTTTTACAAATGCTTAATAATTGAAGATAATAATAACGTAAAATATTAGAGATTTAAAATAATCATAATTAATATAAACCGTAAATTAAAACATTTTAGAGGATTAAATTAATGTCCGGAATAAGATTGGCCCAAAGTAAAGCAGGCCAAGCCCTCGCTTTTGGCTTCAAATTTATTTTTTTTTTTTTGACAAAATGACACTTTTGGTTCCTTAATTCTTTGCGCCAATTCACTTTGATCCTTTAACTTTTTTTATTCATTTTGGTCCCTTAACTTTTATTTTAAATTCAATTTGGTCCTTACCGTTCAACTTGGATACTTGTATTATGACTTAACAGAAGTAACAGTAGAGACCAAATTGAATCCAAAATAAAAGTTAAGGGACCAAAATGAATAAAAAAAAGTTAAGGGACCAAAGTGAATTGGCATACAGAGTTAAGGGACCAAAAGTGTCATTTTATCTTTTTTTTTTACTTACTACTCCCTCCGGTCCTTTTTATAAGGACCCAACATGACAATTGCGGTTATTAAGAAAATATGTAATTAAGTTAGTTAATGTCTTGAGATTTTGGAAAATCATATACTCTTCCATGTTTACCCCTATTTAATGTATTGGGAAGTAGTAAAAAATATTAATTCTTCTTGTAATCAAATTTTGGAATTAAAAAAAGTTGACTCATTATGAAGGACAAACATGAAAAAGGATAATTAATGTTTGTAAATTTTGATGGAGGGTCTTATAAAAAGGACCACTAACATTGTCTAAAAAATGTCTTATAAATAGGACCGGAGGGAGTATAGGGTTTTGTTCGATAAAAACTACTTTTTGCGATATAAATATAAAAGGATCAAAAAATTGTGTAAACTTGCGTCTCTTAGCTCAATGGTCTTGCTAATTCCCAGTATCCTCATTGTGTCTTGTTTGATTCTCCACTCTCCCACTTTTCAAAAAACCTTGTTTATTTTCCTCTTTTTTTATAGTTTTATGTTTTTTTAAGACTTTTCACATCGCTGAATTTTAACTTCCAGTTTTCACTAATGTCGATATTATTAGATTAAGATCAACAATGTCTCAACAAAGATTAAATAGATTAAATTTTTTATTAATTGAAAAAAATGTTAAATGAAATCGATTATGATAATTTAATGAATGATTTTGCGTCACAAAAAGTTCAAAAAATGAATTTCAATAAAATTTTAAAAAATTAATAATAATTATTATTAGATTAAAAAAAGACCCATTTAAAAAAATTTGCTTTAAGTCATTGAAATTGTTGGACCGACCCTAGTCTCAAACATCTTCAAAACATTAAAAATAATATTTTTATCACAATTTTAAAAATTAAGATGATGATAAAAATCTTTTAATGATTAAGTTAGCGTCATAGTCCATAGATATTTAAAAAAATCACCTGCACCGAGTTGGTGGCAGGCTGGGTTTTTTTGTTTCAAAATTAAAAATTTAGGGAGATCTTTAAATAAAGAATTTTTTTTAACTTGTATAGATTAAAAAAATAAAAATAAAAAGTGTTTTTTAAGAAAAATAAAAATTTAATAAAATTATGCTTAATATATAATTAATAATTAGTTTTATTTATATTTTTAATTTTTTAATCTGTGTAATGTACAATATTGCATAGATTGAAAAAATCTTTAAATAAACTATATATAAAATAATAATAAAAACAAAATTTTGGAGGTCAATATCCCTCCATCGTATAACTACTTTCTACCGTTGCAATCTTGTATCTATTCAAAAGTATTTTTATTTTTAGTAATTTTGAATTACAATGAAAATTTAACAAAAATAAATAAAAATAACTTCTCTAAAAATATTTTTTTATAATAAAAATGTAACAGAAAAAGTTGGACATTAACTTTAGTTAATAGGAGTATAGATGACTGAAGCACTCAAAGAGAAAAACAATCACTATCGTATTCATGCGCGCATGCTGTATAAAAAATTGTGGCTATGTCAATAAATGTTTCTCGGGTTTCGGTTTGGATTGGATTAGTTTTTTATTTTAAAATTATATTAATTATAAATTAAATTAAATATAAAAAGAGACATTTGAATAAAACGTTAATGATATATAACACAAAATATTTACTGTTATTTCCGGTTTTAAATATAAGACCCTTAGAGAAAATTTGTTGGTCTTATATATAAGACCTTTTACCAAGTTCAAGAAATAATTATTAATTTTTTTTTATCCTTGTAATAAATAAAGGAATAGTAGTATGACTAATGCATTTGTTAAAAATTTTGACTTTAAATAAGGATAAATTTAGTAGATTATACTATTTTTTAAAAAAACAAGACATTAAATAAGATTATTAGTTTTCTCAATTCATGTGAATTAGTTAGAGAGTCCTATAAAAAGGACTAGAGGTAGTATAACTTTCATCAGTATAAAATAATAAATGTTAAAAATCAATTTAAAATTGATTTTGAAATGATAAAATAATAAATATATAATATTAAGATGATGTTACCTTATAAAATATGAATATGTAAGTTATAGTATTATTTTTGTTAAATATTTAGTAGTATAAATATGAATAATGTTATAATTTTATAAGAAAATTGTATGTGTATATAAAAGTTCAATTTGATTTGGGTTAATTCGGTTTGATTAAGACAATCTGAAATTCAAATCAATCCAATAAAAAATCTCGATTTTTTGGGTTTTCATTTTTTTTTATTTTCGGTTTGTTCAGTTCGATTACGCCGGTTTGGATTGATTTTAGACACTCCTAATTCCTATACGTAAGCACTTAAAAAAAATTTATGTTTATTTTAATAAGCTAATACAACAAAAACGAGAAGTATTTATATATCTTTCCAATTTTACCTTTAATTAATTAAGGTGGTTGAGTTGAATTTTAAATGATGGAAGGAGATAATTGAATTTTAATGAAAGTAATAGTAAAAAGACATTAAACCATTTTTAAACATCAATGCATTTTCTTAATGATAACAATTTTCTTAATATATATATATATATATATATATATATATATTTAAGAATTTACATATAAAAATAGAAATAGTATTATTTTGTATAGGTATTTATTTTAAAGAAAAAGAGAGGATGAAAAAATAAAATCACTAATATAAAAAAAATAAAAGATAAATTCACTACAAACAAAGAGAATTAGCAAGACTACTGTTTGTCCATAAAATGGTGCCACCAGCTATTTTGATCACTAATTTAATTATTATATTTTTATTATTATTTTAATATTTATATTGATAACATTGAAAAGAACCAAAACAATTAAAATTAAATTTATTTTAATACTTTGTAGAATCTCTTTATTTTTTTTTCAAACCAAACAAAAAATACTTTTACTTACATTATTTTCTCTCTCAAACCAAGTAAAATTAAATTTTATTTTTTCCATAAAAAGTTTTCATTCGATTTTCAACTTGCAGAACTTTAATTTGTTCAAGATAGAAAAACCGGTAAATATATGCACAAGCTTCAATCAGCACAGAGCTCAAGTGAAAAGTACTTTTAGTTTTTTTTTTTATCTAGGAACACACTATAATATAATTAATTTTAAAAAATATTGTTAAATTATTCAAAAAATATTGTTATATCATTAAAAATATTGTCTTTATAAATTTGTAACATTATTAAAAAGTTTAAGCAACACTTAAAAATATTATTAAATTGTTAAAAAAGTATTGTTCTATGAGATAGTGACATAACGTAACCATTAACCAATCACAACATACATGAGCGAAAAACTTTAAAACATGTTTGATTTTTAATTAGTTAAAAAAATTAATTTTACACTTTAGATATTAACATTTATAATTTATTTAAATATAAATTTTTATTATATTCAAAAGGACATAATAATTTAATAATTTAATCTTGTTGGTTATTTGTACATCTATAAGATTATAATTTAATAATTGAATTTTATTTTGTTGGCATTGTGATTTGTGATAACATTGTCTTTTAGTTCACTTGACAGTCCCATGATCCTTTTGAGAAATGTGCAATTTCAAAAGGGGATCTTCAAGTTCAACGATACATAGGTTTATTGTTTTAAATAATGCAAAAGTCTCAATTTGATGTGGAATATAATTTTTTTTTTTTTCAGAATATTACTTATGATATCTGTATCTTTTTGCTGCAATTTTTTTTTGGTCAAGTCAACCAGATGATCTTGTAAATTTTTGGTTTTACCTCTGCAATTGAGACAGAATGTTGGAGGTTCTATAGGGCCAAAAATTAAAATTTGCATGACAAGTGGGCTTTAAGCATTTGATGATGGCTCTGTTCCATTCACTTGAAAAAAAATACTAATCTGTTAGATATTGTATATACAGTATTTATTTTATAAATTAAATAAAGAAGTGGGGCCTTTTTTATGTTGAAAGAAGTGGGTTTTAAGCATATGATTGTTCTTCTTTCTCTAAAATTCATCACTTCATAAATTTACTCTTTGACCAAAAAAAATATAAAGTTACTCTAAAATTTCTTTGCAAAATTTCTCTTCCTACAATTTTCTCTCCAAAACTCCAAAAAATTTTTGAGAAAATGTTTTCACATGGAAAAAGCTTTTTGATCAAATATGTTTGAAGTTTGGTTAAAAAATTAAAGGTTATTAAGTTTTATTATCCTTATGACAAATAAATATGTAGTGAACTTTTTGAAGATTAACTCCTTGTTGAGCATTATGCTTCACATTTCCTTTTTAAAAAATTATTATCCCCATCTCATCATTCTTAAATCATGTTTTTATTATAGGCATTATAAATTAAATTATATAATTTTTCGAAATTTTCTTTTCTCAAAGAATTCAAAACAGCTTATGATTGGATGAATTAAAACTTTTGAAATATATGTCACATATAACATGATTAATTTGACTCGAGTTGAAACCATGGATAAAAGCTTATTTTTTCTACACTTACTTTTGGATAGTTTTCCTACTAAAATTAATCTTTTGAGATGCAATCATTTTGCTTTGCACATTTTATGGTGTCCTTCCAAAATCTAAAAGCATATGCTCTTCTCATGCTCATTTTTTCACACTACTTATGGTGAATAGTATTTTGGCTCAAATTTTAGCTTGCTCAATCATCATGATATCTCATGTCTGGTAAGAAATCTAGTTACAAATAGTCCAATTGGTAAATGAAAATTTAGTCTCTATGGATGCATCATATTAGGATCACTTGATAGTAACTATGTGTCAGACTCTATAAAGTTAGCGTCTTGGAGATGGTTACAAGTGCATTGTAATTCATCATTTGCAATAATATTATCTTAAATAACCTTAATTGTACTTAGATTCTATAATTTTATTGACTTGTAAGAAAAAATATTTGTGAAATGTGAATATTTTATAGGTAATAGTACATGCTTTCGCATTTTGTATTATGACAAAAGAAAATGGTTGACTGAGATTAAGATCAAATGTATGTAATTTTTAATAATATTGGATGGGATAAATTATAATACTTCATTAGACTAAGATCAAATGGTTGACTGTTAGTTTTATTTTTTAGCTACGTTTTTCATATTAAGCACATCTATTATGTTATGTATTGTTCTTGCACTTATGGTGCTTTTTAATGAATTTATTTTGTTCATAAAAAAAAAATACTTCATTAGACCAAGATCAAAGAGTTTATTTATCAAATAAGAATATAAAAGACTCTCAAACACAAACATAAATTAAAAGACTCTCAAACTCAAATATAAATTATTTATGAAAGATTTTCTCTCTCTACCAATAATATTTATTATTGGTTGCTCTGATCTTTCCTTTCCAGGATCTAGATAATCACTATCAGTCATTTCTCACCTCTTCTTTGACATCCTTATTCTTAATTTCGTTGGCAACTCCTTTAGGCATCTCTTCATTGTCACTTGTATTTCTTCCTTCACTTTTACAATTATAGAAGAAGTGTCTCCTTTAGACATCTCCTCATTGTCATTTAGTATTTCTTACTTCACTTTTACAATTATAGAAGAAGTGTCTACAGAGGTATCTATCATCACTTCCTCCTTTACATTTTTGTGTCTAGCACCTTCCTTGCTCACTCCCCGAAACCATATTTAAATTAAATAAAATAATTGTTTATAAAAAAATCAAAACGATTAAATTAAAATGTCAACAATAAGTTGAACACAAATGAGTTTGATATGGTGGCCAGGCTAGAAGAGCACTACCTTAAGTAGCAGTTCCACAGTGCGAACTCATGTGGGTGCATTTTCGTTTAACTTATATATAAAGAAAAGTTGAACTTCTTGAACCAATAAAGGGGGTGGGGGGTATTATGTTATCTTATTGAAACACTCACAGACTCGTCTTGAGGATTTTCACGATTAACAAAAATCTTAGCAGCGGCCACCTACAGTATATAATTACTTATCACAGATAAGGAATCAATCTTTTTTAAAGAAGCTTCATAAATTCACAAAAAAGTGAAATTTATAGATAGATATAAAACTGCATCACAATTAATCAATTCATACCCTCATCGATTCCTGTGTTTCTTGACTACTAGGTTTGAACCGCTTTGATTTTGGGCTAGAGCTAAACCTTGCTGGTTTCCTCTTCAACCCCATTTTGAATTGCTTATCACAGAATATTAACAGTATTTTATTTTTATATTAGAGAGGGAGAAAATATTTTTGTAGGCAATTTATGGTATGATCTTATAAATAGAGAACTATATATAAATGATATATGAGCAATTGGAGGTGGAAACAGTCATGCACAAGCATAATGTGATACCTTCGTTTTGGAAGTATCCTATTCACGTTTTACATAGCACCTCAACTTATCTGAGCTTTCAGTTGGACTCACATTGCACACAAAATACACATGAGCTTGCAGTTTTTCATGCATGATGACATTGGGTTAGGATTTGGTGCTGTCCTGTTTTAGTTGGTGCTATAAGCGAGAGAAAAATAAAGTAAAATGTGGATCCACCTATCATGTGAGACCCATAATTTTATTCACTCTTTCTCTCTTATACAGTACCATGTTGTCTACTTGAGAGAACTCAATCATGATATATGGCATGTGTTGGGATATGGTGCTGTCATATTTTCCGTGCGGTAGTAAAGAAAAAGAAATAGTAAAATTGTGAACTCAATCTATTAGGTGGGGCCCACAATTTTTTTGCAACTTTCTCTTTCATGCATTGTGGTGTTCTCCACTCAAGGAAACCCAAACTCCATGCCATTGGTTGGGATTGGGTGCAGTTATGTGGTGTTATATGAGAGAAAAAGAAAAAGTAAAATTATGGGCCCCACCTGTCAAGTAGGCATCAGAATAATGCAAAAGTTAGGGCTAGCTAGCTAGTTGTAAAATGTAACTATATCATGTGAAATGTAATATTTTCATCACTGTTTTTAAATTAATTACACGGATTACCCTTAAGTTAAGGTTAAAGATAGTTGTATCATCCTTATTTCTTAAACATTATTGTGTTTATCTCTCTTATCTTATATATGCACGCACGGTAACAAAATATTTTTAAGTACATTGTTATACAGGGCTTGAATTGTTGTAACTACTGAGTATTACTCATACTCTCTTTATAAATATATTTACTTTTACTTCTAAAAAAACATATATATTCTATGACGACCCTCTTTTTAGTCGATATGAGACTTCATTTTAACACCTCCCTCACGCCCAGGACTGGACATCTGGTACATAAAATTTGCAGGACTGAAAATCTGCGAGTGACCCACGACTAACCTGGGTCTTGATATTTTGTTCAGGGGTTTCAACACAAGATTGATGCAAAATACCTTTTTCAACAAAAAAAATTAGTCATGCAAAATTCAACACCATTATCACTAAGTATAGCTTTCACAGCAATATTAAATTGGTTCTGCGCATATGTTATAAAATTCTTAACTAAAGATCTAATTTCTGACTTATTTTTCATTAGATGAACCCAAGTATGACAAGAGTAATCATCGACAATATATAGTTGAAAAATATTTATGAGCATGCACACAACCCCCATTCAAGGGCCATCCACAATATATTCTATTGTACTATTGCACCTCTGACTCTTTATTATTAATATATTGATCTCTGCTGATAAAAAACCAATTAATTCCACGTGGACCATTTATCTCAAATTTTCAAATTGAATCCACACTAAGATAAATTCTTTTGTCCTTTATCTATAAGTGATAATACATCATCATTTACTTCTTTGACCGCATCAAAAATTGGTGCCAAAACAACTCGATCTTGAAAAAAATGAAGTTGATCCATATTGGTAGTGAAATCAAGATAAGTAAAATTAATAATATCCTTAATGTGATTTTTAGAATGCAAGATCAATAAATCATTGGGAATGCATACATTGGTAACTTCATCATTACAATCACTTGGAATAAAAAAGTGGAGCTTTTTTATGCAGGAAGAAGTGGGCTTTAAGTATATGATTGTTCTTCTTTCTCTAAATTCTTCACTTCATTAATTTACTCTTTGAACAAAAAAAAAATATTTACTCTAAAATTCCTTAGTAAAATTTCTTTGTCTACAATTTTATCTCTAAAAATTTTCCCTCCCCTCTCTCAATTTTTTCTCACTGATTTTTCTCTTTATTATACTACCTGTTATAAGCAAAAAAAAAAAAAAAACATAATTTCCGCATATTAAGAAAGTTTGTTACTTGTGTTTAATTCTCTTAATTTCATTCAAAAATATAAGTTTTAATTACAAAAAAAGTACTTTCTCTCCTATTTGGATAAGTCAAATGACATCGAATATGGAAAAAGTGCTTAAAATTAGCATTAAATAAGAAGAGAGAGGTTAAAATTTGTTTATATTTTAGACCAAAGAATTTCAAAATTTTTTTTGCTTATAACTAAGACCGAAGATAGTATATATTTTATAAATTCAATATATATTCTCTCTCATTCTAAAGATTTCATCTCTAAATTTTTCCTCACTAAAATATGTCTCACTGATTTGCCAACCCCCCTCCCCCCTCCAAGATGTACACTAAATTTTCTCTTTTATCATAATATTTATCTTTTTTATCCTATTTTACACAATGATTATTTTTTTTTGTCTGTGTTTGGAATTACTGTTTTTTCTTTGAGAAAAGGTTTTCACCTGAAAAAAGCTTTTTGATAAATATGTTTGATGATTGGTTAAAAAAGGTTATTAAGTTTTATTATCCTTATGACAAATATATATGAAGAAAACTCTTTCAAGATTAACTCCTTGTTGAGCATTATGCTTCACATTTCTTAACTTGGCATGTTTACTAGGATAGTTTCACTATTAAAATTAATCTTTTGAAGCGATCTTTTTGCTTTGCACATTTTATGGCGTCCTACCAAAATTTATAAGCATTTGTTCTTCTCATGCTCATTTTCCTCACGCTTATAGTGAATAGTGTTTTGGCTGAAATTTTAGCTTGCTCATCATGATATCTTATGTATGGTAAAAAATCTAATTATAGAGTGTTCAATTGATTTGGTAAATGGAAATTTGGTCTCTTTGGATGTATCATATTAGGTTCACTTGATATTGAGAATAAGATCAAATGTATGTAATTTTTAGTAAAATTGATAAATTATAATACTTCATTACACCAAGATCAGAGAGATTATTTATCAAACAAGAACATAACACAAGTATAAATTAAAAGACTTTCAAACTCAAACATAAATTATTTATGAAAGACTCTCTCTTCCTAATTTCCAATAATGTTCATTATCGGTTGCTCTGATTTTTCCTTTCCAGGATCTAGATAATCACTATCACTCATTTTTCACCTCTTTTTTTGACATTCTTGTTCTTAATTTGGTTGGCAACTCCTTTAGGCAACTCCTCATTGTCACTTAGTACTTCTTTCTTTACTTTTACATACGTAGAAGAAGTGTCTAGAGAGGTATCCATCATAACTTCCTCCTTTACATTTGTGTGTCTAGCACCTTCGTTGCTCACTCCCTGAAATCATATTTGATTTAATCAAAATAATTGTTTATAAAAAAATCAAAACAATTAAATTGAAATATCAACAATAAGTAAAAACAAGTGAGTTTGATGTGGTGGCCTGATTAGGAGAGCACTACTTTAAGTAGTAGTTTCACAGTGCAAACTCATCTGAGTGCATTTTCGTTTAATTTATATATAAAAAAAATTCAACTTGTTGAAGCAATAAAAAAGGGGGTTTATTATGTTAGCTTATTGAAACACTTACAGACTCCTCTTGAGAATTTTCACGATTAACAAAAATCTTAGCAGCGATCACCTACAGAACATAATTAATTATCACAAATAAGGAATCATTTTTTTTAAAAAAACTTCATAAATTCACAATAAGTGAAACTTATAGGTAGATATAAAACTGCATCACAATTAATTAATTTATACCCTCATCGATTCCAGCGTTTCTTGACTAATAGGTTTGAACCGTTTTGATTCTGGCCTAGAGCTAAACCTTGCTAGTCTCCTATTTAAAACCATTTTGAATTGCTTATCGCAAAATGTTAACCGTATTTTATTTTAATATTAGAGAGGGAAGTAATAGTTTGATAAGCAATTTATGGTATGATCATATAAATAGAGAAATATATATATATATATATATATATATATATAGAGTTGGGTTCAAATGATACTAATGTGTCAAAGTTCTTAGCGCATAACTTTTTATGAAAAACGAATTTCACCGATCCAATCAATCAATTGAAAATTTATACAAAAATTAGAGGTGGAAACAACCATGCACTGATGCACAAGCACAATGTGCTACCTTAGTTTTGGAAGTATCCTATTCACGTTTTGCATAAGACCTCAATTTGTCTGAGCTTTAGTTGGACCCACATTGCACACAGAATATACATGAGCTTGCAGGTTTTCATGCATGATATATGACATTGGGTTGGGATTTGGTGCTGTCTTATTTTAGTTGGTGTTGTATGAGAGGAAAAAAGAGAGTAAAATTGTGAGGCACACCTATCATGTGGAACCCACAATTTTATTCCCTCTTTCTCTCTCACACAGTACCATGTTGTCTGCTTGAGGGAACTCAAACCTGATGGCATGAGTTGGGATTTGGTGCATTCCTATTCTTTGTGTGGTATGAGAGAGAATCAGATCGTAAAATTGGTGACTCCACTTGAGGAAACCCAAACTCCATGCCATGGGTTGGGATTTGATGGGTATTATATGAGGGGGAAAGAGAAAATAAAATTGTGAGTCGCACCTGTCAGGTGGGGATCATAATAATGTGAAAGTTAGAGTTAACTAAGTGTAAAATGTAACCGTATTATGTGAAATGTAATATTTTCATCACTACTTGTTAAATTAATTACACATATTACCCTTAAGTTAAGGTTAAAGATAGTTGTATCATCCTTATATTTTAAACATTATTGTTCTATCTCTCTTATCTTATATATGCGCGGTAGACAAAATATTTTTAAGAATATTGTTGTATGGCAACGAGATACAAGAATAATATGTGTAATTATCAAAACAATGAAAATTTAAGCGTGTCTAACACTAAACTCAAGGAAGAGCGTGTGATGTATGGTGCATACCATTTGGTGAAGTACAAATGAAAGTGCATGTGATGAACCTCAAAATTTTTGCAAGAAGGAGGGATTCACACGAAGACCAGGTCTATGTTTGATCATGAAACCTGTGATGTGCCCCTAACACAATCATGCTGTATGATTATTGAGTGTTAGTATAATACTCTATCCGTTCTGAAATATTAGTCACTTTAGAAGATTTTATATAGATTAAGTAGAACAGTTAATTTCATAGAATCTAACAAAAAGTGCATAGGTAAACTAAATTAGTCATTGACTTTGAGATTTACTCAATAGTTATTGGCTATAAAAATAATAAAAGTAAAAAAATTTAATAAATATAGTATTGGTAATGTAAATATGACAAATATTTTGGAATAATTTTTTTTACTAAAGTGACTAATATTTCAAAACGGAGGGAATAGTCCCCAACACAATCAAGGCGAAAATTTTATAGAAATTATATATAATTGTCCTTTTTTTTGTTGATGAACAAGAATGTGATCTAATACTATATTATTTGTCGTTTAAGATTTTTACACACAATTTAACAAACATAATTAATGTTTTTGTTTTCATACAAGTATTTATTCTTATTATACCCCTTGTAACTTTTATCAATTAGTGAGTTCCATTTTTCATAATATTTGTTAAAAGCTCAACTATTGAATGAATATATTTGGTAAAAAAAAATAATTAATGCTTAATTGAAATGTTAAAGTGACAAGTAAAGTGAGATAAATTATTTTCTCTAAAACGATAAGTAATATGGGACGGAAAGAACAATAAAAAGCTAGAAAGTTTTCACAGAATCACTATTTAATAAATCAATAAATATATTAAAACCATTTATCTTCGATTACACATTATACTTGTTTTCAATATAATAACCTCCTTTATTTATAAAAAAGATATCTTTGATATAAATAATTTTAGCTATTACGAGAGTTCAGTATGGTTCACTAGTAACATTTTTTACTCACATAGTTAGTTACTTAAAAAAGGTCGTGTTTGATAGCAAGCAAATCTATGAAAAGACTAAAAACTTTGATTAGAATTATTTGCCATTATTAATTTAGAAGAAGACACAAGAAGCCGTTAACCATTAGGGTGTGTTTGGTATAAGAGTGAGTTTTAGTTATTTTTTCAGGTAAGTATTTTTTGGGTAAGTGATACCCACCTTCTCAGATGCAAATGAAAAAACATTTATGAGAAAGTCACTTAAACTTTTTATCAAATATGAGTAAGCTATGATTTTAAATGAATTTTCTGAAAATGAAAAAACATTTTCACTGCCAAACGCCCCGTTAATCTTTATTCGCTAGCCGTTATGTGTAACTTGTTAGTCATTATTTAATAATAAATTGTATGTATGTTATTTTTTATTCGCTTTTGTTATATAATAATATAATAAAGACATGCATATTACATGCACAATATATGACGTTACCTACGTCCATAAAAACGTACTTAAAAATTCCTATTATCTCAAAAGAAAATCTAGTAATTTATTTTGTATAAATATAAGAAATTAACCACCACCACCCCCCAACTGTGTATCATTGAAATATTAATTATTATAAAAAAAATATCTTTGCAAGAGATACTCTATTCATGTCTCATGCCTGCTTCTGAATTTATCACAATCCTCTCCAAATGTGAAATGTTCAAACATCTCCAAGTGCTTCTATTTATGAAGTTCAAAACTTATAGTTACTTTACAACTCTCAACAACTCAGTTGATTATTGGTGGAATATAAATTCTAATTAATGTTAGAAAAATGTGTAAAATATTATTTTTTTTATCGACAAATACACACAAAACTGAAATTAAATTTTCAATAATCTACATTATTTTCTTTTGCTAAAATTTAAACGTTTAACCTTAAAAACTTAGTATATGACCACTAATGCACTTGGTCAATTATCCTCTATATTATCTTTAATTTGTTTGTGAAAATATATTTTTAATCACTTTTTTTTTTTAAAAATAAAGCGTGTATTAATCTCTTATTTTTGTAATGTAATTTTTAACCAATAAAAATAGTATTTTAGTAAAGTAACTAGCTTGTTTTACCAAAAAGTAACTAGCTTGTTAACGTGTGAGATTACGTTAAAACTTATTTCCTCCGTCCTTAAATGTAAGACCCTCCACAAAAATTTTTTTTGTCCCTTTTTATAAGATTCTCTTACAAATTTTGTGCCAAATTGAAGGTTTTTTATCCAAATACCATTAACATTTAATAATACAAAAAAAAAGTTAGAATCATTAATTAGGTGGAGAGAGAGTGAAGTTATGAGTTTCAATAAAATAAAAGGGGTATTTTTAGAAGCTAATACAAAATTGTAACATAATTAATGAGTTTAATCATATTCCTTGAAAAAAGATAATTGGATTGATAAGAATCTTAGTAGGGTGCTTGGTGATGGGGTGAAACTTTGTTTTGGGGTGATGTTTGGGTGGGTAACGAAAGGTTTTTGGAGCACTTTCCTCAGCTTTTCTCCTTGGCTGTAAACAGTGAGGCTCGTGTGAGTGATTATGGTAATTTTGATGGGCAGGGGACGCTTTGAAACTTTATTTGGCGTCGTGAGTTGCGCGGTCGTGAATTAGGACAATTTCAAGATCTTATGGAGTCGCTGGAATCTATTCGACTCTCTAGATTTGTTGCGGATTGGTGGCGTTGGGCTGGGGATCTTACATATGGGTATAGTGTTAAATCTGCGTATAAGGTTCTATCTCTGTCTTCTTTTGAAAATTTGCTGCTGAACTCTTCTTCTTTAGAAGCTATTCGCAAGGTCTGGAAAGCAAAGGGGCCTCATAAATGTCTAGTTTTTTGTTGGCAAGCCTTACATGGTGTTGTTCCTGTTTGCTCTTGTTTGCGCCAGTGTGGGGTGCCTTTGGAAGGTGTGGTATGTGCGTTATGTGGTCTCACATGAAGATGTGGAGCATTTATTTTTGCGTTGTCCAATGGTTAATTCTCTCTGGTATATTTTAGGAGCTTGGTTGGGTTTTCATTTGGTATTACCCAATCATTTGGATGAGGTGTTAGTGCAGTGGTGTGGACTTTTTGATGGTGCTAAGACCGAAAGGTGGGTCTCTGTGATTTGGATTGCTTTTGTGTGGTCGGTTTGGTTGTTACGCAACAATATTGTTTTCAACAATGGGATTTTCGATCAAAAGGAATTATTGGATAATGTCTTTTTTCGGTCTTGGAAGTGGCTTATTGTATTGGTTGGTGAGTGTATTATGCCTTTGCATTTATGGCTTAATGATCCAAGATTGTGTATTTTTAATTTTGCTAAGTAGCACTCTGTCGGTTTCTTTGTGAGTTTTGGTCTGTTGAACTTTTTTGTATGTAATGGGTTTTGAGTACCCCTTGTACTCCTTATTATATATTTCTCTTGTTGCTTATTAAAAAAAAATTATATTCCTTAATTCTCGTGTATTTTTTTTGTAAATGGTCTTACATTTAGGGACGGAGGGAGTAATAAATACTCCCTCCGTCCCTATTTATAAGAACCTTTACAAAAAAAGAATAATGATTTATCCTCCTAAATATCCTCCTAAATATCTTCCTAATTCCTTTTAAAGTATGTATTGAAGGAGAAAATTAAATGTCTTTATCTTGAAACTATAAAATATATTCCTCACTTAGTAATTAGGAGGATATTTAGGAGGATATTTTAGGAGGATATAGCATTGCTCACAAAAAAAAAATGTTTGTCCCTTTTTATAAGAACCTCTTTGAAATTTTGTGCACATTCAAGTTATTTTTACTAAATTACTCTTATTTAATCAACCAATTTTGTGTGGTTTAAAATCAATAAATGTAATAAATTGATGAGAGAAAATTTCTCTCTTATGATAATTGGAGAATACTAATTTAGTGAGAAGTGAGTAATACTATTGATTTTAATAATTGAGGGTAAATAAGAAAAAAATGACAAATTACTACACAAATTTAATGTGTTTTTCTATATTTACTAATTTCTTTAATTCTTGTGGTTTTTTTTTGTAGAGGACCTTATATTTAGGGATGAAGTATAATTTTATTTTTTACCAAATTAATAATAAAATTAAAATTTTCAGAACATTAAATGTTTTAAGGCTTAGCCGTAGCCTATTTAATGCAATTAATTTCACACTCCCTTAAAAATGATATAACAATATTGTATTCTCTCCGTTCCATAATATAAGCTTCAACTAACATTTTACACAGTTAAAGTGGTTAAATTATTTGAATTAGAAGTATTAAGTAGACTATTGAGATGTTCCACCAATAAAATTTAAACACAACTTTTTTTCTATTGGTTGAATGACTTTGAAAGTTAAAAAATCACTATAAATACTTCTTATTTTATGTGAACGTGCTTATATTATGGAACAAGACATTTGGATAGTTGGAGCTTATATTATGGGAAGAAGGGAGTACAATGCTTAAATTTAGACTTTTCCATATTTTTAAATTCATGACTACTGCATTTATGAGATTCTGTATTAGGGGCCTTTAATGCTGGACGTTGAAGAAGAATCCATACATTTTATTTTAGGAAAATGCTAATTTGTATGAATTTCAAAATGAAATTCATACAAATTGCTTTGCACATGACGCGTAATATCTTCATTTCTATATGGATAATGATTTTTATACAATAATTATTACTTTCTTAATTTTAAAATATTTATCACTTTTACCAAAAATATTTGTTTCAAAATATTTATTACTTTACAATATCAAGATAATATTTATTGTTATTTTTCCAAGTATATCATTCATTTATTCATTAATAGTCATTAATAAAGAATAATACTATTAGTAATTTTAACTTTTAAGAAAGGGGTAATATTATCTTATTAGCATTAACTTTTCTAGATTTTAAAATAGTTAATGTTTTTCTTAATTCTTCTACATTAATTTAAGGTGACTAATATTTTAAAAAGGAAAAAGTATACAACAACTATACAACACCATTAAAATAATAATATTTTTTTTTAGTAAAAGTATTATTATTTTAATGATATTATACCGTTATTATATAATTAATTATTATACAAAAATCATTATTCTCTACAACTCCATCTCCATGGCCAAGGCTTGTCCCACCGTGTTGAACAATGGGTCTAATGAACGGATTTAAATCACGTGTCCTCAAATCATGTCCCCAATTATGTCCCATCAATAAAATATCGCCACGTCATTAAAAATATTTCCTTTAATTTCAATCTTTAATTTCTTAATAGAATTTTTTAATAACTTGGCGATATTCTATTGGTGGAACATGATTTGGGGACACATGATTTGAATCCCTAATGAACTGAACATCTTTGAATGTATTTGTTTTGACGTTTTTAACACGATTTTTGCTTTAAAATCATGTTAAAAAAAATTAGTTGAAAAAAAGTTGACTAGAAATCAAAATCATATTTAAAGATAATCTTTTATGCTCAAATAGAACTTAACGTGAATGCAACTTTTTTAACTTATAAATTCAATGAATCTTATTTAGACAAACGCCATGTGACACTTCGCATAAGTGCTAGTCATTAGATCTTATTTAGATAAGGATCTAATTTTTCTCATCCTTGAACTCCACGGATTATTTTCCCCCATTATTACTGCATAGGTTTTAAAAAATGACTTACAACAACATTCCTCTTGATTAATAATGAGTTTATAAAATTTGAAGGATAAATCAATTTGTAGAAAAAGTAAGAGAAACTAGAGGATTGTGATGAAGAAAGGTAACGTTTTGGTGCATTACACTAAAAGAGAGAAAATTGAAAAAAAAAAAGAGTATGGAGTGGTCCGTTCAATTAGGGAGAGTGAAAAGTGGTTTATTTAGGGTGTGTTTGGTTTAATTTATGATTTGATTAAAAGGGATATAATTAATATTTCCACATTTTCAGTTTCAAACATCAAAGTTTTGTTTTGAAAAATAGTTAAGAATAATTTTTTAAGTTACAAATGCAATGTTTGTTATACTCTCTTAAGAAAAAAAAAAAAAGCAAGTGGATCAATCACCCCCACTAACACTATGAACAAAAGATTGTGATGTTGAACTAAAATGAATCAATTTTAAGATTTGAATGAAAAGAATTTCACGTGATTACCACCAAGAATATTTTTAGGGCTTTTTATTTGGTTTGAGTTTTAATAATCTTGTGGGCAGTCTTTTATAAAATTAATATTAATTTTACGAAAATATATATAAAAATAAACAGAGTGAAAAAAATGTGTAAGAATAGAAGTGAGAAAGATATAAATTGAATGAGTGTGTATTTGGATTGACGTTGAGTCAACGTACATCTATTGAATCCATAAGTTAAAAAAAATCATTTCACATTTAGTCTGGTTTAAACTAAAAAATTGCTTTTAAATATGATTTTGATTTCTAATCAAACATGTTTTAATGTAATTTTTCTCGTTTGAAGTGATTTTCAGACTTAAATCACGTTAAAAACGTTAAAACAAACGTACCTAAAATATGAGAAATAATGGAATGGAAGAAACAAAAATCACCGTAGCAGTTTTGGGATCAACATCAAAAGAATGCTTTCTTCCAAGGACAGGGTTATGAGGAAGAAGCTAAAGAGGAGTCGTTGATATTTTTTCAGTGTTAGTTCCATCTTCCCTGCGTCTTGTTTCTTCATCATTTTTAGTTTTGGATCCATTTCAGTTGCATGCAGAGAGAAGAAACACACACTTAGTACAATACTTCTCTCATAAAACACTTATCAATAAGAGTTACAAACTTTTTTTCTTTGATTAATAAAATAAGAAGTTTTTTTGTAATCACGTTTTTCGTACTCACTTTATATTCATGGTTATATACGTTAAAATATTTAGTTACACGCGAAAAAGTTTTGTTGAATTTTTATTTTTCCGTTGTAACCACATATTTCTACACGTGTAACCACCAAATCTGAAAAAATACTGTAACAAAAAAAAAATTAATGTAACAACTTTTTCAACGTACGAAACCAATGAATACATTGAGTACAGAAACCCTTGAGTATAAAAAATCAGGACTCATAAAATCATCTTTCATCTAACTAAATGTCAAGCATAGTCTTAACTTTTTAAATTTTTAACTAATTATTTAACTTTTAAGGTATAATTGCAATTTTGGTCTTCATTGTTTTTATTTTGGGTGATTTTGGTCTCCCAAGTTTTATATGAGCGATTTTGGTCCCCTTTATTTCAAAAACGGATGATTTTAATCCTTTTGTTAGTTTTCCTTTCAAATTAGCTATGCTTTTAGTCAATTTAGTGTCATGATGGACTAAAATTGTTTACTAATACAATGTACTCCAAAAATTATTAATTAGCTACCATTTTCCTTTTAATTATTTTTCGTAAACGATTTAGAACAAGTTGCTAATCTGAAGAAAAGTTGTCATTAAATTAATATTTTCTTAAAAAATCTTGCATGTGTAAATGTTTTTGGTCCCTCTTCATTAATTTGGAGGAAAGCTATCACTACATTAGCTAAAACCTACGACTAATTTGAAAGAAAAACTGACAGATAGACCAAAATCGTTCATTTTCAAAATAAAAGGGATCAAAATCGCTCATTTAAAACTTGAGGTCCAAAATCGCTCAAAATACAAACAAGAATACCATAACTATAGTTAAACCAGTTTTTAAATAGTATATATGTTATGGCCATGTTTGGGTATTAAATTGTTTGATTTTGCACTTAATTCTTCTTTCAACAGAAAAAAAGTTTTTAGTCTTTTAGATTTAGTTAGAAATTGAATATTGTTTAAAAAAATTTTAAAATTGTTTTTCATAACTAAAATTTTAAAATCACTTCTCACAATAAATATATTCAAATAAAAATTAATTATATTTTAAATAATTAATTTTTTTCACGACTAATTTTCACGGCGAATCAAGAGGCGAGGTTCTATTTTTGGGTTAAAAAGGTTTGGTGGTTCATATTCTTTTTTAAGAAATAAACAAAAACCAAAGTGGAACGAAATCTAAACGCGGCCTCCATGCTGAGAAGCAGGAGTATAATACTTCCTTCTCCTCCACCGTTCTTCGCCCTGAGTTCGAGGATGTTGTCGCCGTCATCATCCCCATCACCGTCATATTCCGCCGCAACCTCCGAAACCCGTTTATCTTGTTCTCAAATCCCCAAATCCTCATTCCGTCAACTTCCTCTCTTCTCTAACTCTCACACTCCCCAAAGCATGACGCTTTCGAAGTGCTTCTCTCACTCTGAGACCACCAACCCTATCCCAATCTCGGGCACACCCGAACCCAGATCCGAATCCGAACCTGATTCACTTCACACCCTTGTCGTGGTTTCGTTCTACAAATTCGCGGATTTCCCTGACCATGCTAGTCTGCGAAACCCCTTGAAGCAACTCTGTGAACAGCTGGTACTTATTCAGTTACATTTTCCTTTTATCTTTTGATATTTCAGAAGTTGGAAAAAAAATATGTTAATCCATAGTACTTTGAATCTTGCAACTAATACATCTCTTTTAATGCTTGTTAGCGAATTCATTCTTCAATCTTGTTGGTTCACTCATTATTTATAACAAACGCAATAATCTGATTCTGATGTATATACCCTTGCTCTGCAAAATTTGTTAGCATTGACTATAGACTATAGAGTGTTATGGTTATTTACAGTTTAATAATTTATGTTAGGATGCTGGAAGTGAGTGTGTAAGAACACTGGCTAAGGAAATGTTTTTAGCATTCGACATTACATTATGATTACTTTTCATCATAGATGAAATGTATAGGTTATAGTGTTTAGTGTATGTTGAGAGCTAATTTGATCTGCCTGTGGCTTCATATGGTGCTATTTCTCGTGTCTCACACATCTGATGCTACTCAGCGTGTTTCAGGTGGTATTATTCTAGCGCCCGAAGGAATCAACGGCAGTTTATGTGGCACTCGGGAGTCAGTGGAGAAAGTTCTTGCATTTGTGCAAAGTGATGATCGTCTGAAGGGGCTAAGACGAGTGGAATCGCCTGTCAGTCCGGAGGAGGAAGCCATCCATCATGGACACAGTGCCAGTTCTCCTCTTGCTGCGGGGGAAGATGCTCCCTTCCGATGGGATCATGTGAGAGTCAAATTGAAGAAAGAGGTACCGTTCACAGTGACTAAAGAATTGACTGCTTTGTTAAATTTTATATAGATAATATAAACACGTAACTTAACTAGGTTGACATTTTGTGGAGTTTTGCATGCCTACTTTGGTTATTATGATTTCTGTTTTCGTTATATGTTTGCAGATTGTCACTCTTGGGATGCCTACTGTGTCACCTATTGAAAGGGTAGGAAAGTACATTGGCCCAGAAGATTGGAATGCTTTGATTAGTGATCCAGATACAGTAAGAAGCCAACTTAGTATTATCACTGTTCTTCTATCTCCATTATGAAGCTTTTGTCTTTTATGTGATCCTATAAGCTTGGGAACTTGATCTATTGAACTCGCATAGCTTAAATTGTTTGGATTCTTGAATCTTGAGAGTATTGGGTGTTCAAACTGCTACAAATCTATGCACTCTTATCTGTTTGCTGTTGCTGGAGAGAAATGTACAATGTGGTTTTAGACCATCAGTTTTCCACGAAAAAATGGCAGAAATTGTTCCAAACAAGCCCTTAGTAGTATTTTTACTTTTACAAAGTTACGATTTCTGATTATCACTGTCATATGTAAGGATTGCAAATTGTTTGTCCTGTGTCCGTGTGGTTGAATAAAACTTTAGATAACCAATTTCATATGTACATGATAGAGTCCTGCCATAGATAAGATCACATATAGCAAGTTGTTAAACTGGAACACAGTATTAATATTTATATACCAGAAATGCAGAATTGCGTTGTTATTGACATCTTTGTATACAGGTGGTGATTGATGTGCGGAATAACTATGAAACAAGAATAGGAAAGTTTAAAGGAGCAGTTGATCCTTGTACTACATCATTTCGTGAATTCCCTTCCTGGGTGGAGAATCATTTCCAGCTTACCAGAACTGACGGTGAGCATCCAAAAAGCGAGTTAAACAATTCAGGTGAAAATGCTGAAAAAGAAATAGAAAATCCAAAACAACAGATGCCACGTGTTGCGATGTATTGCACTGGTGGTATTCGATGTGAGAAAGCTACTAGTCTACTTCTCAGCAAAGGTTTCGAAGAGGTAATCCTCCCCTCAATTTTATTGGGTTTCACAAATAAATTTCTTTGAGAAGATCATTTGAACTTCTTTTCTTTTAATCTAAAGGGGAAAAATCATAATTTTTCTTTAACAGTTCTTGTCATGATATATTAATATCTCAATATCTCAAGGGTTAGTTTGTTTTGCTTTTTGTTAATCTTTTGTTATAAACCTAGTTAATTGCGAACAAAATATCCATCTTAACATACAAAGACTGTTGTGATTCTTGATAAACAAGTTAATAGTAACATTTCTGCTGGTATTGTGTAGCAAGAACATAAGTTGTTCTATTTGCAGTTACAGTTTATCTACTGGTTTACGATATGATTTCTCATATTTCAATTCAAAAACTTTCTAGGTTTATCATCTGGAAGGTGGAATTCTGAAATATCTTGAGGAGGTTCCAGAGACACAGAGCCTCTGGGAAGGAGAGTGCTTTGTTTTCGATAAGCGAGTCTCTGTTGAGCATGATTTGGTGCAAGGAAATTTCAAGCTCTGCTATGGTTGTAAGCAGCCTGTGAGCGATGCTGACATGGAAGCCCCAGAATATGAATACGGAGTCTCTTGTCCTTACTGTTTTTCGCTGAAATCCGAAGAAGAGAAGGAGAGGGCTCGAGCTCGACAAAGACAATTCGAGAGATGGGGAATCATTGGTGGTCCAGATAAAGGTCGCCGGCGGGAACACAAACCGGATAGCGCTAGCAGGAAACCGAACCAGCTTTCGCGTTCAGTTTAACTAGTCAGACAAGGTGAAATCAGAGAACATGTTTCGTGTCTGTTTTGAGCATGAAACTATGGATGTACGATTAACTTTTGAACATGATTTCTTTTCATGTCATAGGGACATTTTGGTGTCTATTCTCTTGAGAAAGATAACCACTTTTGACTGTTGATGAGTTCTGAGTTGTAACCATTGCAAGTAAATGTTAAGTATTCACTGTTTGACATTCTTTTATCAACAATTTTTATCATTTTGTGAAATCTGATACTGAACCTACTAATAGTGTATGAATCCAAGTTATTTAAAGAAACTTGTATTGAATTTCACTTTAAGAAGATTTTTGGTGCGTAAGACAAGATCGGATGACTAGACACTAGTTATCTAAAACTTTGTTTAACACCATGGACTCTTAGATTGGACCCCATGTTTTGAAAATGATTAGATCAATGATAATCTGGGGAAGTTGAGTTGCACACTTTGGGATGGAGCTTTAAGCTTTTTCAAGATATAATACATTGTTGACCAAAAAAAGAAAAAAAAAAAAAAGAGATATAATGCATGTTTTTTCAATTGGACAAATATGACACACATTGTCATCTTATATAAATCGTTATAATTCATTTAGGCACAAATTATTGCTCAGAATAGCCAAAAATTTAAAGTTTCAAAACAATTAAGATAAACAAATTAAAAGAAATATTAGTGAAAACATGGTTGGTGAGTTGGAGTGGACAGTGAGTAGTGATGTTGATGATACCATGAGTGATGTAACGAAGGTATTGTGGATAGTCTTGGATACTTTGAATTGTTCTTTTTGGATTGAAAAATGCTCGTCCTTGAGTTTAAGCATTTTTTTTTATCAATATTTATATTTTGGGTGTTTATTTTGTTGAGTTCTATATTTGTAAGAAATATCTAGTTATTCTTCTATTATGCGGCTTCTAAATAATTGCACCTTCAAATAAATATTGAGGAGCATTAAAAAAAATATGCTTGATTAAAAATCCTTGAAGTTGTTATTTGAAATATTGTAATTTCAATAGGATTCCGAGCTCTTAGAATAATATAGTTAATCTTATAGTCATAATCTAAGTCTTTGAAAATTTCATGATTTGAATGTAAGGTGAATTCTTTAGAAAATAGATAAGAACATAGTTTGTAAATAACTTCATTACAAGTGACAATTCCTTAATCAAAGTCAACTATATGTTCAAATTCTTTCACACTTGACAAGTATGAAATAAAGAGTATCTAGACTAGACTTCCATTTGGTGTCATGTGTCTTGGTCTAATCACGGACTATTCATCATGATATGCAGCGACGGATTTAGAAATTTCAGACAGTGGGAGTAATTATAGTTATAGAAAAATAGTGGGGGCATTTATAAACTCATATATATATATATTAGTAATAAAAGTCAGCAATGTAGTGAGGCAATTATCTCCAGTATGATATGTAGGGATAAATTTTACATACACTAGTTCACATATATGGTACTCTTCTTTGGAATCATTAAACATTGGAGTACCATAGAACTCATTTAGTTTAAGATCTTTTTCTTTATTGAACAACTTTAGTTTCAATTGAAAAAGGATTATTTGATCCTTCACACACGTATGCGCAAACAAAAAAATTTTAAATGTGATATGCTAGTATTACAGACCAGGAAATGACCCTTACAGATGCAACTCCCTTTACGTAAGTGAATATAAAATAAATAACCAAGAACACTAGTTGCAACTAGTAACATAGGAGAGATAGAAAGAGGATTTTAGATAATAACAGTGTAATAGGTGCAAGGTCAGCATGAGAAAGCAAAGAATTTCATTTCATCACATTGTATAATGTTCCGGGCGAAGGTTAAAAAAAGAAAAAAAATTGTGTGGTGAACAAAGAAGTATGTGTGGTAGGCAAAGTACTACCCAGTTTATATATATATATATGTACGTGGGTGGGATGTATTCAAATGACATAAGGTGTCAAAGTTAATAAATAATATCGGGCATAACTTTTTAATTATTAAATGATCAACATGGTTAAATTTATATAATCAACCTTCAATTGTGTAATTTTGTTCTCCCTCTACATTTGATGATATGGGTTTAACTAGATTGACTATTAGTTTTTGAGCAGGAGATAAACAGAAAAATCAAAATAGCAAATTGAAAAATTTTGAAAAAAAAATTAAGAGATTAAAGTCATATAATTGAAAAATTTGTGAGAACAAACGTGCAATTAAGTAACTTTTTTAAGGAGAAAACAAAATGAAAATTCAATAATACTAGCACAAGCAAGTACACTTGCAGGAAACAAAGGGAATAACAACCAGAAATTCTAGCTTAGCTTCCAAACTCGACCACGTATAATCTATGCTCAACACCATCTTTCAAACTAGAACATGACTCATTTTCATCATGAGGACTACCACTCCCTCTTCATCATTCATCCAAAGCCAAAGCACAAAACTTCAACTTCGGTTCAAGCAAATGCTCAACGCTGCCAAAACAATTGATCATCTCAAACAAACCCATGCTCTCTTTCTCAAACTCCTCATTCATCAACCACCCAATGTTTACCATTACTTCTTTGGTCGTTTGCTACTCCGGGTTCTCAGTTTCACTGCTGAAAAATCCAATCTTTGCTATGCCCACCAACTGTTTGATACATTGCCAAACTGCACTGATGGCTTCATTTGGACCTCCCTTATTCGTGCATTCCTATCTCATCATACCCATTTTCGCCATTGCGTTTCGACATACGCTAAAATGCATCAAAATGGGATTTTGCCATCTGGGTTCACCTTCTCATCGGTCCTTAGTGCGTGCGGGCGAGTACCTGCCCTGTTTGAAGGCAAACAAGTTCATGTAAGAGTGTTGCAGTCGGGGTTTCTTGGGAGCAAGGTTGTACAAACTGCGCTCCTTGACATGTACGCGAAATTCGGCTGTGTAAGTGATGCACGTGTTGTGTTTGATAGAATGAATGAAAGAGACGTTGTTGCCTGGACTGCGATGATTTGTGGGTATGCCAAGGTGGGAATGATGGTTGATGCAAGGTGGCTCTTTGACAACATGGGGGAACGGAATTCTTTTACTTGGACTACTATGGTTGCTGGTTATGCAAATGTTGCAGACATGAAAGCTGCCAAGGAATTGTATGATGCCATGAATGACAAGGATGAGGTCACTCAGGTTGCAATGATAGCTGGTTATGGAAAGTGTGGTAATGTGAGTGAAGCCAGAAGGGTATTTGATGGGATACCAGTGCCACAGGATGCATCGACTTGTGCGGCAATGCTGGCTTGTTATTCCCAAAATGGATATGCAAAGGAAGCTATTGACATGTATATGAAAATGAGACAAATGAAGATCAAAATCACTGAGGTGGCAATGGTGGGTGCTATGTCAGCTTGTGCACAACTTAGTGATATTAGAATGTCAAACACATTAACAGACCATCTCGATGAGGGTTGCTGTCGTAAGTCCTTCTGGTTTTTTTTTTTTTTTTTTTTTTTCTTTTTTTGTCAATTCAATCCCTTTAGGTGAAAAGTTCTTGTCACTAAGTTTTGTCCTTTTACTTTTATATCAGATAGGACACATGTTGTTTCTAATGCATTTATCCACATGCACTCTAAATGTGGAAATATAAACTTAGCATGGAGAGAATTCATTACAATGAGATATAGAGATATATACTCTTACAGTGCAATGATCAGAGCCTTTGCTGAGCATGGGAAATCACAAGAGGCTATAGATCTTTTCTTAAAGATGCAAAAGGAAGGATTAAAGCCAAACCAAGTTACATTTATTGGTGTCCTGAGTGCATGCAGCTCTTCAGGTCTTATTGAAGAAGGGTGTAGGTTTTTTCAGATTATGACTGTGGTATACGGCATTGAGCCCTTACCTGAGCACTATGCTTGCATCGTTGATCTCCTTGGACGGGCTGGGCAACTGGAAAGGGCATATTGTCTCATAAAGGAGACTACAGCTAGTGCCGATGCAACAACTTGGGGTTCTTTGTTAGCGGCTTGCAGGGTTTATGGTAATGTTGAATTGGGGGAAATTGCAGCTAAACGTCTCTTCGAGATTGACCCTAAGGATTCTGGAAATTTTGTGCTTCTAGCAAACACTTATGCATCAAAAGATAAGTGGCAGCATGCAGAAGAAGTTAAGAAGTTAATGAGTGAAAAGCAGATGAAAAAACCTTCAGGTTATAGTTGGATACAGAGGGATATCAGGGGACAGTATACAGAATAATCACTATGACCATTATTTTCAGTCTGAATTTGACATCACATTATGAACTGATATATTTCCTTTCATCATAGGTGAAGTGTGTATATCAAGGTATATTATAGAATTATGTTGAGAATTAATTTAATCTGCCTGTGGCTTCATACTTTCTTTCTAACCCATTTGATGCTGCACAGCATGTTTCAGGTGGTGTTATTCATGTGTCTATAGGAATCAACGGCAGCATATGAAGAAAGTTCTTGCATTTGGGCAAAGTGATGTTCCCTTGAAAAAAGAGGTAGCATTCACAATGAAAAAAAAAAAAGTGTAAAACATCATTTTGGTACCTAAAAAATTACTAATAAACGGTTGAGATGTTGCTGGAGGTTGGTTGGACAAGAACTCAGTTGAAGGGACCCTAGTTGCTTCCCCCTAATTAGTAAATTTATAAAAATGTTTAAAATTGAAAACAAATTATGTTAGTATTAACCAACTAACATGGACACAAATGCCCAGCCAGGAAGAGAATTCATTTTCAAAAGTATTGTGAAATAATGTTTTACTCATCACACTAATGGTTGTAAAAGTATTGTTGTCAAAGGAATAAACATATTTACGTAATCAAATATTCAAATATATCTTTAATTTTTTTAATTCTACAAAGAAATTAAATTAAAATTTTAATTAAAATAAAAATAACTTCATTCAAATGATAAATATATTTTCAATTACTACCAAGCTTTCATTTTTAAATAAATTTATACTAATATTGAACTTTTAATTTAAATAAAATAATTTTAGTTCATATTGATGACCTCCTATTCCAATATATATTTCAATTCTAGCATTGCTATATTTTTTTATTACCTTAAAAGGTAAAAATTAGAAAATTAAATACACTTGATATTTTAAAAGACAAAATTGATAATTTGGTCCTCGGGCTTATTTTTCTGTTTTGATTTGGTCCTGTAACTATTAAATGTTATCTGGTAACTTATTTTTCTATTTCAATTTGGTCTGGTAACTATTAAACGTTTCAGTTTGATGCTGTAACTTATTTTTCTATTTCAATTTGATCCTGTAACTTTTTGTTTTTGCTTGAATTTGGTCTTGATAGAAAGGACGAACTAGTTGGATGAAAAATAAGTTATAGGATCAAATCGAAACAGAAAATTATGTTATAGGACCAAGTTAGAACGTTTATTAGTTACAGGATTAAGTTAAAAAAAAAAATTATAGGACCAAGTTAAAATATTTAATAGTTATAGAATCAAATTAAAACAAAAAAATAAATTACAGGAGTGAAGTATTAATTTCACCGATTTTAAAAACATAAAGTAGAATTTCTCATTTCGACCCTAGTCACGTAACACATTGTCTCTTCCGTTTTCTGTTCCCTCCACTTCACTGCTACTTATGCTGCTCGTTTTAGGGTTTCCCTCCTTCAAATTCAAATTCCTTAAAGGTACTCAACATTTTTTCATCTTTTACTCTAAATCATCATTCTAGTTATTACTACTATTATCCTTTGCTTTGATGTTAATGGTTATTGTGTTCATGTAGAAAGTAGAATCATTATCTGATAGAGAGGGAATTGGTAGAATTGCACGAAGCGGTAGAGGGCAGAGTATGCGACGAGTTCCTCTCATGATCAAAGACCATGCATTGATGCTCTAGTCTACTGCTGTTGAAGAAATTCTCTGCTAATTAACTCTTGTTCAACACACAGGTCATTCAAGACTCTCTCTCGCTCTTTTATTTTTTCTTTTTTATTCGGAAAATGATTTTATTATGTATTTAGATTTTTGTTTTTTTGTATAGGGTCACATGTTGATGTTTTTGGGTGACTTTACTTTTTTTTTCCCCCATCCTTTAAAAAAGAAATTGGAAGTTGTTGGAATATTCTTGTGCATGGTTTTCATATCCTACCAGTTGTTGCACTTAGACCTAGGGTTTGTGATTCCACATTTCGTGAATTGAGTAATTTTTTTAGGCATATCCTACATTTGGGATGCTCGTAATTTTCACTGAAATCTCAGAACCCCAAATTCCCCTGAGGTAATTGAATTACTTGACTTCTCTGTTTTGATTCTTACAGTTTTCAATCTGTTTGCATTTCAGAAGTATGTCTTTGAAACGCCAGAGGTCTGACTCTGACAAGGAAAGCGTCTTTGGTCCTGCCACTGCAGCTGAGGGCATAGGGATACTCAAATTTGATTCTCCGTCTGAGGCCACAGTCTACGAGCGGATTCAGCATTATGAATTTTGGCCGGCGCGCTATATGGATGAGGAGTATGGCCTTTCTGATCGTATTACAAAGTATTTGGTCAACATAGGGTGGGACCTACTTCCCTTGATCAACTTCCCAGCATATAGGGAACCAACGCTAGAGTTTCTGGCCACTTTTTCCCTGTCAGATTGTGGTGATGAGAGCCCTATCATGGTCACCTTTCAACTTAACCAACAGCGGTTTGTGATGTCCTTAGCTGAATTTAACATTCACCTGGGTTTTGAGACAGAGGATACGGTTAAAACGCCTGAGTACATTAATGCCTTACATGGCATGCATCCAGATTTTGTGGACAACAAATTTTGGGCTGAAATTACTGGGGGCGATAGTCACTATAACCCCAACCAGTCAAAATGCACCGGCATCCGAGATCTTTGCTTGCGGTTTTTGCATCGATGGATTGCTCACTCCATTTCAGCTTGCAAAGAAAACGTTGAGGTGGTGACAAAGTGGGACTTGTTCTTCCGTTGGTGCATGGTTACTGGTCGCCGGTGTGATGCTGGCCGATTTCTACTTGCTCGTTGTGCGAATTTGAGGCAAAAATCGAACTCAGAGAACAAGAGGTACATTGCTATCGGGTCATTCATATCATACCTTGCTAGGAACTTAGAAGCGCTTCACCCACAAGCACAGATAATTGCGGCCATGGACCCTATTGATCATCAGTCCCTGCTAGACATAGGCGTCATTTACTCACCGGCTCCGGGGCATTGGGTACTCAATGGTTCGGCAGAACCTGCTGTTGATGATGTCCCTCCTCCTCCAGTTCCACCTAACATGGATACCGATACTATTGCACTGCGCCTGGATCGCCTTGAGACCCAAACAACAGAACAGTTCGACCGACTTAAGGTTCGTTTGGATGCTCAAGATGCCAAGCTTCCTAAACTTGATCACACCCATCAGTTACTACAAGCCCATTTTGGTGCTCATCCCTCACCTCCTTCTCCGCCAAACATGCATTCTCTTGTACAGCGCTTAGACCATTGTGAGACCAAGATGGCTTCACAGTTTGAGCGGCTTGAGGCCCATTTGGATGCTCAAGACACGCAGCTTGCATTACTTGATCAAATCCATAAGCTGCTCCAAACGCATTTTGGCGCCAGTTCCCTACCTTCTCTAGGTAACCTTGCGCTACGCCCAGATCACCTTGAGGCCCAGATGACTTCACGATTCGATCGGATTGAGGCTCGGTTGAATCGTTTGAATGGTCTGAATGTGAATGGTTCTGATGCCACACTCCATTATATCTAACAACTAAAATTTTTGCTACAACTATCCAAATAAGGTTTCTGTTTGCAGCACTTTGTAACTCAATTATCACTACTATATATTCGACCAGAAAGAAAAAAAACATAACTACTATTTTAAAATTGCAGGTAGTTAGAAGCACATTGTAATTGGTTTTGGAATACATACTTATCACCACAAGGTGATAGAGATTCTGCAGAATCGTCTCAGTTGTTAAACACTTAAAACACCTCATAAAAGGCTTGTTTTGCTGACCAGGATTCAATTTCCAGTCTCTGATACCTTTGTGATTTTTTTTTATTTTTTTTATCACCATACCTTTGTGGTTTTTAGTGTGATCAATGAAAAAACTTAGACAATATTTGAGATTTGGAATAGCAATATACAATAAGTGGTTGCCAACTGCGAATCCTAATCCAAATTATCGAATTTCATAGATCTTTTTAGTCACAAGTATTATCATGTTCAAACTGAAAATATCTATACGATAGTGAAACTAGCTCTTTTAGCATTGTTTTTTTTGTTTTGTTTTTGTATTCACAATAGTTTGAACCTGGTTGACCTTTTGTTTAAGTAGAATAAGTATGTATCACTTGAATCAACTATTCGTTGATATTTGAGTTAAGCTCATATCCATCAACTAATCTTATAAAAAATTAAAATGATATAATTAGGAAATGCTACTTCTGTTCAATTTTATTTATCGGTCTATTTTTTTTTTTCGCTATTATTTGTTGGTCTATCTCTGTTTCTATATATAAGCATCTAAAATAATAAAAAAAAATTGTATTCTTTTTTATAAATATTTGACATTAAAATTTGGAGGGTTTTTTTTTTTCTAAAAAAAACATATTTAAATTTAGTTTTGAAGTGAAAGTGTGAATTTTAAATAGAGACAAAATTAAAAGGACATAAAATTTTTAAAATACCAATTTGTATTTTTATATTAACATTTTTCTTAATTCATATAATTTTTTTATTTTATTTTAGCTACTTATATATAAAAATTAAAGGAGATGGTATATTATATGAATAATTTTAAATCTCCTTACATGTTCTTATAAATCTTCCTACATAGTAAGTAAGAAAAAATATATTTTAGGGTGTGTTTGATGTGTGAACAGGACAGTACAAGTAGTACAGCACTATACAAGTTTTATGAGGCACAACACAACTTTTTATGTTGTGTACGTTTGATACTCAATGCACATAACAAAAAGCACAACATAAATTTTACAATAATATCCTTAATGTTATATTATTAATTTTTCTTAAATTGTTCTAAGAAAATAATATTTTGATATTTTATAATTATTTTATTATTTATTATAAAATTAAAATTTCATGATTTAATAAATTACTACATAATATATTTTATGTAATATAATAATTATATTATATATATAAAAAATTATTATTAAAAATATTTTAACTCTTTATTTTTTAATATTTATATTTACCGTTAAAATTTATTTTATTATTAATACGTTATTTTAATTATATATATAAATATGACAAAAAAATGACGTAAACATTGATTTAAAAAAAAATACAACATAAACTACCTCGTAAGTGGAGAGAATGGGGAAGGTAGTTATAGTATTGTCATTTTGTACTGTCCTTTGTGCTGTTACTTGACAGCTTTTTGAATCAAACACAGCACAAAAAGTTTTGTTCTGTGTTGTACCTTGGAAATTAGCAAATCAAACGGACCCTTAATGCATATTATAGTTACAAAATTCAATATATTTATTTATTTTATTTAATGCTTAACTTTCAAAAAATTAAAAAATTGTTTTAAAAAATAAATAAAAAGATATAACATTGTTCATATTATATATTTTTTATATATTTATATATTATATACATGTATACGAGATAAGACAAGATACAGATGTGTAAACTGTATGTAATGTGAGTGTGTGAGTGCCCACATTCGCGCCATTTGATGAGGATGATTAAATTGAATTCAACTGTCCAGATGCGTTTTTAATGTCTAAGCAGAAACGAAAATGACGTCGTTTCGCCCCTTTTTCTTTTCAGCAGGTGATCATAAGAGTGAGACCAAACCCTACATTACATACAAATACTCGCACTCTTTCTGCTCTCGTCATTTTCAGGTTCTCTGTTATAGGAATTTCGGGTTAACTTTTTTTGTAACAATGGTATCAGAATCTGGCGGCGAACCTAATGTCTCGAGTTAGAATCCTGGCTCTTTGCATTGGGGGAGTCCCGAATTCACCAAGCCGTCAGGTGTCTGCAGGAGGGACGTTTGTTATAAGAATTTCGGGTCCTTGTATGGACAGGTTAACCTTTTGGTAACATTCTCCGCACTCGAATTCCTTGTTTGTACTCAACAATTTTACATCTTTTGCTCTGAATCAAATCATGATTATTGTTGCTGCTATTAATTATCATTTGCTGGTTTTTGTGTTCATTCAGAAACTGTACCTGATAGAGAGGGATTTGGTGGAATTGCACGAAGCCCTGGATACCAGTAGTTGAAGCAAGTCCCTTAGGTCTTGTTTTTTCTTTTTATTTGAATAATGATTTTGACATGTATTATTTTTATTATTATTATTTGGTGTTTTTGGATGGAGTGAAGCTGCATTATTTATTTATTTATTTTATTATTCTTCTTGAGATGAGGGGATTTTGGAAGCTGTTGTGTCAAAACATCTTGTGCATGATTTTTATATCTGCCTATGGCTGCACTTTAGATTAGGGGGACCTAGGGCTAGGGTTTGTGATATTTTGCCTTGCTTGATTTCTCTTGTAGTAATTTTTATTGAAATTCTGCCTAAATGTACTTTGCATACACAGATTCTGTATCTTGATGCTTATAGTTTTCTGGTAGTATTGTCAAATGTGTGTGCATTTTAGAAACATCTTATTTCTCTTGCTTGATTTCTCTTGTAATTTTTATTAAAATTCTGAATCCCCCGTTCTCCTTACATAACTTTGGATACACAGATTCTGTGTTTTGATGCTTACAGTTCTCTTGTAATATGTGTGCGTTTCAGAAACATCTTATGTCTTCGAAACGTCGGGTCTGCCACTGCTGCTGTGGGCACAATATTTTGAAGTTTGATTCTCCGGCCGAGGCCGCAATCTACGAGCGAATTCGACACTATGAATTTCGGCCTGCACGCTATTTTCATCTGAAATCTTTGTCTAGGATTTGTTATCCACTTAAGTCGCGTGTTCCTGGCCACTTTCGCCCTGTTGGATGGTGATGATGAGAACTCTGTCACCTTTCAACTCAATGGGAAGCGATTCACGATGTCTTTGGCAAAATTTAACTTCCACTTGGGTTTTGAGTGTGAGAGTGACCTTGAGGAGCCTGAGTACATCAACGCCTTACTTGCCATTCCTCCAGAGTTTGTGGACAAAAACTTCTGGGCTGAAATCACTGGCGGTGATCATCATTATAACCCCAGTCAATCCAAATCTTCTGCAATCCGAGATCCTTCCTTGCGGCTTATGCATAATTGGATTGCTCACTCCTTTTCAGCCGGCGAGGAAAGCGCTGACGTGGTGACACGGGAGGACTTGTTCTTCCTTTGGTGCATGGTTACTGGTCTCCGGTGTAATGCCAGCCGTTTCCTACTTGCCCTTTGTGCCAAGGTGAGGCAGAAATCAAAGTCAAATAATAAGAGGTACATTGCTGTTGGATCTTACATATCTTTCCTTGCTACTGAACTGAAAGTCCTTCACCCGCGAGCACAAATGGTTGCAAAAAGGGAAGAATTTGATCATGAAATGCTGCAGGATATGGGCATCATTTACTCACCAACCCCAGGGAAATGGGAAATCATTGCCCCAGAAGACCCTATTGATGCAGATGACGCTTCTGATGAAGATATCTCATCTCCTATTCCACCTAACAGGGATGCTATCGCGCCGGATCACATTGAGACCCAAACAACAGCACAGTTTGATCAACTTAAGGCTCATTTGGATGCTCAAGATTCCAAGCTTGATACACTCATGCTTAATGTGGATACTCTTGCGCAACACTTGAACCGCGGTGAGACCAAGATGACTGCGCAATTTGACCGGCTTGAGGCTCATTCCGATGCTCAAGATGCTCATCTTGTAACACTTGAGGCTCATTTGGATGCTAAAGACGCCCAGCTCGCAACACTTGAGACCCAGATGACTTCGCGATTTGATCAGATCGAGGCTCGTTTGAATGCTCAGGATGCCACACTCGATCATATCCATCAGCTGCTACAAACTCATTTTGGCACCCATCCCTCACCCCTTAGGAATTTTCATTTTGTGTTTTATGCCCATTCTTCATCTATATGGTATCCCTTCCTTGAACATGATATGATATTACTATGAAGTAGTATTTTCTCTTATTGCTATATGATGACAGTTTCTTGAAATTAGAATGGTATCTCATGCTTCAAATTTAATATATTAAGTATAGATAGTGAAGGGAAAGGGGTTATTACATTTTAGTTGTTTTTATTGTAAACTAAATAAATTTAAAAATATAGGAAAGAACCAATTAGTCACACGAAATGCAAATGCAAAATAAATACTAAAAGGTTAAGTATAGGTCCTTAATGTAGCCAAATAAAATTGCAGACTCGCAATTTGTCTTAAGCTTTGCAACTGGCAAGTTAAGTTTTATGTGTCAGATTTTATCATTATTTGTTAATTGACACCATTGTTGATACTACTAATCAGCAGTGACAAAACTTCTCAACTGTTAAATCTAGAAAATTATTAGTCTGAAAATATACCTATCAATTAATTTCAAGGTTCATTTTCTTCATTTGTTACATGCTATAATATACAACTTAGCTTCTCAATATTCAATAAGAAAAAGGCACAAGAAAATTCTATGATACAATTGCCACTAATTATTTATTTCATATAATACAAGGATGGAGTAAAAATCACATGGAAGAAGTTACTTCCTAGGATTTTGAGGACTGTTTTGGAAAATCACCATTGTTGAGTTCCTTCAAAGCTTGGAACACTCTAGAGCTTCTATCAAAAATCTGAGCCCTTCTGTTATAATCCAAAGGCTCTTTTCCCACATCTTCACCCATTATTGCTTCTCTCTCCAAACACTCCAAAAGCTCCACAACCCCTTTTCTCTCTCCACATTTGTGTCTAAACCTTGCCATTCCCTTTTCCTCTGCTTCAAGTTCTCTCTCCAACTCTGTCACCAAACCCCAACTTGCACATTCCACCACAAACCCATTATTATTCTTATTATCTTTTTTCTGCTTCTGCACAACACAAGAAGCATAATTTGGCCAAGAAATTCTGACCCTGAAGCTCAAATCTCTCACTTTGTTATGAGAGATAAGGTTTTGACATGGGATTTGAGAATTATTATTGGATTTGGCTCTGCATGATGGAAGAGACAAGGACAATTTGTTAGTACCAGCAACATACAAAGATCCTTTCATGTTTTGGAATTTTGGATGAATTCTGAAATTTTGTGTTGGGATAAATGTATGTGGAGTTTGAAGAAGACAAGAGGTACACGTTTCAGTACCATGATGAAGATATACACGTGGCATGTTTTTAGCATAATGACAGAGTGTTCGAGATTGTTGGAGGATCCTCCAAACAGCATCTGGCAAGAAGTGGAGAGGGCACGTGTTGAAAAGAGTGACAGTGCACAAATCTGTTTTTGTAAAAACGTGTTCTGGATTTGTCTGCAAAAAGGTTTTTCTGACCTTAACCTATCCAACTTCTGCCGCTATTTGGCGCCTCCTATATTTTTGGGTGCAAGACACCATCCTATTTCTTTTTTTTTCTTTCATTTTTATCTCTTGCTCGGACAATAACGTTTCATTATCTTTGTGCAGAGGTCATGTTAATTATAGTTCCAATTTTATCGGATGACTTCAAAGGGACGGTTTTTTTTTTTCGGACAAACAATAAAAATTGAGCGAGATAAATAGATAATATTATCCGAGCAAGGTATTAAAAACAGATGATAACATCTTGTTAGGATATTTAAATTATCAAAACCGTGAATTATCTCCATTTTCATTCCATCACCCTTCGTCATTCAAACATAAATGCATTTCGTATTAAAAAAAAAACATAAATACATTTCATCAATTTCCTCGAGTTATTATTGTTTTCTTGGTATTTAAAGAATACAAAATATTGTAAACTTTGTGAATTTGAAGGATACATGACATTACTATTTGTTGTGAAACAGACATTAATGTTTGTCTTGAAACAGACATTATGTCTGAGCGAGTGTCTATATGGACATTATTATCCTTTCGGTTGTTTTTAATAAGTTAAAAACAGACGATAACTTTCGAACGAGTGTCTATACAGATATTATCATCTGTTCGGTTGTTTTTTAAGTTACGAAACAAACAATAACGTCTCACTGAACATTGATTTAAGGTTTAGGGTTTGTACTCTATATAAGTATTGAAAACCATGACACCCTCTTTCAGAGTAAGAGGTGAAAGACTAGCTAACTGTTCCAACTGAGAGAGAGGGTCAATATACATATACAGACCTTAGCTCAAACTGAAAAAGGTATACATAAATATTATCAATTCATTATATGTACAAGAAAAAAATATCCTAGAAACTAGAAACTAGAATTTTGGTTAGAAATGCATTGCAACTCCTCCGGCCCCTTGAAATTACAGGGAAATCTATGAAATGTAACTCCATCTTTAAAATGAAAGGAAAAGCAAAATCATGTCCTTTGTTCATTAAGTCTTCTCTCAGCAGCTATAGTAGCTGCCATTGATGGTGGCAAGTGTCTCAGATCTGTATCTGTATTAGGATTTTCATCACTTTCTGGCATCGTTATCGGAGCTCGAGACAGTAAGGATTCAATATCCTTCAGCGTCAAAATAGGTTGATCTTGATTTTTTGTGTTCCCACTGATGAATGAATGATTGCTCCTGCTTCTGTTCAATTTATACAAGCTCTCTTCAACTGTGTCTTTTACCTAACACATAAAAGAACAAAATTATTATAAGAGCAATCCTTCATGCATGAATTTATCTGTACAATTAACCTAAGTCCAGAAGTTAGAAACTGCAGAGTCACAAATAACATAGTTGACGTAATGCAGATGATATTTTGATTATAATATCAAGGAACACATTTGGTATAGAAGATACAATGACAGTGAAAAAAAAAAAAAACATTGGAAGCAACAGATCTAGGACATGAATGCTAGAAAAGCATTCGTATATATAAGAGATAAAAACAAAAAATAAAGTAATTTTTTTTAAGAAGCATAAATAGCAGATGAAGGCACAGTAATAATGATAGTTGAAAGTTTAAAGAATAGACATAAAAATGAAGGGTAGATGAAAAATACTACATCTAACTCTACTAACCTCACTCCACACTCTAATGCAAATAACAACTAAAAAAAGAGAGGGAAAAAGAAAAACTACTAACTGATCCATACATACTCATGCTAACTTGATAAACTACTGCTTGTTAGGAAACTTACAATGAACCGATGAATGAGGGTCTTATTCTTTTGTCCAATACGATGTACGCGACTGATTGCTTGTGCTTCAGCAGCAGGATTAAGTAATGGCTCTACGAGGACTACATGCTGTGCTTCCAACAGATTGAGGCCATTGGCTCCATGTTGAATTAAAAGCAATAACACCTGAATAGATTTCTCACATCCTTTGGTGCCATTCTGTTTTCCTCTAAATTGACTGATGGCGACCTGCGCTTTTCTGAAATCACAAATTCATAACCACATTAAATTGAGTATAATGAAGTTGAAACTTGAAAGTGTGTTTATTTAAGATGTAGATCATCAATATCTACATTATCTGACACAAAAATCTACATAGTTCCATAAGAAGACAATCGTGAGCCAAATTTATGTACTATAACGCTGAAAACAGAATAAGCAGCACATGAATTCCCCAAATTTGGAATTAACTATTTCATTAAAAATCAAAAAATTGAAATTGCAATTGCAGTATAAAGTTTAAGAGATAGAAAAGAAATGGCAAGTACTATATGGAAGAGACAATGGATATTCAATTATTCTCTTTTACTTTTTAATGAAGGGAATGAGTATTCTTTGAACTCCGACGGAGTTAACACTGAAGAACATAAAAATTACTCTTATTACCAATGAATCCAATAAATAGAGGTAAATGAAGGTTTAAATAGTTAGTTAGCTAGAAGGCATCAACTGTATAAATAGGGGTAATAAGGGTAGAGGAAGGCATTCAGAAATTGAGAAGGTCGAAATAAAAGGTGAGGGACCAAAATCAGGTTTTACTCAATTTTTTCTCCGTCTATCCTGTTTCTCTTTTTCTTTTTCTCCAAATGTTGTTGTTCAGCATAAAAGCACAAACAAATAGAGAAATAACAACTGAATAGATTATCATACCTGCCTCCCTTCATTCGGATGTAGGTGATGTTATTGGAGGCAAAGGCATGTTCCAATACGTCAAGTACATCATTCCAACTTGAAAACACGAGAACTTTGGCATTATGATCTGTAGCCTTAACCCACAAGATTCTTCTTGTGACTGCTTCAATCTACAAAACAACCAAATCAACAAAAACATGAAAAATACAAGAGCTGAAGCAAATAAGCGTACAATATAAAGAAAATAAGGCAATTTTTGCTGGAACATGTGAGACAGAGCAAGATTATATTATGAACAATGTTAAACACATTAATAATAGATATTTAAATTTTAAAATAATCAAAAGAGGATAACCAAGTCTCTTTTTGTAAATAGTCATCTATAAACCACCAAATGCAAACAAAACATAAACTCAATATCAAGCTCTAAAGCATTAGAAGTTTGAATCTGTAAACACCAAGCACTGTCTTGCCATTCAATTACAAGTAAAATCTTGAATAGAAGAAACCTAAAAAAATGTCAGTTAGGAATTTAGACAACACAAGTAGCTTCAAGGTGCAGTGGCATGTATAAATGTAAAAAATTATGCTTATTCATCTTGAGGGTATCAATAGAATTTTGGTTGCCAATCAAAATCAAAGGATTTTAGTTGTTTAGAAAATCACCTTAGTTCCATATGAGCCTTTAACACTAATGGATGTTTCACATTTTTCATAGCTGTCAACTGTATGCAGCATTGACGAATTGGAAGACTCATTCTGTGCATCAACAGCATAGGCAATGTTTCCAAAATCGGTATGCTGTCGACATGTAGGGCACATCACCCAGTTATGATACTTGCTATGTTGAAGTCTTTGCTCTGTCATAGCAAATAAACCTGCAAGGAATAGATGCATAGTTAAGTTTCATATTATATTTACTTCAAAGCCAATAAATGCTTAACCATGTCTTTTGAGCACGGATGAATGAGATTAACATGAAAAGAGTATACGCTTTGCATACTGATATTATTTGCTTTACTTGCCTTTTTACATCAACATGGTGAAACACAAATGGTCAATGTCAATACCAATTCAACATAACAGTATTGATCAGAAGTGCAGAAAAAAGAGATGGAATATTAAATATTTTCAATATTATATAGCCACAACTATATGTCTGGTAACTCTGACTGATGTATAATGCAGGTGTTGAAAGAACTTGACAAGGGCCAAATCTCTTGAAAGCTTAAATCGGTTGGTGAAGACTTTTGAAAGGATTCATTACCTCTCTAACATGCCCCTCCATACAAGAGCCCTTTTAAGCTGAGTTCAAAGTGTGGACAATGCACAGGCTCATATTTACCATGGGATAAAACTCAACTTCCTATTTAGTAGAATTAGGACAACTTGAATAGCAAACTTGACTATTTGATCAGAGAGACTCTAATACCATGTCAAGAACAAGAACCAACTCTTCTAAAACCTTATAAATGACTTTATTATATCATAAACACAAATAAAGAATGCTAATATTAGGTTTGGTCGTATAATCCTTACATTTACAGCATGTAAGATGCCCACATTGAAATACCATTTTCTGATTGCCTAGCTTTTCTTGGCAAACTGGACATGTTTCCTCATCAGTTTTACATACAGGTACATCCTTCTCTTCCTTAGAGTTTGACACAGCAGTTGTCTCTTGAGTGAATGAAGAACCATATGGACTTTCTGATGGCAGTTTTTGCTTAGATTTTACCAAACCCTGAAAAACAGTTCAGCTTAGGTTGCATGTCCAAAGCAGAAAACAGAATATTATAGATTCAGTGGAATCTCGGTGAGGAATGTCAGTTCAAATTTGAAAATAACAATGTTAATTTTTCAGTTGGATCAGCAAATGACAACCACCATGGACAATAAAACATTAAGTGGATTATGAACTTCAACCCATTATCATTCCCAAAACAACTATTCTAATCTTGTTGAAACACTTTAAAAAAAAAAATTATAAATATTGGATGGAGGAGTCCAGCCAAATTGAGAATAACTAAGGAACCATTTGGAAATCCATTTAGTTCAACAGAACGAAACGGAAGCAAAAATTTTGTATGCTTTTCACTCTCTAGGATTATGAGGTTGCAAATTCCAAGACACTTCAGCACACTTCAAACACATATCTAAACATAGCCTATGTCTCTAATCATCCAAGTTTACATTTCTACATGCCAAAAACAAGCTAAGTGACTCAGTTTTGATCACACTGGACAGACACGGGTATATTCGCTCACACTCACAAGTTTGTGACAAAGTCAGAGGGTTAGCTTGCAATGGAAAAATCTGGTTCCAAATGTCCAAAACGAGGTCGTAACCTTAGGGTTTTTCAAGTTTTCATCCTCCCATCACGTGTCTTCTTCCCCTTCATGCAAAAACATCACACGGCTTTCATCTCTGAGTACCCAAGATAAAGAGCAACCTCCAGCAACCAAGCTGCACCGTCAGTGAACCTGTGATCAGCTTCATTTTGTCTGATTTCTTTCCTTCTCCTTTACCTGCAGTCACCCTTCTGCCTTTCAAACCAGAAGGTACCCAACATCCCAAGTCCCAACCTGTTATGTGATGAATCGAAGAGACTTTGAGTCATCCAACTTCAGTTGTCTTGTACTCTTGTTCTGCTATGTGTTAATCTCTTCTCCATCAACTCAAACTCTTCTTTACAATGCCTGGAAGAAGACACGTGATGTTTTTGATTGTAGAGGATCGTTTTTTCTCCTTATTGATTGTCTTCTTTAATACCTGTTCCAACTGAGCCCAGGCAACATGAAACACCGCAACCGAAGTATTGTCCGCTTTAACTCCTTGAGCCTCACGGATTTATTCAGGAAAGGTGCCTCAGTGGGTTGAGTAGGAGCAGGGCTTATAAGGCACCTGTTGTCTCGACTCATACACAATGTGGGACTTGAACATGGTCTGAAACATATGCCTCCCAACTTGGTAAGCTTTGGCCTGCCTAAGTGTAGGGTGCAGGAGAGTAGGCAGTGGCCTAGGCCATCCTAGAATCGCCAATGTTCCGACATGAGTCAAGGAAACAACGAGTACTACAACCGAGGTATTATCAACTTTGGCTTCTTGGCCTCACAATCTTATCATGAAAAGGCGCCTAGGTGGGTTGCCGAGAAGCAGGACTTAAAAGGTGACGGTTGTCTCAACTCCTACTTGATGTGGGACTTAAACATAGTCTGGAACACAACCCTATTTTTTTCTGACTGTAATGAATTGTTTGTTCATATAATATTGTTACTGTAGAATGTCTGACATAGGTGTATGATTTGATTTCTGATAAACCTGGATTGCTAAATTTCTATTAGGTGGCATAAGGTCTTGTTTGGGCTGATAAACCTGGATTGCTAAATTTCTATTAGGTGGCATAAGGTCTTGTTTGGGTTGCTATTATTAAGATTATTAATTGTCATTTGGTATTTGGTAGACTCTTACAAGTCAAGTCTAACAACTCTCCATGAGTCTACACAAACTTCTGAGTTTGACACTTTGGCCACTGTTAATTGGTCAAGGGTGATAAAACTTGATAAATAAGAAACTTAGCAAATATATATAAATAAATAATTAGAAAACTAATTTCAATGAACATAAATTTCTAACACTTGTTTCTCTTTACCTTTAAGTAGCGGAGTTTTCCTTTTATCTGTGACAACAAGGTCAACGACATAAATTTATCATGGGAAAAGTTTGAGCTGGCCGTATATAGTTCATTTTCACCTAGTGTGTCAAGAGATTTATCGTCTTCATTTGCCCTTAGGTGCAAACGAGAAACCGCCATCTTTATTTCATCATGCGCACACAGATATTGAGCTTGAGCTAATGCCAAAGACCTTGCATGGCCGAACTCCTTTCGCATTCCCTTACAAAACCAACAACAAAGAATCAGAATCAAGTAAAACCCAGTTGTTAGTATAGATAATCTATTGATCTCATCTTTTAAAAAGACTCCAGAAAAGAATTTAGCCAATTATGTTTTTTGCTGCTGAGCAAAATTAACCTGTCTTCAAAGGTTTCTCTTAATTTATTTGTTTTTTGGGAGGAAGGGTAATATTGAAAATAAAAATTTTCACTAGATTAATACCACCTAAAGGGGATCCTATCTAGCTATTCAACAGCAGATAAGTATTGAAAATATTTCATCAAGTTATACCTCTAAAACATGTATATGCTTGGTAGCAGCTGAGACACTGTCCCTTCCTAAATGAGCCTTGCAATAGTTCTTTATAACTCCAAGAATGAGCTCCACCTCAGATGCTGATCTTAAAACCTAAGGAGCTCAACAAATCAATATGGAAGAGACTAGAAAGCATATTATACATTTCAAGTACTACCCTGATTTACATAAATGTAAATGAGCTATCATCATTTTGATCTGAACCAAATCTAATTTGTTGCAGAGTGCAAATTCCTTAACTTCAAAATAGTATACAATGGTAAAACCAATATGCCAAAGCAATATTTAATCCAACAATTCACCAGATTTGAGAATTTTACTGGGCAATGGAGTCTGGTGTTTAATCTATTGATACATTTCTGGGCCTTTTTTTTTTTGTTTCTACATTTTTTTGTATGTTACAGTTTAGGACTACTTCAGTAAACACAGAATGATTTATTTCAAGAAAATAGTAGTGAAAAAAAGCGAGAAGAGGTATAATCGATTTGCATTAGTCGACTCAAAGCAAAAATGTCAATTAAATGAAGTAACTAACCACAACTCTCTGTCCAACATTCCTTTTTTTTGGTTCTTCGCTACCAATATCTGATACTGTTGAACTGTCATTAGTTCGTGATAGCTTTGAGAGGAAACGATTCAATGCAAAGTTTTTCTTCTGAAAATCTACTGCCTCCTCAGCAGATAAAATTGTCCCTCCATGTTCATTCTTTAAAACAAAGAGTCTTGCTTCATAATCCTGAGGATAAAAAATAAAAATAAACAAACTAACATAAAATCACACCAAATTACAATAGTTTGCTCTAAAATGAATCAAACTGACAAGATAAACTCATTTGCAAACCTGAAACAATTCATCAAGTTCACACAAAACGCATGGGGGACCATCAAAATTAGGTTGACAATGTCGACATTTACCCATGCGTTCAATATCTTCTTCTTTTGGTTTTTCCATTGTCTGGTCAATTGCAAACAGTCGATCTAGAAGCACTTTCCTAGAGGCCTCTAACTGGTCCAAACCTGTCTGAATCTGATACTTCAGAGAGGTTATGCTCCGGAAACTGGATTACAAGTAACACGCATTAGTAACAGTGCATGACAGTCAATTTACTGTCAAAGAATTTTCAAATCTTATTTCACAAAAACAGATCCACCCCAAATACCATGTGTTAGAGATTAAAATCATTCTTGGTCTTATTCATGGTCAAACCCTCTCTGATCAAGTGGTTAGAAGTTTGATAATTGCTTTCCCTATTTTATCTTAATAAATTAATAGATAAAAATAACAATTAAGTTGCCAAGAGCTTGTAGCTCAAGTGGCATAAGGAGAAGCTCTTGGACGTTGAAGGCAGGGGTTCGATCCCCGGTGAGGAATATCTAGGAATAGATTTAGGAGTAGTGTAGTGTGGGGGAGTGTGTGTTTGGCCGATAAAAAAAAAATAATTAAGTTGAATTTCAGCACAAGACAAAATGAGCCTTTGTGTTGCATGAGGGTTGTGTTGCGAGATATTAAACCAGTCATGAACTTCTTTCATCTAATAGTAGAGGTTCTGTTACAACTGACAAGCATGTGATCCTACCATAATGACCAAGGTAGTTAAAACGTAGTTTCAACGTTGACACGGTGAGGGGTGTCGACATGTTGAATCGTGAAACGTAACACCACTTGTAAGGTAACATAGGAAAAACATAAAACTAAAGCATAAAACATAAGTAGTCCATGTCCAAGAGGACAGCAAACAACAACAACCTAAAATTGACACAAACCCAGCAGCAACAAAGAGGACAGCAAAACGAAAAACAGACAAAATCAAAGACGGTCATGAACAAACAAGAAAACAGAGACAAGAAGAACAAGAATGAAAAAACAAAAGCAGAACAGTAGCAAAGAAGATGATCGTGAAGAGGAAACAAAGGTGGAGAGGATCACAAACTCGCCCGAAAATGAGAGAACAGAGACAGTTCGAAAATTGGAGTTTTTACCATTCGGGTCGCATGACCAACCCGGTTCGAAATCAAATTACCCAGAATTGGAGGCGCTGAGAACGCCGCTCCTACCCATTCCACGCGTTGACGCATCGCTCCAGACAGTGCCGTGTCTTCCTCCGCTCCACCCCTGCTCATGACTCGCTCGTTCCGTCTGAAGTGTAGAATTGTCCGCTCCCACGCTCCAACTCGCGCTTTTGACTATGTTGATAATTACAAAAGAGGCCTCCAAAAGCTAGGAGGCCCAACCATAGACTTCAAAATCAAATGTTAAGGTAACAATAACCCATGCTTTATAAAGACTAATTTGGCCATATCTCTAGTCAGCATGAGCCTTCAATAGTTTGTTTACTTTTTGGAGTATTTTTCTTTTGTAGGAAACACATTTCAGTAAATTTTTAAGTTGTAATGATACCAAATGTGGGCATCATAGGTTTACAAGACTACTTTTCCCTGGAATATCATTTTAACAAATCTAACTACCAAGAATGAATATAATCTCTTCTCTAATGAAATGACAGTCTATTTCAATATGTTTGGTCCTCTCATGAAACACGGGATTTGAGGCATTTGCGTGACCTCCCAAAACATTAGTTCCTTAAGCAACTGCTTAAGCCACATTAGCTTGCAAGTAGCGGTTGCCATAGCTCGATAGTCTACTTCTGCACTTGACTGAGCAACCACACTTTGCTTCTTACTCTTCCAGGATATCAAGTTGCCACCAATAAAGATGCACTATCCAGAAATAGATCTCCTGTCACTAGGAGAGCCAGCCCAATCTACATCACAATACCCAATAACATGAGTATGACACTTGTCTTCATCCAATAGTCCATTTCTTGGAGCTCCTTTGATATATTTAAGAATGTGAATAATTGCATCCCAATGCCCCTAACAAGGAGAATTGAGAAGCTGACTTATCACACTCACTCAAAGGAGATATCTGGACGAGTGACTGTAAGATAATTCAGCTTCCCAACTAGTCTTCTATAGCTCTCTGAATCTGAAATCTGAAAGAGGCTCCCCTGATTTGGCAGAAGTTTAGCATTGGGATCCATTTGAGTGACTACATGCCCCCACCAAACCTGTCTCTTCTAAGATGTCCATAGCATACTTCCACTGAAAGATCACAATGTCATTCTTAGATTGCGCAACTTCTATCCCAAGAAGTATCGAAATCTGCCATGATCTTTGGTTTGAAAAAGGTGATGCAAGTGTTGTTTCAACAGTGTTATGCCATGGTGATTACGACCAATTATAACAATGTCGTCGACATAGACAATCAAATAAATGCACCCTTTGGCTGGTGACGATAGAAGACAGAGTGATCTTTTTTACTCCAAGTCATACCAAATTGTTGTACCACGTTGCTAACACGGCCAATCCATGCCCTACGAGACTGCTTAACGCCATAAAGAGATTTGCGAAGACGACATACAAGTTCTGAAGACCCCCCGAGCAACAAATCCAGGAGGTTGCTCCATATATACTTCTTCAATGAGATCACCATGGAGAAAAGCATTCTTTATATCCAGCTCACAAGAATGCCAATGGCGAATGGTGGCCATAGACAAGACCAATTGAACAGAAGCCATTTTTGCCACGGGAGAAAATATATCACCATAGTCCAATCCAAAAATGAGAATAGCCTTTAGCCACCATCAACTTCAACTTTAACAATGAAGATCCATCGACACCCGACCACCTACTTTTCCGAAGGAAGAGGAACAATGTCCCAAGTTCTGTTGCTTTGTAGTGCACCCATCTCGTCAAGCATTGCTTGTCTCCAACCAAGATGAGATAAGTTTCTCCTACAGTCTTAGGAATAGAAACACAAGACAAGGAAGAAAGGCAAGTATAATGAAAAGGAGACAAGCAATCATAAGTTAAAGCAACATAGTGAGGAGAGGGGTTGCAAGTGGAACGTATACTTTTCCAAATAGCAATGAGCAAATCAGACTCATCAGGTGGGGCCAAAGTAGGAGCCGGAGGAGTGGGCCCCGGAGGTAAGTCACTACTACAAAGGCAGCGGAGGAGGTGAGTCCTAACGACAATACACTTGTGTATGATGTGGTGGAGGTGGAGGATCGTCCGGAGCATCATGGACAGCAAACGGTGGAAACACAACCTGCATAGGGGTAATAGAAGGGGAACTAGGGGTAGATATAGAATCAAGGTGGGCGGGAGACCCAAAATAAGGGGTAGTCTCAAAGAAGGTGACTTCAGCGGAAACAACATACCAACGTAGAGTCGGAGAATAACATTTATAACCTTTTAGAGATCGAGTGTAACCTAAAAACACATTCGTGAGAACGCGCAGAAAGCTTATCAAGACCTAAACCAAGATTATGGACAAAACAGGTAAAGCCAAAAACAAGAGGTAGTAAAGAATACAATGAATCATGGGAAACAAGACTAAGTGTGATACCAGGTTATCAAAAATTAAGGAAGGCATACAATTAATTAGATAACACTCCTAGGCACGCATCACCCCAAAAGCGATGAGGACATTACCATCAAGTAAAAGGGTCGAGTCGTTTCAATGAGATGTCTATTCTTCCTCTCAACAACTCCATTTTGTTGAGGAGTATGAGGACACGAAGTTTGGTGCAATATGCCATGAGAAGCCTTAAATTCGTGATATGGCCATCACAAATACTCACGAGCATTATCACTCCGCAATATTTGAATTAGAACACCAAACTGGTTTTTTTTTTTATTTCATTGTAAAAGGACTGAAAAATGGTAAACAACTTGGAACGGTTTTTCCAGGTTCAACGAGAAAAATCATCAATAAAGATAACAAAATATTGGTGACCTAAAGTAGACACAATACGACTAGGACCCCAAACATCAGACTGCACTAAAGCAAATGGAGATGCAGCCCGACTTATAGCACGATTTTGAAAAGTACGATTGTGTTTACCCAATTGACATGACTCAGAAGGCAAAGTAGATAATTAAGAGATGTGGGGTATCATATATTTTAACTTCTGAGGACTAGGATGATCGAACTGAGCATGAACAAGAGGTTGTGAATCAGCCATCGAACTCCGGTCCCGTAAGACAACAAAATCTTTAGTAAAAGAGATGACACAATCAAGGGATCGAGTGAGACGGCTAATAGAAAGCAAGTTAAAGGGTGAACCAGGGTCATAAAAGACATTATCAATGGAAAAAGAAGGGATAGGATGAACCGTACCAAGTCCTTGAGATTGTGTTTGCGACTCATTGGCCATAGTGATAGAGGGCAAATGACCAAACTTGGAAAGAGTAGAGAAAAGAGACTTATTACCGGTTATGTGGTCGATGGCCCCAAAATCAAGAGTCCAAGGACTAGGAGAAGCAAAGTGAGAGATACCGTGAAATATAGTACTTGTGTGCACAACCGAAGCACTAGAACCATACGCCTGACACTCGTCATACCATCGGAGGAAATCAGCGTAAGTGGGTGCCAAAACATAACTAGCCAAGAAGTTCAAAACAAAAGGATCAACCTTCGTAGATGAAGAACGCGCCATGGATCTGCTTAGAAGGTCCTCAAACGACCAAACAATGTCAAAACAACACTAAATAGTGCCAAACACGTCGGAGAAGGTGGCAAAACAGTGTCAAACAGCGCCAAAAAGGTCAAACAGTGCCAAACGCGTGGCATAATAGCATAGAACAAAAAACGGAGGGCAGATTCAAATCCCTGACAACAAGGCGAGTCCGGCAAGACAAACGGCGACCAAAAAGACCGTCAGACGAGCTGCCACGCACGGAGGAAAGGCGGCGGCGATGGGTTGACCCGCGAACAAACATGTGGCGTGTGTGGGTGCGTCCCTGCTCCAATGGCGGCGAAACTCCGGGAGTAGGCCGGTCCTGAGGCGGCGCACCCAATCCACAGGGTGGTCGTCGGAAAAAGTGCCAAACATGGTGGCCGAAGAACAAAACAGCAACATCGTGAACAGGCACAGCGTGAACAGTGACGAAAAACTGAGTTTTTAATACAGCTTTAGTAAAAAAATTTGCTCCAATGAACCGTGGGTTCACTGGGGAAAAACAAAAACGGCTTGCCTCTCGTTAGGCTCTAGAAATAAGAGAGAAAACGAGAGATATTGGATGAATTCCGTGTGTTTTAAACTACACTACACTACGGACATATTTTTATAGTAATAAAATAATATCTTTACAATAATTACAAAGATATGTGACAAAATATCCTATTATCCTAAACATATTTACATGATTCTATACTATGTATCTGGACACTTTAAACAATAACCAAGGCATAGTTAATAAGAATACCCTTTATGTTGTTGACATAAGTTATAACTCTATTACATTGTCCAGCAACCTCAGCAAACATATATATTTGATCAAGCATAATTTAGAAAATTAAGAACATGGATTATCACAAAACTGCATTAGTACATTACTAGACAAATATCTTACATAACCAATGCATCACTAACCAATTAGCTATTTTAGATGACTTAGAATTGGTTGAAGTTCCTGAGATGGCCTCTTCAATCTTTCTAATCAACTCAGTTGTAAAATCCTTGTTCTGCTCGGCGTGGTGAAGAGCTTCTAACCACCAAAGTGTATTTTGATCAGTTCTGCTTTTGCGATATGCATTACAAACCTTCAAAAAGTACAAATGTTATTTAAAGAAAATAGAAACATAGGAGAGAGCTGGGGGAAGGAGAGCAAACTACTATTATGACACCAAGCCTTATCCCTCTAGACCCACAAGATCATAAAAGTAATAGACAGCAAATATCATCGAAGAAAGAAAAAGAAAAAGGCTTAAATAAGATTTTAGTCCCTGAAATATTGAATTTAATTGACTTAAGTCCTTAACTTTAAGAATTTAGGACTTACGTCCCTATAAAATTGGAAATGGTGATTTAAGTCCCTTTAATAAATTTTTTGGGTGACATAAGTTCTTGATAAATGTGAAAAATGTTGACTTAAGTCCTTAGGTTAGGGACTTAAGTCACCCAATTTTTTTTTAAAGAGACTTAAATCACCACTTCAAATTTTATAGGGACGTAAGTCCTAAATTCTTAATGTTAAGGACTTAAGTCAATAAAATTCAATATTTCAGGGACTAAAAACATATTTAATCCATACCCTGAATAAACTCACCTTTTAAAAATATTAAAATAATAAAATAACATAGCATGATATTGCTTTGTCCATCAAGGAATCAATTAAATAACATTCAAGTTTTCACAGCATCAAAATAAAGCATGATAAACGACATCTTTCGGCCCATAAAAGTAATGTGCATCTTGTATTCCTTCTCTTTCTCTGTTTTTTTTTTTTACAATGCAAACAAGAGCTTGAAACTAGTATAGTAATTCATTTTGCATGAAACCGAACTGAGTGAAACAAGATTTATCGTAGTCTTGCAATAGAATATGCAAGTTGCTAGCAGAATCTCACGAAAAGGTGTTTGTGCCATTCAAATAAGTCACTTAAATGGTCGAAGAAATAGTTGCCGCGGCTTAAAAAGATGATGCTCAAATTGTGTATTAAAAATAAATATAGTTCGAAAAATTTCGATTATATCGAATTTTGTGTAGTTGAGATACTGTTTTCACAGATTTCTTAAAGTTCTTTGCAATCCATTGGATCTTCTATTTACAGGATATCAGACTGGGCATATAACATATCTCAAAAATTTAATAATTTTTATATTACGGATATATACCTGCATGTAGATTTTTTTTTTCCTTAAGAGCAATTGAGGATATATACCTGCATGTATGAATCCTGAAACTCCTGTCGGGCTGCAGATAGCTTTGAACTGAACACAGTTAAGTATTTCTGTTTAGAATCTTCACATTCTGCTAACAAAAAATTGATAGAACTGGCTATTACACTATCATATTCTGAATCCTCCTTTATGTCATTATCTGAAAGGCCAGATGCAACATCTAGTTGTTCGGCAGATGTAATTGTTAAATTTGTGTCATCACAGCTACTTATTTTTTGCCTCTTCACGAGACAATGATCAGTCTTCATAATAAAATGCTTCTTGGTCATCTTGACTGAAGAAGTTCCAGAGAACTGTTTTCCTTTGGACGGCAATATTAAAGAAAAGTTTGTAGTCAGTGGGAGTATTTCAGCAAAATTATGGTGAATGTGGATATTTAACAAATGATCCAGGCGAAAATCTTCAGAATGTTCTTCAGCCAAAGTGAGAGCTTCATTGTACAGCAGTGCAGCTTGAGAAAAATCTTCTTGTATTATGGCTATCGCTGCAAGCGCATTCAGAGCCACAACCAACCTCCTGAGAGCTTCCTCACCTTCTATCTTGGTTTTGCTTATAAGAACCTAAAGATTAAGTTCCATATTAGCTGAAATCATATGTATGGAAAAGATTATTAAAGATCCTTACAGCCAACACACCATTAGTATTTCCTCCATGGTCATGGGTGACTGCTGCAAGGAGCGCAACCCAGAACTTCCGACCTGGGGGTGACAACAAGCTTGACGAAGCTTCAGCAAAGCATTCAGTAGTTTTCCTGCCTCTGCGTGAGTGATTAAAGGATCAGAGGAACCACTCAAAGATACAGAACCTGGAATCCACATAAAAAATTGCAAGTTCAATCATTAACCCAGATGCACATTGCTTTTAAGTGACTTTTAAACTAAAATTACACAACACTGAGGAAAAAACCTGGGACTTTTCTATTAAGAATATCATTTCTCAAACTTCCAATAACTTCGTGAGCATCTCTAACACAAATTTCATGTTGCCTCTGATAAAAGTGCTCTTCTACTGGTGAGAGTGTAAGCCAAGAGAGGCACTCCTCTTGGGAGGGAAGGTCCAATTCATCTGCAACATGTTCTTTAGAAGAACGCCACATGATTTGTTTGAAAATTCTGTGTGTAAATTCCCTAGCTCCCATATCTCCTTTCTGCAGAAGTAAGGAGTTATAGATAAGATTATATGAAATGTAGATTAAAGTTTTGAGATCACGGGTCCTTGAAATAGTATGAAATTCCAGGATAGTTGGTCAATGGCAGTGACCATAAGAGAATATAACGGAACCTCAGTATGAAATTCCATTTGTATTTGTAAAAGGAAAAAACTATGTAATAAGGAAAGTCAATACAAAAATTCTTTCAAACGTTAAATTACAGAAGCAATACCTCATAAGGATCTCGAATAACTTCAGTCCACCACCTGTATTTATTGAAAGGACTAGCTTCAAGGAATCTTATAAGTCCATATAAATCATCAAGCTTTCGCTGAATAGGGGTTCCAGTAATGCACCAACGATGCTTTGAATGGAGTCTCAGAGCCATTTCAGTGGCAGCAGTAGCATTGCTCTCCACCATTTGAGCCTCATCCAAACAAACCCTCCACCAGTATATTCTGGTAAGAAGGGTTGGGACAACTGGGTATCTACAAGGAAAAATGGTCACTAAAATACTCGGAATCATAATGAATATAACTTTTCTTCTAAACATAGTATGACTATCCAAATGCATTGTTTCTTAAACATAATATTTACTCATCAAAGACACAAAATCATAATCAGATGAAAAAGTATGGTAAAACTCAATATAAATTCATGTTGCCATTCTCAAATAGATAAATAGAATATCCTACATCCTACATAAGATATAAAAACAAAGGGGGAAATATGACACTCTAGAGCAAACCTTCTCTGAAATCTCAAAAAGTGCCGATCACCTTCATGCCTATCAGAGTCATGGGACAAATCCTCTTTAAGCACATCATATGTAGTTATTACAATGTCAGCACTTGCAAGGTCACAGATATCCATCAAAAATGTATTGGAGAAAGATGTATCCCGCACACCTTCATAAACACAAGTTTTCAAGGAGCCTGGATGTGTATGACTGCAGTAGTAACTAACAGTTAATGACACAGTTATATGCATAATTAAATTAAACTATTAAAAAAGAGTTAAGGTCTTTTATCACAATTCATAATTCATAAACACTATCAAAGCAAGGAATATTTATCCAACTTTTGCATTTCTAGTAGAAACTAAATTTTGTAGATAGCAGTAAATTGTTCACCCAAAAGATGAGTTGCAACATGCCAATTTAACACATAACCATTGACTTATACTAGTATTAGCTTAAAAATCCAACATAAACTTACCCCAGATAAGACTAAAAGTAGGATCATAGCCAACATTAAGCAGAGCAGGAGGAGCAGGAATCCTCCTCGAAGCAACACCAAAACCAAAAGAAGAGAGAGGAAAAAAAAGAAAAAAAGGAAAAAAAAAAAAAAAACCTTAATGCACACTAAATTGATGCTAACATTCACAATTTTCATCAAGCAAAGACTAAAAGACTATACCGTATAATTTCATCTTGCCACTGGGATAAAATAGGAGCTGGGCAAACAATGAGAGTGGCACCAGAGGCAATAGGAGATTCAGTAGCTTGTAATAGTTCAGAACACATCTGACATACATAGTCCCCGTCCCTCACAGTTATAGTGGTTTTATGTGTCTTGCTTTCAGATCCTTGTTCTGATCTCAAGGATTTTCCTTTAGGTGAATAACCAACACAATCTGCATGTTGCCAGGCATCACAAATGTCACACTGAACCCATAGTCCTTGATATTTAAGACTCTCGCTCACAGATCCACATATACACTCTACACGCTCTCTTTTGAGTCTTTTTAAAGTGATTTTTTGATCCGCGTTAACGTGACGGGTAGAATCAATTTGTATGTCACTACTAGATGCTGATCTCCGATGAGCAAAGATGCAAGCAAGTAATTCAACAGTTTTTCCCAGGCCCATCTCATCTGTTGCATTAAAAAACTGAGTCACAGACAAGACAACTTTCACATGTTGTGAAAATGAGAAGTACACAAATGCAACACCCACACAATTCGTCAATCTCATCAATAAATAACATTAACTTTCTGTTGAAATTATGGTTTTAGGCATCGAGAGAGACAAAGATAAGAGAGAATAAAATATTACTCCCTCAATTCCTTATTATAAGATGTTTTTAACTAATATTACACGTACCAATAAAAAAAGTAGTTAAGTTTAGTTAATTTTATTGGTTTTCTAAAAAAAAATATAACATACCAATTTTATCCCTCATTAAACATTATGCTAACCAATCACAATTGAAGAGTACAAATAGTCAATGCATTTAATAAGGATAAATAAGAAAACAAGCAATAAATGCTCCATAGAAACTATAAAACCTCTTATAAAAAGGAACATCTAAATCTTCTAAAAGACATCTTATAAATAGGAACGGAGGGAGTATATTGATAGTGATAAAGATGTTACAATGTGATTGTATCTTATGACAATGCATTATCCTTATTTATAGGAATAATTCTAAGTAAATAAGGAATACGGAAACATCCCAAGAGATATTGATATAATAAAGAAATTAATCCTAGAGGATTGTCTGGCAATATGATAAGATATTTTAAGATTTTCTCATATTTTAACACCCCCTCAAGCTAAAGCTTACTAAACTTTAAGCTTGTTACAAATAAACCATTTAAATAAAAGAAACTTCAAAACTAAGAAATAGAGAGACGAATAGTCGCAGGCCAGTTGATACTTTTGGTAAGTCGCGGTTAGCCACAGGCCAGGCTCATATCTCTGGAAAATCTTCAATATCGCGAGTCCAGTTGATACCTCTGGTAAATTTGCGCGGCCATGCTAATTTCTCTAGGAAAGCTGCAAGCCAGGCTCATATCTCTGGGAAATTCACACAACCAAGATGATGTCTCTAAGAAAGCCACGAAGCCATATGATACCTCTCGTAAAAGTGTGGGGCCAGATTAATTGATAAGAGAAAGCCACATAGCCAGGCTCATATCTCTAGAAAGGTCGTGGAAGCAAGCAATGCCTCTCTAATCTCTTAGAATACTCAATTTGAAAATAAAGAGAACAAATAATTTGACAAAACGACACCAACAGTGCCGAATGCGATGCATGGGACTTGAGAACGAAAACCAAGGGCAGATTTGGAATCCCCACAGTAAAATGGATTTGATTATGGGGTCGTCACCGGCCAAAAAAGTCATTGGGGAAAAAAGCCCACAACAGAAGTGGAAAACGTCCACAACAAAGGCAACAAAAATTCAAAACAAAGCAGAAACAGATTAAAGGTGAAAGAAAGGATTGAAGAAGGAAAAACAAAATCGTTCCTACAAAAGCAAAGGTCACGGTGGATGAAACCGCTCTGATACCATGTTGAAATTATGGGTTTTAGGTATGAGAGAGGGAGAAAGATAAGAAAGAATAAAATATTTAATTGATAGTGATAAAGATGTTACAATGTGATTGTACAACAAGGATCAAATACCAAGTCAAATACCAATTCTCCAAAAAGCTTAAGCTATTGGTGGAGACCAATTGGGGAAAGAATGGTCTATAATCTATATGTATTATAGATATAACCAGGAATTGCTAGAAAGCTATTGGTGTGGGCCAATTAGAGAAACAATGGTCTATATGTATAATAGATATAACCAGGCGTTTATAGAATTTCCACAGCATAGACAGCAAGATGCTATCAGTATCAGAGGACTCATATTGATCTTACAGCCAAAAGATTCCATGGGTTCATCATGTAATAAAGTCTATTATGACAATCAATTAATTAATATGTCAAGGGGGTCAGCATCAGCAAGGGAAAAGACTTTTTTTTAACAAAGCACAATTTTTTTAACATGGTAAAATATTTATAATTTTTTAAACATAAAATGTAGCAAAAATCCACATGATTATAGAATAAAATAAACAAAATATGCAACATAGCTTGGGACCTACCAGCAAGAATGCCTCCAAATACATAAGGTGAAGAAGTCTCTGGGCACAATGAAATATTTCCACTGAAGTCATTGTAACTCAAATAAGCATAAGGGAATAAAGAATGAAACCATGATAGTTGGGGTGAAGAGAGAACGTGAGCCAACCCAGACATGAATCATGCAATAAATAAGAATCCGTATGATTAATTATTTGAAAAGTGGTCAATAAAACTAACCTGAATGGGTTGAAAAACATTTTAGAACTTGTGTCCAGAAAATCCACAGGCACACATAATGGAGAATGAAATTGATTTCTTTCTCTTTCACCCTGACTTTCTTCAATTACTTTCTCCCTTTTGACCATCCAAAAAGCTGCACGTCTTTGATATGGTCTCAATTTAGGAAGTAACTGAGGTATGTCATCTTCAAGCATTGGTTCTGTTCTGCACACATAACAAAATATATAAAATTTAAACTAAAAGGGTAAACACAAAAAAATACAATAAAATTGACAGGATACTGACTGTCATAACTTTGTTGGATGACATACAAAATTATTGTTACCCATAAATTAGAGATCAAAACCAAAGAGAATGCTTAACTTACTTCGAAGGCTTGATGGCTTCATAAAATCCTGCAGGATCAAACCTCACATGTTTCCTGGCCGAGCAAGTGCCATCTCCCTCCTCTGTCTGTGGATCAACTTCCACTTTCATATAGCTGCCTAGCCCATACCTGACTTCTGATGTCATTATTTCTGGCCGTAGCCAAGACATGGCATTGATCATACTCCTTTTCCATAGTTGTCTAGAAGCATCAAGAAGTGACTCGCATGCATCAAAGGCATTCTTTAGTACTTCGACCCTTACCCTCATGGAGGAAATACCCTCCGAAAGCCTAACCCCAACAACTGGCCTCAATGTAACAAATTTCAAGCTTGCCAAGTGAATCAGCCCAGTAACACCTTCATCAGGTCCATCAAAAATACCAGATAACAACACTGTACATGTTTCCACATCATCAACTGTAACTCTTTTTATAAACTCTAAATGAATATCCGTAAAGGGTAACACAGGCCAATGGCCTAATTTAATTCGACCAAGAACATTATAGACATTAAACACCCGAAATCTTAACGAGTACTGGGGATCCTGATAAAAATCCTCAAACAGTTCAAAACCAGAAAAACCTTCTCTGAAATTCAATTCCCTTAAAACAACTTCAGAAATATCCAGGTGTTCACTTGACAACCAATTAGACCGGTCGACCTCAACAAAATAAGGTTTATCAACATCACCAGAAACATCCTTTGCTTCTTCCCCTGCTTCTACATCATCATTCTGTTTATCCAATTCTGCTTGAGCAGTAGCATTTGTTTCCAGTATTATCTTACCTGCCCGATGTGGTTTACTTTTTCGTCTACCCATGACTTATCACCACTGGCAGAAACAAAATAAAGAAGCTAAGCTATATTTGTTTAAGTACAGAAATTACTTATGCATTATGATTTAGGATTCGGGTTTCCAAACAACATAAGCACCAATTATTGTATGACAATAACAAGTTAAGACCAAACATAAGCTCAAACAGGCAAACATTGAATGCAGGAACATTCCAAAATCTGGGTAATGCAACTAGAAAACAGCTTCAAGTGAAATTTAACAGAATTGAATCAAAGGTTAGTAGCAAAAACATAGAATGGGAACAAAACCGCCATAGCCATAGTCTAGTGCCCTATTGTTAAAGTCAAAAGTCAAAAGCATAGAAAACAGAAAGAAAAAAACAAAAATCTCATTGCACCGCCATAGGTATAGTCTAATACCCAAAGTCTCAAACCGTTTGAGTTAACTTTCTGGAATCCAATGCAACAACGAGTGTTGCGCGTGAATTTATGCAGGAAAAAAGAACGGGAAGAGATTTGGAATTGGAACCTGAAGAAAGGAAGAGAATCACAGTGATGAATTGGGGAACCGAGAGAGATAACATACAGCAGGAAATTGAGTCGTGCGCCCGAGTTTATGAGTCAGCGCAAATCGCAAACGAGTTCGGATTTTAGTGTCTATAACCGTTCATGGTTATGGATGTAAAGTAACTTCCCACTCTTTACTCTGCTTTCATTTGTACTCTTTCGTTAATAGAATTCGTAGCAAAGAGCAGTTTTCTTTGAAGAGATAGATAAAGCGAATGCGATGTACAGAAATTGCGATCACTGTTCTCCGGTTCTGTCACAGGTGTATCCTCATGCCAAATATTTGTATGTGGCAAATCCAACGGTCTTGATTCGTCTGTGATTTTTTCATTTTTGTGATATACTACTTCTGTTTTCTCTATTATAAACAAAATAAACTAATTTTATGTTTATTCAGAATGTTGGTTAACTCTTAGTTCTAAATAAAAAATAATTTAGGGTTGTTTGGTTTGCATTTTTATTTTTTGTTTTCATTATGTTTTTATTTTTTGAAATTTTACAAAGTAAAAACCGAAAAGGCTGAAAACATATTTTAGAAAGTAAAAACTGAAAATGTTGAAAACAAATAATTGTGTTTTTAGCCTTTTCAATTTTTTCTTTGTAAAATTTTCGAAAACAAAAAACAGAAAATATAAATAAAAAATGAAAATGGAAACCGAACGGCTCCTTATTTTCTTAGATTACTCCTTATCAAATTTCAAATTTATTATAGAAAAACATAGTATTTATTACTAGTAGCAAGTGAGTTAATTATTATTGGTACGTTAGATATTTTCTCATTAAATGAGGTTAAAAACAAATAAAGTCTCTTGAACTTTAACTTATGTGCATTTAAGTGCAATTTTTTTTAAAATGTGCATTTTGGTCCCTAAATTTTTTGAAGCGTGCACTTAAATACAAAAGTCATATTTAACGACGGTTTTTATTATAATTAGTTACGGTTTAAACCGTCACTAAATGTCTACTTAAGTGCATACTTTGAAAAGTACGGGAGACCGCTACTTTGTCCATCACATAGTTTTCTGGTGCACCACATGAGACTTGTTTTGTTCATCATACACTACCAAATAGATATTAACTTCTGTCTCAATATAGTAATTGATATCCAAGTGAACTTGGAATCAATTAATCATTACTACCAAACAAAAGATAATATCTATATGAAAACACATATTAATATTCGTTTTTTCATTTGAGTACTCATACAAAGATTAATATTCGAGCAAGCATTTTAATACAGAAATTAACATCCATTTGGCTCGATACTGAATCAAACTTTTTGCTGCTCTCTTGTACGGCGTGCGGATGCATGTGAACTCGTACCATGAGTCGTCATATCTGCACATTACTCTAATATCATTCAAAATGCAACAAATGGAACGTAGGTAGAACAACATAAATTAACATCTTTTTATATAACTTGTTAGTGAAACAAATATTAACTTCCGTATGAAAATAAGAGTTAATATTTATTTTGTAATCATGCATAATCATGAAGCTGAACAAAACATGTATTAATCATCCAGCTGAACTTGACAGTCAAATAGTCATTAACTTCTGTTAGGCAACATAAATTAATATATGTTTTGAATTCACAAAGAAACACAAGTTGAAACAAACGGATATTAACTTTTGTTAGGCAGTAGAAGTTAATATTTGTTTCATATTCATCCAGAAAAAATAAGTTGAACAAAACGGATATTAACTTTTATTTTCATATAAAAGTTAGTATTTGTTTCATAGTCATTTAGAAAAAACAAGTTGAACAAAACAAATATTAACTTTTGTATGGAAACAAAAGTTAATATATGCTTCGTATTAATATTTGTTATGTATTCATTCAAACAAAACGGATATTAACTTCTGTATACATATCTGTTTTGTATTCAAATAGAAAAATTTTAACAAAATGGATATTAACTTCTGTATGAACGATTTAGCATTCATCTAACCTAGGGTGTGCAATGTGAAATTTTCTACGAAATGGCTCCCAAAATATCTTGATAGGTGCGCAATGAATAGACAAGGAGACTTCCAAGGTTGGATTCTTCTTCTCGGTCAAGTAGTGACAGTTTCTGGGTGTTCCTTGAGGTTGTTCACGGTGAAGAGAGAGAATGTCGAGGGAGGAGAGAGAAAGTAATGGAGTACAGGAAAACAGAGATTAATGTCTGTTTCGAATTGGATTCAAGAGACAATACAGATATTAATATCCGAACAAGGAAAGAGATGGATGTTAAGTTATATTTCAAAGTATTTTTAAGTTGTCATACGGATATTAATATCCAAGCGAGGAATGAAATAAGTTCTGTTTCAATGTATTTTTAAGTTAAATACAGATATTAATATCCAAGTAACATAAGAAATGGATGTTAACTTCCGTTTGTATGTGTGGTGTAACGATGGAAACGGGGCGAGGTGGGACGGGGGCGAGTAGTAGCCCCCCGCTACCCGTCCCTGCGGGTATTCATCGGGTATCTATGGGTACTTTATTCAATTAAAATTTTATTAAAAAATATTTAAAAAATAAAAAAGCATGCCTAAAATTATATTTTAATATAAAATTTATATGAGTAATTATATTAACAATTAGAATAAAACTAAAATAAAAATAAATATTCAAATAATATAATTATCACTTAACATTTACTTTATTTTCTTAAGTTAAAAGTCATACACTTCACATTGAATAAAATTATAACATATTTTTTATATTAAATATTTAATATCATCTTTCGAAATTAAAGAAAAAAGAACTTAAAATACTATAAATTTATGTTTTTTATTATTTTTAGTGGGCAGCGGGTACCTACGATATTAATGGTGGGTACCAATGGCAGGTATTATCCGCGGATATTCGCGAGTGCAAGTTTTTTTTGTCATGCCTAATGGGGTGTGTCTGGAACATTTTTAAGTGAAAAAATGAATGTTAACATTCAAGCAAGGGATAAAATTAGAAGGAAAAAAAGTGTCGTGTGGTGAACAAGAAAGAGTGGGTGATGAGCAAAGTAATAGCTGGGACAAAAATGCACAATTTAAAAGTGGTGGCCACTATTGATACTACACATGTTTGTTCACCACACAAAGTTATTTTTTCCCCAAAAAAACCTACTCATAAACTAGTTTCTGTTTTTCACTAAACCAGAAACAAATTTTGTTTTTTAAAATGCACCACACAGTCACAATACACCACACATAACAGACAGAAGCTAGTTTCTGTGGCAAATCATAATTCCAAAACATTTCTCTCGCATCCTTTCTCTCCTCTGTCAAGCTGGGCTGTGAGTTATTCTTCTCGCGACAGCCACCATCAACGGTGGTTTTAGGCGCGGTAGGTACAGCGTCGTCGACGTACATCGACGGCTAGGGTGTGGCACATCGATGGCGACGGCGTGGTAGGCAAGCACACATTAGGGTTGTTGCATCTCAACATCTTAAGTTTTTTTTGTTCTTTCTTTCAAATTTTCATCTTCATTATTGTTTAGGGTTTACATATTTAGGGATTTGAGATTTTATTTGTTAACTTTGTCGTTGGTATGTCAATTGTAGTGTGTGTAAAATTATTTGATGTTCAAATGGAGATTGCTCGATGCTTTCAAGTCTCAGTAAATTCAAAAACTAGATTTTTTCTGAGACAAATTCTAGTTTCTGTCTTCATAGTAAAAAATGCCCTCTATATCGAAACTAGAGTTTTGTATGTTTTCATATCTCAAATTCTAGTTTATGTTTCTTTCAAAATTCAGTTTCTTGTTTGATTCAAATTTTGGTTTCTATTTCCGGTCAAATTCTAACATTGTAGAATTTGTTTTATTAATTGTAGTAATAATATAAATCCTTCTTTATTATATATATTAATATTAATTAATTTGTTGTTGGTATGTCAATTGTTGTGTTTAAAATTATTTGTTGTTTGAATGGAGATTGCTTTATGTTTTCAATAAATTTAGAAACTAGATTTTGTCTCAAACAAATTCTAATTTATGTCTTTGTAGTAAAAAGATGCCCAGGATGGAAACTAGAGTTTGTAAGTTTCCAGATTGTAGTTTCTATTTCTTTCAAATTCTAGTTTTTGTTTCTTTCAAGTATGTAGTAAGTATTAATCAGAAACAGAAATTAGTTTTGTTTTTCACTCAGAAACTAGTTTCTATGATATATTTTGGGAAAATGCAAATCGTTCGCTCATAAACTAGTTTTTTGAGCGAGAAAAAACTAGTTTATGTTTTGCAGAACACAAATACATATTTCGCTTAGAAACTAGTTTCTGTCTTGGGTGTGGTGATTTTTACTTAAAAATCTCGCTGAAAAACTAGTTTCTAAGCGAGGGACATTTTTGGAAAAAAAAACATAATATGGTAAACCCATAAACATAATTAGGGCAATGATTAAGCAACCCATGAATGGAAACTTTACATTCAAAATAAATTAAAAATAATTTCATAGCATTAAATACTCTACACTTTCCAACATCAAGTTTCCATTCATGGGTTGTTTAATTATTGCCCTTTGGATAATAGATAGCAAAACCCATATTTCAAAAACAAAGGGAGAAAGTATAAACACTCTAAGTCCATAGTCACTATTGCCATTGTTACCATATACATTTCAAAACATATTACATATCACTTTTTTTTTTCTAAAATTAACTTTCAACCAGATTCTTAAATTCAGGCGAAACTAGATTTTAGAATCTAGTTAGTCCTCAAAACACAATATGTAAAACCTTCAATTGGAATTGTATATTCGGGCTTAACCAAATTTTAAAATTCAATGGCTCATAACAACATGAAAATGCAGGAAAGTGTGGTATTCTGTTGTTAACCGAATTTACATATCCAGTTTTGCCCATATCTCAAAATTCGGTTGAAGGTTAATTTTGGAAAAATACAAAGAAGTGGTGTGTGATGTGTTTTGAAATGTGTGTGGTGTTCCGTAGCAATATTTAGTAACTACCAGTTTATAGCTTAGCAACTTATCAAAAACTATTTAAAGTAGCTTATAGCTTGTGAAAAGCTAGATTTCAATATTTTTTTCCTATTTTAGCCTTAAGTTATTTATTACATGTTTACTTTATAAAATATTTATTATGTGTAATTATTACTTGTTCTTTTATGTCATTTAACAAATATAAGATAGTTTATAAATTAGTTTTACTAAACCCTTCTACACAACTATAAGTCATAAACTATAAAGTTGTGTTTAGCAACACTAGCTTGTAGTTTATGACTTAGTAGAGATGTTTAGTAACTACCAGTTTATAGCTTTCATAATCTACAAGCTAGTTGCTTGTTAAAAGCCATTTAAAATAGCTTATAGTTTGTGAAAAACTAACTTTAAATAACTATTTTCTAATTTACCCTTAAGTTATTTATTACATGTTTACTTTATAAAAATATTTACTATATGTAATTATTACATTAATTCATTTATCAAATATAAGCTAGTTCATTTACTAAATACCTCTACACAAGTCATAAGTTATAAGTCATAAGTTATAAATTAGTATTGTTAGAGCATGTTTGGATCATGTTTTTTACAAATATACGTTGAATAGTTGTATTTTGCACTTAAAAAACTTCTGATCATTCTTTTAACAAAGGAAAAAGCTTTTTGTCCTCCAGCTAAAAATTGGAAATTATTTCAAAAGGCTTAAAAAAATGCTTTTCACAACTTAAAATTATCTTAAAAATCGCTTCTGACAGCAAATATTTCCAAACAAAAATTGATTATGTCTCAGACAATCAATTCTTTTTCATAGCTTATTTTTACAATTAATCACAACTAATTCAAACACACCCTTAAACACAACCTAAAGGTATGTTTAGGAAATCAGCTAAAAGCTTTTAGCTTTTAACTCTTATATGTGAAACTGGCATAAAGCGATGAGATTATGACATTGAGATTATAGCGGTGTGATTAGTTTATTAATTAAAAATATTTAGCAAACAAGTCGTGTGATTATTTTTAATAAATGAGGGTAGTGTAGTGGGTAATTTGTGATTTATAAAAATAAATGAGAATAATTTTGGAAGTAAATTATTGAAAGCTAAATAATATCTCATATATGTTTCTAAAAGTTAGTTATAAAAGCTATAATCTCATAGCCAAATACTTGAATTTTATAATTACCAAAAAAACTCTACTAGTTTTTGTTTAGTCTTTACTCTGACATTAAGATCTGAGCGAGGTTATACTTTTTTTTCACTACACCTAACCAAAACGTATATTACTTTAATGTTGGTTAACTTCAAGAGAATGACTGTACGAACATTTTTATACAACTAAGGGAGATTAATGTTCGTTTTTCTCTAACATTAATGTCCATTTTGGAAATTAAACTTTATGAGAATCATTGTCTAAATATTTTCATACAACTACCAGAAATTAATATTCAGATTCGCTTAGACTTTAATGTCCATTTTAGAACTTACACTTAAGAAGAATAATTATTTAAACATTTTATACAACTATCAAAATGTCAATTTTAGTCATGTGTGATGAAAATAAATAGAACCTCACTTGAACCTTAATATTCAAGCGAAGGCTAAAATTAAAAGAAGAAAAAGAAAAAAAAAAAGTTGTGTGATGCGTAAAGTATCACCCCACTTTACCCACCTTCCATGTTAAAATTACATATACCTAATTGCATATTTTCACTAGGACTGTAATTATGATTAAACCATAAAATGCGTAAATTAACACTTAAAAAATTGGCTAATATAAAAAAATATAAAATAATTATACTATATATATATATATATATATATATATATATATATATATATATATATATATATATATATACTATGGTTTTAGTTATAAAAATTAAGATGTCTAACACTAATTTACTTTTATATATATATATAAAAGTAAATTAGTGTTAGACACCTTAATTTTTATAACTAAAACCATAGTAATCTTTTTTTATATTATATATTTTTAAACTTTTTTTTCTTTATTTTACTTCTCATTTGAAAAAAATTAGAAAATAATTAAGAGTGAAAAATAATTTATTATTTAGTAATTGAAATAATTTATTCTCTCAACTTAAATATTTTTCAAAAAAAATTCTTGGATAAAAATATTTTTGAACCTTTCTCCTTGTGAAACACTATTCTATCTCATTTCTTTAATATACTATTGTATGTATATAAAATTAAAAGCAAATATGTTTTTACCAAAATTTTATAATATAAGAAAATGAATAATTTATATGATAATCTATAGCGAATAATAATTTAATTAAAAATATATAAATATCAATGTCACATGATTGATTATATAAACAATATCTTTTGACTTTTATATATATAAAAATATATTATTTTCATACTTTTAATATTATTGCTAATATTTATTTATTTTTGTTATTACATTTTAATATCTACGTACATTTTTTATAATTGAAGGAATATTATTTTATAATATTTTAAAATTTTGTTCTATCTATCTATCCATGCTATATAAAAAGTATTAGAGAACAATTTCGTAAACCTCTGTTTTTCCTCTATTTTAACATTCTACCTTTAAACAACTTTTTTTTTATTTTATTCCTTGCTGGCATAAAATTTCAGTGAGAGATAATTTATTATATAAGAGAGAAGAGAAAATGAAAGTTTGTATTTCATTTAGGATTTTAGAGTGTTGGTGTGAGTGTCCTATTTAAAGGCATAAAGAATCTTACCAAAAGTTGTGTTAGACTGCTAGTTTAACTTTCAAAAGATAAATACAAATAAGCTAATAACAATCTTATCTAATTGAGTACAATGTAACCACTTAATAAATATGGATATCCACCAACATAAAAATCCTGTTAAAATCTTACTAAAAAACCCTGAGTGACAAAAATCCCGTAGAAGAAAAAAAGTACATAATTCTTTATGTTACTAGAGTGTGTCTCACAAAAAAAAAAAAAAATTTGTCAAAAAAAATCCATGGCATAAAAATCACGACGAAGGAAAAAGAGTAGAGGACATTACTTCTCTCCCTCACGCTGACAATTATCTCTGAGACCACGAAAGTTAATCCTTTGCTCCAACACATGATTTAAGTTTGGTAGATCAAGGACTAAATTAAGTAAAGTAAAAAATGTGGAATAATTTGATTCAATCCTTAAAAATAGATGATAAAAATGTCATTCTAGATCAGAGTAAAAGTGTTTTGAAATATGTACTAAACATTTTGATGATATTCAAAATCTTAACCAAACATTAACATCATGTAAGTAAATTAATAGCTTTTTATGTTAATTAATAATTTTAATTATGAAAACTAACTATGACACATAGTAATTTTTTGGTCAGAGTACATATAGAGCGTGTTCATTTTGTATTTTTACTTCTTATATTGTTCAAGGGAGGAGGAGAAATGAAAAGGTTTTTTTTTTTTATGTTTAGTTTGTAAGAGAAAAGAGTAATTTTATAAAACACACACAAAAATATTTTATTATTTTCTCATGTTTCTAATGTTTACTCTTTAAATCTCAAAAACATGAAAATAAAAAGAAAACAAGACAGTAATTCTTTATGGTAATTAGTCACTATTCATATAAATGTAAAAGATTAAATTAGTATTTTCGTCCTCTAACTTCTTTTTTTTCTGATTTCATCATCTAACTAATAAAAGTTTTAAACTGGTTCTATGATTTTTCATTTTGTTTCAATTTTATTCTTTTCATTAATTCTGTTAAATAATTGACAGAAAGTCATCAAAACGTCATCAAAACGATGTCGTTTTTGTGTAAATCCTACTTAAAACAACGTCGTTTTGAATATTTCCGTTAGTCATTTAACCGAGTTGACCAAAAATGACGAAATTGAAACAAAATAAAAAGTTAGAATATTGATTTGAGATTTTTATTAGTTAGAGAACGAAATCAAAAATAAAAATTAAGTTAGAGGACGAAAGTATTAATTTGGCCAATATAAAATAAAAACAAAATACAAAATAAACGGAACTAATGTTTTTTTTTGTGTGACACTTTGCACACCATAATGTATGGGCGCAACACACTTTAACTTTTTTTTTTTTAATTCTACCTTTCTCTCACAATATTATTTGTTTCCTAACTTCAAATTTCTGATTTCATACATTAATAGGAGTGCAGTGCGCAAAATGACAATTTGTACAACAACTGGGGATCGAACCCAGTACCCACACACACATGTCCCATGTGCTCACCAACTGAGCTACCACAAATTTATGTGTGCATTACATGTTCGCTCAAAAGTTAACTTTGGCATTTAAAATACAATAAAACAAAATTTAACTTTTTATTTATGCGTGGTGCGCTCGAATATTTGTGTAGTGCACAAAATAATACTCATAATTTCGTACGTCTTCTCAAAGAAAAAATTAAACGATACTAGTAATTTCTTTTTTTTCTATTGTGGAAATCTAACAAAGTGTTGAACAAATGATAAGTAGTTTGATCCCTATGAAGATAAAGACACAAGTTCGAATTGTCTCTTACAAACAAGGGCCACACATATTTAATGGCACACCACTCAGATTTTTTTTTTCAATTTTGTCCTTCGCCCGAAACTTAAGTTCCGTTATTTTACTAAAATAGACCAGTGTACAATGTGAATCCACGCATAATATAAGTTCCATTTTTGCTTCGCTGGGAAAAAGAGTTCTGGTTTTTAATGTAAAAAATGAAACATAAGTTCCTTTTTATTTTAAAATTTGAATCCTTGCTCTCTCGTAACTTATGTTATGTACGATTCAGAACACAAGTTTCGTAAACTTTTTATTGATTTACATATTATAAGTTTTGAATTTACCCCATTCGTTTTTCCATCAGCAAATTATCGAACCAGCATTCAATGTAGCCTTCACAATTATAAATAATGTTATCCTTCAAATGAGTTTGTTCAAAAACAACACAATTACACTTCAACCATTTCCACTATGAACAAGGTTAAGAGTGTTGGACACCACAATGCAACCCAAAACCTTAAGGCGTTAGGTGAGAGGGAGAATATAAGTGAAGGACACCACAATGCAACCCAAAACCTTAAGGCGTTAGGAGCAAAGGCCTTTTTACTTCACTTAGCTCTTAACCATCCAATGTGAGACTTCATCCACTTCACACTTGACTTCCAACACTCCCTCTCAAGTGTGAATCTTCATCATTGGAATTGCTCCTTCTCCGGCGGAAGTCGTTTTCTTCATCCACGAGTACCCATGGTCACACCTCATGGTCACATTGAGTCGCATCTCTTGCACTCTTCCACTTCCCTTGGTCTAACTCTTTCACACGTGGACTGATCGTTCACTCAACGATCACTTTGTGGGCTCCACACCCTCCACACGTGGGCACCACCGGCCTATTGCCAAGGCTAATGTTGTCACCATCATTCTCTTTGCGGGACACCATCACTTCACCATTGGGAGGCACGTACTCGTCTCAGTCACCGAATCGACTAGGCTCTTGATACCACTATTGGGAGTGTAGGTGAGAGGGATAATAAGTGAAGGACACCACAATGCAACCAAAAACCTTAAGGCATTAGGTGCAAGGGCCTTTCTACTTATAAACTCTTCACTTAGCTCTTAACCATCCAATGTGGGACTTCATCCACTTCACACTTGACTTCCAACACTCTCCCTCAAGTGTGAATCTTCATCATTGGAATTGCTCCCTCTCCGGCGGAAGTTGTTTTCTTCATCCACGAGTACCCATGGTCACACCTCATAGTCATATTGAGCCGCATCTCTTGCGTCAAAGAGGATAGAAAATAGAAAGAAAAGAAAAAGAAAAAGGATACTCAGATAATTATAAATTAATGAATATGCAGTTGCTCGCGATGCTTCATAGATTCTAAACAAATATTTTGAGAAGCAAATTCTAGGTAAATTCAAATTGACCAGGATTCTTTCTTTTCTGCAAATTATTTACAGTTAATTTATTTGAACCACTACATGAATCTGAACTCTAAAGTGAAGGGTCATAATTCGTTGTGCAATTCACAAGTTGATACTCGAGAGAAAATTTTTTCCTTGATAAGAGTAAGAAGAAATGCAGTAACAAAAAACTGAAAGAGATCTTTGCTATATCTAATGTAGATGGATGAGAAGTGAAAAAATGAAACTTATGTTTCCAAGTCATACGGACCGAGCGAGTAAGGATTCAAATTTTAAAATTAAACAGATCTTGTGTTCAGTTTTTTACAATGAAAAACAGAGTTCCAAGCGAAACAAAAAATATAGATTCATGTTGTATAGGGTCTATTTCAATAATAAAAAAAAGAACATAAATTAAGAGTGAAGAACAAAATTAAAAAAAAAAAATTGTGTGTTGTGGGACACCCTACAAATTAGAGCTGGGTATATGGATTGGGGTCCGCGGATTGGCGGGTTACACGAGTTTGGGTTACCAAAAATCTGGATCGTTTATCAATGCGAACTTAAGCGGACCGGCCCATTTATCTACAGGTTATGCGGGTACCCGTGTAGGGGTGGAAGGGAGGTGGATGAGATTAACACCATCTTTATTGGGAGTGACATCATCCCTTTTAATATATAGATTTATGATTCTTATATATAAATGGATGGTGAGATTTTCAAAATTGGGTGGTCTCAATTGCTCCCACCTGGAAGGGATTAGCACTATCCTTATTGGAAGTGGCACCATCCTTTTTAATATATAGATCTATGATTTTTATACATAAAGGGATGGTGGAATTTCTAAAGTTTGATGGTGTCAATCCCTCTCACCCCGTGTAGGTGTGTATATAGGCTTTTTTTTTTCTCACAAATTCAACACTTTTATTTGAGCTTTAAAAAAAAATCAAACATGTGAGTATGATACCCAATCCACCAAGCATTTTGGACAAACCAAACATGTGAGTATGTGATCCAACTCACCGAATTACATTTAGGAGGAAAAAAAACTGTCTTTTTTTTTAAAAAAAAAACCCCAAAAATTAGATTAAAACAGCAAAAAAAAAAAACTTATGTGGAGCTCGCAAGTAGCCAGTGAATTTGCAGTGCAGAGGCGGGCCATAATTTTATAGGTCTATTTAATATGCGAACTTATGTGAGTTGGTCCGTTTATCTGCAGATCGGGACAGGGCGAGGCAAGGCGGGTCGGGGCGAGCCGCCCGCATACCAAATACTGCTACAAACAATACTAGTTTTGGCAATGAAAAAGAAGAATTTGTTTATTGGAATTTCAATCCCAATATTTTATCGAATTTCCACTTTCACACTAGCAACTAACGAAATAAAATCTCCGTAACTGTCAATGGAAAATCCAAATAAATTGCGCAGAAAATACTGCGGCCATAAAAAAAAAAAAATCATAGTTCGCGCAATGTTGTCTCAAGTTACGTCGTCGATGGCGGTTTCAGGGCTGAGAAGCGGTGGTTTACCGTTATTGCATCACCATCACCGTTCCCCTCCTTCCTTCGCCAATTCAAAGGGCTTCACTCTCTTCGCACGCTATGCTCAAGCTCAGGACCTTTTCTCCTCTCGTCGATTCCAAGGTTCCTTCTTCTTTTCGCTCCACCTATACCTTCTACTCGCTCACTCGAGCAATTTTAGTCTGATCAACATGTCTAATAACACAATTAATCTAAAGCTTCGAAGAAGTCAAATTATATGTAGATATTTAAAATTGGAGCTGAAATTAGTATTTTAATAATAAATTTTTTATTGGTTGTGTTCATAGATACTGAAGAATTGTTCTGATCACTCACTTGTTTTGTTGATTTTAATGAATTGTGATTTTTTTTTTTTTGCTTTGCTTACTTCAGATGGCGCGGAGAAATTGCCCAAATTGGTGGAAGACATTGTGCAAACATCCTTAAACACGGGTCCTAGGGGTGTCATTAGGCTTGCTCAAGGTTTTCAAGCCTTCATTGGAGTTGGTCAAGAGTGGCTCACAGATGTCTCCAAGGTAACCACAACCAGTAACCTGTGTGTTGATTTCCCAGTCAATATAAGCATTCTTTGCTCATATGCAGCTAATCCTGTTTAATTTTGAAGAATCTGCTTCTTTTCAGGGTGAAAAACTTTTTTTTTATTTTTTATTCATGAAGAATTATGAAAAATTTCACTTATTTTGTACAGATCATTAAAAAATAAAAGAAATGGTGAAAATTGTTTGGATTTTTCTCAAACCTGGCGGCCTTAGGATTTTTCTATTTCTCTCTTGAATTATTTTTTGATGAAAAACGTTTAGATAGAACTGTTAACTCTCTTGTTTCATTTGTAGTCAACGAATTCGTCTGCTCGGTTACCAACTGAATTGCAGCTTGGTTTGCTTTCCCCCTTTTATTTGAGGAGGTTGTTTGAACGCATGGGAGCAACCTACATCAAATTGGGTCAGGTATGAGTGGATTCCCATACTTCCTCCTCGCTCTTCCCAGTTTTAGTATGTCAATAACAATGATGCTAGCTTTGTTTCAGTGTCACAACTCAGTAATTAACATTCAATTGTTTCTAGTTGGAAAAATATATTTCTGACTGCAGTTTGTAGCCACTTGATATGATGTTTTGCATAATTCAAAAGTTCTTTTCTATTTTGGTAGTTGATCTTTATGCTATGCACATTTATAATGATGGTTATATTTGACAGTTCATAGCATCTGCACCAACACTGTTTCCGCCTGAGTATGTAGAGGAATTCCAGAATTGTTTTGATAGAGCTCCTCCAGTTCCTTTTGAGGAAATACAATCTATATTGCGTAAGGAACTTGGAAAACCAATAGAAAGTGTCTACGAATATGTAGACCCAATTCCAATTGCTTCTGCTTCTATAGCTCAGGTATGCTTTGTACACCTGTCTTTCTCTTTTAAGATTTCTTTATTCAGATTACAATTTGGCTGCTAATGAAATTGAAACGTATTACGTACATCTAGGTTCATGGTGCAAGGCTAAAAGGCTCCCAGGAGGATGTGGTCATAAAAGTCTTAAAACCGGGAATAGAGGATGTATTAGTGGCAGATCTTAATTTTATTTATGTTGTTGCTCGGATATTGGAGTTCTTGAATCCTGACATAAGCCGAACATCACTGGTATATGCTATACGGGTGCTTTTACCTTTACATGCATATTTTTGCTACAATATGAAACTTTTTTCTTAGTTTTCCATTCACGAATGTCGGAGTAAAATTGTTAACTATTTTGCCTATTTTCTCATCATTCTTTGTTCTTGTTCTTTTACCAAATTTGTTGTTATTTCAAGTTTCATATATAAAAAATTATACTCAGAAATTCTTTATTTACATTTCTTTGTTATTATTGTTTTGTCATTGTAAATAAATAGTAGTGGCCAGTGCTTTCTTGTAATGTGACCATTTTAGTAGGTTGGTATTGTCAAAGACATACGGGAGTCGATGCTTGAAGAAGTTGACTTTTACAAGGAGGCTGCAAATATTGAGGCTTTCAGGAGATATTTAGAATCAATGGGTCTCACAAGGGATGCAACAGCTCCAAAAGTGTATCAGTTCTGCAGTACACGACAAGTTTTAACTATGGAAAGACTATATGGAGTTCCTCTTACTGACCTAGACTCCATAAGTTCATTTGTTTCTAATCCAGAAACCAGCCTAATAACTGCTCTAAATGTGTGGTATGACTCCAAAGTTCTATTTTCAGATAACTTCATGTGCCTTCCCCTTTTAATATGAACTTATGTATCGTGGTATAAATTGTTGCTGCAGGTTTGGAAGTTTGCTCGCATGTGAATCTTTTCATGCAGATGTGCATGCAGGAAATCTGTGGCTCCTACGAGATGGTCGTATTGGGTTTCTCGACTTTGGTATGCTTTATCCTCTTTGTGCATGTTTAAAGATGATTTTACTCGAGTTGTACTTCTTTGTAGTGCACTTGTCATCTGTTAGCTATCTAGCGTTTTTGTACATTTTATTATTTGAAATGTAAGTTTTTATGCATGTTTCCATCAATCAGCATATTCTTTATTATGCCTTCTTTTTTAAATAAGCATATTCTTTACTATGCTTACTGTAGGGCATTTTCTCGTGAACTCTAATAATTGTTTCTTTGCTTTGTTCTTCTTTTATGACCACCACGTCTTTCTCCTATCAAAGCTAAATGTTATACGGTATTCTCTTGTATGTACACGTGCTCATGCACACACAGAGAAACATGAGATTTGGTGTATCATGAGTTTCAATCTACATTCAATAATAAAAAGAAAAATGCTGATAAAAAGAGAAAATCAATCTGCAGGAATTGTTGGTCGTATATCCCCCAAGACTTGGGCCGCGATGGAAGTCTTCTTAGGATCAATTGCGATTGAAGATTATGACTCGATGGCATCTTCATTAATTGAAATGGGTGCTACAAACAAGGATGTTAATGCTAAGGCCTTTGCCCGAGATTTGGAAAAAGTATTCTCCTCAATTAAGGCAAGTACTGCAACTCACATATGCTGCTCATTTGTCATTTATGTGTGACTAAGTAGGTGAATGTGTATGTGCTTTGCTAATTTTAAGAGCACATTTCAGTTTTGTACGGTAGTGGCACCCAAACTACTAGGGAATGTGTATGTACACACATCTTTTAATCCTGATCATTCGTGCGAGCCAATGTTTAGGATTTGCTCTGCTCACTTACAATAGAACCATACATGTCGAGAGAGAGACCTAGACCATACATGTGATAAAATTAGTAGAGCCTTGTGCACGGTCTTTGTGTGTCTATCTCTTTCTACACACAACATGCTCATGGGAAAATTCATCGGTAGGATGTTTGTGTGTATATTTGTGTGGGAATTTATTGGAGAATCATTTGTAAACAATATTCAATATTTGATAAAGAATAATTAAGATATCTAATTTATTGGATAGTCTATATCAACCCTCTTCTAAATAGTGTGGTCAGGTTGGATTAATATTAAGTCATTTTGTTATATTAGTAATATTCTGTAGGCAAAGAGTGACTTCTAGAAAAGGTGTCTTTTCTGGTGTCATAGATAAATACTTCCATCACCGAGTGATTTGAGTTTTCAAAATTATGCATATGACTTGGCCCAAGCCTGGTTGAGTGTGATTGCTTACATTTTGCGCTTGCGCCCACTATGGAAGTGTAGGAGTTGGACACAGAAATAGTTGTAGCAACCAGAAGTGGAACAGCTTCAAATGCAACTGCTGTGGCTGCTAATATAGTTTTTGACGAGAGGCAGATGAATGCACTCTTTCTTGATGTGGTAAGCTATTTTAGATTGAATATTTGTAATCTTAATTACTGGTATTTGAATAGACATATGGAGCTTTTTTTTTACTAAGCAACATAATGATTTATGCTTTCTTTCTATTGATAAATAAAGGCGATGCTTTAAAATTGCCATCAGTTTGTTAATCTGTAACTTTGCCTGTGACTTAATCATTTAATACAGCATATGTTGCTGGTGGATATTTGAACTATAAGCAGAAAATCTATCTCTTCAACAAGAAATAATATTGAGATATGATTTTGGGTAAACATGAGAAAGTTTCATATTAATGTAGGTTAAACAACATTGTAACATTCAGTTGTAAATATAGAATTGAGAAGCATCCTGGTATCCATTCATAGATTGATCCTTCTTTTCTGCGAAATTTCTTATGTATGGCCGTCTGTTTAATGAAGGCTGATTACTAATATAATTATGTTTTCTATTGCACTACAGGTTCGGGTTAGTGAATCATATGGATTAAAGTTTCCTCGAGAATTTGCGCTTCTCCTGAAGCAACTCTTGTACTTTGATCGGTACACACGGTTGTTGGCTCCGAATTTGAACATGCTTCGGGATCAGAGGATTTCCATTGCTTCCAATAGGAGAAGCAGGTATAGAGACAGTTTTTAATGAGTCAGTACACAATCTTGGTGTACCCCATTTTAGTTCAAAAGATTTTATCTGTATTGTTACTTTTGTATATAAATATAGTAAATATAGTAATCCAAATGTTGTTCTATGAGCCTAGCTCATCTGGTTGGGACATTTGATTTCAAGTTCTCTGTAGCTAATTCAACACCCTAATAGAACATTCAACCATTTTTAAGTTATTACTTGGTGTTTGATCTAGCTTTTTCTAGATTTCTTTTCTCCTTAAAAAGGATAAAGGGGGTCAAATACAGTTTTATAATAGTTCCAAAAATAGTTTTTTTTATTAAAAAAAAAAAAGAAAAGAAAGAAACTTCTATAAAAGCTAATAGAAAGAATTTCTATTTTAGATGCAGTTTTTTAGAGCTCGTTTTTCTTATTGGTCAAAAATATTTTCTTAAGGTGTAAAAATATACTTATCAAAAAAAGATGTAAAAATATAGAATTATTAGAAAACTTTAGGTTTGAATTTCAAAGTATTATTATTAACTTAAAATTGGAAGTAATTTATAAAATTGAAACAACAAAAAAACTGACTCAAGTGCTATCTTGTTGGGCGTTCTGTGAGCATTCAACTGAGGATGAGGGTACGAAATTGACATGCCATCATATGAGAAACAAGACCTGAGGACCTCAAGTTGTCTCAGTTCCATACTTGACCGTAAAAAGCAATTAAAACACCCTTTCCATTGATTATATTGACATACAAGTGATATAGCATGTTTAATTCATTTATAGTAAAAATGATTCGTTTTATAGTTTCTGAAGATTTTTCTTAATGACCATTTTCTTGAAAAAATATGATACCAAACATGCACTTGTAATGGGATTAGTTCCTTGCTTTCTAAACTTCTGTTTACTGGCGAAAAAAAATGCAATCACAAGTTGGTATAATTCAGCATGATTGAATTGTTCTTCAGTCTTCACACAACGGTCTCTTGAAACTTGAGCAAGAGCTTCTTGCCAGAAATCTGATTGAATGCAGATAAAGTTACCATATAGCAGATTCTGGTCGTTGTTTGGAGGTGAAACTCAGTGTTTATAGAAAAGAATAACTATGAAAATAAATAAAAAGTTTAGCAGTACACTCTACACACATTAATCATTTCACTTCTATATATATACACCAAAATCATATGCTCACAAATTACAATGTTTATATTTTCTGCATACGTTGCCAAACTCTTATACAGAAAAATTGAACAATGGATCTAATCTGCTTCTAGTATACATTGTAGAGCAATGAGTCAATCTGGTTGCCCTTCCTGAAGACACCAAATAGTTTGAAGTTACACTAAACAAAACAATTGTGTGGATGTTTCAGCACTACGTCCCGAATTCAGATACAGAACTTCCAGGTTCTTGATCTTCACAGCTTTGCTTAAAAATTTTCCAAACATAGAATCAACAGAATTGTCATCTGAACGGAACCGATACATGGCATTTCAGCTATGTTGAGAGTCATGACTTAGATAAATTTTCTCCATTGAGTGTGCCCTCTTTCCTTTCAACAGAGGAAGCAATCCCTCTTATCACTAGACTTGGTGAGGAGTAACCCATCAGTTGATGAAGTGGTGAACTTTTCGGCGGTGACCGTGTTTCTGATGATGCATTGGAGGAGTGCACAGCAAATTCATCTGTTTCCACTGGAGCCTTACTTGTACTAGGACCTCCTGAAGTAACTTTCTCCTCTGATATAGGCTCAAAGGTAGCACCAGGAGGGACACTTAGATTATCATAAACACTGCCATTCAAAGAATTAAATGGTGTTGCAGAAACAGGATCTCCTTCTGAGGAGTAGCTTTTACTGACAGAATGGCCATAATCATCAGAATACGAAATGGGGTCCGCGTGCGCAGAATTGTAATAGGTTGTGTGCAATTCTGAATTTGGATTGCTGCCATCAATCACCTCATTTCGCTCATCAAAGTCACTTGATGGGTGCCCTAGAGCATTTGGTGTGTAAGAGACTATATGACTTCCATTCTGCAAGGAAAATTTGAGCACCTCTTGACACGCGCCACATTTCAGCTGATGACATACCCTTTTAAAAAGGAGAAAATCTGCAGGCAGTTGCAGAAGTTGCAAGCATTTATGACAAGTGACAAATGGTGCTCCACCTACTACCGGCCGGAAATGTCGCTTAGTCAAGATTGGTTTCTCTTTCTCCCTAAAATATTTGTTCACCTCGGGAGCCCTGCGCCTCAGCTCATTAGATCTTGTTTCATGGTCATGCATTGGGAGTTTAGAGGCCATTAACCATTGCGGTGTTGAAGGATAAGAGTGGTAAGATGTGCAACAATTTTGACCCAGATGGGACCTGCATAACTCTTCATGCTGGTAAAGAGGGCGCGGAGGCAACTCCGCTGAGTATTGCCATTCGTGGGAGTAGCAATGGAAACAAGAATGATCAACATGCTGTGTACTGCTCATTGGCTCAGCTAAATAAGGTATCTGTGAAAAATTATGCCTTTGGCGCCAGTTGATTCCTTCACCACATCTTCCATTGCACCTCGGATAATCTAGACCGTGAGAAAATCTTCTTTCATGAAGCTCATGGCTTCTGTATGTAGAAACACGACTTCCTATGGACAGTCTTCCACTTGCATCCTCATTTACATAGCTAGTTCTGTTGAGTTGATCTTGCAGTTTATAAACCATTCTCAACAGCTTCATCTTCTCTTGGTCAGGATCCTCATAAGAGTCAGGTGAAAGATAGCTTGAGCTGCAGTAGAGCTCATCGTGCGTTTGATTTGATGGGCTACCACTTTCGTAGCCCGAATGAGAACCGCTCCGATGGTGAGGCATTTTGGGTGGAAAATCAGTGTTCTTTGTCCTCATCCAATGTGCTTGACCATATCTTGTAGTCTCTGGCAATTTGTTTTCGTTCCCTCTGCTATCTTTCGCAACACGGTGCTTTCCATTGGGAAAATATGATTTGTGTTGTGTTTCAATATCTCCGTATAACATGCTACTAACAAGGCTCTTCCCCTTTCTGGACTGTTCCTCGGAAACACCATTTGCAACTGCATAAGTGGTCTCAGAAGTATCTAAATGTTGACTAGCTAAGCGCTCATCCACCCCATCATTTGAAGAGACACTGCCATCATAAGCATGGTAGCTTCTAGTGGTTGGAGATTTAGAAAATTCTCCCAGAGTACCACTAATCTCTGAACCGAGATCAATTACTTCTCTTTCATCAGATGTATCCACAGATCTTATGCGGTCAGAGCTACGGTGGATGTTTCTGGGAGAAGATACGTGATTACCAGACGTACCTTCTTCAAGTTTACGAGGATTGACATATGAAATACTTCCTTTTTCGGATACAAAATTCTCAGTACTTAACCTTTCAGCAGTAGAAGCACTTCTTATGTCCATTTCAGATTTTGCATCCACCACAGCCGATTGGTCCTTTTCTGGATCCACAGATGATGCACTTATATTCAATTCCTCTTCTGCCCCCTCTAATAACAAGTTTCCATTGTCTAATTCTTCTGAATCTGCTTCGTTGCTTCCATTGATGTCTACTTCATGGTCTGCACCTACTAAAGCCAATTCGCCATTATTGACTTCTTCTCCTTCCGATCCAGAAATTATCTCCTGTTCTGCTCCTCCTGGTAACAAGCTTCCATAATTCAACTTTTCTGCAACTTCTAGATCATTTCTGGCAATGTTCACTTCAGACTTTACCCCTACTAGAGCTGATTTCTCATCATTGGTATCTTCTTTATCAAATGCAGTAATTAACTGCTCGCCTGTTCCTTCTAATGGTATGTTTCCATTACTTAGCTCTTCTACTTCTAGTTGGAAGTTTGAATCATTCGCATTCTCTACTGAACTCTCCTTCATTGATTCTTCCGAGTCCTCAATCTCAAGGTGAGTTTGCTCATTTGAAATACCTTTGTTGGACACTGTATGCCTGTCTGATAATTTATAGATATTCATCTCGTTTACCAGTTCTTCGTCTGATAAATTAAACGGTCCAGGCTGTTCTCTATTGCATTCACCATTTTCATTTTCATTTTCACCTTTTCCACCATTTCCATTCGAAGAACATTCCCCTGATGAAGAACTAGTTCCTTTTTCCCTCAAATCATTATCCTGAGAAATAACTGGCTGCTCTCCACTGCATTCACCATTTTCAATTTGATCCCTTCCGCCATTTCCATTCAAGAAAGTTTCTCCTGAGGGAGAAGTAGTTGCTTGTTCCCTCAAGCCATTCTCTTGAGAAATATCTAGCTGCTCACCTTTGCACTCACCATTTTCAATATCCCTTACGCCATTTCCATTCAAATAGCATTTTCCTGAGGAAGAACGTGTTTCTGTTGCCTCCAAATCATTCTCCTGAGAAGTAAGTAGCTGCTCCCCATTGAAATCACCATTCTGAATTTGACTCCTCCCATCATTTCCATCTGAAGAACATTCTCCTGAGGAAGAATTAGTTGCTTTTTCCCTCAATCTATTCTCTAGTGGACCAACTATTCGATCTCCATTGCTGGATTTATCTCCAGAAGCAAGATCCAATGAGTCTCTAGGAGTTGCATCACTTTCACGTGTACTGGATTCTGAATTCACGGCCCTACTTCTTCGTTTCTTAGCTGTATGGAGAACAATGAAATGATTTACAACTTAAAGTATGATTTCATAAAAATCAATACAAACACGAGGCAAACATAGATTGGAAAATAAAATCACATCAGAAAAAATAATTTGGTTTGAGCAAGTTCACTCGAAAACAAGACGAGGTTGTGGTCAACCTGAGGACAAATGCAACATCTATAAACATCAAAAGCAAAATATTTTTCCTGCATCATATTTCCCTAGAGAACAAAATTTGCGAAGTAAAATCAAATACAATGATGAGATTCTTCTTCTTTATTTACCTTGAAGAGTCGTGCCGCATCCACCACACTTGTACACATCATAATTTGGAGACTCAGGAAGAAGTTGCCAACATTTAGGACATAATACCAATCGAGGTTTCGGAGCCGATTCACCAGACATCTTACTCCTAATTTGTCAGATATTGCTCTTCAAAGATTGGCTTTTGGCAACAGATTTTGCACAGCTGATCTCAAAATGAAATACCAAATTCACTCAACATTCTGGCTGGAAAGAAAACAAGTTCTCACAAGCTTTCACTGTCTGCACCAGAGAAGATTGAAGTTAATCTTGGAATCTCGAAAACAATTGCCTCGTTAATCATGTAAAAAGAGTGGGATATTCGAGGAAATGAAACTGCTATAAGAAACTGCATGATGTGATGCAGAAAATTAATGTAAACTAAAGATGTAAAAAAATTCTTCAGTTTTAGTAAGTTTTGAAAAAGTAAGTACTTCATAGGTCTTGAAACAGCTAACTATATCAACTCAAATTTAGTAGAAAGTACAAACCAAACATCACTCTATCAGAAGATAAAGTAACTACAGAAATTAATTTTTTTTCCAGAATAAGAAATGCTTTTCAAAAGGAAAACCCTCCAATTAATGGGAATTATTACACTAGTCTCAGAATTTATGACAATTTCAAACCATAGAAATTATATAAAACTAGAGATTTCACAGTATTCAAACACTGAAGAAATCATTTATAAATAGCAACTCACGAAATTATTTACCATTTCTCTTATATTCTAATCTTTGTAAATCAACGGAACACGGTTATGATGTAAGACCACCAATGAACTCTTCAAGTCTAAAAGTGACAGCAACCAAAAAACAAAAGTGACAGAGACAGAGCAGAAAAGAACAGAGAAGTTAAATTTCTGATAACAAAGGTTTTTGAATTCACATACACAAAGGGAATTTTGAATTATAAATCGTAGGAATATATGTCAAATATTTCAAATAAGCTGAATTATAGAGGAATATGTGGCATGTATTAAATTCAACAGAACAAAGAGAAGTCCAACTCCAACACAACCAATGATGAAATCAATATTCCCACCATGAGAAAATGCTTTAAAAAGAAATAAAATATCTTAATTTGCTAACCCCCGAAGAAAAAGGAACAAAATTTCATTTAGTTTTTAAGAAAATTAAATTTTGAAGAAAAAGAACAGGAGTAACAAAACAGAACAAAACACCCTCCAGAAGAATCAACGACATACCACTACATACAACAATCTTAGCTCGCAGGTTAGATCGGGATCAGTGGATGCACAGAATTTGCAAAACCCCACTCAAAAGTAATAAAACAAACTAAGAAACGAAGGTCCAGAACAGAGAGGTGAAGAAACAGAAAACCAGAAGAAAAGAAAAAAAACAGGGGAATGGAGAGAAATTGAAGGAAAATGAAAGAAAGGGAAGAAATTAAACGTATGCGTAAATGAAATGAACCTGGCGGGAAAGAGGGGTGGGGACAAAAAGAGAAATTTTTACTTTTCCACGAAGCTTTTGTCACAACCGAAGACTGGAAAAGAAGACACAAACAAACATAGCTTCTTCTTCTAATCTTCTTCTTCTTCTTCTTATTCTTGTTTGTTTGTTTCTTTTTATGTGGTTTTTTGGGGGAGGGAATTTCGGTCAACTCTGACTAAGAAACAGAAAAAATTAATAATAGATCTTCCTGAAGAAGTGAAATCTTATCTCAGGTTAAGCTCAATGTTCATGGTCTTGTGTTCTGTTCTGCTCTGTTTTTTTTTTTTTTTTTTTTTCTTTGTTTGGAATTCGGATGGGAAAGTTAAAGTGAAAGTGAAAGTGAATAAGACAGCACATCGCTACCGGTACAAAACGGGGTTTTGGAGTCGGCGCGATTCCCAACTGTTTGCGTGGCTTCTTTGGGTCCCACCTTTTGACTTTTACTAGGATTAGGTTTTATTGATTTTGAGTACATTGCTGGATGATGTTATCTTCATTTTTCTTCTCTCTTTTTTTTCTATTGTTATTTTTTTAAAACTTTTTTACACTTTAAATATATTTTTCAACTAGTAATAAATTGAAGTATTAATTTCAGAATTCGTATTCGAATCTCATCTATATCAAATTCTCAGGGGTTAGTATCACCCACGCAGAATGAACAGGATTGATCTTATCCTAAAGGTAAAAAACTTGTGATTATACTGAAAATTTTAAATATTAATTTTAAATATCATTAAAATATTAATTTAAATTTTTTTTTGGTAAAAACATTTAATTTAAATTGATAATAGACAAAAAGAAGATATACAAGAAAATATTTGATTTATCATTACGATTTATTAGTATATTTATTTCAGTTTCATACATAAGCAATTTTATTTTAGTGTTAAATATAAATAAAATTTAACTAATTTCCTTATGATTAATGATAAAATTTAATGTTTTATTTAATTTTCATGAATTTTATCGTGGAGAGATTATTTTATTTTAAAATAAAAGAGTAGTTTAAGAAATAAACTTATCTTCTTTATAAGAACAAAAATATTAAATAGAATTAACTAATTTTCTTAATAAACGTAAATTGACTATGAGTTGTTTATATACAAAACTGGATAGAGTATCTTATACTTTCTTTACACAAAAAACTTAATTTTTGTTACAATTCAGTTTAATGGGTAACAATGAACAATAATATTAAGATAGCTCATCGTTTGCAGGAAGAAAACTAATGTGCTGACATTCTTACTAAATAAGTTGTTTATATGTCGCGGAATTTTGTCATCTTTGATATTTGCTTTAGTTTTATTTCACTAGTTCTTACTGTTGACATCATTAAAACGATATTCTCAAAAAAGTTTTAACTTGTTCTTTTCTTTTTATTTATTGTTTTCTTTTTATTTATTTTGAAAAAATGAACAATAATGTACTACTTCCTCCGCTTCCTATAAGTCCTTTAAAAATATTAAATGTTCCTTATTTTTGTTTATTTAGTCGTATCGGAGTACTACAAGAATAGTATTTAATTGACAAAGATAATATGTTAGAGATAAATGGATTAATGGGAAACATTTAAATTTTTATAAGTAGTAAGAGAAGTGTGAAGTAGTGGAGGTTGGTGATGGTGAGTGAAGGGAAAGGGAAAAGTGAGGCAAGAGAATCCGGATTACTTTTATAAAACTTTTGATGTTTTTTTAATGCAAGGAATAAAATTTAGGAATTAAAATTGCTTATACAATAGTAAGAGTGTTCATCAGATTGGATAATCTGACAAACTAAATCAATCCAATTCATAAAATTGTCTAAATCAATCACAATCGGGTAGAACTGATGGACACTCAAAAATGTTTAGTTCAGGTATTAAATTTAGTAAGTTGAATTCAATGACTCAATGGACCCGATTAAAATATATTTTTTAAAAATACTAACTTAATATCTTAGTAATTAGTAAGACATAAGTAGAGTTATATAATATAAGTTTAATTTTTTTTTTTTATTTACCTACTATTTTATGTGGTTATTATCTTATTGTAGTTTAGTGAAAAAAGAGAGATTAAAAAATAAGATTTTACTAATAGTGATCATTATATTTTAAAATTTATATTCTTAAACTAATTTATATCATGTTATAAAATTAGTATTATATTTCGAATTTATAGTGTTTGAATTTTAATTTTATTTTTATTAGACTTATTTAGTTGATATAGGCTTTCGTTTAAAGTTTTTTTAATTGCACTTTTTATCTCTTATTATGTCTTTTGCACTACTTTTGGTCTTTTATTTCTCATTACACAAATTATTTTGTTATTTGCCATTTTTTTTTCCTTTATTGGAGGATTAGATGAAAGAGTTTTACAGAATTTGAATATTATAATTTTACCTGATATATATCAGTAGAACTCACTGCTAGAAAATTATCATTAAACGATTTTAATCTCTTAATAATAATAATAATTTTTTAAACTGTTACTATTAGGTCCTTTTTATTCACGTTCCATCAAATTGCTATATGAAATTATTGAGTGACACGTTTTTTAATTTTTTCTTGAAAAAAGAAACTCACTCACAATCACCCCCACGCCTTTGTACGTGGCTTTCTATGATTATTGAAATGTAGTACATGAACAATGCTAAAAGTCTCATAAAAATTATGAATAAAAGAAATAATGAAAAAGAAATATTAAAATATATATTTATTAAATAAAGATACAATTTAAAAATAAATATTTATTACATCTTAAAATCTTAAAATAAAAACTTTTTTAAAACAAGAATTAAAGTAATAATTGTGGAATAGAGAAAGTATTTAATACTGTGAAGCCTAAAGTATATACCAACAAAAGCATTGAACGAATTATAAACTATAAACTGTTTTGGTCCCTCTTAAAGATAATAACAAAAGTTCCAATCTTGAGTAGCGTACATGTTAGAGGAAAAGTAATTATATAAATTTTATTCTTAAAAATTACAAGAGTAATGTCTCTCACAATTTCAAAAAAAAAAGACAAAAATATATAAATAAAATTGATTTATTATCTCTTTATTATAAAAAAATGAAAAATAATATAAACATATTTTCGTCTATAAAAAAAAGTTAAGAACAAGAAAGAAATACATGATATAAGCTACAATAAACCTTTGTCCCATATTTTAGTTTTGTCTCTGAGATTGGTCCTTAAGGTTTTCAGAAATTAGTCCCCAATACTTTTTAATCATGTCAATTTAGTTTTTTCTCTATTAACAAAGTTAACTCCGTTAATTTTCTTTTTTTTTTTCGGCGAACAGTTAATTCCGATAATTTTATAGTTAATTTGTGGCTAAATAACTACTTGAAAAAAATTTGTAGCTAATTTTCATAAATATCATTTATCTATTAAATTAGCTACGAAATTTAGTTACGAATTTTTTCGTAGCAAATTTATATTTAAATAACTACTAATTAGTTATCAAAAATAAATTTCTAGCTAATTTTCTTAGTCACTAATTAGCTACTAAATTAACTTCGGACTACTAAAAAATATATTCTAGCTAATTTTCTTGGCTATTAGCTACTAGTTAGTTATGAAATTTAGCTACAATTTTTTTTAGCTAACTTGTATCTAAAATAGCTACTAATTAGCTACCAAACAAAGTTTTTTAGCTAATTTTCTTAGCTACTAACTAAATATGAATACAAGGATGAATCAAAATTTCACATTAGATAATCAAGAGCAAGTTAAAGAGTTTATAAGTGGATGATCTCATACACTTATTATATTAAGATATTAGGTTATATTAAGGTATTAGCAATTAACAACATTTATATTTAAAGAAAAAACATATTGTTAGAACAACAGAAATTTTACATCAGTTAGTTATTGTTGAACACTTGTTGTTGAACCTATTAACCAAAATAAGCTAAACAATATTCCTAATGAAACCATAACTCTTAGCAAAAAGAAAACAACTTCCCTAAATATTTCTTACTTAGAAATCACATCACATTTTCACAAAAAAAAATAACTTAAACTTCATTTACCAAACAACCTTGAAGCAAAAGAGTTTAAAGTGTAAATAAAATTACAAATTGAAGATGAGGAAGAAATAAGAAGGTTTGACTTTGATGGAGTTGACAATATGATGGACCAAGTAAAAGTCAAATGCTATATTGATTCAAGTGCCTTCCCTTTGAAGCAAACTCCATTGGACCACATAACAGCTATTGGTGAGTTTTTTTCTTCTATTATTCATTATTGAAGGTTCGTCTAATAAACTCTGAAATCTTTATTGTGTTAGTCACAATTTGCTTTGAGTTTTGAATTAAATATATATATATATATATATATATATATATATATATATATATATATATTACTTTAAACGGTTACCTCACTACTACTATAAAAAGTCTACTTAGCGACTAAGAAAATTAGTCGCTAACTTTGTTTTATTCAGTCACTAAATAGTTAGCGACGAAATTAGTTACCGAATTAACAATAAAAATAATTAGCGACAAGATTTTAACTACCAACAATTGTTATTATTCGATCGTTAAATCAAACTTTTTTAATATTCATGCGTCGACACTGTTACAAATAATTCTTACATCAAAATATACGCAATGAAAAACTCCTAAAAAGATTTTAAATCTAAGTATATTTATTTGATATATAAGTTTAAATTTAGTACTTCATGCTCACTAAGCTACCTAAACCTTTTATTGCTAAATCAATCCAGTGACTTAATATTAAAATAACAATAACTCAACTTTAAAAAGGTTTAACTTTTAACTATTTATACTTATAAATTTTATGGTTAGTTACACCGACCACCCTTAAAGTAGATGTTATTAAATACATTTACATTCTTTTTAAACAAAGCTTTCTTAATTTTTATATTATTCTTACATATTATTCTCTATTACTTTTAAAACATTCTGCGTGCCTCCTTTATTTTATATAGAACTATACACACATTTCATATATAAAAAAAGAAAACTAAATATTTTCAACACTAATCTTAAAGGTATTACGAGAAATGCGTGTGGTGCTAAAAGTGGTGGCCAATTTTTTAAGCAGAATTGACGGTTTTGTAAAAAAAAAGTTAAAGCAGCATAGATGCTATTTGCACCACCTTTTTGTATGAAAACGTCAACTCTTTTTATTTCATTTTTAAAAAATTTGTTTAGGAGTGTTACGTTTTTACTTTCGAAAATTAGATTTCAGAATATTAATTTTCAAAAAAAATTATTAAATCAATTCCAAAAACTAAACTTCTGAAAGTGATAAATAATTCTTCGAAAAATTAATTTTTAAAAGTAGAGTCGTGTGTTTAATAAATAAGGTGGTGCAAAACACAATCATTTAAAAGCAAGAATGTGTTTCGTTTTTCAAATGTAATTACAATTATATAAACAAATTATAACTGTTAATATATTATTAAAATGTAAACAAATACGGACCCAATAGAAATTACACAAGCACTCGTTCCATTGTTGGTTACTTGGTAGTAGGGATAACAATGGGACTGGGTGGGGCGAGAGAGGGGAGTACTCTCCATCCTCGTTTCTAATTTTTTCTTGTCCCCATCCTCGTTCCCTGCGATGGGGGATGTATTTCCCCATCTCCATTCTTCACCTCCCCACGAGGACCTCGCCGGGAGTCCTTGCGAATATTAAAAAAATCTAAAAAATTCTTAAAAAGTATAAAAATCTAAAACACAAGTAATAAAAGAAGGGATTGATTTAAGAGCCAGAACAAACAACGCAAATGCAGAAATGATGCAATAGCAAAAATGAGCACGACACGCAACAATGACGTGGAGGAATGAATGGGAAATGAACATAACAGTTGATATATGCAGGGACAAAAAATAAGAACAGAGGTCATAATATATACTCCCTCCGATCCTAAATATAAGTCACTTCTAACCGAATCACCGAAACTAGGAATGAAAGTTAACTCATTAAATTTGTCTAAAATAAATAAATTTTTCTAAATATACTCCTAAATAAATGTGTTAATAAATGTCTTCATTCATTTTCTCTCTTCTTCCATTATCTTTTTCTCTCCATTATTAATTGAATCTTTGAAAATTGGAAAAGGGGTAGAAGTAGAAATTATCCATTATAAGTTAGTTGATGACCTATATTTATGACAAACAAATTCTTCTAGAATGTGACTTATATTTAGGACCAAAGTAGTAAAAGTTAATCATATTATTTTTTAAGTATATTTATATTTATTATATTAATTATATTAAATATATTAAATTAGAGTATTTATATAATTTTATATACATATTCGGGGATGCGAGGACCCCGTAGGTAAGGAACATGATCCCCATCCCCATCATTGAATCTGCAGCGGGAGAATTTTTGTTCCTATCTCCATCTCTGCAAGAAAAATTTTCCGACCAAAGGCAAACCTCCAAATGGAGCAATCCCTACAAAAATTCCCAAATTCAAGTAATAATTGCCTTACCTACTTGGTAGGTTGTGAGTCAAATGAGCTCACACATTGACTCACGTATTTTTTTAAGATAACAATATTTAATGATAAGTAATATATCACTAATATAATAAATTTTTTTTGATGATCACTGAATAATTACAAAAAAGCATAATATTTATGTAAAATTATTTGTTTACAATGCATCAAATATATATATATATATATATATATATATATATATATATATATATTAGTTTTCAATCATATTTAATGTATTACTTACCGTGGGTTTTAGCTTCATGTGTGTAAGTGTATATTTGTCTATAAAAAAAGTATTTTATGTATTACTCTATATATTAATATTTAACATTTAATATAATTAAATAATTATAAAGCAATAAATCCCATTATAATTTTTTTGGTCAACAATCTCATTATATATGAATAAAACAAAAATGGATCGTTGGGCTGGTCCAGCCCATTGTGAACCTAACTCGAATAAACTAATCATTTTTGGAAGAAGGGAAGAGATTAAAGGAGGAGGAAAAAAAAAGAATGGATTGATATTTGATAGAGCAATGAAGAAAGATATACTACAAAGAAAAACTCATACCAATAATATATATAAGGAGTAATACAGTGAAATAGTAGTTGAGTTTATAGTTACGTAGTATTTTAATCTTTAAATTTATAGAAATGCTCGATTAATCCGGACTTAGTGATTAAGAAATCGTTTTAGTCTTTGTGTCAATAACTATTAGCAGAATATATTTTTATAATTTGGGTTTGAGCCTAACTCAATCCCAAAAATTAGCTTGTAGAATGAGGTTTGTCACACCCTTATAAACTCAACAATGGTTATATCACTAGCCGATGTGAGACTTTTAACATATATATGTGACACGTCAAATAACACGTTAGAGTCTACGTAATCACCCAAAACGATGCCATCTGATTTAATTGAAAAATATCAGCTATTTTCTCATCCTGAGAAGTTGGAAAATAGTCATTAAGCCAACTATTAATTTCACAGACTAGTTTTCCAACTTCTTTGAGACGAAAATGACTGTTTTTCTTGACTAAAACAAACAACTTCTTTTTGGGTGATTACATAGACTCTAATATGTCACTTAACGTGCTCTATATGTATTCTGTTAATAGTTATTATCGTTAGCAACCAAAACAACCTCTTGATGTTGAAGTCAGGGACTAATAGAGTATTTCTATAAAATTAGGAATCAAAATGTCATATGATTATAAAATCAGGGACTATTTTAGTAATTTATTCAATAAATAAGAGAGGAGTTGTGGAAGCTACTAAATGCTATTTAATGCACCATAGTTTTTTTTTTTTCAATTTTAATCCAAACTTAAAATTTAAAATCGGAGCAAATTTTGTCTCAGTGTAAATTAAAATGGATTTTAAAAGTTATTCTTGTTTAAATTTTAGAATATAAACAAAAAAAATGAACTTTTAAAATATAAACAAAAAATGAATTTTAGAATATGTTTTAAATTAATTTGGGATAAAATAATAGAGGTATCTCTAATTTATACTACCAAATTTTAAAATCTAAACAAAAAATGAATTTTAGAATATGTTTTAAATTAATTTGGGATAAAATTTGCCCAAATTTTAAAATACAAGCAAAGGTTAATTTTAGCAAAATAAAATAAGGGTGTAAAAGTTCAAAGAAAAAACAAGTTTTGTTTCCGAATTTTGTTAACTTTGTCTTAAAATCCTAATGAATGAACATCTTTTTTAAAATAAAATAATAGGAATGATAGGTACCTCTAAAACATGACATGAGTAACATGTCATACCACTACAATAGAGATCAAAGCCAGAGAATTAGAACACATGTTTAATTTGGACGGTAAGAAGACTTATCAAGTTGTAGCAAATTAGAACACATGTTTGGAAGGTAAGCAGACTTATCAAGTTGTAGCTACTCAACTAGTTCATAGGTGTCAGAGGATCTCCTTAGAGAGGAATGTGTATTGAGAGGAACCTTACTGACTCTAGAGAAATTTAAATTCAGGATTTGACTCAATAACTAGATATGTAAAGTGAAAAATAAAAGTGTATTTACCATTCATTCTGAATTTATCGAAATAATGAAATATTATAATCTAAATCAATAATAAATACATCCTTAATTTATCAATTTACATACACTCTCTATTTAAAAGAATTAAATCCTTAAATTCATATTTATATCAAACAAATTCACTTTTTTTATCACTTGACACCAACCCTACTTGACAATAAACATCTATATAAATGGTGGGAATTGATGTCACACAAGAGACCAATTCCACTATCAAATCCATGTCATAATTAGGCATTAATTAAAAAATGAAAAAACAAAACACTTGTGTCTTTTTGAAGGACAAATCTCCATGTTCAAAGCTAAATCTTCTCTGTACGAATGTTGAATTAAACTTCTAGCAATATTCATATTTCTTTTATCTCCTCTTTATTTCTCCTTTTTCGTTTTATAAATATTGTACTATAGAGTTTAAATCAACAAAAAAAAATGTTATTATAAAAAATCAAATGACTTTTTTTAAATAAATTTTAAAGTAAAAGAATGGTACCCAATCCAAAATAAAGAAAGTCTCCAAATTAAAAAACTATTTATAGAGTTAGGTTTTGTTTGACTCAACTTTTTTTAACTTAAAAATTATTTTTAAGTTAAAGTTATAAATAAAAACTTTTAAAAAAAGCTAAAAGCTATTTAATAATTTTATTATTTTCTTACTTATAAATTATTTATAAGTGAAAAGTTGTTTGTCTCCTAAGATATTTATGTACTTTTATTTTTGTAAGAGAAGTGATAAAAAAAAAAGTAGAAGTAGAACTTCAAATTTGTGATTTATACTTTTTATTTATATTTAATGGGACGTTAAGGTCCAAGTAATTTATATTTTTAGAGCTTCTTATTAATAAAAAAATACACTATTATATAATTGATTTTTAGCAACATTTGAAAAAATATTGTTAAATTATTAAAAGGTGTTGTTAAATCACTAAAAATGTTGCCTTTGTGCATTTGCGACATTTTTAACAAATGTTGTATCTGGCGATATTGAAAAATGTTTTAGTTACATTTAAAAAATGTTGCTAAATTGTTAAAAAGTGCTGTCTTTTAATATTTGCAATATTTTTTTACAAAGCTAAAAGTCAATTTTGTTGTAGTGATAATACTATTTCTTTGATTTAAGAAGTTTTCCTAAAATCAGTTTGAACCAAATTTTCAAATAAAACAAAGAAAAACCTATTTGCAATTTGATTTGTTCTTATCCCAATCCCAATCACAGTTCATAAAAATCCTTGTTTGTTTTTATGGAATATTTTAAATTTATTTTTGGGCAGAACATTAATCAATCCATATATATATATTTAACTTTCAATCCATGACTCAGTTAAATGGACTGATAAAAAGGAGATAAGGTAATAGTAATATTTATTTTATTTACAACAATAAAATAAATTATATTAAAGAAGAACAGGTACTGTCGGCCAGCAACACATGTGATTACTGTAATGCAAATTAATGTGTCACACAGCTAATCAATTTCCAATATTAAATCCAGTTAATAACTTTTTTTTTCACCAAAAATATCCAAAAATTGAAAATTAATCATTTTTGAGACTGAGAGATCACTCAAATCAAAATAATCTCTTTCAACAAAATTTTTCTATATGCACAATCGGAATTATATAATTAATAATTAGAAATTTGGTATAATTAAAAATTTGGTATGGACCGACATCCTAGTCCTTAGTTTAGGCATGTCAGAATTAGGTACGTATTACTCATTAACTCTATAAACCTTAATCTATAACTGATTTGATCGTTAAAATCTTTATAAGAGTGTTGGAGCCGGAATCTGCCGTCTATATCTCCTCTTAAACAGGTACATAATAAGATTAAAGAAAAAAAAAAAACTGTTGTTGTGTTGTTGAAAGACAAATCTCCATTTCCAAAGCAAAATGTTCCTTGCACGAATGTCATTATTTAAATTAAATTAAAATAAATAAATAAAAAAAATAAAGTTTTACTTTTAATAATGTGTGTTTACTACGGAATGCAAAGGCACATGATGATTCCTGTGAGTTTCATCATACGCCTAATGCTACTCAACACGTTATCTTCCATAGTTGACATTTTCAAAACTTCTAATCATGCAAATTTAAAATCACCCCATCTTTGTGTAGTAGAGATTTATAAAAAAAAATTAATTAAATTCTTTTAGTATCTCAGCATACATTTGAATTCTGACTATATGTATAAAAAAAAAATTGTTAAAAGAAACAAAATTTACTTCGATAATTTTAATGCTTCAAAAAGACTAGTTATTTAGGCAAACATAAACTGATTGATGATATAACTAAGTTCTTTTGTTAAGATCAAGTCCCACCATAGAATATATAAGTGGTGTGACAATCTTCCTTCTATGAGCTAGTTTTTGGCAATGAGTTAGGCCCAAACCCAAATTTCTATTATGGTATCAGAGCTAGGTTAGTTGTGGGCGCCATCTGCAAATGTCCAGTCCTACAAACTTCACGTACCAGGTGTCCTGTCCTGAGCGTGAGAGGGTGTTAAGATCAAGTCCCACATTAACTAGAAAGAGAGTCACCATAGAATATATAAGTGGTGTGACAATCCTCTTCCTATTGGGAGTGAGTTAGACCCAAAACCCAAAAATCTAATATCTTTAAATATATCGACACACGTTTAAATGTTCTTTTCAGTGATCTCTTCACCAAAAAAGATTAATTTTTGACCGATAAAAAAAGAATAATATCAATACAAATAATAATAATAATAATAATAATAATAATAATAATAATAATCTAAGAAGATGAATGATTAACAAGGAAAGTTAATAAAAAGGGAAGCATCATGACCCATGAAGATGATTCTCCCCTTACTATATATATATATGGTTAGTGTTGCATAATGTTTACCAACAAAATTGAAAATAAAAAAAGGTTTGAGGAAGCATATCATCATGTTGGTGAAGGAAGAAAAAAGTGATGATCAAAGAGGAACAATTCCATTGAAGAATCATCACTTTGTGTTAGTTCATGGCATAAGTGGAGGAAGTTGGTGTTGGTACAAAATCAGGTGCCTTATGGAGAATTCAGGCTACAAAGTTTCTTGCATAGACCTCAAAAGTTCAGGAATTGATCAATCACATGCTGATTCTGTTCTCTCTTTTGATGATTATAATAAACCCCTCTTGGATTTCTTCTCTGATTTGCCAGAAAATGAACAGGTTTTGTTTTGGACTTTTAATCCCCAATATCTATATATTGTTGCTCTAACTTCTCCTTCATTTATGGGAATTTGATTAACCATACAGTGTGTTAGAGTGTGTTTGAATAGCAGTTTCCTCCAAAATTCACAATGCAAATCTATAATTTTATTGGTTTGACTATTAGCGCATAGAAATGTGAGATTCAGAGTCTCGTTACATTGAAATCCATGCTTAACATTAAAACAAACATAACTTTAAAGTGTGTTCGAGTACACGTTTAACTCAACTCAATGGGACAAAACAAAAGCTACTTCTTTATGTTTGGCTTTTCGTTACGTCAAGGTTGAGACATCAATTTGGGAAACTGTGATTTGGCTTCCCAATACTTGAAAATGACAGAAAAAAATAGTCGTTGTTTTGTTCTATTTAAGTGACTAGCATCAAATGAAAGTATCATTTCGTTTTCATTCTCTTAAATAAAAACTAGTGTAACGCAAAGTCTAATTTTGTTAACAGAAATCCAAACACATGAAATCAGAGACTGATGTGATTGGTATATATATGTAGGTGATATTGGTGGGACACAGTGCAGGAGGGTTGAATATAACTCAAGCATGTCACAAATTTGCAAAGAAGATCCTTTTGGCAGTGTATGTGGCAGCAACTATGCTCAAATTGGGATTTTGCACAGATGAAGATCTAAAACTTGTGAGTCCCTTTTCTTTTCATCATATTAATAATAATAATAAGAATTATTTGTTCTGTTTTTCCTGTTTCAATAGTATTTCTTAACATTGTTGTCCATTAGTTTGAGTCTTCAATTCTAGAAAGGCTGAAGTTGAAATAATTGATTGCCAACTGTCTTCACAAATTTGAGAAGTTAGGAACAAACCAACTCTTATATTTATTCAAAGAATATAGTCACATGTACAAACAAACTAGCAGCTGTTCAGCAATAATATTTTTTATTTTTTATTTTTTAAAAAAAGTTGAAATTTACCTTCTTTTCTCTTAAATGCAATCTCTCTTTGTTCTTTCCAACTATTTAGGAGACAATTCTTAATTTTTATTATCTTCCCTAATAGCTAACTCGTAAATTCAAGTTTAAATCTAATTCAATAATCTTAAATAAAGTTAATTTCATAAAAAAGAATTGTCTAACATTTATACACTTATGGTCATTTTTCGAACTGATGTGAGACTTGACTTGATATTTTAATAATATATTTTAAATTGTGGCTTTTTATAGTATTGATTTTATAATAAAGGTATCTTTGAGGTTAATCAAGACTAAATTTCTTTCACTAATCTTAAAAATATAATGTGATTGATTTAAAATAATTAATTTCATATGTTTTGAGTTAGAAGGCAGCTCCTCTTTTTTTAGGGTTTGACAAAAATTTTAGTTGTAATTTTATAATATATGGTCAACAAAGTGGGTATTCAAGCAATCTTTTTCACCTAATGCTTTCTGACCTGGTATGCATGTGGTTTCCAATATTTTCATATATTTTTTTTAAAAATTATTAAGTGAAATATTGAGATAGATTTTAATTCATGTAAATAAATAAGTATTTAACACTACACTAACTCTTTACCACTTGGGTATTTAAGTTTGTAAATGGTCTTTAGTGTAGGTTTACATAAATTCTTGAAATTAATATTATTTACATTAGTATTTAACGTTAGACATTAAGTTATAGTTAACATCATTAATAGAAGTTCAATTTACTCTTTTTGATATTTTAAGTTAGTTTACGTCAGTGTAACTTAAAGTTTTATGGACTAAATTAATATTTATAAAGTAACGTCAAGGATTAAAATGAATAACAAATTTATTTCTCAAACTTTTGCTAAAATAAGGAATTAATGCAAATAACATTATTTATAAATTCAAAAATTGAAATTGTATTTTAATTGTGTTAAGTGGCCATAACTTGTAGGAGGTAATTTCCTTCACACATGAACACAATCATAACATATTAAAGTGTATGTCCTGTTTCCCCTTTGAATTGTATCTATCATTCACTAATAATTTTGTGTCATCCAAACATTGATAATTAAAAGCACGTTTGGTAGCCAATCGCCATGTTTTCTTGTTTGGAGACAAGAAAAAATTGTAAAATATCTTGCTTTATTTTATTGCTTTTCTTCACTAGACTTTTGTTGTACAATACTCAAATTTAATTTCTTGGAGAAAACATAAATACTTGAGTCCTTGAATTTACGAAGAGCATTTATATTAGTTCTTGAGATTTTTAGTAGTGTATATTATTTTTTAAGATTTTAAAAATAACTTATTTTAGTTCATATTGTTAATCTTTTTTTAGTAGCGAAAGTGCACTCACATGAGTTCAAATCAGAAAGTTATTATTATTTAAAACTTCACTTTTTAATCATTAGATCAACTTACTTCGTGTTTGAGTCTTTGTCTTCTTCAAATATAAATTGACATGTAAGAAAAGAAAATAAAAAAAAACACTAAAAGAGATGCTGACCTTTTAAACAAATTTAATGGTTCTTATGTAAGATTACCTACAACGTTAAAATAGTATTTATTATTAATTTTTGGTGTTTAATACATTTAATGTATGGGTAAAAATATTTTAATTTTCTGAACTTTGTTTCGTGTATGTGTGGTTTAGTAAAAAGTAAAATTTGTTTAAATTGTGCATTTTGGTCTCACTTGTTTTTAGGATGTGCTTCAGTACAAAGTCATATTAAGCGATAGTTAAAATTGTCGCCCATTTAAAAAGATTGTATATATTTGAACAAAAATCGTTATAAATGTGACTTTTTGTACTTAAGTTCACATTTAAAAAGTATAGAGGACTAAAATGCACATATTAAAAAATTGTATGCTAAATTACACATAGGACTAAAATTTTAATATTTTTACTTTTGATAATAAAGGTAAATTTAGTTATGAATTTTTTTTTCAAATACCAATACATTAAATAATTTTTTTCCATTTTTCTATATGCATAATTCAGTTAAAAATTCTCTATATAAAGAAATGCAGGTAGTAATATGATTTGCTAATTATGTGTAATTTTCAATGTGTTCAACAACTCTAATTGCTAGTTTTGCAAGAAAGTAGAGTAGCTATTAACTTTTTGAGCCTAATAATGATGCTTAGAAAGTGATTTTGATTTTTGATTTTTTGAATTTGTGTGAATGAATTAAGCAGGGTGTACCTGACCTATCTGAATTTGGGGATGTTTATGAGCTAGGGTTTGGATTGGGACAGGATAAGCCTCCAACCAGTGCTCTTGTCAAAAAAGAATTTCAACGCAAAATCATTTATCCTTTATGTCCTCAAGAGGTATTAGATATTTTGTTTAGGTTAAATATGTTTTTGGTCTTTAAACTTTCGTGAAAATTTATTTTTAGTTTCTGAATTTTGAAAAAATTCACTTTTGGTCTTCTTGTATATTTTTTTTGTGTTATGTCAACCTGATCTACTGAAACATGGACCTGATAAAAGTGTTTGGAGAGATTAAAAATAAACTTTTTAAAGTTGATGGACTAAAAACGACATTTTTAAAGTTTGTGAACACTGAAAACATATTCACGCTAAAGTTAAAAAAAAAATATATTTAAATTTTTTTTATTAATTAATAAAAAAAGTGCATGTGATATATCTCTATAAAAGTGTTTAATCCATGTTCACTTTCTTAGGCCATTTAGCTATAGGCTACCCCACATGCCATATTCTACTTTTTTTGTTAATCATCAAATTTCATTATCATCTAATGCTTTTTCCCCTTGTAGAGTAGGACCATTTATGGTAATATTTCTTGGAAAATGGTGAAAATTTAGAAAAAAATATTATCCAAATTAAATGAAAACATCTCCTTAGAGATCATTCTAGCCAGTGATGTTAATGCCCAAGATCAAAGCTAGTAGAGAAGCCATGTGTTTATATTCTAATGGATTCTCTTGTGTGTATGATAGGTCATTCATAAAAGTTATTTTTATCTTATTTTTAATGAATATTTATAGCATCATATTTATTTAATATATATTTAAATTAAAAGACAAAGAAATTAGAATATTCTTAAGGGTTTTTAGTTTTACTCTATAAATTAGAAGTTAGAAAATTAATAAATTTAAAGATGGAAATTAGAATTAATGAAGTTAAGTATAATTATTAATAGATAATTGAGTCATTTAAGTATGATAACAAAAATTTAATTCCCGACATGTTTATAGAAAAAAAAGTTAAGAAAGAAAAAAATTCAACTTAATAATCTTTATGCATCAAAGTGATTAGCTTCGGTTGAAGGATTTAATTTTATGCACATCAAGATAACATGAAAACAAAAATTCATTTCTCATGGTATTTCAAAAGGATTTTATTAGAAGAAACAAAATTTTCACTTTAATAATTTCTACATCTCAAACAATTAGGGCTTGTTTGATAATTATTTCTGAAAATAATTTTTTATTTTTAAAAACATAAAACTAAAAGTTTGTTTAACAGACCAGTTTTCAAAAATAATTCTAAAAAATCATGTGTTTTTCAATTTTTAGTTTTAAATTTTTTGAATTTATATATTATTTTGCATTGAAAACACATTTATCTTTTTCTTTTAGAAACCATTCTTGAAAACTATTTTATAATACATTTTTTAAAAGTTAAAAATTAAAACTAAATAAAAAAAGGACCTTAGGCTCTGAAAGTCAAGTAAGAAAACCCTCATTGTGCATCTAGAAAAAATTGAATATTGAATATGACAAAATCCATTCCAAATGTCCAACACATTTCAATTTGCATCACTTCAAATAACTTCACACCAAAAATGATTCTTACCAATCAATCAATACATGAATGAATAGTAGTATCACTAATTCACAATGATCATTAATCAACTAATAGTGATTGTTGATTAGGATTCAACCCTAGCTTCAATGCTATTGAGGCCAGGACCAATTCTAGCACTAACAAGTGCAAGATTCAAAGAGGAATTAAATGAAGAAGAAGAAGAAGAAGTGGAGAAGGTGCCAAGAGTGTACATAAAGACAAAGCAAGACAGAGTGGTTAAGGCAGAGCAACAGGAAGCCATGATCAATAAATGGCCACCAAATAGTGTTTATGAACTTGACACTGATCATAGTCCCTTCTTCTCCACTCCTTTTCTCCTCTTTGGTTTGCTTCTCAAAGCTACCCTCACCTTTTGACCTAATTGGATCATCCAACTTTTCTTTGAGGCCTCTACTTTTGCATCTTCTCTCCAAACACCCCATGTGTAACATGTTGTTATCAGCAAAAACTAAAGGGGTGTGTGCAAATTAAAGTGTTCATGAGAATTAGGGATTACTGTGATTTTTTTATCATATGTCGTTTGATCTAATAAGTTAAATTGATAATGTATAAATTGAATTGTATAATATGAGTTATTCAATCGCAAAGGGAGACACAGGTAACCCCTAATTCAATAAACCATCTCACTAAAATTTTGTTTTGGTAAACATGTAATTCACATCTTCTCTCTAATTATGTGAAAAAAAGAATGTATAAAGTAATCCCGAATTAGCGTCCGTAATCTCTTTTACTGTAAGTTATTTGGTGTAATAAGTTCAGCTGGCATGATATAAGTCATTTAAAAAAGAGAATCACGAGTGATCTCTATCTCAAAGAACCATCTCATGAGTCCGATAAAAAATTATTTTGGTAAATATATATATTTTTTAGAATCAAATTGATTAGAAATTTAGAATGCATTATTTATTTTAGACAATATATAATAGCATATGTATTTCACTCAAAAATGTAAGACTGATGTGATATAAAGAATGGAGTTTAATACGATATTTCAATACCATAACTACTCATATTTCAATTTTAATTTCAAGCTTGTTTCTTTAATTTATACTTTTGTGTGATTCACTAATTGTTCTTATGAAATCTTTTTAAGTGTATTTTTCTGATAAATGAGGCTAACTTAAATTTAAATCAGTCATATTGCACACGCTCTAATGTGACAAGCTCATTTATTTAGCATATAAAAAATAAATTGTGTCATTTTTGTTCTTAAGATTTTTTTTCTTTTACGGTACTTTTTTTTTTCTTCATAAAACGTAAGGACGAGAATAAACTAAATTAAAGAAAAAATTGTTACAGGCGTCAAAACTACACAACAAATTTTACAAAGGCCTAAAATGAAAAATAGTGAATTTTACAAGGTATTTAAATCTAAGAATAATTTCGTAGAAATGAAATATGTGGGAGTGACAATATATAGGCCCTCTCTTTATTTAATTTCTCTATTTAAAAAATACATAATTGAGTTTTGCTAACTATTACCTCAATTATTAAACAACTTATAAATATTTTTTTTATTAAAAAATATAACATTTAATGTTACAAATATATCTTTATTATGGATTTTAATAAAAATAATCTATCTTTAAGTCACTTAATTAACTATTACTCTTAAGGTAATAGTTTAAAAAAACATTATATTATATATTTTTTTTAAGTGAGTGACCCCTCTAATTCAATGAAATCTTGCAGTAACATCTTTTTTAAAGGGGTAGCTCAAGTTGTTTTTTTTTTTTTTTTTTTTTTCTGAAATTGATAACCTTACTAGTATTTTCCTTTCATCACATGGGATAAAGAAACTTCACATAAAAAAAAGAAAAGTGTACGTATAGAGAAGATTGTACATATTGCATTATTGATTGCAATTACAATTTGTAACAACACAATGATTTAGTCTTTAGAGAATGGAATCTCATATCAATCCAAAAAAAATTAGAAAAAATTAAAAAAGTTAATATATATTCTAGCTAGATAACTGGCAAATTAAACTTTTGTTGAACACCACAAGGCATAGGAAAGAACCAGAAGAAAGGACATATATTCTTTGCCATATCACATGCATGAGAATTAAGAATTTATTCTTGACTCACAAAGGACATCGAATGACCTGGATCGGTAGTAAGTAGTTTGGTATTCATAAAGATAAGGTAAAGGTTTAAATTTTGAAAAAAAATACACTTATTAGAAAAAAGAATGATTATAGATTCTCTATTTATTGAAATATAATTGAAAAGTAATGTCTCATGCGATTTACAAGTGTGATTGTGTTTCTCTTTTAAATAAAAGTATATTTTGAATTAAAACTCTACTTTGGGGGAAAAAATTTAATTATACATAGGATGTGTTTTGGTTAATCACTTGCCACACCACCCAAAATTTAAATTTTCAAAAATATTTCGGAAGATGAAATTAGCACCATCTCTATTGGGAGTGACATCATCCTTTTTATAAGTAAGAATCATAAATTTATATACTAAAAAGGATGATGTCACTCTCAATAGGATTGTGCTAATCTCATTTACCTATTATGAAAGTTACAGGAAAATAAAGATGGTGGGGGATAAATTGAGGGATAGTGGGGATAAAAAAAATTATGAAAAATGAGTTAGGGAGTTGTTGGGTCCGAATGAGTTTTTTGTCAAGGGCCCAAATGAGTTAAAAAGAAGGCATCTACAATAAAAAAATTGACAAAAAAAATCAAAACCAAAAAACAAGACATAAGTTGTCACTAAAGTCCAAAATAAACTTGTGACTCCTATTCTTCCACAACTACTTAATTAAATCATACAAAAGAAAATAACATCAATTTAATCATTTAAATATTCACAAATCATCAAATTTATTTCCTCAAAATGACTTTTGTCACTAGAAGGAAAAAAAGTCGAATTAATCTCGGACTTAAGAGAATAGCTAATTAAGTTTTGAACTTTTGTGGGGTATGTTTTTAATCTCTAACATTATTTGGTCGTTACATATTATTGCATAGCACGTTAAGAATTAGGTTGGACACATTAATTGATTAAGACTTCTAAATTCATGAATTTCAGTCTTATAATGACATTAATCGAATAATGCATATTTGTCTCCAAAATGACATTAATTGAATTTGTGATTCTAAGATTGAAACTCGTAGATCTATAAGTCTTACTCGATTAATTGATATCAATTAATTGATTAAGGGGTCTCATATGGCACTTAATGTGCCATGTTATTAATATGTAACCGCTACATAACGTTTGAGGACTAAAACACCTATAAAAAACAAATTCAGAACTAAATTGCTTAATCTGCTAAGTCAAATACTAAAACAGCCTATAATTTATTATTAAAGGATCATTTTATCATATCACTAAGAAAAATCCAAGGTGTTGATTGAATTTGTATTTTTTTTTAAGAGGAGGGGGGCCTAAGCCCAAATGTTTGTTGGTTTACTATCACAAATTGGACACTGAAATTGGCACCACACCCTCCTACTTTGGTATTTAAAAATGAGGATTTTGTCCTTCGCGGATGATACTATCTAAAACACGCTTGGATGATATTATCCTGAAATACTTAGCTCTAAATTTTCAATTCAAAAATTTTTGGATGACATTATCCGAAATATGCCTATAGACTTTTAATTTTTTTTTTAAAAATAGTTCGGATGTCTTAATCCGAATTCTTTTCGGAAAAACACCTCTGGGTACGTTCCAAAGCTGACTATTTAGATTCGAAAAAGCATCATATTCTTCCTTTTCCAATTTAGATTTCATAATATATACCAAAATCTCACTAATCAGGGCTTATAACAAACAAAATAAATCTCTAAACTCTTTTGGGGCGAGAAAAAAAATAACTACATTAGTAGAAATCATGAAATTGGAGACAGTTTTTGTGGAAATCGTGAAATTCCTCTTGAATGACCAACAACGATACTTCTTCTCCACTCTCTGGCAATGGCAATGGAGGCACTCCCTTGAATGGTGATAGATGGTGTGGAGTGTTAGAGTTTAAAGAGAAAGAATGAAGAAGAGCGAGTCTCGTAAAAGAGAGAATAAGAACGTGATACTGTTTATCTCCGAATAGTGCTATTCAAAATATATCATTAAGTGACAATGACGTATTAGTCTTTTTCAGACTAAAAAAATAAATTTTAAAGGTGTGGCCCAAATATCAACGAACTCACAAATTTTATTTGTGATATGTCACTTTCCTTTTTTGTTATGCTTTCATGCTTACATGTTTCCAAGAGCACCACTCAAACAAAAAATCCTATATTCACACATTGCTTTATCGTATGTTTGGTTAAGAGGAAAGAAATAGAAAGGAAAGAAGAATACGAATAAATGATGCAACTTTTTTCATTTGGTTAAAGAAAAATTTAAAAAAAAAAGTTGACTTCTAGAGGAAAAAAATAAAAATCTTTCTTTCTCTCTATTTTTATCATCTCATAACTTTCTTTCACCGTATTTCTCTCCTCTTTATTTGTACCCTACTAATTTTCTTATATACAAAAGTTGATTCAATTCACAAGTGGAAGATGTACAAAAGTGATTTCTCACACAATCTGAATTCAACAAAGAACGATGTTAGACAATTTAGAAACAAAATTGTTGAGAAAAATATAAATAAATAAATTAATTAATTAATATGGAAATTGATGTGCGTACGCAAAGAAAAACAAATGCGTGCAAGTGCATCCACGCTGTAATGTCTTTCTGTTGCTTCGCTTCAGGTCCATTGAAGCTGATCCCAAACGAAACGCCATTCAAGTTTCTATTTTATTCCTTCTATATTATATTAATTTAAATAATAACAATAATCAAAAAATAAAATAATACTACTATACAGATAGAAGGAAAGATTATTAACTACGACGTGGGACACGTGGTGTTTTTCTTAATTGGTTAATAAACAATTTAAGTGCCACGAAACTTGTCCTTTTTTTTTCATTTGTTCTAAGTCTTTATTTTTGGTAAATGAATCAAAAGAAAACAACAAACAAAAAAAATAAAAGGTTAAAATTTTTTAGGGAATATCATTTCTATCATGTTAGCTGAAAAAGCTAGCAAAACATAATTAGAACAAATGTCAAGCGTAACAAAATTTTTATGGCATATAATGTTAAGTGTGTGTTTGGTAACACTAGCTTATAGCTTATTTAGAAGCTTATAGTTTATTGTTAAGTTGAGGTATTTGGTAACAATTAACTTATAGTTTATAGCTAGCTTTCATAAGCTAGCTTATGAAAAACTACTTCAAGTAACTTATAGCTTATGAAAAGTAGCTTTCAATAATTCTTTCATATTTTACCTCTAGTCATTTATTATGTTTACTTTATCAAATAGTTTATTACATGTAATTATTACTTGTCATTTTAAGTCATTTAACAAATATAAGCTACCTGATAAGCTAATTTTACCAAACATCTCTACTCAATTATAAGTCACAAGTCATAAACTATAAGTTATAAGTCATAAGTTATAAGCTAGTTTTACCAAATAGGCTAAGTCTTTATTTGAGTCTTAAAAAAAGACTTGGCCAAAATATAAATAATAAATAAATAAAAGGAAAGATAAGTTTACATAAAACAAGTGGGCACGAACTAAGTCCAGCATAGTTAAATAATTGATTTCTCTAAATATTTTGTTAAGAGTTCAAATTTTGATTTTGTATATAGAAATAGTTTTACGGATAAGGACAAAAACATACGCATCGAAAAATTAGTTTCAACGATAGATACCTTGATAAAAAAAGGTGGGCACTAATATGGTACTATATGCCTTTTTTTTTCTTAAAAAATAATCCTAACCGGGTTGAGCAAAACCCAACATTATCCAAACAGACAGTTTAATTAAACACTTATATAATAAATTATTTTTAAATGAGAATTTTTTTCTTAGATAAATTTGTAAAACTCACTTGAATAATCTAAAAACAGTTTATTCTGATAAGTTATTCTACGAAATTTATGAAAATGAGTTGAAAACGGCTTATAAGAACTTATAAGTTATTTTCGTAAGCTGCGCATAAACTCTTTTGAATAGGACCTTAATTAATTTATGGACTTTTTAAATTTGTGCTCAAGACCCATGTTAAAAATGATTACTTTTAAATATATTAAATAAAATTATTTAAATAAAAATATTTTTTATTTTTCCTATTTTTTCATTAATTAAAATTTTAAATATTTAAATTATCTAAAAATTAATCATCGTTAATATGTGGCCACAATTTATAAAAACTAATAGTTTATTAAGCAATAAAAAAACTCACGTGTCCCACGTTGTGGTTAAACATTGTCCATTTACGGAAGCCGCGAAAAGAAAAACCGCCTAAAACAAATTTGTTATTTTTTTTTAAAAAAAAATAATATTATTATTACCACACAGATCAATAGAGAACACAAAAAGCATTGGAAAACCACCCTTTATAATTTTCCTTTTCTTAACGCCTTTGCTCTGCATTCTCCTCAATGTGAGTGAAAATTCTTTTCCAGAACTTGTTCTATGCTTGTAATATTCTGCTTCTGTCTTTCTGTTTCTGCTCCTTTTTGGTTTTTGAAAAATTAATTCCTTTGATGAATTTATTCTATTAACAATACCATGCATTTGCAATCATGATCCTACTTTTTTTTTAAAATTTCTTAATTTGGGATTTAGCTGCAAATTGTGATCGAAAGATTGCATTTTGATGCTATCAATTTATCATCTATCTTATCATTTGAACTTCTCTTAGTTTCTGTACGTGAATTTGTGATGTTAACCTAGTTTTAGTTGGAGCCTAATTTGAATTTGGCAACTGCTAATTTCAGTTTTTTCATTGAAAGTGAAGATATGATGTATATTAATTTGGATTCCACTTTCCCCCAATTTGAACACTTGCCCTTTGTGTAATTTATTTCTACTTTTGCCTTACATTCACTTTGTGTTTAAATGTTGGTTTCGGTTTAGTGAGAATGGATCTCTTCAGCTCCTGCTCTCCCCTGCACAATTTGAACTGTTTATTTTGCTTACATCACGCTCTCTCTCTTTCTTGATTTTTGTGCTATTTGTTGGTGGCTAGAGAGAGCAGAAGCAGTAGAGAATCCGGATCCCAGTTCAGTTGTCTTTAATTCCTTATGTTCTGAATTTCTGATCTATTTAATGCATACTGGAAGTAACTGTTCTATTGTCTTGAATTACAGCACTAAGAACGCAATCTTCATGAATTTAAGAAAAATTGCTGCATCCACTGTTTCCTGTAAACCGGGAAGCAATAACAATTTCTTCTTCTGGATTCTGGTTTGCTTGTTACCAAGTTTTCTGAGAGAATCTGAAGTACATTCTCACTTCCACTTCATAAATCCCATTATTGTTGGGTTTTCATCTTCTTCCATTTGTGATCTTCATTCTTTTGGCAAGTAATACTGAAGATTCTTATTAATTTTTTCTGCACTAATCTGATTTTGTCAAAGAACCATGGTTTCCTCTCAGCTCTCTACTATAAATAGAAACAGTACACAGAAGAATCCATTCCTAAACCAGTTTCTTCTTCCAAATGTGCCACCTGATCTTTTGCCTTCTGATAATGCGGATTTCGAATTTTCTGATGTGTTTGGTCCATCTTCAGAGAAACCTGGAAATTTGAATTCAAGTGAAAAGATTTACAATGATCCTAATGTTATTATTCAGTCCTTGGACATTGGCAAGCTCACCTTACAGGTGATAAGTGATACATTGGACCTTGTGGAGGAGGAATTTAGAGAACCACAGAAAGAACTTGAGGAAAATTCTATTAAAAATACCGGTGTAGCGAAAAATAGTTGTTGTCTGAATCTTCAGCCTATTGAAGTTGATGATTTTGAAGTTTTGAAGATTGTTGGGCAAGGTGCTTTTGGGAAAGTTTACCAGGTGAGGAGAAAATGCACCTTAGAAATATATGCTATGAAGGTCATGCATAAGGACAAGATTATGCAGAGAAATCATGCTGAATATGTAAAATCTGAAAGGGATATATTGACAACGGTGGAACACCCGTTTATCGTGCGGCTCAGATACTCATTCCAAGTAATATTTTTTCCTGAATAAAGTATATTTTTTTTATCAAATCATATCATATATTTCATATTATCTGTTAGTGCACATATGCATAGGTTAGAGAAAAATTGGACAGTACTTTCACAAGTGCATAATTTCAACCTGTTAGACTTGCAGACCAAATACAGGTTGTACCTTGTGCTTGATTTTGTCAATGGTGGACACCTTTTCTTTCATCTATACCGCCAAGGCATATTTAGGTAAATAAGCAACACTTTCTGACTGTGTGTACATTTGCGAAAGATTCATTTTGTAGAAATAATTGCTCATAGCTCAAAAGCTCTATCAAAATATTGGCAAAAATAAGCAATTATTTCTTCAAAATAAACAAAACCAAACATGCAATGTATTTTGTAATGCTTATATGCTAATATATAGATTCTTACATGAACAACTTCTGTTAGGGAGGATTTGGCGCGCTTCTACGCTGCGGAGATTGTTTGTGCTGTTTCTCATCTTCATGCAAATGGTATAATGCACAGGGATCTTAAACCTGAAAATGTTCTTCTTGATGCAGATGGTCATGTAAGAGAGCATAAATCTATATCTATGTGTCTGTTTGTGTGCATTAAGGATACTATGTATTTGTTCTAGAGGGATTTGTGGTTTGTGTCTAACTTCAATCTTTCTCTGTTATGGCATTATTATAATGCATGTTACCAGGTAGTTTTAACAGATTTTGGACTGGCTAAGCAATTCGATGAGACTGCAAGGTCGAATTCTATGTGCGGAACTTTAGAGTACATGGCACCTGAAATTGTTATGGGGAAAGGTCATGATAATGCGGCTGATTGGTGGAGTGTGGGAATTTTGATATATGAAATGCTCACAGGAAAGGTTAGTAACTTAGTGCATGTTCGCAAATGCTTTTTCAGGAAAGGTTAGTAACTTAGTGTCGAAATGTGTACTCTAATTGCAGCCTCCTTTTGCTGGTGGAAATAGACAGAAGATCCAACAGAAGATAATTAAAGACAAAATCAAGCTCCCAGCATTTTTGTCAAGTGAGGCACATTCACTATTAAAAGGGGTACTACTTTTCACTTACATCTTATGTTATGCACAATTCCTTTGTTTCTGTTGAGAATGTGCCTTTGGATTCCTTCAAAGTTATGGATTTGAATTAAGATTAGATTATGCCAGTTAGATCGATGTTATTACATAAGTCAGTCTTTTAATATTTGATCTTTATCTTTTAAATTTGAATAAGTTGTGAGTTATCTTAGGATGAAATTTGTTTTGATTAGATAGGTGCTAAGATGTCAATTAGATACATTTTAAGCATTATCAATGTACTTGTTGATTGACTAATGAAGGTGAATTCCCTTCTTCTATTAAAAGTTTTAGTCAATTCTAAATATTGTTCAATTTGGTTTCTAAGTTTTACCAAAAGACCAACAATTTCATAATATGGTCCTGAAAAAATGTTCTTGGCTCCAGCATTGTAATGAATTTTTCATCTTCAGCTGTTGCAGAGAGATGCTAGCAATCGCCTTGGCAGTGGACCAAGTGGAAGTGAGAAGATCATAAGCCACAAATGGTTTAAGTCAATAAACTGGAAGAAACTAGAAGCCCGCGAAATTAGGCCGAGCTTTGTCCCGGAAGTTGCTGGGAAGCACTGTGTTGCTAACTTTGAGGAGAAGTGGACTAACATGCCGTTGCTTGATTCTCCAGCTTCTAGTCCCAAAAATGTTGACAAGACCTTCAATAATTTCTCTTATATTGGTACTCCCTTTGTGTGAGGTAAATGCCTGATTTCTATGGTAAATGTCCAATAAGAACAGCCAAGTCTTGTAATTTGTATGATGCCAAAGAAAATTGTATCCATTGATACTGTTACTTGTATAAACCTATGTTTTTATTTTGGCAATTATAAAAAGAAGCAAGTGATACTAATCTTTTGTAATGTTAGAAAAAATTGTCAGTACTCATGTACTCATTGTAGTGCATACTCTCTTTATTAATAACTTGTTAAAAGTTAGCCTTAAATACCTTGTGGTTCCTAAAATTTAGGTTAGATGATGTGAATTATGTAAAAAAATAAGACACGTGTCAAAAGTTAAAACGGTATTGTCCTGATTTTTTAATACTACAGAAGTACTCTAGATTTTTTCTTGATAATTGATGTTAGTTGAGATAAACTTCTAGGGGACATGTTCCAAAAAACAGAATCACATGATTATTGAGCAAACATTATTTCTTAGGGACATGTCCTGATTTGTTTTACATGGAACTAGAGTAAAAGAGAAGGAAGGACTTAAAGCAAATTATGAAACAAACATTATTTCTTAGTTCTTCTGATAGAGATACATTAAAAAGTAAACAATTCAATTCATACAAATCAAACAAGCATTTGCAGTAGAAACTACAGCAAAAGGCATTATTATTTTTAGTTCTTCAAGTAGTCCTAGACTACTACTAAGGAAGAACTTTATAATTAAACATCACAGCAATCACTTAACCACGAAGCACTTATTCTAGCATAACACAGAACACCAAAACACTCACAATAGGAGTTCCTCAAACAAGCATTATTCTTTTAGTCCTTCCTCTTATTCTTTTATTAATTATTAATCTATTTGGGGCATTCAGATTGGATGCTCAGGAACTAAACTTCTAACTTTGCTGGAGATTTCTCAACATTAATGTTTCCAGTTCCCTCTTTTCCATCATTTTCTGTCTCATTTCCATTTTCTTCAGTAACATTTCCAGGGAATTCTTTATCCTCTCCTGATATTTCTTCTAGTGACCGACCTAGAGTTTCCGGCACCAAGAAAGTGCAAAAGAATCCAAGCAAGTTTACAACAGCAAGTGTCATAATAGAATTCTTGATTCCTTTAGTTTTGTCATCTGCATAACTCTGCACCACAAAAGCACCTATAATAGCTCCTGATTTTCCAGCAGCCGCCGATATTCCGTGACATGTTGAACGGAACCTAGCTGGGAAAAGCTCTGCTGGCACTATAAATGTTGTGCTATTAGGCCCAAAGTTAGCAAAGAACAATGTAAGTCCATAAAGTATAACAAACATGGTCCTTTTTCCATGACAGTAATCATATTTTGCATCTGATCCACAGTCAGAAACTCCTCTATACAATTCATAATGGTGTCCTAGAAACCACATGCAAACAGACATCAGAAAGAATCCAAGAAGTTGGATTCTCTTCCTTCCAAGTGTATCAATTAAAAACACGGTGCACCAGTATCCGGGCACCGTGGCGAACAAGGCCACCAAAAACATTGCTCTTGAGAGATTAAACACTTCCTCTATAGCATTCATTTTTGAAGCCTTAGGTACTAATCCACTTGCTGGATAAATATCCTTTTGTGTAAGTTGAAGACTATAGAATGCAATATCCAACAAGAACCATGTACTAGTTGTTCCAAGAAGATGAAGGCCATGCTTATTAAAAAACTCTGAAGAGAACAATCCATAAGAGTGACTTTCACTTGTGGTTGAAGCAAAAGCAATCCTATTATTATTATTATTATTATTCAAATTATTCAATTCATCTAAAGGAATGTTCATGTCCTTATCAAGGACTTTTGCCATATCTTCAAGAGCCTTCTTATGATCTCCTTCTACTAGGGCAGTGTACCTAGCAGTTTCAGGCATTTTCATTCTCCAATAGTAAGTAAAACCAGCAGGAACAGCTCCAAACATAAGCACAATCCTCCAAACAAAATCCCCTTCTGGCTGAGTAGACCCCACATGATCATCCGCGAAATCCTTCGCCGGATAAGTCTCTAAGAAATACTGAGAAACCAACATGGCGACAAATCCTGCAACCAGGATTCCAACGCCTTGCATGGCGAAAACAGCGGCGACAAAACCCCCTCTAGTCTTCTGATTAGCATACTCAGACATTATAACAGCAGAGAGAGGGTAATCTCCACCAATCCCAAATCCAAGCCAAAATCTGAAAAAACAAAGACTCACAACAACACTTTTTGCTGTTGAACCAAAAGAAAGTCCAGAACCAAAGGCGCAACCAACCATGGTGACAAGTGTTATGCCATAAACTTTTTTCCTTCCAAGCTTGTCACCAAGAAAGCCAAAGAAGAGCTGCCCTACAAGGGTCCCACATAAGGCCACACCAGTTATGGCACTGTTCACATTGTGTGGAAGCTTTCCTGGGCTGTTACTTGTAGGGTCATAGTAGTACAAACGTCCTATGAGTTTTGTGACTGCTGTTATGCAGAAAAGATCATATGCATCGGTGAAAAAGCCCATACCGGCGATCACGATTGCCTTGTAGTGGTATTTTTGTGTCTTTGCATTGTCTAGAGATGTGAGGAGATTCTGATTTGTGGCCATGGAAATGGAAGAGATGATTGTTTGTAAGGTGTGAGCAAAAGGAAAGAAGAAAGATGGTGGGTATATAAAGAGTTGCAACTGGAAAGGTTAACTTGTCTCTTTTGATTTTGACAAATGTATTGCTTTCTTAATCTTGGAAAATATCGGTTGCATCAAGGAAAATGCATTGAAGAGAACACATTGTTTAGTGCTCAAAGCTTGGAAACAATTCCCTTTTGTGTAGCTTCTAACATCTAACATAATATAAAAAAAATATGTAAATTTTGCATGAGTTTAGTGTATATAACCGCAACTAATCAAAAACTTAGAATTTGGTACTATCAATAAGTAACATTCACATAGGACAATCGTGTTCGAGTTAGAAACATTTACAATAAGGTAAAATTAATGCTCTCAGGGAGAGATTAAGCACGTATCACTTCAACTAATAAGTCGTTCGTATTTAAGTCATTTTATGTTATAAGGTTTTTATTGTTTATGTCCATGATAAAGACTCAATAAAGAATTGCTCAGAAAGAAATGTAGCAACTTGTTTTTATCTTATGCCTTTCATATTACAGAAAGCATTTACCTTTTCTGTCTCTTAACAGGGGATTCTAATTCCATTATTGGATATTCTGGGATATGCGTGAAGATTGATGAAATTCAATGTTGTCTCCAACTATGTTTCCATTGGTTGAGTTGACACGTGACAGTTTATGGGGCCAAAATCCTCGTACACTACAAGGCAAAGCAATTTTTAATTTAACTTTTCATTGATAAAAATGTCTTCACAAATGTTAACAGCTTTGAATGCTTTGGTAGGAAAGAATTAAAGGAGAATAGTTATATTCTTCTGTTTTTTTCTATTTAAATATTTTGTAACTTGCCCAACATATAGCTACCTAGAAAGAGGGGAGAACATTGTAAGGGAAAAAAACAATCAAATGGACATAATTCTGGTTCTGTCTCATGTTGTTCTTAACGGGAATTCTAGTTATTATCTTTTTCTATTCATTTAACTTAATATTGTTTTTTGGTCTCTTAATATTTAATTATTATTATGAAAACGAAGGTGTGAATACTGCAAATAGTGACAGATGCAGGAATTTTTCGACTATGCAACAATATACATCTATTGAAAAATTATTTGTGTAAGCTAAAACTCAATATAATATAGTATATATCGTATAAAATTTTTCCTATAGTATTTTACAGAATCTTATTTTATTTTTAATTTTCATCTGTCATTCAGTTTAGTCTATGCATGATATTTTCAAAAACAATTCATATAGGATAGGTTCGTGAGTTTCATTTAAAAATTTTAATTTGATCATCGTGGTTAAAGTTTTTAACAGAACTCATGGATCAAATTAAAATTTTCAAACACTCAGAGCTTAAAATAGAACTCATTAATAGCATTATGGCATTGGGGATGATTTACTCAGAGATTAAAATAGAACTCATTAATAGTATTATGGCATTGGGGATGATAAAAATGAAAATTCTAAAATGAAGCTTCGTAAATGTTAGCAACAAAACTAAAAAAACTCATACAATTATAAGGACTAAAATGATATTTTATTCTTAAACAAACTATATGTGTTGTGGACCAATATAACAGTCCATGAATCATGTCGGCACATTAACAGTAATCTCATTTAACCTCTCGTCTCTATATCTACTTGGATGAGATAAAAGAATGCCATCCAATATTGTTTGTATTGGTATTAGGCCTAGAGGATTTGGGCCTCAAGTTCAAATCCATTGAGTACGAGCCTTATATATGCGTGTCTGAAACCCTAAAAAAAATAATCATCACATGCAAACCCTAATACAATCATTATCTTGATCGTTAGAATTTTTACAGGTAGACTCCTGTCATTGCTCTGATGCACCGTCAAGCCTGCGAGAACACTCAAAGGATCACCATCTACACCTTCTTCACGGCAACTCACACCTTTTATGATTGTGATCCTACTAAAGATAGGATCACATTAACATGTATATATAAAATAACTAAAAATTAAAGAATTGGTCATTGCAACAAGAGAAGGTAAGGGTTAGTTTCTATTTCGGAGGAGAAGGGGTTGGGGTTAGGGTTAGTGTTCATCTTATGTGTAAAAACAAGTCCAACTTGTTATGCCAACTAGGAGAACGATTAGTCACATAAGCAAGTCATTAACAATGTCAAAATATTTTCAAGAATATTATCAAGAATTACTATATAAACATGATTTTTTTATATTCTCCAATATGCAACAATTTGAAATCCATATGATAAAGGAATAAAAGAGATATATCAAAAGATATAATATTCTATAAGACAAGCATTTAAGAACGAATCTTCTCCAACCCGAAAAGAATGATGCAAAAATGGACCTCAAATGCACCACCACCTATCACACTTCATAGTGATCAACATCTTCAAGCTTCATTTCGAACTTATTATACATCTCGAATGGTTGACAATCATAACAGCTCACATGATCTTTTAGTGTGAGCCTTTCTTTTCTATTCATCATCACCCAACTTGTATTTGTTTAATTTATCTTTTGTATTTTTAATTATTTTTATTTTCTGATTCAAATAGTAAAAGTAGACATTGTATTAAGGCAAAATTACTATTTTCATCCTTAAATTGTAGTGTTTGATTCAACCTCGTACTCATTTTTTTTTTATTCATTTTTGTCCTCAAACTCTTTATGTTGCTTCACATCTACCCTATCCGTTAATGGTCCGTTAAACACTAACGGTGAAAGCTTAACAAACTTAAAAAAGGGACACATGTCACAATATAAGTGATTACTTAATAAATTAATAATAATAATAATATATTTTTAATTAATTACATTTTTTATTTAAAAATTAATAAAAAATACCTTCATCTTCTTCCCTAACCCCTCTCCCCCAAACTTTACCCCCACCTCCGGCACCCTTCTCACCTCCGGTAACATTCCCAAACTGTACAAAAAATTTCCAGAAGAGATAATATCAGTAAAAGTCATATAAGAAACTCTCATTGTTATCAAAGTAGATACCAAAATCCCCAACCAAGGTGTATCGAACCATTTAGATCTAACCCCAAAAAACTTTGGCAAAATTCCAATCTCTGTCATACCCAGAATCTGATAAGCACTACTACTCAATTGTGCTTCGAACAATCTCATTGCGGACAAAACCGCACCGATTTCAACCGAAACTTTCAACCATTTTCCGGCGATTATTTCTGCTGCTTGTGCATGAAATTCTGTTTTCCAAGCACTCTGTTATACCGAAACAGCGAAAAGTGGAATCACGTAAGAAACACAAGTGAAAATCATAGAAATTAACGGTGCCAGTGAAAAAGTTTTATGGGGTTTATCAACTTCCCCAGCCAAAGTACTAACATTATCCCTGAAATTCATGTTTCAAAATAGAGTATCGAAGAACAAGTCACAATCTTTTTTGCCGGAAGTGAGAAGAGTCGTCGGAGGTAGAAAGGGTCGTAGGAGGTGGGGGTAAAGTTTGGGGGAGATGGGTTAGGGAAGAAGATGAAGGTATTTTTTAGTAACTTTTTAAATAAAAAAGTGTAATTAATTAAAAATATATTATTATTAATTTATTAACTAACCACTTATATTGTGACACGTGTTCCTTTTTAAGTTTGTTAAGCTTTCACCGTTAGTGTCTAACGGATCATTAACGAATAGGGTAGATGTGAAGCAACATAAAGAGTTTGAGGACGAAACTGAATTAAAAAAAGTATGAGAACAAAATTGAATCAAACCCTATAATTTGAGGGCGAAAATAATAAATTTACCTTATATTAATTACTTATTATGAGTGTTCTCTTAAGAAAAAATTCCAAAATAATTCTCCATTTTAATTCCTTAGCTTCCATGTGCCACATCTCCTGTAACTCAGTATAATGAATAAGGGAAAAGTTTTGTACACACCCACTATTTACATATTTACATGTAATTCATTTATTTTTATGTTTAATTATTTTTTTAATATTAAAAAAATTAAAAAGTAGAATAAAAAATTTAACTTGACAGATGTTAAATAAGTTATAAATGGGTTGTATGTGTTATTGGTTGCATACCAATTATTGTTAATAAATGAATAAGATTAATTGTAGGTATACAAGTCTTCATCATGTACAACTTAAACAATTAGTTAATGATGAAGGAATATATAGTTAAATCATTATATAATTCGATTAAATTATTATGTATCAATTTAAACATATATTCTTTAATTTTTAACGATAAAAAATTAATATAAAAATATTTTCAAGGTAATACTAATATTAAAATTAACTAAATTATACATTGATTTAACCGTACATCTTTTTCATGTTTAATAAGTTATATAAATTGTAAGAAACTAAAATTGTACAAGCAAGCAAACTAGTACTAGATTATTTACAAAGGAAAATAAAAAGAAATAGACAGCTTATACCATGAATAATCTGATAAATTGAATCAAAAAATGAACAAAATTGTAGTATAAGCTAATGAAAAATTGATAACAACTCACAAAACCAAACATGAAATTAAATCATTACTCTTCTCCCTAGTAATCACTTCTCACAATGAAACACACATGCACTACCCACAATGTCCCATGATACACAAAAATCCCATCTTTTTCTCAATCACATTCTTCACAAACCCTAAAAACAAATCAATGCGTTTGCACATTAGATTCAGAATCAGACTCAACCCTAATCTTCATCTCATGACATGATCTAATTTCCTCAATATTCCTTACAACTTCATCCATTTCAGGCCTCTGATCATCCCTTTTATCCACACAAGCCATAGCAATCTGGAGCATCAGAACCATCTCTTCTTCTTCGAAATTTCCACATTCTCCTCTCATCGTCATCAACAACAACTCCTCATCGAACACTTCACCCGTCCATTCTTCCCTAACCACAGATCTCACCCACCTCGGAAGATCCACCATCAGCGGAATCTTCCCGGTGAGAATCTCGAGGAGGAGGACGCCGAAGCTGTACACGTCGCTCTTTTGGGTGATTATGATCTTGGTGGTTTCGTGATGAAGCTCTGGAGCTTGGTAGCCGTTGGATCTTGAGGTGGTTGTTGTGAGAGGATTTAGTCCCACATCGGTTATGAGAGGGTTGAGTTCTTGGCTTAAGAGTATATTTGATGATTTGATGTTGCCATGTGTGGAATTTGAGGTGTGGATTGAAGATATTGCTTTTGCTGTTCCGAGTGAAATCTTCATTCTTGTGTTCCAGGTTAGTGGAGTTCTTCCTTCATCACCCCTGTTTCCTTTTTTTTTTTTTGTTTAGGAAGGAAAGGATAGAAGAGTAAGATTAAGATATGAATTTGTTATAATTCACAATGACAATAGTGTATATACATGTGACAGTATGTTCTGTGAATTATTTGTTTGCTGATACACAAATAAATAATGCAGCTGCAGAATGATGAAGATGAACAAAGGGATAACAGATTTTCCCATTCTCTTGACTGATCCATAGATTACTGCTTAACAAGTTTGAACTTTTCAAAAAGAAATTTTATCATAATGGGATAAAAAAGGAAATTTTGCTTTAAAAAAAAATATTTTGAGTTAAGAGTTATTTATGTTTTGTTACAATTAATAAAAAAAAAAAAACATAAAGAAACTGTTCATTTTAACTTTAAAAATATTCTAAAAACTATTGTTCTACTTTGCTGTGTTTAAATTTATCCAAACAACTATTACATTCTAGAAGTGGTTTTACTTATATAAAAGAATCCAAACAAAACAAGTATTTCTGATTCTGACTTTAGCAGATTTGTCAACATAAAACATGTTAATTTTAACAACTAAGCATTGTTTTTCCATCAGAATGGCTTAGAATAGATAAACATTGACTTCAGCTTATGGTTACTCACATCAAGCAGCTAAACAAATCTAATGCAGTTGAAGAGTGCTGAACAAAAAGAAGCACATTTTGTCAATTCACTTGATTAATGGAAGATGTCAATGCATGGAGTAATGAAACAAAAAAAAACAATGTATTTTAATAAAACTTACCATGCAACAAGCCAAACAAGCTACCTCTTGGCATATAATTATAAACCAGAAGCCTCTCTTCTTTGGAATAGTAATAAGCTCTAAGAGGCATAACATTGGGATGCATTCCAATTCTTCCCACAATTTCCATTTGTTGCTCAAACTCTTTCTTTCCAACCAAAACTTCTCTCAACCTCTTAACCACCACAATTGTTCCGTCTTCCAAAATAGCCTTATATGTTGTTCCATAACTCCCCTTTCCAAGAACTTCAGCTGAAGCCTTCAACAAATCCTCAAGGTCAAAGTTATAAGAACAACCTTCAAAGAAGAACATCTTGTTCTTTTCACCATTTTGCACTCCACTCCCAGAACTCTTTGAAATCTCAGTTTTTCCACCACAAGATGATGCTTTTCCTTTTAGTATATTACCATTTTTTTCACTCTTTTCCCTCTTCAAATAGAACACATAGATTGCTAAAACTAGTAGAGAGAGGAAGGCACATCCTCCAATTGATAGGGCAAGTATGGAAACTAGGCCAAAGCATTTCTTTGAAATGGTGGATTTTTTTGAGAGTGGTTGGTAATCAGGAGAAGGAGAAGGCGAGATTGTTGAACAATGATTGAGAGGTTTCCCACATAAGAGATAGTTTCCAACAAAAGAAGTATATGGGAATCCATTGATGGAGCTTGGAATTGTGCCATTCAAGTTATTATAGCTCAAATTCAAGTACTTGAGACTAGGAAGGTTGAATTCAGGGATAGCTCCAGAAATATTGTTGTTTTGGAGATACAACAAGGTGAGTCTTCTGAGATTCTGAAATATAGGTGGAATTCTACCAGAGAAGGAGTTAAAGGAAACGTCAAATGCAACGAGTTTATGAGAAACAGAGGAAGGTATCAACCCTGAGAAGTTATTGTGTTGCAAATTTACATATTGGAGCGAAGGAATAGAGAGAATATCTGAAGGAAGATTTCCTGTAAAACCATTGGAACGAAGGCTTAGGATTCTAAGAGCATTTAGTTTTCCTAAGGTGTTTTCTGGAATTGACCCTTTGAATCCAATTCCTGGAAGATTAATGCCGATGACATGAGTTTCATTTGGGTTGCAAGAAACACCAATCCATGAAGTGCAAATTGGAGTATTGTTACTCCAATTTAACCTTGGAGAATGTGGAACACTGGATGAAAACTCAAGAAGAGCTTGTTTTTCATGGTTCAGATCAGCTAGAATCAAGCCAAAGAGAGAGAATATGAAGCATAGCAGAACAAATCGAAGAGCTGAGAAGTTGAACTTCATTGGTGCTTAATGGAGGCAAGTGGGAGATCAAGTTCTCGTTTCTTGGTTTTGGCTTTGAAAATTATGGAAATTTGTTAGCTGATCATATAGCTAAGAAGGATTAACATGTTCAAAGTGAAAAATGAAGCATTTTTTGTTCATAGGCATGGAGATTTTTATGTAAGCCTGAACATAGTATGAAAAGAATGATGTGTTATTAGGAATGTGATGCAGAACTTGAGATAGTGCTTTTGTTTAGTTCAGAAATTATGTAGAAATGAATTCAAATAATTAAGTGCATGTTTGGGTCAAATTTATTTCATGAAATTATTGATGGCATGCATGTTTTGTGTTGTTTTAGTGAAATACTTGACCCATCAAAAATCCCTTTTTGTTCAATTATCCTCCCTTGGTATTTGAATGACCTTTTCAGAATATATCATCGGAATGTATTAACAAACGTAACACACATTCCGATGATATATTCTGAAAAGGTCATCCAAATACTGAGGGAGGATCATTGAACAAAAATGGATTTTTGATGGGTCAAGTATTTCACTAAAACAACACAAAACATGCATGCCATCAATAATTTCATGAAATAAACTTGCTCATTTCTCTAGTGAAGTGATGCAAACATATCATCATTCATCTTAGAAACATTAAAATGAAAGGGCAAAAGAAAACAGTTAAAAAGAAGAAATTGGAAAACATATACTAGAAACACACACATCTATATACAGATTGCTGAAGATGGTTAAAGGACTAAGATCTTGTATCAAGTTCCAAAAGCAACTATGATTGCTCAATTATGAACCATGAGATGCATTATTTTCCGATTTTTAATCGTGGACAACTAGCTATTTAGGTTAGTGTCAAGTATTCAAAATTGAATTTAGAGAAACTTTAGAGAGAGGGAGAGAGAGTACCCTTTTGTGATTTTTCCTTGAAGGTACCAAAAACAGAATATAGAATGAAGCTTCACTTCCCAAAAAAATGAGTAGGAGGTATAGTATAATACTACTGTTGAAGAAGAGAAGAGAACTATTATAAAGCTCGAAGACTCTCACTATCAATTGGTAAATGAAATGGGGGTGCAACGAAACTTTTTTGAGCAAGCAATATATGAAATAAATAGAGGTATAAAAGTTGGTGCCATTATAATGGAGCACTACTTGGAAATTGGATACGGTACCTATGTGAATATGACAATTGAAACTAATTACTATATATAGAGATACTATTACAAAGTATTGATATCTGATACGACATAATACAATGCACATAAGTGCACAGTAATATAATTAATCTTTAATAATATGGTATTTATATAATGTTTATAAAAGTTGTTGCAAATACAAAAAGGTGACATTTTGTAACAATTTCGCAATATTCTTTAAATAGGTGAATACTTCGGCGCTCCAAAGAAAATGAAAGCACCGGTGCTCTATCAAATGTCAAGCTAATAAAAGGATATTTATAATGTATGTTAAAATTTTTAAAATTATTATAATATTGCAAAAGAATCCCCTTTCTCAAGTTATTCATTATTAAAATCATATGTAACTAATCTTTCTAGTGCAATATAAAAATATGTTAAACTACAATTTTATTAAAATTTCAAAAATTTCAAAAATTCAATTTTACACAATCTCAGTTACAATGAATAGTATGAAAATAAGCATTTCATAAGTTAGAAAATTAAAATGTTTATAAATGATCAAATTAAAAGATCAGGTTATAATATTTTTTGTCTTCTCAAACTTGTGTGTACTGTCTTGAATTATTTTTGTTTGAGAAATTAGTTTGAGGTGAATATAAGTTGAGAGGGAGATTCTCTTGCAATAATACAATCATTTTAAAAATTGTAAATTCACTTATCAATGCTATATATATTACATATATCTTTTTATTAATTTGACATTTGTTAGAGTATTGGTGTTCCTCATTCTCTTTAGAGCACCGAAGTGTTGCCCTTTTAAATATTACTAAAATTTTTTAGCAATGTGGTATTTATACAATATTGATTAATAATGTTGCTTAATGCTACAAATGCACAAAGACAATATTTTTAACGATTTGATCATATTTTTTGATAATTTTGTAATATTTTTTAAAATATTATTAAAGTTCAATCATGTTCCGTGATAATAAGAATTTGATTTCTTCTGTGTTTAAGAGAAGTGGGGTTATTTATTGATGAAAATAAAGAAGCCAAAATAGCTTTCCTACTAAACTACAATGACAGCAATAATGAGGGTGTAAGTTAACGAACAAAACCTTCTATCTAATTAACAAAAAAGTACCATTACATTAATGTCCACATGCATATTGCTGTTAAAATTGGCTCAACTTCAAAGGAAATTAAAAAAATATAGATAAATTAAAAATTCATAGATTGTAGTATGAGTTTTAAAGTCTAAACTTTTGAAATGAAGGAGCAAAGCACGTCTTGGAAATGAATGATAATTAACAACCGCAATATTTTTCATTCTCATTCAGTCACTAATTTTCCAACGGTATCGTATGAACATTGAAGAAGAAATCAGATAATTCATGTTATCACATTTGCCTTTAAATTAGTAGTAATTTATGAATCAATTTGATTAGTTATAGTTATGTCACAATATAATTCATATATATAAGGAAAATAGAAATTCTTGCCAACATTATTGATATTTGATAACTCATCTTTTTCTAAAGATTATTGAAGTCTTAATCAAGTCCCTAACAGCGACCTCTTAAGAGATCTGAGCAATTTAAAAATTATCTGTGGGATTAACTGAACTATACTAAATGATCAAAATGTATATATAATATTATATTATATTATATCAACATAATATTAATTTTCTGCCGGAATATAAATATACAATATTAATTTTCAACCAAATTAATAAGGATAAGGTGAAAAATAAATTATTAATGACAGTCACGCAGCGCGAACGAGATTAGTTATAAAAATCGTGGCTATACCAAAAAAAAAATATTTTTTGAAAATTTGTTATAAAAATTCTAACAACTAAAAACTTTAATTTTGTAATTACTAAATGAAACGTAATATTAATAAAACTTTTTTGTAATTACTAATTTTAGGAAATTTGTTGCGGAGAGAGAGAAGCGATGGAGTTCAATCAAACAAATGTTGGAGTTCCATCAGTATATATTCCAAACAAATATACCACAAGTACTTTAGTCAAGGGTAAAATAATAAAAGGGGTAAAACAGGGAGTAATCTAGAATATTTCATGTTTTACCTGTTGAGACAGGATTGTATTTTTCTTTTGACAGTGTTTCCTCCTTGTTAATTAGGAAGCGTAAGTAGTTTCATTCGGTTGTTTGGGCGTTTGTCCCTTTCTTTCATAAAAAAATCTAGGTCGTCTATTTAAATTTTATTAAATTAGTGTCCTTTTTTAAGATGATCACGTTAGATTATTTACCTCATGAGTTTTTATCTCATGTACATTACGTGTTCGCTTTTTAATTAGTTAACATAATTAAATGTTAGTTTAATGCAATAAATACTAATCTCATTATTTTTTTATATATACAACATTTAATTGTATTAAATTAATATTCAATTGAGTTAACGAATGAAAATATAAAGTAAAATATATGAGGTTAGATAGATTAAATCAACCTCATAACAACACGTCTTTATATCACTACATAAGGTCAGATACATAAATTACACAACGTCCTTTTAGGTTTACAACCCTATTTTATTGGACTAATTATCATTCTTTTAACTTTCTTAGGTGCTTCAAAAGACTTTCTTTACACATGCCCAAATTATCTTAACCTATGCATTTTTAATTTTGTCTAACATTATGCGACCACACATCCATATTCTCATCTATGCAACTCCTATGCAATAAAATTCTTTATTTCTTCTCCATTTTAACCAGTTGTGATAGTAATATCTTATTCAACCTTCACCTCAAAATTATCTTTCCTTTGCTTCTTGCTAAACTTACCATGCATATACTAAACATAAAAGTAGTCAAAATTTACTTATATTTTAGACTAAAAAACATAAAAGCTTTTTTTTCTTATATTTAAGTGCAGAGATAATAACAGAAACTTGTTCATTTTCATTTACTGGGAAAGGTCACATTAGATTTTAGTGTTTGAATTCACCAACTGCTTCATAAGCAACTGCCTGATCAGGGTTTATACTGTTGCATACATCTTTTGCTTTCAAGAAATCCTTGCAGTTCCTACAAGAGCCACAAACGAGCACCACTTCATGTACGTCGCTCTCGATCACACATACCAACATCCTCCATACACTTTTTAAAGAGAGATATGTTGAGTTGCTAAATCCTAGAATTGACTAATGAAGACAAGTCAATCCCCTCACTAATGGCATCTAAATTAATTTTTGTCTCATTTTCAAATGGCCATTAAGAAGCATTCAGTATCCGAATTAATTTTAACTACTTCTTTAGAGATATATTTCCAGAGCAAATCATACACACCTAAAATACTCATTTAACGTTTACCTTATACCCAATATAAGTAATGATTTCAAATAACTTTTCGAATCAACACTGAAAGGATTACTTTTAATACATAAAATTACTCTACAAAAAAAAAAACAATAACCACAAAAGGTAAGAATTTGAATTCCTAAAGTTTTTCTGGAAACAACATTCTAAAAATCATTTGTACGCTCACACAAATAGGGCAATCAAAGGACCAGACTGAGCTCCCAACTATTTTCAAACCAACCCCTAATTTTTTAAATCATACTTTGGAAGTATGCACCCAAAACATGATAGAAGTTATATTAACGCTTACAACCACTTATTATTCGTAGGAAAAATACCCTGACCCAATATTAATTGCAAAGAAAAACAGCAAGTGGATCGAAAAATATAACAATATATCCATTCAAAGAGGTCCCAAAAAACGATAATTAACTCAACTAGGTTGCAGACAAAATAACAAACTTAAATTCAATCTTGCAAAACTAATTTGATCAAAAGTTTTAATGTTCCAAGGTAACGGATAGCCTAAGCAGTAGCACCTTCAGACAAAAACGCTCTTCCCGGTTGTCTGTTAGCCAAAGGTCCATGGCACCCAAGAAGCTGCAAAAACCAAAGAAGGATCTTAAAAAAACTGATTACATGCTCTAAAGAAAACTAAAAAATTACCAATTGAATTTTCGACGTGCAAAACGTGCTTCAATGCATTGCTGATTATTAACAAGATTGATGTTAACATGTAAAAAAGCATCATGATTCATGAAATCTAAGCTATTCAGCTTCTATTACATTACATTCACATGCAGCTTCACATTACCTTAGCATTAACACCATCAGGAACAATCCTGTTCTCCGACTTGTATTTCAGATAATCAGAACGGTTAAACTTGGTGAATCCCCTGAACAAACATCAAAATTAAAAACAGTAAAGGTTAGAGTTAAACCATACACCAACAAAAGGTAAGTCTAGTCACATGATGCAAATTTATATCAGATGCAAGAAGCAATTCATATGTCAAACGCAATTACGCGTACTAGCTGCCAATAAAACAAACACATACCACTTCCTGCTTTCTATGATCTTTTGGCGACCAGGGAACTTGAACTTGGCACGACGGAGGGCCTCCTGGGCATGGTGCTTGTTAGAGTCCTTGCAGCGAACCGAGAGAAGGACTTGCCCGATAGCCACTCTAGCACATGTACCCTGTGGCTTTCCAAATGCTCCTCTCATTCCAGTCTGAAGCCTATCGGCTCCAGCACACGAAAGCATCTTGTTGATCCTGAGCACATGGAATGGATGCACCCTGACTCTCAAGTGGAATGCATCCTTTCCAGCAAATTTCGCCATGTACTTGTTGCAAGCAATCCTAGCTGCTTCCAGAGCCTCACTCGAAACATTTTCTTTCTCCCAACTGACCAGATGGACACAGTAGGGGAACTCATCAACACCCTTCTTCTTCATACCAACATCATAAATTCTGATCTTGGGATCAGGGACACCACGGCAAAACCGTGACTTGGGGTATGGCTTGTTTTTAATTTGACGATAACACCTTGCAGGTCCTGAATAAAAAACCAGCATTGATTACCATAACACCAATAGAACACACACAAACTGAGCCAATTGATTCCAAAATCATATTCTATAACTACAAGTAACACAAACAAAACAGAACATAAATTTCAATCAAAACAAACACTTCTCATTTCAAATGTTCTTTGCAATTGATATGAATACTAGAAATTAATATAACATATCAAAGAAAGCATATATTGATGAATCAAGAGCAATTACAGGATCATATCAACATCCCAATGTGCTACTAGGTTTTCAATGAGCAGGTGAAGATATGAACAATAAGCAACCTTACAATTGACAAAGAAACTTAATTAACGCAACACTCCCATTCTCCCAGAAGAAAATGAATAAATCCCAGGCAAGATAAAAACCGATATAATGACTATGGCCACGAAATTGAAGATAGAAATTTAGTGAACGACTCAAGGAACTCCAAGCTGGGATGAACGCCCAGCATCCAACAAGTTGAAAAAAAAAATAAAAAAAAATTCCTAGCATCAACTCGTTAATTCTAAAGATGTAATAAACTAATGTTCCAATCAAATCTAAGAAAAAGTTTTTTTCAAAGAAGTGAACTGAAAGAGAAAATCAAAATCGACAAAACGAAATGGCTTGTACTTACTTCTCCCCATTGTTAGTTTCTCTGTGCTCTACCCTGCGTGATGCACTATGGAGGATGAGGCAGCAAAAACAAACCCTAGCAAGTTTTTATATGGAGTCAAATAGGGCTAGCTTGCAATTGGACTTTTATTATGGGCCTTGCTTGAATTGGACTTTTTTTTGGGCCTTAACCCTACTTAAAATTTATTCTAAAAAGTTGTTGACAAAAACAAAATTATTCTGTTATAATTTTTTTCTAGAATTAAAATAAGAAACTATAATTTATTTAGTAATTGTTAAATGATACATTCTTCAATCTTATATAAGTTACTTTTAACCTAATCATCAAGATTAAAAATTATATTTGACTCATTAAATATATTTTAAAGTGTAATTTTTTTTTCTAATTATGCATAACAAAAAAGACAATATATACAATGAACCAGTTTCATATGTAGTTCATGCATGAACCAAATAAAATAATTGTTAGATACAATATAAATTATTTGAACAATGACAATCATTAACTTGAAACTCATTTGTGTATGTTTACAAAAAAAAAAAAAAAAAAAAAAAACACCTTATTTGTGTACACAACAAAACAAGTTGTAATCAAATGCAAAGATGGTTTTGTGCAAATATTAAGAATATTAAAAATTTTCCTACATTTTTTTGGGACTTGTAGAGTTGCTATGAATTAATTAGTTCGGAAATTTTTGTCACGCCTCCTTCTCCCTTACGGTTCCACTTCCCATTGTTCTCGCTGACCTTGACTCTATGGCCACTCTTTGACCAAATTGAGGTCAAGATCCTCCTCCTCCTTCCCGTCGATCATCTCGTTCTCTCTAAATGGAATATGGAAATCTCAAAATACTCGTGTGTTATTTCTCTTATTTAATTTAAAAAATAATTACCTTTGAGGTGGCGTTTACCATTCCATTTGTTTGGATAGCTTCCAACTAAGTGTTTGAAGCATCAACATGCACATTTCATAGACGCTACAATTTCTAATTTTTAGATCCAACAAATCTATGTCCTCCCATTTTTTACTTATATTTATATTTGCAGAGCATTTGTTCCCAAAATTTTTATTACAATGTTGCCCCCATTTTTCTAGCTTGGTGAACGGTGATGGAAAGTTGGATCTGGAAGGTTAGAGATCAAGATCCAACAAAAGATAAAGATTTTGAGATTAGAAGGGGAAAATAAAAGTTGAAGTTCAAGATCTTAAAACAAAAAAAAAATGTGTGGTTGAAAATGGTTATGAAGATTTTGAGACAAATAAAAAATAAAGGTTGAAGATCGAGAGATAGATAATGAAAGTAATTCTTATATTGATTTGTAAAAATTGATACTTAAACTACAAAAATGCAAATGACTAATCAATAAGTTGCACAATATATAGATTTACTAGTTAAATTGGGTAATGTAAGTCATTTAAGTAGTTCACTAGTGAACCGCATTGCAAGGTGGCCCATGGTAGAAGACAAAAATGCCTTTGTAAATGTACAAAGTGTCAACTAGCATTTCTCTCTCTTATTCATCTATCTCACACTCCACTATTGATTGAATTGTATACAAATAGAAAAAGTAATAAACTTCCATCAATGTGTAAGTTAGTGACTTCTAAGAACTATATATATAGAAATCTCTACTGTGAGTAGTTAAATCAATTTAGATTTTTTTTGACAAACATTAATTTAGATTGATAAGTTTAGATTTTTTTTGACAAACATTAATTTAGATTGATAAGTGAAGTGTTTCAATCTTTAAGATAGGACTACAATCATAAAAGGTTAGAGTTATCTAAAAGAAAGTGTGGATTGAGAGCTCTTGAGTGTTTTGGAAGCTTAACGACACACCAAAGTGGGGGATTTTACTTCTTGAGACTTCGATGGTCAAGCCAGTATTTAACTTAGAATTTTGTTAATAATAAGAATGATACACACAATAGCATGAGATATAAATATGGTGGGGTTTTTATGATTGTAGTCAAGCACCTTTAGGCTATGTGCTTAATGGGTTTGGGTCTAGCAAGGCCATTCTTGACAATTTTACTAAAATAATTAAATTTCTATAACTATTTGCCAAATTGGTGTTACTAATGGGTTTACGCTTATTTAACTGCGCACGCAATGAACCTAAATAATTATGATGCTACATTTAATAATGACCATAGTTAATAACTTTTTTATTTTGCATACTACTATTGAGAAAAAAATATTTTTAGTCCATCATATTGTCATCTTTGTTTATTTTAATTCCCGATATTGCATTTTGTTATTCGATTACATTCGTGACGTTTTGAACTTAAGGACTCACATACTAAATTGACTTTTTAAAAAGAAACAAGGATTCGTTTAAAATTTTTAGTCCAAACGTAAAGACATCTCAACGATTCTCTTAAATTTTAGGGACCAATATAAAAATATATTATTAAAAATGTATCCCAATAAAGTGTTAAACAAGTGGTAAGCAAATTGATCTCTGTAAAGATAAGAACTCAACTTCGAATCCCGAAAACCAAACGGATTCTAAGAGACTACAATCTCAAATACTACCGTACTAGATACAAAACTATGATTTTCTATGAGGCATAATTAATTTTGACAAAAAAAAATTATATTTTGACAATTTGAATTAGAATTGATTCTAGATACAAAAGTTAAGTTTCGTGAGAAGTAATTTGTTGTTGCTTCAACTTCTCCATGATCAATTATGCATCATATTTACATTACAAAACCTAAGTTTTAGTAAGAGTATACAAACATCATTTTCTCTTAAAATCAATTTTGTAATCCTAATTTTCTAAACATAAATCAATTATGTTTAGTACATGTTTGGATTGGCTTTTGCCAACCTCAAACCATGGTTTAAATTCGCAAAAAATTGATTTTGACAAAAAAAAAATCATGTTTGACAACTTTAAACCAAAATTGATTTTGGACCGAAAATCATGATTTGGTGAGAAGCAACAATAGTTGCTTATGATTTTGGTCAAAATCAATTTTACTCATAATCAATTAATAGAATTAATTATGCTCATAATCAATTTAATCCAAACTTACAATTAGAATCGATTATGCTTAAAATTAATTAATAGAATCAATTCTGCTTAAAATTAATTCTATTATTGTGAATCCAAACATGCACTAAGTGTGTGTTTGGATTGTTATTGAGTGAACGTGAATCCATTAGATCCATGAGCTAAAAAAAAGTTGCTTTCATGTTTAGCCCAGTTTAAACTGAAAAATTACCATCAAACGTAATTTTGATTTCTAGGCAAACATGTCCCGTTTAAAAGTTAAAAAGTAATATTTAGACTAAAATTACCAAGACAACCAAAATCACTCTACAATTACTGAATTCAATTATGAAAGAGATTTATCCCGCGAGTCATCGGAATCTAGATTCACCAATAGAAGAGTGTGGTGACTGTTGTTGTCTATATTCTATAAACAAAAGCGAGTTGGGATCCGAATTCAGAACCGAAACATGAAAATCCATCATGTACCTTGCCTTGAAGATAACTATTCCTATCTGTAATAACCTCCATGCTCCATTCTCTGCAAATTTTCCTCCTTCCCTTTTTTTTTTCCATTTTGTTTGCTCAATTTCTCAATCATTGTGTCATTTGCAGGATCGTGGATGAGACCACCAAACAAGCCGCCGCCGTGGACCCCGTTGAACCCGAGAAGGTTCTCGAATCTGCCAATTCACTCGGCCTCACCCTCAAATTCGTTCTCACTACCCACCATCACTGGTTCTCCAACTACTTTCCCTTTCTTACCTAACTTGCACTTTTGTTTTCACTTTCAATTCACGTAATTTATTTATAATTATAGTTTTGTAAATATTGCTTCAATTTTTACATTCATTACTATTAATAGAATGTTAATGTTAGTTTTGATGGTTTTATCGTTTTTTTTTTCTCTGCAAGTTCTTCAAAATAGAAATTAAATCATACCGAAAATTTCAACTTAGTAATACTGATTAATAGCTGAAGTGATTCATATAAAAATGAGAGGTGAGGCTTTTATTTTTCTTTCTTCAAGAAAAAAAAGGGAATAATGCAAGCTGTGTTGCTATCTTTCAAAGTTTTTACTTAGGTTTTTGATGTGATGTTAGCTAACTAAGTTGTTAAGCATCTTCTCTGGTATTCTGTCATGTGTTAACTTCTTCTAGTTTTGATTAAAAAAAAGAAACTGTCGTGATTTTTGTGTGATTGTGTGACAGGGATCATGCTGGTGGAAATGAGAAGATAAAGGAATTGGTGCCTGGTATCAAGGTCTATGGCGGTTCGATTGATAATGTGAAGGGGTGCACTGATAAAGTTGAAAACGGTGATAAGGTGTCTCTTGGAACTGATATCACTATATTGGCCCTTCACACACCTTGGTAAGTTGGTATGGTAACTGAACTTTTCAATGATAGCTCTTGTTGGCAGTCTTACTCCCCAACTCAATGGTGGTTAATTTCAATTTGGAGTTAGTGACTGTGTTAAAAACTGGGACTGTAACTGTTTGTAATGATGGAAGTGATATGAAAAAGTCATCAACTTGCTAAGAGCCAACCATAATATTCGAATGCTAAGAATTTTAATCAGATTAGGGTGGATGTTATGTTCAATCTTTAACAAGGGGAGCTATTGTAAATCTGTGATGTATTTCTCTTACCGGAAATGTATAGTACTACTATTGAAGAACTAATTGTGTACTGGTTGGTCAACTTGTTGCGCTTCTTGTTCTTATCCTCTGTTAGAGAGTTCGACTGTTCAAGTCCGGCTTCTGTGATGATAAAACCAATAGGTGCACTGAATTGTAGGACACAATACCAAGAAGGCACTATCTTGCTTCATTGGCCTTATCAGTTATTACTGTTATTATTAATTTATTATTATTACTACTACTTTTGAATGGTGCATTACCAGTTGTTAATAATTATCATTCTTCTGGTATTGTTTGATGTTTACTGTAGTGGTTCAACCTCACATTCACACTTTCTCCAGACACATTTACCTCTGTTGTTAACCTAAGCCATTTCTCTGACTTGCTCAGCCACACCAAAGGTCACGTAAGTTATTATGTTACTGCCAAGGAGGATGAACATCCAGCTGTTTTTACTGGAGACACATTGGTAAGATGTTTGATCGATCTTTTTTCTTTTGTGCGAGTCTTATAAAACACTTTCCCAATAGGTAATTCTTTTGACAGCATATAATAAACTTATTCTTTGAAGCTGTGTCAACTGTCAAGTGTTTGAAGTCAAGGTATATGATTTATACTTTTGGATTTCTTTCTCTCTCTAGTCTAAGAAAACTGCCATGTATATGGATTTTGAAGAGGTCCTACTTTTAAATCTCTAGATTTATTTTGTATTTTTTTTTGGCAGTTTATTGCTGGTTGTGGGAAATTTTTTGAAGGAACTGCTGAACAGATGTATCAGTCACTCATCGTAACACTAGCTTCTTTACCTACGCCAACTCGAGTTTACTGTGGCCATGAGGTAAATAAATTAACACTGAAGTCCATTAATGTCATTGATGATTGATCTTTGCAAAACTTTAAATGATGAATAGGATTGATCCATAAAACTGTTTTAACAGTTTGTTCACGCCTGATTTTACTTGGTAAATTTAAATTGATGGAGAAAGCAGAATTGGAGCATGATGATTTATGCATATACATACGAGTCCCAATTAATTCTACAATCTACAGTAGATAAAGATGCATAATAATTGCAGATATATTGTGCATGGTCTCAGGCCTCTGAATTCTTTTAGCATCACGGGTCAATACACAAAATAATGAAAATATGTGTACCTCTTGAGGATGTTAGTAATGCTACCCTCAGAATTTTTGGTTGTGAAGTAATATATTATATAAAAAACTAAAAGCATATTGGGCCACTCTATGCAAGTAATAATGTAATATTATATAAGAACAGAGAAATGCAAAGCTTGTATTACCGAATTCGAATTAGTTTTTCATAGAGTAGTCAAGTTGATTTGAAAATGGAACAAGAAGTTGGAAGTTGGAACCTGTCGACCCTCAATTTTTGTAATAGATTTATTCCTGAAATTGGGGCCATTGAAATTCATGAATACTGTTTCCTAGCCTTTTGTTATGCTGGAGTCTATCTATAAATGTCCCTATAATGAAAACAAAATTCTAATTAGGAGCTTGTATTCTGCTATAGCAATACTTGAACAGGAAAATTCAGAGAATCTTCTGTATTAAAACAAACACACTTCTTTGTTTGCTACAAAAAGATAATATAGGTTTTGTGATATTTAAGGACCGGCTGCAAACTCCTGATTTGAAATGGATTGATGTAATTGTTCGTAAGAAACTCATTTGTGCAGAGTTGGTTATACAAATTAAATTAAATTGACAATGCAACTTTAAGGCATAAATAATACACAAGACCAGGGAAACAGAAATTCTAGATAGTTTTAATATAATTTACTTTTGGCTGAGAGCTTAAATTCTTACTGGCTTATTTACTATATGGTGTTCCTCACTTACATAGTCAATCACTGGTTAGAATTTGAATTTTTATTTTTTTTCCCCTCCAGTATACGGTGAAAAACTTGCAATTTGCCCTGACAGTTGAACCAGACAATTTGAGGATACAGCAAAAGTTAACCTGGGCTCAGAATCAGCGGCAAGCTGGCCAACCGACAATTCCCTCAACCATTGAGGACGAGATGGAAACCAATCCATTTATGAGGGTTGATCTACCTGAGGTTCAGGTTTGCCACCTCTTCAAACCCTTTTCAAAGATTGAAACAAATAAAAGATTTCTTACCTATGAGAGGAAGGAATCAAATAGATGCTTTCTGTAATCAAATTGAAACTTTTCTTCTTTAGAAAGGAAGGTGCAATATGTGGTAGTCTTTCATGTTATTTTAATGGATAAAAAAGAGTGACACAAGGTTGAAACTTGAATCTGAAACTTTTCTTAAATTTGCAGGGGAAGGTGAGCAGCAAGTCACCTGTTGAAGCTTTAGGAGAGATGCGGAAGTGGAAAGACAACTGGAGGGGCTAACTAAACTAGCATTCCCATTTTTTCATATTCCATTTTCCTCCAAGGTTTCATCCATAAAGACCTTTATATAGTTACCCTGCGCCTGTTTGGTTTAACGTCGAAAGTACTTTTGCTTGTATTGAAAAGCCAAATTGTGAACGTGAAAGAAGCTCCTATCTTCCGTCAAGTTCAGTTGGCATCCGACGCCTACCCAAACACACTCTATAACAGTTTTTGTTTTGCCTGAAAATTGAAATGGAAATGTCTGAGGCTTGTCATGTTAGAGGCATGGATTGTGACTAGCACTGTCTCCTAAATGAATGTTACGTTTGATATTTCAAATTTTAGTTTGCGTTTTCATTTTCTATTTTCTGAAATTTATAAAGGAAATAGGGGAAATCAGACTCACCCTTATATCTTCTATTACATTCATGTCATTTAGTTGTATACTTGAAATCAATTATTTTCTCCTTTCTATTTATGTTCTCAAAGCAACTATCTTCCCCTAATTTTTTAATTGAAAAGAATGAAAATAGCATATGCCCTTCTCTAGTTAGTTAGTTTATATGTTTGTTTCTGTATGTGTAAATCGAATGATGATGGCATGGCTTTGTCAAACATTGACATTAGCGGCAAAGCGCATGTTGCAATCACCCAGTCCACACCTAATTAATAGTAGAGGTATTTAGATTTTTCTTGTTTTTAAAATTACACAATTTTTTTTTATGTATTATTCTCATAATACACTGTACTCTTCATTATTTTATGTACTGATTATAATTTATAAACAAGATATTTTTAGGCAAAAATATAATTTTGTTACTTTAACTTTTACTTAATGCTTACTTTGGTCCCTCAACTTCTGTTTTTGGTCCAAAATAGTTCGTATTGTTACTTTCGTTACCAATTTAATGGATTTTTAACTAATGTTATTACATTCTATTATCTATTTATTTTGAATCGTTGATTTATAATAATTTAAACCATTTATTTAGAACAATTTAGGCCGTCAAAAATCCATTAAATTGCTAACGGGAGTAACAACAAAACCATTTTGAACCAAAAACAAAAGTTAAAGAACTAAAATGAATTTTAAAAAAATTATAGAACCAAAATAAACCTTGAATAAAAGTTAAAGAGACCAAAATTATATTTTTATCTACTTTAATAATATAACAAAACAAGAATGATATAAGGGAGATGGGCGTAATTTTCAAAACAAGAAGATCTTTTTTGATACATCAGACAATAATGAGAGTTCAAGTATATTTAACACTGGCCTTAGTCCAACAATAATTTGAATTGGGGTTAGGCTTACAAAAAAATGGGGAGAATTATCCAAATTCTTACGGATTTTGTTTTTATTTTTGGTATTATTTTGTTTTGGTCAGTCCATATGGGTTCTTAACACAATTTTTTTTTTTTTAATAATCATAGTTAGTATATGTTGCTGTTGAAAAATGTTAACTTGTTTATTCTAGGTCATAAGATTATCGTTTGTAAAGGTACATTTCAATTAACGGTTAAAAACTAATCTCTTCGAAATATATAAATTATTAAAATAAATTTTGGTTTTTTTAATAAAATATTTTATATATACTTAACCATAATTCAAACTCTTGTTAATATACCTAAATAACTCAATTATATACTAAACTCCAATTTATTTTGAAGATGCAAAATTTAAATTTGATACTGTCACCTTAGATTTTGGCATGCCTAAAATTATTCATTCCCTTGGATTTGGTATCAAGTTAGGAAACTAAGAGCAAACCAGTGAAACAACTACTAGCCAGTTTTATTGGTTTGGGTCTATTTATATCAACATGGATCTCTAATAAATCAAGAATACTAGAGAGAGATTGAAGTTCTAAGGTTCGAATTCCAGTAGACACACTTTGGTCTATAAAAAAAAATAATATTAAAATTGGTACTATCCCAATTAAGAATTGAATCATTATTTTTCGGATATTAACGTTTAGAATGATATTTTTGGATAGAGAATAAAATTTTAAAAAGTAAATGAGAAAATTATATTTTAATGATAAGATGAATTGTATCACGATCTTCTCCAAATAAACCAAATATAATACGATGATATGGTGAAATTGAATAATCTGAAGAAAACTGCAACTATGCTTTACTTAAATAAGCCTTTCAAAGTCTTGGATCAATTAATAATGCGTGGAGACAAATTGCCCCTCATATTTCTTAACAACAAACGATGATATTCTTTGCAAAAACTGCACCATAAAAAAGAATTATGAAAAGTGATTAAATGAATAAATAAAGGATGAATGAAAGTTAAGAAAAAAAAAAAAACACCAACACTGTTTTAGAGAAATAATAGAATAGAATTCTTTATACAAACTACGTGAATAAAGAAGAAAGATAAAAACACCTTAAAAAATGAATTTTACAATTTATAAGAATTATGAAATGAGAAAGCATAAACCTGAAAATGAACATAAGGAAGGATAAAAGTGCAAAAGAAATAAAAAGATATCTTTTTAAAAAAAAAAAAACTCAAACGGATACAAAAAAAAATGATCACCTTAATGTGATCAACTCACTCTCCAAATAACCATTTTATAATGATAACATAATACAAATTAAATTTAAAAATGGAGAGAATAAAATTCTTGGTGGAAATTTAGTTTTCCTGTGTAGCTTTATATATATTAAGATTAAGATTAACATTAACATTAAAATAAAATTAAGATTAAAATAAAATTAAAATTAAAATTAAAATTAATATTCATAGAATACACTGAATATTTGTTAACTCTGTTGCAATTTAACTATTGTGACTTGTGAACAAAATAAAGTGTAAGAAAATAGAAATCAACTACTCCTAACCTTTTTATTCCTTGTTGTCACTACTCCTATAAACCCTTTTTTGCATAAATAAGTTTGACTTAAATAAGTTTTATGTTTTTATAAATATTTTTTATTTTAATTCAATTTAATTTATATTTTTTATTTTTAGTTTATACAAAATTGGTAAATTTTTTGTTTTAGAGCTCTTTTTTCAGTTTATTTGATTAAATAAGTACTTATTCTAATAAAAAATAATTATAAAAATTTTTAGTTTGTTTGTGAGTCTCAAAATAATCAGAATCAGAAAATAATAAGATTTTCTGCTTATTTTGAGAAGCAGGTACCAAGTTACTTCTCAAAATAAACAGAAAATGTGATTATTCTTATTATGGCCAAACATACCTAACTTCGGATTATAATCACTTAAAAATAATGAATTCTTTACTTATAATAATAATCAATTATTTTTAAGATTTAAACAAACGGGTTTTTAGTCCCTACAAAACCTTTTTTTCATTTTTGTCCGCCTTAATAATAATAATAATAATAATAATAATAATAATAATAATAATAAGGATTTTTCTAACCTAATAAACTAAAGGTGTAAGTTTTGTATGAAAAAAATCAAAACTTTAATGATATCATGTATAACACACAATAAATACCATGTTTTATTTCCTTTTATGGGTTCTTAACTTGTGCAATATTGCACAGGTTACAAAAACCCTAATAATAATAATAATTATTCTGATATCTCATAGACATATCATATCAAACATTAGATAGGAAAAAAATTTATTAAGGTTTATCAAACTCTTATCATATATCATGTTGTTATCCAACCCTCTTATCCCATCATATCTTATCCTATCATATCCATCAAATGAGCCCTTATTACTCGTTCGGTTACCAGGAAAAAGAGGATAGAATAAAATAGTATAGTTGGTAAGCCAACAGGATATGATAGACTTATTGGTTTATCTTATCCTACTCTCTAATACAATTTACTATCTTGATGGGAGAGTTAGGTTAGAAGTCAACATAATAGGATAAGAGTTTTATTTCATATTTTCAATACATATTCTCAACTTAACATTTATTTTTCATAAATAATAATAATATTAATAATAATAGATAAAAAAAAAGTAAAATAATAATAATAAAAAATAAAAAGTAATAATAATAAAAAATAATAATATTAAAAAGTAAATAAGAATTAATAAGGCTTAAATATGTTTTCCGTCTCTTAAAAATAGGAAAATTTGGATTTAAGTCTCTAAAAAACGTTTTTTGGGATTTAAGTCCTTAAGGGTGATTTGAGTCCTTAAATCAGTATTTTTCAATGACTCATATCCCCTGTTTTTAAGTTTTTTAAGGACTTAAATCCTAAAAAAACATTTTTTAAGGACTTAAATCCTTATTTTTCTATTTTTCAGGGACGAAAAACATATTTAAGCCTAATAATAATAATAACTTATCCACTCTAATATCTTATAGACACACCAAACACTAGATTGGATAAGAGCTTATCCAACTCATATCATATCCTGCTCTTATCCAACACCGTTATTCTATCATGTCCACCAAGCTGGGTCCTTAAGGGACGTTTGTTTCAGGTTATGTTAGGAATGTATATTCCCCAGTATGGTAAAATTTTTGTTTGGTTGAAAACTTTTTTTTTCATGAAATGTTTATAAATAATTCCTGTGAATATTAAAGATATGTTTGATTTAGAAAAAACATCTTTAGACATTTAAGGTATAATGTGAAATTATTATACGTATAATATAAATATTTTATTTTTATTCCGTATTTACTACAAATATATTTTTTAATATTTAATTTCTTTTACAAATATTTGAATTAGTTATTTATATGATTTGTGAAAAAAAATATATTTATGTTCTTAAATTATATTAATATACAAAACTCACTCATTAAAAATATATTAACATTCCAAAAAAATAAAATTAATTGAATCACAAATTTAAAAAAAAAAAATTAGAGAAACTTGTGTCACATATTGGCTCCCATAAATATGGATTATTTTGGAATTTCACTTTTAATTTCTAATCCTGTCATGGGAATTATTGATACCCACATTCCTTGATGGGAATAAAAAACTGATTGAAGGTGGGAATCGAGATTCCAAGGAAACTATTTTTACCCGATAATATTTTTTATATCAAATTATACCAAACATAAAAAAGTGGATTCCCAAACTAACATTCCTAGATATATAAATACATTAGTCGAAACAAACGCCTCCTTAGGGTCTATTTAGTGGATATGATATAATAAGGGAGTGTTACTTTGAGTAGTAGCTCATCCATTTTTGCCTCTCCAAAAAAATAAATATCTTTAGGATCTATTTAGTAGATATGATATAATAAGGAGAGATAAGCTAAGAGAGTTGGATAAGAACGTGATAGAATAAGAATCATAAATTCTATCTTATGTCTATTCTATACTTATCAAATAACACACTTAATAGAATGATAGTATATATTATTATATTTATATTTTAGTTAAATTATATTATAATAGATATTATATTAATTATAAAAATATAAAGTTTTAATATTTTGGTTACATTTAATTTTTTTAATTTTCGATTTTCATGTTAAAAATTTAAAACTAATATGATATATAATATCAATAAAACAAACAAGTCAAACTTTTATTGAATATTCGCTATAATATTATTTTTACAATAAAAATTACATAATAAATAATATAATATCACAAAAAAATATTTTAACTCTCTAAAATCTTGCTACTATACAAAAAAAATAATTTTGATATTTGATTTTTTCGTAATTTTTTCTTTTAAAAAATATGATTTCTAAATTTTCTTAATATATTTTTTTTCTATTTTTTATCTCTTTTATTTTTAAAATTTATCTATTTAAACTTAAAAAGACAAAAGTTATGTTGAAAATAAATATAATAAATGAGAGTAAAATAGAAAAAAATTAATTTCATATCTTATCATGCTCATTTCCATCTTGACTTCTCCATAAAGATAAAATTTAAATTAGGAAGCAAGATAAAATAAGTTAACGTAATAAACTTATTCTATTATATTGGTTCACCAAACGACAAATTATAATATAATAAAATATGTTATCTATTTATTCAATCATGTTCAATTTATCATATCCATCCAACAGACCCCAAAGATATTTATATTGAACAGCATATAAAATAAAGTTTTTTTTTACAATATAAAACAAATTTTAAGAGACTTAATTGTAATTAACCTATTTAATTATATAGTTAACAAACACAAAAGAAACAGAAAGCAAGAGGAAAAATAAAAGACGGTGGATGATGGCTCTTCTTCATTGGTTGGAATGACAAGGTGAAGAAAAGAATCTGATAATGTCCGTTAACACGCGTCCACCTCATCCCTACCAACTAACATCAATTATTTCAGTTAACTTATCACAATTAACTCATTTTATATCATTATTATTCTTCAGTTTCTTTTTATCTGTCTCAGTTTTGAAAAAAAATTATTTCTTTTTATTTGTTTCTTTAGAAATTTAAAAAAACATTTATAGTTTGTTTTCCTATTATATCCTTTCTCATTTATTACTTTATACATATACTAAGTAGTAGATAATTAATAATTGTAGAGTTCCAACAAGAGTATAATAAAAAATTATCTCATAATTTTGATAGTTACAAGAACATTAAATAAATTTCTTAATTTGTGTGTTTTAACCATAAAAAACATATAAAAAGGAATGATAAAAATAATTTTTAATTATAATTTTTTTAATTCGTGTAACGTTGAAAATTCTGAATTAGAAATTTTATATGAAAAATTTAAATATTAAAAATTGTGTAAATATAATTTTTATAATTTTTAAAAAATAATTTTTAAATTAAGATTGTTAACGTGTATAATATTAACTAAATTAAAAAATTGTTATAATTATTCATTGATATTCATTCATTACCCCCCAAAATATCATGGCCTTACCTTACCAACTCCTGTATTCATTGGTTGTTGAATAAAAAAAACATTCTTTTTCTACTTACACCCGACCTTTCTCTCTCACATTAATCCCAATTTTTAATTCTAACAGTGATATACTTAGTCAATGAAAAATCTTTATTAAAATAAAATAAAAGCAGTAGTAACTCGGTCATAAGCATTTAATTTAATTGTCTAAATAAAATTAGCAATTACTAATACAATTCTTAACATTTCTGAAATTTTAAAAGCAATCACTGTTTCCAATGCATGAAAGAAGGGAAAAAAAAATTTGTGAGAAAAGGGGAAAGGAAAACGAAGGTTTCAGCTCTGTGACTTTGACTTTTCTCCTGTTCTTTCCTTCCCACCATCATCTTCTTCTGTCTTCATTTTCTGCCACCGTTGCTGGGTTGAGCTCAAATCCTTTTCACCTTCAGCTATTTCTCAGTTCCATTGCGCTCAAAGCTGCTTCCTTTTTCGCATTTTCTTAATCCATAATCTTTGAGGTAAGATCATAGTAAATGCATTTCTCTTCTCTTCCTCATTCTTTCCTTTCCCTTTTGAAGAACATCTTCACCTAGTTTTCTCCCCCTTTTTCCCAATTAGCTCCATTCCCTTTTCGGTAACAAAAAAAAAAGTTTTTTTGGGAAAAAAAATCGGGTTTTATATATTTGTGATCAGACCCAAATTTTGTGAATAGCAGTAAGAGAGGAAAGATTAAAACAGAAGAGAGGTTAAGTGAAGGTTAGGGTTTTTCTATTTTGTGCCAGAGATGGACACTTTGGATGCTAATCCAGGCCAATTCGCCATCGGGGCTTCTATTTCTTCTTCATCGTCATCTTCTGGAAGTGTTCATAGTAATGATAATATTGGTAATAACAGAAATGGTAGTGTTGATAGTGGGACCTGGTATGGGATGAGATTGCCTTCTGTTAGCCCCTTTCGATCCCCACTTTCCTTTCTGTTGGATTACTCTGGCTTTCTACATTCAACCAATGATTCTGAGGCTGTGATTGTCAACAATGGAGTTCCCGATTCGGAATTACGGTCTCAGCCGCAATTTCATTCGCTTGATGCTGCTGCTTCTGGGAACGGTGCAGGGGAAGTCGCGATAAGGATTATCGGAGCTGGAGAGCATGATCAAAATGAGCTTAGAGAAATGGACTATGACGGTTGTGATGATATGATGGGTGATAGAGGTGGAATGCTGGCTTTGGATGATGATGCCGAGCGTCGCAATGGAAATATTGTATCTGAGAGGGTTCCTCTGATGTCGTTGCCTTCGTCTTCGTCCTTGGCTGGTAATGGACAGGTTAATGGAGATGCTTCTGGGATTGGCACAGAAAGTAACAATAGGGATTCATCATATTACCAGAGGTATGATATTCAGCAAATCGCGAGGTGGATTGAGCAGATTCTTCCTTTCTCACTCTTGTTGCTGGTTGTTTTCATCCGGCAGCATTTGCAAGGTATAACAACTTCTGTTCTGAATTCTGATTCGTTAGTTATGCTGCGTTATAGAATTCTTTTAGTTTAGGGCATTTCTTTTGCATAATAGTTTTGCTTGCATATAACTTTTGTTTGGAGTAGCGTTATGAATAGAGGATCATGGGTTGTGTTGAAAATCCAAAAATCTACAATGCTATGTGGGGAATTGCATCACTGGCAAATAACGGAAGTTATAATATACATGTTAATAACCTTTATACTAATAGAAAAGTAGGCATTATACAAACAAAAATAACCTGAAAAATAGTGATATATAAGTAATTTACAAGTTTAAGACATAATAGGGATGTGCTAGGGTTATACAAACAGTTCTGTGTGACTTACAAAACTGCTTGTTGTTTCTGGGGGAAGGGTGTAGAGGGAAAGACAAGATTATCTGAGGTGAATTTTGAGAATCACATGGGTTGCACATATATTTTGGTTGTGTTTCTCATTGTTGTATGTGTTTCACCTCCAGAAGGCTATTGCAGCTATTCCAATTGTAAGAAACGTAGAGTCGAAATTTATAATGATGTCGTTCATATTATGTGTTTTTATTTTGATCCTTGGTTGATAATATGAAAGCTTTCCTTAATTAAGTTCGGTATATGGTTTGCTTTTAACTTTTCTTGTGTGTTTTGATTGTATTTGTATCTTTACTTATTTACATTCTCTTGCACTGGTAAGTGCATGATGCATTTTCTCATACAGTTTCGGTTTCCTCCTAATTTGTACTTTTGATTCTATTCACATTACTTGGTGATCTTCATTTCTGAGAAATTACAGGGTTCTTCGTCACAATTTGGATATCTGCTGTGATGTTCAAGTCAAATGAAATTGTTAAGAAGCAAACAGCTTTAAAGGTACTTTACACATATCTTCATTTATCCTTTAATTTCCATTCCTAAACCAAGTTTTTATTTTGAAAACCCTCGCTATCACACCACAAAACATGTGAGGCTAACACGAGTTTCATTACACAGGGAGACAGGAAAGTTTCAATTCTTGCTGGTATCTCGTTTGCTTTCGTGCTTCACGTGATTTTCATTTATTGGTGGTATCGAAATGATGATCTTTTGTACCCGCTTGTCATGATTCCTCCAAAAGCAATGCCTTTCTGGCACGCAATATTCATCATCTTGGTAAATGGTATGGACTTATTCCGTGTCCTACCATTCAGTTATTTCTTTTTATGATGGATTTATGCTAGAACTTTTATTTGCTCTAATTTATATAATAATTTATATAAATACATGAGTGCAGTGACAGATCTAGAATTTGTTTTTCAGTAGGGGCAATATTTAAAAACTTTTGAGATTCCCTTAATTCTCAATATTATAAAAAACTTATCTCTTAATATATAACTAGGATCTCTAGTAAAATTTTTTAACTAAGGATTCCTTAATCATTGCCAAACAATGGTTTGAAAAATCCATATAACTAACCAGACAATCATTTTTTTTTATATGTTACTAATTAAGACTTCAATATCATAGCTACTAGACCAACCTGTTGGGTACTACCAAACAATCATTTAATCACTTATCTCTTGTATAATTTCTCAACCATTGGTTATAAAAATTGGCTTCAAGCTTGGGGAAAACTAAGAATTAGATTAAAATTGTGTGGGCAATTTTATAAACACACTACTAACATATATACTATTAGTGAAAATTAGAATTGCTGTGGGGGCAATTGTCCCCAATAGCTACTAGTTACATCCGTCCCTGCATGAGTGATGTCCATAATATATGCTTACAATAAAAGTATGACCTTAGAAATATTTGTGCAGTTTAGTGAAATGCTAAGCATATGCAAAGGATTTTAAAGCTTCAGCATAATATTTGATCTGTTATATAAATCACTAATGACAAATGATGAAACTGAAACCTTCGTTTGTTCACTTATTTCTATTTTTGAAAATTTTCACCATTTAAATATAACATGTCTTATGTGAAGACAGGGTACAGTAAAATGGATTCTTTATATTTAAGGCAAATGATATTTGGTGTCCTAAGGGCACTATTTAAGTAGCCAAATGTAGTAAAAAGGTATTGGAATATGTAGTTTTTTATTTTCCCGAGAGATGAAATAATGTGCACTTATGATTGTTTTTCTACTTCTAGTAACTTTAACTAGTGCCCTAAGGGCACTATATATCAAGACCCTATATTTAATTATCATGTTGGTAGAAACTGAATTGTAATTATTTTAGGATTAAGTTAACAGTTTTACTTAATTGACCCCCCCCCCCCCTTTTAGCATACGGACAAAGTTTTCTTTATGTGATTAACTGTCATTGCTTGATCATGCTTCCAATGTAAAAAGGGAAAGTTGGCTGAAATTGAGCTGTAAATCCAGATTTGCTGGGTAGATATGATCACAGGATTTCAATTGTCAAATTTCTCTGTCCACTCACTTCCTGTCTGTTTTTGTTTTTATTTTAAGTTGATATGTTTTTACTAATAATTACAGAACTCCATGATTTATGATTTTGTGCTTTAAGAATTTGTAAAGGCAATGGTGAAAACTGCAACGGCTTGTTCACCATTTCCTTCAAGGCATTTTGAGACTAGGAAAAAAATGTGGAAACAAGATGACATTAAACAGAAATCAACTAAGAATGAAAAAAAAATGCACCTTATTTGCTTCAACCTTTGAGTTATTGTTTGACTCGTCTAATGAGAAATATCTTTCTGGGTTTCTTAAGTTATATCAATATACGTCGCTTTTGCTTTAATTGATTGTTTTGTGTCTCATATATCCCTACAAATTGTTATTTTTGTGGCCTTAAGTCATTCTAGTTTTTGTTGTTATAAATGATCGCCATGTATTGACTTTCAGATACATTGGTGCGGCAAGCTGCTATGGCTTTGAAGTGTTTTCTGCTTATATATTACAAAAATGGCAAAGGTCATAACTTCCGTCGGCAGGTGATTAGTGTCTTCCATGTACAAAAGCTGTGATTTTCAAGCATAGTTTACTGCTACATTGACTGAAATTGTCTAACATATTTCTAGGCTCAAATGTTAACTTTGGTTGAGTATTCGCTGCTGTTGTATCGAGCATTATTGCCAACACCTGTTTGGTACCGGTTTTTCTTGAACCGGGATTATGGCAGTCTCTTTTCCTCACTGACCACAGGGTTGTATTTAACTTTCAAGTTGACATCTGTTGTTGAGAAGGTATATTTTCACTTTCAAAATTATTGTACGACCGCACATATTTTTGTATTTAATGACATTTCTTCCCGATGCTAACTTATTCTTTTGTCTTCAACCTTTTTGTGCTTATTAGGTCCACTGCTTTATTTCTGCCTTGAAAGCATTATCAAGAAAGGAAGTTCATTATGGGGTTCATGCCACAATAGAACAGGTATTATTCTAGTTGCAGTTTTTTTTTGGGTAATAATTGAACACTGTATGTTAATAATTACATTGTAAATAGCAATGCTCTCTCCTTTGTAAGTTGTTACAAGGTTCTCATTCTGTTATATTAACAGCCTGTTTGTATAGGCTGTTAGTTTCTGCAGACTGAAAAGGAAAAAGAAAAGAAAAAGAAACATGGCTGGAGGAAATTTTATTTACATAAAAGATTTAGAGTTGGTCAATACCACGTTTGCTGTCGTATTCAAACAGGCACTAAGTTGTTTGGAACTTGTAGTTTTTCTCATTTCGTATATTGAAGTTTGGTGTGTAATTGGTAGATGCATAAAAAGTGACTTCATGGTAGCTATTCTTCGCCAAGTATCACATTTTCTTTAATTTGAGAATTAAGCTACGAAAATAAATGCTACTGCTGTCTTTAAGGTTACTCAAAAGTAATGTCTAATATAAAAGTATGGATTCTGTCTTGCATATGTAGCTTAGATGTATCTATTAATTTGTCACATTCTTCTCAGAGTATAATTTGTTCTCATGGAACTGCTATTTTCTATTCAGTAGTTTTCTTGCAGTGGAGGTTGTGTAAATTATTTTTATGGACTTAAATTGAGAGGGATCTTTGTAAGAAAACCTTTGGTAGTGTTGAGACATTAATCTCTTACATTGACTAGGAAAATGGCCAAAGTAGCTTTATAAGGCTTGGCAGCCTTTTCCCCTTGACCTAACTTTTGGAGTTGTGTTAGGCCTAATCCATTTTTAATATGGTATTAGTATTAAAGCTTGTCTAGTCGCTCTCACCGATGCTTGGTCCTGCAAACTTAATGCTTCAGATGTCCAATTATTGGCGTGGGGGAGATGTGTCAAGTTAATGAGATCCCACAAGATGACCAAAGTAGCTTTCATAAGGCATGGGCAGCCCTTCTTTTTTGAGCTAGCTTTTGGGGTTGAGTTTTGTCCCGTACCTTTATAATAGATGAGTGAAATTGGATTTTTGCGAAGGGTTTTGTTTGTTTGTAGATTTTCCTCCACTGTGCACTCTCCACAGCCATTGTTCCTTGGTTCACTTCGCTATATTTTTTTTATGTTTTTTCTTAATCTTGAGCTTGTCCTTCAAATTTTCGACCTAATTCTGTCAAGTCATACTTTTGACATCTTGAGCTTTGTTGCATGGATGTTGTTTACTTTAATGGGTATTTATTATGTGATTTCAGAAGAAGGGGCGGGGGGGGTGGTGGTAGAGAGCTTTGTTGCATGGATGTTGTTTACTTCTATATGATGTTTTCTTTTGGCTTTTTTTGTTATGCTTTTCATTATTCCTTTCCAACAGGGTTTTAAGGATTGAAAAGTGTGTAAACACTAATTAATGTTATGGATGATTTTTATGAGCTATCCTTTCAAATATGATTCTCATTTCTAAGAATTGAAACACAGGTTAATGCTGCTGGTGACCTATGCGCTATATGCCAGGAGAAGATGCATGCCCCAATCTTGTTGCGCTGCAAACACATTTTCTGTGAGGAATGTGTATCAGAATGGTGAGTCCATGACTTCATTCCTCGTTTAGAAATTTTCCTAGGTAGAAACTTCACAATATATTAAGGGAAATGAACTCATACACGTGTTAATAAACTCAAGACTTGTGTTAATACACTCATAGATAAGTTCTGAAAGCCAGTAACGGATTGTATCGGGTAGACTAGTAATCAGGTAAGAGTGTTTTGATAAGTTTCCACTATCAATTCTCAGGATTTACTAGTCCATATTTCTAAAGAAATTTCTCAAGAATACTTTGATCTTTACTAGTGCTTTGAATCTTTCTTCAGTAGGAAATAGGCATCTATTTTGTGTGCGTGTGTAAGATTTTTCTATGGAATAATTCATAAGATTAATGAATAATTTGTTTGCTTACAAATTTCTATTAGTTGAAAATCTGCATATTTTATGCTAGGGTCTGTCCTTAAAAAAAATAAAAATAAAAAAAATAAAAAATAAAAAATTCTTTAGTGTTTGTTTTTTTATGATGGCTACCTAGAAGCCATGGATTTAGATTTTAGAAATAGCTTCTCCACATTCTAAGTGTGTTTCGTTTCAAGTTGACTGAAAGTAAAAGTACTTTCATGTAAATAAGAAATTGTTCTGTCCATCGAAAGTGGTTGGGATTTGTGCCCAAATAAATTATAATCATATTGATATATTATTGGAACTTGAATCACGTTTAACCAACTGAAAACCAAACATGTACTAAGCCTAGATCCTAGTAGGTAGGCTGGTAGGGAGTCGGTGCACTGGGTTGCCCCTAATGTTTTTTTCTTAAATATATGGAATGTAAGAATGGGTAGTGAATAATGAACATGTACTGTTAAAGTCTTTTTAAGGAAATAGAATTTTCTATAAACTTCACTTTTAGAGATGAAGATGCCCCAAAGAAAAATATATCTTTTGGTATATTATGCATCCAAATACAATCTTACCTAAGCTAGAAGCAGTAATTTCCTCAAGCTTTGGAACTTTATGACAAATTTAATTCTTACCTCTTTATAGTCATCAAATCAAATCTTTTAATAAACTAACGACTTATGATACAGACACATTATGGTGTTTGACTTGTATAAGATTTGGTCTTGATCCATTATGCTTTGCTTACATTCTGTCTAGCAACTAAAAATCAGTGGAAGCACAGTGGAACTTTCATTTCATCAGAAGTTTTATTCTTTCTGTCTAGAAATGTTAAATATTTGAATTTATCAACTTTGCATTAAGTTGATGCAAAATCTAGCTTGAGGATGCACTTGGGATCAACTAAAAATCAACTATGAGAAGTTTTTAACAAATGCATTTTTCTATTCAGGTTTGAGAGAGAAAGGACTTGTCCACTTTGCCGAGCGTTGGTTAAACCTGCTGATATTCGCACCTTCGGAGATGGATCGACAAGTCTTCTTTTCCAGTTGTTCTAGACCCAATATTTGGGTTGAATCATAGTTATGACCCAACTGCTACCTATAAAAATTGATCATGTTTAGAACTTTGATTTGGTCAGACTTTTTATCAATTTATTCCTAGGAAACGAAACCGTAGGAAATCATCAAAGGCATGACCTACTATCATGGCTTTGAATCTGAAAGTTCATCTTCTGTTGTTATGAAGTCAGATATGTACAAAGAGGTTTTCTCAGCTGCCGAATACTCGAACCGCGGGTATTCCCTAACATGATATATTCCTCCATTTCTGAGAAAGTGTTATGAACACAAATTTGTTTATAATGTTTCATCATTTTGAAATTCACCCTTCCTTAAATTATGTATATGCTATTGCACTGGCGGCATTATGCAAATATGTCAACTGAGTTGTTCTTTCAATTGGAATTGCTGAAATTGCTACTTCTTACTGATTGCTTTTGGTGATTGTGATGTGTTTCTTCTTTCTTCTTTCTTTTTTGTTTTTCCTTTCCGAGCAGCGAGTAAAACTTCTCCCTTGAATGGTGTACCGAATGTTTTTGCTAAGAGGGAACAAAATGAAGGGTGCCTTTCATTTTGTCCATGTATGCATTGATGAGCTCCTTAGATCTGCAGTTTTAGACATTGATGTATGTTATGCCATCCAATTCTAAAAATGTTGTATCTATGGATTTTATAGTGCTGCTGAATCTTTTCAAGGAGAATACTAACATGATTTCCTTAGCATGAAGAGGGGGAATATTCTTTGCACATTAAATTATAAGTACTTAAATCTACTTGTCCCCTTAGCCTTGAGATTATGTAAGTGTAAATACTTGATTTTTCTCGCCTTGGACAGAGACACTCACTTAACCTCAAATTTCAGTCACCAAAAAGTTCATAGCAATTTGTTCATATCACTATCAAATGAGCTAAAAGAAACTGACATGATGAGTAATGTTAATCACCAAACGGCCCTTAATAGTTTCTCCACGGATAAGAAGCAACAATTGTGGGGCAATTAAAATGTGAGGAAATAGTGTCATGATAAGTCTATCTTATGATACTTGGAGAAATAATTTTGTTACTTTAACCCCATTTGAGAGATAACTGTTGATATCTTAAATAGTCATTAGTATTTTGATCGGATGTATTTGTTGCGTAAAAGGCCCTCAATCCCATATTTCATTTGAATGATGACACTAATATGTTTTTTCTTTATCCTAGCAATTTTTCTCACTTTACGCTGTCGTACAATCAACATTATAACAAGAAGCATCATGCCCCAAACTTGAGAGACATATGCTATATGATACTCAACGATAAGGCAAATCCAACAACTTACAAAAGAAATAACCAAAGAACTCTAGGCATCGTGAATAAGTACATCCCACCGCATTCTTTGTTCAAGGCTATATCTAAACTACTGCTAGAGTTTATGGATTATAGAGTTTGTCATGTCTTCCAGAAAGCAAATGAAGTTGTGGACGCTTTAACCAAAAGTGACTATAGTTTGAATATTGGGTCAAAAGTCTATTAACTTCGCACCCTCTTTTATTTCTATTCCTTTATTTTATGAATTAGAGGCTTGTAATTTTATTTAGTCTTTGGGCATTCTGCCCCTATGTGTAAAAAAAAAAGGCATAGTAAATATGCAACTCTTTGATTGCAGAATTTGAATTTTTACCCACTCATTTCCTATATTGTGATTGAGTTGAACAACCGTAGGGATTCTGGGTCCAATCAGTAATTGAAAATGAGCTACCCACAAAGTAAGCTCTGATCCATGACCATGAACATAGCAGAATTTGATAAAAATTATTAGATGACCGTTCTTGAAAACCAAATTATTCCTCCACAGCTAGATACATCAAATCAAATACTAGAAAACCATAATACAAGTCATGCATTCTTTCACCTCCTTTCAGACCACAAGCCCTTCAATTCTACATGAATGGGAAAGCACTCATGGCAAACTACGACCCTTCAGGTGAAATAACTGTCATTAAACACTGTATTTTTTTTTTATTAAAAAAAAAAAGTGATAGTATTCTAAATTGGTCATGATAAATGATAAATATATGTTTCATCAACTGGCTTGTGAGGTTGCTGATAATGAGCTGTAGAAAACCTTGGCAAGCTGCACCAAAGTCCAAACAATGATATTTGTGTTAGGCTTAAATATAACCATTGTAGTCCTAGAAGAATGGCTTTTCACCTTACCCTGCAAGGGTATTTTGCAACTCAATTTATACAATTAGTCAATTAGATATAGCCAACACTTCCCAAAATAACAACTGTTATACTCATTTTCAATTTGCCATTAAGATAAGCTAGTAGTTACACAACAAAAGAACAAAACTTGGTCAAATTCAGAAACAAGACACCCTCAGCATTTTCCAAAGAAAGCAGAACTCATATGGCATGGCAATATACCAGTAAGCTATGTGCAAACAACGAGAAAAACAAATGTCTTATGGTGAGTTCGGCTATATGGATCATTGGAGGCTATTGTGCTCGGTTAACGACCACCGATACGCTATGTGCAACCCAATATAATTACAAAAGCTTGCGAATGCTGGTTCAGAAAAGCGGATCAGTAGCAATGGTAAGAGTAGGATCTCCAAGGCCAGAAGGAACATCAAATCCTGACACTAAGTTACTATCACCAAACATGACAGCACCAGCAGCTAATGCTCCAGCACCTGCCCCGATCGCAAATCCGGGCGGTCCCCTCTGCCTAGGGGCTGCCCCAGATGATGATGGCATGTTAAAGTAACTAGGTCCTGAGCTGTAGTCGAAATAACCAACATTTGAGGATGGCGGTGGTGGAGGAGGAGGAGGAGCTCTGAGCGGTTGATAACTCAGTCCGGCAGCAGCAGGGTAGCTTGGTCCACCCACATATGGGTTAGAATAGTTTGCAGGAAATGGCACTGGATGTGAGTAAGGGACACTAGTTTGTTGTGCTTGCTTTTCTGGCCTAGGGAATGGAACTGTAGGTAATTGCTGCCCAAATCCACTCCCTGTGCCACTATTTCCATGATCTAAGAGCACTATTCCTCCCCCATTACCTGCATCACAAATATAGAGCCTCAAATTCACTCTAATATTCTTCTCAAAACTAAAGATGCAAACTTTAATCAAGGGTACTAAATTTTTTAGTATTTTACCAAATTAGTCCACAACTTCATGATATGAATGTGCAAGTTCATGTTTACTCCAACTTTTCCACTACCCATTTGAACATATTGAGCAAATAGCTTGCAAACAAAAGAACCAAAAAGGGAGGTTCAACAATGGTGCAAAATGTAATTTTATTCCAAATTTTATATGGTGTTTAAGAAATAACCATGATCTAAGAGTACCATTCATCCCCCATTACCTGCATAACAAACATAGAGCCCCAAATTACTTGAACATTGTCTTCAGACCTAAAGATGCAAACTTCAATCAAAGTTAACACCTTTTCCACTACCCATTTGAGCATATTGAACTAAGAGCTCGCAAACAGAAGATAAACTAAAAAAGAAGGTTCTACAATGGTGCAAAAACTCAATCTTTTTTTTATTTGATTTGATTTTAGTGAAATAACCATATACCTGGATGGAAATTAGGCTCTTCCTTGTCCTCAGAAACCCGAATCGAAACATCAATGAAGCCTCTAGGTTTATTAGATTTCTTCTTGCGTAACTGATAGCTACCTACTTCCTCAGAGTTGTAAACCTGCTTGGCGAGAAACTCTTTGAGAAGAACCGTTGCAGAGCCATGAAGCTTCTCTGTGAGGAACAGGGGATCTCTGCTATAAACCTCAACATTAAGCGCAAGATCTTGGAAATTTGGCTCTGAAGTATCAACCTGAATGGCGAACTTGGTTCTCCAAACGGGATTTGCGTTCCCAGAAGCATCGAATTTTGTGCAGTATTTGTTCTTAGGATCAACCCACCCAACAGCATACCATTGACGCTTCCAGAGAGAAGGTGAACTTCTGACGCCGCGAGCAGATATTAAGCATATTTCGATCCAGATTTTCCCCATAGAAGTGTTGTGATTTTGCAGGAAAAAGAGGTTACTCTACTTGCTTAGATAGTCAGAAAATTCTTGTCACTATAGCTAAGCGTGTTAAGGGGTAGTGACTAGAGAAAAGACAAGAAAAAACAATACTTTTCTTTCTTTTAAATGGAGTGCAGCACAACTAGGCAGGAATCTGTGGAGTGTGAACATTTTTCAGTATACAGAATACACATTTGGATTAATAGAAGCTTTTGTATTGGATGATAAGTTAATACACACTCGTGTGTAGGGTGTTCGCGGATTGATTGGTTCGGTTTTATGGTGAAAAGTCATTCGATTCGATCAAATTTTTTTTTTTTGGTTTGGTTTAGTTTGGTTCAATTGATTTTTCGAAGTGATCTAAACCAAACCAATCTGATATAATTTGGTTTGGATTGGTTCGATTTTCGGTTTTTGCTTCTTCAATTTTCTTTTATGATATGCAATTTTTATGTTACAGTCACATGTCAAATTCACTAAAAAAAATCAAGAAATCCCAATTATCAAACGAATACTAAAACAAATATGTACAAAATCTTGGAAACTCAATCCTGCCAAACTATTGAAACTAATATTAATCCACCTTTCAATCTATAATCCCCAAAATAAAAGTTTGTAATTTAACACAGAGTGTGTTTGGTAACACTAACATATAGCTTATTCAGGAGCTTATAGCTTGTAGCTTATTGTCAAGTAGAGGTGTTGGTAACAACAAGCTTATACCTTAAGCTTTCATAAGCTAGCTTATGAAAAGCTACTTCAAGTAACTTATAGCTTATGAAAAGTAGCTTTCAATAATTCTTTTCTATTTTACCATCTAGTCATTTATTATATGTTTACTAAATCAAATAATTTATTACATGTAATTATTACTTGTCCTTTTATATTATTTAACAAATATAAGCTACCTAATAAGCTAATTTTACCAAATACATCTACTCAATTATAAGTCACACGTCATAAACTATAAGCTACAAGCTATAAGCTATAAGCTAGTTTTACCAAACAGAACCAAAGTGCAAACTGACAATTAGAATTTAAAGCAGGTACCAAGTAATAAGATTAGGTACATCAAATCACCGAACAAATCACTTCTCAAACATAAAGCTCAACATAATTCAAATTTAAACAAGTCCTAATAAGTACTTAGACTAATAATATGCAGAAATATAATTATATATATATATATATATATATATATATATATATAAAACATATATGTCTTGGTTCGGTTTGGTTTGGATCGGTTTTCGTAGGTGGAATCGAAAATTGAACTGAACTGATGACAAATTGCGATTTTTTCATTTTTTTAGTTTTTTCGGTTATTGGTTATTTCGGTTATCGGTTTTTCGGCTCGGTTTATTCGGTTTGGAACGGTTTAGTTCGGTTTTGAACACATTTACTCGTGTGAACACTTTTGGAAATTTTCTCTTCATAACTTTAAATCAATGGCTAATTCTTTTTTTAAAGTTGAGTTTGTATAAAATAATTGTTGGGTGATCATGAAATATTATTCAATTTTTAATAAAAAAAAAACCCTTAAACTTTTGAAATAACAAATACACAATGACACTAATAGCAAATGTGACTTGTATTTTTTCTGTGTTTTCGGATCAGCTTTATCTGAAAATTAACACATATTTTCGGATGAGCTTCATCCGAAATTAATTTCAGATCAGGTTTATCCTTATAAACTGTGTCTTTCAATAAATTATTTATTTTTTTCGAATAAGTTTCATCCAAAAATTTTGGGATAAGGCTCATCCAAAGGGTATAACTGTCAGAAAAAAAAAGAAGGGGGGTGAATGGATCAAGAAGGGGGGTGTGAAAATTGGGCTCCCTCTACTCCATCGGCCTAAATAAAAAAAAAACCCTGCTGGGCCCAGGCCCAGGCCCGTGAAAGTTTAGGCCTAAGTCAGCGTCGTTAACAGGTTGGCGACTTGACAAGTGACAACCAACGGCACAGAGACTCTATCACTGTCCCTATAATAAAGCCTTTCACAGCATAAACACTCACTTTTTCCAGCTTCACTCCACAAAACTCACTATCTCTTCCTTCCCCAATTCGAAAACTCAGATCGAAATTCGAAAACCAGAAAGTGAGACTGAGACTGAGAGGAAGAATTTACACTCTCCTGTCTCTGAATTCTCCCTCTCGAGCTCGATTCCCACCTCCCTAGGATCTAGGGTTTTTCTCCGGCGATGGAAGGTGGTGGGAGGAGGATTACGGTGAGTCCGAGACCCTGCTGTGGTCGGAGAGTTGTGGCTAAGAAACGGCCGCGTCCCGTCGATGGCTTCGTTAACAGTGTTAAGAAGCTTCAGAGGCGTGAAATCAGCTCCAATCGCCACCGTGGCTTCAGCATGACCGATGCTCAGGAAAGGTTTCGCAACATTCGGTTGCAGGTGCTTGTTTCCACCCTTCTTCTGAGATTCGCTTCGTTTTTCAATTATCGTGGATTGGTTCTGTTATGTTTAGCCTAGTAACTTTGCTTGATTGAGTTGATTCTGAGCGTTAATTCGTTGGAATCGGATGCCGTTCAAGATTGCATGTTTCGGGGTTTTGTGGTGATTGGAGGTTGGAACTAAAGTATTGTGCATTTCGTGTATGGAAAGCAGAAACTGTACTAGGTTTATTAGGTTGCCCTAGCTGAGGATATACTCTCGTTGCTGCTTAAATTATGAATTCTCTTACTTGTAAGGGATTATCTGTTTGCATTTTATCTGTGATCTGTGACGGTGTTGGTATCTAGTATGTCTGCGTGCCCGATGATTTTACATGCTTGCCACTAGCTCGTATCTTGATACTTTAGGATGAAAGAATGGGCATTACACATGAGACACAAGGAATAAGAACAGTGGCTTGATGTGGATCGTTCATTACTTAGGTGTGAATTTGTCTGAGATCATGATGTGGTCATTGCTGATGGATCCAGAGAATATGTGGTGGAAAATTTGAGTACCTATACTAATGCAAACTCAATGAACGTTGTTTTGTTTGCTGAAATTTGTCATGTATTTGTGTGATACAGCATATGAAAATGCACTATTTTAAATTATTGGAGGCTGAGGGAACTTTATGCCTCAGGTGTATTTGGTTAACTGTGCCTATTTCACCAGTTCCTGTGATTGTATCTGATGGATCTATTTGCAGGAAGAATATGATACGCATGATCCTAAAGGTCCCTCGTCAGTTGTATTGCCATTTCTGAGAAAAAGGTCGAAGATTATTGAGATTGTAGCAGCACAAGACATTGTTTTCGCTCTTGCACAGTCAGGTGTTTGTGCAGCATTTAGCCGAGGTAGTACTCGTAGTCGATTTCTCGTATCTATGTTTTATAATATTATATCTGAATTCTGGTATCTATATTTTATGATATTATATTTGAATGTGCCGTTAAATTATATTTGTTACGTAAAAATGGATAGTTGACGTACGTTACATGTTTCCGTTTTTTACTGCAGAGACCAACGAAAGGATATGCTTCTTGAATGTTAGTCCAGATGAAGTTATCAGAAGCTTGTTTTATAATAAAAATAATGACTCACTTATCACCGTTTCTGTCTATGCGTCAGACAGTTACAGTTCATTGAAATGCAGAAGCACAAGAATTGAGTGAGTGTAATTCTCTATTTGTAACTTCTAACCTTTCTTTCCATGCACTAAAGACAAAGACGTAGGAAAATCAAATCCGCTCAAGATGAATGTCAGGGGAGAGAGAAGAGGACAGATAAAAAATGAAACTGCTCATGATTAATGCGTGCAAGAGAGTGAGACAGAAGAAGACATTGGAAAAAAAGTCACTCGTAATGAATGTGGGTGGGGTGGGGGGTAGTAAATAGTGACAATTGTCCGTACAACGTTTCGGTTTTGTGTTCTCTACTAAAATATCTATGCTTTCCTTTCTAGATATATAAGGAGGGTTCGACCAGATGCTGGCTTTGCACTTTTTGAATCTGAGTCATTGAAGTGGCCGGGTTTTGTGGAGTTTGATGATGTAAATGGAAAGGTACTAACATACTCTGCACAGGATAGGTGAGTGTTTTGTTGGTTTATTCTTTATTGTCAAGATATAATTGTTTAACATTTTAAAGCTTCTTGATTGTGATACTTTTTTTTGTTCTTTTCCTCCGCAGCATATACAAGGTGTTTGACCTGAAAAACTATACAATGTTATACTCCATTTCTGATAAAAATGTACAAGAAATTAAGATCAGGTAATTCTCACACCATTTTTCAGTACTTCATACAAATAAAATTTCCTTGTTAGTTTGTCTTTGTGATCCTACATTATTCACATTACTTCTTTTTTTCCAGTCCGGGGATCATGTTGTTAATATTTGCTAAATCAAGTAGCCATGTGCCACTTAAAATCCTCTCAATAGAAGATGGCACTGTATTGAAATCATTCAACCATCTCCTTCATCGGAATAAGAAAGTGGATTTCATTGAACAGTTCAATGAAAAGCTTCTTGTCAAGCAAGAAAATGAGAACCTCCAAATCCTTGATGTAAGTAATTTTCCTGTTTATATATATACATTGTTCAACATCTGGATATCTGACTTTCGATTGACTTTAGGTACGTACGTTCGAGTTAACAGAAGTTAGCAGAAGTGAGTTTATGACGCCATCTGCGTTTATATTTCTGTATGAGAATCAATTATTCTTGACTTTCCGAGATCGAACGGTAGCTGTTTGGAACTTCCGTGGAGAACTTGTAACTTCTTTTGAGGATCACCTCTTGTGGCATCCTGACTGTAATACAAACAACATATATATAACCAGTGACCAGGATCTTATCATATCTTACTGCTGCAAGGCTGATTCTGATGATTCATTGTCGGAAGGAAATGGTACTTTACTTCCTTTTTATCCCTCCCACCTGCTTCACTTTTTGTTGTTTTTCCTTCATATTTTTTTTTTTGAAGTTGTTTCCGTTTGTTTTTATGCACTTTGTGATTGAACATTGAAGGTACGGTGGGAAGAATATTTTTTAAGGGTGTTGTTCATTCAATCTTTGAACTAAAAGCTGATGATTTAGCCAAGTGTCTCACATGTTGACCATTAAAAAGGTGTTGTTCATTTCTAACAAGTTCTGCTTCTTTAATGCAGCCGGATCCATTAATGTCAGCAACATTTTAACTGGAAAGTGTCTTGCAAAGATAAGAGCAAATAATAGCTTTCCTATGTCGAAGGAATGCAGTTGCGGCGGTGACGATTGTTCAAATAGTGATTGTAATTCAATGAAAGGAAAACAAATCTCTAGAATTAGAAGCACAGTTGCAGAAGCCTTGGAAGACATTACCGCTCTCTTCTACGACGAAGACCGGAACGAGATCTATACAGGCAACAGGCAAGGTCTGGTTCATGTCTGGTCTAACTGATGTATACTGTGGAATTTATAGTTACCTTGTGTTTTCATGAGAACTTTAGGGACAGCCTGTAACCATCAAGTGATCTTGTATAATTTTATTGTTCGTCATCTGCTTCTTAGGCAAGTTTAATCTGTAGGTGGCGACAAATCTGTATTAAGTGAGTTTATTTGAATGCTAGTAAGTCCCCACATGTTCATGCTGTAATATTACATTTATGGTGCTACTCTCTATGAAGTGTAATTAGAGTTTTATGTGAATTAAGTTTTTCCAAGTGACATTTAAATTAATTTAGGATGTCTTCTTCTCAAATAAGTAATCTTACCTTAATTTTTTCAGAAACTATCTGCAAGTAGACACAGAATACTTATTTGAGAATTTGATATTTGAAAACTGTTTTTTTTATGTCAACATATTTGAAATTCATGTGAAAATAATGTATGACATTTGTGTTTGTTTATATTTGAAAATTATGTAAAAATAATTTATGACCTTTGTCTATTTTATAAATTTTATTGTTTTTTGTCTTTCATTACACGTTTTTTTCTAAATAAAGAACTTATCTAAGATGATTAATAATGGCACCACCCTTCACATTATCCATTTTTTTTTCCTGGAAAGTGTATTCAGAAAGGTTTACCAAAAAAAAAAGAGAAAGGTTTTTGAAAAGTATAGTGTCAATATTAGTCTCTTTTGCTTAAATACAGAGTAAATAATGATCTTTTTCTGTTGAAATAATGTCCTTGTGTTTGTTTGACTGCCTACTTACCATACGTGGGCCTGCATTGGATTGATCTGTTTGCTCTAACGTTGATTGCTAAAGCCGCAGTGCCAGATGTAGAGTGGGAGAGATTGAGACTACTCAATTTTGAAAGTTTTATCATCTCTTTATATATAAGAATTATAAATCTATATATTAAAAAAAGATGATGTCACTCCTGATAGGAATGGTGCTAATTCCTTTTACCTAGATGAAGTGTTTGATTTTGCATCACCCATTTTCCAAAAATGAATTTATGATGTTTTTTGTTTAGATTTTAGTAGAATGAGAAGTAAAAAACACATAAATTGAAATAAAAATTATTGATTAAAATTATTAATACACAAAAATTGAGACAATTTAATGAAAGTAAATATTTTTTAACTTTGATTAAAAGCGATTTTGAGTAAAAAAAAGTTAAAAGAATAGACCCTAAAGTGTTTTCGGAATGGTTTTCCAAAAAAGCAACATAGTTTTTTAGCTAAATTGGAGCCGGAGAAAGCAAGGTCAAAACAATCATAGACATACATTGTCAACTCTCTTGACCATTTGTTTGGTTCGAGTAAATTTTCAGTATTTTTATATTACATACTCTTTTTGAAATATTGTTGTATAAATTACAATAGCACGGTAAATTTTTCAAGGTGTCAAACTTAGTAATTTGACCGTTGAATCATATTATATCATCCTAAAAATCATATATACCAAATTTTAGATGATTTAAATATCGGTAACTATGTGATCTGAAAGTAAAAATTTACTTATATTTTAAATAACGTGCATTACGTCAAAATATATTATTCAAATAAAATATCTATAAATTTTCAAATTATATCAAATTTTGCTAAGTTAAAAAGAATAGGATGTAATGTAACATTTCTTTTCTACTTGTAAAAATTTTGTCCTTAAAATTTATTTACCTTTTACAGAGAGCTGCATATACAGATTTATTATTTCATGAATCAACTTCTCTCCATAAAACTTCAACTAAAAAATTTGTTACCCTCAATTGTTTCACTCTTTTACCCTCAACGTTAAAAGGTTATATTTAGATCAATTTGATTCATTTTTTCATTCTTTTTTTTTTCCAACTCGTCTCCTGATTTCTAAAATTCGTAAAGAAAAAACTAAAAATTATTCAAACTAAACAAGCTCTAAGATTTTCAATAACAAGAATCCAGGAAAACAAAACATAAAATGATTATTCAAACTAATCAACTTCTCTCCATAAAACTTCAACTAAAAAATTTGTTACCCTCAATTGTTTCACTCTTTTACCCTGAATGTTAAAAGGTTATATTTAGATCTGTTTGATTCGTATTTTCATTCTTTTTTTTTTTCAATTCGTTTCCTGTTTTCTAAAATTCGTAAAGAAAAAACTAAGAATTATTCAAACTAAACAAGCTCTAAGATTTTCAGTAACAAGAATCCAGGAAAACAAAACATAAAATGAAAATTGGTTGCTTGAACTTTCATGTCTTGCCACAGATACATTTATTTTCATTTTAACCAAAAGTTACTCTAGGGACTACACCTCTGAAGATCCTTCAAAGAAGCTCAAACTCCTTTGGAAGAAGAGAACTAGGAACGAAAGAAAATGAAAGGAAAGTAAAAATTAAGAGGAAAGAAAAGTTTGATTTTTTTTTTTCTAGTAAACTTTTCCTTCCATGATTTTCCTTTCATTTTCTCTTAAACCAGCAAAAAAAAGTTGTCACTATCCGTGTTTTTCTTTTCTCTCCCTACTCCTTCACTGAGACATCCACGCCGGTTTTATACTCGTCTCTGATAAGGGCGAGTTAATAATAGCAAAACCTGACTCTGAACCTGAGTGCTTGTTGTGTTTCTCCAGGAGGTCCTTGATTAGGTTTCCTCCAATGTAAGACAGTCCTGAGGCTGCAATAGCTAATGTAACATAGTATAGAACAGTTTTAAGGTAGGATTTTGGTTGTCTTCTGGAGTAAACTTTCCCAGTAGCAAGTAGAATGATGCATACGACAGACGCGGCCGCAACTATCGCGAGCTTAACTTCATCATAGTAATTCTTGTTAATCAAGAGGGCATAGACAACAAGAGGAACAGAACCAAATATTATGAATGACAGAACAGCTACTACAGCATGAAGCAAGAAGTTTGCTCTGCGTCCTAGAAGTTCTTGATACCGATCTTCTGTGCCATTGTTTTTCAAGTCCTTAAGCTGACAAAGATTAAAACAAAAAAGCTTGAGTTCAATTATCTAGAAAAAGAAGAAAGGTTAAATGAAGAATTCGGTCCTTATATTTGACATTCTTTCGTTTTGGTTCCTATATGAAAAGAACTTTACGAATTAGTCTATGATGTTATAGAGGTGATAGATTTTGTAGAGTTGGCGAGCATTTTATTCTACATGCATTATGCAACGTAGAAAGAGATGGTAGACATCTTAACAAAATTGAACATTGTTACATGGATAGAGACTAATTTGTAAATGATCTTATATATTGGAAAAAAAAGGTAGTGTAAAGCAGGGTTTAAATTTGCACACTCATAGCATGTTTCAAAGACAGTTCTACCAACTTAGCTTTCTTGAGGAACAAGCTTGACTAGGTTTAGAAATAGCACAGACTAATTAATATTAATAAATCAATAACTTTTCCTACTTTTACATTGCTACTGAAAATTATAATAATATTGAAAACAAGTTGCCTTAGCCCTCAGCTATCAGATGATACATTCATGCATTATGTTCTAAACAACACTACTTCCATTCACATTAATCATTCCTACTTCCATGCATGAAAAAATGCTAAAAGAGAATGCCAAAGAGAAACACAGAGACAATAATGGTAATAATGAGATTGTGTAGAACAAGGAAGCTCACTCACATTATGACCAAGGATGAGAAGTCCACCAATGATATTCGCGAATCCCAATGCTATAATATTCACTACAACAAATACAAGATCAGAAAATTAATTAGTTGTCATCAACCAAATTTTTTGGCTTTCAAAATGTGATATAAAATATTGTAAAACTGCAATAATCCTCAACAGTATTGATACTAATCATAGCATAAAAACCTTCTCTTAAATTGATTTGGAGAGAGAGAGAGAACTTACATGGTGTAGCACCAGAACTAACTGCAGATGACACAATTCCTAGACTAGTGATTGACTCAATTAAACCACCATACACCATGCTTTTAAGTATTTCCCATTCTCGTGGTTCGCCTATTTCGACTCTTGGTTGTTCACCGATAAGAGTATGCGATTCTGTCATAACAGCACCTTCAACCAGAACATTATCTGTTGTCTGAGATGTTGTGGATTCAAATGCTTCTCTCTCAACAGTAACTATCACATCACCACCTGCACCATAACCATAGCTCTATCTATTACACACACACCAAACAAAACCAAGCCCTTTGGTTTACATTTTCAATTTCGATTTCTGTTTCCTGTTTTCATATATAATTACAAAGCTTCCACTTAGTTTTCATTTTGTTTTATTGTTTCCTTAAATTTGTACAGGAAACACTGAAAACATGACTTTCTTGTTTCTAGTGTTTCCAACAGGAATATCAAGAAATAGAGAACAAAGTGAAACCATGGTGGCAGTTTTATAATTATATACGAAAATACAAAATGAAATCACAAACCAAACTGACGGACCCTTCATTGAACATACAGGTGTGTAAGAATTGTTGTAAATTGATGATTATATGATGATGTGTATTTCATGAACATACCTTCATTTTCTTTTTTGGTAGCAGGATTTATTTCCTTGTTAATATCCTTTTGCAGTTTCTCAATTTGTGTAAGATCTAGTTTTGGAGGAAAGATAACATCTAATGCAGAACTTTGTTTACCACTAGCTACATCACTTGCAAGAACTGCACCGGCGATTGATTGAGCTGTAGATTGTGCTCCTTGTATCAAAGGGGAATAACTATCTTTAAAAGTTTCAGGTTTATTCTCAAGAATTGTAGGAACAAGAGATTCTGTTTCTCCAGCATTAACAAGGGTTTGAGTAGTTGCTACTTGAACTTTCTCATACTTGGATACCACCCCATCAGAAGAGCTTGTTGAGGTTATAACTTCAACTTTACCTGCTTCAGAGAGATCTAGTGAATTGAGCACCGCCATAATGAACAACAAATGGATACATGGAATTTATAATATAGGAGAATATGAAAATGTACATTATGTATAATGTATAATTAATGTTTTAACAAAAAATTTTCATATTTTCTTTTATCTAGGAAGCTTGGAGAGGCTGCTTTTTACAAGGGGATTTCATACTTGTCTTAATTATATCCACTGAAGCATTCTTTTTCTCTTCCTCGTTTGTCCTCAAGTTCCCAGAGAGTGATTGTTCCTTTGCTGAAACTACAGCCGGATCTGCAAGCGGCTCTTCTGGATGACCAGACTCAACTGCTGAAGAAAATTTTGGAAAGGAAAACATGAGAAATTTCATTAATAGGAGATATAACAGATAAGTAAATAGGTGTAGAGAACTTGAAATGCTTCATGCAAGAAAATTTTCAGCTATAAATGATCAAATGTCATATTTAAACAAACATATAAAAATGCCTCTAGGAATGTTATCCATGTATGTTCCATTGCAAAAGTTTCTTTACAAATGACAGTGACAAAATACTACTGATGCAGACACTAAGCAAGAAATTAATTGAAACCCGAAAACAATTTAGATCAATCTTCGAATAAGCATCCCTGTAGAAGAGACTTCAATTTGAAGTAACTATGAAATAATAATTATTAAAAGGAAAAAGAAAAACTTGCTTACTAGATCTTTTCCCCTTATCTGAGGTAATTGGAGGGATGAGCCAATTTGCATTAGTGCCTTGATTTGATGGACTTTGCATATTGCTTGTTGGCATACTTGGTGGATTTTGCAAATTGCTTGCTGGCATACTTGCTGGATTTTGTGAAGCATCATGCTTGCTAGCGCCCCCGAAATAACTGAACAGTTTGAAACAATTTCCTGTCCAGATTAATCACACAAACATATTCAATCAAGATATGTCACAAGCAAACTTCTATTGATATTAAGCTTTAGATTGAGTTGGCACTTGACAATCACCTTCAAGCATCTCAAAAAACATGCATGTCAGCATGTTCAACATTAATAGTCAATCTCTTTAAATGTCATAGTTAACAAAAAAAACCTCCTTGAATTCTTTGGATTTTAAATTCTTTAGAATTATGAATTACATCATCCAAATTCCAAACACACACAAGAAGTTTAGATTTTCCTCCTGTAATTATTGCCTTTTAGTCGATAAAACTTTAACCAAACCTAAAAATCAAAGACTGATGCATTGATCTCAGGAAAGGTAAATTCACTTACCACTAGGAATAAAGAAGCTGAAGCATGATAAACATCTGAATACTTCTGGTTCTGTATCAGGACGATAATTATCGGTGGCAGGAGGCTCTTGACTAACAATATCAGATGCTTCATTTGCATGATCAACCTGGATGGCTTCCTGCACAGAACTATCAACTTGATTAGTGATAACTTCAGTGTCCGGCTTATCACGCTTCGCTTTGGTTTCTGACTTGTGAATAGTCCTTCTTCTTTTCTTGAGGATAACCCTTTTAGTAATGCAAGAATGGCAATTAGGACAGAACAAGTCATGAGTCTCTTGTTTTTCCAATACTGCTTCAACATCGTAGTCTTGCAGTTGCTCGTCGATTTCTTCTATCAAGTTAGAACCTTCCTTTGCGCTAGTTTCTTCACGAGAACTCATAACGGCTGTAGCTTGAATATCAGATGATTTACGTAAAGAGGACAGTTCTGAGCTTGAAGGGACCTTTTTATCCACAGTTTCCATACTATGGTTGTTGATTTCGGTGCAAAGAGTCTCATTTTGAATAACTGGATGTTCTATTTGCGCATCAAATTTTCTCTCCCCAGGATTTGTTGCACCGACAGACATCGCAGCATCACCATTTTGAACTCCATCATGTCCATTAACTTGATAGTCTGCAAGAATGGCAAAAGAAAACCACTCAATACCAAATACACTCTTAAGATCATTAACAAAAAAGATAAATTGTAATCATAATTTTATATATATTCTTACTAAAATAATGAACTGAACTGATGAAAGGACACAAAAGTGACTAAAACAGCTACTGTTACATACAAATCACTATATATCTAAGCATCTCCAAAACAATGTCAAGAGTTGGATTTATAGTACACTGAACAAGAGCAAAGCATGTTTATGTATCGACATTCTAACAACACTAGACTTTTAAAGCTGACTGAGTGAAATTAACTGCCACAATTTCATAAGTTACTTCAAGGCATCTTAAATCAATACTAAGAATCCATGGCATTGAAACCCTATTCGACTACGTTGGTCAGAACTGCGAATGAACGGTCTGGAAAGAATCTAGGCATCTACTGACCTTTGGTCTCACAAAAAAAACATGGTCCATGTTGTATCATAGTTTTGACATTCATCGGCAAGTCAGGGTACCCTTTAAGATTCCAATTGGGCACAGTCCAAGGACTGTCTAATATCTTGGTCCAAGTGCAGTGGTGACATTTCCACATTCCTTCAGGCATAAAAAATTGATGACATGTTTGCTAAACAGCATAGAAAGGAAAACTGATTCCTTAGAAATTTGAAAAAGAAAATCATTTCAGTCCAAGAGATGTCATTATAGAAAATCTGTATTCTGTCTTAATTTTTCGGTTAGTTCCAGTTAATTTACCTATATTTGTCCATTCAAGATTATCTTTGTTCACAAGTTAAAGTACTCAACAGACAAGCTAAGAAAGAAAAGTTGAGGACTGGAAACATGGACTAATGCTAATCAACGTCTCGGAAACATTTAGAATTAACTTCAGAAGTCAGAACAATTGATGCACATCACAATTCACAGTACACTAGAAAAGCATATATAAACAGAGTGATTCAGCAACAAAAACACATAAACAGTGCTTCAATGAAAAATGTATCAAACTTTAAGAAACCAAAGGAGAAAGTATTCTATTAATCAAGAAAGGCTAAATCCAAGCTTTAGTATCTCCACTCTAGTTCTAATTTTGCAAAATATCATATGAATTAATCCTACTTTACTTGTTTTTCCATTAAACTCAAGGAGTAATATAAATGATATTTTGCAAAGTTACGAATCAAAGTAAGAATTTTATAAAGTTAGAAAGTGACTAAAAGTGGGGTTATTTGTTTCTCTCAATTAAGATGCAACAGTACAGGTTTCAAATCAATGTCTGCTCCGAGAAATCACATCGCAATACCAAGATTCTAGTAGTCAAAGAAACCGCATCAGATCGTGATTACAATCTACAATTACCTAATTGCATTTAACCCAGCGTCACTCCAATCACAATTTGAAACCTTGTAGAATAAAAGGAAAGACTGTAAAAAGGACATGCAGTGAGTTACCTTGTTGCTTGTCAAAGTAAACACTGTTGTTCATATTCTGAGACTCAGTTATGGCCTCTTCATTTTTCGCTGCTTCAACAAATTCCGCTACAAGTCCAAGCCCAACAGCTTCATAATCCACTTTATCACCATTATGAACATAATTGCTTTCTTCACCACCATTTCCTATCTCTGCAACTTCTTCCTCTTTCTGAACAGAGCATCCATCTGGGTCAGTGACTACAGAGTAAACTCCATTCCCATTTTCAGAAGGAGAAGAGTTGCTATGAAGAAGATGGGGTTGCTTTCTTTTCAAAGTAGAACCTTCTTCCACTTCTTCTTCTTCATTTTCATGTACTATCCATTGATGGTGCTCCTGCTCCATTGATTATGGCCTACCCAGAAGAATAGAGACAAAGAAATTGTGACAAGATCAAATTTTTTTGTGAAAGGGAAACTTGGGGGACGCAAATTATTGTTGTTGACCTTGAAAACTGCGTCTTTTGCATTTAATGCCTAATTGCCTAGCTCACCTACCCCATCTTTCTAGCAGCACTTTGGTAGGTTTGATAGATGAACTGAACATAGCAGAGTCAGAATAACAGAATGTACTCTATTTGTTGACTATAAAATAGAATAAAATTATACTATCTCCTATCTCTCTGATCCTAAATACAAAGTCTTTAAAAAAACATTTTTTGGTTAGAAGATTCTTTACAAAGTTTAAGAAGTAATGATAATTTTTTTTTTTCTATAATAAATGAAGGGATAGTGGGTATAATTAATGTATTTGCTGAAAATTTTGACTTTGAATAAGGGTAAATTTGATACATTATACTATTTTAAAAAAAACAAGACATTTAATAAAATTGTTAGTAATTTTCTTAATCGATGTGAATTGGTTAAAGAGTCCTATAAAAAAACCAGAGATAATATATCTCATTCAAATATAAAAATATTCATAATATATATATATATATATATATAAAACTTTTTTTATGTAACATATAAATTAAATAAAAATAACATGATATATTTTTAAATTTTTTAAAAAATTTATGAGCATAATTAAATAATAATTTTAAAATTTATTTATTTTTATATTAATATTTTATGAAAATATTTTTAAATTATCAAATACAGAAGTCTTACAAGAAATATAATTATTAAATATAATTATTAAATATAATTATTAAATATAATTTTAAAATAAATTATTAAATATAATTTATGTTAAATATGTTTTTATTATATAATTTTTAAAAAATAATATTTTTTAAAAATATTTTTTGGTCAAATAAAATTAATATAAAGTTTAAGAACTTTAAATATATACTTTCTTTATTCATTTTTATTTGTCTAAAAAGAGGAAAAAAAAATCTTATTCATATTCATCCAACCAATCAAATAATGAGAGATAAAAGATATTATGGAGAGTTCAAAATTTATTTTTGAAGAAAATCATAACAATTATTACATTTCTTAATACTACCTCACATCTTAAATATAAAACACTTTAGAAAAAATTTGTTGGTCCAATATATAAGACCCCTTACAAAATTCAAGAAGCAATTATGAATTTTTTCTTTGTCTACTCTTGTAATAAATGAAGGGATAATGGGTATAATTAATGCATTTGCTGAAAATTTTGACTTTGAATGAGGATAAATTTTGTATATTGTATTATTTTAAAAAAATAAGACATTTAATAAGATTGTTAGTAGTTTTCTTAATCGATGTGAATTAGTTAGAGGGTCCTATAAAAAGGACTAGAGGTAATATGTTTGATTTTCTCTTTAAAAATAATAATTCTTTTCTATTCTCTTTCACCTTTTTAATAGAACTAAAAATATTCCGTTCACGTGCCTTAGTGTCATATTCTATTTAGTGTCATATTTTATTCCGTTTAAGTTTAATACCAAACATAAAATAATATCCATTATCCAACGTGTGTTTGAATTTTAATCCAAACTTCGTTTAACCTCATTTGTCTGCCTTGTAATTCTAAATCATTATTTATGAGGCATAAAACATAAAAGGAAAATTTAGGGCTTGTTTGATATCTCATTTTGAAAACAGTTTTCTGTTTTTAAAAACAGAAAAATAAAAAACTTGTTTGGCAGTAAGTTTTCAAAAATAGTTTTCGAGAATAGTTTTGTTTTTTAATATTTAAAAACTAAAATATAAAAACATCTAAAACATGTTTTGGTTTTCAGTTTTCAGTTTTTTGAAATTGGAAACTCTTCTCACTTTTTTAAAAAACTATTTCTGAAAACTGTTTTATAATACAAATTTTAAAAACTAAAAATTAAAACTGTTTCAAACAAGCCCTTAATTCATTCCACGTTCACTTCAAATTAAATTTGGAAAACTTAAATCTAAACACACTTTCATTGTTCTGTTGCCAAACGTTTTGTGATTGTGCTTCACATGAAAAACTAATATGAATAAAATCAACAAAAAAAAATTAATATGAAATAGAGAACTTATGAAGACAAATATAGGTGGTGCTTTATTTAATGTTTTAAAAAGGACATAATTTTCTTCAAGAAAAAATGTGAAAGCGTAATTCTTTTCACATACCAGTTATTGATTGGTAGACAAGTAGTACTAATTGTTTGTCTTACTGTCATGTTCTTCAATAATGGGAAAGAACCCAATCTCCAGCTTAACAATAATTAAAAAGAAAAAAAAAAGAATTATCGAATTAAGAAAATAATAAAGAAACTTTTCATAGTAAAAGTAGGTATTGGCTATCTTGGAAAAAGTTACGCGCAATTTATAAAATAACTTACAAGTTTTGATAAGTTATTTTTATAATTTTTTTGAATAACTTATTGAAATAAATTATTTTTAATTTATTTAACTAAATTTAATAATTTTATCTATAAACAAATTTTTTTAAAAAAAATTATTGAATAAGTATTTAATTAAATTGTGTGCTTTTTTTTGGGGTAATGGTTAAGTTGTGTTTTTGGATACACCATTAATATCTCTTAAATACAAAATTTATTAAATTTGTGTTATTCCTTATTTAAAAAATTTTATTTGAAATTTTTATCTTGTAAAAAAACTCAATTGAAAAAATAAAGATTAAAATGATTTACTATTATAAAACACTTTTAAGTGTTAATATTTTTAGCGTGATATAATTAGAGACAAATTATAATAACAAAAGTAGTTTGTTTTTTAATTGAAAAACTGCTCTATCTTAAAAGTCTCATTTTTTATTTTACGCAAAAAAAAAAAATGGGTCACACAATTTCTCCTAAAAACCAAAAATCTTTAGCACTGTTCTAATACCAGAAAGTACTGTATCAAAAACCACATGATACTAGTTTACCAAAAAGAAAAACCACATGATATGATATTTTATTTTATTTTAATAAAAAATAAAAACCACGTGACATACATTTGTACCCAAAAAAAAACACATGATAATGATACGATATGACGATGTGAAAGTGGAATCCAATTCAAGTTCACAACTGCGTCAGCATTTGAATTGATGTCAAATCACGTTAAGATAAATAAATTAATGGTTGAGATAAATTTAGCACATAAATCAAGACAAATCCAATAAACGCTAGCATTGAAGTGGATCCACGTTAACGTGAATCCACTTCTATCCAAGCAGACATTACTTTTTCTGATCGTATTTACAAAGTACTATATTTTAGAGATTTTTTATAATTTTTTTATAAGATTTTTATGAAGTATTTAATATTTTTATTAAATTATTTAATTTATATTTATTTATTTATTTTATAAACTTCAATTATTAATAAATTTTATATTTAAAAAATAAATTTAATATATCATATAATTTTTATGAAAAATAACTGTATTTAATTAATTTTTATTAATATTAGTAATTAGATTAAAATCACTTTATAAATAAGACATAAGGGAGTATTGTTCATAGTGACAGCAAAACATCCCAACAAACTGAGAGCCTTAAAACCTAAGCTTGGTGTGAACGTGACAGCTAGATTGTGCAACCAGGCTAGAAAAACTCTTAGGAAAATGATAAACAAGACATTAGATAAGATTATAAAAATAGTAGATTTTAATGTTTTGAAACTTGAAAACTACTTAATGAATGTTGTTTATAATAACTCCAATTATTTACAAAGGTGTATTTATTCCATCTTAACAAGTGCCCTTAGGGCACTGTTTAGCATAACCCAAACTCTTATTATTACTCCCTCCGTCCCAAATTATTTAGTCTTTTAGGTCTTTGCATATGGATTAAGAAATATAATCATTAATTTAAATTTTAGTAAATTTTAGATTGAATTTTCTATTTTGTCCATCAACTAATTTTATTGGAGTACTACTTTTTCAACCAGTAATTAATATTAGTAGTAGTCTCTTGAATGTCAACTACTATAATTAATATATTAGAAATGAAAAAGTTTACTTAGGAGAGTAAAGCCTAAAGGTTAGTGGTAGGTGATAAAGTAAGAATATGTTTAATTAGTTAAGGGTAAAGAAAAATTAATACTGCATTAGTATCTTAAAGAGACGATCAAATTGGGACAAAAAATTTTTTCTAAAAGATCAAACAATTTAGGATGGTTGGAGTATAATTTAAACATTTAAGACAAGCAAGTAGTACAATAAAAGAATGCTAAATCTAGCTCGCTTAACGTGGGGTTCACGTGGTGCCCATTTCCGTATAATAATAATAATATTATATTCAATTCAATGCTGACATGTTTGATTACTTTTTAAATAAAATTAAAATAAAGTTGGACATACTTGACTATACTATAATATGATCCAGATCCTCTAACCTGGGTCGTTCGATCAATTCAGATTTTTTTTTTGACGGAGATCAATATTGTTTAGTGTTTTAACTTTCAAAGGGTGATTAAGGGTGGAAGTGGACTAAACTAAACTTTAGATAAATAAGTTAGGTTTAATTTCAAAAATTAAAAGTCTAAGTCTGAGTTATTAATCTGATAAGAAATATTTTTAAGATCTAAGTTTAGAGGTCTGAGTCTGACTTGGAAGTTTATTTAAAAATCTAATTAATAACAAATTTAAACCAGAAAAAATTTTGAGATTAAATATTTCAAACAAATAATTAAATATATAATTTTGTATTTTGAAGGAAAGAGACTTTTAATTTTTTTACCTGCAGATCATTTTCTTAAAAATTAAGTGTTACCTTACTTTAAGTTAAGTGTTTGATAATAAAAAAAATTAATTATTATAATAAGAACTCTTTCAAGAGAAAACTTTCTCTCATATAAACTTTTAATTTCATTCAAAGATTGCAAATGAGAATGTTTACAAAATATCTATTTGTCCTAAACTTCTCTCTAACTAACCTACTAAGCACACCACTCCTCAATTGAGCTAGGCCCAACTTGAATCTAACTCATGCTACCACAAGTCCTAACTATGAAGAACCAAAAACTCCCTACATAAACAATGCATAGCACAACTTTAGTAGGGACCAAAAATCCTAAATAGAAATTAAAATGTAATCCTACAAATTCAAAATAAAATTCATAACCACATTAATACAAACATTATACTCTAACATAAGTCCTATAATTCTCTACTTGATGTTTTCTTTAACTCTTTCTTCAAGTCCATGAAGCATTCCTTAAGCTCGCTTGTCTTGCTCACATCAGTCATACAGCTCCTGATACTGTAACTACGAAAACATCAGCATCAATTCACAAAACTTTGGGTTAATAACACTGACCTCTCTTGAGATTAATATTAATTAGTAATTACACCTAACTTTTGCTTGTTGTAAAAATAGAACCTACCTCTCTTATCTCTCTTTAAGGGTATCATGAGTGTAATTTGTACATAAAATAGGGGAAGCATGTGTAACTTTTTAAAGTGATGTGTATCATTCATCCAAGTGTAACACATAAATCAAGAGTTAAGTATAATTTTCTACACAAATAAGAGCCAAGTCTAATCAACGCTAATTTCACGGAAGGTAAATGTAATTAAATCTATCTCCAATTTCTTTTTTTATTCCAATAAAATCATAGTCAGAAAAGAGAAATGACAAGAAAACTTGTATGGCATGAAATATAAGATGGTACCTTTGATTTAGCAAGGACCTTAATATGGTTCTCTAAATTTCAAGGAAGATACTATCAATTGTCTTGAGTTTTCCCATCTCTTCCTCACCAGCAACCCCAGGATCAATATAACACAACTGAAATAGAATCAAGATCATGTTAGCGACGCAAGGCAATTACAATTACAATCACAAGTTTTTGTTAAAAGAAGTGAAACCTGGTATTGTTGCTTCTTCAGTGTGTGCACTCCTCTTTTTATGAGTTTCTGCCATCCAAATTTCTCCCTGAGTGATCTTTCTAGAGCAACCGTACTCTGTAATCGCAAGTCACAACATTTCAAAAATGATTTCATGCCATTATTATCACTACACAATATGCACGTTCCAGAATTTTTCTAACAAGTTACAACTATACACACGCTGAAAACAAAACACAAAATGACAGAGATAAGTAGGAAGAAAATATGTCTAAATCTACTTCTAATTGCATATCCTTACTTGTTGTAGAGCAACTTGTCTAAAGAATACATGCAGGTTTGAGGAATAGTTTTTTCTTTTTCTGGGGGAAATAATCACTTCTTTTTCAAAAGATTTCTCAGAGAGCAAACAAAGACATGCGATTATTTCTCAAACATAAGTTGAACCAGTCACGTGCTACAACCAGTTACCTAGCAAAACTACAGGAAAGTAAGGATTATAATGTGGCTTATAATCAAAATTGGTTAAGCTTTGTAATTTGACCTGGTTTCAACAGTTCAAGAAGTAGTGAAGCACTCATATGATATGCAGTTACTCAACCATTTGAATTACAATTATAAAAACAGACATTAACAAAAAACACAAATTCATTACATGAGCAGGATCTAGAATTAGAAGATTATATTGCACAATTCCAGTCCGTTGATGTTTCATTTGAATGCCAACAATTGTTCTTGAATGACCATCATGCTGAAAGTATAAGGGCCTGTCCAAGAAAGCATTAAAAACCTCAAAACACCATAAGAAACACAATCAATGATTTGGTTAGAAGTTAGAACGAGTGTACCTAAAATGCACCCTCACTTACGTTTTCTCGCTGACAAGAACACGCCCGTGGCCAAATTGAACTGAGCCTTCATTAGAAAAATAATTCCACACAAAGTCCATAAGAACTTGATGACCCTCACTTTGTTTTGCATTACTCTTCACCACCCTATCACCACCACTTTCTTTATCCTCATTCTCACTAAGCCGGAAAAGCGAAGAACAGGTCTTCGCATCGCGAGAAAGATATCTATCCATAGGTCCACAAATATTTGGTGCTTTCCTTTTCCTTCCATTTTTCATCCTCACTAGCTCCTTAGCCCCAACACTTGAACCAGGGACAGATAGATAGAGCAATTCAGATTCCTTAGGACCGAAATCCACAATCCTTGCCCTGATACCGAAGGAACGCAAAAGGGCAGCACATTCGGTGGCTCCAATCCATTTTCTCGAGCCGTAGATTGAATGGTTGAATTGCTCAGAGCCAGGTGCATCAAAACCCTTTTCCCAAGCAATCTCAAGCCATCTCTGAAGTGATGGAATATCAGGAACAAACCTTGAACCTCCAAACAAAACTTCTCTTGTTTCTGGCCTTTGTGATAGTAAGTGTGAGCTTAGCATTTGGATGTTACGCCAACCGCAACCCCATCCTATATCCTCAGATTCAAGGGATTGGAAATGATCAATATGGCCTGATAGAATGGTTCTTGTGTCTTCAGTTTCAGACTCCAAACAGTTTCTCAACAAGGCCATTAAACCATCATCAACCTTGTAAAAGTTACTTCTTCTCTGCAAATCTACCAAACAAGAGATCTTTTCATCCATTTTCCACACCGCATTACCTCTACCAGAAATACCACCACCACACCAACTGTTATAATCTCCAGAAGTTGAATCCAAATGTAAGCTACTAACTCCTTGTTCATCCTGCAGAATCACAAAACCTAATTTGTCTTTCTTCTCAGCACAAGCGGGTGAAAAACCTAATGTGTTCAATTTGGACAAAAATATGAAAAGCTGTACTTCAACGAAATCATTGGAGTCTAGTTGAGAAGAAATTGAATTCTTAACAGAGATCAGTGTAGCAAGTAAATCCGTTTTAAAATAAATAAATAATAATTCATTTTTTATTTTTTATTTTCCCAAATAAACCGAAAAGAAAAACGAAAAAGCTGGGAGGTGGGAAGAGTGAGGAGAGGAGAGAAAAGGGGTTACCGGAGGAGAACGATGGTCGTCATCGTCAAAATGGGAATTGGCGTGCCTGCAATTGAAGCAGTGTGATGAATTCGTGTGTCAAATGTAGAAGAAGATAACAAAGATGAAGAAGAAAATATGGGAAGAAGATGGAAACACCGTTCGATTTGGGAGGCTGGGAATGATGAATGACAAATGGGGCAAGTGGATGAATCCATGTTCTATGTTCATGTAGCATGTAGATTGAAGAAGAAGCAGAAAGGACAAGGTGATGTTAATGGCGGAAAGCTTTTCCTTTTCAAATTTTAATTATCTTCGTTAATTTCTGTTGTTGTTCTTTTTTTTTTTTCGAATGTTATTTTTCTTTTTTTGGGAAGGTAAAGTTGATTTCTCAATTTTAATTATTATTTTAAAATATTTTTTAATATTATTATTGAAGTTATAATTGTAAGAAAAATGTTTCATGAATGAGTATTCTCCGTCAATACACCTCACAATTCATTCAATGAAAACAAATATTTTAAATTAAATAAATTATGAGTTATTTTATGAATAATAAAAATAAGGAAAATGTGTCGTGATAAAATTTCATTATGTTATTTTAACAACATATGATTGTTATTATTTGTGTCACTTTTTTTTAATAATTGTGTCGCACTTTTATTTAGAAAACTCATTTTAAAGCTTTTTTTTAAAACAAAAAATAAACTCGTCTAAAAAAATATTCCTTTATTATTTTCGGTTGAGCTTCTTTAAAAAGGGAATGACATGCCTACTAAAAAGATTCGTCGCATTTATTAGTGCCCATTACTTAACATAGAATTTTTTTAAGTTTTACATAACTTATTTAACTGAGATCTTAAAAGATCCCGAGTAAATAAACTTTATACACTATAAATAATAAAGTTACTTCACAATACTAAAAGTGAAATATTATATATTTTTAAATTAAAAGAGAAAATAAGTGTGTATGTAAGTTATTGAACTAGTAAGACTTTAGGAGTACATCACACTTCATTTTACAAAGTGCATTATTTGAGTTCAGTTCTAATATTTAACAGATGCAGTGGAAGAAAAAATAATTTGTACATTTGGTGGGCTTATATTTTAAATGAATCCAAAAAAAAAAGAGTCTTTCTTCCTTTAACTTCACCTATACTGTATGGATCCATGACCATTCCCATATCTAGGTTGAGAGTTTAAAAGGCAAAATGGTATTAAATGGCGACTAAATAATGATTATAATTAATATGCAATAATTTTAGGATAATAATCAGCCTATATGATAAAATAATCAGTTATACAAAACAACCAAAAAAAAATCAAATTCTCAGTGATTGATCATCTTAAAGAAGCCCAATTTACATTCCAATCAGTGTTTTATGTTGCCTGCATGCAATTTTACAATGAAATCCAACACCCTTTCTTCTAAAATACCAATGACATCCTTTTTCCGCCTTTACCAATACCATTGCCATATACACAGGGCAAACAAGTTTCTCATTTCAGAACTATATAGTCTATAAAAAAGATTGAGAGCAAATTACAACTACTTTGTCATAATAAAAATAACTTTGGTGTTTTTAGCCATCAATCAGTCAGTATATGTACACAAATGCAATGGATCTTTAATCTTTTTCTTCCCCAAAGAAGTGCTTGTTTTTGTGTAAAGTGTAATTAGTACCACTCTTCTGTCAGCATCAACTCCCTCAACTAAATTGGGATATTCATGGAAACACAATATTTCAGCATGTTTAAGCTGTATCTTTGTTCAGGATTCGAGTCCCGCTCTTGGAGAGAAGAAGGTCTCTCATTTCTCGGTAACTCCTGAGCTCTTCGAGTGCATCGGCGGTCTTTCGTGGCATGAAGAATCCAGAAGCAGTAGCAACTCCTTCGTCAAGTTCAGGCTTTAGGGAATGGGATGAGTAACAACTTGGATCTTGGCGTAAAGGAGGCGCGGTCCTAAGCATGTGAACAAGAACGCCAACAGCGGCATCTTGAGACTTTCTTCCCATTGGTAGTGATGTTGAAGTGATCTCTGAAGCATTCTTCCTATCCACATTCTGACTATTTACCCAAAAAATAAACCAGAAAAAAAAGAAGAAGAAATAACATAATTAGATACTAAAATACAAATCATGAATACTCTAGTCTCAGGGAAGTATGCAGGTCAAAACTATATTAGACAATAAAATGACAATGGCATAGAAAACATTTCCAAACATCTAACAAAGGCTCGAGTATTGTAATCTGTGAATCCACATATCGTATAAAATTTCTTCTTGCAATCAAACACAAAAACAAAGAATCTGTAAATGGGCACAATGCCACATAACATCAGATTATAATATAAAGTTATAATCAGTTCACTAAAGTAGAATCCAATTTTCCATCATGTTAGATTTCGGGTGTAATGGATGTCAAGCACAGGCATGTAGCTGGAGACTCACCTCCGGCGAAGCCATAATATAAGAGAAAGCTACAACAACATAGAAGTGTCTAGATCAATTTAATTTTGCTAGTTAGTTGATAAATAAAAAAGCATGAGTCATGACCATTATTCCAAAAGTCACTTTCAAAGTATGTCACGAAGAGAAACTATCCCAGCAGTTCTTTCAAAAATTTTATACATGAAAGAAAACCATGTGCTGACTTACACCTACATGAAAGCGAAGACATAACTCTGTCCATAAAAGATGGCGTCTGTATATCTATTTATTTTTTAAAATCAGTGTTGGATTCTAAGGTATAATTTACAAGCCAATAACAACAAAGGCAATGTGATTAATGTTGAGTAGACTATGCCATGGCTGCCAAGAAAATGACATCATAGAAATGGAGTGAAAAGGAATACGATGGAAATGATAGAAAAACACAACAAGCCATATCCATGAATAGAAACCAAATAGGGAAATTAGACTGTGAAGTGGGAATAAAAGAGCAAAAAACAGGAAAACAAAATAATAATAAAAATGGAGACCTCTACATAAGAATGGAACAGAAACCAAAGTGTTGTTCCATGATGCGCAACCATACATGGCGACGGACATCTATGGATAGGCTGGAAACAAAGTGCAGGTAAGCATTGGCGTTTTGTTCTCAAAATGGGAGAATCCAAGTGATTTGAGTCTAATAAACCCTTGGCATTTTTTATGGAAATCAAGTAGTTGCAAATATACCCATGAGCCATGACAGCAAAAATGCGACACAGATAAATTCTTATAGCAGATGGAGGCTGCTCCACTGTATAGTGCAACATGGATAATTATGCCAACTGTAATAGTCAAACATTTTATCTATAACCAAACTTGTTAGAGGGTGAATAGGAGATTTAGTAAGTGGATATCACAAACTTGGTGTTTAGGGATGTATTACTTGGCCATAATAAAATGATGGTTTTACTAAATTGAGGACACCTATACTTATAATAAAAAAATTATTTTCCTAGCCTAAAAAATCTGAAAGCGCCTCCATATGTATGCGGATTGCGAAGTAGATTGTTAAGCTATGAAGGAGTTTTACTTATTACATATGATTCTGAAATTTCGTTATAGATAGAGCAGGGGTAGATGTTCGAACAACAATGACAGCCTTCACTTATTTCAACCTTATTTGGAATTCTGAAACAGGTATTATGTCCTTCATAATCATAATCAATGTCATCTCCTAAGTTGTTACAAAGGAGAGGAGGTTACCGGGGCTAATATGAACCAAATGTTAAAATCAAATAAAGGTATCTTAAGACATTTTCCTTTACAGTATCCCTAATTATTATGGCTTGTGAGGGGGAGCATCATAATCATATGAACAAACCTATGATGATTCAATAACCTCTAGAGATGACACCCACTTTTTATAAAATTTTTAAAGGTAAATGATAAACACCTAAGAACTACTACAACAAATTCACAATATCAAATAACCTTCTGTCTTTTGCATTCCACAGAATATATACAGGTTCTTTGTCCTTCTTAAGACATATATCTACTATCTAGAACATTGTCAGTGTCCAAAAACATCAGTCCAGAAAATGCAGATTTAGACCCTGACTTATTCTTATATCTTTCTGATCATGTAAGCAGATTAAGCTAACTCGTAATTTTGCATGTATTACTCATCCAATATAATGTTAATTAACCAGAAAGGATTTTAAAAATTATAAATTTATTATGAGGTATTACTGGAATTGTCATGAGGAAGGAGCTGCTAAAAAGAAAACAGGTTTGTATCATAGATGCCTATAACTTTAGTTGTGAATGACGAAGTCTATCAAAGTACCTGGATTGAAAAGTTGGTGTATCAACATCATCAACATCAAAAGGACATGAAAAGTCACCATCATCCAAGTCATCTTGAAAAGATAATCTACTCGAGGTTCTAGAAAATCCAACACGGGGTGAGCCACTAGAAGATAACAATCCGGAGAACCGCCCTGAATCTTCCTTGCTATCTCTGACAAGCTATGAAGCAAATAGAAGGCTTATCAAACAGACAAAAAATACATTTGATTTTAACTTCAGGAGTAGAAAGAAGGACAAAGATTACCTTTTGACCAGTCCTTGAAGCTTCTAATTTCCTGAATGACCTGATTGCAGATGGAGACTCCTGTGATGAAGCATCATTCCTTCTGGGAGATAAAGGGGGAAGAGAATTTCTATTAGGATCTGAGAAATTAGGAGAAAGATTTCTGGAGCTTTTGCCCATCATTGGGTGAGGTATAGTTACAGGTGCTGTTTCAGAGCGTACACGGGTTTGAATTTGATTGCCACCATAGAAATATGTAGGTGGTGATGGAGATGGTGAGGATGAGAATGGAGGAGAAAGTTGATACTCATCATAACTTGTAGACCTTTGCCGATTTTGTACTCGAAAGTTGTGCAATCTGACACCATAATTATCAGTAGGTGGAGATGGATAATCATATGGCTTGGGAGAAGCATGATAAACTGGAGGGGATCCAACATATGGATGGTTCTGTACAAAAGGAGCTGCTTTATGGAAGCCACATGTCCAACTATGAGGTCGTTCAAGTGGCGCAGAAGATGGAGGCGCTATGCCTCGCAGTGGAAAGGAAGTGGCGCGAACACCCTTTTCTGAAGCAGGGAAAGACCTCATAGGATCAGTATTAGGGCTTCCAACATAATCAGTAATTATTTTAGGAGGTAATGAAGGTGAACACTCAAGATTGAAATCAGACAACGTAGTCCGGTAGGTCACAGATATACAAAGGCGGCCGGGAAGGGCCTCAACAGGAGTGAAATTATATTCTTCCATCATTGCCGCTTCTGCCCGAGAGAATGGATCGCTGAAAGAAGAGACCTTATAAACAATATCGAAATTACAAGTGTGATTTGATGTACTTAGCTGCCTAAATATCTTATAAACCGGGAGAAGCCTCATATGAGAATAAAGAGCACGGAAAAGTACAATAGACTTCTGATACGTCTTCTTGTAAGAGCCAGTAATGTCACCAGTTTGAGGAGCCGCGACACGGGGACACTCGTACTGAACAACCCACCTCTCTATAACAGTCTCAACAGAAGAACCATTCACTTCATGAACTAGTATAATGTCGATTATCATGGGATCCATAAGATTTCTGTGCCAGAAGTGCAAATTATCCAAAGCAGAAGGCCTATCACCTAATGCCAAGTTAAACCATTTGTCACTCCTCCTCACACGAGAACCTGACGACAGTTCACCACTTCTATCGTGCGGGCATAACAAAGGTACCCTTGAATCCAAAATGATGTGTAGGCACTTCAAAAGAAACTGGTAAACAATTTGTTCCAATTTACCCAATTCAGGCTGCATGTTACTCTGCAAATCCATCATCCTACACCAGATTAAAAAACTGAATCCCTAATCAAATTTCCCTTCCACCCAATAACACATCTTTACCAGAAAAATATCCCCTCCTTGTGAAACTCATACATGAGACAACGAACAGCTAATATAGTTCACAGTATCACCTCAGTGATCATCACAAGTAAATATGAATCCAAGCAGCATCAAGCAATACCGGAATCTGGGATCACTCTGGTAATGCAAAACAAACAATCAGCAAAATATGGCACTATCATCAACAAGCAAATTCCAACCACAATGGAGATTTACACATGCCCGTGAAGGAAAAATTAACTGGGAACTCAGATCACACGGGGATTTCAAGTAATCATCAACAAATAATCAAAATTTCTTTTCAAAATAAAATCACCATCGTAATCATCAAGGAAATCAGAGAATAAAGAACGAATTTTTTTACATGTGTAGCAACAGTGAAAATCTAGAAAGAGAAAATCTGAAGCACTAACGTGTTAAGAGAAGCGGAGATGAAGAAGGAGACGATGGGTATGGTGGCATTGGAAGAGAGACGCCATAGGTCCAAGCCAAGCAGAAGAAGAAGGAAAGAAACAAGGTTGCGTAGATACACACAGTGCCGTGGCGTTCTCTCTCTTCAGCTCAATTTCTTTTTTCTTTTTTTTTGTTAATCCAAATTATTAGTACTTTGTGTATAGAAAATATATTTAAAATTATGTTAGGAAATGGAAATCAGAAAATGTTACTTGTTATTGAAAAACTGATAAATGTTCAGAATTGCAGGCACCAGACAAATTCATCTTCCAACCTCTATGATTGGTTTTTTTTTGTTTCTTCTTTTTAAAAAGTTAAAAAACTAGGATTGGATCTAGTTGGTGGATTGATTATACGTAAACCCTAATGTGGCATTATTATAACAAAAACAAAAGTGATTTTGATTTTGGATGATTTTGTATTAGGTTTTGCTATGCTATTGGTGGTGGATATTTTGAAACAGTGAATTGTGAAGATCCATTGGAACGAGAATTTATTTATTTATTATTTATTTATTTATTTATTATTTATTTATTCACAGTTGTATATAAAAAAAATACACACATGTCATCACTAGGTTACTTAATGGTGTAGAAAAGCAATAATGAGTTTTTGACTTTCATAAATCATAGTAATTGATTGTTGTCATTTACATTATGCTACAAATAATCGCAGATGATTTGCTTTCTTAACAACTCAATTATTATAGATGAAAACTGAATGAATTCAGACTTAATAGTTGCTTGTAAAACAAAATTATGATAAACAACGCACGTAATATTAATTTACCTATTTATGACTCTAGAATTGCAAAATGATTGGTGAAAAAAGAGATAATGAAAAAAAATTAATTAGTTAGTATTAAAATTGAAAAATCAAAATTAATAATATCTTAAAATTTTTAAATTATAATTATTTAGAAAAAAAATTAAAATCTAAAAAAAGCAAAAGAAAAAATCAGAGAGAGTATAAGCTAACAACTAACATGTTAATAGCAATTTTCATCATAAGGGTAATATTGAAAAACATCAATATTAATTGAAAAGTATCTTAATCCTTTAAGATAAGAACATAAGTTTGAATCTCAAAAAACTCATTTCTATGTTTTATAAAAAGAATAAAAATTAAATGTATCCAATAAAAAAAATCTCATTTTCCTTTTCGGTTTTAGCTAGTTCAATTATCGAAATTTTGGTTTATTTTTGTCATTTTAAAATAATTAGATCAATTTTTAACAACTCACTATCAATTTTTTAATGTAATGAAAGAAATCTCTTGCTATCAATATCAATAATAGTATACTTATAGAATTTTTATTTTTTATTTTAATAATCTTGTTTTGTCAATTTAAGTGCTTTTTCACATTGTAACTTACTATCTTCCTCCTATGCTAGCTCTTGTAACCTTTTTAACTTGCAACTAGATCTCATAATTATTATCACATTTATCACATATTCACATAAAAGATCAAGAATCAATCTCACGGTGAATATAAAATGGTATCCTTAAGTTGAGAACTATTGAATATCTCAAGTATTTTGAACTAAGCAAATTTAATAGTTTTACATATAGTTTTTTGTTACAAGAAGTAAAATAAATTAACTACAAAAATATAACACCTTAAATATCCAAAAACAACCAAGGATTTAGAGGTTGTGATGAGACTTGAAGTTGAGCAAACTTTACTTATTGTTGGACGTTTAACTTGGCTTAAAAAAGTCAATATTAAAATTAATTTTTTTAGGAGTGATCATGGATCGAATTAACCCGATGAATGAGATCAATTCTATCCTATTCAATTAAATAAAATTAGATCAAATTTGCAGGTTAGACTAGATTTAAAAATACTGAATCCGCTATCGTCGGATCGAATATCGAATTACATGTTTTTAAATTCGATCCAATCCAACCATACATTTTTTCAATCATTTTTACTATTATTTCCTTTTCTATTTAAAATATCATGTGTTAAAATATTTTTATTTCATTATTTTTCTATCAAAATAATAAAAGTATGTATATATTTAAATTTTGATATATAAAAAATTCAAAATGAAACATCTACGCCTAATCCGATCCCCCGATATGATCTAACCCGACTTTGTTTAGATCAGATTTGTCATTTGTCAATGAAAACTTACTCATCCCATCCAACCCAACTCAAGCTCAATTGATTAGATTGGATAATAATTTTGGCTAAACCTAATCTAATCTAATCCATGATCACTGCTAAGTTTTCTTGAAGATATACTTTAAAACAACAATCCAATCACTTTGAAGCAAATTTCGGTATTATGAATTAATGGGGCATACAAGTGAAAGCAGTAGTATCGTACACTAACCAACCTAGCAGCTTTGTAATAATTTGTATAACAAATGACGTAGCAGTTTCAAGCAAAAGATTAATCACTATTTTCAGTAATAGATAATTTAAAAAGAGATCCCACAAATAAAATTGTTTCTTAGCTCAACTTTTTTTGTCCGAGCTCATTTTTTTTTTTATTTATTTGTAAACGAGCTCATCTTTATTTGTTTTGGTCTCTTTTGTTTGGGTAGGCTTGTAGCTTACCACCTTTTTATTTTTTGGTCAAGGTGTGGCTTACTACTTGAGCTAACAACTACCATTTTGGGCCAAGAAAATTTTTGACATGAAGAAAAACATTACCTTTCGCACCACCTTATTTCTTATTTCACTACTCATCTTCCAAAAATCAATTTCCAAAAGTCTTTCTTTATCGCTTTCAAAAATGAATTTCCTTGATCAGAAAAGAAAAATAATTTACTGAGTTGAGTTTAAAAATAAATTTCAAAAGTTGATTTTCAGAAATAATTTTTTAGAACATAATTTTCATGAATGATTAAAAGTTTTCCAAATATTAATTTTTATAAATGTAATAAAAAAGATAGTGTATTTAGCAAAAAAGTCAGTATATTAATAGTAACTACTCTTAAGGCCTAATGTATTCCCAAAAAACTGATAAGGCCAAAAATCTGGCCCCTGAATGTCTCATGTTTAAGCACTACTTTTGCAGTCACGTGTATTTCCAGCACAACTCGCGTCCTTTTTTTTCCCAAAATACCCTTTGCTTGAATTTTAAGAATTTGAGCTAATGAAGAAACTTAACCACATATTTTGATAATTTATACACTTCCATCACACTCGTGATTAACATCTTTTGTTCGTTCGGATTCTTAGAATTCATAGTTTAAGACTCTTATATTTTATAAAAAATTGTATTGGTGAACTGAGAACAAATGTAAATGAATGTTCGTTCAAATTCTTAAAATTCATAGTACACATATTTTCAAAATACAAGCAAGTGACAATTTTATTTGAAAAAAAGTTGTACGGTGTCCTCATTTTTATTTTTATGGAACATCACATTGACATTTGTCTAGAAAAAACCACTTGACTTGAGCATATCATCCATCGTATACCATCAAGCCAAAGAGTCTTGGTAAACTTAATATACTCACTTATGTTTAGGGGTGGCAAAATAGGTCAGTTCGACCCGTTTAGCACACGGCTCGTCTAACCCACCAAAAAACGAGTGAGCTTAGCCTAGCCCACCAAAGTTTTGTAAGCTCATTTTGCTAGTCTGACCCGTTAATTTATAAAAAAATTTAGATTTGCTTTTTCTTTCTTAAATTTTGCTTTTTGCACCATACAAAAAAATTATTTTTAAAAACATTTGATTTTTTATTATCTCTAACTATGGGCCTAAGTTTTTTTATGATTTTTTGTTTAATTTAGATTTTTTTTTGTTAAGTCTTATCATTTTTTTTTAAAATACTCCTACCCTAACTTTTAACCTAAAAAAAGAGACACTGAGCCAACGGGTCAGCCGGATCCGCCACCTTTGTAGCTCGGCAGACAAACGGGTTATGTGAGGCGGGTCACATTAGTCAACATGCTAAAATCTGTATCTACAAGTTAACATGTATCAATAAACCTAAAAGATGAAATGTGCATGTTGAATCCATATAACAATAAAAACCAATTTCAACTAACAAACACAGCAACAATTAATAGTACAACACAAAAATCTGCAAATATTAAGGCTGTTCAGACCTCATAGGTTTAAAAGGATCTTAGAACATAGTACAAAGAAACATTAATTTAGTCAAAATATTTTTGTCACCAAAATTAATTTCTCAAATATTAAACTAGTACTAAATTAATCTCTCAAATTACGAATAAAAATCTCAAAGCTGAAACCTTTGAAAAAAAAAATTCATCTATTTTTATAACATTTTCTGTTTACTGGAAACAAATAATTACAATAAATTTTATTAATAAAATCATAATTAAGGTAACTATACTTCAAACATCAAGTTTGGTATTTTATACTACAAGATTAATATCTTTAAACTATAATGAGAAGTTAAAATAAACAAAAATAAATAAAACAAGGAATTGCATGTTTGTTTATGATTTTGATTTGATCAAAATTACTTTTGACCAAAGTTAAAAAATATTTAATTTCATTTGATCATCTTGAATTTGATACATCAATAATCTTAATCATTAATTTTTACTTCAATTTATATAATTTTCACTTCTCCTTCTACTAAAATATAAATCAAACGGGTTCTAAATGTGTACCAACTTTAATAATTTTAACACTTCTAACTTTCAATGTTCAATGTTCCAAATGAATATGTCATTTTGAGTAAGAGACATACATCTTGACTTTACGATAAATAATGAAAGAGTAATGTTAAATCTTCTTACTAAATTTTTCTATAAATTTTCATATTTACTTAATTTTGATAAATGCCATGTATCTTCTAAAAAGTAAATGCTTAGTGAAAGATACAAAATACTTATCAAAATTAAGTGAGTAAAAAAATTTATAAAAAAATTTAATTAGAAGATTTAGCATTTTTCATAACAAAATCATCTATAAAAATATATATATATATAAGATAAATTCATCAAATTATTAAATAGAAGCAACATCTGAATCACACTAACATATAAAATTCAAGTCCACCAACACCATATAACGAAACGCAAAACAAAGGGGAGCGACCATTGAGTCACTCAAAATTTGATACACCATTACATTCAAATACATTTAAAATATTAAATATTACACATTTCAATAAAATTTATATGAGTTACTTAATAATATTTAACCATTGTCATAAAAGGCTATGATAAACAAAACCCAATTAAAAGATTTGAGTCGCTAATTTTTATTTTGTGCATCACAAGTATTTCTCAACCAATAACCAAAAATTAATTTAATAGCATCAATTAAGATATTATTTTTAAATGCCTATTTGCAAAACAATTAGCCATTGACGGCAAGTGCGAAAACATGTGTTTTGGCTCTTTAATTAATTAATTAATTAACCGTAGTACTTGATTCTTTGATGGCGTGGTGGCTTCTCTGTTGTTTTTTAGATTTAGAACTTAGATTAGAAGCCGTCCATAACTTGTCCTATTCTATTTATTTTATTTAATCAAGAGTTCTGATTTTTTTTATTCAAGATTTTTTATATTCAATGTATTCATTAGTTATATACGTTAAAAAAAGTTGAAAACCATGTCGAGCTTAATATCTCAGTCATTATAAAGATTGGGCTAGATCCTTGAGGCCCAAAATATAGTTTGCAAACCCTAATACTTCTTTTATAAATATAAATACATTATAATTACTCAGGTATGCTATCAATCTAATAATAATTACTCTGACCTATACAGTCATTGACTTGAGCGTCGGAGTCATTGCAGGTCTCCCACCCGCTGTCGTGGAGCCTGGAGTTCTTCCTGTGATCTCGTCATCAGCACCTCCTTGCCAGGTTTCTCTATTCTATGTCGTTCTCGTAGTTTTAGAACACGACAGTTACTGTATTTTTTCGGATTTTGGTAGTTACACGTGTAGAAATATGTGGTTAAAATATAAAAATAAAAATTCAACAAAACTTCGTGTAACCATATATTTTAACTTATGTAACCATGAGTATAAAGTGAGTACGAAAAATATGAGTACGAATTTTTTTTTTATAATCAAATATACTTATCTTAATTAATTACTTCCGTGTGCCAAAAGAAAAAATGTCAATGACCCATACGTATCTAGGGTAAGATGCAAAAATAACTATAATTAAGCACATAGAATGTATATGAATATAGTAATGCTAGAGCAATTCTGTCACGGAAGATATATTTAGGTTATTTTTTTAGTTTTTATTAACTTCAATCTTTAATGATGGGGAAAAGATAAAAAAGAGTTCTTATTTTTTTGTTTTAAATATTGTTTTTTATAATAAAAATACAAAATTAATGGACTAAAATTCTAGAAACTTTTATTTTTAATCCTTATAAGTATTCGAAATGATACTTGCTACTAAGTTTGAGTATAAAAGTAATTCTTTTATCGTTCACATTGTGTTTATATTAATTCAAATGAGTTTAGTTTAGTGAAAACATGTTAGGTCCGTAAAATTTAAGAATGTGTATAAAGAGATCTTTAGTTTGATTCCTAAATAAGGCCCGATCAACCATGATGTGGGACTCATGCGCCATGATATGGGTCACATTCTAAAGAGAATGATAAAAGTCTATATAGCTACGAAAATTAATATAAGAGGAGATGATTTAGGCCTCAAATATGAATTAAATAGATCAAATTCGAAAAGAATAATGTATTTTTAAATATATTATATTAATATGTCAGCATAATTCGCACATATAAATAGATGTGTGGTACATGTTTCAATTTTTGCGTTGTACATTCTCTGTAAAAAAACATTATATTAATTTTTCATCATGTATATTTAAAAGAGTTTGTTAAATATTGTTTCATTATACATTATACATTTAAAAGAAAAAAGAGAACTAAGGCGGATTAACTGAGCCTGAGCACGCCTGATTTAAACTCAGTTGAATGTTTAGTATTTATAAAGTGCCAAGCACGAAAGTGAGCTTCACGCTTCAATTGAACATAATAACGTGGCGTATCCCACACCGAAGAACACACGATGAAGGACGAAACGACGGCGTTGCGGTTGCAGCTGAAGCTGAAGGAGGCGGAAGAGGAACTTAGGCAGAGCAAAGAGCGGGAGGAACACATGAGGCACCAGCTACGCGCCGTATGGGATTATCTCTGCTCTCAGCTCGGGGAGCTCGAAGCCGAGTCGCTTCAGCAAGCGCGTGATTATCACGCTCGCATCGTTTCTCTTATGAATAAGCTCTCTCAAGCCCACACTCTCCTCAATTCAGTTTCACCCTAAATATAATTAATTATCTAAAACATGGAAAGGAAAAACATACAGTTGTTTTTCTTTGATACGGTTTGAAATTATGTGTAATGTGTAAAATTTGAAGGATGTTCTCTATGTAAAGTTCCTAATTTCTTTGTTGTTGAGGTTTGAATTGATATAAACCTGAAAAAAAATATGGAATGTACTAATGCAACTTTCTAGAAATTTCTTTTAAATTACATAAAGCATAGTGATAGATTAGCTTCCCATTTTTTATCAATGGTATGAATTAATGATTACAATTTCATGAAAAACAATAGAGGTGATAGGAATTTGAGTGCAAGTCTGCCGTTAAATAAAAATTAGCAAGAAAAGCAATATATAAACAATCGAGAAGACCTATTAACACCTTAAGATTTTGAGTTCAATGTAGTGCCTAGGTCACTTTCTCTATATTTCAGCCTCTTCCAGAGCAACACTTCTAAACAAGATTAAGGTACCATTTAGTTGAATTTATTTTTTTAAAAATTATCTTTAAGTTAAAATTATAAATAAGAAGTTTAAAAAATATCATAAATTGTTTGTTTTTTTTTAATTTAATATAAGTTATTTACTTTTAAAAAATTTATTTATAATAATAAAAAGTAGTATATATTTTATATTTATAATAATTTTTTAAAAAAAATTGTTAACCAGCAGCGGCGGACAGCGGTGGCTACGGTGGTTGGTGGATGTTCAATGAAAATAAGAACTTAAAAAATAAGCAACAACTCTTATTTAGAACTTATTTTAAAGCTATTTTTCTTCATTAAAAAAAATCACTTGGAATTTTAAGAAATTATTAAAATTTATGTTGGACCCTACTTTTAAATATAAATAAAAGATAAACCTAAAATAAGACGAACCAAATAGTGCCTAAGTGCATATTTGGTTTAACTTATAGACTATCAAAATCATGATTTGTCCTGAGTTAAAATTAATTTAGACCAAAAAAATTATTTTTGGCAATATTGGACCAGAATTAATTCTGAATACAAAATATAGATTTTGTAACGCATCATATTTATCTTACAAACTTAAATTTTGATTTATGTATAATCAATTATGTTTAGAATAGATGAACGCAATTAATTCTGCCTCAAAATCAATTTTATTGCTGCCAACCCAAAAATGCACTAAAGTGTGATGGATCTAAGTGTGTGTTTGGATTGGCGTTGAATCACATTAAATCACGTTAAAATAGATAAATCAATAATTGAGATAAGTAAAACTGACTACTTGTTTGGATTCTAAAATTAAATTTAGTACCGCGTCTTGAGTTTGCTTCCACTTTGGGTGATGATCGATGATACATAAGACTAATATTCTAAAATGGTTTTTTTGATAAGTAATTAAACAATCAATAAGAAAAATATATAAGAGAGATTTGGCTGCTCTCAAAATTAAAAAACAAGGAAAATTACCTAAAATTCTTTATGTTTCTCCGTAAAATTAGTACTTAAAATGTTATAAAATGGGAAATTTGAAATTCCACCTCATAAACTTTGTAGATTTTTTTTTTTTTTCTTAATGAAAGACATGATCGGAGTGGAGTCTGAATCGATAAAATTGACCTCATTATATATTAGAGATACATTCAGGTTATGTTAACCTGTTTCAGGAAGACTCTATTATTTTTTTGTAACCATATTAAAATAATGGAAACCGTACAAGATATGGATCGTGTAATAAATAGTAAATAATAATAATATCCACCAACTGAGGCGACGGCTTCACATAGAACACAATTTTTTATTATTATTTTTTAGTCATAGAAGACAAAATTTAGATAGTATAATTGCCTATTTCTTTAATATATCCTAATATAACTATATAAAATATATTCTACCTAGCTCGATTAATTAACTATGGAGAAAATTGTGAAAACTCGTTAATGGAGAAGTGGTCCACCATCAGCACTAGAGTTGGGTATAGAGATTAGCCTCACTTATAAGTTTTACTTTTTAAATAATTTAATATTTTAATAATTTGTATAAATTCACGAATCACGATTAAGTAGGTCTGTTTGAGAGTTGACTCTTTTTTTAGGATAAAAAAATTATTTATGTTTAAGAATTCATAATTAAAATATGTTTCTCATTAAAAAATATAAATTTTGTTTAAATTGTAATAAAATTATTAGTATAAAATTAAAATTATATACAAATTTAAAAATGAATATTAAAAATAGTTTTAAAATTTTCAAATTATTTTATAGATGTGGTTTGCATGTCAACTAGCGAACATGTGAGTCAAATTCATTTAATCCGCGATTTAAATGGGTTAACCTGCAAAAGTTACTTTTATAATTGATCATCCTTTTTATAGGTAAGAATCATAAATTTATATATTAAATTGGCTCACGGCCTGCGGCCCATATGTCCAGCTCTAATAAGCATATATTCATTTAAAACTATAACGAGGTCTGTGCCTATTTGGTTTGTTAAATCAACAGCACTTGTGTTCGGGAAAAAAAAATCGTAGTTCGGTCCTTTAATCTTATTAACATGGACAATCTTAATCGTAAGTATAAAAAACTTTGTTAAGAGAGATAAAATTCACTTTAATGATCTCAATATCTCAAAAGAATTAATCTTTAACTATTAGCTTAGAATAGTCTTACTGCTATAAAAAATTTCATCGTACATACCCAAATCATCACTTCTCAAAATTACAAATTAAAATAAGTAAACTCTTAAATTAGTCCTCAAAATTATATGAGTAAGTCCTTTTAGTAGTTAAATATAAAAAATTCTAAATTAATCTCTGAATTAATGAAATAAAAATCAATTTTAGTCCCTTTTTACATGATTTTCATCATGTTATTTAATAGTTAAAGCTAAATACTACTTTAAAATTTTTAAAAACACAACTTAAAGATTAATTTAAAATTTTTAAAAACGCAACTGCTAAAATGCGTCACTCATATAATTTTGAAGACTAATTAGGGGGTTTTCAAATTTTATTTAAAAAATAATTTCATCTCTAAATTTACAAGTGGATTAGTTTATTCCCTAAAATTTTTGAAAAGAAACTTTAGTTCATGAAATTGAACAATTTTTTGAAGGCATTTTAATAAGCAAATCAACAGAAAAATCCAAACACAAGGCCCAAAAGAAGTACATCATTAAGTTGCATGCATTCCATTTCTTTTTTTATTTATTCTCATTTAATTATTGAATGAGAGTGATCCTTAGTATAAAGTAATATGTACATGTATGCCTAACCCTAATTTCTGAAATATCTGGATGCACAATAATGCTGCAAAGAAAAGAAGCAGAAATAAAGGAGGAAAACCATAACCATGCCCAAAATAACAAGGAAAATAACAGAGTCCAAGAAATGAGTCAAAGAATTGTATTCCATAGTTTCTTCTTTATTACATGAACAGCCATAAATTTGGGTATATAGCATTTGAGAGATTGACTCTTGAGGATTGTAATATATTCTGAAGAATAACTTTCATTCCAAAGAATATCTTTTTGCAGGATTTACAATTAGTTCTTAATCCACTCCTAATGTGTTGGAGCCATTGTTTCCTTAGGATTCTTCATGTATGTTCACGATTTCCTTCTTCTTGTTTAGCCCTCTTGTTTTCTTCCTCTTCCATATATTCATTCAAGAAACACTTGTGGGATTCTCTTGTGGAATTGTTTCATATCAATGATCTTGTGTTTGCTAGAAATACAGAGAGAGTAGCAACCAAGAGGAAGATTGCAACTGGAAAAGGCAAGAGAATATTTGAAGCAGAATTGACCTGCTGAAATTTCTGATAAGGTGGCCATCTAACTGATGGTAGTGGTGGAGGAGATAATGCACTACTTCCATTTGGTTTCTGAATCCTGTAATGTAGTAACATGTTGGTTAAGTTTTAGGAAATTTTTTTCTTGAAAAGTATGTGAGTGTAAAGGCTAAAATTTGTTTTATTTAAAATATCATGACTTTGTTGTTTCGTTATATTTTTAGGAAGTTTGAACTTTTAAGTCTTAAGGAATGTTTAAATGTACTCGTTTAATCTTTCTGTTAAGTGATGACGTAGCATGTCATCTGATATGTCACGTCATCATTTAATAGTTTAAGATAATCGAATAGATTTAAACTTTCGCAACGGATAAATCCAAACTTTTTAAAAATTGAGAAATAAATGAAAAAATATGATATAGGAGGGATCAAAAATATATTTGATCTTAGCAATAAATTGAAAAAATGTGCAAAACAAATTAGAATTGAGGGACAAAAGGCATACATACCTATTGCTATTGGGACAAAAAACAATGTCATATTCAAAAGCTTTGCAAGTGAAAGTGCTGGTGCCATCATCAAATGCATAGCTATAAGCTCTTGGACATGCTTGTTTGAAAATGGTGGAATAATAAGAAGGTTGGCATGTTGTTGGGTTGGCAAATTGCCCACTGCAGCAATACTGATCTGATCCAAATGCCTCACAAGCACTCTTGCACCCAATTACACCACCTTGGTATCCATCTCCTCCAACTACTTGAAGTTCTTTAGGACAACCTATAAAATTGCAAAATTTTAATGTAAAAAGTACTATACTTATGAAAAATGGTTAAAATATACTTTTATGCTTTTTATGGTCTAGCCACATATTCTTTATGATTTAATCTTATTTTAGTTTAAAACATCCACATCATGATTGGACTAGCGAAATTTTTTTTTATTCAACCTGAGACCTTATTTAAAGGGAATCAAACATGTATGCTTCATCTGAATCAACCACTTATCAGTTTAGTTATATGTAATATGTATTTTTAATTTGGTCTTTATCAAAGAAAATAAATTAGTCCTTTATGTATATAACTTCTTTCGAATTGATGTCTATGAATCCTTATAGAAGCATTTGTTGGAGTTATTGAAATATTAAGGATAAGATTAAAAGTAATCAAATTATATTTTTAGTCTCAAAGGCAATCTCCTTCGAGTTGGGAACATATATATTATGGTGGGACTACTTCTCTTATCAGAAGTTTTTACTATTCACAAGACTCGAATGCGAGACATCTTTTAAGTGGAATCAAACATGTATTACTTCAAATAACCACTTGGAGAGAAAAAAAATCACAATATGTAATTAAAAAAACCAATGAACCTATGTTATATCTTGCTTCATTCTGAGATTAGAACTCTTACCTCTGTTGATATCAGTAACACAACCTGTGGCATTACAAGCACTACCACCATACACACCTCTTGGAAGAACAAGCAATGGCAGATTGTATCCATCAACCATACTAACATCATAGTAATCTTGATCATTTCCTTGACCAAGTGTTATCTCAAACAATGAGGTAGGAGGAGCAGCACCATTTCCATCACATTCCAACCTTCCACCACAATCACCTGTTTGGCACTTCCCAATTCCTGTTGCATCAAATGTGCAACCCGTCCTAGCCCATATCCGGCCCGACCACCCTGGCACACTCGTGAGTTTCACGATTTGGCCTGAGTCGAGCCGGAATCCGGTCATCGGAAGTGGAGACGAGCTTGAACCGGAGAGTGTCCCGGGCCATATGGTGTAAGGGCAGTTGTTGGTTATGGTGAATATTGAAGAGAAAGAGCAAGATAATAAGAAACCAAACAGAACACAAAGGAAAGTAGGGAACTTAAAGGATGTCACTATTGACATTTCCAATGAATTTTTTATGGTGTGTTAAGGAAACTAGAGGGGATTTATGAGTCAAGAATGGCCAATTCTCCCCATATTTGTAATTTAAAGATTTGTTTGATTTGAGAGTTTCTTTGGCATTTCAAAAACCCAAAACATTAAGTTACTTTTATGAAATTATCAGCCACAATACCAGCTTTATGGGTTTAGTATTTCTTTTATTGTGGATGGCCTCATTTAGAAGCAATTCTTTGCCTTTTGCTGTTTCATTGGAAAAATTGTGCAAATAAGGAAATTTATTGTGTCTAATAATCATGAATTTCCTTCAAATAATTGTCAGAAACTTATATTCCACCATGTAAGAAATTTGCATAGGATGATCCTATGAAAGAAGTGTCCTAGGATTCCTCCTACGTGGAAGAACATTGACTAGGTAATACGTAAGGAAGAAACTTGTGTAATGCAATTATGAATATCTCACCGGGTAGTGCACCTAATAAAACCACTTGACTTTTGTGCAGTGATTTCAGAATATTGACATATACCAACTATTGACCTCTAATGAAGAAAGGAACAATTTTTCAACAGTCTCCTACTCTCCTTTCAATATATTTTAATTTTATGGTAATTAATTATTATCAATGAGAGGAGTACCGTTGGGATACTGACCCCACCTACATGATGATAACTAAAGTCACAAGCATCTGGAAGAAAAGTTCAAAGAATTTTAGTATTAAATTTTTTTACTTATTACTAGTTGAGGTAATACTAATAACTTAAAGAACTGAGATTTCTTGAAACAAAAAACTTGCAAATTCTCAGCACATCTTTCTTTCTTTTTAAGATTCCATATTTTGGAGAAAGAATGGAAAAAATCTATCTACAGGTATCGAAATTCATTTTGAAAAAGACTTCAAAATAGCACACTAAAATTACCCAATGTTTTATCACATTGTATAAAATCATTATCACCAATAAGATTTTCAAACCTATTTTTCATGGTACTGTTTGCTGAAAAGTGGACAAAATCGACTTTAAAAAACAAAATCTACCAGGATAACTACATGAAAGTTGGCAGTTACAAATTTCATTGATTGGAGGTAAGGATGTCCAGAACGGCTAAACAAAAAATACAATACCAATTTCTAGCTTCACAAAACTCTCAGAATAAAAACCTAGATCTGCTTATGTAACAGAAAGAAGTATTTAATTTAGCAGAAAGCATCAACAAGGCAATTCAGAGAATTTACATTCAAACACAGGTTATTACTTTTAATCTCCAAATAAACAAATGAATAATAAACAGGCATGACAGATTGATGGTGATGAAGATCCCTGGTAAGGCCCTCCTTTATTTGGCTCTATCTCGCATTGCCGTCTCCAAGAAACAGATCACATCATGGAAGTCACACACAATGTGATCTGAAAACTCAATGTAGATTAATACTTAAGATTAGGCATCCTTACTTTGAGTTTTGCATATCATGTTTCTAACTCTATCATCTCTGTTCTCTGAACAATATCAATGTATCAATGATAGAGAGAGCCCAATTATCTCTTGATCATAATTGTTCTTGTCTCAATACGCTTACTCTTCTCTTTACTGCACAATCATCTCTCCATCATAATTGTTGTTGTCCCATTTCGCTCAGTCTTCTCTTTACAGCCAAATTACTGTCTGCTTCTAGCAACTCAGGAGAAAGTTGCAATGTGTGTGCCTACATCAAGAAAACAAGACATTTATCAATAATTCATGACATAATATAGGGCAATCCAATATCATAAGAATTCATTCAATATTGCAGCATAAATGTTTCGAATGCTCCTCCCTAGCACATGCTTCAAAACCTGCACAAGTTACATTAGTCTCAGAAAGCCAAACTGTCAATCAAATCAAAGAAAGATAACAATAAAACACTTAAGATGGAAATCAAACAAGATCATCTCCCTTTCCTTGAACCTGTAAAAGAAATAGGAAGAGGGAAGGGGCAAACCAACATCACATTTACCAGATAACATACCGACAACTTTGTTCACAAGGAACTGAGGAGAACCTGAGCTTCCAGAAGAAAAGGTTATCAATATACCTAAATAGATTTACAAGCATGGGCAAACTAATATATGAAGAGTTCCAACTTCCAAGTTCTAACAGAATTGAGAAAAATAAGAGTGAAAGAATACAACTTGAGAAAGAAGTACTTGTAAAGGATGCACTAGTACTAGAACAGGACTGTTTTGTGATCACAGATATACCAGTCAGGGCAAAGAAAGGGTTACGGCTAGCACATCGCTGCATTGCTCATATGGTTATACAATTATACATCATTCGGGTCTGAATAAAATTACCAGAATAAATTCTGAAGATAGCTATAACAGCCAGCTCCTCACTAAGGTTAGCAAGAAACTTAAGTCAATTCAAGTGACATAACGACATAAATGTTTGCTGTAGTGCCTGCTTAAATTCCCATTCAACAGTCAAGCTACTTTAAATGCTACAATTACATTAATACTAGAAACATAAGGACTTCCTACAGCAGATGTGAACATGTCATGTCCACCCATAATTGTTCAAGTTCTGTTATCAATACTCATCCAACGGAAAATGTAAAAAAAAAGTTTAAAGGGACAAGAGAAATGATAAAGAGTCTCTTCAGTTATATAATATATATCTAGTTCATATCCATGCCATCTCCAACTTGGCTGCAGATAGGACTGACAGCAGAGAATGATCTCTCGAAAGGAGAAGGATGGAATTGTGTATCCCGTCTACGCTTAAAACCACAGCTATCCGTGGGCGAGTTCTCTGCATCAAGCTTTCTACGAACGCCTCTCACAGCTTGTTCCTCTGCTGGGGTGAGTGGGAAAATTTGGCCACTGGCTAGACAGAGGGAGCTATGGTTATCATACAGAATTCTCTGGTTACAGTTTTTATCGCAGATGTGAGTCAGCCCAGTTAGCTTACAGCGATACATGTTTCCGCATACATGCTCGTTTTGACATTTCCAGTCGCATTTGTGAACCGGAGTAGGACCATCTTGGCCCAAAATACTTGACAGATAAATAACATTTGAAGGAGCTGCAACGATAGATTTTCCATATACCTCCATTTCTTCAGTCCAAAGAGAAAACTCTAAGATTCCACAATAATAAACTCCAACTTCACAGCCTTGCCTGAATTGTCTGCAGGGCCCAACATAACACAGAATTCAGTTGACTTGCTTGGCTGTAAAGAGATACACATCTACTTGCACATTTCTATGACCAACTACCCTTGAAAACTGATTTCAATTAACCATCCTTGTAAACAAAAAAACTAATTTCACAGTCTACTATAACGAATTACTGTATTTCCTTTCAGAAAAGGATTCCATCATTCCAATACTCTTTAGTTCTAATTAAGAAAACTGCTTACATAAATTGGATCTTATTGCATCAATGTGAAAAAAGGAAAGCCAACCACAAAAATTAGTGAGCTTCATAGCCAAAAAAACAGAACTTGCAGTTCGGAGAATGAGTAGATGCCAAATGGGTTTTCGCCAAAATGTTCTAACTCACAAAAGGTAACTATAAATTTCACATGTTTGCTATCTCCCAGATTGTTAAGACAAATCACATTCCAGGGGCAAACAAATATCCACATGTGGCAGATCTAAACAAAGGCCAAATAAGATTCCTAAAACAAATTACGGCATAACAATCAACACAATCACTACAAACAATTAATAATTCATCCACAACTAAACACGTTAAGAACCCTAAAAGGAATTAATATGTGCATTATAGAATTAGGAAAATACTATAAGAATGTGTGTGTGATAGCAACACTACAACAGCTATAAGCAAATAAGAAAAGAAATTAAGAATTAGGAAAATATAAGAATATTCTCAAGCACGCGCAAACTCAATAATATCACAAACTCATTCCACTACCACCATTCCTGACATGGAAATCCAGAATAAATAATTAATTATCATCAACAAATAATAACAGAAAATACATGCAATTAAAATATTGTTTTTGCATAAACATGTTTAAACGAAGGAAGATGAACCAAGAAGAGAAAAATGAAGGAAATGAACTCACAGGCTCTTCAACAAAGTCAAGCTGCCAAAGTCTTCGCCCTCAGCACCTACAAAAATGAGGAAAGAGAAACCCTACAAACGAAAAGGCAATAATAAACACCAAAAAAAAACTGAACTTTCTCTCTCTGAAACTAACTCTTTCTCTCTCTCCGCAGTGCCTAAGCAAAAGCAAACCTAACAAAATTAAAATCAGCAAGGAACGAAGCAAGATGGGTTCAGGTATTTATAGAAATCAACCAGTGATGGTCACTGTGAATTTGTGGGGCACACCCTCCCAATTAGGACAAAACAATAACTAACGAAAATGCACATCAAATTTCGGGCAAATTGCGACCCAAATGAAAACATCTCATTCGGGTCGGGTCACATAAGGTGGCAGCTTCTCCTTCAAGTGTGGATTAACTATCGGATCCGAAGTCCAACGTTCTATCTCAACCCATCAACTTTTTTTTAAAAAATTATATAATTATATTATAGTAATTATTATTCAATTAGTATGGTCAATAGTCAACACTGACTTGCCTTTTTTTATTTTGTCTATTAAAAAGAAAAAAAAATCATATTTATTTGTTTATTTTGATTTTTATGGTGAACTTGTTAAGAATGAATATTGATTTTGATCTTATAGTGAATCAAACAAACTAAATTTTGATTTTGATTTTTATGGTGAACTTGTTGCGGCGAAGAAAGTTCAGTCATAAGAAGAAATGAGAGTTTTAGTTGAAGTAAAAATGGAGATGGCCGGAAAAAATGATCGTCATTAGAGAAACGGAAAACTAATAGCAAAAATCATATTCAACCACTATTATTGATACAGGTCTTTTCATTTTTTATAATTCAAAATCAAAATGGCTCACATATAAAATTAAACACTGAACTAAGGAAGAAGTGGAATTGTTTTTTTGTATGTTGATAAAAATGAAAAACATAAATAGTTGCTTCTCTTCTTTTATGTGGAAAATGAGAATCCGAAGTATAAAATGATCATTTGACAAATTTTAAAAATTTTGTAACATAGGTAACAAATCGTGAATTTATACCATCCAATTATAAATAAATATATCTAATGGTTAAAATTAAATTCTCTATAGTGAGAAAGCCGCTCTCTAATTTGTGTAAAGAGGTAACAAAAAAGTTAACATAGCTAAAGAAAGATAGAAAAGGAAAAAGCATTACTAAAAGTAATAAAAATTAGAGGATAAATGAGTGATGATGTTCCTCAAATATTTTAAGAATTTGTTTGTTTGTGTTTATTTTATAAAATAAATATTTAATTTTATAAGAAAAATATTTTTGTTAGTTTTTAGTATATTTGTTTGTATTTATCAAAATATCTAGAAATAGAAAATAATTAGTTTTTTTCTTATTCTAATAATCCACTTGATCGGCTTATCAAAACAATTAATTATAATAAAGAAATAGATTAAAAAGTTATTACAATTATTTAAATTGTGCTCATTGCTCCAATGATATAAAAGATATATTGCACGCCTTAAGAATTATCTACACTCTTTAGAAGCGTGATTTCATTTTTGTTACATTATCTAGGTGGATATAACTAAAATGAATTTTATCTAATGGTTTTCTCAAGCACTCTCTTCTCTGTCAACAACCATTTTCTACCATATTATGTGGTAGATATAGAGGTGAGATACAATTATATTTTGGGTGGCTTCCATTGGTTTGTCGAACAATCAAACCTACTTTAGGGGAGCCTCATTTAAGTTTTGTAACTCACCATCAGAGCAATGTATTACAGCCACGTTCAGTTTTATGGACATGTCTCCCAATGGACTTCATCAAGCTGAATGTTAATGGCAACCTTGTTTATCAGGTCGTTCATGGAGGCTTTTGAGGACTTTGTATATGCGATGGTGGTTTATGAGGATGGTTCATAGATCTTTGGGTTTCAAGATCGTAAAAAGGTTTCTCGTATCCTTATGCTTGAGTTGCTCACTATTTTTATGGGACTTAAAGTAGCTTGGGAAAACTGATTTGGTTTTATTGAGATCAAATACGACTCTTTGAAGGCTATTGGATTGATTCATAATGAGGAATGTTCTCGTTATCATGATTATGTTGTTTTGACTTCGGATATTCGTTTCTTCCTTAATTAGAATTAAAATGTGAAGATAGTCTATCGCGTGCAAGAAGGAAATCAATGTAAAAATAAGTTGTTTATATGCTGCAAGATATTGTTATCTTTAATGCTCACTCTAGTTTTGTTTCACTAGATCTTCCCCTGACATTAAAATGATGTTTTCTAAAAAAATTTAGTTTGTTATTTTCCTTCTGTTTATTATTTTCTTCTCATTCATTTATAAAAATATTAATTTCTTGAATAACTTATTTTTAAGTTAAATAAACTTGGGGTGTATTTGTATCAGACTTTTTTTTAATGTATGTTAGATAATTATATTTTGTACATACAAATTTTTTTAATATTTTTTAACAAAAAAAACTTTTAGTCTTTCAACTAAAAATTGTACATAATTTTAAAAAATTTTAAAATTATTTTAACAGTTTAAAATTATCTTAAAAATTACTTTTAAAAACAAATATATATAAATAAAATTTAATTATATCTCAGACAATCAATTTTTTTATAATTTATTTTCACAATTAATCATACTAAATTCACACGCACTAATAACGTAATTCTAATAACTTCTAGAAACCCTAAACACAAATGTTACTCTACCCACACTCGCTGTGCAGCCTCCATAGGTTTTTGCGCCGCCCCGTACCGTCGCCATCTACGTTCCGTCACCCACCGGCGTCGCAACTCCATTGGGTGCTCGCCTTTCAGCCGCTGCACGTCATCGCTCGTTGGTTCCAGGCTCCTTGCGTTCGCCAACCTACCTTCTAGCCTCGTCGCTACTCACCCGTGGCCGTCATCTTATGAGAATCTGAATCTTCGGTTTTCGTTTTCGAGTTGAACGTGGGCGAAGGATCATGGTTGGGTTTCGAAACCGGTACATGGTGATGGAGGTTTTTTTGAACCCTAATCGAGACCAATTGCGGGATGATGCTGTTATAATTACGCAGTTTAATGTCTCGAAAGCTATAAGAGATAGCATATTGGTGAATTTTGGAGAGTGTGGTTTGGCTTCATCACTGGGATCATTCCAGGGTGAGTAGTAACAGCTGCTTCTTACAGTTAAATGCCAATGATGTTTCTATTCTGTTATTGATATAAACAATTTTTGTGTCTGTGTGCAGTGAAGTATGTGAATCCAATAACAAATATTTGTATCATCAGGGCTTCAAGAGAGGACTATCAAAAAGTATGGGCTGCTATTACGATGGTCAGAAACATTGGGAATTATCCAGTGATGTTTAACTTGCTGGATTTATCTGGTAAGAGCCAATTTTGCCTGATTGGTTCTTCTTTGTTTTTTTTTTTGGTAAATTCCTCGATGAAAATACTGAAATATAAATTGAAATTGAATTGAAATATATATAATTTCGCATCATGTTATGTCATCATTTTCAATTATCATCTAGTTTGACAAATATTTGTCCACAGTTCCATGCACTCTTTTTTATCATCAAATCCTGTTATGCAGAACAGTACTAGTTTATACAGATAACCTATGTTTATCATCCTGTCACTCAGAATGATCAACTCATCAGGGCACCAATAGTGCGAGTAATGATCTCAGAATAGACTTATAAGACTAGTGAGAAAATGGAGTTTTTGGGTTTTCTCGGTGGTAATGGATTAACAATTCCTGAAAACCTAATTCATAATGCTCAGAGAGGACAATTAATTTGGGGAAAATGCAGTTTGATAGAAGAGTTGGATTGTGTTTTAGTATGAAGCATTCTATGAAGAGGTGAGTGAATCTTTTGGTGGGAAATTGATTCACTGGAGTTTGTAGACACAGGTTATCTTTGCGTCACATTTATCACTTCCTAGTTTGGAGGATTGTATTATATCCTTGACTCATGATGCTGTTATTTATATTAGTGTGATTTACAGAACAGTATGTTTACAGCCATTACCCATATGCATAAATAATCTTTTGATTTGTTTCATGAATTTGATTACATCTAACCATTGCCTATTTGCATAATATCCATATTTGTTTCACTTTAAGATTTGATCATGAACATTTAAATCCTGATATGAAATGCTACCTTTTGGTTCAGGAAGTATAAAGGCTTGTAAAACTGCCGCCTTGAAGTGCGAGGAATCAAAGTTTGAGCAGGACAAACTTATGGTTGGTGATCGATTCTCAGCCGATGATGTTCATCGCATGAATAGCTATCTTGACAGGATCAAAGTTTTGGAGCACTGAGTATTTCGCCAGCAGCCCACCATTGAGTGTCTCATTGAGCTTTTTCTGTTTTTTTTGCTATTAGCTTGAGTTCAGAAGATGCAGTCTTCTGTTTAGTTTTTGCATGACTAACCAATCATGAGAGAAGAGGCTCGTGAAAATGTATAAACGTCGTTGGCAGGTTAGCAGTGGCTGCTCCTCCTCTTGCGCCGTTGCAGGTATTGCTGCCCGTTTGGACTCACTTCATCATTCCCTTCAAACTTTCTGGAATTTGTGAATTTAAGGTAGGCAAATGCTATTCAGTTTTAAAGAGTTAAATGTAATAAAAAGTTGTTGAAAAATATAATTTATGTTTTTGAGATTCAGAATAATGTGCACTTATAATTTTTTTTTTAATTTCAGTAACTTTAACAAGTGTCCCGAGGGCATTGGTGTATTTTATAGTAGCGGGTAGTATTTTGTTTTTAGTTATTTAATAGATTAATAGATATTTTTTATTTTTGAATTTTTTTTCAGATTTTTTCCCTAGATTTCTATTTTTTTTTATATTTATGCGTGACAATCTGTTTAACCTAACAACTTGCAGTGGTGGACCTTCGACCTAGAGTTGGGGTGTGCAATACTTAAATAATTTTTTCTTTAAAAAAACGTAAAGAAAATAGACATAAACATAAAATTATAAAATCAAGAAATTAAATATTAAAATTTAAGTTTAGAAGGTTCAAAAATATAAGTTGAGAGTGCAAAATTTCAAAATTCATAACATTAGTGCAGGTGCACCCCTATATTGAACCTAAGTCTGCCATTGTCAACTAGAATAGACTGATCATTAATTTCTTTTTGACAATGGACTGATCATTAACTTTTTTTAATCAAGTCAAGATAATATCGTAAGAGAGAAGTATGTACTTATACTATTCGTACGAGAATGGATCCTCTTACCTTAAAAAATAACATAATGAGTACCCATTCTCTTACATTAAAAAATTAAAAAATAACAATGATGAGTAATGCTAATTTCACTTATAAATCTTTTTATCTATTTAATCATGTATTTTTTATGAAATACTTTCTCCGATTCTGTATATAATTCACTTTTTAGAAAAAAAATATTTGGTCATTAACCAACTAAGTAAGAGAACGAGGATTCAAATTATGTGTCTCCAAATCATGTTCCACCAATAAAATATTCACGTCACTACAAATTCTATTAGAAAATTAAAGATTAAAATTAAAGGAAATATTTTTAATGACGTGACGATATTTTATTGGTGGGACATGATTAGAAACATAATTTGAGGATATCTGATTTAAATCCGAGAATGAGATATTAATTTTCAAAACATTTAATGAGCTAACTAGCACTTCTTAATTTTGATATTCAATTAGAAGTGATATATATATATAGATGCTTAGTGAAAAATATATGATAACGTCGAAATTAAGTGAGTTAGAAGATTTAGGGCTTGTTTGACACAGTTTTGTTTTTAAGTTTTTGAAAACTCGACTGTCAAATAAGTTTTTTAATTTTCTGTCTTTAAAAACAGAAAACTCTTTTTAAAAAATGTGTCTATCTCTGTCCTCATTAATATGTATATGGATTCATACACTTAATATTAATATTTATGAGACGAGAGAGAGGCAGAAAAGTTAACATGATACTCCCTCCGATCCTCAATATAAGTCACTTCTAACTTAATCATCGGAACCAAGAATTGAAATTAATTCATTAAATTTATCTAAAAAAATAAGATTTTTTCAACTATACTCCCAATAAATGAATTAATAAATATTTTAATTCAATTAATAATTCTTTCTATCTCTTATTTCATTATCTTTCTTTTTTATTATTAATTAAATCTTTAAAAATTATAAAATAGATAAAAATAAAAATAATTAATAATAAATTAGTTGATAACCTATATTTAGACTAAATAATTTGTGTGAAAAGTGATTTGTATTAAGACTGGAGAGAGAATATGATGTTATCTTTTGAATATGAGGGAGTTCTTTTCTTATTCACAGGGAAATCACTATTTATTTGAATTACTCAACTACCCTTTACTTTGTTTTCAAATACAAAAAATAATGAATATTTGGGTCTTTGTTAAATACTAGTGCAGCTGGTTCGAGAAATGCATGAGTTTTAAGTGTGATAATTATTTAATTTTAGAAGTATAAACGTAAATTTAGACTAAAAATAAGTATAAATATAATGGTATATATTAGGATATACATAAAATTTTAAGACTTGAATATAATAAAAAAAAATGAATTTAAGGTTCAACCATAAATTTTGTACTTTATAAGACTATATAGGCAGCAAAGTTTGATAAAATTTGTCGGTAACATGTAACATTGTCACTATTATTCCCACCCTTTCCTCTTCTTGTTGTGGTACATATTTTTTTTTTTTAAATTTAATTTTTGTCCGGTAATTAGATATTAGGTATGGCTAGTATTTAAAAATTAGACAAAAACAAATATTAAAATCTAGTAGTGATATATTTTATAAATTAATACTATCAAATTTTAGAAATCGTTTTTGCTTGGTTTCTAGATACCTCACATTAACCGAAACTAGGAACTAATAATTTAAGCATAGCAAAGATAAATTTTTCCAAAAAAAATTTCATTACCAAAATGTAAAACCGATTTATAAATAGATTCTAAATACTCGGTCCCAGTCATGTAGCTCAGTTGGTGAGTGCATGGGGACATGCATGTGTGGGTATGGGGTTCGAATCCCGATTGTACTATTTTTCTTTGAACCAAAAAGATTCTAAATACTCGGTGGCCATAAAATAAAATAAAGATTAAGGTAATGCAAATATTTTTTTTAAGGTCAAAATCTATATATATTAAACTTATATGTTTTCTTGCACTGATTAATAATTTATTTTATTTTACTTATTGTGAAATTCTTCGTTGAATTGAAATAGCATATAAATCATACTTACAAAGAAAAAATATTTTTTGCACAACCTTTTATAAAGAGAGTTGAAATACTTTTTTTTCCTTTCGTTTATTATTTTTATTCGAACATGTAAGTCTGTGCTTACAATTTCAATAATTTGTCCAACTTTTATTTAAAAAATGTTATATAATTTGATGCGATTAACTTTTAAAAAAATGAACTTTTTTTTAGAAAAGATGATGCGTTTATCTTTTTTAAAAAATGAATATTTACATTTTAAAAAAAAGACGATGCAATTATTTTTTTAAAAAACGGTTATGTGATTGATTCACACCAATTTTTTAATTACGATTTTATAATATTTAATATTATAATTATTGTTTTATAAATTCTTTCCTTATAAAATTATGATTAAATATTAATTAATTCATTTTTCTTCTGCGAAAGACCAGAGTTTTTTTTTTTTTTGGTAACAAAACACCAAAGTATTTGTTGCCTAAAATAAATTTAAAGAATCAAATTTAAAACACTTAATATTTAGAATGACTAAAAGCTTAACTTAGCTAAAAAAACACATGAAAAATAAATATAGGTAATGCACAAGAAATAAAAAAGTATTAGGTATTTTAGTTTTTACGCTTAAAAAAACACATGAAAAATAAATAAAGGTAATGCATAAGAAATAAGAAAATGATTAGGTGTTTTAGTTTTTACGAGTATTTATTGCATAATTTCTTAAAGTGATTATTTTTTTTATAAGCAGAAAAAAGATCTTATTACAAGGAGTGCAAAGGATATTCGAACCAATTATAAAATTAAGCTTGATTAACAAGCAAAGTAAGATATCTAAGAACTATAAACAATAAAATTAAATAAAACAAAGCTAAATCAAAATAAACATGATAAAAAAACTAACATAAAAAAAAGACAAAAAGAGTAATTTAGAAGACCTAAATCAAAATCAAAATAAAAATTAAAGGACCAATTTTAAAGCATCACCTATTTAAAAAGATCTAAACTATAAAAAGTGAAATATGTTATGAATAAGTTATAAAATGGATGTTCACCTTCAAGCTCACCAAGGGATCCTAAGCATTTCTTATAACTCCTAATGTTATTACCCATTATGTGTATTGACTCCTCATTATGTGTATTGTCTCCTAAGGTGTGTGATACATGCCTATAAATAGGACTCTATTGTAATGATGAAAATAATGAATAATATTCTCTCTTCCTCTCTACTCTTGTCTTCTCTTTACTTTATTTTATATTCTCTTTAGTTTGTGTTAGTTTACAATCAGAACACGTTATCAGCACGAAAGCTCTGGTGAAAAGGTATGTTGGGATCTAGAATAAGAATGACTTAACTTCTAAACTTTTAATTTCTAGAATCTAACCTTAACTCTCTCTTCCTTCTCAAGCCGGTCCTGATTAGTCTACTGCGCTCCGGCTTTTCTTTTTACTTCTACTTTTTGTCTCTAACATTTATATTCTAGCAAATTTGTTTTATGTTTATAACTATTTAAAATATGCTATATTTGTCTCCGAACTGGCCGTTAGAATTGCCTCAGTGGAAGACTAATAAAATTGAATAGTAAATTTATGATTAGTTGCTGAATATTTAAATATGTTATTCCAATTATATTTATGTTTGGTTTATTATTCAAATTCTAAATTCTATTAAATGATATTATTTCAATTATTCTATTTAAAATATATTTTGGTTATGAATTTCTTTCAATACTAATTAAAAGTGAAAATATCACTATCGTATTTAATATTTGAAGAATATATGTTATATATTCATAATATTTTTTCTAAACTTGTTTTTTTTTTAATACTCAGAATGTCGAATCTTACCAATATTGAGTTTGTGGCACTTGACATCTCTGGAAAGAATTATTTGTCATGGATACTAGATGCAGAAATTCATCTAGATGCAAAAGGTCTTGGTGACACAATCAAAGAAGGAAACAAAACATCTAGTCAAGATAAAGCTAAAGCCATGATCTTCCTTCGTCACCACCTCCATGAAGGACTCAAAAATGAGTACCTTACTGTGAAAGATCCTTCGGTTCTTTGGAAAAATTTGAAGGAAAGGTATGACCACCAAAAGACCGTAATTCTTCCAACAGCTCGATATGAATGGATGCACTTACGCTTACAAGATTTTAAGAATGTAAGCGATTATAACTCTGCACTATTTAGAATCACTTCTAAATTGCAATTATGCGGAGAAACGGTCACAGAAAGTGATATGTTAGAGAAGACATTCTCTACTTTTCATGCATCCAATGTGCTCTTGCAGCAATAATATCGTGAAAAAGGTTTTAAAAAATATTCTGAATTAATTTCTTGCCTTCTTGTTGATGAATAAAATAATGAGCTATTGATGAAAAATCATGAGTCTCGTCCAACTGGAACTGCTCCATTCCCAGAAGTGAATGTTGCATCACATGACCAAGGACAAAATAATGGTCGTGGTCGCGGTCGAAATAATGGCCGTGGACGTGGACGTGGGCGTGGTTATGGTCGTGGTAATAATTCTAAATTTTCCCACCAGAAGTGGAAAAATAGTGGAAAGAATGAAAAGGCAAAGGGTGTGAAAAGCGAGCAAACAAAAAATATTTGTCATCGTTGTGGTAGCCAAGGCCATTGGGCTCGTCTTTGCCGTACACCAAAGCATCTTATTGATCTATACCAAGAGTCCCTTAAAAATAAAGGGAAAGGAATAGAGACTAATTTTGCTGGTATAGATGATGATGATTTTGATGATGATCAAATGGATGTTACTCACTTGGAAATTGGTGATTTCTTTGCTCATCCAGAAGGAAAAATTGACCACCTTATTGGAGATGGAAGTGTCCAAAAATAAAATGCTTTTATTTTCATGTTAGTGAATTTTTTATGTATTTTCAGTTTTTTTTTTTAATTTTTCTTTGATGTATTTCTCAATTTCTATGGAAGCAATAAAATTTTGGGTTTTAATTTCAGTTTATTATTTATTGTCATTTTTAGTTGTGTTCACTCGTTAATTCAATCTTATTTTATTTTATGAAGAATGAGTGACCGCATCCATAATGGAGATATATGTCTTGCAGACAGCGCAACAACGCATACTATTCTTAAAAATAAGAAGTATTTTTATAATTTAATGATGCAAGACGCCAATGTTAGTACTATATCTGGTAGTGCAAATATAATTGAAGGTTCCGGAAGAGCTAATATTTTGTTACCTGGAGGAACAAAATTGCACATTGAGAGTGCCTTATATTCTCCAAAGTCTCAAAGAAATCTATTGAGTTTTAAGGATATTCGCAAAAATGGATATCATATTGAGACAACAAATGAAGGAAATATTGAGTGTCTTTACATCACTCAAAACATTTCAAATAAGAAATGTATATTGGAAAAATTACCTTCATTTTCCTCCGGTTTGTACTACACAAAAATTAGTACAATAGAAATAAATGCTATAGTAAACCAGAAGTTTACGGAAAAAAGTGCATTTGTTACTTGGCATGAACGATTAGGCCATCCTGGATCAATTATTATGCGAAAAATAATTAAAAACTCTTGTGGGCACAATTTGAAGAGCCAGCAGATTCTTCAATCGAATAATTTCCTATGTGCTGCTTGTTCTCAAGGAAAATTAATTATTCGACCATCACCTACAAAAATTGGAAGTGAATCTCTCAATTTTTTAGAACGCATTCAAGGTGATATTTGTGGACCTATACATCCATCATGTGGACCATTTAGATACTTTTTGGTTTTGATTGATGCGTCAACTAGATGGTCACATGTTTGCTTATTGTCCACTCGCAACCAGGCGTTTGCGAGATTACTAGCTCAACTAATTCGTTTGAGAGCACATTTTTCTGATTACCAAATGCATTTACTGACCCAAAAGGAGTAACTAAATCATATGTGCCAGCTGCTAATACTCCAATAAAGATTGATGTCCCTGTTGGGCAATCTAAAGTTGCAAATGAGTCTGAAGCCAAAATGAAACGTGGCAGACCCATTGGTTCCAAAGATAAAAATCCTCGGAAAAGAAAAAGAAATAAGAAAGAAGATGGTCGAATTGAGGACATAGAGGTTCCTGAAGAATCCTCAGACATAATTGATATTTCAATTTCAAAAGAAACTCAGGTACCTGAAATTATTGAAAATACTGAGATCTCAATAAATTATGTCATGGATGGAATACAATGGAATCGACATGAAATTGAAGTCGATGATATTTTTGCATTCAAAATAGCGCTTGAATCAATAAATGATAATGAGGATCAAGAACCGAAATCTGTTAAAGAATGTGCACAAAGAAATGATTGGCCAAAATGGAAAGATGCCATGAAAGCAGAACTGAACTCGCTTGAAAAACGCAAAGTTTTTGGTCCCGTGGTACGCACACCCGAAGGCGTAAAGCCGGTTGGATACAAATGGATTTTTGTGCGGAAAAGGAATGAAAAAGGTGAAATTGTGAGATACAAAGCACGACTTGTTGCTCAAGGTTTTTCAAAAAGACCTGGTATTGATTTTGAGCAAACATACTCGCCTGTGGTGGATGCAACTACTTTTCGGTACTTAATCAGTTTAGCAGTACGCAAAAAGCTTGATTTACGCCTAATGGATGTTGTTACGACGTATTTGTATGGCTCACTTGAAAATGATATTTATATGAAACTCCCTGAAGGATTTCATTTGCCTGAAGCATATAAGTCAAGTTCTCGAGAGAATTATTCAATTAAATTGAATAAATCTCCTTATGGACTAAAGCAATCTGGACGTATGTGGTATAATCGCCTTAATCAATATCTATTGAAGAAATGATATAAGAATGACCCAGTTTGTCCATGTATTTTTATAAAAAGATCTGGCAAAGAATTTGTCATGATTGCTGTATATGTTGATGATATAAACATTATTGGGATTCCTGAAGAGGTTCCAAAAGCTGTAAATTGCTTAAAGGATGAATTTGAGATGAAGGATTTGGGAAAGACAAAGTTTTGTCTTGGATTACAGCTTGAACATTTGAATGATGGAATTTTAATGCATCAAAAGGCTTATACAGCAAAGGTATTAAAACGGTTTTATATGGACAAATCACATCCATTGAGCACCCCAATAGTTGTAAGGTCACTTGATGTGAACAAAGATCCTTTTAGACCTCGAGAAAATGATGAAAAACTACTTGGTCCTAAAGTACCTTATCTTAGTGCAATTGGGGCACTAATGTACCTTGCTAGTCATACTCGACCTGATATAGCATTTGCTGTTAATTTACTAGCAAGATATAGTTCTTGTCCTACAAGAAGGCATTGGAATGGTGTTAAGCACATACTTCGCTACCTTAAAGGTACAATGGATATGGGCTTATTTTTCTCGAATAAGTCTAAGTCAGACTTAATTGGCTATGCAGATGCTGGATATAAGTCTGACCCTCATCAAGGTCGTTCACAGGCCGGATACTTGTTTACACATGGTGGTACAGCCATTTCATGGCGATCCACGAAACAAACTGAAGGATCCACATCTTCCAATCATGCGGAACTTATAGCATTACATGAAGCGAGTCGATAATGTGTTTGGTTGAGATCTGTGATTCAACATGTGCAAGACACTTGTGGTTTGTCTTCCGGAATATTGACTCCAACGATCTTATACGAAGATAATGTTGCATGTATTTCCCAGATGAAAGAAGGTTATATCAAGAGAGATAGAACAAAACACATTTCACCAAAATTCTTTTATTCTCATGATCTTATAAAGGATGGTGAAATAAAGGTTGAGAAAATTCGCTCATGTGACAACTTGGCAGACCTCTTTACAAAGTCGTTGCCAACTAAAGTTTTTGAACCACTAGTAAGAAAGATTGGACTTCGTTGTCTTAGAAACGAAGGTCTAAATGAGGGGGAGAAATAAATATTGACTGTACTCTTTTTCCCTTCGCTAAGGTTTTTATCCCATTGGGTTTTTCCTTGCAAGGTTTTTAATGAGACAGTATCTGATGACATTTTAAAAGAATGATGTACTCTTTTCCTTCACTAAGGTTTTTCCCACTGAGTTTTTCTTAGTAAGGTTTTAAAGAGACACATTCTAAAGTCATGGACATCCAAGGGGGAGTGTTATGAATAAGTTATAAAATGGATGTCCACCTTCAAGCTCACCAAGGGATTCTATGCTACAAAGGGATCCTAAGCATTTCTTATAACTCCTAATGTTATTACTCATTATGTGTATTGACTCTCATTATGTGTATTGTCTCCTAAGGTGTGTGATACATACCTATAAATAGGACTCTATTGTAATGATGAAAATAATGAACAATATTCTCTCTTCCTCTCTACTCTTGTCTTCTCTTTACTTTATTTTATATTCTCTTTAGTTTGTGTTAGTTCACAACAAAATACTAATTTTAAAGGTTTAAATTTATTTTTTTCTATACTTCACACTCTTTTAGGTTTTAGTCCATTTAATTTTAAAATTTTGGTTTTAGACTCTATCTTTGTAGTATTATGTTAAGGGGGTGTTTGTGTTCACAGATCGAAATAACATTTTTAGAAATGTTAACTTGAAAATGAACATTTTCACGTTTGGGTGCAAATAATAAAAAAGACATTTTCAGATAAGTTTTGTTCCCATGAATCTATAATCTCATGTTTTCATTGATTTTTATTCCCATAAAGAAAGGTGGGTAATTCCCACCAAGAAAGGTGGGTATACCTTCCTATTACTTGAATGACAACATTTTTTTTTGTAAAGTCTCAAAATTATCCTCACAATTACTCGCTAAAAATTTTTATACTCCTTCCAATTCGGTTTACGACTATTAGTTTATAATATTTAGTGCAACAATGGAACTTGTTAAGATTGTTGGGTTCTAATATTTTATTTAAATATTTGTACTAAGATTTATAGGAATTTTCTAAATTTTTTAATAATAAATTGATATTATTTATTTTTGTAAACTAATTATATTATTAGAAATAGCTTTTACAAGACATAAGACAACAAGATTATTTTGATAAGTACAACTTATACTCGCTCTCAGTAATATGTGTTATGCACCAAAAATACATTTTAAACATTGCTAAGAATTTAATAAAATATTCCTAGGAAAAATAATAATTATCAACCAAATAAGTTATGTTAAAATACCTGAGAATACTATTCCCAGTAATGTATTTCGGGAGTAAGATTCTCAAAAATGTTATTACAATCCGTGAAACAAACGTTCCCTAAGGTTTGAGCCTTATCGTTACTTTTGTCCTTAACACGGTTAGTAAAAGTTTACGTGACTTAGGTTTTAGTTTCTATACTAATCTTAAACTTCAATCTTAGTTTTTACATATTACAAGTGGCTTAGGAAAAGTCCCTACGATATAAAATGACTTTGTCGACCAAAAGCTTTAACTTAAATGGTCATGTACCAAATCTTAACACTTGAGAGAATAAGAAAATAATTTAATTTAGAGTGTATAATGAATGTGTGAATATTTGGCTACGACTTTATTGTCAAACTTATAACTTAAAATGTAATGACAAATAGATTCTACAACTTCACAAATCGTACCATAGTCATAACAAATAATATAGTGCTACACTATTTATTTCATTGACTTACTACAAATAAATAAATCAATAACTACATAATAACTACATATGAACAAAATATAAATTAAATAAAATAAAAAATTATGGATTAGGCGAAAGTATTAGATGTTTTCACATCCATCGAACAATAATTCATTGAGATTTTGTCTATCAATTAGTATTTAGTTTAAATTTTTCCATGTTAAATCAAAGCAACAAAACGGTAATATAATAATTTTTCTTGAATATCTATTACAATGCCAATTATATATAACTGAAAATTAAAACCCACCAAACAATGTGTTAATAAAAAAAAAAACTAAATATTTTTGCATTATCTTATTACTTATTTGGCGAAAAGGAGGAGTTGCAAAAACCACCATAAAATAGTGTGGGTTCTTGAATATTGTTCATACAAATATGTATAGAAAAAATTGATTAATCAAGTTGCATAATAAAATAATTATTTTTAATTTATCCTATTTGATAAATGATTAGCAAATTCTCAACAAAATTTAATTAATTTGCCTCAACTTTTAAAAATCATCCTTATTATTTAGGACTAGAGATTTATTCTAAACTATTTTTAATGTGTAAAGACTAAAACTTAAAGTTAAAATTATAAGAACCAAAATCTCAACTATGTAAACTTTTATTAATGGTGTAAAGAATAAAAGTAATGGCAAAGACCAAAACTTTAATAAATGAAATTATAAAGATAGAAACAAAAATTTTTAAAATATAAAAATTAAAAATATATTTAATCTAAATTTAAAATACAACACAGGAATATCTAAAAAAATTAAAAGTACAATTTAACTTTCATTTAATCAATTAATTGAGTTTTACGGGTATTAAATACTAGTTTAAACTTTAAATCATAAAATTGTAGTAAGATTTTAGATTTTAAGGTCCCGTTTCTGATTCAGATTCCACCGGAAATCGTAAAAATCAGTGGAATTGTAGATTAATTATAAAATCGTTGTGATCCAAACGATTTCAGTTTTGCACCCTTTTGTTCGAAAAATTTTTGGAATTTGGGGTGGGTGACCTGGTTTTGAGAACATTGAAACACTCGCTTCTTTCTTCTCACCGTCAATTCCTCAAACACTCATCTTCTCTGTCGCTCTCACCGTGTTCTGTTTCCTTCTTCTGGTTTCCGAAGTTTATATGAGATCTAGTTTAAATCTCATCTGGTTTTGATTTTATTGTACATAAAAAAATTGAGGATTGAAATAAGAGGAAACCTAATTTGTGAACTTCGGGTTTTTTTTTTCTTCTAAATTTCTTTTTCTTTTTCATCATCGTTTCTCCTTGATACGAAGAGGAAAGTTGCAGAGTGAAACGGTGCTAGTGAAGTTTTAACTTGAGGGTTTGCGAGGTCTTTCTTTGGTCTTTGATCGGGTGGAGCTGCCACCGGCACGGAAGACAGTATTCGGAGTTGATTTCAGCTGGAATCATGCGCTGTAGCTGTAGCTGTGCTTTGATGAGTTATTGCTTCGGAAGGAAGTGTTGAATTGCAGTATAGTTTTGTCCACACAACATGGGGTACGATTTGGATAGTCACTCGCAAGACGGAAGGGATGAAGGTAAGCTTGTTCAATGAAAATTGTGTAATAGCAGCATTAGGAGTGACAGGAACAAGAGGAAAAAATATCTACAATAGGTGGTCAAGTTGTGTAATTAGGTGTATAGTCTAGTTCTTGCATATGTTGTAGGCTTGTAACATGTTCGTTTACTAGTTCTAGCTGCTTATCAAATTTATGCTTTGCTCTCTTCATTATCTTGTTTAGTCTTCACAGTAGGATTGACTGGATAATGTCCACGTTTTTGCCTATGTGCTGAAATCTGTAAACTAAGTTCTTATGCCATTTTTGAGTCGTGTTCTTGTGTGTAGTATAGTTTCTTGTTTGGTATAGTTTATTAACTCAACGTATAAACTCAATTTGGTAGATGATGAAGAAGAATATGAGGAGTCTGGCAAGGGTAATCGTTTTCTGGGATTCATGTTTGGAAATGTTGATAATTCTGGTGATCTCGACGTTGATTATCTTGATGAGGTAATTTTACGCTGCCTTTGATGTTACATGTGAACTTGGTGGTCAAAATCTTTGGAGAATTAGGATTGAGCTGATGCATGCATATATTCTGTGATTAGATTTGCTTCATTGCTTGCCAAAATATCTTAATTTTCTGTTATTTTCTATCATTTTCCTAGGTTTATCTCAAAAAGATTATACACTTCAAATTTTCTAGATACTGTAGTTTTTAATTTTTATGATAGGTAGCTAGAGGGATTTTCAATTGTTAAATTGTTATATTAGAAGATTAGAAGACTTCAAACAAAAAATCTTAGTTTTGAGCTAAACATGCTAGTAAGTATGCTTGTGCTGATTTGAGGTAGAGTACAAAGAAAAATAGAGAGTAGCTAAAAAAAAAAAAACGCGAGAGAGAGAGAGCAAATATGTAACTTGATATATCAGTTTTTAGAATTGAGAGGATGTCTGCTTTGCTGCGACAAAATGAATGGGCAGAACAGGAAAAAAACAACAGAGAACAGAGAGTGGAGATTGGAGGTTGGAGAGAGAACGAGAACAGGCACGGAGAACTGGTGAGAGAACAAAAAAGGTAGAACAGAGCCAGAGAGCAGGGATTGGCTGGAAACACTAGGATGACACTGGAAAATGTCTGCAGTGGCTGGAGATAGTGTTGGATAGTTATGGGTCATATGGGTAGTTTGTCCAGTTAGGGATATCAGTGAGGTAGTAATGTGTGGGGAATATCAATGCATCCAAAAATAAACAAATCATCTCTATAAATAGACCCACTAAAGCCCACCCAAACCATAGGTTACTTACCCATTACCACTGGTGTGGCTGGGAGATATGTTTTTATATCTAGCGTTTCAAATCTTATTATTTTTTTAATGGTTTTTCATTTCTATACGTAACTACATATTAGAATATGAGGGTTTTGGTTTCAAACTCTTTTATTCAGTGAACGGGGACAAAATCTTGAGATTCCCCTGTGAAACACTGCTTGGATGATGTGGTATATTTTGAGGGAGCAATTTCTGGCTGTGGCTGAATGACGCCATGTGAATTGAAAAGCATAGTGGCTAGGTCTACAGTGCAACACACAGCCGTGATAGTGCCAACTGCCAAGGTTATTAAACTCTAGATCTTACCTGGGATCAGGAGGGAGGTGAAAGATTGTAACTCATGGGATTGTAAGATGGATCATGAGATCCATCTTTAAAACCGGAATATACTTAAACATGTACGTATGCATATTAAATGACATTAAATGACATAAGTAAGGAAAAAAAAAAACAGAATGGTGGCAACTATGATGTCATCAAACATAAAGTACCAATAGCAAGATAAAACAAGTTCACAATCCCTAATAAATGCATATCAAGATTAGAAGTCAAGTCACAGGGGTTGACTTTTTTCCCCCACTCAAATTAACAGTAACCCCCCCCCCCCCCCACACACACACACAAAAACGCTCCCAAGTGAAAGACTCACGGAGACACACACCACATCCCAAAGAAAAGTCCCAAAGGCTCAAATAATAGAAATACAACCGCTAGGGGGATGAACAAAAAGCGACAGCGACACAAGTCCCCGAATCAGAGCCAGCAGTCACTGCAAAGTGCAAACTTGAGAAGTGATAGCAGAAACCCAATTTGTTGCAACCAGTGTGAGGTTTAGGGCAGAAACCAGTGTGAGCTTTGGGTCAGAAATCGGTTGCAGCAAAGATGAGAAGAAAGAGACGTGAACTAGGGCAGAGGAGTTCAGAAAAAAAGGAATGAACTAGGTCAAAACCCCCAAAAAAGTTAGTTTTTTTTTCCCCTCAAACTGGGTCACTCAAAATCCGGCCTGTCCGAGTGTCCGGCGAACTTGACTTGGATTGGTGGTTGCATGATCCTACATTCTAGCGTGGCAATCCCATAGAGGAGCGATCCAGCAGTGACTTGCGCACGCAGGGGCTGTTGAAGATTGCAAGATCATACAATCTCTCACGCTTCATCAGATAGTGCATTATTGATAAGCCTGCTAGGAGGTCTTTCCAGGAGATAATTTTGTCTTTTAGGATATACATTTCTATTTTGTAAGTTGAATCGTATTCATTCTGGAATGAGTAATGGCTTGTTCTAGATTGTTTTTATGCATTTGATTTATAAATGATAATAGCTTTGCTGAAAAACTGTAAAGCTGGTACTAAATTCGCATATTTCCCTTTTAGGATGCAAAGGAGCATCTTTCTGCATTGGCTGACAAGCTGGGTCCATCACTGACAGATATAGATGTAAGAAAAATTAAATACCTTCATCTGGCTATATTTTTTGAGTTTATAAATTCACAATGCTATCATTGAATATGGTTATCAAGTGTCTAACTGTTATTTTTTCCATTTTTTTTATTGTGTTGCTTGCAGTTGTCAGGAAAATCCCCACAAACACCACCTGACGTAGTTGAACAAGGTGAAGTTGTCTGCCAGGAAAAACTATATCATGCAGTTTTTGATATTCTGTTGGTATCGTTTTTTCCCTCATGAACTGAGGCCTGTTTATTTCTGCTGGAATTTTTCCCCACATGTAGTGCATGTTTGGTTCAGCTTATTTTGGAGAAATAATCATTTTTTATTGCCAGTTTTTTGAGAGCTTTTAAAAAAAAAGCCATTATATCCCGGAAAATAATCTTCCCAAGCATTTGAGAAGTATGTTTGGTGGACAATATCATATGCAGAAGTTGCTATTTCTTTCCTTGCAAAAGAAGAGAGTTTCCCATATCTAATCTATTCTACCATTGCTTTGGAGGATAAGTGTTAACAATCTTTGGTGTAGCTCTCCTCTCTGGAAAATGTTTCATGAAAAAATTATCATAAAATAAATGTTGGAAATGCTAGAGGTTAGCAAGCGCTAGTGGCACAACTTTATAGAAATAGACTACGAAGGCAAGTTGATGCGGAGTTTTAATGATGGCTTATAACTCGTATTAACAAATATGCGTTGATATTAGCTATCATTAGTGGCAATATAGTCTGACATGGCAAATTCTTCTGCTATTTTTTTTTGCACCCAAAGTGAGTTTTCTTTCTTAGGTGGAGAGCATTTTAGATGAAACGAATTGAATTTTCAAAGACTTCATCGGACTCTTTTAAGAATTCAATTAATAGAAAGGGGTTAAGGTTTTGTGCAGTTATTCTTTTTTCACTGTGTTTTTGTACATTTTAGAGCACAATGCAAGAAAATATCTGCGAGTGGCTTCTGGTACTGGTTTTTTTTGGGTTAGGATAGTTTCCATGGCTTTTATGTGGGTCTAGAATTGGATCCTTTCATGAAAGACCCTCCCACGACTAGGTCATCTTTTGAAAGGTAAAATTTTGCATAGTAAGCCACAATATTGTCCTGTATAGGGCATTATTTATGCCAATGATTCATTTTCTCTCATCAAATGACCTAGTTACTTGAGAGTCTAACATGAGGATGAGGGTTATGACTTTTTATTTGCATCCCATAATTTATTCTTTGGGGTTTCTTTGAAAGATTTATGGAGAGATTTGGAAAACTTTAAAGCTGATGTTTATTTTTTTAATTGTTATTTATTGCTGAGGATTCTTGATCCATCTACTCTGCATAAATTTTCTTTCTTGGAAATTTCGTTTTACAAAGCTAATGGAAATCAAAGGCAATTGTAGTAAGTGGTTTGTAAAATATGTTTCATTTGATGAAGTAAAGCTTGGTTGCAAAGAGTTCATCTATCTCTATTTGCTCCCCCGTGACGATGAGCCACTTTATGTGCTACTATTTGGATTTCATGCTCATTACTTCGTATGTCAATTATATTGTCTGAAAACTAGACACTTATGTGTGTTTTTTTTTTTTTTAAATCATATCTGTTGGTCTTTTATAGATACTTAACAAATGAATCTCATCTCTGTATGAAACTCAAAATTAAGTTGCTTAACAATTTTTATGAATCCTTTTCTACAAACTAATGAAAACCATGTTGAAACTACGTACGTATTTGGTTTCTTGTGAAATCTCCTGTTTAGTTTACTAACTGCTATTCATCTAATCTTAGATTGTGGTGAGAAAGCTGAAGATGCAGTTGATTATGAAGATATTGATGAAGAGTATGATGGTCCAGAGACTGAAGCTGCCAACGAAGAGGACTATTTATTGCCAAAAAAGGATTTTTTTTCTTCTGAAGCCCCTCTTGAAGCTTTGAAGTCCAGAGCTTCTGTCTTTGATGATGAAAATTATGATGAAGAATCTGACAAGGAACCAGACTTAGTAAATAATGATTCTAAAGATGATAATATCTCTTTAGCAGGTATATTGTTTTGCTTGGCTTGCATAACTTTGTTATTATGTTGTACTTTGTGTGCTTATAACTTACGGTTTGGATTTGCACGTCATGTTGTTTCAATCCTTATAAAAGTGCAAGAAATTTGATACTTGTGATCTAGCTCTATTATTTTATTTGTAGCCTTGCTTAGATATATGCTGGAGACATCTTTGGCCAATAATGCAAGAGAATTTTTTGATTTTTTCAAATAAAAATTGTGGGTCTCTTTATTTCATTTGCACTATAAATTTTCCTAAGCGCAGGTTTGGATGTAGATGTTTTTGATATATATTATTGCCTTTTAGGCTATGTGTTCATTGGTGGTTCAATAATGCAATCACATTCAGTATGATTTACCAACTTTATGATCACTTTTGAAGCTGCAAGATTGTGTTTGTATTCTGTTTGACGCATACCATTTAGATATTGAATGTATATTAGTGCCAGCCACAGATTCTCATGTCAATTATTTTCATGTTTTAATTGATTGGAGGAAAGAACAACTGTTCTTTGAGAATTTGATTTGCAGTGTGCTTGACATTCATATTTCATACTATAAAAAATTAAAATACTAGTTATTGATGGTGGTGTTTTAATCAGCCTTTTGATAAGCTTGATAGGTTTGGTAGGATAAATGCTTATCTGTAGATCGATTTTTTTGAATTCAAATTTGTAGGCGATGCTCAGTTCTTAATTGATACAAGCTTGAATTGATTTTTATGTTTCTGTGCCGATTGGGTTGTCGTTATAATAAAGTTAACTTAACTTAACCCAGTTAATTGTATGGTTTAATTTTAAAATTGAGTCTATCTTGGGCCCGAGTTTCAGCCTCAATCACTCAGCTTGAATCTGAATATGATAACTTTGTGTTTAAGCAATATGCTTTAATACCTTTGTATTCGACTCAACTCTGCCCAGTTCAATACTTAATCATTTTGTGAGGGTTGAAGCTCTGAATCATAGGAATGAAAACTAAAAGTGGTTGGTTTTGCTGGATATGTTGTAGGTGAAATTATGTCATATTAAAGTCTTGCAGTTCACTTATGTTTAAGCTTTAATTTCAGGGGAGCAGGAAGAGAGTTTTGTAGATGCATCTAAAGTAGAGAGTGCTCTTGAACATGATTTACAAGTTGGCTCACTGCAGACTGAAGAATTGGACACTGATGTACAAAAACCTGAGGAGGTCAGATACCTCCTAAATGTTTGTTTTTGCCTATCTAGGCTTGTTATGTCTATTAGAAATGATTTTGTGTAATTTTCTTATGATTACATGAATATCAATACCAGTTGAAGCTTCAACCGTATATGACCTCCAAGTTCTATAATGAATACTACTAGATTACTTGTAGCCTTATAGATGGGACTTGTGACTATAAATGAATGCACCAATTGAGATAAAAATAAGTTGATGGTTTGCTTAGTTAATAATATGTGGAGTTGCTAAAAGAGGGCTGATCCTCTGTTTAGCAAGCTAGGTAAATATAAGAAAATTTTCTGTTATTATGAAAGCTATTTGGCTCTGATACAACTTTCAAATTCGTTTTTATAGCATGAAGCCAAAAGTCCTAGTTAAAGAAAGGAATTCATTAGAACTAGTCTGCTCCTAGCCATCTAAGGCAAAACTCGTACAAAAAGAAAATAAAAGTCATTAGAAATATTCAAAATAAAAGTTCCTGGGTACATATGCTACATTAGCATGAATAGTACTTGCACTAAATTGACGCAAATGTTAATACTATATTTCTATAGTTGCATGGCTTGAGCCCTTATGTCTACGTGGTAAGGAGTTCAATCCATTCAAATGCCATCTTCATTTTTCATAATTAATAAAGTGCATGTTTGGTTTTGAATATTTATTTATAGGGAAAAGTTAACTCCACCCCTCCAACAGTTCTTTATGTGAGTTTAAATATAAGAGTTTAAATATAAGCTGTTTTGAACCCAAGACAAGCCAATGCAAAAAGACACTATATCCAAGCCCAAGATGCTCTTGGGTGTAGGTGAGTGGGTATGCTAGAGGTGTAAAAGAGTTAGCTTGCATGCCGAACAACTGAAACTTTTGGAGAGTTGCAACTTGTCCCTTTTTGTTTTGATTAACCCAACTAGTATATTTGAACATAACTTTTCATACATAGTTCTGTACATGCTATGTTAGTATAAAATCTCTCTCTCTTATCTGTTATTCTCTTCTCTCTCTCTCTCTCTCTCTCTGTTCTCAATCTCAAAACCCTATCACAGATGCTATTGTGCTTATTTACCATTTTATTTCACGCATTTACAAAAACATGCAAAATATTAGGATGCTGTTTGGGCATGGTGCTGAATTAATTTTAAAAAGCTATAATAGGGGTGGGGTGCGGAAATATGAAGGACATTATAATGGGGTGCATTAACTTGATAATTGGTTTTGTTCCATGTGTGTTTATACTAGTAATTATAGGTTTAGTTCAGGTGTATTACAAGTTTAGTACACCGGTACAAGCCGAGTCCAATAAGTATTGCACACACTAACGTAGTTTTATCTAACATTGATAGTAATTTTTGTTGACAGGATTATAAAATTATCATGGTTGACTTTCTATTGACATGTTAATGCCTTGATTGATGAAACGAACAGGAAGGGCCTGAAGTTTCGAAAAGGTCTATGGCTATGCCGTTGCCAGTTCTGTGTGTGGAAGATGGGATGGAAATTTTACGCTTCTCTGAAATCTTTGGTATTCACGAAACTCTCAAAAAGGGAGAAAGGAGAGAGCATCGACATTCCATTCCTAGAGGTATTTACTTTAGAGAGGAGTGTTTACCTGAATTTTGTTTGGTATTTATTTAGAGATAGGAAATAGTTACTTGAATATTTTATGCAAGTTTCAGAATCTGTTGGATTCCTTTAGAAGAGGTATGATTGGAAAATCATGAATACTTGTTGCACAAATTTTTTGCTGTAGGTGAATGAAATTTAGAACTGGTATTGGTGAGACTTGGATGGCAAAATGAGATACTAGCTTTCTGCAGTGCGTTGTCAGTATTGCTTCTGTACTGATATATTTTTTTTTGGTGTTTCCAGATAGATTCAAGCCATTGGATCTATCTGATGATATTGTAGAAGAGGATGAAGAGGAATTCCTCAGGGGCTTCTCTCAGAGTCTCTCACTTGCTAAACAGGTTTCTGGAGTCCGTAATGATGTATCAGAAAGCAACAATGTTGACATGGAGTTTCCAAAATTCGGATTTCTTCATGGGGATGCCTCGACACCTGTGAAAGATGATCGGCGAGAAAAGGAATCTTGTCTTAGTGCTGAACCAATGAAAAAGGATTTCCCTGAAGATCTTTCCTTGAGTGACCATCCTCTCATGCAAGCCAATTTTTATCCTCTTGATCAGCGAGACTGGGAGGATGAAATCCTTTGGGGCAATTCACCTGTTGCAAGTGATAATAATGTAGAGAGCTGTGAAATTTCTGGACCAGAGTTGGGCGCTTCTGGTGGCAGTGAAATAGAAATTGAAAGTGGGATACAGAATCTGCACTTGGAGACCCAGGAGATACCAGAGGAGAAAGATCGTCATGTCTTCATGTGCAGCTCTCCAGTCTCATTAGAGCCCTTTGGGTCGAGGGGTTCTTCTGAAGCTGAAACCAACTCAACGTCCAAAAGTCTATTTCATCCCCAACTTTTGAGGCTAGAATCCAGATCTGAAGAGAATAATTTTAATCTTACGGATGGAAGTGGGGTGGATACATCCGAGAAGCATAATCAAAGTGGTCTAGTAAAGCGTTATACCAAGGTTATGTCACAAAACAGAGACATCATGGAGGGCTCCTGGTTGGACAAGATAATATGGGAGGAGCTTGATCGGCCTGTGGTGAAACCAAAGCTCATCTTTGATCTTCAGGATGATCAAATGCACTTTGAAGTTTTGGACAGCAAGGATGGTACACATCTTCGCCTTCATGCTGGGGCTATGATTTTGACTCATTCTTTAAAATCAAGCATTGGGGACGCTTCTGAGCCACAGGGACATGGAGGTCAATATGGATGGCGACATGTTTCTAATGACAAACACTATTCAAACCGGAAAACATCTCAGCAATTGAAATCAAATTCTAAAAAACGGTCTGCTCATGGTGTTAAAGTTTTTCACTCACAACCTGCACTGAAGCTGCAGACAATGAAGTTGAAGTTGAGCAAGTAAGAATTTTTTTCTAGGCGAGGAGGGTCATGGTAGCCTTAATTTTGGTTCATTGCATGTGTTACATGTATCAGGGACTGTGTTGCTTAGTTTGAATGTTTTTTGTTTTTTTTTTTATAATTATAATTATTTTTTCATTTTTAATGAAGTTCTGGTAAAATATTATATGCAATCTTGTTTGATGATCATGTGGCTACTTGATATCCAATACGGTAAGCACTCTACCTCCATCCAAATGTTTTGGGCTCCCCTCCTTTGCCGTGCCGTGGCTTATTAGTCTAATTCTTGTAGAACATAACTATGATTCCAGTAATTTTCATAAGCTCACTGCACATGGAAGAAACTGTACTTATGAAAGATTCTTGTTTGAAGAAATTCTAGTTTTGGTTTTTCTATCTTGATGTGGGTGAACTTTCTGTTGGTATAGCAATGTTTTAATAGACGATTGAAGATTAAAATAAAAAAAGGTTCTTAGTGTCATTTAGACATGTGTTTATGCTTGTCCAAGAACTAAGAAAAAAGGGTAGAATAGGAATTTAGGCAAAAGGTTAGAGGTCAAGCTAGGAAGTAGAGAAGGTAGGAACTTAGCAAGGCAAGGTTTTGGGTTAGAGCTCAACACATTTTGCATTCTCTAGGGGATTATCTTTGTTCTGTTCTTTCTCTTTTGTTTGTGTGCTTTTATGAGTTTTATCCATTGTAAGGAGCCTGTCTCCATTTTTTTCTCATTAATTCATATCCATTTTGGTAGTTTCTCTCAGTGTTACATAGAAAGAAAAGAAAGTGCATGTGCTGTTAGGAATAATATTGAACGTGTTACTAATGAATTACTTGGTGTCACTTTGACCCAAAAGTTGTTATTATGGAATAGGATTATTTTTATGGCATTACATTGTTCTGCTCATGTCTGTGTCAAGGTTGTTGCTGTTTTTTTCCCCTTTTCTTGTTTATCTTGGTATCTTTATTCTTCAAATTTCCTGCATAATGCCTTCTTTTTCCATGGTTATAAACCTAACATTTTGTATGCAGTTTTGCTTAAATGAAGTATTACTGTGCCTTTTGAAATTTGAATACACATTCGAAAAAAATGGCAGCCAATTTTGTTTCATGATTGTATTTTTACATCTTTTCGGCCAATTTTGTTTCATGATTGTATTTTTACATCTTTTCTATGTTCACCTGAGTTAACTATAATAAAGGTCTTAATCACTTGTAATATCTGACATGTTCCATGGTGTGTCCATAATCAGTCACCATTAGGCAAGCCCATTCTATGATATGTTAGTTGTCTATGCTGCTTATTCTACTTTTCTGAGTTGTGTGAGTGAGGCACCAGTTCTTTATTTCTATTTGGTCCTAAAATCCCTATTGTCTGCATGTTCGTTTTAGTTTTTTTCTGTGTTTATGATTATGCTAAATCTTTTGCAGTAAAGATATTGCAAATTTTCACCGGCCTAAAGCATTATGGTATCCCCATGACATTGAGATGGCTGTTAAACAACAAGGCAAATTAACACAAGGACCCATGAAAATAATTATAAAGAGCTTAGGTGGCAAGGGGAGTAAACTACATGTTGATGCTGAAGAAACTCTATCTTCTGTTAAAGCAAAAGCTTCAAAAAAACTAGGTTGTCAATTTTGTTTTTCTCTATTCTATGATATTCTTTTATTCTATAGTTGAATATATTTAGTTGCAATTTTCGTCTTGTTCTAGTCTTTCTTTTGGTCTTATTGTACTCTTTAATACTCTTTTATCTCTGACTAGTCTGGGATATTTTTGTTTTTGGTAGATTTCAAGGCATCAGAAACCGTGAAAATATTTTACGTAGGGAGGGAGCTTGAAGATAACAAATCACTTGCTGCACAAAATGTCCAACCAAACTCCTTGTTACATCTTGTCCGTACAAGGATACATTTGTGGCCAAGAGCACAAAGGGTTCCTGGTGAGAATAAATCCTTACGTCCTCCAGGGGCATTCAAGAAAAAGTCTGATCTGTCTGTGAAAGACGGACATGTTTTTCTGGTGGAGTAAGTAACTTCTCTGCTACTGAGTATGTATTCTTTCTGGTGGAGCAGTTTTTTTATTTATTTTTTCTTTTCTTATTTTGTGTGAAATGTGAATGCAAACTTCATGTTCAATTTACTAATTTTCTTGTTTGTGGTTTGCTCAGTTTTTTTTTTTTTTAAATTTTTTTTCTATCATGGAAGTTTGGAAAGTTGATTTCAAGTTGGATCTATTGCATCATTTTCCTTCCTTGCATAATATCTGATTTATTAAGATTCTTTTATTGGTCAAAATATAGAAGTACAACTAGGGGGAGGAGGATGATATACTTTCCGAAATAAACGAGTTGAAGAAGAAAGAAAGCCTTTAAGGGTAAAGAACCCAAGAAAGATATTGAATATCTCTTTATACTATAAACTCCTTAAAACCAATCTTAAGCGGAGAACATATTACATGGGAGGAGCCATAATCACAGTCCATTAGCATTTGTAGAAAGGGGTCTGTAAGGAGGATAAGAAATCCTCGACGGGAAAAATTACATCTTTTCTATGGGATAATCTGTTTGGTGTGATAGAATAAGGATAGGTCTGTTTTAAGGATATTCAATCTTTCTTGTAAGTTAATTTTACATGCTTTGGCACATAAAGAATAGCAATGTTATCAATAGCGGACCATGGATTATGGTGGAAGCCAAAAATCTGCTATGCCATATTGCGGATTGGGTTGTGGGTAAATAGTGGAAGTTGTATACATGAAGAAGAAAGCTATCTACTACTAAAAATATGTAATATATAAGCTGTATGATAATGGAAATAGGCAACATAAAATAAAAAATAAGCAGAAAAATAATGATATATCACTGGTTCACAAGTTTAAGACAAAATGGTGAAGTCAACACCCTTTAAAATGATCAACACCTCCCTTCAGTCTTCATTAATATAAAAGAGAGGGACCAAATACAGTGAAGTCTTTATTCTGCCATATATGTGATGGGTGTGACCCATGCAACAGCCACCGTGGCAACCATAGCAGTTATTGCGGCTGTCTCAATTTGCCCAAAATCCGCTACGAGATAGCAGTATAGAGCCGCTATTGCGGCTTTTTGATAACACTGGAGAATAGATGGTAAAAGGTGTTGCAATGTGGCTTTTAGGGATGTGACCATTGTTGAGTTTATAAGGGCGTGACAATCCTCATCCTACAAGATAGCTTTTGGGAGTGAGTTAGGCCCAAACCCAAATTGTAAGATGGTATCAGAGCCTATCCTAGATCCGTTTGTTGGGCCCCATGTTTGTTGTTGGGTGTGTTGTTGGGTGCTTGTTAATCCCGTATTGTTGGGCCACTCATTTGTTTGTCCACGCTCTAGCAGTGTAGTTTTGGGCGTGAGGGGGCGTGTTAGAAGTCCCACATCGGCTAGAAATATGACCATTGTTGAGTTTATAAGGGAGTGACAATCCTCATCTTACAAGCTCGCTTTTGGGAGTGTGTTAGGCCCAAACCCAAATTTAAGAATAAGGAAATAGGAAAACTAGTCTTGAGAGATCCTAAGAGATTGATGAAATAAGAAAACTTATCTTAAAGAATTATCCAAAACTATGACAAGATATCTTAAAATTTTCATATATTTTAACAGGTACCATGTAAGTTTAATCTTCATATTAAACAGAAATCATTGAAAATATTGAATGCATTTTTTTCATAGAATTTATAGTGAGGGTGTCCTCCTGAGTCATGGAACCAAATCTAATATATTCAAGATTAATGATATTTCAGCACTGTGCAGCCTGATTATAATATTTTGTTATCTTAATCTGTGATTATGATGTTCTTTGTTGAATGACGATTGTGGATGCTTCATATAGAAGCTCATCGAATATGTTCTCTCTGTAGGTATTGTGAAGAAAGGCCTCTTCTTTTGAGCAATGTTGGAATGGGTGCAAGACTTTGTACATACTATCAAAAATGTTCACCGGATGACCAATCTGGTTCCTTATTACGCAACACCGATAGTAGCTTGGGGCATATTATTTCCCTGGATCCAGCTGATAAATCTCCTTTCCTTGGAGATTTAAAACCTGGTTGCAGTCAGTCATCACTTGAGACGAATATGTATAGAGCACCCATATTTCCTCATAAAGTTCCATCAACTGACTACCTGCTTGTTCGATCACCAAAGGGAAAGCTATCATTGAGACGAATCGATAAAATTAATGTTGCTGGACAGCAGGTCTGTTTATTCGTATTAAATGCTGTTTGTAATGTTAATAATTGTCTTGTTTTGATTCTTGGAAGTTCATTTAATGGTAAACTGAAGGAATTTCTTTCAAGTCTTCAAATTATTGTTTGGCAGAATCTTAATGGATGGGTTATTTTGAGCTGTCATAACGTTTAATTTATCTTTTGATTAGCTTTCTGCTTTCTTTCTTTGGTACTGCCCGAATCTACAATCTACATCACAAGGAATTTTTTAGTGCAGAAAGAAGGACAATATTGTTGTGATGTATGCTAATGTTTTATTCAATTACTCTTTGCAGGAGCCTCTCATGGAAGTATTATCACCAGGAAGTAAGAATCTTCAGACTTACATGATGAACAGGCTACTGGTACACATGTGCCGTGAATTCCAAGCAGCAGAGAAGCGGCACTTGCCTCCACACATCCGTATTGATGAGTTTCTGTCACAGTTTCCTTACCTATCAGAAGCTTCATTCCGTAAGAGAATAAAGGAATATGCCAATTTACAGGTATTGGTGGTTCATAAAGCTTGTCATGCAAGTAATGTATAAGAAATTGATGTTAACATGCTAATAGAATTCCTTCCTTCCCCAAAAAAATGAAAATTTCTTTAAACTGATTTAAAACAGAATTCGTGATTTATGTACTATAATGTTTTTTGTTTTTTAATTTATATTTCTGATTGTGCTTTGTGTTTTTCTGAATGTTCCATTTAATATGTTTTACTGCAGAGGGGAGTGAATGGACAATCAATTTTGGTTAAAAAGAGAAACTTTCGCATGTGGTCGGAGGATGAATTGAGAAAAATGGTCACACCAGAGCTTGTGAGTAATATCATATGACATTCAGATATTTTTTGATGAATTGAAACATTTATTTCTGTTAAAATGCACTTTTGATAGTAATACAGAAGATCATCTTTTATACATGTTATGGCGGTGTAAAAATTATCCCATGGACTGCATGATTCATAGAGTTCTCCTTTAGGGTGGATATCTGACTGTGCTCTTGGGTTGTTCAAAAAGTGAGGTTTTAGAACTACAATTCAGAAACTCAAATGTTGTTGTGTCTGCTCATTGTCTTGAAACATTTTTATGAGTGCAAGTTTTGGAGCCTAGAAATTTGCAGTCATGTTTTATTATATTTTCTACGCTTTGCTTAGCTGGTGAATTTGTGTGTATAATCTGGGTACTTGTGCTCTATTGTTTTCTTTGTTTTAAGATGAATCTGATACTTCTTTTAATATGATTACTTCTTTGTCTTATTTTAAATTGTTATAGGTTTGTGCCTATGAAAGCATGCAAGCTGGTCTCTACCGTCTAAAACATTTAGGAATAACTGAAACACACCCTACTAATATTTCGTCTGCAATGAGTCGGCTTCCTGATGAAGCAATAGCACTGGCTGCTGCATCACATATCGAGAGGGAACTGCAAATTACTCCGTGGAACTTGAGTAGCAATTTTGTTGCCTGCACAAGCCAGGTGATCTATGTTCAATCTATTTTTAGTTTATTTGGCATTACTTGTTGTTTTAAAAAGTGAAAATGGGTTTGAAATGTAAAAAAAAAAAAAAAAGGATGAGGAAAACATAAATAAAATAAATTGCCAATGATTAACAGACTATCATGGAATAACTCTATTGTTGGTTATTTGTTTCGGATGTAATACAATTTCTTCGATTGAGTTCTGGACTACAAGTACAAGCCCTTCGTAGTAAAATTTTCACTATTTGTTTATTTAATTTTATACAAGGTTTTGATTTGAAACTTCAAATTTACTATACTCACTCTCAATTTTACTCAGAATCTTGTGTCGTCTAACGTTTTACTTTTCTGCTGTTCCCATCTCCAAAAGGCAAGATTTAATCTTTCTAATTTTTTACCATCTCTTCAATATTTTGCAACTTTAAAATTGAGTAAAAAATGAGAGCAGCAAGCCATAATCTTAACGCTTCTTGCATATTATGTTGATAAGAAGATGCCTTTGCTTCTTTGAAATTTGTTGACTTGAGAGGTATTTGTCCTGTGTCCACAAATTGCAGAGAAACTGCAATTTCCCCATTTGATAGTCATGTGAATCCAATAAAAGTCTAATGAATTGAATATAAATGTTATAACTGAACTTTGAAACATGCAGGAAAAATAATTCATGCATACATTTACAATTGTTTGAGTTAATTTCTGTACTCTATCTTACTTTATCATCATCATCATCATCATTATTATTATTATTATTATTATTATTATTATTATTATTATTATTATTATCTATTTTAGCAGTTTGAAATACAAATTTTTGTTCAGACGGTAGGAATTATTATAAACAAAATCTTCTGTATAGTATAAAGATAACTTACTACACGACAAGGATTAAATTTTACCCTTTTTTTGCTTCTATTAATTGATTACATTACTCATTGTAATGTCAATCTCTCTACCCTGGATTTTTGCTGGCAGGGTAAGGAAAATATTGAACGAATGGAAATTACTGGTGTTGGTGATCCATCTGGTCGTGGCATGGGTTTTAGCTATGCTCGAGCACCTCCGAAGGCACCAGTTTCTAGTGCAGTGGTGAAGAAGAAAGCAGCTGCTGGCAGGGGAGGTTCCACTGTTACTGGTACAGATGCTGATCTACGTAGGTTAAGCATGGAGGCTGCAAGAGAGGTGCGTTATATTTATTTGGCCTGCTATGAACTGTTTGTATTTGTGTGAACCATATAACTTAATGTTATGAAAGGCATTTCTTTTTGGCAGGTGAATTTTTTCCTAATATTTTGCACACATTGTCAGTGTCGCTATGAATAAAACTGAGTATAGAGAATCTTGCAATGAACTGACTGACATGTTGCACTTGAGACATAAAACTAAAGCTGATAGTCCCCAATTAATTTCAACAAGAGTGTCTGAAAAAAATGGATATTTGATTTCATTAATGCCTTGAGAGTCAGTTTGGATGAACTTTTCAAGAAGTTCTTGTAGTAAATTTATAATAGAATTACTAATCACTAATATTATAAGCGTTTGGTTTCTCAAATAATCTTCCTTCATTTTTTTTTATTTTTTTTAATTCTACTTGAGCAATGTTTTGAAAAATTGGAATAGAGATTATTGGGGAGCCAACAACTTACGATTTTAGTTTTTCTATCATAAATATACTTCTATTCACAAGCTTTTTTGGTCACCTTTCATTAGACCTAGACGTATATTTGAGAAATGGATTTGTATTTGTGAAATATGATTATTTGTTTGTTGGTATTATCTTTTGTTTCTGTTTTCAGTTTTTATTTTTTTTTATTTTTATTTATTTATTTATTTCCCTTTTTATGCAGATTTTATTCCAAATGGCGATATTTAAGCATTCACTTAAGTAGCAAAATAATTTTAGACACGTATGTGTTTGACAAAAAGTTACAGTTTTATTCCACTGCAGTGGTTTCCTTTTTAATGTGCAGTTGGCCTCTGATGCTCGTATCACAAGGGAATAGTATAACATTTAAATCCAGAGGAATTTCCTTTTTTTAATCTCAAGGATTTCTTATTCCAGGTTCTTCTAAAGTTCAATGTTCCTGAAGAGGTTATTGCAAAACAAACCAGGTGGCATCGCATTGCTATGATACGCAAGCTCTCAAGTGAGCAAGCTGCAACTGGGGTTAAGGTCGATCCAACTACTATTAGCAAATATGCTCGTGGCCAGCGAATGTCTTTTCTTCAGTTACAGCAGCAGACCAGAGAGAAGTGCCAGGAGATTTGGGATAGGCAAGTTCAGAGTCTGTCAGCTGTAAATGGTGATGAAAATGAGAGTGACTCAGAAGGGAATAGTGATCTGGATTCTTTTGCTGGAGATCTGGAAAATTTACTAGATGCTGAGGAGTGTGAAGGAGGAGAAGAGGGTACTGATGACTTAAAGCGTGACAAGGGAGATGGTGTTAAGGGTCTTAAAATGAGAAGACGTCCAACGTTAGCTCAGGCAGAGGAGGAAATAGAAGATGAAGCAGCTGAGGCTGCTGAATTATGCAGGTTGCTTATGGATGGTATGCATTTCTTTGACGATTGAAGTATCATTTAAAACCTTCATTTGTACTTAATACGGGTTTTTGGGTCAGTGTTTTGAAGTTGAACTCAGATGCTACTCCTCAGATTGAATTTTTTTAATAATATTCTATCCAGATGATGAAGCTGTCAGGAAGAAAAAAAAGAAAGCTAGAGTTGTGGTGGAAGAGCCCAGATCGGCAGCAAAACTGCAGCCAAAATTTGTCTTTGACAACTCTGAACAAGTTAAGCCAACAACTAATAATTTGCAAATGGATGGAGCTAATCATTTGAAAGAGGAAGCAATTACAGATCTTAGGGAGGTAAGGCGAAAATTACTGTTGTCACATTATCCTGTCATGTGAATGTTCTAGTTCAGCACACTAGCTTCACAGTATATGAAGATCACCTCGTAAATAGTCATGTAAGCTTTTTATCTCCTGCCAACAAGGCCTAATTATTTTATTATATATGTTTTTGGCAGGAGGAAAATTTTCCTGCTAAAAAGAGCAAATCAGTGAAGGTCAATAAAGCAAAGAAGAATGAGATTACACCTGTTAGTGTACCCAATAAAAAAATAAAATTAAATATGGGAGAAGGAATCAAGGTAAGCCGTTAACTCTGATCTGTTTAATCATTCCCTTCCCTTCTCATAGAAAAATCCCTTTTAAATAGTTAAATTTATGTGAAAAGCTGTAGTTTATGGCATTGAATTTTTTTGTATAGTAGTGCTTGTTGATAAAGAGTGCAACTGAGTCCATTCATGCCTTTTTAGTGTTTTGTAGGTGATTTTGCTATCTTATAGTTTTACTTGTTATAAAAAAATTTCATCTCTTCTATAATGATTTGTAGCTTTGAGTTGAGTGGTAACTTTTGTCTCAATTGGTGCATGATTAAATGTTGTAATTTTACTAGGCTACCCTGCACTGTCAAAAGTTCATAAGATCCAGATCTGGACAGCTTTGTATAAACATTTAGGCAACGGCAAATAAAATTTTATCTTGAAGGACAGATCCATAGTTTAATGGATTTAAAATGTAGTAACTGCATTTCCTTCTGTCTGAAACTGGTTTTTGGGATGTCCTTGTGAAATTCTTTGTATGACTTTTATCAGTAGCTGCAAAACCAATTCATGGAAGTATTCTTCTGGTCTTTGTCATATTGCAATACATTATTGTGCTATTCAGATAGGCTTGATCTCCATGTGTTTTTGTGTTGCTTTCTTTCAGGATGGTTGTTATAATGTTTTTTAATTTTTACTCCTGTTTCTGAAAGTATCTTTGGTTTATGTCTGGAGAACCAGGTATTTAAGGAGAAAAAACCAACAAGGGAAACTTTTGTTTGTGGAGCATGTGGTCAGGTGTGTATCTTGTGTTGGTTTACAGTGTATAAGCCGGTTAATTGTGACGTGTTATTTGAGGTTTAATGCTTTGGATATTCTTTTAAAAAAATTGAATCCTTTAGCTATTGTTTGGAATTTGGATCTAGGGAACTAGGAAATGAAATGAAAGAAAAAGTGAGTGGAAGGAAAATGAGAGGAATGGAAGTTTTGAAATCTTAAACCAAACAAAGGAATATTCTGTGGCTGTTTATGTCTTTCTTTCCTCTCATTTTCTTTCTTTCCTCTCATTTTCTTTCTTTCAATCTAAACACATCATTAAAGATCAGTTTAGTTGATATAAAATTAAATTGAAAGTTTATTTTGAAAACTAATTGAATCAGGAAATAAAAGAAATGTATATAGTCTACCTTAATAATTAATAAAAGTGATATAGCTATTAATGTAAAAGAGATGGGTATTTCTGTTACATAAAAGTTTTTGCCTCCAGTCTTTTATAACAGTAAGTGTAAGGTGTACTTATAACTTTGTTGACAAACCAGCTTGGGCACATGCGAACAAACAAGAACTGTCCTAAATACGGTGAAGATCTAGAAGCACAAATTGAATCTACAGATATGGAAAAATCATCTGGAAAATCTAGCTTCGTGGATCTCTCTAATCAGTCCCAGCAAAAAGCTCCCTCCAAAAAGTTGATAACAAAAAGTGCAACAAAAATTGCTCCAGTTGACAATTCAACAAAAATTCCAGTTAAATTCAAATGCAGCTCTACAGAGAAATCTTCTGATAAACCTGCAGTAGAAATCCTGCATCTTTCTGACAAGCCAGTCACTTCCGACTCTGAAACAGCCAAGTCTGCTAAGGTTAGTAAGATAATTATTCCCAACAAAGTGAAACCAGATGATACGCAGGCGGAATCTATTAAGCATGCTATTATCATACGACCTCCTACCGCTACCGATTCAAGTAGAGTTCAGGTTGATTCTCATAAGGTCCCAATTAAAATACGCCCGCCTACAGAAATAGATAGGGAGCAAAGTCACAAAAAGATTGTTATAAAACGTGCAAAGGAGGTTGTTGATCTGGAACTGGATAGTCCTGTTGGAAACACAGGATTTGAACACAGAAAAACAAAAAGAATTGTTGAATTATCAAATTTTGAAAAGCAGAGGAAGCAGGAGACCATGTATGCAACTGAAGGTCTGATGAAATGGAATACCAAAGAGGACAGAAGATGGTGGGAAGAGCAAGAGAAACGAAGAAATGAAGCTAGACTTAAAGAGGTGAGAGCAAGGAGGCATCACAAAGAAGAAATGAGGATGCTTAAAGAGCAAGAGAGGTTAGATGAAATAAAAAGATATGAAGAAGATATTAGAAGAGAGAGGGAGGAGGAAGAACGCCAAAAAGCTAAGAAGAAAAAGAAGAAGAAAAAGCCTGACTTAAGAGATGAGTATTTAGATGACTCAAGAACGCGAAGATATGATAAGAGGATGCTTGAAAGAGATCGGGGTGGAAAAAGGAGATCTGTTGTTGAGTTAGGAAAGATTGGAGCAGATTATATGCCACCGACAAAACGCAGAAGAGGGGGAGGGGGAGAGGTACATTTCTTTGCTTGTTATTTTCTTTATTTTGTCCTTCTTTCATCTCCGTGTACATTTTCATACATGTCAAGTAGGAGCAGTTGCTACCTAGTCATGTAATGCAAGTAACTCACATCTTTCCAGCAGTTTTGAGGAAAGGCAAGAAAACTGTGAAGACGGGGAATAACACAGTCCCTGGATCAAAAGAGGCCTGCTGATTTTATTTTGTAATTGACAGTCCTGTCTTTTTGTTCCTCTATTTTTTCTTGATAGGAGAATTTATTCTTCACGGTTTTCTTAGGGCCAACACTAATCGCACCACGTGTCACACCGCACGAAAATATTGTTTTTTCAAAAATGCCCCTTACTTGGAAATTAAGGCTTTGAATGATCACAGTTTTTCTTTTTGGTGAATAAACAGTGGCAAATGCCCAAAAGAAAGAATGTCGGAGTTGTGGTGCTTTGTAATTTATTTAATAAAATTATAATATATGATTTTGGTAACAAATCGTTTCGAAATGATTTGCTTGGCCATGGTGGTAGTCTTCTTTATTGTGCTTTTGAATATTAGCTAGTGTGTTTCACTTGGCTTGAGTTTGATGTTAACTTTAATTTTCCTTAAAGGTTGGCTTGGCAAATATCTTGGAGAGCATTGTAGACGCCATTGTGAAAGATAGGTATGATCTTTCTTATCTTTTCCTGAAACCGGTGTCTAAGAAGGAGGCTCCTGACTACTTAGACATCATAGAGAGGCCTATGGATCTTTCGAGAATCAGGGAGCGGGTGCGCAATATGGAGTACAAAAGCCGAGAAGATTTTAGACATGACATCTGGCAGATTACTTATAATGCTCATAAGTATAACGACGGGCGAAATCCAGGAATTCCTCCCCTTGCAGATATGCTTTTGGAATATTGTGATTATTTGTTGAATGAAAATGACGATAACCTCACTGAAGCAGAAGCTGGTATTGAAAGTAGAGAATTCTAAGTGATGTTAAATTCAGATAATGATCTAGAGGTTAGGTAGAGCTGTGTTCTAAAATGATTTTGAAATGAAGTGTAAGTTCTGGTTTAAAAGGATAAGAAATGCCTTCAGTGTGCTATTTCATAAGATGTCAAAATTGTAAGTTGTATGGAAACAAGGTGATTCATGTGAATACATCACCAGCTCATAAAAAATTTCAGCGTGTAACAATGTAGATCGAGGAATTCCTTCAAAGATTTTACTTTCAATCGTTCAAAAGAATCGACTAGTGGACATAAGAATCTTCTCCCACCAATTATTTGTTAGCTGCTGATGAAGTACTCTCGTAATGACATTTACGTCTCCAAAACTTTTTTTTTGGGTGAAACTACGTCTCCATAATTTGATAAAAAATTAGTGTTTGGTTAAGTGTTAGATAACCAATGGAAAATAACTATTTTTCCCCCTCAAATCATGGTTTGGAACTTAAATTTATGTTTAAAAGTGCCTCAATGTGATTTTCTTTTTTTTGCCAAATATTCTATTTTCACTGAAAATTCAATTTACGCATTTTAAACCATGATTTGGGCTTCAAATATGCTATAGTATCTTGTTGTAGTGTAAAAGTATTTATAAATACAAATGAAATATTAAATTATCTTAACATTTTGTGTGATCAATAAATAATTGGTTTGTTGGTAGTTTTAAAAAAATGAAAATATAAGAGTTTGAAAATTTTACTTTTGGAAAATATTATAAATTAAACCAATTAATAGAAATATTATTTTATAAATTGTCTAAAAAATCCATGAGAAAATCACAAGTTTTCAGTGAGTCTGCCATAAGTTACAGGGCTGTCGTTAAAAACAAAACAACATTGAAGCCGTCAAAGGGATCACAAAATAACCCAATAAGGGATGTTCCAATCAACGTTGAACCCACTACTAAAGAAAATAAGCACGACAACATTTTCTTGCCTCGCTGCAGGTTCTTTTTTTTTTTTCTTTTTCTTTGCAAAAATATCCTTTGCTCATTATCTGAATTACACTTCATCAATTAGTGAAACACAGGAATACCAAAACTAATAATCAATCTCATTTTATTAGCGGTAATTGTAGCAAAACAATAGCAATAAAACAAATTTTACCGTGTCAATTAGTAGAACATAACGGAAACCAATAATCATGGACGTTAGGATTGTCACTATTTCAGTTAAGAATGTGACAACTTTTTTTTTTCGGATATCAACGTTTGTAATAGTATTTTCGAACGGTGTAGTATGTAAAATAAGGATTGTTTCCTTTCTATTTTCATTATTTTATGGATGACATTCTGAAAACATCATTCCAAACACTGATGTCCGTAAAAAGAGTGATTTCGTTCCTTATTGATAAGGTTTTAATCCTAGCGTTCAATAATCATATGTTGGTGTTTGGATTTCGTCAGTTCAATTTTAAAAGGTGGGAACCGAAAATCAAACCAAAATGTAAATAGACTAAGAGCTTAAACTCAAATGGTCATGTAGCAAGTCATAAGGCTTGGGAGCAGGATGTCCAAGGTTCGAACATTGACAAATGAGAATAATTTAGTTTATGGTGTGTAGTCGGTGTGTGAATATTTGTCTATAAAAAAAACCAAAATATAAATAAGCCATTTCTAAACTTTAATTTACAGTTAATTTGATTATCAATTTTTTGGGTGGATTTGGTGATTTTGAATGAGTTAGTTTAATTTATAAACAGTCTTTATGAAGTAGGTTGAGATTGAGAATTTTTATTATTATAAAAGAAAATTGATAATATCAATTACCAATTTCGAAAAAGGAAAAAATGAAAGCTGACAAGCAGCACAAAAATACTCTAATTTAGAAAAAAGACTCCCTAGACACTAATCAAACTTAAAGTCTAAACAAATTGCAATAATCAAATTGAAAACATGAGAAGAAAAAAAAACCAAAAAACATAACCTAACCTAGGAGTTTAAAATGGAATCAATTGAAGCAACATAACTCAAATCTTACCTTAGTTGAAGCAAAATGATATGGAGACAGAAGGAGAGTGCCTTGCTTGCTGATTTCTCCGGCTAAAAAGCCCAAAGAGAAATCGAGGAGGGAAATCGCGAAATGAGAGTGAAGGGAGAGCTTAAGGCTATTTGGTTTGCATTTTCATTTTTTGTTTTCATTTTCTGTTTTAGTTTGTTTTCTATTTTTAAAAATTTTACAAAAAAAAACTAAAAACGCTGAAAATAAAAAATGAAAACAAAAAATAAACCCCTAAATATGGTGAGTTCATGTTTTTTACGAATTCTAAAAATCTGTGTATATATAATTTTAGGTGGGGTGATACGCTCGAATTTTTAAATTTATGAATTTTCAAAATTTAAATTAGGGCATTTTTAAAAAAAATAAAATGCGTGGTGCTCTGAAAAAAATGCTTGGTGGAAAAAGTAAGTAAAAATCCAATTTCATTCTATTATTCTAATTCCATGGTTGTTGTAGCAGCAAAATCAATTTTCCACTTTTTCTGTGTGTTTAGTTAGAAAAATCAAAATAAATTAATCCTAATTTCAAATTTCAAAACTTACCTTCTTTTTTTTTTTTTTCCTCTGTGTGCCTCTCTCTCTGAACTCCATAGCTACGAAGTTCGAACTCTAGTTCCTGAGCTCCATTGCGACCCACATGTGATTCCGCTTACGAAACCATGTCTCTCCTCAGCAGATTCTTCTACAAGAGACCCCCAGATGGGTTGCTCGAATTCGTTGACAGAGTCTACGGTAAAAATTTCCCCTTTCATATTCCCATTTCTTCGTTCCTTCCCATTTTTTTCCCCCCAAATTTTCATGCTTTTTTCCTCCGATTACGCAGTTTTCGATTCGTGCTTTTCCACCGAAGCATTGCCCGATGGAATGTACCAACTCTACCTGCACGAAGTCGTCACGGAGCTGCACGAGGAATTTCCAGAATCTTCCTTTCTGGCCTTCAATTTTCGCGACGGTGAGAAGCGAAGCCACTTCGCGGAGATTCTGTGCGAGTACGATGTTACCGTTATGGATTATCCGAAACAGTACGAGGGTTGTCCTCTTCTGCCTCTGTCTCTGGTTCAGCACTTTCTTCGGGTTTGTGAGAGTTGGCTTTCAATGGCTAACCACCAGAACGTGATTCTCTTCCACTGTGAGAGAGGTGGTTGGCCCCTTTTGGCTTTTCTTCTTGCTAGCTTCTTGATTTTCAGAAGGGTTCATAGTGGTGAACGAAGGACCCTTGAAATGGTTCATAGAGAAGCACCAAAGGGTTTATTGCAGCTATTGTCACCTTTGAATCCTTTGCCTTCTCAGCTTCGTTATATTCAGTATGTGGCTAGGAGGAGCATTGCTCCTGAATGGCCTCCCCCTGAGAGGGCGCTGTCTCTAGATTGTGTCATTCTCAGGGGAATTCCTAGTTTTGATTCACAGAATGGATGTAGACCTATGTTTAGGATTTTTGGTAGGAATTTGCTTAGCAAGGGTGGGCTTTCCACCCAGATGATTTATTCCATGCACAAGAAGAAGAAGACCTTGAGGCATTACCGCCAGGTTTGTGGTCTTTTTGTGTTTTGTTGAGTTTGTTGTGTTGGTTTGTTTGCCTATTAGTTGATGTTGGAATGTGTTTGTGTTTTTATCTCAGGCAGACTGTGATGTGATTAAGATTGATATTCAATGTTTAGTGCAAGGAGATGTGGTGTTGGAGTGTGTCCATTTGGATTTGGATCCAGAAAGGGAAGTGATGATGTTCCGCGTGATGTTTAACACGGCGTTCATTCGATCCAACATATTGATGCTGAATGCGGAAAACTTGGACATTCTTTGGGATTCAAAGGAGCGGTATCCGAAAGGCTTCCGAGCTGAGGTGATTGTGCAATTTACTATTTCAGCATTTTATGGAAAATTTTATACTTTTTATGGAAAACTATAACTTTGACCAAGTGTGATAGTTGTGATTTTCCTTAGAAAGGTTACCAGTTATTCTGATCATGAAAAACATTGAAATTTAGGTTTTGTTTGGGGAGGTCGACAGCATTAGTCCTCCAAAGGCTCCAACTACAATTTTAAATGGAGAAGAGAAGGGTGGGTTGCCCATTGAAGCATTTTCAAGGGTTCAAGAACTTTTCAGTGGCGTGGAATGGGTTGAAAGTGGTGATGCTGCTGCTGTCTGGCTGCTTAAACAGCTTACAGTCTTAAATGATGCGAAAGAGCTTTCAAGGTTTCAAGGTAAAGGAAGTTGGTATTCATCTCCTGCTGATTCTGAAGAAGAAAATAATGAATCAAGCACGGCTGATAGTTCAGATGAGGCCTTTGATGTTGTTCCCAAATTTTCCACTGATCCTTCAAAATTATTGGCATCTGACTCGCCGGAGGATACGGTCCATCCAGCTTTTGAGAATGATGGTGGGAATTATGTAAATTTCACTTCACGAACACCTGATGAGTCATTGACTGAAAAGGTGTCTTCGCCTCATCATGTTCCAAGTAAGGAATATTCTCCCTGTTCGTCTCCACCATCGTCTCCTTTAGCAGTAGCTGCTACTCAACGTTCGATTCCAACACAAGCGCCAACTCCTCCGCCTCCGCCTCCCCCACCACCTCCACCTCCACCAATTTCTAATGAAGGTGGTTCTTTAACTTCACGCCCACCACCACCACATCCACCTCCACCTCCACCTCCACCACCCCCTCCTTCTCTAGGTCAAAATGCTAATAGTCCACCTCAGCCTCCTCCAAGACCTATTCAGCCAGGTTTAACACCCCCTCCTCCCCCTCCCCCACCTCCACCTCCAATAGTTCACAATGTTAGTCGTGCTTCTGCATTGCCTCCTCCCCCTCCTCTTATAGGTCACCGTGCTGATAACACTCCTAGTCCACCTCCCCCACCACCCCCGCCTCCTCCTCCAGGTCATGTACAAACAGGTTCAGCCCCACCACCTCCTCCAGGTCCTGTACGAACAGGTTTAGCCCCTCCACCTCCACCTCCACCTCCACCTCCTCCTGGTCCTGTACGAACTGGTTCAGCCTTTCCACCTCCACCTCCACCTCCTCCAGGTCCTACAAGAACAGGTTTAGCCCCTCCGCCTCCGCCTCCGCCTCCACCTCCACCTCCTCTAGGTCCTGTACAGACAGGTTCAGCCCCGCCACCTCCACCACCTCCTCCTCCAGGTCTTGTGCGGACAGGTTCAGCCCCGCCACCTCCGCCTCCTCCAGGTCCTGTACGGGCAGGTTCAGCCCCGCCACCTCCCCCTCCACCTCCAGGCCCTGTACGAGCAGGTTCAGCCCCACCAACTCCACCTCCACCTCCTCCAGGATCTGTACGAACAAGTTCAGCCCCGCCACCTCCACCTCCACCTAATGTACGAACAGGCTCAGCTCCACCGTCAGCACCAAAGCCTCCAAGTGCTCCTCCTCCTCCTCCACCTGGTCGTGGTGCATCACCAGCACCACCTCCACTTCCTGCAACCAGGGCTGTTGGAGTGCCACCACCACCAGGAAAAGCTTCAATGACAAATGTTGGAAGAGGTCGTGGCACTGCTACTGCTAATGCTCCTAAGAAAACTATGTTAAAGCCCCTACACTGGGTTAAAGTTGCTCGAGCAACACAAGGGAGTCTATGGGCAGATTCACAGAAACAAGATAGTGAATCAAGGTATTGATTATTGAATTTTCATACAGAAATCTGAATCTTCACAAAATTATTTTATAATCACTTGGAATTGTCATCATTATTATTGTTATTTTTATTTGTTGGCCACATTGTGCACCATGTTTATTGGAGCTTTAGTTTAATTTGCTCCCTGATTCCCCCTTTTCTTTGAATAGGAATTAGGATGGTGGAATGCTATGTCCATAAGTCCATTTAATGTTTATGAATTTATGAGATAACGTAAGTTTTTGTTAGGGCCCCTGAAATAGATATATCAGAACTTGAGAGCCTGTTCTCAGCAGCATCTGCTTCTGATGGGAGCAATACTAAAGGTGGAGGTCGGCGTGGTTCTAATATCAATAAACCTGAGAAAGTACAATTGGTGAGCTACTCCTCATTGGCTTAAATAATTTTACCATCAAATGCTTGAGAGTTTATATCTGCGGTTAGAATATCATATGATGTTAATTAGAAATCATTCTGGTATTAAAATGGCAATAAACAAATAATAAGCATCAAAACAGTTGTCTCTGATAGATTTTGTCTGCTCTTGCTAATTGCATGTTAAATCAGAAAGGAAAAAGCATAAAAAGTTTGATTGCTATACAGTTTTATATTGGTTTGAATTCATATATAATTCTCGGTTGAAATAAATATTCCACAATGCAGTTTGCATGGGTGTGTTAATTTTTGGTAATTCAGTATAATTAACAAACCAGAATTGTCTTTTTTCACTGTCAGGTTGACTTGCGTAGAGCATATAATTGCGAAATAATGCTCTCCAAAATCAAAATTCCTTTGCCAGATATGCTTGTAAGTTTCTCTATCCTTGTGTCCAATTTACTTTTGGCCTTGTTGTTTACACAATGAAATTGTATTAAGTTTCTTATGTTTCTCTTTGTTGCATCATATTGCAAATCATGAGTTATGTGTATCATAAACTTTTTAAGCACAAAGATATATACATATTATATTAATATATTTAGATAGAACCCAATGGTGCTGTTTATCCACATAGCCCATCTGTATTGTTGATATTGTTGTTAAAATATATGGATGGAGCCATAGAGTTAAGACTTGACTCAATTTTCTGAAATGGTGTCTCATGGGATTTGATTTCATAGAAGGATTCCTCTTGGCCTTGTTCCGTTTTTCTCCATTCCTTCATTAGATTTTTCTTTTATCACAAGAAAAAATGAAAATAAAAACTAATTGGAGGAATATTTATTTTGTATTTATTTTTCTTAGTTACTGTGAATGCATCCAAGTATTCTAGTGCACGTCTCTAGGAGGATATTTTGGATCATTGACAGCTGGATAAAGGCCATTTACTTCAATTTTCTTAATACTAATTGCTAAGGAACTTTGTAGTAACCATTTTAGGGGTCGAAAGCTAGTTGTAGTGAGAGGTTTGGTCGTGTTGATATGGATTAGTTTATATTGAATACTCCATCAAAAGCAGAATGCTAACAAGTATGTGGCAGATTGGTTTTAATCCTTGTTTTAGTTGAAAGCCGAGTGCAAGCATATGTATTTATTCAAATGTAGATACAGATGTCTCTAATCACTGCTCTAATTTCCTGAATAATTTTTATTTTATTTTATTTTATTTTTTTTTGGTTTGCTTTAGGAGGAGCTCTCATTGTCCTTCTGCATACTAATCTTTTTTGCGCATATGAATTCTTTTTTCTTCTTTTATTGAGAAGCTTTATACAAGTGTCTACTTTCCCATTTATATGTTAAATCTGCATTTGTTTTTCTATGGAAGTCTATTTCTCGTCATACTTGCCAACCATAAGTTTGGATTAGCTTATTGAGGTAAAAAAGTATGTTTAATAGCCTAAAGAGTTTTTTTTTTTTTTAAAAAAAAAAATATATATTTTTCCAGAAAAAAAAATTACTTGCACTAGGTCTGACAATTATAATATAATATTTATCCATGTATACTTTTGAAAGTTTACTTGTGAGATTTTGGAGAGCTTCTTTTGGTTGTTGGAGAATTTTTTTCATTGCTAACAATGTCGTGTTTTTACCTCTAAGTTGATTAGACTGGATATTGTAATAGATTAACTGATCTGAACTTATGGCTTTAAGTTAGGTTAATAATCCAACCGGGATGTTTGTTATTGTATTGGATTGGTGGATTTTGTCAGCATTTCTCAGTTATTTGATGTAAACTTTCGTAATAAGCACTTCTCAGCTGAGATTTTAATCTAACATTAAAAGTTAATTTAAGTTTCATACTTCCATTTGTGATGTAGATTGGCTGTTTTTTTTTTGTTCAACTGGTTGAGCTTTAATTGTTTTCCATGTTTTCTCCTAATAGTTCAGTTTTATGGGTTTTGTTTTTGATTTCAGAATGCAGTACTGGCATTGGACTCTTCTGTTCTGGATATTGATCAGGTAGAGAATCTCATCAAGTTCTGTCCCACAAAGGAAGAGATGGAGATGTTGAAGGTACTCGCCTCATCTCCTACCATTTACAAGAACCTGTAAAAAATTGTGTGAAGTGCTGTTGGGGTGGGGGAAAAGTCTCACATTGCCTAGGATAAGAGCTGTGATAGCCTTTATAAGGCCCTAGGCAACTCTCTCCTTGTGAGCTAGCTTTTGAGGAAAGTTAGGCTTATGTTATTTCTATGAAGTGCAATGCCTGACATGATTTAATATCATAATATTTGGTATTTGTGTGAATTGTATCTTGGTTTTCCTTTTTCTTCTGTAAAAAAATGCCGTGTACTTGGTTCCCGGTTCAATATCTTGAATAATATAATTGTTTTGTTGTTGTATAGATGGAGGTTGCCACCTTTGCATCACTGAGTGACATTTTCAAGTTTTAGAAAGTACATAAAACCTATTTTCCTATGGTCTTGACTTCTATTTAATTTGTTAGCATCTCAAATATTATTATATAGATATATTGTATTGGCATGTTCCATTTGGTCAAAAGGATATGACGGCTGTAATATTTGGTACTTTATTTAGTGAATTTCAGCTTCAACCTTTTAACGGTAAATTGTTCATCTCCCTAATGACACGAAAAAATCGTGGAAATGCTAGAAATTCTAAAAAATGAATGAGAAGCGGCATTTTCGAAGTGTGTTTGTTTTGGATTGTAATCAATACTAACAGGAAAAGATTGATTACTAATGGACAGTTTCTCAAAGTAAAGAGAAAAATTCTTTTGTTAGATTGTGTTTCTATAGTGTTGAAAGCTAAAACAATTATGTGCTGAATTGATTAAAAAGGAAATTGTCTTTCTCATTTTTCCTGACCTGAATAAATATTTCTGTTTTCAGAATTATACTGGGAACAAAGAAATGCTTGGAAAGTGTGAACAGGTTCTTTTATTCTTGATACTCTTTTGTATGAATCCCTCCAAGCTCTATCTTGGTTCTGACCAAATTTTTATTTTGATATCTTTATCAGTTTTTTATGGAGCTCATGAAGGTTCCACGAGTAGAATCCAAATTGAGGGTGTTTGCTTTTAAAATCACCTTTTCTTCCCAGGTATATCATCTAGGTTATGATTATCTGCTTATGGTTTTACATTATATTGTTATTAATAATTATTAATAAGTATTAATTATTAATATTTCATGCTGAAAGACTTGTTCTTTGTTCTTCAGGTGAACGATTTAAGGTTACATTTGAATACAATCAATGATGCAGCCAAAGAGGTACGGGTATAAACATGAAGACATTATTGGATTGCATTTTTGTGTGATTACTCATTACTCATGACTACAGGTGAAAGAATCTGGAAAATTGCGTCAAATAATGCAGACTATTCTTACTTTGGGAAATGCCTTGAATCAGGGAACAGCCCGAGGTATCTTTTTGATAACTCTAGTCCTACTTGAATGTATAGTAATTTGAGATGGATTCTTGGTTCCTCTTTGACCTTTAGCATTGACAAAATGAGAAAGTTTCTGATATATTGTTTATAGATTATATCTTCTATGTTTATTGCAGGATCGGCAGTAGGATTCAAATTGGATAGCCTTCTTAAATTATCTGATACTCGTGCGAGGAATAACAAGATGACTTTAATGCATTATTTGTGTAAGGTAGATTGTCTTCAAGATCTTCAAATTATATTTTGCATTTTACGTTCGTATCTTTAAGTTAGTTGTTGTCTTGTTTTCCCACTGCAAATATACTGAATTAAAGATTACATGTAAGAAAAGGAATTGCATTTTCCTTCTGATTCTGAAGTTGGAAAATGAAGTTACTTTGTTCTGTTTCTGGGCATTATTTAAGGTTTATGATTCAGAATATAAAGATATCTAAAGCTCCTATTTTCCTTTACTTGGCTACACTACCTCTCACTTGAACCCTTCTTGTATAGGATTGTAGTTTCTGCAAGGTAGTAACCTCCCTTTTCCCCTCAGGGCAAAAATTATTGTTATATTTATGTTTGTATACCAAAGAGTCAACTATAGAAGCATGCTTGTGAGACTAATGATATATTAGCTCCATTAAAACTTTTTGGGTTATTTAATATCCTTATATTTGCAATTTTCAAGTTCTAGCATCAAGATTTTATTTCTATTTTTTTTTTCCATTTCCTTTTTGTTCAACTCTTGAAGTATTTTATCCATCTGGTTTTCAATGTTTATGCTCTTGGTGTTCAAAATGTTTTTTTTCCTTATTAGCATAGTAAAAATTCATCATTCGTTTGCCATTTTTGCTGCTTTTTATCTAATATCTTACAATGTCTTACAAAGTTATATTCTTGTCTTTGTAGCTGCTTGCTGAGAAATTGCCAGAATTGCTAGATTTTGATAAGGATCTTGTCCATTTGGAAGCAGCGTCTAAGGTATTCTCTCTGTTACTAATGTTTTCCAAAATTTATTTTCTTGACGATGGATATATTGATGTCTTTTATAAGTGTAATTGTTTATGGTTTTCTGTCCTCAATGTCCAATATCTAGATCCAACTAAAGGTATTGGCTGAAGAAATGCAAGCTGTGAGTAAAGGTTTGGAGAAAGTTGAGCAAGAACTCACTGCTTCTGAAAATGATGGTGCTATATCAATAGGATTTCGCAAGGTGAGGAATAAAAATCTTGGTCCACTTATGAATATTCTGCTCTTGACTGTAGAACGTTACTCTAACGGAGAAAAAATGTACGTTTGTTGAACAGAATATGCTTGTCTCTTTTTCCCCATTTAATCCATTCCTCAGCAATCCTAGATGTTTCCTATGGTTACTTTCATACATAATAAAATCTCTGAAAACAAATGTTGTGTGACGTTCACCAATGGATTATAATGTTGTAATAGTTAACATGTGTTAGCTATCACGCATGTAGATAATTTTGTTATATGATTTGATATATGGTTCCATGGTGAATACCTTGATTTGATTATTAAGAGAATTTGTTGCTTATACTTATGAGTTTCTCTGTAATACTTCTCTTGCTCAGGTGTTGAAGAATTTTCTTGATACTGCTGAAGCTGATGTTAGATCACTTATATCTTTGTATTCAGAAGTGGTGAGTAGTTCCTCTTTTGTTCCTCCTTTTTTTGGGTGTCTTCTTCAAGACTGGGAGATTGGCCGGTTGTAGAGTTTGATGTTCCTTCTAGATAATAATCAGGACTTGGTATTTGGTAATTCTGCCAATTTCCACTTATTTCTTGTTTTTGATCTTGTAACTTTCTCTTCCAGGGAAGAAATGCAGATTCTTTGTCCCAGTATTTTGGGGAGGATCCAGCAAGGTGCCCCTTTGAACAAGGTCTGATGTTTTCTTACGCTCTACGTGCATGTGCAATAACTGAGTATTTCAACAAGGATTATATAGAGCTTTAGAAGGACATTGTTTTTGGGTTTGGGGCTTTAACAAACTCAAAATGTTGCGTTGCTTAAGCAATGTCAATATGTCTGGAGAAAGGCTTTAATAGGTACCTGATTTGTATTATAAAGAAATAGGGAATTAGGGATGAATCCCATTTGATTACAGCAGAAGATAAAAATTAGGAAAATGACTAAGAACAATGTTAGAAACAATGTCCTCCCTGTGGCTAAGCCACCCTACAATTGCGATATTTCCTACCTCTCCACTACTTTTCCCCCATTTATATCCAGTCCTTTTTTTTTGCTAGGCAAGTTTGTTACAATTATCCCTACCAAAATTCCTATTCTGTCCTTTTAGCATAAGCATATGCCTGTCAGACTTCTTGGTGCATCAGTTCATACTTCTTAGCATATCATATATCCAGAAGAATGCTTTTTGGTTGGGTTTGCTATGTGCCATGATTTGAGTGTCCTGACCTGATGGGTGCCCTTTGGTTTGTAAAAGCTAGCATGATAGTGTTTCATAAAACACTGGTTTATTTTTCTTTTATCTTAACAAAATTGTCACAATTCCTAATATAGGATAAATAGTTATGGCATTGTATGATCCAAGCAGTTAACCCACCTAAGGGAAAAAAAGGGTTAGATGTTGATGAAAAATTGTCGTGGTTAACTTTTAAACTTTCGTTCTTGTTGCAGTGACACAAATCCTTGTCGTCTTTGTCAAGATGTTCAACAAGTCAAGGGAGGAGAATGAGAGGCAGGCTGATGCTGAGAAAAAGAAACTAGAGAAAGAGGCGATGAAGGAAAGGACCGCAAATAACACACTTCTCAAAAAAGACGGTGTTCGTTAGATACTTGAACAAGCAATCGCCATGGTCACCTTCAGTTCAAGCATATTGCATTGTACATTTTGGACTATCTCAAATGCAATTTCATGCATATTTGCATGAACCATCGGGGTCCTATACAATCCTGGCCGTTTGGTGCATATGCTTTTCCAGTTCCTTCTAGTTGGATTAAATGCGCATTTACCCTTATGCTAGTGAAGGAGAAATTCATCAACAGGCTAGTGTTCTTTTGTAATTATTATTTATACCACAAGGCAATTAATATAGTAAATTGATGCTCTGTTTCTCTTTATGATAGAGGTCATGTATAATTGTTTTAGAGTTCCAATTTACTTGTACTTTCAAATATTGCAGTTTTCAGTTGTAAATCTAGCTGCAGGTAAGTTTTTGCAGTTTGAAAAAGCTTACCATAGATATATGATAATGAATTCGTTGATATAAACCATAATAGTAAAATGATTTTTTCGTTCATATTATCACATTCATTTGGTTTTCTTCAACAGCTTCTTTGTCCATTACAGACCCTTCATAGGTTTGGTATTTCAATTATTTGTGTATGTACATTGTAACATGAATCGCGTATAAGCTGCAGACAAATGTAGTGCTCCATTTATGCTTTGTATCAAACTTTTTTTTTTTGGCTCTGTATCAAACTTTGAAGCTTAAATTTTGTTACTTATTAGGATCTTATGCAGGAAGAGAAGAAGCTTGTTGCCAAAAGGCCTCTAATTTCTTGGCCTTCTCTTTCTCAAGCAAGTAAATTCTCTCTGCTTCTGGCATTGCATGCAAGATTGTTTGCAACTTGAAATTTAACTCTTCTACCTTTTCCATGAGCCTGTCATTTGTAAACATTCCCAAAATCACAGTCAGCTCTCCATTAGTGGTAACACAATTATCACAGCAGATTCAACAGTGCCCCATTCTATGGCAATCACTGCCCAGAAATAGAAGTAGCCATCACAAATTAAGCCAAGTTGTTAAGTTCTGCCGTAAGGAAATTTAAGTGACCATAAGCATGTTTGGAAAAACTTGTCAAGAATTGCTTACAAGAGTATATTTATAATGCAAATACTAATAAAATTAGCCGTTGAATTCCTAAATAACTTTCCTTTAATTTCTCAAAGAGCTGCTTGTCATAACTTTTCTATAAACACTTATAGCTTCTGGTAAGAGCTCTTTTTTCTTTCCACTTATATACAATTTTAGAAGATAGGATATACTTCTATAAACACTTTTCAGAAAGCTCATGCAAATTAGCTCCATAACAGAAATGTTACCTGCTACTAGTGTAGTAAACATAAATTTTGCCTATAATTGGGTATAAGGCACATAAATAAAATCATGGTCCTGTTTCTGCTATAAGAGATGTATGTGTTATTCTTCAATCTAAGAGTGTAAATGTATATAGTGCTATTCTCAAGAGCGAGGTAGTTAAGGTGAGACTTTACCTTCGATTGGAAAGGGTACTTAAAATCGTAAAACGTAGAGTTGTAACGTCGAGTAGTAAGATTTTATTAAATTTTTCTATTCATATATATATATATATGCATATAAATTTGTATATATGAGTATAAAATAACATAAATAGCAAAAACTAGCATAAATTTCAATCACTACAAATTTGTTATATGTCGTAAACTCATAATAAGACACAAGTTAACAACTTAAAGCCTGAAACATAAATTAATGTAAAACAAGTTCTTAATGAAGGAAGGGAGAGGCAGCAGCGAGTGCCGAGGAATGGAGAAGAAGGTCGCTGCTGGGAGATGGAGGTCGCGGCCAAACACAGGAGAAAGCAGGAAGGGAACAAACAACGGTGCTTAAGAAAATTAGGGTTTTTTTAGTGATTCTCATGTGTCAAATCATTTTAAATCGGGTTAAATTAATTCAAATCGGGTTAAACCCACCCAAAACCGGCTAAATAGGTTCTTTTTTTAAAAACAAAACAAAAGTTGCTTGAGTCTATAGACCATACGACTTTAAGACTAAAGTCTTAGATTCCATCGACTTTACCCCATTTAAGACTTTACATGGAGTTTAATTCGTAAAGGGAGTAAAGTCGTAAAGTCTTGAGACTTTACGATAAAGTCTAGACATATATAAGTGACTTTTTGACATTTAAATAATATTTATTATTAGTTATTTTATAAATGTACTATTCATATTGCGATCTTAGCAATTTTTATTTAGTTTTTAACCATGAGAACTAACATAAATTAAAAGTAGAAGATTGAACATTAAAATGAACCAAAAAGAATGATAAAAGACTATGGAGGCGTTTGTTTTAAGGTTTGAAAATACATTTGTAGGTATCTTATTGCTAGGAATATATTTCCAGTAATGTTTATTTTCAGGGATTTTAAACAAGTTGTTTGGTTTTTAGTTTTTTTCCTTAGGAATCTCTTAAAAAAATTCAATAAAATTTAAAATCTATTTGATATATAATAATGTTATATGTAATAATATGGAAATATTTTTATTGCATATAATATTATTTATTTATTTTAATTATTTAATCAATAAAAAAGTACTAAAAGATAACTAGTAAAAGGACAACAATGTAATGCAATTATATAGATTATATATATATATATAAATATAATGAATTAGATACATAATATTGACAACTTAGTGGGCGTTAGCTTCGAGGAATAAAAAATATTTTCAGGCATCTTATCTTTTATAATTTGGACATTTCTAAAAATGTGTATTTTTGAGCATTTTATAAGAGAGTGTTTAATAAAATTAACATCATTAGGAATACTTTTTTAATTTCAAATGAAAAATCAAAAATAAAAATGTGGTAGTTACAAGTAATATATAAAATAACTACCAATATTTCCTTGGGAAAGTAACTTACTCACCTTTCACCATGGGAATGGAGATTACAGAAAATACAAAGGAAAAATATTCCCAGAAATAAATGATGTCCGAGAATCTTTTTTTAAACCTTGAAACAAACCTGTGAATCTCACATCTCCAACAACATTCCCAAATTTTTTTTTTCTAAACCTTAAATAAACACCCCCTAAGAACTTGTTAGTTTTAACTTTTATTTTAGTCAAAAAGTTAAAAATATTTTTTTAATTGGATCATTCTTGATTTTTGTGCATTAATAATGACCATGCTTATTTTAACTTTTGTTTTAGTCAAAAGTCTCCAAAGTTAAAATTTTTACTTCTGTCAGATGGCTTCGATTGTTGTGCATCAATAATTTAAATCATTTATTTTTATCTCGATTTGTATAATTTGTACTTTTTATTTCACTAAAATCTAAATGAAACATACTCAATCCCAACCATTGATTTTTATTTTAGTTTGTGTATTTTTTACTTCTCATTTCACTGAAATGTAAATCAAACAAATACAAAATTGAATCAATCAAAAATCAAAAGTTTATAATTGAATTTTTCTATCATGTGCAACATTCCACAATTAAGAATCTCAATTTAAAAGTATTTTATTAAAATTTAAAATATTTAATATATAAAAAACATAAAACATATTTAATTTTATCTTTTTCAATACTTAATTTTTATTCTACACCTATTAATATATGCAATGTTGTCAAGTATAGAAAAGAATAATTCTTAATCCTCCTAATTTATAATTTTAAAAATCTTCCTACTTACTCATTAAAGAATGTTTTCAATGTTTTTTTATGATTTTAAAATTTAAAATATATTTAATTTCATAGCTTATACGATAATAAGAAGATAAATACAATGATTTTTATGAAATTTTAACATTACTTTATAAAAAAATCCTTTATAATTTTACCTTAATCGTATAAGTTTACCTGATTTTGAGAACATTGAGGATATGTTTGAATAAGTTGGATGATTATATTATGCATTTATCCTTTAACAAAAAAAATTTTTATCCTTTAACTAAAAATTTAATTACGTGTCAGACACACTTTTTTTTCAAAATTTATTTTCACAATTAATCATCGTAATACGAACGCCCTAAAACACTCTTCTTTCATCGCCCTCAAATCCTCAAACAAACACTCATCTTCTCTGTCACTCTCACCGTTTTCTCTTCCCTTATTCTTTGTGGCTGTGTTTTCTGCTATTAGCCTCTGTTTGTGGCTGGTTGTGTCGCTCTCATCGTGTTATGTCCCCTTTCTGATCTCTACATTCGAATTCCGGCTGATAGCATTGAACGGTTTGCTTACCGTGCTAGAATTTATTGCTGAACCACGGATTTAGAATATTGGTTTGTGACTTCGTGTTCTTAGAATCTGAATCTTCGGATTGTGTTTTCGAATTGAACAAGGGCGAAGGATCATAGTTGAACTAACTTTTTTTATTTTTATTTACCACATTTTATAAAGCATTAAATGATAAAGCTGAATGTATGTCATGTTTGGAAAAGATAAGCAGTCAATATTAATGTAAGATAATTATAGGCTTCAAGGCAGGTGTGCTACTTAAAGTTTGAAATAAAATGAATGGTAACTACTCCCCCTTTCTATCTTCAACTAACTTTGACTTGATAACAATGTTACAAATGGTATGAATATTCGAATCATTTGAACCTCGAAATTATTTTGACAGTTTAGTGTATGTTTGGTTAAAAATACTTTTACTAGAAGTTAAAAGTTATTTCATCTATTAATGTGATTGAGATTTGTGTCAAACAAATTATAACACTATATTCAAAGTGAAAGTACTTTTACTTAATAGAAATTTGTATAAAGGGTTAGGTACAGTTGTCATGAGTGCAATACTTGCTAAAATCCTATTCCTTAGCATCTCATGGTTAGGTTAGATTAAAGATTTTTTTAATTTGTATCCAAATTAATAATCATTAATTTTTAAATAATTAAATATTATTTAAATAAAAATAACTTTTTTATTTTCAATGCACTCACTAAATTCTTCACCACTACTTAGTAATTTCTCATTATTTTTTTTTATAGCAAGGGTTTGATGTGGGTTAGTAGACTTATGAGGTGTGACTATGGATTTAATGGTCACTAGAGTAGGAAAAGAAGAAGGAAAGGTATGGGCAAGGAGAATAAGAAAAGAGAGCATGTTGTATGATAAGTGAGTGGCTAGGGTTAGTTGGGTGCCCCCTCTCTTAAAAGTAATATTTTTAGTATCTTAGTGTCTTGAAATATGAGCATGCTTTAGTTATTATGTTAAATAGGCAAATGATATTTAGTGTCTTAAGTGCTCTAAGGACACTATTTAAGAGTCTAAATGTAATAAAAAATATTGGAATGTGTAGTTTTTTATATTTTCGAGAGACGGAACAATGTGCTCTTGTGATTATTTTTCTACTTTTAGTAACCTTAACTAGTACCCTTAGGACACGGTATATCAAAACCCTGTTATATAATACTCCCTCGAGTCCTTTTCATAAGTAACGTTAGACATATTTTACACATACCAATAAACCTTAATAAATGATGTTTTTTTAATCATTTAAATGATGAATACAAATTCTCTTCCCAAAATGCCCTTATAGATATATTTTCTTCCCATGTGCAAATTAAATGATGGAGTTTATGAGTGTCATTGGGAATAGAAGAATTAGTGGAAAGAGAAAAATCACTAAACTCAATTAACTAAGGGTATATTAGGAAGTCTATATATTTTTTTAACATTTAATAAAGTTAAAAGTATACTTTCTTGCTTATATTAAAGACAAAAAACAAACTTACATTTTGTTGCGTATAAAAAGAGGACCGGAGAAAGTACTAATTAGTGAAAGTGTTTTATTAAAGAATATGTCAGGGGTAAAGCTGGGGAGCAAGTTAGTAAAAACAAAACGAATACCAAGGGGCTTGCATTCCTTGAATTTGGAGAGAAAAACTAGAATTTTTGAGTTCTTAGCCAAATCACTTACCTTCAAAACTAGAACATTTTAATTTATCAAGCCAAAAATGTATTTACGCAACTAGGGAGGGCAAAAGTAGCGGATTCGGGGAAGAAGGATGAAAATTTTGAACCCAACTCCATCCTTTTGAGGATTAGGGAACCCAAGAAAAATTAATTTTTACATTATTTCCTTAAAAGTAATTTATTATTATATTTTTACATGAATTAAATACTTACAATATTTTTTAAAACTTAAATTAATCTCTTAAGTTCACATTATATGTAAAAACTATTAAAAATAGTATAAAATTCTAATTTTACTTTCATTAGTATGACTAAAAATAATATTATTATAGGTATATAAGAATGTAAATAGGCCTAAATATATAGAATTATAGTGTCGGAGCGGCGGCGAAAAAACCTAAACCTGTCAAAGACCCGGTCGAAGCGTCAATGTTAGGGCGTAGAGCTAGCAAAACGGGCCGAGCCCATTTAACCCACCAAAAAAGACGGGTTGGGTTAAGATTTTGAATCCAACAACCCGCATAACCCGCGAACAAAACGGGTCAGGTTGGGTTTGTGGCGGACCGGCCCGTCAGGCTCACTTTTTCCCTTTTTATTTTTTTTATCATAGTAGATATGCGGAATCTCTTTTTTTTTATGATTTTGCTGTTGGTTTTATATAATTTTAAATGTAACTTGTATAATAAATAGTTTAATTAGTAATATATATAATGGATTAAGAAAAAAATATGGATTATTAATTTTTTTTTAATTTTTTATGGTTTTTAAAATTTTTTGATGTATAGGCGGTCAGTCCGCCTACTCACTAACCCACTCAAATATAGATTAGGCTGGAATTTTCAATCCATATAGCAAATGTGGGCTGACTCGCCTGCTCCGTTTAAGACAGGCCGAGTTAACCCGTTTTATCAGCTCTATTAGAGCGGATCGGTATCCGCAGGCTTTTATTGCGCTGCCTCATTGCAAATAATATGTATTCCCTTTTGGAAGTACCTCATGCATTATTAACTTTAAATTTACATTGAAATAAATATGCACGATATCAATCTAAAATGTAAATTCAACCATTAAACTACATTTAGAATTAACCGTTGCTTAAACCAAAATCTTCCCCTAATAGATAATTATCCTCGTGAACCATTACCATGATAATTAACAAGTCAATTATTAAAAGTTGAAAAAAATGCTATAAGTAACATTCGAACATACATTAATTAGAACTGAGAGCAATATTGTATATAACTGACTTATAACATTCTATAATTTTCTACCTACCGATTAAGATAAGTTTCTTTTCAATTACTTTACATAAAAACAAGTAGCATAACTTCCATTACTGCCAATGCGATTACTACCAAATACACTGATGACTCAAATTTATTATACCATCAAAATTGCATGCCAATCATTATAAAAAGCAATACAACACATTACACTATAATGTAATTGTAGATTTATTTATGTCATATGCAAAAGAGCTATCAGCGATGTCCCAATTAAAAAAATTAAATTTATCCAAAACAATTACAGATTTAGTTGAAGTGTCATCTTTATAAGTTACCTTATTGAAACTTCAAATTTACTTGGAAATAATTTTGTACGATGGTAACTTTACGAATTAAACTATATTTGGAGCAACAAAATCATGGGCAGTTTTTAAAAATTTCCTCATCAATTCAAAGTTCTTTGTCGGCTCACACTCAAAGCCTTTCCCAGATAAACCATTTTAAAAAATAATAGTAATAAAAATTAATAAGTCAATTTCATACAGAGAATTCAATCTTATAAATTGAAGAGAAAATGTTACAAATAACTTTCATACATAAATAATTATGGAAAACAACTATAAATGACAATGACAACGTATTGATTTCATCGATGGGTTGAAATCCTTAGTAAATAATCTAAAAAAACTTCAAAGCAATATAATGATTCCTAAGATAGGTAACAATGGCGGTTTCTCCCTCTTTTAATGGCGGTTTCTCCTACTCTCTTGCTCTTTCAAATTCTTGGTTCCAAAAAGGTAACGTTCTGTTTTTTTATTCATAGGAAAGTAGTACAATTGAGATTCGAACCCCATACTCACACACGCATATTTCCATGCGCTCACCATCTGAGCTACATGACTGGGACAGGCAACGTTCTGTTTACGAACAAGAGGGAAAATAAAAACCCCTTCCTCTTGTTTCCTCAAGCGTCGTTACCGTCCGTTAATTTTTTTAATTAATTGGAACCTATAACCTGCTGACGTGGCAGGTTGTAAATAAGTTATTTTTACATGCGTTGATCTTTTTTCGATGGAGAATAACGAAAGTCGAACGTTGCTTCAGAAAGTAACGTAAAGGATAAATTGATATAAAAAATAAAATAAAAATTCGCTATAACATAATAAAAAATGTAATTAAACTATAAATATAAATATATAAATATGTCAACTCAACCATGTTTGCATAACCTAATATTAATAAATTCATCTAGTAAATCTTCTTTTATAACTGAAACAATCCCAAGACAATACACATGCCATAACATACCTTTAAATACCATGAAAATTATTTGGAGTGTAGATTTATTACTGCTTTATACATCAGAGTTACCAGAATGTCCGAATCAAAATATTTTAATTTATCAAGCCAAATGTATTTAACCCAACCCCATCCCCTTTGAGGATTAGGGAATCCAAGAGAAATTAATTTTCACATTATTTTCTTACAAAGTAATTTATTACTATATTTTCACACGACTTAAATACTTAAAATATTTTTTAAAACTTAAATTAATCTCTTTAGTTCATATTATATGTAAAAATTATTAGAACTAGAATAAAATTCTAATTTTATTATCATTAGTATTACTAAAAATAATATTATTATGGGTATATAAGCATGTAAATAGTTCTAAATATATAGAATTATAGTATTGTAGCGGCGGCAGAAAAAATTCGAACCCATGAAAGACCCGGTTAAAGTGTCAACGTTAAGGCAGGATCGGTATCCCTAGATTTGATTTTTATTGTCATGCCTCGTTGCAGCTAATATGTATTTCATTCTAAAAGAACATTATTATGTATTAATAACTTAAGTATAAGGTTTAAATTTACTTTGAAATAAATCTGCACGATTTCATAAGTAACTTCAACTATTAAATTACAATTAGAGCTAAGCGTTCTTGTTTGCTCAAACCAAAATCATTCTCCTTATTTGAAAGAAACATGTATTAGTCATAATTATTGCAAAACTGTATGTAAGTTAAATGCATTTTTGGAATCAGCGGCGGTTTATTGCGAACCACGGTAATATTTGGATTTAGCATGGGTCTAAATCGCGAGAAGTTCAACCAATGGTAAATTTTATTTCTTCCGCAATTAAAACGGTAAAAAAACAAACCGCAACTACCTGCGATTTATAGGTAAACACCAGAATTTTAGCCATCATTTTAACCGTGGCTAGTCCAATTTTTTTTTATAAAAAGTGTTTCATTTTGGTATATGGTTTTAAATATGCCCCAATTTAATAAATAATTTAAAAAAACATATTATTTTGTTAATCACTTATACATAAAAGTATAAAAATGAATGATTCTAATCACCCTAACAAACTCTTCGAAAGCTTTTTTTCAATGGACTACCATCATGATATTTAATATTGTTCCATTGTGTGTCAAAACTTAGGAACAAAAGAAAGTGTTTGATGGATTGAGTTATGGATTCGTGAGAGGATCAATTTTTTTTTCTATTAGATGTTAGTTTTTAATCATATGAATAAAATTTTTGAGATAAATGAATTTAATACAAAAATGATACTCCCCTTTCCCATTTTATTAGACTTTAAAGTTTTAGCACATACATTAACAAATCTAATTATTATTATAGAATCTTACCAAATTAAAATGAATTTCTTATTATTCCCAATAATAACCACCTGAATCATTTACAGTATTCTCTTCTCGACCATTTAAGTTAATTTTGTTACTAACGGCAGTTATGAAAAGTTAGTTGGACATTTAATTATTTTAAGAGTAAAATTGTAAAGAAAAAATTAATATTACATAGATATTCTAAAAGACAGTAGAATTGAGTTTTTTAATAAAATAGTACAACCTATCGAATTTATCCTCATTGAAAGTCAAAATTTTCAATAAATACAGTAACTGTACCCACTATCCTTTCATTTATTACAAGAATAGATAGACAAGAAAAAAATCAATAATTGCTTCTCGAACTTTGTAGAGGATCGACCAACAAATTTGCTCTAGAGGGTCTTATATTTAGAATCAAGTAGTAACAATGAAAAGTTTTTATTTTAAAGAAAAGCATTCAATACATAGTAAACATAAATCTCATTAAAATTTTATCATTTTTTATACGAAGCTTCTAATTATGACATTCTTAAAATATGTAATATTACACATAATAAAAAAAGGATTATGCTAAACAGAGTCTTAAGAGAACTTGTTAAAGTGCAATAAATACACCTTCTTAAATGATTGAAGTTACTATAAAAAGTAATCATTAAATAATTTTTAAATTTTGAAACATTAAATTATACCATTTTCAATAAAATATTAGTAATATTTTTATAATTTTAATTAGTGTCTTTAAGGCACTATTTAGCATTTTTCATAAAAAAATCCCTATACTATTTATTATTGATTATTTATGGTTTTGGATTAGGATGAATATATAGAAAGGCTACTACTATTCATTATTGTTGCCGTTTGATGAAGAAATACAAAAGTCAAGCCGAATTCCAAAGAGCAACTTCAAGCTGACTCCACGCGAAACGTTCATAACCAAACCAAGTTATCAACATGACTCAGTGCTACTGCTAGATATGGATTAAGGAGTCATTATTTAAATTCTTAATTGCAACTTTCTTTCTCTTTAATTTGCTACAATGCTTACAACTCAAAAATAAATAAATATTTTTTATTGGCAAATACATACGCACACAACTAAAAATAAATCTCTTATAATCTATACTATTCTTCTTATTTGAGCTGCTAATGTTTATGGCTCTTATTCTTCTCGCTCTGCGGCGTCTTGGCTCCAAGATCGTTGGCAATCTCGACATTATACTTCTCAAGTTGCTTGGGTTTGGCGTCAACCAATTATTGAGGGTATGACCTTTATATTCTGGCTTTGCTTATTTGGTATTCTCCCTACGGATGAGCTTCGCCACCACCGGAATCTTTCGGCATCTGCTACGTGCCAGCATTGTGGCTTGGCTGATGAAACCATTCTGCACTGCTTGCGTGACTGTGCTCATGCGAGAGGTATTTGGCGCGGCGTTGGTTTTCGTGAGGACGCCCAATTCTTGGATAATAACGTTATTTCTTGGGCTTCTAGCTTCCTGAAGAATGACAATGGAATCTTGTTCGCTTGCACCGCGTGGCATGTGTGGTGCGCTCGTAATAAAGCTGTTATTAGTGGTAAGATCATGTCTAACTTTGAGACCATTTTAGCGATTCATAGCGATGCCTCCGGCTTGCTGCAACGGTTGAACACTTCTATCTCATGGGTTTCCTTGCAAAAAGAAGTATATTGGTGCGCTCCGAGGGAGAATCAAGTAAAGTTCAATATCAACGGTTGTTGTATTGGCAATCCAGGTCCGGCAGGGGCTGGCGGTCTCCCCCGTAATCACTGCGGAGAGTTGGCTTCTACGAATTTCTGGGCGATTCATCGAGTTTTCATGTGGAGCTTGTCAGCCTCTATCGTGGTCTTTTCCTTACATGGGAACTTGGTTATCATGATGTTGTTTGCCACTCTGACTCGCTCCTTGTGGTGAAGACCGTCAAGCTGGGTGCCGGAGAATTTCATCTGCATTGATCCAGTCCATCAAGGAGCTCTTGTCTCGCAATTGGATTTGTCGGTTTGAGCATGCTTATAGGGAATCAAACTTCTGTGCTAATGCCCTCACGAAGCTTGCATCTGGCGGTGCTTTTCCTCTCACAATGATCCACTCTCCTATCTTTCAGCTGTCTAGTTTATTATTGGCTGATAGAGTAGAAGTTGTTCACTTTAGATCTCTTCCTTCTTAATTTTTTAGTTTTTATTTTTATTTATTTTTCAGATGTACCAAAAAAAAAATCTCTTATAATCTATACTATTCTTCTTTATCAAGATTTGAATATTGGACTTTCACCCCCTCTCAAGCCTTTACATGACCATTTGGACTAATGCCCTTGGTCGAAAAAGAAACATTAAAATATAAGGATTTATTTATTGTGTATTTTTATTTTCTATCTATTTTTTTTTTATATACGAGTTTAGTTTAAAGAATGAGAGGAGTTTAATTAAAAAAGTAGTATTTTTGTATTTAATTTGGTAGAGGATATAAATAAATTTTATAAAATATTAAAAATAAATTATACTCTTTGAATTCTGAAACTATTATCGCTTAAAAATTTTAATTTTTGTTTCAAAATTATTGTTACGTTACGATTTTAAGATGAAATCAATATTTTTTTCTCAATTGTATGATCATCATCTAATGAATATTGAAAATAAATTGTATTCTTCATTCTAAAATTATTGTCACTTAGGACTTTAATTTTTATTTCAAAATTATTGTCACTTTAGAATTTTAAGGTACAATAAATATTTCTTTTTTAATTGCATCATCATCTAATAAATGTGTATTTTAATTTTTCAATTGTATATTCGGGCTTTTAATTGATTTCTTAAATTTTGCGAAAAATCTTAAATTATGATAAATATCTTTCTAAATGTGTGCATAATTTTAAATTGCAAATAAAATAAAACTAAAGAAAAAAAAAAGCTTATTTTAGATTTTAATATATATAATATAAGGCAAATAATAGTGTTCTATTTAATCAGTGTTCTTTTGAGGAAAAGTGAGGCTGTACGTTTAAGGTACAAATTTAATTTTCGTTAAACAACGTATTGAGTTTGAATATAGTGTACGAAAAAATTCAAGGTGGATGCTGTTTATTGAATCAAAGAACATATTATTTTCCACACAGAATACTATTATAGTTCTACAAAAGTAAAATATTAATCTATATATCTCTTTCTAACCTTGATCAAGAAGACAACTATAACAAAATACTAAAAATTAAACTGTTTATGACATGGAAAATATATAAGTGATTTTTTATTTTTAAATAATTATAATACATTTTAATATTGTTTTTCATAACTCAGAATTAATATTTTAGTATTGCTTGTTAATCAGTATTGTAATTATTTTTTTTATAATAAAAAATGAAGGTGTTATTTTGTTAATAAATCCTTATAATTAGTGCTCTTTTCGATACTTTGTAGAAAGAATATTTGTTCCTAAATATAAGTCATTAATTAACTTAATAATTAAAGTTTTTCTCTTTACTCCTTTAAAAGATTCAATTAATGATGAAATGAGAAAGAAAGTGAAATAAAAAAGAAAACAAATTTTAATTTCCAAGCATCTACCAGCACATTTAAGTTTAAGGCATAGTTGGAAATAACCTATTACCTCTAGTCCTAGTTATAAGCAAAAAAAATTAAAACTTCTTAGGTCTAAAATATAAGCAAATCTTAACATCTCTTCTTATTTAATGCTAAGCACTTTTCTCATATTCAATGTCATTTGACCTATTCAAATGGGAGATAAAGTACTTTTTTTGAATTAAAACTTATGTTTTTGAATAAAATTAAGAGAATTAAACACGAGTAACCAACTTTCTTAATATGTATAAATTATGTTATTTTTTTTATAATCAGGATCAGAGGTAGTATTTTTTAGATAAATTTAATGAATTAACTATTATTTATTAATTTTCTTAATTCGATTAAAAGTGACTTATATATAAAATCGGGTTGAGTAATTAGTAATAAGAAGTGTGAAGGTTGAGGCAGTGAGTCGGTTAGTGGTGTGTGCATACGTGGATCCCATTGGCATCACCACAGTCCACATAGCAGACACCTCACCCTAGGACGATCACATTCATTTTCTCATCACTACTTATATACTATAAAAACATATAATTATTCGTCATATTCCTTTTCTTTTAGGATAAATTGTAATAATTCATTTTGAGATTTAGAGAAATTATACTTCACTCTAAATTTAATCAAAATTAGTATTTTATTTCTTTTTGGTCCGTTAAATAGCATTTTTGACTTGTTAATCTATTACATAAGTATTAAAAAATAATTTTTAATGTTAATGGAGGGTCTAAAACTTACGTATGTGACAAACTGGTATAATAGAAACGTAAGCAGCATAGCAGTTAACTAACGTTTTTGCTTCGTTAGTTTGCTACATCAACCTTAAAAATAATTTTTAAAGTTAACAAATAGACATCTTTGTAGATGTAATAGATGGGAACGACAGAAATATTAACTAAGTCAGCAATCAATAGTCAACGGTTAAAAAAATAGGATGAAGTACTAATTTTTGTAAAATTTAAAATAAAGTGCAATTTTTCCAAAACAATTTATCCTTCCTTTTATAATACTACTATAAAACATGAAAAATTAAGTGGGAACAAAATCCTTTTCGAATATCGGAGAGGGTCCAAATCGGATTAATGTAGATGCAGTCCTCCAGAGTTAATTAAATTTCAGCTACTTTCTTGGAAAATATGGTTTATTACGAGGGCAAGTGATATTCTATCTTTAGTTTTATTTAAATATTAATTATTAAAAATATTACTTCTGGTTTCATTTATAAAAGATAAAATTTTTTTTCCAATCCTAGACTTGTTTGAAGTATATTACTCTCTCTATTTCTATTTAATTTTTTGGAGGAAAAAAAAGCACAAATATTAAAGAAGTATAATAATTGTTATAGAGTTTTTTAAATAAATTTTGAACTTTTTATAATACTTTTTATCACTCATTATTTGATTTGTTAAATAATGAAGCATTAATTGACATCAAATTAAATATAAGATTAAAATTAATAATAAAACCATTAATATTATATTAAAAATATAAATCGACAAATACTAATTTTTTCTGTTTTTGGACAGTAAAAAAGAACAGAGTAATTGGTAAGAAAATGTGACAATTTTTTTACTCTCAATTTATTATATTATGAGTAGCTTATTTATTTCTCATTTTGCTATATGCATTTAATTACATGTGTATTTTAGAAATATAATTTTAATTTATCATTTTTATTAATTGAAAAAAATATTACTACTAAATACTTAAATCAGTATTTTTTTTTAACTTTTAAAATTTATCTCAAAAGTATTATTATTTTAATTTTTAATTTTTATCTAAAGTTCTTTTTTTCATCTATACTCCCATTAAATATGAGTTAGTAGTGAAATGTTATAAAATACTAATAAATGATAACTAATGATATAAATAAGAGTATTTTAATCAATAACATAATAAAATATAAATTAATTAATATTTTTTTAATATTTGTAGAAACCTTAAATAACAAAACAGAAAATATTAGTATATTTTATTAGTTCATATAAAATCAATTTTATATTTCTTATATATAAGAACAAAGATATTAATATAATGTTATTTGTTTTGGCTTAATTACATTTTTAGTTTTTCAATGTTGTTAATTATGTAATTTTGGTTTTTTAACTTTTAATTGTTTCTGATTTGATCTCTTAATTTTTTAAATTGCCCAAATTTAATCGTTTAAGTGGGATCAAAATGAACATAAAGAGATTATATTTGAGCAATTTATAACGTTTGATTGTGTATTGACTATTAATTTAGTAATTGAAATAGATAGAAGAACTAAATTCGAGCAAGTTAAAATGTTTGACCGTCTATTGCCAGTCAATTTAGTAACAAAAATCAAATGAGAGATTAAATTCAAGTAATTTGAAACATTTGACTGTGTGTTAATAGCTTATTTAGTAACTAAAATGGACTGAGGCATTAAATTTAAGCAATTTGAAATATTAAGTGACCAAATTTGAGTAATTGAAAGTTGGGCAAACAAAACCGCACCATTGACAAAGTTAAGGGACGAAAAATACAATTAGACATTTTTTTATTCAATATAATATAATATTACTTAGGTGTATCAATTGTTAAAGATAAATATTTCTCATATATCCTTTATTAATTATGATAAAGCAATGCGTTTATTAACTAGTAGTACAAAAGTACTGTAAAAAGTATAAATATAAAATTTGAGTTTTAATTAAAAAAAATATCATTAAATATATTAAAAAAATGAATATATGTATTTTAAAAATACTTTAGGAGGTAGTAGTGTTAAAAAATGCATTCCACCATATTCCAATTCCGTGTGTTTTTTTGTATATAAAACCAAAACCTCTCAAACGCTCTCAATACCAATTTCACTCTCTTCCCCATACACACACGCCTATTGCACTTCCCCTCTTTCTTTCTTTCCACATTGCTGCAAAAAATTAAGCCACAAAACGTGGAAAACAGAAAGAATATCAGATTCATTCAAAAATCCCTCATTATCATCAATTTTCTGCATATGCTTCTTCTTCCATTCCTTTCTCTCTCTCTGTTCTTATTCTTCTTTTCCGTTAATTAATTAACACATTAGTTAAATAATGGAAAGGAAGGTGCTTGATCTGATTTTAGTCCCAAGTGGTTTGCTTTTCATGGTGGCTTATCATTTCTGGCTCCTTCATCGAATCGTCAAGCACCCCACAAAAACTGTCATTGGTGTTAATGCAATTAATCGCCGTTTCTGGGTTCAAGCCATGATGGAGGTAACTTAACTTTCATTTGGGTCTTCTCAAGTTTCTTCCTTTTAATCCCTTTTCTGTTCAAGTTTGGATTTTTATTTCTAAAACATATATGGGTATGTGTAAAGCTAGTGATGAATTCAATCCACTTATGTATGTTCAGATCGATCTTAAACTTGTTTAGGTGATGTATGATTTTGTGTCTATCGTAACATTGTTTTATTTAAACTGTTATGGATGACAGATATAGTGCCTTTTTGTTTAAGCTTTCTTATCATTGCAGATGAAATTTGAAAGGAAGTTCAGAAAAATTTGCTTCCTTTAAATGGTTTCCAGAGGCGTGTTGAAAAAAAAACACAACTATTAATTTTGTTTCGTAATGTGTGTAAAGTTGAATGTAAATCCAACTAAAAGTCTTCGTTCATGTTTATTGTCTTGGAAACTGCATTTTCTAATCCCAATGCACATCAATGGAAAAGGAACTTGTAACGAGTCGTTAGTTGCTAGTTCATCAGGTGATCAGTAGGGAACTATATATAAAGAAGTTAAATTCTTGAATGAAAGCTTAAACAAATAGACACCTATAGCTTGTTTGTACACCTGTTTCCTCTAAATGCAATGCAAATCCACAGTTTGATTGCTTTGTCGTTTAGCGCGTAGAAATGTGGGATTGAGAATTTATATATGTTGGAATGCATGCTTAATGTCAAAACAATCATAGCCATAATAATTGTTTGGTTCAGCTTATTTTTCATATTTTTGTGAAATACTTCTGATAATTTTTGTCAGGCTTTATTCCATGTATGACTTAATCGAAAATAGATTCCCTCCAATCCATTTTTGGGCTGAAATCAATCACAGTCCTTAAAACTGATATGTTTTACATATAAAAATAAAAATAGATGAAAAAATGGTTTAGACCATTTGATGAGAACTTGAATTTTCTAGTTTCTCTCTCCAAATGTAGTGAATTTTAAACTTAATTTAATCATACTGATTCTGGGTCATGTGATGTTGTTTCAGGATGTTTCCAAAAATGGAGTTCTAGCAGTACAATCTCTAAGGAACAACATAATGGCATCAACCCTTTTGGCTTCAACAGCAATAATGCTAAGTTCCCTAATTGCAGTGTTAATGAGCAGTGGCAATGAGAAGAAAACTGTTGTGTCAGAGGTTTTTGGTGACAGAAGTGAGATTAGTTTGTCCATCAAATTCTTCTCCATATTAATCTGTTTCTTATTAGCATTCTTATTGAATGTTCAATCCATAAGGTACTATAGCCATGCAAGCATCCTCATCAATGTTCCCTTCAAGAAACTGTCACAAAACTTCAGACACCAAATGCTCACTTCTGATTATGTCGCCGCGACTGTCAACCGCGGAAGCTATTTCTGGTCGCTCGGATTGCGCGCCTTCTACTTCTCTTTCCCTCTCTTCATGTGGCTCTTTGGACCTATTCCCATGTTCATCACTTGCTTTGCAATTATCTTCATGCTTTACTTCTTGGATGCTACCTTTGAATGTGGATGGAATGTAGTTGCTGATAATGATTGTTGTGTTGATGTGGAAACTGGAAGAACTAATTAGTGTCCGCTTGGTTTCATGTTAAATCTGGTCAACATGTATAAAAAAATGAAAATTACTCTTAGTCGTGCTGAAGTGAATCTGAAATCTGAAATTTACCTGATATAAACGTAAGGCCGAACATACCGTTAGCCAAGTTGTTGAGATGGTACATAGTTTGTTAACCTTTAGCTCACTAGCCATTAATTTGTAGGCTAGAAAAGTTTGTGTAACATGGAAGTTTATTTGATAATAGAAATGATGAATATTCAACTTGAATAGAGAGCTTTTAGATGGTTAGAAATTAGAGTAAGAGTAATTTTGTTGGAAACATTACTAGTTTTTGTATGGATATCAGAATCATAGAAAGAGAATGAGATTTGTTTCTTTCTTTTTACTCTGTTTGCTCTGTTTCATTCACTTAATTGATTGATTGATATGTTGCATAATATTCTATATAGCCTTTTATAGGCAATCATTTTCAGATAAAAGTCATAAAACTATGAACAAAAAAACAAAGAAAAGAAGCAAAACTAATGCCAAGGAAAAACCATGAATGTTGTGTATAAAGGCTTAAAATTTCTATAAGCATCAAATCTACAAGTCTTTCAGAAGTGATGGCACTGCCTAAAATCTATATTACAGGGCTAAGCAAACTTTGCACTTTGGTGCAAAAGGTTTGAATTATTTTGTATTGTTCCAAGTATTTCCTTTTTAATTTATAATTTTTTTTATTTTTATTTTTTCTAAAAAAGTTATATTATGTGCTTCAATTTCCGGATTCTCAAAATATTGTAATATTAAATATCTAATTATCAATTTGCTTGAATGATCATTCAAGCGTAAAACTTTGAAATAGACAATCATAATTACAAATATACAAACTTAAAAGTAATATTCAAAACGAATAGTGCTCTAGTGAAACAAAAAAAAATTGGGTTCAAAGAACAATTACAAAAGTGTCTAAGTTTAGCTCATCTTCTAAGTATAAATGAGTGTTTGAATCTGCAATTTATCAGGTACAAAATCCTATAATTTAACTTCTGTTAATTATGTTGCGACAATTGTTATTAGCTTTTAAATTAAGATTATTATCACTCTATTTATGTTTATTATACTATTGTTAGTTAATTATTTTAATAATATTTTAAAAAACAATAATAATTTAGAATAATAATAACCTCACCCAAATCCCAAGATAACATTGTGAAATTGGCAATAGCAAGTGTTGATTATGAAAGAAAACAGAATGATAAAGCAAGTGACGCAAAAAATACATTAAAACTGATATTTGTCGTTTTCCACATGAATGCAATTTAATTTCATTCAGCTTTGAGCATATTTTGAGGACACGTTACGCGTTTATTAGCTCCTATTTTTCCTTTGTTTTTTTAATCTTTTTATGAAAAAATAATTAATATAAAAATAATTTGCCAAAAGAATTTATGTGAATTCTTATGCAAGGGAACCTGAGTGTCGTCACGTGGATTTCGCTAGACTATTGATTTGGCTGTGAAAAGTGATATTAGATGGCACAGATATATTATTATTAGTTCTATTCCATATTTTCTACACAGAAATTAGAAAGTTTAGTTGATATATTGTTCTTGTGAAACAAATTTTTATACAGACTGATTAATTAAGTTTGGCTCTGTAATCAATCGTTATTTTTATCATTTGAGAAGACCTTATAAAAGATATTAGTTTTATGCTTTAAATTGATTTGACAAGTACTTTATATAGGGGGGAGTAGTTTCTTAATTCGCTTTATCTTTCTTATGTATAAAAAAAATATAGGATAGAATTTATGAGGTAGTATTATGTTATCAAGTGAATTAAGAAAAATGCTTTTTACGTGAATTAAATTAAGGATTTTCTTCTGGAGTATCGTTAGACATTTTCTGAAGTCATATGAACTTAACATGTTTTTATTAGGTCAAACTCATCATATGTATAGTGTGAATTTTAGTAATGCGATATCTTAAGGTGGGGACTCGGGAACATGTATCCAACATAGTGATTATTACATATATATTGTTTTTTTTTTGGGTAAATAGTAATCACATATTTACATTCATGTGAGTTGGTGCTCATTTGAGTTGCTAGCTAAAAAGTTGTGGATTAAGTGTCATATTGTTTAATTTTTCATTCACTTGCCCAACTTATTTTTAATTAGCTTTTAACTTACGTTTGCTGAATGAACATGAGAGTCATTTTTATTTATAAAAGTACTTTTAACTCAAATTACTATCATACTCAACTTATTATCATTAAATTTACTTTTAATCAAAGTAAGTTTTATTACTCAACTTACGTAAACTCTTAACTCGCGGCTTAATTCAGCTAACCCTGAGTAAACCGTGAGCTAAGACATCAAAGTCATTTACAAACCTTTTAAGCCAAATTTCAATCAACTCAATTTGTCCGGTTAGTGAGTTATAACTTATTACCTCTAGTTCTTTTTATAGGACTCTCTAACCAATTCCCACGGATTAAGAAAACTACTAACAACCTTATTTAATATCTTGTCTTATAAAAAAAATAGTACAATATACCAAATTTACCATTGTTTAAATCAAAATTTTTAATAAATATATTAATTGTACTCATTATCCTTTAATTTATTACAAGGATAGAAAAGGAAAAAACTAATAATTGCTTTTGAACTTTATAAAGGATCTTATATGTAGAACAAAAAAAATTTCTCCAAATAATCTTATATTTAGGACCGAAAGTTGTATAATACTAATTGCTCAATTTTTTTGTAAACATGTAATTACCATGTAATTCAGTTGGTAAATACTAATACATGCGTATGTGCATCTAGGTTTAATCTCCGATTTGTTGTTTCCTATAAAAAAAATGTACTCACTGATATTTAAATGACACAGAATGTTTCTTTTTCTTTTTTCTTTTTTTGTTTAACGCATGGCCTCTGATATATTATTCTAAATTTCTATTGTGCACGTTAACAAGCACAAAGCCACAAAGTACAACGACTATTACAAAAGTAATATTTACAAAACAAATTCCAATAATGTCATGAGATATAAAGTGAAATACCTTATTTTGTGATATTGTATTTTGTATAGGAAGCAAAGTCAAAGTACAATTCAAATTCAGAAGAAAAAGCTAGTTCCATTAAGTTATCATCATACTTTATACATTTCTAGCATAATGAGAAAAGTATTGACGTCACTCCAACCCAAACTACAAATAACTTTTCCAAAAGAGTTTTACTTTTGTTAAATGAAGTGTTACCTAAATTGATGAGAAAAATGCCAAATAAGTACTCTAAAAATTGAGATGTGAACAATTATGTACCTCAAGGATTTTATTTTATTTTTCCTTTTTTTCTTTCACCAAACAAGTTCTGTAGAGATTGAAATGGTCACTATATAGATCTTTCTCTGTTTATTGCCATTAAAAACATCAATCGATCTCATAAAAATTAAAAATTGATATATCATTAAATAAATCCTTTAAACAAAGGATCTACTCGATAACTAGTAACAATGGAGAGACCATTTAAATTTTTGGAGAATTTATTTGATAACAAAAATCTTGTGAAGATCTACTTTGTGATACCACGATCATTTGAGGATCTACATAACATTTTTTTTCTTGACAGAAAAAACATGACCATAGTCTAAGTCAAATTCAATTTTATTTTATTTTTTTAAAAAATTATTAGTAATATTAAACAATGCAGAATGCAATTACCAGCTGCCAAAGCACCATTGACCCTTGTATGTTATTTCATTTCTCTCTGACTTGTCTTCCTTGCAACTACCCATTAGTGATTAGTGCTTCAGGATTAATGTTCCACCAACTTAATGGAAAATTGGTATTCAAAACATTCTTTTTGTATCGTTATTTAGATCAGCATGATTTTATAATAAAGCCAAGTAGGTCATTATTCTCCAACTTGGCCTTTATTTATTAATAAATAAATAAATAAATTTTATAATCTAGTACGTTTATTCTATTATGGCATGCCTAGTTAAAAAGCCGTACACACCTTTCTTTCCCTTAAATTGTCCCTAAAGAAATCACAACTAAAGCATCTTATGGGGTCAAACAGAAAGTAAGCATGTTTTATATACTTACTCGAGTTTGGGACCACCGATGATCTAAGCAATGAAGTTTGTGCAGTGTAAGCCATTCGATGGAGTGAACTACCTGTGGTTCCAAACTCAAATGGACTACTGTATAATATCTCGTCTTTATCGCACTCAACAGCTTTTCTACATTATGCCAAGCTTCCTTTATATTGATTGCTTGGTTTACAAATGTGGAAACAGTTTTTTTCTTAATAAAAAGGAACAGAAGCACACATCATAGGAATCTGTTAGTATATTCTTGAAGAGGGTGCAGAGATATTCCAACTCCAACAATGCTAAAAGGCATAAAAAAACAGAATATACAAAAATTAGCTCAGTAAAGTAATCATATGATATTATTCATTGTGGACCACAAAAAAGGGGAACCTAACAAATTCTTAAAGGAGGGTTCGTGTCTCAATAAACTGAAAAAGGAGACAAAAGGGCAAAATACCTAAACTTTTTTTTTTAAGTACATGTTTCTGAGTACTTGTCATTGTTGATTGTTCTTTCCACTAAGCAAGCACCATCAGTTGCCCATAATTTTCTTTAACAGATTTGCTTGTTTCCTTTAATTTGCAGCTTCAGTTCAAACTGACAGGGAGAGAAGACCAATAAAAGGGTTTTTTCTTTTTTTTTACTTTATTTTGTTAGGCAGACTGAATTGCTGAAATTGCTATTTTTCAAGGTTAATTTTATGGTGGCATACTGACATTTAAGGTGGATCAATCAAAAAGTGGTCTATGATGGATCAGCGATTCTTGACCGTTGGATTGATAGTTTTTGTGATAAATTATTAATTTAATCCGACAATCAAGATTCAATTGGTTCACCATGAACCACTTTTCAATTGGTCCATCTCAAATGCCACCTAATTTTAAGGCATCAAGTAAAAAAAGTTCTTGACACATCTAGCAAAACTGAGAAACTGATGTTTTTGAAAGTCATCCACCTTGCATAATGTAAACCTTCCTTTTTCATTGGCATAAAAAAATAAGATATTTCAAAATTATAGAGTTAAGTGATGGATAAAGAACCATCTATAATTAGGGCACAATGCAATGCACTGATTTCTAAAACTTTGAAAAAAATATACATATAAAAAAATGCTTTATGAGAATAATGATTTCCATTTTCCAGGTAATAGCCAGGTCAAAAATTAAGCTCCCATGGAGCAGGGTTGTTACTATATTCTGCAGATACAAAAAAGGCACAACATATGATTTTATGCACAAAGAAAACACTTACTCATTTATGATGAAGGTCATAATTTCCTAGCTTCTAAGATTTTTGAATATCAGATACTTTTAGCTTCAACTTCATGTTTCCTGCTTGAACTACAATTTCTCCTTTGGACGAATCCACTTTTAAAACGGTCACCTTTTTCCCAAGGGAAGAGACATGCACCATATCACCAACCTTGGGAACCTCAGACCTACCTACAACATTCATAGTTGAATGACAACTGTATAAGTATTCCTATGATATTAATCTATTATAGAACTTTGCACTTTGTAAATATTCTCAAATTTTAGCACGCGCTATGACCGTGTGTTAAGAAACTAGACCAGTACACTTAGTTTAGATGAAAGGAATTAAACATGAAAGCAAAATGTCTCATCAAAGTTTTGGGCCTGTTTGGTTTGTATTACCATTTCCCTTTTTCATAAATAGTTAAAAAACGACAACCTTATTTTCATTTTGTTTCCTGTTTCCTGAATTTTGGATAGGAAACACTTGAAACAAATGAAATTTACTCAATTCTAGTTGTTTCCATTGTTCCCTATTAAAATTTCAAGAAATAGTAACACAAACCAAACAAACCCTAAATTAGTTTCGTTTTATTTCCTTCATGTTTCATTATCTTTGCATATACCTGATGATGATTGGTTTGAAGTTTTCACAGCAGATGCACTTCTATCTGCAATAGTAGGTTCTTTTTTATCTGCTGCAGTATGACTGTTGTTGGTTGCTGGTGATTGAGAACTCGTATCGGCTTTATTGGCCTGCAAAGGTTGCTTAGCCAATGCATTGTGCTGTGAACGTTGCCTAGCCAATGCATCCATCTCCCTCACTTTCTTGTGAAGGGTGGATCTTGCCATTGCTGCGGCCTCAGATACATCTCTCATCTTTTGAAATCTTAGATTAGTACTATGTTCTGTGAGTTTCCTTCTGGTGTTCAATAGAGTATTGTAAAGTTCTTTGGAATGCCTACAATTACAAAAATGTGAATTAAAAACAAAGATGTGAATATCACTAAATGATCTAATTTTCCTTTCATGCAACAGAAATTGAATGAGGTTACTCCGTTATCATCAGGAAATGAGAATTTTAAAATGGAACATGAAAAGCATAAAATATACAAGGGGTAAAGCATGAAATGAACTTAATTTTTCAAAAGCAAAGAGTCTCACATCAGATAATGATTCGCTTCATCCAATAGCTCTCGGTACTCTTGTTTCAACCTTTCCATGTCAGTTATTACCTACATAAAAATATTTGCAACACATCCAAAAGGGTTAAACTGAATTATTTGGTGGCTAATAAATGGAGCTAGAACCATATCTTCCCGCGAATAGAGTAACGCGACAACCATAAACGTGTTACTTTTCAATTCATTTATTCAAAATATCAACTCTTGCATAAAGTTTAGGGGCATAGAATCAATGGTCTATTCATTAACTAAAGTCTTAAATAATAACAAAAATAGATATCCTGTTAAGAGGATATCATATTCATGCAACATCATTAACAAAAAATATTAAATACAATTACGATATAGTACAAGAAATAAATACCTCATCTATTTCTGCACTGGCAGAACCATATAATTTGCGAGCAGTATCTACAACAACAGATGGCAATCCCAACCTCTCGGCTATATTGATTGCATTTGAGCGCCCTACAGCGAAAATTGCTCTTCAAGTTAAATGCATTAAGTTGTATGTATTGGATCTGACAATTATTCAAAAAGATCCATCAAATATGCAGTTTCCTATTCAGACCACACAATTCGACAAAATGCTTCCGAAAATACACCAAGGAACTTAGTTATGAAAGGCTGAACCCTTCATACTCAACCCTCTTTTGGGATTGCAATATTCCAAGATTTGTCTGTCTTTTAGATGCTTCAGATAAGCAAAGACACAAAATGGAAGAATAAAAAGAGAAAACAGCATATTTAAAAGCTAGTGAAACAAAAACACAGTATCAGAAAACTTGTAATCATTATTATTATTCATGAGTGAGAGCGCCTACCAGGTACACCCCAGAGAACCTTATAAGTTGGTTTCAAATTCACTTCATCAAACTCCATACATGCGTTTTCAAAGGCCTCATTACTGTTCATGAAAAAAAAAAAGAAGTCAGAAATGTGAAAACAAAGCTTTAGGAAACAGTTTCACACTATTGAGAAGAGAATACAAGAATAATGGGTAATATATATTTTTAATGCTTTAAAGGAAAAGACAAAGAGGAAACATACATCAGAATAATGGATTTGATTTTGATCCAGTGATATTGTATAAAGTTTTAAATTATAGTGAACTGTATGGTACCAGCTGTTTAAAAGCTTTTATGACAAGTGAAATCGTCAGGTAAAACATGCGAAGTCAATTTTATTTTATTTTTAAAAAAATTGCCTTCATAATCTGTTTTAACTACCTGTATTTCAGGGTTTTCAGTTCACCGTGATGAGTTGTAGCTATCGTCAATAAACAACCATCTTGAGCAAAAGATTCCAATAATGACATTCCAAGTGCTGCTCCTTCAATGGGGTTTGTTCCTGCACCTACCTAAATTTTCAAACGTAGCACTATCGATCAATTCATACACTTATATGAGATTATATTATTTAAACTATTAATTAAACTCATACAGTTCATGCCTCATCTAGTAGTACAAGCGACTGGCTTGTTGACTGTAATTTAATCTTCTGCAAGATAAGATTAAAAACAAAATAAGAAATTTATGTGTCCCTCTTAACTCAAAAAATCAACATTTAGAATGACGACAAAACTTAACTAATCACTCAAGGAATATGCCTCCATTATTTAGGTTCTACACAATCATGACATATTTTCCTTACACTTATTTGTTTCAAGTGGCCAGAGAAAGTAGACAAAGATTGTGATAAGGACTGCTCATCGCCAATGTCAGCAAAAACAGAATCAAACCAAGGAATTTGCGCAGATTCAGAAGCAAGAACATAGAGACCTGCACCATAACAGGTTGAGAGCATGAAAGTTTTATAGTGAATATTCAGAGTAAACAAAAAATTATTTGCTGCAGATCTCTGTCTTCGCTACTCGCTAGTCAATCATACATATAGGTTATTCATAACTATGGCAGATTAAGAATGGAATGAAAATTCTATCGTCATGAATAGATTAAGAAATAACTTGTGATTTTTGTGAAGCAAGCTGCTCATAATATCTTTAGAAATTTCTAGTTTCAGCAAATATCTAACAGTAAATTTGTGTATATAACGTTTAAGTGGATTCACTGATATCCACAATGGATCACACATCTCTTAGCTAGTATGCATTATTTATAACATCTTTTGTCGCCTAATGTTTGCACTAACCTTCGTGATAAAAAATCTTGTAATACTGATCAAGTCTCTGCAGCCTACCCATCTCTTTTGCCATATAATGATTAGAACATTTTTTTTAGTCTAACAAATGACACTCTCTTACTCTTACTCTCACTTTCTATCTGAAGAAAAGATGAACTGTGTGTCTAATACTGACCACACATGTATATTTATATTTAGAGTATTAACTACAAAGATATAATGAAGGAATTAAATCAATCAAATGCCTAGGGTTATGCTAATCTAATCAGAAAGATATCCCTATTGTTATTCTGTGAGGTGAAACAAGACAATATGTTCAGAAGAAAGATATGCAATTCATGTCCCGAATCCCAGCAGCTAAATTCCAAAAGGGCTCGCCACAATAAAAAGTAAAATTAAACAAATCTATATATGGCAGAATACAACAGTTTCTATCCATGGGCAAGTTGTAATGTTAAACAAAGAGAGAGAGGAAACATTAAACACACCTGTTTTAGCCATCATAGCAGCCAATCCCACAGTCTTTAAACATATGGTTTTACCGCCAGTATTGGGGCCAGTAATAACTATAACACAAGTTTTACGAGATACCAAAAAGTCAACTGGTACTGGTTGAGCAATGTCCAGTGCAGAAACCTGACTGCCAGAAGTGCTTTATCATTACTCAAATGATCATTAGATGCATGATAATCAGTAGATAAGAAAAGAGTAGCTTTGTATCTGAGACTTAACTGAAGTAGAAAGATTGACATCCTTTTTGGCCTTCTGCAAATTCTCCTTATGCCTCTGGAGCAATAAAGGGTGATGAGCTTTTGGAAGATACAATGTCCATTCACTATTGTTGGGTAACGGTCCATAGGATCCATCGTTCACATCAGCAGTAGAAGAGCTATTCTTATCTGGCAGAAATATATGAGGACTTGACCCTCCAAATGAAAGACCATAAGTAGCACGAGCATTAATCTGCATAACATGAATCACATCACTACACTGATTATCTTCTAGACAGTAAGCATGTTTCTACCATGTTGTCAAACATAAAAATCACCTACCAAAGCAAGCAAAGCAAGTTCTTTTTATTCGCTGCAGCTAAGGTTCTATATGGCGGTGAAAGATCATTTTAAGGGTAATTTGGCGTATAGTCAACACTATTGGTGCTAGACACAACAAAATGTAGGTCGGACACATAAATGTGGTTCAATTTCCATCTTTTATTTACCTGCAAAATTTATTGTTGTACTGTCCAGACTCAACTAGGACGTCTTCAGATTAGCTCAAGCCTCTTCGACCAAGGCCTACTTGCGGGGCTGGTATACTACTATCCGGTCTCAACTCAAAGGTTTTCCCGTCTAGCTCAACCTAGACATTACAATGACGCCGGGGTCATGCACCTGCATCACGGCGCTAAATCCGCGTTTCCCTCCAATGCGATATTAATGGAGGAATCAGACGACACCATCATCCAACATTTAAATCCAAGATACTTTCCATTTTTAGAATGCACCAAGACACTAGGTTTTTGAGGAGACTTACTTGTATAAATAGTTCCTATTTCCCAACTCGTATCCCCACGCTCACATTAAAAACCAGAGTTCTTGTTAGGGTTCGGACGACATAATACCACCAGAGTCAAGGCTCGGGGGCTTTGATTGAACAATTATGCTTATCATTTATCACCTTACCTTATTCATTCAAGTGATTTAAATGCATAGTGTAGCTGAAAAACAGCATCGCGGAGCCTTGTTGGAGACTCTTGCCTTTGACTTATATTGACTCTTGCCTTTGACTTATATTGCAAAGACTTACGAAGTGAAATTTTTTAATCAACCAATGATATGTAAATCAACATTACAGAGCTACATCTAGTTCTCTGAGTTGAGTAAACTAAAGTAAAGCTCTTCAAAACAATTTCGGGATTTATTCGCAGATTGAAAAATAAGCAGAAGAGCTGAACAAGTACAGCCAGCAGCAACAGCTGTACAAGTGAAAAGTATAGAGGAGGAAATAAAGAGAAAGGAAACATGAAACTGGTGATAAACTTATCTTAAAATAGGGAAACAATGAAACAGAAACGTATATTATTTACCACGTCTAGTTGAACCAAACCACTCAATATCTTTTCAATATCATCAAGGTCCAGCTGCATCTGCACATGAATCATGGCAACATAAGAGAAGAAAAGAACATGGCCAGAAAAATCTTTATCACGTCATGTATTTAACCTTTTTGGTTAATGTCAAAAGCACATCTGCCACAGCCTTTGCCACCAAACTTCTGGCACGCTGCAACTCATCATTTAAAGGAACAGCAGAAAGTGGCTCCATAGTACTTCCAACCCCTGAACCACTGCCAACATATACAATAAAGAATGAAATTGTGTACCTAGACGACATGAACAATGAACAATTGAAGTTAAGTTGACAAGTTTGGCGCACCTAGACAGCAATAGACCCTTAAAACTTGGTTTCTGTCCAGAATCCACTCTTATGCACCACCTGCCATCAACATTATTCACTTCCTGTTCAAATTATCACAAAATCAATTGGGAAAAAGCACGAAGAAGGAAAAGAAATTCATCTACGGTGTAGTGAATCTTACGAGAATTGATGCTTCGCTCCTTTCGTTCCTGATCAAACTCTCCATTAACTGTTGTACCTGAACAAAGGAAACATATAATCTTAAAAATTGGAAAGTATAAAATGAACTTTTTTAATTTAAAGTGACAACTTATAAAGTATGTTTGACCATCAGATCATATAAATAACCATAAGAACGATCCACAAAGTCAAAATACAAGGCTGAGAAGGTTTAGATTGGCAATTTGGCATCTTATTTATTTAGTGTATGAAAGAATTAATTGCACCAATTTTTTTTTTAAAAAAAAAAAGAAAAAAAAAGATGACCACAAATTAAAAACACATAATTCCTCTGCTCTAATTTCCCTAGTATAGCTGAAACTGCATGCATCTACCCCCAATTTTCAAAATAAAAAGAAGTATTCCATGTTATTTAGTACACAATACAAAAATATCCCACTTAGTACCTGTCTCTAACACAAGTAGTAACAGAGCCATCAGATCCAAACAAAAAAGGTTGCCCATTTGTCATACGTACACAGAGTTGAGTTGTAAATTTGCAGAGAAGTCACCGAAATGGGTGAAAGAAATGAGTTTTATCATCATAGGATTGAATGATACAGTTACAGTTTTGAAGTTTGAACCCTTAGCAATTTTTGAGCCAGTCTATCCAATAAATTATAGCTTCGGGCATCTTATTAAGAATTATACCAAAATATGAAACCTCTATTTCTATTTCAATTGGATAAAAGTACAAATTAGTGTATTCTGTACTTGGTTGTACTTTTTTCAAACTTTGAGCAGGTTTCTGGGGTTAGAAAATAGAGAACATGTGTGTGTAATTTCACAGAAATCCAAATGACATGGTCATGAGCACAATTTTCTTCCCTAGAAAAATTACACTGATCGAAGTTAAAGCACAAAGACAAGTGGTCATTTTATTATTAAAAACCTATGAAGGACAAAATTTAAACAGTTTTTCATCCAACCCTAAGGTAGATCATTGCAGATTGTGCTAACAACGTTTTGTGACTGAATCCTAATCTTGAGCAACCCTTTACTCATGACACATCTCAATGTTAGCGGGAAAGCAAAGAATATAATTCTGTCTTATATTTAATATCCGTGTCAATTTACTACATTGGTGGCTGTAAACTAAACTATTAACTCTATAAAAAGTCCACATTATGCTGGTGGAATCAAAATATCCAGAATCCACATTATGAAACATAGAAAATAAGCAAAATAAACAGGAGTTACCTTTCTCTCAAGCACTTGCACTTGTTGACGTGCCTGTTTAAGGGCTGGACTCTATAGCAAGGATGTAAGTATAAGTTATACATGTCTTTTCGAAAAGATAAGCAACTGGCAGTCAGCCGTATGGAAATATGAAAGAAGAGATGCATCTAGAAGTATTCTCTTAATCTCTTTTACCGAATGCTATGTACTGAAGAATGTTAAGAAAACTAAAGGCACACAACACATTCCATCACAAATCGATGAAAATCAGTAGCTAACCACTGTTACAACACACTGTTAACAAAAAGAAACTTAAACAAGGTATAGAACAAACCGCAGAGTCCTTGATAGAGCCATCTTCATCAACAACTTGTTCTATCACTTTAATCAAAGATCGATTAATGACAAATTCCATTATCTGCAAGCATGTTTATGTGGGGAGAAAAGTTATAAACATAGTAATATTAATTATATGATATGATATATATTCAAAATCTTATTTCGCCCTTTACCATTTCAGTAAGAGGCATGAAGCGACTGTGCCAATCTTTGTCTTCCTTAATTGTAGCTTTGAGATCAGCCTGCAAGGTATCAGCACACTGCAGAAGAGCCGCAACAGCCCTTGCCTCGTAGCCAGTCACCGGCACAGTTCTCCGTGCATTTTGAATGGCGGTTTTGACCTGCACTACAAGAACCCTAAATCAAAATCTTGGCAGCAAAAGAAACAGAAACTGAAAGTTAAAAAGGTGTCTTTCGTGTTCAATTGACTGATATGATATGATAATAAAAACAAACCAAATTTTACACACTAACCAGCATAGCATCAAGGTGACCCATGTGCAATCTGAAAGTGCCATGTTTGTGCATTTCAACAGCAGCATTCGTTTCATTGAGAAGTGCAAGACTTTCCTCATAAGTTTGATTCAGAGACCATAGTTGTTCCTGTTTCATGAACACACCACTACATAATATGGAATAAGATTATGTTTGGATATATTTTAATCAAGGTTTCAAATCAGGGTCCACTCGGCAACGTCATCAGACCGTGATTCTGGTCCTCAATGACAACATCCAACCACAATCATCACAACGCAATTATAACCACAATCCGAATTTGAAACATTGATTTCAATTAACGGAATGAAATGATGAATTCTATCATATCTTAGTTTATTTCATTCATATTATCAACAATTTAAGCTGAAACACTAAACCTTATATACTCCATTAGTCCATTTCACTCTATTTCACAGAAAACCCAGAGAGAGAGAGAGAGAGAGACCTTGAGGGCTTCACGGCCCAAGGAAGTGGTGGCGAAGGAAGCGACCAAGTCACAGAGCTTGTCCCACTCGAGCACTCTGAGGCTGTCATGGTGAATTGATGAAGCTGCCACTGTTTGCTTGTGTCTGAGCTTCCATTTGTTGATGGTAATGGGAAAAGCGGATATGGTTATGGTGCAAGATAACATTTTTATGGGAATTCCAACTGTGGTTTCAAATGGGTTCTAAGAATTAAGCAAAATTATTGTTGATATGAAGAAGAAGCAACCAGTACCTGTGCCATAAAAGCTACAGCTTGTGAGATTACAAGAATCCTAATAGCAATATCCAGTTTTTGCCACTCATCCATATCTTAATGGTGAAAAAAAATCTTAATTTAATGGAAAGGGATGCCCTCTATAGATGCTCTAACACTTATAATAATATTGAAAATAATTTATTATTTGATTAAAATACAATTTGCATCATTTGACGTTGGATCTTAATTTAATTTCTACATTTATTAATTTTAATTACGTCCCTATAAAAAAAATGATAATTTTATCCCTACAGGGAGTGACAACTTGTACTCCAATATGTACTCGGAGTGTTTAATTTGGAGATTCCTAAGTTGTTCTCCAATAGGAAAATGCTTTTGATAAATCCTGCTGCTTGATCTAGCAATTTTTTCTACCCATATCAGTTAAATTCAGTAATGTCAATTGGGTATTGCTCAATTTGATGAATAAAGGGTTGAACAATGTGTTCTATTGGAATGCTAGGCTCAATTCGAATTGGATACGTGATGAATTTTAGCTTTAAGAGCAAAAGAATGAGAGGGTTTAGTGGGAACTAGTATTTGATGGCCTTATGTGTGACACATGAGTCATGACTTTTTAATATGTTAAATTGATGATTAAAAGTAATCTCAGTAGAGTTGTTTATAGTATTTGTCATTTATTTTTTAGTGTAATCAATATTATTTTATTTTAATAGATTATTGTTGTGAATAAAATAGATGGATAGTTTTACAAAATTATGAATTTAAAATGTGTCCGTAAAACTAATATCATGTTAGATAATGTCGCTTTGGGTTATGTGAACTGTCTACTTGTTCTAGTCAAGTAAAAGTAACATTCTTCTAAAATTTTAAGAATAAAGATTCGAGGAAGTTAATTTATAAATATTTGTTTTTAGTTAAAAATTAAATTAAAATTGACAATAGTTGATCAATTTGGTTCAAGAAAATATGAAAAGATACATTTCAATCCCTAATATTAGTCATTGACAATAAATTTAGTCCCTAAAATTCAAAAAACAAATTTTACTATTTAATCAATTTAGTCTACCGAACTGTAAAAAATACATTAACTTAGTCATTAAATTGGAATATCAACTTAGTATATTAACGTTGATAAAAATTAATATAATATATTTAAGTATTAGTTGTGAGTGACAAAGCAACAACTAACCCTCGTATTCTATTATTCAACACTTAATTCCAAACTAATACGGACATAAAAAAATATATGAGAATAATTTATTATTGTATTGTAAAATTCAAAATTCAATATAAAACGTAGTTTAGTTATATGTGATAAAATAACTTATCTTTATAATAACGTCAAATGATTGTGGTAGATAATAAAATAATTTTAAAATTTAGTGAATGATTTACTTCTAAATGAAACATTGTCTAGGTAATTTTATTAAAGTAATATAGTTATAAAAAATAAAATACTCATGTATCCCATATCATAAACCTCATCCTTCAAAAAATAATAATCATTTGTTAAAAGTAACTCATTCTCATTCCCTCATCATAACCATATCACATAGTTATTATAAAATATTAATAAAAGGGTGATTTATCATTAATGTTAAAATTCAACATTTAATTTTAAAAACAGTTTAGTCATATGTAAAAAATGACTTACCACTGTAATTATTTCAAATGAGTGCGATAAATAATAAAATTTTATTCTCAAATTAAGCGAATGATTTATCAGGTATATAATATTGTTTTATTTATTTTGCTTAAAATTAATATAGTTATAAAAAAACATAAAATAATGTTTTATCTCCCTACTATGACTTTTCACTAAACGAAAAAATAATAAACTTTAAAATTATAAAAATTTAAAAAAACATAAATATTAATAAAAAAGTGCAACTTTAAAAAATAAAAAATACTTATAATTTAAGCACTATTTAATCCTTGCATATTTATATAGATTATTTATAAATGTAAAATATTAAAATTGAGAGAAAAATACTTGTATTAACAATTCTACAATATTATATTTATACAATATTGCTCTATTTTTAAAGGTATCAATATTTGTCTATAGAAACTCCCAAATGCGATTTTGAAATGTTTCATCAATAATCACTTTGGTCTAATACCAAAAAAATTACTTTGGTCGAATAAAAAAAACCACTTTGGTCACACACTTATTTTTATTTAAAAAAAGTGATATAACACATTAGTCTTTGATTTGTAGAGTTTGTTCATATTAGTCTGTGATATTATTGACGGTGCAAATAGATCCCTAACTTTATATTTCGTGATGCATTTTAGTCTATGTTGTTAGTTTACAATTAACAACATTAACATTCGTTTATATTGGTCCCTACAATTATAAAAAATGATTTATTATATAAGTACTTGTGTTTGTTATTAAAAGTTCAAGTTAGTCCCAAAATTTTTAGAAAATATTCAATTTAGTCCAAAAACTTAGCAGTTTTAAATTATAAACTAACGGCAGTGACTAAACTGCATCACAGAGCACAATGTTAACAACTCATTTGCACCGCTAAAAATGTGACGGATTAATGTGAACAAATCCTATGAAGTCAATAACTAAATAATGTATTTTTTTTAAGAAAAGGACCACATGATGTGTATCTTTGATCACAAAGTTGAGACACTAAATAATTTGATCACACTGTTGAGAAACTCTATCGTAAAGCTTCCTCTTTCACATACTCGTGCCTATCCCTCATTTTCATTCTCTTCCTCTTCATTCTAGATTCTAGCAAAAACACTTCATCTTTCACGTCTCTCTATTGGCTCCCTTCTCTGCCTTCGTTGTCTCGTATCATTTCACTCTTCCCCTTCCCTCAACTTCGCTCAAAGAGTAAGACTTTGCATGTTGGTCACTCTCTTCCTTCATCTTGTAGCTCCCTTCATTTCTCTCTTTTTCTTCACGCAGTCTCTTCGCCTCTTTTCCATTTTCTTCCTCTCTTACCACAGAGCCACTAAATGTTGCCTCCACGACTTTCTGTCTTGAAGCTCATGCCTTTCTTGGACTTATCTTCTACTGGGGCGATTGGTAACTGCTTTAAACCTTACATGTCGCAGATCAACTCCTATTTTAAGTTTTAATTTTCAAAATTTTTTTCTTTAAGGCTTGATTTTTAAAACTTTTTCTTTAGGGTTTCGTTTATAATTTTTTTTTTGGCAAACATAAAGAACCCAATTGAAATTTAATGTAAAAGTCCTGAGTTTATGAGGATCTATAATATCAATTTTTGGGTTTTTTATCATGTTTTTTTGGTCTGAATCATGCATGTTTGGTATTATTTTTGCACGGTTTTTTCTACGGTAAACAAATGTTAGTTTTGTTTTTTAAATAGACATTTGTTTCTCTTTTTCTAAAAAAAATAAAAAACTAGATTTTTGGTCGGTGAAAAATATAACTTTGTTTCAATTTTAATCCAATTTCAAGAAAAGTTTAGATTCAACTAGGCCCATATGTAAGCGTTGCTTTTGAAAATCTTAATTGAATTGCGAATATTTCTTGAGAATTTACCTACGAATGTTTCTTGGAGAATTTTCTTGGCATTTGGCATTTTTAGGAAAAATTTGCAGGAATTTGCGTGTGAATTATTTCAGCAGGAATAATAATAACCCACGAAAGTATTCGAGACGCAGAAATTACTTAAAAGTGTTTTACCTCACTCAATTAAGTGTTCTTTGTTTGCACGGTATAACTATTTATCAATTATATTAGACTTTGTTGGTGTATATTAAAAACCTCTTTAATTTTTACTTAATTTAATATATAAAATTAGGCATTCTTTGTTTTCGCACGAATTAAAACAAGTGATTAATAACTAACGGATAATGAAAAGAGCAATATATATTGATTAATTATAATTAGTCTCCTTTTCTTCATTTTTATGCATGATATTGGCATTTTTATTATTCGTTGAAATGATCATAATATTTTAGTGATATAAATATAATATTTTCTTACAAGACCACATGTATCCTTTTCATTGGAAACAAATCAATCTTGAAACCTATATTAATGGAACTACAGTCCTTATTATTTAGAGATTTAATTAGCAAGACCCACATAATTAAGGTAGACCAAATAAAGTCATGCATAAATTGAAACATAATGTAACATGCATGGCAACATTAATATATTTTCTAATTCAAAATTAATTTTAACAAAAATACTACTTACAAGAGATTTTAAAAGAAGATCTTGGCCTGTTTTCCGAAAATAATAAGACGACCTTGACTTGAGTAAATTAAATTTGAGGAAAAAAAAAAAAAGACGACCTTGACTTGAATACTTGATATCTTCCCCAACTTGAATCAAATTGTCTCCCATTCATATATAATTTATTCTCTCTAGACAATAAAGAAATCTATGATTCTTTCTTCTGGAATAATTCATGTTCATATATAGAAAACGATACAATTAAAGAGCTATCACGATACAATGAATTATTCTACCAGAATAAACCAAAAATTGAGCTGCAAATCTAGTTTATATATATATATATATATATATAGCGAAAAAATGCAAATCTAGTATTTATATACACTACAAGAATTTTTTAAATTTACTTAGAAATTTTTTATAGCTAATAAGTAACAAATTATATTAACTACAGATTAACTATTAATTAGTTATAGAATTTTTTTTGGTTAAATCCAAGTAGTTAATTAGCTACAAGACTACTTTGTAGTTAATTTGTAGCTAAATTTGAAAATTTAGTAGTTAACTCGTAGTTAATGTTTAGTTAAAACTTGTTTTACTATGGATTAGCTAGAAAATTTTAGTCGATAATTAATCAATAACAATTTAACTATAGATTATCTACAGAAAATATGTAGCAAAATTTTATAGCTAATTTTAAAATTTCTTGAAGTGATATAGCTTTTGCAATCCACACAGTTTGCACACCTTTTATTTTAAAATTCCCTAAGTCTTTTGAACATATAGTAAGTTTTTCGTTAGATTACACACTTATAAATTTTTAAATCGTCTGAATTCTTACATGGTTAATCTAATTTATATAAACTTTCAAATTGACACTCTTGAATTCGTAAAATTTGTTATTTATAAAAAAATTATGAGAGTTGTCATTTTACGAATATGGTTCATCTCCAGATGTTGGATCATACAGCAGTTGTGAAGACCAATCTCCACCATACATCATAATACTTAGCTGTTTTGTGTGTAAATACGAGATCAACACAGGAATGTGCTGGATCTCTCAAGTGCTGGAGAGGATCTAAATCCTCATTTTACTAAGGTTGACAGCTAGTGACATTTGAAACCAACTTTTATAAAAGAATAAACTAGCATTTTAGTCCTTGATTTTGCCAATATCACGCGTTTTAGTCTTTGACTTATTATAAATATAATGTTAGTGCTTGAATTTTACATCTGTCGATCGATTAAGTCCCTGGCGTTATCTCCAACTTACTAAACACAAATAGACCATTCTAAATGGATTCGTGTTTTTCACTGGAAGCAAGACATCATAGATGTTGCGTAGAGATGGTTGAACTTGTTATGCACCCATCCTGTAGGGGTTGCACGTGATGAGTCACGTGACAACCAAGTCCCACTTACAGGACAAAAACAGGTCGAAACAACCATGTCGGGATCATGTCGTGTAACCACGACATGATTCCTACTTAGACCGAGATGTATGATTGGCAGTTACATATGCGGAGAATATGCCGCAATTTACGGAAATGAGACATTGACATGTTTGACTTTATTACCCCATGATCCCTATAAATAGGGGGCATGGGCAATAATAAAGGCTAGGCTATCACTTTTCACTTCATACTTAAGCATTTAAAGTTATTGTTGACTTTATCATCGGAGTGTGTGCCGGTACCTTACCACCACCGTCAAGTGAGCTGGAGAACTACACTACCTTAAGGCTATGATTGGTGGCTCCAAGGGCCTACCAGATCAGAGCTAATATTGTTATTCATGTCTGGATCTTTGATCTAATTGTACGGACTATAAATCGCTTCATCGGACTAATTATTCATTGACATTATATTGCATTCATATACTCCTTGAAAATATCTGTTAGATTATTTTTTCTCTATCTTTTTGTAATTTTTCTTTTTGGACTGATTAGTCTTCTCTTTTGAATGTGAGATATTTTTTTTATTGGTATTATCTAAATTATTTTCGCTCTATTTTTATTCTATTTTATTTTTGCAGTTTTTTTTCTGTCGAATAATATCCTTTTTTGAAGGTGAGATTTATTCACTTCTTTAGGTTTGGTATATGATTTTTTCTATTATTATGTCAATTATTCCATCTGTCTTATTACAATTTTTTACCTATCAATTAGTCTTTTCTCTTTGAAGTAAGATTTATATTTTATGTTCCTATTATCTCAATTATTTTCTCTTTAGTTATTATTATTATTATTATTATTATTATTATTATTATTATTATTATTTTTGTAATGTTTCTCTTTAGGTCAGTTGGTAAAATTGCCGACCAGAAATGCAATTAAGTCTTATTGTTTTACCTATATAAAGAAAAAAAATAGGGAGTTAATTAGTTAGTATACATGAGTTGATGTATCACGAAAAATTGAATTAAAGAAAAACAAATATTAATGGAATTATGTACAGTCTTATATTTAGTGCACAAAAAGTAGATAAAATAAAATTATTCATAATAAGTTAAAACATAATGTTACAAATCTGTCATTCATGACACCATTGGATGATGAGACACAACACAAACAACAATCCACTAGGACACGACCATGACGGCCACCAGATGCTAGGCAGCTTTGGACCACAATCTTTATTGAAATTAGAGAAATAAACAAGGTAGGTAGACAAAATAAATTAAAATAAAATCATGCAACTTAATATGCGATGGCAACATGCGCCAACAAATTATGGTGATTTCCGTTGTGGTCATCTAAAGGGTAGAAGAGAAGGACCATGAACGAATGTTGTTGTATTCACGACCTCCGGTTGATTGAGCAGCAGCGAGACCAATATTGACCTTAGCAGGAAGAACTCCTTTCAAGTCAATGACTTGAGAGACGGAATCGGTATGGCCACTAATAAAGTTAGTGGCAGAAGCAGTCAAGATGTTAGTGGAAGGTTCATATTTAATAGTAGCCTTGTAGGGAGCATCATTGACAAATTTCCATTTGGCCGTCTTCAATGAAAACAAAGAGTTAACATTGATTCCAATATGTTGCTTATATTCAGTAGGATCCCATTCATTTTGGTAAGTATCGAACTCGACTGCAACGAATTGGTTGAAAGCATTGTCGGCATTAACTATACCGAGTCTGCCACCAGTTGAATTGGGGGGAATGGTGGAGCCGAATGGAGCAAGAAAGAAGATAAGTCCATCGGCAAGCACATACTCAGAAGACTTTTGAATGGTGAAAGTGAAAGAAGTCTCAAAGCGTGCAACGTTGCCATCATCGTTCCAAAGAGTTAATGGTGTGTTATATATGGCACGTCCCACACCATTTCCATAAGGTCCATCAGGTGTGGTTAGTACCAAGACACCATCAACAATTTTGGCATCGCCTTGAAGTGTTACATTGTTACCAGTAAAATGATCGATGTCGAAAGAAAAACCCATCCGATCTGATTTGTGTGAAGTAGCGAGCTAGGTACTGAAATATATATGTTTAATTAATTTGTGTGTATGTGTTTCTATACCAATAATCCCATCCTACCTCTATTTATACACTAACTCAATTGGCCTGGCACCTTATGTCTTAATTAATTAATAGTATAATTCATTCTATTCAATGTGAATCCTAGCTGTTCAATTAATTTGTATCCTAACGCATGTGACTTATATTATTATATTATGTATTACTAGTTAATAATGAAGATACAATTCTATATAGAATAAAAAACCAATAATAGAGCTAGGCGACATGGACAGTTTTATTTTACTATTGTTTCTAGACTTTCATTTTTTGGTCATGCATATTTAATCCCTTAGCCCCAAAGTCTTCGTCAATTAAAAAAAAAAAAAGAAGCCAAGTCTTCGCACATTATATTTTCCTAATTAATCCATGGATCTAAACCTTGCACAAAACAATAATCTAGCTAAATTTATTAAATATGCAAAGAGACGTTTAGTGTAAACTAAAATTTTATAGATATAATTTTTAAGATAATAGATAGTTTGAAATAAATAAAATTTATAAATATAGTTTTTTTTAAGATAATAGATAGTTTGAAATAAATAAAAGTACGAGAATTATGATTATTTGAAATATATACGTATCTGAATTTATGTTTTGGTCAAATAATATTATGTTGTTTAATATCATTTTACATTTAAAAACTAGTCTGTGACTGAACATTTTTAATAACCCGTACGTAATCAAGTCTCTTGATTAAACAGGTCAAGCTCATCTCGTTTTCGTTAAACAGCACAAGGTCTTTTTAGCAATTTTTCTTTTCTTATAGTGTTACTTAAGGGTGCTATTTTTCGAGGGTGGTACTTTGTCCACCACACATCCTTCTTTGTTCACCACACAAAATATTTTTTTTTTCTGTTTTTGACATTCGCCTGAAATATAAGTTCCGTTTTTTTGACTAAACAAGACCCCTGATATTTTCACTTGTCCGGAACTTAAGTTCCGTTTTTTGAACTAAAAAACGGAGGATAATGTCCGTATGAAACGGAACATAATGTCTGGTTTTTGTCTAAACTTGCATATTAGTGTTTGTGTTAAACGGATTTTATTGTCTGATATAAATGGACAATTGTGTCTGTTACATTCAGACACTAATGTCCTGCATTTCAGAAATAGCAACTAACGTGTATGTCAACAAAAGAAGACCAAAAAATAGTGACAGAGAGATGTTACTTCTCTTCAATGTTCACAACTTTAGTGTGTGAAAATATGAAGATGGTGACAACTTTAGTGTGTAGAATTTAAGGACCTAGTGTGGTGCAGGAAGGGTGGAGGAAGAAATGAGCTGAGGAAATTTGAGCTCTATCCTATGTAAAGCAAGTTAAGTCATAATACAGACGTTATGTTCTATTTCATACAGACGATATGTTCTGTTTCATACGGACGATATGTTCTGGGCCGTTTACAAATTCAAAATTTAGAAAAAACAGAAGTTATCCTCTGTTTTTTGAACCCAAAAACGGGACTTATGTTTCGGGCGAGTGAAAATACGAAACTTATGTTCCGGTCAGTATTAAGTTAAGTCATAATACAGACGTTATGTTCTATTTCATACAGACGATATGTTCTGTTTCATACGGACGATATGTTCTGGGCCGTTTACAAATTCAAAATTTAGAAAAAACAGAAGTTATCCTCTGTTTTTTGAACCCAAAAACGGGACTTATGTTTCGGGCGAGTGAAAATACGAAACTTATGTTCCGGTCAGTATTAAGTTGCGCAGGGGTCTTGTTTAGTAAAAAAAACGGAACTTATGTTCCGGACGAAGGTCAAAAACGAAAAAAAAAATACTTTGTGTGGCGAACAAAAAAAGGTGTGTGGTGGGCAAAGTACCACCCCTTTTCCCACCACACCCATTTTTTGGTTCACCACACGCTGCTATTTTTTTTCCAATTTTGCCCTTCGCTCGGGGATTAATCCCCGTTTTTCAACTTAACTCCAATACTGTATTTTCGTACAGGGATTAATATCTGTTTCCATACAGATATTAATATCTGTTTTTCTGCAATTCATCATTTTCAAACCGCATGAATGACAAAGAAAAATAAAACCTTGATTCCAACTGTATTAATGTTAGAAAACAATGTTGGTGATTATAGGTTTAGTTACATATAGAGTATTGAGTGTGTCAAAATTTTGAGTTTTCCAACTTAATTTCATCACTGTATTTTCATAACGGGATTAATATCAGAGCGAGAATTAAAAAAACATGGATTAATATCTGTTTGGCTCAAATCTGGATTTAAAAACATAACTTTACCAATTTTCCAAAATCACCAACATTGTTTTCTGTCATTCATTAATACAGTTGGATTCAAGGATTTTTTTTCTTCGTCATTCATGCTATTTGAAAATGATGAATTGCAGAAAAACAGATATTAATATCTGTATGGAAACAGATATTAATATCTGTATCAAAACGAATATTAATATTCGTATGAAAATGGATATTAATCCCGATATGGAAAGACAGTGTTGGAATTAAGTTGAAAAACGGAGATTAATCCCGAGCGAAGGTTTTTAAGTTGCAATACGGAGATTAATCTCCGAGCGAATTTTAAAATGGGGATTAATCTCTGTTTTAAATGTGGTGCGTTGAGCCCTCTTTTTGAGTTTAAAAACGGGAATTAATCCCCGAGCGAAGAGCAAAATTAGAAAAAAAATAACAGCGTGTGGTAAACCAAGAAATGTGTGTGGTGAGCAAAGTAGCACCCGTCACTTAAGTGTTTTCTCTTCTTTCTGTTTTTTGCTCTTAGGTCCCTCTACTCTCCTGTATATAAACCTGTCATCTTCAACTGTTTTAGGCATGATATTCATTAATTTCCAATCACAGAATTTTGTGTTTTTCCTTCTTCCTTCTTCTCTCTTCTTCTTCCTCTTCTTCAGGGTTTCATACCCTTCATCTTGTTTCTCTAAGGAACTCTTTTACATTTTAAAATCAACTCGCTAACTTACCCACTTACAACTTTCAACTTTTAATATAATTAGTTTTTCACCTTTCAACAATTTCTTTAAAATATAAAAAGTTATGTAAACAGAGTTTGAAACTTTAAAGTGAATAAAAACATTATTTTTGAAAAGCTTTAAATAATTTAGTTAATTTAAAAATCACTTTTTTATTTTTATTTCGAAAAACACTCAATTCTTCAAGTGTATATATACACGTTCTTTTAGAAAAACTGATATAATTTAAAAAATATAAAACAATTATGTAAATTGTCTTAGAAACTTCAAAGTGAATAATATATTATTTTTAGAAAGCTTCAAATAATTTAGGTAATTTTAAAATTATGTTGTTATTTTTATTTCGAAAACCACCATATTCTTAAATTGTACATACATGATCTCCAATAAAATTATTGCAATTTTAAAAATATAAAAAATTATGTAAATTGAGTTAAAATTTGTAAAGTGAATAATAAATTATTTTTAAAAATTAAAGCTTCGAATAATTTAGGTAATTTAAAAATGACATTTTCATTTCGAAAAACGCAATATTCTTCAAATGTATAGTATACGATCTATAAAAAAACTATTACAATTGTAAAATATAAAAAAATTGTAAATTGCGTTAGAAACTTCAAAGTGAATAATACATTATTTTCAAAAATCTTCAAATAATTTAGGTAATTTAAAAACACCATACTAAATTTTATTTTGAAAAACACCATATTCTTTGACTGTATATAGTACACGATTTCTAAAAAAATTGCTATTTTAAAAATATAAAACTTATGTAAATTGAGTTAGAAACTTCAAAGTGAATAAGAAATTATTTTCAAAACACTTCGAATAATTTAATTAATTTAAAATTCATATTTTCATTTTTATTTCGAAAAACACCACATTGTTCGAGTGTATATACACGATCTCTAAAAGAAACCGTTGCAATTTTTAAAATATAAAAAATTATGTAAATTGTCTTAGAAACTTAAAATTAATTAATACATTATTTTTAGGAAGCTTAAAAAAATTAAGGTATTTTAAAAATTGCATTTTAGTTTTTTTTTCCGAAAAGTACCATATTCTTCAATTTTATATAGACGATCTCTAAAAAATTGTTAGAATTTTAAAAATATAAAAATTATGTAAATTGAGTTAGAATCTCCAAAGTGAATAATACATTGTTTCAAATAATTTAGGTAATTTAAAAATCACATTTTCATTTTTATTTAAAAAAATACCATATTCTTCAAGTGTATATACATTATATCTAAAAAACTGTTGCAGTTATAAAAATATAAAAATTATGTAAATTGAGTTAGAAACTTCAAAGTGAATGATATATTATTTTCAGAAAGCTTCAAATGGTTTAGCTAATTTAAAATTATCCTATTCATTTTATTTCGAAAAAAACACCCTATTCTTTAAGTTTATACTACGTATCTCTAAAAATCTGTTGAACTTTTAAAGTTATAAAAATTTATGTAAATTGAGTTAAGCATTTCAAAGTGAATAATACATTAATTTTAGAAAGCTTAAGTAATTTAGGTAATTTAAAAATTGTGTTTTAATTATTATTTCGAAAAACACCATATTCTTCATACACGATCTCTAAAGAACTGTTGCAATTTTAAAAATATAAAAATTTTGTAAATTGAACTAGAAAATTTAAAGTGAACTAGACATTATTTTCAAAACTTTTCTATAATTTGGGTATGGTAAAAAAATCACGTTTTCATTTTTATTCAAAAAATACCCTATTCTTCAAATGATATCACATGATTTCCAAACAAAACTATTGTAATTTTTAAAATTATGTAAATTGAACTAGAAACTTCAAAGTGAATAATATATTATTTTCAGAAAGCTTCAAACATTTTAGGAAATTTAAAAAATCCAATTAATTTTTAATTCGAAAAAAACATATTCTTCAACTGTATAATACATGATTTCAAAAAAATTGTTCCAAACTTTAAAAATATAAAAAACATGTAAATTGAGCTAGAAACATCAAAGTTAATAATACATTATTTTTTTAAAAAAAAAACTTCAAATAATTTAAGTAATTTAAAAAATACGAATTTATTTTTAAATGAAAATCTCGTATTCTTCAAGTACATGATTTTTTCTTTGTTGTAGATTAAAGAATATATTGTTTGAAAAAATGTTCTAAAAAATTATTGTAATTTAAAAATGATAAAAATTAGGTAAATTGACCTAGAAACTTCAAGTGTATATGTAATACGTTACTTTCAAAAAACTTTAAATAATTTAAGTAATTTTAAAAAAAACACTTTCATTTTTAAATCAAAACATTTATTTTTCAAATGTAATACAAGATTTTTCTTGTAGATTGAAGAATACACTGTTTTTAAAAACATCTTAAAAAATTGTTGCAATTTGAAAATTATAAAAATTATGTAAATTGACCAAGAAACTTCAAGTTTATACTACATCGCTTTCACAAAAATTAATAAATTTAAGTAACTTAAAAAAGACGCTTTGATTTTTAAATTAAAACATCATATTTTTCAAGTGTATAGTACATGATTTTTTCTCTTAGATTTAAGAATACGTTCTTCAAAAAAAAATGTTCTAAAAAATTTGTTGTAATTTTAAAAATATAAAAATAATGTAAATTGATCTAGAAACTTTAAGTGTATAGTACATTCTTTTCAAAAAAACTTCAAATAATTTAAATAATTTAAAAAAGAGGCTTTAATTTTTAAATCAAAACATTGTATTCTTTAAATGTATAGTATATGATTTTTTTTCTGGTCGATTAAAGAATACAATTCTTATCTTAAAATACTACTCCATTCGTTACAAAATATAAGCAAAAAATACCGACCGCCCCCTTAGTTAAACTTATTAAATTTTGTTTAAATCAAGTAAAAAACATGTTTGTTTCCTAATTTATCCCTAATTATAAAAAGTATGATGGTTTCAACTTTCAACCACCGAGAATTCAACATAGCTATGGGAAGTAGAAAGTCTCTTCTCTCTCCTAGCGAAATTAATGAATTATAGGGAATAAGAAGTGAAATAAATAAGGGCATTTTAGGTATAATTTAATTTAATGTGGTCAAAACAGCTACATTTGCTTATGAAAAGTAACATAGGACATTCCAAAAATTTGCTTATATTTCGTAACAGAGGTAGTATAACTGTGAGATATACTACGAATATATCCCTCTAACTACGTGATTTTATTAAAATAACATTTTCAATTTGCTAAGTTGTATGGAAAAGAATAATGACCAGACATACAATCATGAAAAGATTCATTAACTTAATTTATCATGACATTATCCGATTGACATTTTCTTCATTTATGATTTTGTAGATTTTCCTGTATTGTTACTATAGATATTTTTATTTAAAAATACCGAAAAAGTATTTACCCTACAAAAGCATGTTGGCATTAAAAAAAATGGATCAAAAAAGTATGACCATGTAAAAGAAGTTTAGATAACATGAAAAAATAGAGACATAATAGCCTCAAAAGTTTGTAGCTCAAGTGGTATAAAGAAGAGCTTTTTGAGCTGAAACAGAGGGGTTCGATCCCCGGTAGAGTAGAATTAGGAGAGTAGTGAAATTTGGAAGCGTGTACGTTTGACCGATAAAAAAAAATAGAGACATAATAACAATAAAATAATTTACTTAACAAAAAGATGCAAAAATATAAAATCACCTTATAAATATTAAATTTTCTCATTCTCTACTCATCTCTTTTAATTATAATATGATTGAGGTGTTTTGTATTCTTGATTTTGCTATTTGGTGTGGTAGACTTGCTAATCAGGTTAGGTACTCTTCAAATAATGGGTGTTAATAAGCACGTAACATATTTTAATAGAAATGTCATTCCTTCTTTACAATCTGCCAAAAGAAATAATTATCAATTTAATCCTTAAGTTTATTATGATACTTTACATAGGTTTTAAGTTGTATAAATATTCACTTAGAGTGAATTTACAAGAATAGTACACATAAATCTTTAAGTTGTACGGAAATTTATTTTGGTCCATGAGACAGTTGCTAAATATTTATTCACTTAGGTCCCTTAAATTTGATAATCCCAGGGACCTAAGTGAATTATTTTTATAAACTCAGGGACCTAAATGAATAACGTTTAGTAATCTCAGGAACATATATAAGTGAACCATTCTTACAAACTAAGGGACATAAGTGAACCTCCATATAACTCAAGGACTTATGTGAATTATTCTTACAAATTCAAGAGTTTATGTAAACTTCTTTTATAAAGTCAGAGACCTAATAACCTATATAATGTTTCACTTGAAAAATGTGGAAAAAAAGGTTTTTCATATGAAGTTTTTAAAAATATACTTTTGAATAAGTTTTTCTATTGGGCTCAGGAGTTTAGTTCTGGTTTGATTATTCTTAATGAATTGTCTGATACTTTGTTTTTCATTTTGAGGGATGATTGTTTTGGGGTTTTGTTTTCCTGTTTAGTGGTGTAATTTTCTCTTTTGGACCTTAGTGTCCCGTTGAATATAAAAAAAAAAATACTATAAAAGAGAATGGCGCTACAATTATAAGGGGCAATGCCATTATTGTGTTGTAATTTTGTTTTGGGTTGCTAGAAGTCGTTTTTCTTCAGAGCATTGTGTATTTGGTTATTAGAAATGACTATTGAGATTTTGATTGAGTGATTGATGAAATGGCAAAGCATAACCTCTGTTGATTAGTAACTGGTTTACTAGTTCAATTGTTTGTTTTATTTTTCAATTTTTCTTTTGTGTTTGTCTTATTTATACTTTGTTTAGTCTTTGCCTCTTCGGTAATAAATTAGTAATGTTTATGTGTTTGGAAAATGGAAACCATATAATCAACTATGAATAATGAATATTAATAATAATCTCAATCTCAAAAGACACGGAGAATAATTTAGGAATGGTTATTGTCATTCCAAAATTACTAAAATTTATCCTTTTGAAATATTTAAAAACTAATAAAATTAAAGTGTTAATTATATAAATATTATTATAGTTAAATGAGACGGGCAAAAGCTATGCACTTTGAAATGGTAATAGACCCACCCTAATTTATGTACACTTATTATTAAACTATTTATTTTTCTTTTTATCTTTTTTTAATCTATTACATCACCTTTATTTTTTTTTAATTTTTCTCTCTTTCTTCCCACTTTCTTTTTATTTTTCTTTTCTTTATACAACTGTACAGCACAAAATTGTGTTGTACCATCAAACATTATTCATAATAGAAAAAAAGAGAAAAGATGAAAAGAAATGGAGAAAAAGTGAGATATGTTATAGAAAAAGAAGAAAAATAAGGTGAAGAAAAATCTAGAGAGAAATACTTTTTTTTTATATTGAGACAAACTTTGTATAGAATGGATTACTTTTAAGTATGTTGTAATTAACATGATTCATTTGTATTTTCTTAAAGTATATTTATGTTTTATGGTCGCAAATCCTTTCAACCACATTATTGTATTAAGCATCAAAGCATGGACAAATGGACATAATGCTATGGTTAAGCACACTTTGGGCATTGTGGCATTGTGGTTAATCAAAGCCTACCTTCAAATTTAATTTTGCAGGTAGGTGATGATGTAAATCTTTGCAAATATGGAGAAAAGTATGTTCAATCATTAAGTTTAGCAAGGTTTTGATATTTTATTCAAATCCTATGTTGGATAAGACAGAATCATCTTACTAAGAATGTGTTTATACTAGTATTTTGCTCTGTGCAATGCTCAGAATATAATTCTATTTGAATATTCTTGAATTTAAACAATATAATAAGTATTAAATTGATTTTAATAGGTAAGAAAAATATACGTTAAAAATTTCACTAAAATCCCGTTTCAATTAAATTTTTATTTTGCACCGGATACCAATCACGTTTAAAATTGGGTACATCAACCATCCCTAAGAAATTTGTAACCACGACATGTGGTGTGACCATGGGTACTCGTAGATGAAGAAAAAAGACTTCTGCTTGAGAGGGAACCATTCCAATGATGAAAGAGGATTCACACTTGAGGGGGAGTGTTGAGAGTCAAGTGTGAAGTGGGAAGTGAAGTCCCACATTGGATGGTTAAGAGTTAAGTGAAGAGTTTATAAGTAGAAAGGCCCTTGAACCTAATGCCTTAAGGTTTTGGGTTCAAGGGCCTTTCTACTTATAAACCCTTCACACTTGACTCTCAACAGTCGGAGGATATGCCGCAATTTACGGAGATCAGATCAGAACTAATATTGTTATTCATGTGTGGATCTTTGATCTAATTGTACGGACTATAAATCGCTTCATCAGACTAATTATTCATGGACATTATATTGCATTCATACACTCCTTGAAAATTCTCAGTTAGATTACTTTTTCTCTATCTTTTTGTAATTTTTCTTTTCCGACCGATTAGTCTTCTCTTTTGAATGTGAAATATGTTTTTTATTGGTACTATTAAAATTATTTTTGCTTTATTTTTATTTTATTTTATTTTATTTATACAGTTTTTTCTGTCGAATGATATCCTTTCTTAAAGGTGAGATTAATGCACTTCTTTAGGTTTGATATATGATTTTTTCTATTATTATGTCAATTATTTTCTCTGTTTTATTACAATTTTTTACAGATTAATTAGTCTCTTCCCTTCAAAGGAAGATTTATTTTTTATGTTCTTATTATCTAAACTATTTTCTCTTTAGTTTTTTTTTCAATGTTGCTCTTTAGGTGAGTTGGAAAAATTGCAAATCAGAAGTGCAATTAAGTCTTATTGTTTTACCTATATAAAGAAAAAAATTAAGGAGTTAATTAGTTAGTATACATGAGTTGATGTATCATGAAAAATGGAATTAAAGAAAAATAAATATTAACGGAATTAAGTACGGTCTTATATTTAGTGCACATAAAGTAGGTAAAATAAAATTATTCATAATAAGTTAAAACATAATGTTACAAATCTGTCATTCATGACACTATCGGATGATGAGACACAACACAAACAACAATCCACTAGGACACGACCATGACGGCCACCAGATGCTAGGCAGCTTTGGACCACAATCTTTATTGAAATTAGAGAAATAAACAAGGTAGGTAGACAAAATAAATTAAAATAAAATCATGCAACTTAATATGCGATGGCAACATGCGCCAACAAATTATGGTGATTTCCGTTGTGGTCATCTAAAGGGTAGAAGAGAAGGACCATGAACGAATGTTGTTGTATTCACGACCTCCGGTTGATTGAGCAGCAGCGAGACCAATATTGACCTTAGCAGGAAGAACTCCTTTCAAGTCAATGACTTGAGAGACGGAATCGGTATGGCCACTAATAAAGTTAGTGGCAGAAGCAGTCAAGATGTTAGTGGAAGGTTCATATTTAATAGTAGCCTTGTAGGGAGCATCATTGACAAATTTCCATTTGGCCGTCTTCAATGAAAACAAAGAGTTAACATTGATTCCAATATGTTGCTTATATTCAGTAGGATCCCATTCATTTTGGTAAGTATCGAACTCGACTGCAACGAATTGGTTGAAAGCATTGTCGGCATTAACTATACCGAGTCTGCCACCAGTTGAATTGGGGGGAATGGTGGAGCCGAATGGAGCAAGAAAGAAGATAAGTCCATCGGCAAGCACATACTCAGAAGACTTTTGAATGGTGAAAGTGAAAGAAGTCTCAAAGCGTGCAACGTTGCCATCATCGTTCCAAAGAGTTAATGGTGTGTTATATATGGCACGTCCCACACCATTTCCATAAGGTCCATCAGGTGTGGTTAGTACCAAGACACCATCAACAATTTTGGCATCGCCTTGAAGTGTTACATTGTTACCAGTAAAATGATCGATGTCGAAAGAAAAACCCATCCGATCTGATTTGTGTGAAGTAGCGAGCTAGGTACTGAAATATATATGTTTAATTAATTTGTGTGTATGTGTTTCTATACCAATAATCCCATCCTACCTCTATTTATACACTAACTCAATTGGCCTGGCACCTTATGTCTTAATTAATTAATAGTATAATTCATTCTATTCAATGTGAATCCTAGCTGTTCAATTAATTTGTATCCTAACGCATGTGACTTATATTATTATATTATGTATTACTAGTTAATAATGAAGATACAATTCTATATAGAATAAAAAACCAATAATAGAGCTAGGCGACATGGACAGTTTTATTTTACTATTGTTTCTAGACTTTCATTTTTTGGTCATGCATATTTAATCCCTTAGCCCCAAAGTCTTCGTCAATTAAAAAAAAAAAAAGAAGCCAAGTCTTCGCACATTATATTTTCCTAATTAATCCATGGATCTAAACCTTGCACAAAACAATAATCTAGCTAAATTTATTAAATATGCAAAGAGACGTTTAGTGTAAACTAAAATTTTATAGATATAATTTTTAAGATAATAGATAGTTTGAAATAAATAAAATTTATAAATATAGTTTTTTTTAAGATAATAGATAGTTTGAAATAAATAAAAGTACGAGAATTATGATTATTTGAAAAACACCACATTCTTCAACTGTATAGTATACATTTTATAAAAAACCTGTTGCAATTGTAAAATATAAAAAAATAATAAATTGCGTTAGAAACTACAAAATGAATAATACATTATTTTTCAGAAAGCTTCAAATAATTTAAGTAATTTAAAAACACCCTGCTAAATTTTATTTCAAAATCATCATATTCTTTAACTGTATAGTACACGATCTCTAAAAAAATTGTTGCTATTTTAAAAATATAAAACTTATGTAAATTGAGTTATAAACTTTAAAGTGAATAAGACATTATTTTCAAAATACTTCAAATAATTTAATTAATTTAAAATTCTTTTTTTAATTTTTATTTCGAAAAACACTACATCCTTCGAGTCTATATACACTATATACACGATCTCTAAAAGAAACAATTGTAATTTTTAAAATATAAAAAATTATGTAAATTGTCTTTGAAACTTAAAATTAAATAACAAATTATTTTTAGAAAGCTTCAAAAAATTTAAGTATTTTAAAAATACTATTTTACTATTTATTTTTCTTCTTATCTTTTTTTTAATCTACTACATTACCTTTATTTTTTTTTAATTTTTTCTCTCTTTCTTCCCACTTTCTTTCTATTTTTCTTTTCTTTATACAACTCTACAACACAAAATTGTGTTGTACCATCAAACATTATTCATAACAAAAAAAGAAAGAGAAAAGATGAAAAGAAATGGAGAAAAAGTGAGATACGTTATAGAAAAAGAAGAAAAATAAGGTAAAGAAAAATCTAAAGAGAAATACTTTTTTTATTTTTTATATTGAGACAAACTTTGTATAGAATGGATTACTTTTAAGTATGTTGTAATTAATGATTCATTTGTATTTTCCTAAAAGTATATTTATGTTTTATGGTCGCAAATCCTTTCAACCACATTATTGTATTAAGCATCAAAGCATGGACAAATGGTCATCATGCTATGGTTAAGCACACTTTGGGCATTGTGGTTAATCAAAGCCTACCTTCAAATTTAATTTTATAAATTTAATTTTGCAAGTGATGATGTAAATCTTTGCAAATATTGAGAAAAGTATGCTCAATTATTAAGTTTAGTAAGATTTTGATGTTTTATTCAAATCTTATGATGAATAAGACGGAATCATCTTACTAAGAAAGTGTTTAAATTAGTATTTTGCTCCGTGCAATGCTCGGAATATAGTTTTATTTGAATATTCTTGAATTTAAACAATATAATAAGCATTAAAATGAATTTAATAGGTAAGAAAAATATACATTAAAGATTTCACTAAAATCCATTTCAATTAAATTTGTATTTTGTACTGGATATCAATCACGTCTAAAATTGGTTACATCAACAATCCGTAAGAAATATCCACATCAAAGTGATATAGATGAAAATTTTTACCTCAACGAAGATGATTCTAAAACTTGTATATAGGAAATTTTCTTATAAAAACATGAATTTTATGTCCCTACCTTCATTTAATTTAGAATGAAATTTAAAATTAAATTAAGTCAAATCAAAGATCATGCATGTTTGGATATTGTTTAAAAAATTTATGTGCAGCTATAATCTTTCATGCATCTGTAGCGGTTGATGAAACATAATAATTCGAGCTAATTGTGGTCAATAACAAAATCATACTTAGGGCATGTTTAGGTATTACTGGTTGCAACATATGTTGATTTCTTTAATTTTGTACTTACACAAGATTTTTATTCTTTTTTTTTTAAAAAAAAAACTTTTGGTCCTTCAGCTAAAAATTAGACATGGTTTCTAAAAGCTTAAAAATAGCTCCTCACAATCACAACTAAAAATTATCTTAAAAATCACTTCTCACAGCAAATATACCCAAACAAAAACTGATTATATTTCAAACAATTGATTCTTTTTCACAGCTAATACAAACACGTTCTTGATCTGAAATATGGGTCTTTGACATCTGGAGCAGTATCACAAATGTTGTCTATATATACATCAGAGGTAAAGAGTGGAGTGGCATGAATTGAACTAGGTTGAGTGGCAGTTGGCAGGAATGTCCCAAGTTTTGCTTCGCTCAATCCTCTGTTTTCTAGAATGTGTGTGCTGAAACTATGGTTCTGATCTCTATAATTGAGGATTATCCCCTTTAAAAAAAAAACTAGGTTCCTATCATATTATTCTATGGCAAGATGAAGAAAAATTCACTCTCCACACTTATTTCAAAATTCATATGTAACATAAGAACATTAAAGCACAAAAAAATTAAAAAATTAAGGGAAAAAAGTCTTGCAGAAAGGAATGCCTTAAAAATTCACTGACACTTATTCCTATCCAGAATATCCTATTATGTCATCTTACAGCGAAAGAAACATATTACATTTGAGTAAGTTTGATTAAACTACTTCAGTCTCTTAAATTTCATCACCTTAGTTGTCTTTTTGCTGCTTGGACACAATATCTTTGAGCTTTTCCTTCAATTCACCCGTCTACATGGATGTACAATATTGTTAAACAGGAATACAAAATAATTAGTAGAAAAATATCAACACTGTTGAAATGGAAATTAACCTGGTGCATATTGAGAATAATATCTGATCCACCAATAAACTCTCCCTTAATGAAAATTTGTGGAAATGTTGGCCAGTTACTGAAGAGAAAGAACATTGAAGAACATTAGAACATCATAATAGTATATTTGCCAAAAAGTAAATTATTTAACCGTACAAAGGAAGAAGTAATTAAACCTAGGCAGTGCCTAAACTTCTGGTACTACCATGTCTGAGAGCCAATTAACATTATCTCATAGTCACACCACTTTAAATGCAAAGCTAAAATGGAATTCGGTACCCTTAAGTTACCATTACACATGAACATAGACCCACCTATTTTAGCTGGTTAATTTCCAGTGGAATTATCGTGATTGTATTGCAGATGCTTGGAGAACAAAGGATTTAATTGAATAAATGACAAATAATGATGAGAAAACTTTACTAGATAGACTGAAATTAATTGCAACAGATTCACACTGAAAGGGGAGAAGGAAGAAGAGAATAAATTTTAGTCTTCAAATTCATGTGGATGATCTTCGGTTCATTGTAACAGGACACTCGTCCAATAAATCCAATAGCCATTAAACAGTGTAGTAATTCTGATCCTAACAAATTGGGATATTGATGTGGATGAACTTCGATTCATTATCTGATTCCAACTACAATATTTCGATTTACACATTGCAATATGAAAGTAATATTTTTATGATTCAAATCATATATGACTGATTTCAGGTATCACTGGCAACAAGTTCAATTTTTATTTATTTCCTTTTACTGAAAACTTCTCATTTATTATCACAAATGTGAACATTAAGTTTGAAAATTTATTCTGACAGTAGTAGCATTATTCTTAAGAAGAAGAAGTAATTAACCCAGCAAGAAGGAAATTACCTGAAAGCTTTTACAGCACTTTTCAGCTCAGGATTCTCCAGAATGTTTCTAGCACTTAAAGGAGCATCTGCAATAGCAACATATAATGATGCTTTCAACTTAGCTTAGCAAAGGAAGTTCATATTTGTAGTAAATTTCTGAACACCATATGTAAACGAAAAGAACAAACATATTATCAATTAGGAAAACTCATTTGAAACTTAAAACCATGGCATATATTCTGAGCAGAGGTCATAATATAGGTCATTAAAATTAAATTTCAGGCCAGCAGCCATGGACTACTCTTTAATGTTGCTTCTTTCACTGTTAAAAATTGTGTTATTGAATCTTTATTTATGCTGGTGAAGATGAACTAAAATAGTGACTGAAAATTCCAAAATGACTCACCCAACATACATGAACCAGAGAACATGAGACAACAGAAACAAAATAGCTTCCTTAAGCAAACTAATCACCATAATGATTAATAAAAATGTAACACTGTATCCATTCTGAGTCTACGCGTTTAAAATAACATGTATACAAATTTTGGAACCAGGGTTATGCAACACTCCTACCATGAACAGACTAGTTCAAAACATCATTTGCTTACCATAATGTTTTAAAACTCTAACTGCAAGAGAACTGAATCCACATTGTGGAAAGTCAGGAACACCTTTCATGTAAATCATAACGGGATTTTCCTTGACATCCTACACACAGAAACCACAGTGAGCAACAGTTCAACTACAAGTCACAAGTTACTTATTATATCTTCAAAACAAGAGATAAATCACAGATTTCCATGTATGAGAATCAATTGATAAGCAAATCACCTGCTCAACAACATCTGACATAGAAATGCCAGAATTCTCAACTTTATTAGTTGGCTTGAAGTCATCATGTGTATCAGGATCATTTGACACCGTAGTGAAGAATCTCATTCCATAATAACGAGAACTAGTTAGCTGCGAACAGATTAAACGAATACCAGTACCATTAAAAAATGACCGGAAATTTATTCAATTGAAAAGCATTTAAAAAAAGTCCAAACTCTGCTTCAAAAGCAATTGATCTGAGAAGAAGGCAGAGAAAGTGCTGTAAATGATATGATTGAGAGAAATAGATGAAAGAAACAGAATTGCAGAAAAAGAAGAGTAGGGTTAGGGTTTTGGGGTTACAGGAGCGGTGAGAGAACGAGCTGTGATTCCCTTGAAAAGGATGCTAGACAAGGATGTCGCCATGGCAATAGTCTTGAAACTCTGCTTCTTCTTCTTCTTCTTTCTTCTCCTTCTTCACTCTTCAGAAACCGCAAGCAACATCAATAGCGGGTAGTGAAGTGTGGTGTGAATAGAACAAATAAGAAGTGGATGGTGTGAATAGGAAAACGACTGGTGTAAATAGAAGCTATTGAGTGGGTTTGGACTTGTGTGAGTCTGGAATTGGATTGTTCTGAAACTGAAACGTTCAGTTTCATTCTCACTTTCATCCTTATTCTCTCTCGCAGCTTTCACCACAATACCGTGCTCTTGTTCTGAGTTTCAGGTGAAGCGACACCGTTTAGCGCTCTTCTTCTCCGCTTAGATTATCCCTCTTTTTCATCTTCATCTTGTTCTCTTTGTCGTTCATTTTGTTCTCTGACCGGATGAATGGTGCATATTTCAATTTTTTATCCAAATCTATTTTTTGAATTTATTGAATCACGATGACTCATGAAAAGGATTGATTATGGAGTTTAAGCATTAGATGATCTTAAAGGAAAAAGGATTGATTTTGGTAATACAGAGAGTTTTCTTGTAACCATTGCGTGTTGGGGTTTTGCTATATTAGTAAGTTTCATATGTTGGAATTTTCTGTAATTATTGTGCTTAGGATAGAAAAAAGAATGTAGTTTCGTGATATTGGCATGGTATTTGTTATTCCCACTCTTACCTTATGTTTGATTTAGGAGATAAAGTGTGAAGGGAGAAGAGAGAATAAAGATAAAAGGAGAAGAAAAGTTGTGTTCTTTGGTTTCATAGAAAATAGAAAAGAGAGTAAGTGAGATAAAAAAACAAATTAAAAATCTCAAAAATTCCAAATTTTGCCTAGCATCGCAGTGTGTAGAGATCTCCTCCTCCTCCTTCAAATCCAAAAAGATGAGATTGGGAATTGTGATGTTGTCTTCTAACATTATGCTACTCTTGAATCTGAATTTGAGGATGGAGATTGTGATATTGAGGTTGATGTCGTTCAATTTAGGAATTTCAATATGAGGATTGTGGTTGAGATTGTTCATTTTAAATTCGTGATTAGGGTTGAAGTTATTCAATTCAGGGATTTTAATTTGAGGATTAGAACTGAGATTGTTTAATTTGGAGATTGGGTCTTTGAAATGCGTCTCTAGAATGGTTGATCGTGGAACTACTTCACCTTTGTGATCGGTTTGATTTTGGGTCTTGGAACGGATTTTTGGAATGGTGGGGTTGGGAAGGAGGGGGCCGAACAGAACAATTTTTTTATTTTTTATTTTAGAAAATAGATAATTAAAATAATAAAACTCGTAACAACTGGACATGTTGGCGTGACTTCTATTGCCACGTCAGCCAAATCCATAACGTAAATGATTGGGAGGGCGAAAAACAAACTTTCGTAAAGCTTTGCGACTAAAAACATACCTGCTAGTGTTCAAAGATTTAAAGCAAATTTTCGGAAGTTTTAAAATAAAAAACATATTTAACCTCATTATAATAAAGTATCGTATCATAATAAACCTCATCATATAATTTATTTATTGTAACAAAATAAATTTCACAATATAATTTAATTGACAAATGTATATTCACTTGGCAACTACATTCAAGCACTAATGTCGGTGAATACGGTACTCACGGAAAAATGAGAGAAAAAGAAATAAAATAGAAATAAAATTTTATTGATTTACAATTCATGAATATTACAAAGAAAAAGTTATTAATTAATCGTAACTGCCTAAATAACAAAACAAAATTAATTTTAATCTATTTCTATTTATGTCTAATAGCCCCCACAAGCTGGTGAAAATCAGAGAGGCCAAAAGGTAAAATCATCAAAGCTTAACCACTAGACAGAAATGACCTTTAACACTTAACCATCTAGCAAAAGCAAAATCAATGAAAAATTCACAAACATCACCAAGAACAAAGAAAATTGATTGCTAGAAATTTCAGAGCCCACAATCCAAACAAATTAACAAACAATTGACATGCATTTCATGTCTACATGATCACCAAACAACCTGAAAGCAAACAATCAAACATATGGCAGGCAAAAACCTTTTATACAGAAAAACTTCTTTGAACACCAAATTTGATAAGAAGAACTGATCAATCACTTGCATCACTTCTTGAAGAATCGTGCATCAATTAAGGCATACAACTGCCAAATCAAAGATCGAACCACTGGAAAGCAATTGAAGACTAAATCAATGAAGATAACAGAATTAAAAGACCAAACCTCAAAAATGAACATAATCAGAGATGCAAAGAAAGAGGATTTTGGAAGAGCAAGAAAGAGAGATTTGCGAAAATGAAAACGAAAAAAAAATGCTTAAAAGCTCTGGCAGCGGAAGGTGTTTTTAGGGTTGATGGAAAGGCTCTAATACCATCTTAAAATTTGGGTTTGAGCCTAACTTACTCCCAAAAACTAACTTGAATTGTCACACCATTCTAAACTCAACAATAATCATATCACTAGCCGATATAGGACTTCTAACACTCAATCACAGGTAGAATCCTTAACCTAAACTATAACCACCAAACCTTAAATTCTAAACCAAATAAAAGAAAAATAGTTTTGAGATGAATCATCATCTCAATGAATAAGGTAAAGTAGTGTTTATAATTACCGTTAACCTATACGTCTATTTAATATGAGATTTTTAGTTTGGCCTCAATAATCCTATTTAATAGTGTCAAAAAATTAGTATATTGCTCTTATAAACTTTGTAATCACACTATTAGAAATAAAGACCAAATCGTTTTTTGGGTCGAAGTTATCTGGAGTCGAGTAGTAGTTGAGCTAACTAAGTGATGAGCCAATTCTTTAGTCCAAAAAACATTAGTAAATTTTATTATATTTTACAATTTTGACATGACAATAAAAAATCTTGACAGGAAAAAATAATCAATTTGACCTTTTATTTTCATATTTTATAACATGATTTTATTGATAATTTGCTATTGATTAACATTTTTGAAGTTTTCCTAACCTTACATATTGTATTCAAGGTCGTTCTACCTTACAGAAATAGTATTATTTATCTATATTATTTAAGTTTCATATTTTTTATAACTCCAAAAAGTGTCATATTTTTATGACTTCAAATATTTTCCTCTTTATTTTGTAAACTCTATATGATTCAATTACAAATTTTTTTATTATAATTTTGTTTCATTTTTCGAAATTCCTTCTAATCGATACTTTTTAAATCGTATTAGTGTAATCTAATAATAGAAATATACTTATAGTTTTCCGATAAACCTATTAAATTTTTACATAAATTATTCTGATAAAGTATTTTTTTTTTATTTTATCAATTTTCACTAAATTGATTGTATAATTTGTTTATTCAACCGTTAGATTTTCCTTTCAATGTATAAAAAGAATATATCTATTATTGTATCATTTTTTTATTGGTCAAACACACACTCCCACACTATATTACTCTTAATTCTATCCCATCAAGAATTAAACCCCTCTCTTTCAACTTAAATAGCTCCTCTTTATGCCACTTGAACTACAGAATCTTGGCTTACCATTGTATCATTAAAAAAAAAATTTGTAAATACATTTTCTTGGCAATTACATTCAAGTTAAAATAAAATGAGTGCATTAAATTAGTTACGATTCAAGTCAAAAATACATATAAATAAATCAATATAAATATAAATATAATTATAATTATGATGATGTATTATTATTATTATTATTATTTTTTTATCTCAAACTAGGAAGCACAAATTCTTTAAAATTTAAAATTTATTACTATCATATATATATATATATATATATATATATATATATATCCATTACTGATACTTTTTAATACACCTTTAATGCATACTCAAGAGATATCCATGATATTAATAGAAAAATGATATAATAAATAAAAAGCGAATTCTTTTTGGATTCATACACATACTTCAAATAAAAAAATATCGGATGAAAACTTGCCTAATTTAAAAGATTACATATCAATATTAAGAAAAAAATAAATTATATAAATAGATGAAATTTTAGAAGTAAAAATGCAGAAAGAAAGAAAAAAAGAAAGAAGCAAAGTTTTATTTTTTTATAGACAAATACACACTCTTACAAACACAAACTAAATCTCCACGATTCGATCCTTAGGCCTTTAATCTTCCAAGTCTTAAGACTTGGTATGTGACCAAGCAAAATTCTACTTACAAATAAACAAATTAAAATCAAATCAATTGTTCTATTTAAAATAATGGTCAAATTAAAATTGATACTATTATCATATCTAGCTTATGAGCTCAACTTTTATGAACGCATGTATATATGGACACATATAATACAACAATCTCATGTCATATGATCTTTTTTTTAGTGATGTTACTTTAGTCCCTTACTTATGAGCTAAACTTGTATAAATCCCTAACTTTGTGAGAACAAGTCATTTTAGTCCCTTATTTTGTGCGAATAAGTCATTTTAGTCCCTGACTTTGCATTTTGCAGGTCACTTTAGTCTCTGAATCATATGATCATTCATTTTAGTCCCTAACTTTCAAGGACTAAAATGACTGATAATAGTAAAAGTTAGAGACTAAAATGATTTATGATAGTGAAAGTTAGAGGCTAAAATAACTGATTTCGTGAGAGACTAAAATGACATATAAAATGCAAAGTCAGGGGTTATTTCAGTATATATTTCTTTTTTGGAAATCTCATGTCATATAATCTATGTGCTCACCGGTACCCAAAGATTATTTGACTTATAAAAGTAGGAAAAAAAATGCAATTTATGCCCTAGAGAAAAAAAATGAAAAGAGAAAAAATAAGAGAAGAAAGAAAATTGAAGAATGAAAAAAAAATTCTTTAATTTTCCTTTCATTTTTTCTTAAAACCAAATGAAAGAAAATATCTATCTTATAAGATAGCAGAGTTGATAAAGATATATGGTAATAAGAAAGAAAATATCTCCTTATTTACTGTTTTCTTTCCAATCATTCTTTCCCATCTAAACTACCACATGCTCCAACTCAGATCTCAGAGCAGTCGGTTTTTTGTTTTTGTTTTTTTTTTTTTTGTTTTGAGAATTAATAAAAAAATAATAATTTTAATAATTCTGATGGTGTAAATTCTCAGACCAGATCCATTTTCCTGTGATAACGCCCACGAAGGTTCAGTTCTGTCTTTCCCTTTTCTCTCGCCAACCAAAAAAAGAAAACCCCCTTTTTTGGTCAATTAGGGTTCAACAAAACTTCAATTCCCGATCTTCCCAATCCCAAAACTTCACCCAACTGGTTCCTCAGATCCGGCACGGCGAGCCTTCGTAGCTCGCATCGCCAACAATCCACCATGGCGAAATCCTCAGATCCTCGCTTTCTCGCCGTCGCGGTCGCCGTTGCCGCTCTGTGTATCATCTTCCCCGTCGCAATAGCCGAAGACGAATTCGTATTACCCGTACTTCCGCCGGTAGGATCGGACATATGTGCTGGAACGCCGAAGCCGGATAAGTGCCCGCTTAGGTGCTTACGCGCCGAACTGGTTTGCGGCGACGACGGCAAGGAGTACTGGTGCGGTTGCCCGGACGCGGCGTGCAACGGAGTCAAAGTTGTGAGTATAGGTTGGTGTCCCCATCCGAATGAGGGATCGGCACCTTTTCCTGCTCAAGCTCTCCTTTTGGTGCACATTGTGTGGCTCATTGTGTTAGCTTTCTCCATGGTGTTTGGTCTTTTATAGATTCCCACGGTGGTGTCGATTTTGTACTTTGCCTGTGTCTGTTCTCTGGGGTGGTTTTGGGTGCGGGACTTTTCATCATTCATCTCAGTTACAGGGGAATTCGAGTTTGTTCATTCTTTTTTGTAAATTGACCACACGGCCATTCTTTTATTGTGTATATGACTATGATATGATGATGGATGATGATGATGATCATTGATATAATTTATATGCAACTTCTCTGTATGCATTGAAATTTTGCCACTTTGATATTTGAATTAAGGATTGTTTGGAATAGCTTATGCATAGTAGATGGAAACATTTTATATCTCTCTGTAAGATTATGGAGAAACTTATTCATACAAGTTAATTTTAGCTTATTCAAGTAAGTTTTATGATCTTACTGATAAATAAACTCTCATTTCATATTGCATAACTGTGTAATTAAGTTGTTCATACACACCCTAAACGGAGGATCGCACTAGCTTAATGTTCCGATATGGTGAAAGTTAAGGAAGACTCTGCTATAGGAATCTGGATGTCTAGGAAGTTTTTTTTTTTTTATAGGCAAATACTCACACACACTCACTACACACCCTAAACTAAACTATTCTCCTCTGCCAAGGTTCGAATCTTGGACCTCCTGCTCCCAAGCCTTATGACTTGGTACATGACCATTTGAGTTAAAGCTCTTGGTCGGTGTCTAGGAAGTTATTTGATGAGTTTCAATTTCCATCTATATGCATCTTCCCTTTATGATAAAATTTTAGGTTGATTCTTTAATTCTTTTGCCATAAACATAATACTTGAGTACTTACTTGACTTCTTCCCCAAAATAGGTGTTTCTTATCTGGCTGTATCCAGATTTTGATTTGAAGCCTTTGCTGTGTTTTTTCTAACAAAATGTGTCTTTTACACCTTGAAAATGATGACATAATGTTGAATGTCTGCGACCTATGTTTCCAGCATTGTTTCATGGTTGGTACTGCATGCTTTATTTTAGCCATTACTTGCTGTAGAAAGACATGGATAAGGATGTAAATGGGAAATCAAAATTTTTGTTGTTAGAATGATTGAAGTTTCTGTAATTTTCTAAGTTAGAATGCATGTGCTGCACATCCGTAGTGGGCAGTCTGAGTACGAGCATTTGTTAGTGTCCCTTGCTCTCTAATCTAATATACTCAACCCAGATTTGGATATATTTGCAGAGACTCTGTATAGTAGATTTAGATTCTCTAAGGAGAAAATCTCTAAAGAAAGACAGTGGGATTGCATTTACTATTAATTTTAAGGGTTAATGATACTTGGGCGAAAATTACACATATCTCAGGATCACCATGTTAGCAGGTTTGTATGCATAACATAAAAGCAACATTGTTGTGCCCTAAGGAAACAGTAAAGGATAAATAATGTAATTGAATTTCAAAGTGAACCATTTTGAAATAAAGGAACCTGCCTACTACCTCTTTGGCTATGATTCTGAAGGCTTGAATATATTTTTCCATGACTCAATTAATTAAGAGAGAATTTCAACAGCAGATGGAAAAACCAACCAGTTAACCACCAAAATAACATAATTCCTGCCTTCTCAACGTTCCTTCAATCTGGTTGGTGTGTTATCTTTCTCTTATCAATCTGGAGAGAATCAAAGAAAATGCATTGACACGGATAAAATTGAGTTTTGCTTTATACTCCCTCCGATATAAGCAAAAAAAATAACTAATTCACTCCTATTAAAAAAACTAGTTACTAATCATTTAATTCTCCTTATTAATTACTCCCTTTGTCCTTATTACTTATTACTCCCTCTGGTCCTATTTATAAGACGTTTTTAACCGAATTACACGAACCAAGAAAAGTAGTTAAGATTAGTTAACTTTATTGATTTTCTTAAAAAATATGTGAGATGCTAATTTTATCCTTCATTGAATACTGTGTTGGCCAATCAAAATTGAAAAGTTAAGATAGTCAAAATATTTAACGAGGGTAAAAAGAAAAGTGACAATAAATGCTTTATGGAAACTACAAAACATCTTATAAAAAGGACCATCAAAATCTTCTAGATAGTGTCTTATAAAAAGGACCGGAGGGAGTATAAGGCATAAATACCTAAATTACGCATACCAATAAAGATAGTTGGTTGTATCAATTTTCTTAAAAAGTGAAATGATATATCAATTTTATCCTTCCTTAAATATTGTGTTTAGTGGTTGGTATAATAAAGTTAAGGCATTTAATAAGGGTAAATAAGAAAAATAACCATAAATACTTTATGGGATTTGTGCGATGCCTTATAAAAAAGACCACAAAATCCTTCCAAAATGTACCTTATAATAAGGAGCAGAGTGAGTAGTTGAAAATCAATTGCATTATTTTTCCAACCACTACAAACCAATAGTATCATCTTTCATCATTAAAAAGAGTAAGAGTTGTTGACTTTTGTTTATATTTGGGACCAAAAAATTGTAGTAGTTTTTGCTTATATTTAGAACCGGTTAGAGAATTATTTAACCTTCTTCTGGATTCTCCTTTACGGGAAAGTGATGAGTTTGACTCATTATGTGTTAAATAAACTCTATAGTTGTAAGATCTATTCTGACCCATTCTCTCCACAAAAAATAATAAAAGAAAATTGACTCTACTCTCCCTTTTTTTACCAATAATAACAATCAATTTTCACATACGATACAACAAGATGCTCTTTTTAGAGTCAAGAATACTTCTACATAGAGGCTTTGAAGGTTCTAAGAAAATGCTAAAACATACTGAGAATGAATCCCCCAGATTAATACAATACAATGCATTTATCTAGTATCCCCAGATATACACATCACTATAAACATTTGCTGGATTAGGGAAAACAATCTATTCTTGCAAGCCTAAAAATGATCCCTTCCATATTTATCCATATATCATTCACATGATCATTCAGTAACATCATATCTTCACTTAAAATTTGCAAGAATAAGCATTGCAAAGTCCAGTGTTGGCACTGTTATACGGGAACAATGCGACGGGGCGAGTTCTTGGCAGCTCAGGAATTGGCTTCTCCATGTTAAGAAGAAATTCCACCACTTGTTCCATAGAGGGCCTCCCTTTGTTCTCATTTAGAGTGCAAAGCAACCCAATTTCGAGAACTCGAATCGCCTGCTCCAAGTTGATCAATGATCCCATCCTCCTATCAACCAGCTTCACTTTCTCACCAGTCTCATGCAAGTTCCAAGCAAAATCCAACAAGTTCCTCTCTTCTAGCTTCTCTTCCTCTTTCTCATCCCTTGTCCTTCCAGCTATCACTTCCAACACAAGTACACCAAACTCAAAAACATCAGCACCTTGACATACTTGTGCCTCGAACTGTTTCGATTCAGCCCCCATTAGCACAAAACCGAAATCACCCAATTCAGCTCTAAAACTAACATCTAGAAACACACTGCTGCATTTCAAGTTCTTGTGGGCTAGTTGTCTAGAGTGGAGGAAGCTCAAGCCGTCCGCTACGTCTTTAATAACCTTGAAACGTCGTGTCCATGGAAGAACACCAGCCCCAAATAGCCACTTATCAAGGCTACCATTAGGGACAAAGTCATAGACCACCATGACTTCATGGTTGTCTTGACACCACCCTCTAACAGGAAGCAAATTCGGGTGGCGAGCGTGGCTAATGGCTTTGATTTCCTTCAACAACCGCTTCCTATCCGATCCATGCGTGTTGAGAAACTGAGTTGAGAACCTTTTCAGAGCTATCTGGCTTCCATTTGGAAGCTTTCCTCTGTAGTACACTCCTCTAGAATCACTTCCAAGCAACTCAATCTCACTGAATGATCTAGTTGAATTGGAAAGTTCCGAAAAAGTGAAGCGCCGTGGTTTGTTAGGAGGCCTTGGCCTGTGAATCTCAGCTTCCATGGAAGAACCCTTTGACTTGGAAGCATTGCTTCTGTGCTTACTGATAAAGTAAAATCCAAGGAAAATAGCCAGAGCCAATACCACAGCAGCCACAAAAATCAGAAAGCCACGCGGCGGTTCACTCTTGGAAGACTTCTTGGTAGGTGTTTCTGTAGTACTATTCTCAAGTAAGATCTTACCTTGACAAGTTTCAGATGAAGGGAAGTGAAGAAAAGCTTGGCTAGTGGAAGTGAAGTTCCAATTTAATATGTTGTGAATCTGTGTGTGGTTCCCTGTGGAAGCTGAGAACCCCACAAACATATACTCATTCAGATAAGGAGATAGATCCACAAGTTCTGAGAAAATAGGCTTGGAAGGAAAAACTTCTTGATTTGCCAGCCCTAGATGAATCTCCATTCTCCTTTGAGGACCATCATAAGAAATCCAAGCGCGGTGAACAAAGCCATCCTTAAGTGACACTCCAACATCAGAAACATTGATGATCTTAGCAGAAACTATGGAACCTAAATTGATACCAACATGATTATCATTAGGATCTCCAAACTCTGGATTCTTTCGGGTGTCGAATTCTACTGCCACTGCCTTATAGTCATTTTCACAAGCATCATTGAGCATACCAAGCCAAGGCCCTGGCCTTCCCACAGTGAACTCATCAGGAACAATGATGAAAGTTAGGCCACTTCCACCATTAGCAGAATTCTCACTAGAAGTTGAATTGTTCAACTGAAAAGAAAATGTTGTTTCAAAGGAAGCTGGGGTTTTGGTACTTGGATCTAGAAACCGAATTGGGAAGGAATAGATTCCTCTACCTGCTTGATGTCTTATATCTGTGTCTTGTGATTCAATTGGAATTTGAAGAGTGCCCTTTTCATTTGAGAACTTGGAACTTCCTAAGAGCTTCACATCATGGACAAGTCTTGGATTACTGCTGAAATTGAAATCAGGGAAGAAGAAATGCTTGGTGACACTAATTGGAACATCACTAGCTGAATGAACTAGAACTACTATTGGATTAAGAAAGCAAAATATGAGAAAGATATAGCATGAGGAAGCCATTGCAAGGAAGAAGATAAAGGGAACTTTCATCATTCAGCTGGAAGATGGTTTTTGATTTGAGTTAGGAGCTAGTTGTTGATGAACCAAAATGGAAGAAACCAAATCTGACTAGAGAATGAATTGGACTCAGGTTAAAAATACAAATAAGCACTTGAAATTTTATGATATAAATTATTTGAAGGAGGAATCAAATAGAGGTTGATGATTATAAGTATCTTTTTTATTCTTTCTTTTTCTAACACAAAGTTTTCACTAGAGACAATTTTGCTTAAGTCAGATCAGATCACTATAGATAACAAAACTCTCTCTCTCTCCAAACATTTAACGTAGCTACATACTCATGACTATTGACTAAAACCCTAAATCATGAGTTAAATTGGAACAATTATGTGTCAGTTGATCTACACATTCGATGATGGTGATGTACATGAATTTGAGTTAAGTTCATTCATATTAGGGAAACAAACAAATAGCAATAGCAACAAAATAGATAACCTGCTCGGTGGGTGGGGTATGACAGAAGAGATATGTGAGGTGCAAAATTGGTTCTTGAGAATTCCTGGTCCACTCACGTTTTAGTTTTTGCATAAATCTATTTATGAAGGCAATCATACAATTTCCGTAAACCAAAATGAAAACGAAAGGAAAACAAATTTGATATTATCTGTATAATAAATTGACAATTTTTATTTTAGATCTAGCAACTTGGAACACGTGTCAAAGGAATCTTATTAAGCGTATAATAATCTGTATAATAAATTGAGAATTTTTTTCCCTCCTTCTTTTGGCTATTTAGTGATTTGATGTATTTTAAGAGTACAAAGAAAAATAAGCCACTAATATTGAGTTAATCATGAGAGATTTAAGTTTAAAAAAATAATGAAAGTTTTAAGTAGTTTATTAAAGGTTATATAGATTTGTATTGCTATTAAAGAACGGCGTAAAGAAAAATATAAAAAAAAATAAAGTGATGATGCAAGACATTTAAGACTATTGTAAAAATGTGAAATCCAATCAGTGCACCGTCTACTAATTTTTTTATGGCATCTGATTGGTGTATAGCCAATATGATTGATGAGGTGGAAGAAAATGAGATGGACAATTCCATTCTAGAAACTTGTCAAACATGATATTATGTTGTCATTTAAGGGTCCTTTCAATATTAAGATATTTGCAATGCAACAAGAGTGTTTATTTGTTTGTCTTTGCAATTTCCCCCTGTTCTCGTTCATGGTTTTCTAATACCTGCTTTTGGTAATAATACAACGGCGCAGATGTCAATTGTATATTTAATCGTACATATTTAACTTTAATATAAATAAATACTATTTGATTACATCACCCTATGTCTCTGCTCCGTTTATTTAGCTATCATTTGTTCGCGATCCGATACAACTTAGTTGTTCATTTTGTTTTGTTACTTAGTTGTGAGATTAGTTCAATTGTTTGAATGCACAATTTGTTTAAAACTCAAATATAATAAACTCATAATGGAAGCCAGTACGCTAGACGAATTCTCAATCGTAGAGGGAAGAATATCAGTGTAAAGGAAGCCATGTCATTTTGACACTTTTTTTATAGGCTAAAGTTTTACACATGAGAACACTTCATCGACCAACTCGATAATGCACTAACGGCACGCTAGATAAACGGTAGGGACTTCATTGAAAACACTTTTTCACGAGGACTAATTACAAAGAAATCTCATAGTGTCCAAATTAAAACCTCAAGTATAGGAACCAAATACTTAATTGAACACTTTTTTTAAAGTTGATATGCAGGACTTTACTTATTTTTAATTACTTTATTACTACAGAGAAGCAAGAGAAATATCAATTTTCTTTGTAAAACTTTTTATAAGACCAATGAAAACTAAACATTCTTAAAAAGATAATAAAGCAGAAAGTAGGCTGGGTGAGTGGCTAATTGCTCTCCTAACAGTACTGCAGATAAACACTACAACATGCAATGATAAGATAGCGAAAATTTGAAGTACCAACAAGAAAATATTTCATATCGATGCATTCTGCGGCAAATGAAAATTTTAAATAAGATCTCCACGAAGATAACTTTGATGACACAAAATTGTAAATTCAAATCTCAACATACTAATTAAAACTGTCTCCAAAGACTTGACATTAAAACAGTAAACAATGAAGGCAAATGAGTGACATATAAACTATGACATCTACTCTTCAAATATCGTCCCCTTCTCGCTAACATAGATACCATCAAGGAACTTTCTGATATCTTTGTTTTTAACATGGCACTTCTGTTGCAAGTAAAAAGGAACAGAGAATTACGAAGAAATAAACACAATTACATTCTAAGGTATAGCACAATAGAGCAAGGTTTAACAGTGTAAAGAGAGGGAGAGAAGTGCAGACCTGGTTGATGAGTGCACAAGAGCGAGAAACAAGTTCAATATCATTCCCATCCAAAATCAATTCATCCTTGACCTTCTCAGACCGAATGACAGAAACACCTTCAAGCATGTCTACTTTCCTCACCTAAGAATATTGCAACAAAATACATATTTCAATCAGAAATCACTTAATAGCATGCAAAAGAATATAACGAAAAGTTGCATACATAACCAACAGCATAATTTCTATCAAAGAGTTGTGAATATTGTTTTTCCATGTTTCCTTAGTCAATTTTCGTTAGAAGCTTTCCACACAATATAGCAAATCTGATTTCAATTTAATACAAGTTTCAATCAATCACCTGCAGAGAAGCCTACATTGTATGCCATTGCAAACCAATTTCATCCCCCACATCAAGTTTATCTATTTTGATTAACTAATCTGGACCATTCAATCTTAACCATAGGCCAATACTACTTCAACCATAGAATTATTGCACTCATGCTTTCATCTAGGCATGACCTCTGTCTCAACGTATATTTATATATATGCGTGAAAGTAGAAAATACCAATTGTTGAAAAACAATTGAGTGAAAATGCATCAACTTCAATGATAGTATCAAATTTAAACTAGTATAGTGAACTAGTATACTGACCGAGAGTTCTTATGCTTTTCTAAATAACCTAGAAATGAAAAGCTTCGAAAATGCAGATAAAAATAAAACAGTTAAAAGAGAACCTTCTTTTCGCCAAGGAAGTTTCGGATCTCGATGGCTGTGTTGTTGTTGGTGATGCTAGCATTGATTGGAAAATGAGCATAAACAAAGCGCATTTTGTAGCGGTAACCCTTGGTAACGCCGGTGATGAGATTCTCAACGTGGCTGAGGGCGGTGCGGATGGCGGCGGAGGTTTTGCGAGAACCGAACCAGGCGTCGACCTTGAGCTTCTTATTGCCGTTCTCGTCGGTGATGAGCTGAAAATCGAGGTTGAGGTGCTTGAAGTCTCGAACAAGCTTCCCTCGAGGACCTTCGACTTCGATCACCTTCGCGTGAACCTTGATGGTCACCCCGTCGGGGATGTTCATCGTCTCCGACGACAGAATCGTCTTCATGGCTCTGTCCCTCTCTTGCGATCTCTTTCTCTGTCGCAGATTAGGGTTAGGGTTTTGAAAGCCCTAAATTAGAAGGCCTTTTATATGTGCCGCCGAAGTTTTTTTTGGGCAGTGAAGTGTATTGTATTAGGGACAAAGCCCACTAATAAAAGGTGCCTCACGGATTATTGGGCCATGGGTTAAAACATAAAAACAATAAAATAAAAATATATTTCTGATATAATTATTTTTTGGAATTCTATTTCTGATATATAACGAAAAGGAACAATAACACAAAAAACATGTCTACCGGGCCTTTTGGCCAACTGTATTTTCAGTCACTTAATTTTTTTTATTTGTGCAATTTTGGATCCTAAATTTTTTTAATGGTGTAATTTTTGCCTTTTTGTTCATCTCTGGTTTAAAAATTAATAATCAATACAATCAAATATATATAATTAACTTTCAATTATATGATTTCAGTTTTTTAACTTTTTTAATTGTATAACTTTAGTCTTCCAATTTTCTTTTTCCTCTCATTCAATTAGTATATGAGTTTGACCATATTAACTATTAAATTTTTAACGGGAGATAGACAAAAGGACCAAAGTTACACAAATAGAAAAGTTAGATGATTAACATTGCAAAATTAAAAGTTAAGGAACCAAAATTTTATAAATAGCAAATTTCAGAGACCAAAAATATAATTATTTCAAAAATCTTTTGAAATTCATCTCAATTTTTTGCTAACCACAAAAATTCTCAACTCTTTCTCACCTCCTCTTGTGTTTGAGGTGAAGGTGCGAAGAAAGAAAGAATCGAGAAAAAAAAAGAGTAATAGAAAATTTTTCCTTTTTTGTAGAGGGATGTAAGAGAAGAAAAAATTTTCATTCTCTGAATAAAAAAATACAAATTTATGAGAATAACAGAAAAATGGATAAAAATAGCATCATTAAATCAGGAAGAGAAGCATATATTTCCTTAAGCTTTTGTTTGGAAGAGAAGAAAATAAGAGGAGAAGAAAATGAGAGAAAAGAGAAAAAGGGAAAGAAAAAATGAGAGAAAAGAAAAATTTAAAACTTTTTTATCTCAATAAATCAGTCTTTCTTTATATTTTCTCTTTATTTTCTTTTCACTAAAATAAAATAATACATTGTTATCCATATTTTTTTTTCTCTTATTTTTTTTTCTCTCCTTCAAACAGTGGGTAAATGCATCTACCGTAAGATTATTATAAAAAAAATTGTCAACACAAATAGTTATGAAGACCAGCCATGTGTGTGACTGTAACACCTCAAATATTTTGTCAAAAATAAATAGTAACTAATCACAACCAGAAAAATGTGCAGACATATGTTTTGCCTTTTAGGTAAATGTAGTTAATTGATTTAATGTTTGAATTTCTCGAAAGTAATAATAATTACTGTTTTTTATTGGTGAACTAATTAATAATAACCACTGTTTTGGGAAAACATAAAATTTGTCTTATTAGCTGTAAACTATTATTTTGATATTTTTAAGCGAAATTACAGGGTCCCCTTGATTCTTATAATTCTATACCATAGTTAGGTCTCTTGTTTTCTTTTTTTTTAAAAAAAAAAAACAAAATAAAAAGAAGAAAAAGAAATCTTATTGATGAAATGAATTCATGCGAATTAAATTAGCAGTGATGTACACCAAAATATACTGGAATCAAACAAAGCTTAACAATAAATTTTATAACACTAAATTTCGAATCTGACTGTATTTATAAAAAATACTTTACAACAAAATTCTACACTTAAAAAATTCAAAACAAAAAATTTGACATAATTTGTTATGAATGACGTGACACATTAATATCTGTTATAACGAATAATAGAAAATAAAGTAAGTTTAAGGCAACTAATTTTTGCAAAATGTGTCTCTTACTAATTTTTTCCCATACTAAAATGATCAATTTTATTTTAAAGCTTATTTTTTCAATTAAGCAATATTAATTAAAGATATAACACTAAAAAATAAATTATCATTTACTAACACTTTTTTCTAACTAATTGTTTGTATTTTGTAATGAATTAAAATAGTAATTAAGACCCTAAAAAATTAATACTATCATTGAAGTTACATGAGTCAAACTCCATGAATTTATTTGTTAGGTAGTTATGCACATGGATTGTATCCAATCATAAATAAGCAAAAATTAGATGGCATGTCTATTTTTATCCTCTCAATTTTTCTCTCTGTCATTTCTTTCTTTCTCCAAACACAATATTTACTTCAAAACTCTTATTTTGCATATATATATATATATAACACACCATGATCACAATCATGTTCGGTTATTGATTAACTCCATCCTCTACAAGGTACAATAATGCACTTGGTTAATTAATTAGAACATTTTCTTTCTTTAATTTCATTATTGCATATATAGATAGATTGCTGAAGAATTCTTTTTTCATCTTATTGAAGGGGGATTAGGTTCATGAACCTGAAAATTAATTTGCAGGGGTTCATGAATTTGTCACCATTGTAGCATTTGAGGCAAAAAAGGCTGCAAAACAGAGTTGTGAAATATTAGTTTCAACAAATTTGGATTAAGAAGCTTTTGGCCCTAATTGAAAGTTGTTCATTCTAATTGGTGTACTAGAACAGGTGATGAATCTCTTTCATTTTTTATTTCTGAAATCATGTAATTTCTGTATGTTCATTGCAAATTAATTTGATTTGTAAGAAGAATCTTGACCAAGTTTTTATAAGGCTTGTTTCATAAGCCAAGTCTCAATTGCTATCACTTATGCTGAAAAAGTTGATTTAGCGACCGAGTCAATAAAGATGTTGGTCGCAAGATATTTCGGTTATTAATTCGGTCGCTAAAATATTTAGTGGCTGAAAAAAACAAATTTAACGATAAGTTCGCTGGTCATTAAACGGACTTTTTCTTGTAGTTCATTGGTCTCCATCCATTTCTATTTTTATCTTTTCACAAGTGTGCTTATTTTTTATTATTTTTTAAAGCTTTTTTTTTGTTATTTTTGGTTAAATGACACATCAACATTTATATGGTGTTTAATTAGTACTATGGTTTGCAGTGTATTATTATTATTATTTATTTATTTGTTAATATAAACTTTCAATATAATTTATTAAATTAAAATACCCTATTAGAATTGTTTTTGGTCCCCCTTAAATCAAAATCTTGGTTCATGAGGACACGTGTGATTACAAAAAATAATTTAACTACTAAATAAATAAGATTGTTGGTCGTTAAATATAATATCCCTAGGCATTTCAGTCACTAATTCGCTTGTTAACACATTTAGCAATTGAATAAGCAAGTTCAAAGATCAAGAAAAAAAAGAAGCATTAATTTGGTTGCTAACACTAAACAATTTTTCTTTTTGTAGTAAAAAGATTTTGTTAGAAAAAATTATATTCATTTTGGTGATCTCTCTACTTCGAAAAGGATTAGTCTTCAACTGGCGGTTAAAAAATACTCTTAATAAAAAAGAAAAAAACCATTTCTACAAGTAAAAGGAGCTTGAGAAGGAACTTAATTAGAAATTAAAACAAGAGAGAGTAATCAGCCAAAACTAGAAAGAAAGAGAAAAAAGAAAGAAAATCCAATTAAGTAGGCATGTGTTATATAACTCAATTTCTTGTTTGATACTAGTATTTAGTTATTTTCGGCTATTATATTAATTGGCAACACTTATTCTTTTCATCACCTTTCTTAATTTCTTGCATATGATTCATTCACATTTGAACTTCATGATAGGAAAATTTGTTTCAAAAAATGATACTTCTTCCTTAAATAGAACACATTAATTATCCAAGTCACAACGGCACCTACCACCAATTACATTCACGAAATGTCCCAATCCAAAACATAACATATACTATCTTATTATTATTATTATTTTGAGGAATAATATGTAATAGTGACAAATTGGAATGACCAGTGACAGGATGACACAGAGTGTTTCCTAACATATTGGTCTTGCTCTAATGCATGCCATATATATTAACAATTTTCTAACCCTAAAAAAATTAAAATTTCAGAAAAATTTAAAAATACTCTTTATTTAAGTAGAATTATAAATTCTTACTATTTTTGCTAAATAAAATTCCATATTAAACTTTCAAATATTTTATTTTTTTATTGAAATAGTACTTTTCACTTTAAAGTTTTTTCATACAAAATAATTTTTTTTCTAAAAATTCTTCATGGGAAGACAAATTAATGATTTATTTATTTATAGCATTTATTTCTTTACTTGACTTTTGATTTTGATAATGTGTGAGGTAGATTTAAATTCGGTGTCCCCAAATCATGTCTCAATCATGTCCCACCAATAAAATATCGCCACGTCATTAAAAATATTTCCTTTAATTTTAATCTTTAATTTTTTAATAGAATTTATCAATGACGTGGCGATATCTATTGATGGGACATAATTGAGGACATAATTTAGGGACACCTGATTAGAATCTGTGCAAATATATCATATGATTACATAAGCATTGCAGAACCATAACTGATTTTCTTCAATTTCTTTCCATCTTTGTTCACAAATTTGTCTCTCTCTCATTATATTTGAGGGAAGAGACAAAGAAAGAGAGCACTAATTATTATTTAAATTTATATATTAATAATTTCACTCATCATGACCTATTTGTGTTTGTTTTCCATTTATTTTAGGCATTGAAGGAGAGATAGAGATAGAGAGAGTAAGAATAATGGAGGCAAAGGGCATGAGAAATTTCAAAGCATGGTTTGCTTCTTCTCAAGCTCTATTGAGCATGTTGCTAGTGCAAATTTTTTCAACTGGGATGCAGCTTCTTTCAAGGATCATTTTGGTCAAAGGCTCTTTCATTTTTTCCCTCATTGTTTATCGCCATATTGTTGCCGCTATCCTCGTTGCTCCTTTTGCTCTCTACTTCGAAAGGTATTAATCAAGTTTTTCCTATTAACCCTAAACCCTAAAGATCGTTTGGTTTACATTTTGATTTTCTATTTCGTTGATTAATTTCATCATTAATAATTAGTTCTTCATTCTATATAATTGTATGACACAATCTTTTTATATTTATTTCTTTTTCATTAATAGCTTTCCTTAAGTACATTATATGTAGTTTTGCACTCACGCTTAACCTTTACTTAACTTCTCCTTTGGTTTTTTTTTGTTTTTGTGAGTGTATGCATGTGTGTGTCACTGTGTGAGTTTTTTCATTGTTTCTTTTTAAAAAAAGTTTTATCTTAATTTTTCCATGACTCTTATTGTTTTTTCTCTTGAATGATGAATGATGATGCAGAGACCAGCCAAAGAAGCTAACTTTGAAGGTTTGGTTTTGGATCTTCATTAACGCATTAGTGGGGTACGTTTTTTTATTTTAATTTCTTTCGGAGATTGGATGAATTAATTGTGCTCTTTTAAAAAAAAAAATTAAATATTTGAGCATTCATTCATAAATCTCTCCTTTATTAACCAAAATAAATAAATCTCTCCTTTAATTACACCATTTTTTTGAAATTAAGTGCTTTAATTTCACATAATTATGATTATTGAATGCTTTCTGTTATGTGTGGGGCCCACTTATTAGGTTTAAGGAGGTTTATAGGTTGGGTAATGATAAATGTATCATTAGTGTAACAAATTTCACTCACTCCCACCAATTTTCTCTGTTCTTATTTAAGATTTTAAGTGTTCACTTAAAAATAAAATATATATATTAAAAATATAATAATTATTTTTTTAAAATATTTTTTAAATTTTTTATTATTCAAGTTAACAAATACTAGAAACTAATATACTAATTTTATAGGCCAAATAGGAGTAGTTTAATTTTACTTGTGAATATGTCTTTTTTATTACGGATTTGGTAAATGATTAGTTCCTTTTCTAAATTTAGATATTATAGGGAGGTTAAAAAAAAATTTACAAAAAACAAATAAAATAATTTAAAATTTAAAATTTGTTTACAAGTTGAGTGTGAACTGTGTGATGAATTAATTAATATGATTATTTATTATGGAACCTACTTAACTATAAGTCCAAATTGAATATTTTTTTAAATGATTATAAACTTATTTATTGATCACACAGTTCACACCCAACCATACTATAAATTAAGCAAATCAATCCCTCTTTTGGCTGAGAACAAATTATTTATTATTATTTATAAAAATAAAATAATAAAATAAATGAGTCAGTTTTTTTGAATGGATCTTATCATGTTTAAAAATAACATGATGCATCATGTTGGTGTTTTTGTGTCTATCTCTCCTCATTAATATTTATAAGAACCTACAAATTTAATATGTATTTAATACATATTAAAAAAGAGATAGATACAAAATTACTAACATGATACATCATATTATTTTTAAACACGAGAGAATTTATTTTTTATATATTAATAAATTAATAAATGAGTCAGTCTAGCCGTAACACCGCATATTACTCAAAAGTGTTTGTGTGATGTTTTTCTTGTAACGGTGCAAAATTTATTTTCTTGAAACAATAGATAAATTATAAGGAGCACTTGCTTAAATATAAAAAAAAATAGAAAAAAAGGAGCACTTACTTAATTAATTACTACAAGAAAGATAGGTGTTGGGAGAAATAGTCACACATTGAGCTATGATAGTATTTATAAGACCCTAGGCAACCCTCCTCTTTTGAGCTAGCTTTTGGGAGTGAGTTGGGCCCAAACCCAAATTCTAATATAGTATCAAGAGCCAGGTTAGTCGTGGGCTTCACCAGCAGATGTCCAATCCTGTAAACTTCACGCATCAGATGTCCAGTCCTGGGCATGAGGGGGTGTGTTAAGATCAAGTCTCACATCGACTAGAAAGAGGGCCACCTTAGAATATATAAGTGGTGTGACAATCCTCCTCCTATGAGCTAGTTTTTGAGGAGAGTTAAGTCTATGTCATTTCTTAAAAAAGCCTATTTTAAAAAAGAAAAAGACAAGTCACAACTAGGCTAAAAAAAGACCAGTTAGACTTGAGGGGGAGTGTTGGGAGAAATAGTCTCACATTGCCTAGGATAAGAGCTATGATAACTTTTATAAGGCCCTAGGCAACCCTCCTCTATTGAGTTAGCTTTTGAAAGTGAATTAGGCCTAAACCCAAAATTTTAACAATAGAAAAAAAATTAGCTACGTTATTTTCCAACATTAGTAATTACAGCACAAATTTTTCTTCCAAACGATTTGTGTGAGTAATTGAGCTCATAATAATAGTAGTTTCATGATTTAATTTATGTGTTTATAATATCCAGCTTTCTTTCATGCCTAACATGGAAACTAATTATCTCTTCCCCAAAACCATTGCGTGAACTTTAAAGAAAATGCTGATTATGGATTACTTATATAGATGGAAATGCAGTGAAATTTAGTAGTTACCTAACACCTAGAGCATGTTTGTTATGGCTTACTTTATAAAATGATTATTTTTCTTTAAAAAAAGTAATTCTAAAAGTTTTTAACGTGTTTGTCTTTGTTTCTAAAAATAATTAGATTTTTATTTTTTAGAAGTTACTTTGAACTGTTTTTTAAAACTAATTAACTATAGTATTAAAGAGAAGATTTAAAAGTGAGTTTTGACATTATAATCAAATATAAATAGTTTCTAATTTTATTATAATCAAATATAAAGATAATCAATTTGTTACTCAACTTCAAAATTAATTATTATTAAACAATAACAAACGCATCCATAAGGTAAACTATCCAAACTTCTCACTACTAAACCAGAAACTGCTTTGTAAATTGCAAGAAAATATCAAATTTATTGTAATGCTCATAATTGTGGCAATTACAACCAAATCGCAATTTAAAATCATGAGTCATGTTAACTATATCATTGTGACTTGCTCTGTTCTTTTAATTTATTTTTCTACAATTCCCACATGTATAATTAATTTTCTAACAATTGTAATTTGTATGGCACCAAATTAATTAAATTACAGGATGACAATGGCTTTAGGATTGTTCTATTATGGTCTGAGAGACACAACAGCTACATACTCTCTCAATTTTCTCAACTTGGTTCCTATTTTCACATTCCTCACCTCAATCCTCTGCAGGTACACAACAAAAATCATTCCATATAGATAAATGGTTTAATTTTGCTTTTTTTTTTTTCTCGCATACGTTAACGTGCGATTTCAGTCCTCAAGTTTTTTTTGAGTGCTTTTAGTATATTAATGTCATTTATTAATATATTTTTGAGTGCTTTTAGTATAAATGGTTTAATTTTGCTTTTTTTCCTCACATGTATGTTAATGTCATTAATTAATATTTTTTCTTGGCTTCTATTAAATTAACTATGTGATGTACTATTTCGGTCCTTAGCTTTGTGAGGACAAGTCACTTTAGTCCCTTGCATTTTGCAGGTCACTTTAGTCTCTGAATTATATGATCATTCATTTTAGTCCCTAACTTTCAGGGAGTAAAATGATTGATAGTAATGAAAGTTAAGAACTAAAATGATTGATGATAGTGAAAGTCGGAGACTAAAATGACTGATTTCATGAGAGACTAAAATAACCTATATAATACAAAGTCAGGGACTATTTCAGTATATATTTCGATTAACTATTGTTGTTGGTATATACTTTATTTAAACAGTTTATCCATTAATATAACCATTAAAAATATTTATTTACAGTCTGTAAATCAACAATATATGTTACAATATCCTTTGTTTGATATTTACTAATGGGTGTCTTTACTTTGTTTCAAATTGAGCTAATGCATAACATTTTTTTTCTCACAATATCTTTTTTTAGTTTCCTTAAAAAATGTTATGTTTTAGTATAAGCCATTAAAATTCGAGAAAGACACTAAGTGGAAAAATAATTAAGGGGACTGAAATCAAACCGTAACTATATTTAGAATACCAGAAAAGTAATTTGTTATTAATATTAATTACTGCAGAATGGAGAAATTAGGGATTCAAACAAGAGCAGGAAAAGCTAAATCCATAGGAGCAATTTTGTGTGTTGGAGGAGCATTAGTGACAAGTCTTTGGAAAGGGAAGGAATTTCATTTGGGACATCAACAAAATCACACAAATAATCATGCAGTTCTCATTTCTGAACACCAAAATCACATGCTTAGGGGCACTTTCTTTTTGATTGGAAGCTGCCTCTGTTACACTGCTTGGTATATTGTTCAAGTATGTACTATTATTTATTTATTAAACATCTAAATATATATTTCTGCTTAATTGTTTTAAGTAGGTCTCTTTTATATAGACTAAGTTTATTATTTAAACAGGTAAAATTGCTTAAAATATTTCCATTGAGATACTGGGGAACAATGCTAGCCTGCATTATGGCAACAATTCAATCAGCAATAATAGGAGTGTTTATTGATCCAAGTAAAGCTGCTTGGAAATTAGGTTGGGATCTTCAACTAGTTACAATTGTGTACTCGGTAAGATACAACACTTATTATAATTTTCTTTTTTTTTAAACTAAATGTTATTATATTGTCAATCAATTAGGATTTTACACCATTTGCTGAGATATCATCATATGGTATTAGGATTAATATCTAAACTTTAAGAGTATACGTTTTTAGCGAGTGTACGTTTTTATTTTCTGAACTCCATATATAGTTCAGAAATTAGAACTGACTCTCTCTAAAGTAAGTTCAGGGGTTAAATAATGTGTTTTTAAAGTTTACAGACGAAAAAATACTCTTACTAGAATTCAGCTACTAAAAATTACATTTTTAAAGTTTAAAGACTAAAAATATACTCTCTCAAAAAGTAAGAAACTAAAACTTGATTAACCCTATCAAATATATGTGATTTAATTTGAAATTAATTTTGGATGGGATCATGAACACAATAAAGTTATTAAGAAGTGTGATTATTCATTTTTGCAGGGAGCACTGACTACTGCTGCTGCATTTTGCTTACTATCATGGGCAATTTCAATCAAAGGACCTACTTATCCCCCAATGTTCAATCCTCTTGCTCTTATTTTTGTGGCTATATCAGAAGCAATTATCCTTGGAGAAACATTAAAAGTTGGAACGTAAGGACAGTTTTACCATTTTCAATTTTTCCAATTTCAATCCATCTTCTTTTACACTAAATATTTAACATTTGATTAAAATAAAATTTCATTTTCGTCCTTTAAGGATAAATCTGCGGTAACTTAATTTTCAAATTTTTTTGCTACATTATAGTTTTTGAACTGTTTTCAATTTTTAGTTCGATGACTGAAATAGTGAAAAAAAAAATTCGTTAAATAAGAATGTTTATGTCATTATTTTAGTCTTTAAAAGATTAAAAATCATGTCAAATCATCCTTTAACTAAGAATGAATTTGGTAATAATTTTAATCTTCCAATGACAAAGCAGGTGACCCGAGCATTTTCAATTGAAAAAGAAAATATTTTACTTTGTTTCTTTGTAATAGATGATGAAAAAAAGTTAGTAATATAAGAAATTGTGTAAAATTTGCAGGTTGGTGGGAATGGTTTTGATCATAATGGGATTGTACTGTTTCTTGTGGGGAAAAAAGAAGGAGCCAAAACGTTTGGCTCAACCAAATGTATTAGCAGCAGAAATAAGTACAAGTTTTCCAGATGAATCTGGTGGGCCCCAATCAACAGCCATAGTAGCACCAAGTTTTTCACCTTCTAATAGTATAGTTCTTGAAATTGAAACAACAAATGCTGATGAAATCAAATAAATAACAATCAAAATAATTGTAAACTAGCAATCTCTCTATTTTACTCTATTTTCTCTGTGGCGAAATACATAAAAGTTAAATTGGAGTGCATACATATATATATCCAAGTAGAAAAATAAGTTGAAATTGTGGTAGTTTATCAATTTTCATGTAGGGTTGCATTTAAGGTGCTTCCTATCAAAAAAAAAAGTCAGCAGCAGTGCTTTTGTTTGTATTAGTCATTAGATATAATTATTTTTTAATTAACGGATACGATTAAAACAGATTAATTACCAGAAGAGCCCTTTAAAATGCAAAACTTATAAAATTACAATTTACCCCTATTTAATAATTACTCGTGAGAGACCTAATATTTTAAAAACGAAAAAATCATTTTCCTCCCAACTATCTCTCTGTCCAATCTGACTTTTCTGCTGGATTATTGGTGTTGTTTCAATTTTTAGCCATTGATTTTAATAATTTGGATTCATCAACAAAGTTTGATAATAATATAATATTATATTAACCAATTAAAAATCACCCAACAAAAATCCAGTCTAGCAAAAAGCCAAATTGCTCTCTGTCACAGACAAAACAGAAGAAATCTAATTTTGTCATCAACAATGATTTTTGACTAACTTTATTTGGCTAAGTTTTGACAACCTTCTATTAAATAATAGTAGAAAATACAATAAAATCAAATTTAATTTGATAAAAAAACTCATTATTATTTAATAGAAGTTGGCCAAATAATATTTACTACAAATCATTTTTGTTTTGTCCTATACAATTTGCCTTCTCTTTTTTATCGGAACTTGCCTTCTCTCTCCTTTAACTAATTAATTATTTAATTCAATTAATTCTTATTAAAAAAAAATTCTCTTTTCCTTCCCCCCTCACCATCTTCTCCCTCTCTTTTCATAAGTATTCTTTATCGCTTCAACTGAATATATAAGTTTCACCGCATCATCTCCAGTAAGCATCAAAACCATCTTCAAGGATTCATTATTATATTATAAAAAACTATAAAGTCATAAACTTGAAGGTTTGATTTTGGTAGACTAGGAAAAAGAAGGCAACAATAGTGTAACACTACAAGAAAATCGCTCATTAGCGGCGGCTAAAAGCCGTCTCTAAGTCAGAAAAAGCCGCCGCTAAACCAAGTTAGCGTTGGCTATAGCGTTGGCCACGGGGCCGACGCTAAATTACTCGACGTTAACAGTTAGCGTCGGCCCTAAGAGACCGCCGCTAATTAGCGACGGCCTGGCCGCCGCTACCCCCACGCAAAAAGGGCTTGACACCCCATTGTGGGGCCGACGCTAACTAGCGTCCGTTGAGGCCGACGCTAAGTAGCGTCGGCTTTAGCCCACGCTAAGTAGCGTCCGTTGAAGCCAACGCTAACTAGCGGCGGCATGAGCCCACGCTAATGTATGTGTCCCTCGCAAACTAGCGTCGGCTTAGTTAGTGGCGGCCAAAGCCGACGCTAGTTAGCGGCGGCCAATGGCTGACGCTAAAGCGTAACAAGGTAGCGTCGGCCTAGGCCGATGCTAATATTTAATGTAGAGTTTTTTTTCCTGTATACCATATTGATACTATTAAAATCACCTATAAAATGAAAATGAAAGGTATAACAAACCATAATATATATAAATACCATAAATACCAATAGCAATATAAATAAATGTATACAAAGTAACGATAATAAATAAATAAAAAATTCAAATAGTACATAAAGTCAAAGACATAAAAATAAAAAACTAATCATAATCGTCGTCCTCCTCCTCATCATAATCCTGATGGACTGGGAGAGAGCTGGATGCAGCAGGTCTCTGAGACTCTATCGCCGAAAGTCGAGCCAACACCAGAGCCATATCCTCTTGATTCTTCCGACTTATCTCCTCGATCTGCTGCTGATGCTGTCTACGCATCTCCTCCAACAATCGTCAAAGTGTTTCCATGCCAAGCCATCGGCTGGATGACGGAGAACACCATCTTCACTCCTTTTCTCCTTATGTCATCTCATGTGCCTTGCTGTTTTAGTGGACGCGTTAACCTCTGCAACCTAGGAATTATTGGAAAATAGAACATTCGGCTCTCAGGAACATCCTTGTATTTCCCTATCCCATCCCTTTTAGGTTTAAATCGCAACATACCACAAAATTTGCATTCTTTCAACTCGGCATCTTCCTTATAGTAAAGCATACACCCCTTCTTACAACAATCAATCATCTGATACTCCAGGCCTAATTTATATGCTAGCCTTGTTGCTTCATAATAATTCTTAGGCAAATTATTCTTAGAGGGAGACAAATCTGCAAATATCTCTACAAAAAAGTCAACACACCTCTGAGGTATGTGCCAATTAGCTCTCGCTGCCAACATCTTAACTGAAATCGATAGCTTGGATTGAGAACACCCTTCGTAAATTGGTTCATTAGCAGCTTTCAACAAATCAAAAAACCTCTGAAAACTTGGGTTAGGAATCTCCTCATCCACATCTTCGGTGTCAGTAATCCTATTTGCAGATGAATTAATGACTGACCTAAAAGCATTTGTCACCATATGGTCCATCATTTGAAAGTCATTCTGATCCCCCAATCATCTATAACACTAGTTGAGAGGCCTCTTAATCCTTCCCAATAACCCTCTAGCTCAACTTCCCCGTGTTCTGTCCAAACCCAATAGTCAGGTTTAAAGCCTCTTTTGTACAAGTGCAGTTTCACCTCTGACTCCGTAACCGATTTCATGCACCTACACCTGGTACATGGACATCTAATCCCTCCATCAGAAGCATAGTAAGGAAGTTCCTTAGCTTTCCTCACAAACTCATCAACTCCCTCAATAAACTCACGTTTCGACCCTCTCCTATCTGGATTAACCCTATCATACATCCAATTACGATCCTCCATATTCTGCACTAAACGTGTAATAAACTGATTTACAAAAAATTCAGCAACATAACCCCTACTATACAAGCATTTCCCAAATTTAAAATACCTAAAAAAATTTAAAATCAAACAATATGCAATGACATAAAGTAAACCAGCACCCCGGTATATCCAGTATTTTCATCGGGGTCTCACCTATCCACTAACACACAACAAACACAAGCAACAACATAATAAAGTAAACCAACACCCCGGTATATCCAATATTTTCATCGGGGTCTCACCTATCCACTAACACACAACAAACACAAGCAACAACATAATAAAGTAAACCAGCATCCCGGTATATCCAATATTTTCATCGGGGTCTCACCTATCCACTAACACACAACAAACACAAGCAACGACATAATAAAGTAAACCAGCACCCCGGTATATCCAGTATTTTCATCAGGGTCTCACCTATCCACTAACACACAATAAACAATAAAGAAGCCCTAACAACATGTGAACAGTTATATTCTATAGCTAGCATGCAACCCTAAATAATCAAGAACATACCTCTGAATCCAAAACCGTATGCTCCTAGCTCCTGCTATATCCGCGATCCAAAAGCAACAACTGTAAATTAAATCAAATCACCACTAATGATAAATGATAATGGTCAACCAAATTGATGCATTTGGTAATTTGATGAGACAATGAAAAGATTATTTAAATTTTGAAAAAATGACTTAAAAAGTTCAGATTTGAAACTTGGAATCCATTGTAATCTTAAAAGCTTCACCCCACTAAAATTATCAAGGCTCCCCATTTATTCCAAAATACTGTTTTTTTTTTCACTTGCCATTTTCACTAAGTGAAATATATATGACAAAAGATAAGTAAAAGTAAAACATATATATTACTATATTACTATAACTAAGTAAAGAATGATAAAAATGTCTTTGTGGAAGTGTTGCCTTATGCATTACCATACGAATTTATTCCATTTGCATTGCCCTACTTCTCATTTCTTACTTACAACAACTCATCATAATAATTTCACTAATTTCACTAAATAGCACACTCCCTTCCAATCTCTCCTCTTACATTTCAACAAATAAATAAAAATAATACAAACTAATTAAACAAAATTAAATAAATACAATAACTTTTTTTGAAAATAGAGGGAGAACGAAGAACACCTTAGGGTGGTGGAGAAGGTGATGGTGGTCCGCGGTGGTGATGGTGGTGGAGAAGGGGAGGGTTTCGGTTAGGGTTTTAGCTTGGGTGGGTTAAACAAAAAAGTAATTGGACCAAAACGTAGGGGGAAGGGTAAGGAGGACTCTTACGGTGCCAAAAATGATTTGGGTGGTCGGAGAACGGAGGAACGGCGGCGTATGGTGGCTGCGGCGGCGAGGAGAAACAGAGAGGGAGACGAAGTGGGGAAGAAGATCCAAACTCTGTCTATTATTTACCGTAGCGTCAGCCAAAGCCGACGCTAATTTGAAATCAGACACGTGGCATTGACTTAGCGTCGGCCAAGGCCGACGCTAATCTTAAGTACGACACATGGCATCGAACTGATGTACGTTAGCATCGGCCAATGGCTGACGCTACCGTTCCACATTTAATACGCACCAAAATTTTCTAATTAGCGTCGGCGTGTCCCATGCTAAGATAATTTTCCCGCTAAATTTAGCGGCGGCTTGAGCCGACGCTAACATTAGCCGACGCTAATTGGTCGCAATTTTTTGAAACTGAGAATATCAACCGTTGCGTGGAAATAGCGTCGGTGTCGTGGCCGACGCTAAATTTTTGCCGCTAAATTAGCGCATTCTAATAGTGTAAAGATTGTATTTTAGAGCAAAAATTGAAAAATGGAATTTGTCAAAAAGGTTTTATTCCTAGAACACAATCAAACCCTAAATCACTTTAGATATGTAGATCTAGCACTAACCTTGATTTCGGCGGACACGACAAAGAGACGACAGAGCTCTTCCATGTAGTGGCAAGATGGAAAAACCCAACGCTAAACTTTTTGCTTCCGTTAATCAATTGGCAAAAAAAAACTTCATGAGAGATTGCAGATATAGTGCTTTTGAGATCTATATGCATGACATGTCCCATCACCTTTTCCTCACGCCGCCTCTTTCATCTCCCACCTTTGTTGCGGCAGCCACTATTCACGTCACATAGTTTTCAAAATACACCACACGCTACATTTTTTATTCAAAATTGCCCTTAAACCGGAAATAAATATGCGGACGAAACCGGATATTATTTTTCAGATAGAACTAGATATTATTTTCCGGACGGAACCGAATATGATTATCCGGTTGGTATTTTTTTAAAAAAATAATATTTTACTTATTTTGATTTTGTTGAAAAAAGTAATTGCATAAAAAAATATTTGAAAAATTATAATATTAATTTATAATATGAAAAAATGAAATTTTATAATTTATTAGAATATTATTTCTCTATATTATTATATTAATTTGTTTTTTTTCATAATGAATATTTTTTATAATGAATTATATAAGGTTTGTATTATATTAATTTGTATTATGTAAGAAATATAATTATATAAAAAATATTATATAATTATGTTTTCTTACATAATACAAATTAATATAATACAAACCTTATATAATTCATTATTAAAAAACATTCATTATGAAAATAAATAAATTAATATAATACAAAATCTTATATCCTAATAATATAGATAAATAATATTCTAATGAATTTTTAAAAAAAATTTCATATCATAAATTAATATTACAATTTTTTAAATATTTTTTTATGCAATTACTTTTTTCAACAAAATCAAAATAAGTAAAATATAATTTTTTTAAAAGAAGTTCCGTTCGGAAAATAATATCCGGCTCTGTCCGGAAAATAATATCCGGTCATCTGGAAAATAATATCTGGTTCCATCCGGAAAATCATATCCGGTTTCGCCCGGATATTTATTTCTTGTTTTGCATGGATATTTATTTCTGGTTTAAGGGCAATTTTTAAACAAAAAAAATAACGTGTGGTGTGTTTTGAAAACTGTGTGGCGTGAATAGTGACTACCCTCCGTCGCCAAGCATTCTAGCATACCTACCACAACTTTGTCTACCCTTTATTATATTTTTTTTGTTAAAATTAAAAATTGATTTTTTTATTATTACTATAATAGTTTATTACTTCCTTAAATTATAAGTGTTCTATTTTTAGGGGAGCAAAAACATAATTTAATCTAAATACCATAAAGGACTATGAAGTAGTTTTAAAAAAGTTAGATTTACTTGCTATATCTACTATCTACTATTGGGTCAAAAGACAGTCACCATCGGTATTCGGTGGTCAGAAAGTTGATGCTTTCTTTCATATAATTGTAAAGAACAATTTTGTAAATTGGTAACTAGCTTTTCTCTTTCTCAACATAAAAACTAAACCATTTATTATATATTGGACTTGGAGCATTATGTTAATGAAATTCTTGTGACAATTTTTATGCCAGCACTTTTTGTATCACTAGCTAGGTTTTCTTAGGCTACCACATGTTTTGATAGATTCTTAAAATTTGAATGAATATTTTAAGATCTAGAAGTACAAATGTATGGTACTCTAAGAGTATTATATACGGCCAAAAGTGTTAGCCCTATTTATGGTGGGAGGGATTGATATCACTTAATTTTAGAAGTCCTACCATCTTTTTATATATAAAAATTATGAATTTATATGTTAAAAAGGATGGTGTCATTTTTAATAGGGGTGGTTTTAATCTTTTCCTCCCTATTTATTATGCAGCTAATGATTGGACTTGGACATATGAGTCCAGATTTTCAAAATGGGCTTAATAGAGTTGTCATCAAATTATTATTAATTAAGATTGCTTAGTTGAGAGCCAAGGAGTTCATGAGCTTAAGTAGTCAAGTTCGATCTTACAAATTCCCAGTATCCCACCCCATCCCCTAGCAAAAAAATTTACTAATTAAAATTAATTATAACTGATATAAGTTTCGATTTTATATATAAGAAATATAAGACTAATTTTATATATACTAGTAAATCATATTTAATGATATTTTTTCAATTGATAAAATAATTAATTTGAATTTTATTGTTAGAATACTCATCATGCAATTAATTAATCCACTAACATAAAAAATGAGTAAGCTGCTCACAATAAATTAAAAGTAAAAACGAATTTATCTTTTCTCAATAATTAGTACCCTTAGAAAAGGTATTATGTTTCTTATAATTGAGACCAAGAAAAATAATCACTTTTAGATTTTATAAATATAACTAGAGGTAACACTTGATTATTGCTAGTGCTTCACTAAAAGACTCTTATCCTATTTTTAGATGGAGCAATTGCAAAATTTTTAAGGATTTGAAATTCAAGAGAATTTTAAAAATAACTTCCATTTAGTTGAAATTGTGAATGTTTACCATTTAATTAAATACAATTATGTATTCAAACAATATATTTTTCTCTAAAACATTAAAAACCCTCTCACAAAATAAAATGTATGTCCTCTTAAAATTTTTCATCCAAACATAGGGCTAGAAAATTACCAACACACCCTCATATAGTTGAAAAGGTGAATTTAGACTCCCAAAAAATAGAGGTATATAAATGGTTGCCAAATATGCCTAAAGAAAACACACAAGATTGACATTTTTTCATTTCTTAGTTTTTTTCTATTCTCTTATTTATAAAGAAATCCTAGTCTCACTTTCTTCTTCACCGTTAAAACGAGCACACACACGTTATAAATTTATGAACTAATATCCTCAACATTAGCCTACAACAACTCCATTGGTGTTCAAAGACTAAAATATTTTACATGAATCCTTTGAGTTAACTAATTTTCACTTAGTAATCCAAAAATTATGACATAAGTAGATTAAGATGCAAGTAAGTTGAAAATACAATTGAAATCAACATTTATAGTCTCTTGTGATATGAATGAAATGAAATGATAAATGAAACAAAATTCATTCATTAATTGAATTGAAAAGTAGTGCATCAATCTGATTTTGTAGTACAACATTATTACCTAACTTTTTAATATGAAAAATTTGAGAAAAAAGATAAATAATATTTGTAATTCAATAATAACTTAAAGACTAAAATGTAATTTCTAAAATATATTTTTTGAGTTTGTTAGGCCATGTGAAGGTCTTGGGCTAGAAAGTTTTGGACTGTGATGGCTAGGCAGAGCAATTTTCTCCCACATGTGGGGATCTCTGCAGGGATTGATCCGAATGGGATCCTAAATTCGAAAAAATTTCCCCTTTGAGGACGGGATGAGGACAAAAGTCCTTCCACGATAGGGACGGAGACGGGGATGGGGATCATACACCTCGTCCTGTGGGGTCCCCGAATCCTCACTACCCTTTAAAATTTCTAAAATATCATACTCGAATAAATTAGCATACACATAAATGTAGGAGTTGAAATCAAATAAACAGAATAATGAGACCAGACCTAGATTGATGAGACTTAACACACAAGTGAATTGGTGGAGCAAGCTCTATGAACCAAGACACTTTATGTGTGCTAGAGGTTTATCAATCATATTGCACCCCACAATTCTCGTTGTTATCTCTGTTTTGCGCAAATAGACCATGCGCGTGCCCGGTATTCAAGAGTGCTCTAGAGATTTTGTCATGATCTCATGCAAGCGGCCCCACTTGACACCTCATTCCCTAAAGATGGGTCGCTTGGTGGAGGGGGAGTGGGAGTATGATGCCCACTCCCATCACTTATCTCAGGATCGAAAGGAGGTCCAATAAAAACTCCTACTTCTCCAGAGAGAGTTTCTTTTGGGGGATAGTAGGAAGGTTGTATGGGTGAAGACATTTGGAAAAAGAAGAGAAGAAATTGGCAGTAACAATAAAAAATGGAAACATATAATGAAAAATGAGGAGGAGTACCTAGAGTTTAGAAGGAAGAAGGATGAAGGGATTTGCAAGAAAGAGTTGCGGTTAGTGAAGTAGAGAAGAAAGCAGAAAGTGTTTCACAAGAAAAAAGGGGTCTATTTATAGAAAAGGTGAGAAGAGAGAAAACTTGAGACAAAAGTAATGGCTCAAATCGCATTAGATGCGTGCAGGCCTAAAAGGACAGGAGAATGATGGGCACGGCCCACGAAAGGATTTCGCCAACCCAAGGACGACACATGGACGGCTTGATAACTGACGGAGCGTAAAGTTGTTTAAGAATGTATGTTTGTCAAGTCAATGACATGTCGAGTCATGTTGCTGACTTGAAGGCAATTGTTATGGACTTAACCTGCGGACAGATACGCAACATTCCCGCATTGCAGACAACCCGCCGACCGATGACCAACTCGTTGGGCCATGACCAGAGAGTCGCATGTCGGAACCATAGGAGTATCATGTCGTGAAACCACGACACAGCATACACACCTCATCATCACCATGGGCAGGTAGTTACGAGTCCAGTAGATGCACCGCAAATTTAGGAGAGTTGATAAAGACAGGTTTGACTTTTATGACCTTCTTATCTCTATGAATACCAGTCATTCATGAATATTTGGTACGTTCTACTCATTCTAATACTCAAATTATACTCTTTTGGTGCTATTCCTTACTTAAGCTTTGGAGTGCTTGCAGGTACACCACCTTCACCACCAAGTGAGTGGCCAAAGACGTCGAACCACCATACCGGAAACAAGAACGGAGGTCATGGTTCTCATGCCTAAAAACATGACAGATCAATTAATTTACACATTTATATCATATCATAATAGTGTAATGATAACATCGCAATCTAATTATTTTGTTTGCAGCTTTGTTACTCAAATTCAAATTTGATGTAGCTACTTATTCATGGTTGGTCATAGATTATCAAACTCAATGCAATTACATTTCGTAATTATTTTGACCAATTTTTGGAGGAAGTAAGAATTTTTTTACTTCCGCCATATTTGCATTAAAAACAAAAATTATCACAAATAAAAGACTTTTTACACTTTTCTAAATTATATCTAAACAGACTCCTTACCATTAATTTAAAGGATGTCATTTGCACTTATGTCAAAACTTAACGGGATAATTATACTTACCCTTCGTAACGTTTGCGCTTATAAAACTTATTCCTTTCTACGTAAAAATATACAGATATACAAATTGTTTTTTTTTCCTTTGATAAAGTTCATAAACTTCAATGATAGGGCCAGGCCCAAAAGAGTACATTGCATATATAAGAGATTAGCAATAAAACAAGGCAAAAGGTGTTGAATTATAGTTTATAGAATATCTCTTATCAAATGTATTTAACAATTTATAGATGTTATCTTAGACATATTTTTACATAAAAGTAAGACAAGTAGTAAACCTCCCATTTTAATCATTCCAAAAGTAAGAATCAGTCATTTCAATCTTTGACTTTGAAAAAACTGTAATACATGATTTTGTTACAACTTTTATTTTTAGTGGGCACATTGATTAGCTTATTTTAAATAAATAATTACTTATTTTCATAAGCTAGTGATTACCTCTCAAAATTTAAACTTCCCAAACATGCAATTAATCTATAATTTTGTTTAAAAAAGAGTATCCACATTAATTCTTAGCTTTCTAGGCAAACAAAGGTATTTACAATGTCTTTAAAATAATAGTTGAAAGAACTAAAGCAGAGATTTTTAAGTCAAAACTCATTTTATAAATAGCATTTATAAAAATTGTCAACGCATACAATTTAAAGAATAAAAGTGAGTGTTTACTCATAAGAAATCTTATTTGAGAAACTGATTTTTTAAAGCTAGATGTAAAGGCAATGGCTTTAGTTTCAACTTTAACTTCCCACTTTTTTTATGTTAAACTGATAATTGATAAGTACCTCTCAAAGTTTTCTTCTTTTTTCTTTTTTTTTTTTTTCCTGCTTTTGCCTTTGAGACAAGCAAGCAAAGTGAGATGCTAATAAAAAATAAAAAATATGCAGCACGAAGCCATCTCAGCAGATTATGCAAATTGCAATATATAAATGGAGTTGAAAGGACATTCCATGAGGGATCCAAATTCCAAGGTTCACTTATCAGTGATAACAAATGAAGAAACAAAGTACTAAATATATTTCTTTACACAAAAAATTACACAGTCGCATTTGAGGAAAAATAAGATAATACTAACCTTCTAAACAGGGCCTTTTCTGTCAACAAAATAAGAAAAAATAAGGGTAGAAACTCACTATATGCAAAATTCATAAACATCAGATAAATTCACCTTTCAAGCATAGACCTAAGCTAGTGGCAAGGAGCTGAACATGCCACTGTTGTTATATCAGTATTAGCTGCAGGCAAAAAAGAAAATAAAATGTGATGTATGTTAATAAAACATGAAAATGAGAATTGAGCTACCAGATAGTAGGAAAGTGTAAGGATTGGCAAATAAATAACTTCATTAGCAAAGAAAATTATAAAGTGGCATTTGCTGCATGATAACATATTAACATCTGCAAAATACCAATGTAAGCATCAACAAGTTTTAAGGAACAGTTTTAAACTGTGGTCCGCATCAACTGATGCGACCACAATATTACACTCTTTGCCATCCATAGCAACCGCATCATGCTGTGATTGAGGCATTCAAATACATGGAAGTGGTCTTCATCCTTTCTATAAATTTTCTAAAATGTAAATATGTACAAAGTATAAGGAGAATTGAAAAATATAAAAATTCAGATGAATGGAAGTTAGAGGAGAAAGCAAGAGTAAAATGGAATGGTTATCTGGGTTTGGCTTAACTAATTTCACCTTCAAAGGCCCTTACAATCAAAATGTTAGACGAGATCAATTAGCTGAATATCTGTTTTTATAAAACAATAATAATGATGCTAATTCAAAGATTTAATTACTGAAAATAAAATAATAACTCTCAGTCTCATGTTGTCAACATTCATTCATTGAGTCAACTAACATCTCAATCAAAGTTGTGCAAAATTTAGTACAACAAAAGTCATATATGATGAGGAGGTAAGAAACTATACTTGCAAAGAGTGAATAGAAACATCTAGGATGTAAAATCTCAAAGTATTGGAATACTAATTAAAATACCACAACACATAAACAAGCATGAGAATCAAGAAAAAACACTTGAAAATGCTTCACAATTTTTTTTGGTCGAAGTAAATACTTAACATTTACTCGCAGAGCAATTTACCTTTCTAATGTTACAGCATTGGAACTATCAGAGCATAGAGATCATCCAAGAGAAGATCAAAATTCTCCAGGTAGACAATTATGAAGCAACATAAGTACTCTATTCATCATCATTATCATAATCGCTGTCTTCATAATCAGAATCTGATTCATCGCTCCTTGGTTGCATCAGTGAATTCATGTCAAATGACGGTTCCATTTCCATCTCTTCCATGTCAATAGTGTCATAGTCCATACGCTGTTCAAATTTCTCATTAGAACAATTAAGCATCCACGCGAGTGAGCACTTCAATCCTTTCTTGGCAACCCACTTATGCCTAGGTTTTATCGTTGACTCCAAGCCATAAGTGAAGAATGCTGGAAATTCAACCAAGTCTTCCAAAGGCCTTTCCATCTCAATTTTGAAGTAATCAAAGCTAAGTTTCATTATGTCAATGTTTAAAGCAACTACTTGAGGGCATCCAACAATCATTTTCCTCATTTGTTGCAAGGAAAACCCGCAATCCTTGAGAAAATCAATATGCTTCATCATAGGTCCGCTACTGAGGCTAACTACCTGTGGCATCTTTTCAACAACTCGGCCAAAATCCTCAAGATCCAATTCAAGTACAGAATTGAGTAAATTTCTTTGTTTGACAAGCTTTTGCTTCAAATCAGTTCCAATGATGTCAGGATACTGAGCAATTATAGAGGGAAAGGATGTTCGTCTAACATTAAACTCTTCAAGGGATTTGACATTTGGCTTAACCTTCTCGTCCAGCCCAAATCCAAGAATGTAAGGCCGTTTCTCAATCAGTCTAGCAATGGCTAACCTTGGAATTCCCAAATTTTCCAGATATTCCACAAAGGGCTTGATGACTCTACCAACTCGCATCCCCAAAATCTCAGGGTATCTAGTTAAGACACTTCCAATTTCTCTTCTTCCTACGCCAATTCCAACCAAATATGCAACCGATGTGCTCATTGTTCCTTCAAGTTTGAATCCTAGCACTTCAGGGTACCGCTCAAGAACACGAGGAATGTCATTGGGCTTGATATCCATCCCTTGAAGATACTTGACCACAGGTACAAGATCCACAACCACACTAGCATGGAGCACTTGTGGGTATCTCTGCAAGAACTGCGTGAACGTGGATTTCCTGACTCCCAATTTACCAAGGTAATCAAGCACCGGAATCATGTTCTTCTTCACGCTGCAGCCAAGAACAAGTGGATAGTTGTTAATGTCTTCAACTGTAAGCCCCAAACTATGAAGAAAATCTACTCGCTCCCTCATAACATCAACCGTCACAGGAAGTTCGAGACCATCAAGCTCATCAGGAACAATGCCAATTCCCCGCAAGAACTCATAAACCTTTTCACGTATTGCCGCCTTATCCTTCTTCATTTCTGACAAACTAGGACGGATGTATAACGATGAGGATCCTCCACGCTTCCTATTCAACCGACCAGAGTCCCGTTTGGACGCAGGCGAATCAACAGAACTAGAAGTCAATGTCCTATCAGCAACAGAATACTGAAGCTTCGTAATCAACCCAATCCTCCTAATGCAATTACATGGCAACCGAAGAGCTAGGGTTGCACTCAACTTAGAATGACCAAATGTTAAAATTGGCATTTCTGTTTGGGAAATAAAAAAACTACGTTTTGCTACGCCACCAGTAAAGTTTACTACTCTCATAATTTCAATGTTCAAGTACCATTGGATCTGCAGAAACAAGAGGGTATTATCATCATCCACTTGGCTGAGGCATAGTTGAACATAATTCAGAAAAGTTGTAAACTTTGCAACAAGTAGGGAAAGTAAATACTGAAAGAAAAGAACCCCAAAAGATAAAAATTTTGGATAGAATCGATGAAGCCGTTAAACGTTCTGGGGCTGAAAAATCACTATTCTTAATAATTAACAAGGAAAATTATAGGGAAGAGAGAGAGAGATGGACTTACAGTGGGAGAGGGGAGAGTGACGAGGCTCTGTGAAGTTTCAGTAGTTGAGCTCTTCCCTTCGCTGAAAAATGAGTATGGAGTGGATAATAGAAACGGGAAAGGGGTTTTGGGCTCTGTTCGATTTGTGAAGGGACCTGTATTTATTTCTTTATTTTGCTTGAGGATTTTATTCCCCTAATTTTTTTTGGTAGCAAAAAAATGTTCTTTTCTTCTTAAAAAAATGGAAATGATTTACCAAAAAAAAATGGAAATGTATTTAGTTAAATAAATATTTATTTCTAAAATTTTGGATCTCTTCACTCCTAAAGTAGTGGCTAATTCCCTCCCAAAACTAAAATTGACAAAGCATGAGTAGATTTTAATATTAAAATTAATATTGTTTTAGTCATTCATTTTGTAGTTACGAAACATTTTAGTTCATGACTTTGTAAAATGCATAAATTAGTTCCTGTGCACTCTGTAGGTCACTTTAGTTTCTGATGTTAACAACGCTGACGGAATATATATGTGGTACATGGTGGGAGTAATTGACACCACCCAATTTTAGAAGTCCCAACATCTCTTTATATATAAGAATTATGAATTTGTATATTAAAAAGGATTGTGTCACTTCTAATAGGGGTGATCTCAATCTCTTCCACTGTGGTACATTAAATGCGTATGCAGTAGGTTATTTGACATATAGAAGTTCATGTATGAGATCAACCGATGTATTGGGCAAAAATGCAACATTTTCTTTACTCAATATTGAGTTTTGTTGTAAGTGATTTGAGGGACTAAAGTAACTTGAATTAGGGATGTTCGTGGTTCTAGTTTAGGAATGGCAACGGGTGCGAGCAGTAGCTACCAGCAACTAGCAAAAACCCGCCAAACCCACACTCGCAAAAAACCCGCAGGGTATCCGTCAAGGCAATACCCACGAATTCTAATCAATATCCGTGGGTATTCACGAGTATTCATACCCGCAAATCCGGTGAAAAACAAAGGAATTTTTTTTAAAAAAAAAAAAGTAAAAAACCTAAATTTTGAAATTAAAAATTTCATCCAAAAATTATATATCTTAAAATTGGTAGAATTATAAAAATAAAACTCATCTAAATTAAAATAAACTTTAAATTAATTCGTGCAAATTAAAATAAACTTTAATAACTACTAGAGATATATAAAAATATTCTTGTAATTTCATTTATATTAGATGGACGCAGATATTCATTGTACTCACTGAATAATCTCTCAATTACAAAGAGATTATCATCTTCAATTGTCGTTGGTGATATTTAAAAAATTAAAAAAAAAAAAACATATAGGTAAGTTGTAATGAAGGTATTTATTAAGTTCATAAATTCATCATAATTGAATTTCGGTCAAACTTATGATAAATAAATGAATGTTAAATATTAAAATGTAAATAAAAAACTTAATTTAAGATTAACATAAAATGATCGTATTATATTCCAAACAAAACAAAATAAACGTATTATGTGTTTTTTATATATATAGGTTTAATTATATTTTTGGTGTTTTAATTAAATTAATTGTGTAATTATTGTTTTTCAACTTTCAATTGTATATGAAGGTTTTTCTCTGGTGTGTATCATAAAAAAAAAAATTAATTTTGTAATTTTGATCCTAATTTTATTAATTGTTATTTTGGTCTTCAAACTTTAATAATTATATATTTTTAGTTTATCAATTTTTTTTAATTGTGTCATGTTAGTTATTATCTCTAGTTAAGAAATTATTGATTAACGTGGTTAAATTTATATAACTAACTTTTATTTACATAAGTTTTGTCACATAACTTTTTTGATTGCACAATTTTGATCTCAAACTTTTTTAATGTTGGTGTCCTTTAACATTTGTTCATGTTTGTTTGATTGCGTTACTTCTTAGCTTTTTGATGAAAGATAAACAAAATGAAATAAAAAAAGTTAGGGGTTAAAAATTGTAAAATTGCAAAATTGTGAGATTATAAATGTGCCATTAAGAGTTGAAAGACTAAATTCACACAATAAGAAACCAAAATTACAATTAAATCTTAGGTATTGCTAAACAAGTGCTCTTAGGACACTTGTTAAGAATACAAAAGTGAAATTGTTTTATTGGAATTGTTAGCATTTAAGTATGATTTCAACTTTAGAAACAATAAATACTATCAATCTCAATGAAATATTTTCACTTTTGTATTCTTAACAAGTTTAGCATTTTCTTTAAACCTTTTACTATATAATAACAAATTAATTATAGAAGATAGGGTCTTGTTAAACAATGCCCTAAAGACACTTGTTAATTTTACTAGATTAAGAAAATTAATCATAAGTGCATAAACAAAAAAAAAAACTATAACTTTCAATACTCTTATTATATTTAATTCATTAAAAAAAGTCCTAAGGACATTATTTAGCATTTTCCTAAAAGATAACCCATTAGAATTATCCTAGTAATAAGAGTTTCGATAATTTACATAATAAAATTAATAATAAAATATTAAATAATAATAGTTTTTTTCTTTTAAATTTTTATTAAGATTTTAGGAGTTAAATATTTAAATTTATTTCCCCACCTTAATTACAAATCTTTTTTTTTTTTTGGAAATGAGACATGTGCTTTCATCTTTATACTTTACAGTGTATTAAACTGCTTACCACTAATTTAATAATTTGTTGATAAATAATAAAATATTTTGAGAGAGGTTTTTTTTACTTCTTTTAATTTATTTTCACTCCTAATTTATTATTTTTAGTAATACTTATATATTAATATTTAAATTTTATTAATTATAAAATTATATTTTAAATTTAAAAATTTAAAAATAGAGTGATAATAAATAAAGAGGAATAGTAATATCCTTATCAAACATTTTTTTTATTATTATATAGGTTAAAATATTCATACACCAACATCGTTTTAACAGAGGCGAGTTTAGGAGGCCTAAAGCAAACTTAAGAATCAAGTCTTTTTATTTACTAATAAAATAGTTTTCTTGGGTAACTACTAATAAAACAATTTATTAAAATTATTATAATTATATTTGAAATTTATTTTTATAGCTTTTTGTGATGCAAAATTATCGATTAATAATTAATTTCATTTAACATTTCTTTTTTAATAGATAATAAGACCAATCTATTTAAACTTTGTTGAGATATTGTTGATCTTAAGTAAGTTTTTATTATTTTTAACTTTGAAAACCTCATTTCAGCTGAAGCAACGGATACTAGAATCTTTAACATTATTTATAAATATATATGCATTTAGAAAAGAATTTATTCTTTTTATATAATTAAGAATGTCAATTGATTTATCTTTTTCCTAAACAAAATTATGACTTATTGAGAAAAAAATTGTTGCTTATTAAATGTTATTTGTATGATCAATACAAAGTTATAACAATCACTTATAATATTTTAATTAATTTTTTTTAAAATATAATTTTACAATTAATTTTTTATTAGAAGTATATTAACACTAAAAAAATTAATTTTTTTTTATTTAAAACTCTTACTTAAACTGCTTGAGTCTTAAATCAACCCTGCATTCCAATCTATGAACCCATATATACCTTCAAATCCTATACTTAACACATAACAAGCAGTCCTAAATCTTAAGGACATTAGGTAAAAAATGACCCAATTAGGCGAGAAGATCCACATTCCACACACATATCAATCACCCATGAGTAATTTTCCAGGTTGCAATTGCATCCAAAAAGAATCTACGTTGAGCATCCATTTAATTAAAAAAATAAAAGAAAAAGAAAACGCCAAAGAACATGATAAAAATAAATAAATAAATAAATAAATAAAAATCAAAGCGTTAATTGCTGAATTGGTTTTCTTTTTATTGAGCCATTCACCGAATGCTATGGAGCACCACCGATGGATAAAGTCATCATAAAGGTGTATAGAGTAGTATAGTATATATTCCTTAATATTATTTTCATTCATTTTCTCTTTTGTCTTATTTTCACCCTGCCCTTTTTTTTAAGAAAAAAAATCTCTTTATTTCTTATTGATGTGATCCTAATATACATATAAGAATACAACCATAAATGTGAAGTGGTATTGATATGATGCTTCTAAGTTTTGATCTCCATGTGCAATCGAGAAGGAGAGATACCTTCAAAGATACTCTGATACCTAAATTAGTCCGGAGAATAAAGGAGATCTTTTAGGATTATTCAATGAATTTACTTAAATGAGATTATTCCCTTCTCTTTTATATTAGTATAGTAATATTAGAATATAGGTTATTGAGGTTTTAGTGGCTGGTCAACTAAAATTCTTAGACAATAACTTGTGTAATATTGCAAAGAGTGGGCAGACATTCGTGTCAGGCCGGTTTGTCCTAGGCTCCTGGTTATACTACTGGGATAAGAAAGCATCACCTCCTAAGGCACGAGACTTTTATTTCAGTAGATCTTGAGTGCTATCCAACGAGATGAGACGACGTTTGCACGAGATTCTCCTTAAACAGAATTTTCAAAATGGGTCCCATTTGATGACGGTTGAATGTGACAATAAATTTTGTCCATAACACTTATCATATCACTTATTAGATTTTTTATATTTGTGTTTCTTTTATATTTTTTTATCTCTTTTTTCTTTTATTGTTCATATACTCAAAATGAAGTGTATATAAATATAAATGATTACTTAATATATTATAATTTTTTTCTTATCCAAACAAATCATTATAATATAAATAAATAAATACTACTATAACGGCAAAGGTATAAAGGTATAAATATAAAATGATGTCTCGAAAATAAAAAAACAAAATCTACAATCTACTACTTTCTCACATATACGATCTACGATAGAATACTATAAAAAGCACGCGGCAATACCTCGTAGAATAGAAGTGTAGAAGTAGAAAAGTGAAGAGAGAGAGAAAGAGAAAAGTGCTGAGAAGGGTATTGGTGGATACTGTCGTTTTGTGCGTGCTACAAAACGTAATATATTTAATTATTAATTATTTAGTTCTAAAGCTTCCAGAGATCCTACACTAATATTAATAGGAGTTTTCTAACTGGTCTAATATTATACAGGTTAAATTTCTCAAATTAAAAGTTTTTATGGAAAAAAATAAAAATTAATTGAATTATATTTTAACATGTATTTATTACTTTTTATTTTTTTACTTTAAGATTCTTATCTTATGCAATATTGTACAGATTAAAAAAACTCATGCTAATAATACTGGAAGCAGTTTTCCTAAATTTTTCTGACTTGTTTTTAGTTAATTTTTTATAAGGGTCTTGATATACACAGTGTCCTAAGGGTACTAGTTAAGATTACTAGAAGTAAAAAAATAATTACAACAACACATTTTTTCGTCTCTTAAGAATAAAAAAACTATACATTTTAATATCATTTTACTATATTTGAATTCTTAAATAATACCCTTAAAACAGTAAATATCATTTATCTTTTTATAATTAATTAAATTTTCATATAAAATATTAAATGTTCTAAACTTTATTATTCCTTTTTTTAAGTCCGTTAAATTATAGTATATCACTTATTGAGTACTAATGTCACATGTAGTATGTTATGTCATTGCTTTTAACAAATTAAGTTTTATTAGATAGTACTTTTTTCGTTCCTTTTAATGAGAAAAAAAATTCTTATTTTTATTTTTTTTCACTTATATTTTTAATATAATATTAATTAATCCTATGTTTAATTAGAGGAAAATCAATGCTCCAACGTCTAACCAATCAAACAACGAGAGATAAAAGATACTACCTCCAATCTTGAAGGTGTAGTGAAGATATTGTACTAGATTTGTGCGGGAATGAAAGGAAAGCGAAGAAGGATTCAACCCGAAACCAAAATTCCAAAAAAAAAAAAAAAAGAGATCAACAACAACATTGCATGATGAAGATTGAACGTTGATTTAATTTAAAAGTGTTCTCATAGTTTTAAATTTTTTTAATTAAAGTGATTAAATTTCCATGTAGTTTTTTATTTAATATTTATGTTATGTGACATTTGTACTATTTTAAATTAATTATTTTATCATTATTTCAGTTTTTGTTATTAAGTTTTGAATATTTTTATTTAATATAACAAAAAATTAAATTAAATTTTAATTAAAAATAATAAATAAGAGATAGTTAATTTGTGGGGACGCGCATGACTCATGTGAGTTGCTTAGCAAACAACCTTGCATTGTAGTATAGAGCTGCTTAAATTGATAGAGTGATGTGTACTTGCAGGACTTACCAAAATATTAATAAAATATAGGCTAAACAACTCAACAAGTGTTTTTGCATTGTACGTGATCTTACAACCATCATGTCCTGTGCAACGCATATGAAGCATTGGAAAAGAGTTTCGCCTCTACATCCCGCCACAGTTTTCCCTCTACATCCCGCGTAAGGGACATGTTTTGCAACCCCTTCGTGCCCTGCTAGTGAGCTGGCCAGACAAATAGTACATAAAGGAAAGACACACCTGACACATTTGTCCCCCTTTTTATCTTGACCATACAGAGAGGTCATTGTCTTGGGATTTGGGCCTGGCCCAAAATCAACAGACCAACCCCGAAACTCTAACTACCTAGTACTACTATAAAAGACAGAGAGGTAATCCATGCACAATAACATATATCTCATCCTTACAACCTTCCTTTTTTCAAGATTGACTTTAATATCGGAGTTGCTTTGCATGTATCCTTTTCCCTCCTCTAGTGGCAGAAGGACATCGAAACTAAGAAGATGTCACCTTGAAAACAAAGACAAATACTTAATTGCCCCTATCTAAAAGCACGATCACATCATTATGTCTAAAGTTTTCCAAAATTATGATAAATTACTAAATATAAAATTGTGATATGAGAAATAGTATATTCTCTTAATAATCATCTTACTTATCTTCTTAATACTATATAAAGTATGGATTTAAATGTACTTTCAATCTTGAAAATATAAAAAGCATTAAAAACATTCTTTAATTGGTAAGTAGAAGGATCTTTAAGAACTTATTTTAGGAAAATTTAGAATTATTCTTGTGATATACTCCCTCTAATCCTTATTATAAGGCATAAATACCTAAATTACGCATACCAATAAAGATAGTTTGTTGCATCAATTTTCTTAAAAAGTGTGATGATATATCAATTTTACCCTTTCTTAAACATTGTGTTTAGTAGTTGGTAATAAAGTTAAGACATTTAATAAGGACAAATAAAGAAAATAACCATAAATACTTTATGAGATTTGTACAATACCTTATAAAAATAACCATAAAATTCTTTTAAAATGTGCCTTATAATAAAGACCAAATAGAATATATATTTGCAACAAGCTATTTTTAATCGATAATCAAAAGCTAATTTTAAGGTAAATATGTCTTCAAAGTAGGTATAGCTTCTCAAATTCTTATCAACATAATTACATAAAAGACTCAATTAATAGTATTTAACAATTATATTCACTTTTATCGGTCAAAATTGTGATATTTGACAGAATAAAAATGTATTTTCGCCGTAAATAAATTTTGTAATATTGTGAAAAGGTAATTCCTTGTTCTCCAAGACAAATTTGAGGGGACGCGGTTGGTGCCACGTGTCAAAACGGCTTTGGGTCGCATTTGTCACCAACCCCCAAATTCCATTTTAGTCCTTCAGTCTCCGCACCAATGCGTTTGACACGTCAGCTTCAGGTACTGCTTACCTGCCATTTTTAGTTTCTGGTTAGACCATGATTACTACATTGTATTCCGTGAATTTATGTGCCAGAAATTTAATTAAACGATAATTTCTGCAATTCCTTTCACAACATTTTTTTTATAATTCTACAGATAAAAAAAAAAAACATTCGTTATAAGTTTAGTACTTTAGTTATCAAATCAAATTAGAAAAATATTCAGTAAGTTTATATATTTTTTTGGTAACAGTAAGTTTTATATATTTAACATACTATTTATTTCCTTATTTCATTTATTAGCTATTTGTAAAATAAACAAAGTTAATATATTCAGTAAGTTTTATAGACCTAACATACTATTTCTAACATTAATATATTTTTCTAAGACGAATTTCCAATTCAAAGATGGTTTTATTAATTAAACTAATGAATGTATCAATTCAAGAGTAAGAAACACATTTTATGTAACATTTTAAATTATTTATATCAAAATTTTAATTTTAAAAATATAAATATTTTCTTTTTTTTGGTAAAATATTGTACTTTAACTTTTTATATTAAGATATGTTTGACAATACTAGCAGATAAGTTAACTGAAAGATGAAAATATTGACAAAAGATAAAAAATTAAAAACTCATAGTTGTAATCTAAAAGATGATAAGATACTTGCTAGAATTGTTTGGTAGGTAGCTGGCAAATGTAAAATGACGAAAAAGAAAAAAATAAAAAGAATTTTAATTGATTATTAAGGATAATATTGAAAAAAATAAAATGTGAGGAGCTGAAATCATTAAAACACTAAAAATGCTTGTAAAATGTTAGTACCGCAAAAATCATCCACCTTGGTGGACCTTCACCAATCTGGAGTATTTGTGTTTCAACTAATAAAAATATCCTTAAGCTAGATAAAATAGCTTATTAAACACATCTTATGTTTTGAAATTAAGTTAAAAAAATAATCTTACTAAATAATATTCAAATGACACTTGTTAAGGTATAATAATTATAATCTCTTTAATGCTTTAATTTGCTATAAAAATATTATTAAATAATTTTTTAACTTTTAAAATAAAATTTTTTATAGATCTCAATCAAACATTACCTCATTTGTAACTTTAACAGTCCCTCGACATTTTATTTAAAAAATTCATATAACTTGTTACTTGTTTCTTTTAACTAGTTGTGAACACTAATTATCAATTAATATTTTAAAAAAAAAGCTAAATATTTTTACTAAATATTTTTTATAAATTTTTATACCTATTTAATTTTGATAAGTATTTTTTGTTTTCTATTATCCATGTATTTTTTAAAAGATAAATAACACTTATCAAAATTAACTGAGTAAAAGAATTTATAAAAAAATTTAGTAAGATAATATACTATTTACTTTTAAAACCAATCCTAGGCATCAATTAATATTTTTACTTATTTTGAATACTTTTTTATTTTTTTAGCATATTAGTCTTTTTTTTTTTTCCCTTAAAAAATGCTGGATTACAAACCAAATGAAAAATATGAAAAAACAGAGAAATAAACATGTAAGAAGTGACTCACAATCACAACCTTCTCTCTCTTATCACTTTCTGAGCAACTTCCTTTACCTGTGTGAGAAAACTGCAAAAGCTAAAATCCGCAGAATCCTTCTGATTCTCTCGCTTCAGCTCCAGCTGATTTCTTTAGGGTTTTTATTTGTCAAAGTTTCTCCCTTTTTCTCTTTTCCCTTCTCTTTTGCTTTCTGGGAATTGTAAGAAGCTCTTTTCTCCATCCTTCTTTAACCCTCGCCGTGATGGGTGCCGACGAGGTTTACCGGCCACCGTGTCGTGACGACATGGCGGTGGTGTCGCTGAACACGTTGCCGTTAGGGTTCCGATTCCGTCCCACCGACGAGGAGCTTATCGATTACTATCTCCGCTTGAAGATCAACGGAAATGGGGATGAAGTTTGGGTCATCCGTGAAGTCGATGTCTGTAAATGGGAGCCTTGGGATTTACCTGGTGAGTTTCTTCTCTTTGCAATTTCATCTGGGTTTTCTCTGAAATTGGGGAAGTTTCAGTCTTTTACTTTACTAATTACTACTAATTTTTTCCTTTCTGTTTCGAGTTTTGAGCTTGAAGGTTTCTATGCTACTTGATTTGATCAATTTCTTCTTCTTTGTGGTTTTTTGTTGTAGATTTATCAATTGTACGGAACAAGGATCTAGAGTGGTTCTTCTTCTGTCCACAGGACAGAAAGTACCCAAATGGGCACCGTTTGAACAGAGCTACAAATCATGGATATTGGAAGGCTACGGGTAAGGATCGGAAGATAAAGTCTGGTTCTAACTTGATTGGAATGAAGAAAACTCTGGTTTTCCACACCGGTCGTGCTCCTAAGGGGAAGAGAACCAATTGGGTTATGCATGAGTATAGACCTACCCTTAAGGAGCTTGATGGTACCAATCCTGGACAGGTCTTTTCTCATCTTCTCTTTTCATGGTTTTGTATCATGGTCTTTTGGTGTTTATTTAATCTTTGTAAATTTTGTTTTTTGTGTGAATTTTCTTTTTCATTCTGGTGTATAAGATGTTGAGCTGGTTTTTTGTCCCTCCATGTTCGATTAATGCTGATTTTAAGCTTCGCTTCGTCTGATTCCTGTTTGGTTCTGTCAGCTGTCAGATTTTTTTTTTCTTGATTTTGCTGTTTTGTTTCTTCTTTCCAATCTGCGGAATTGCTAGTTTCTTACTTGCTGCTACAGCAGAAGTTTTTTGGTTTTGGTGTCTATCAGATTCAGAAGTTCTTTGCTGACTTTGAGTCCACTATGTTGATTGTTGACTGTTGTATCTATTATGCCTTGAATTAATTCTCCATCTATATACTTCAACTCAAAATGTTCTTTGTGTTCTTCTGTTTTATTTTTCAATTTCAGGCATCCTTAAACATTTCCATTACTTCTGTTCTCGAACTCCTCATAATCCTTAAGCAAGATTTCCTAGTTCCTACATATCCATGTATCTTGATTAACATAAATACTAAAATGGCTGCAATTTATGACTAGCTAAGCAATTGTATGATGATGATATGTTGCTAATTTTTCAATTTTGTTGCCTTGATTTATACCAGAATCCATATGTCCTGTGTCGACTGTTTAAGAAACAAGATGAGAGTCTTGAAGGTTCAAACGGTGATGAAGTGGAGCGGACTCCTTCAACTCTTACGACTGCTGACTACTCCCCGGAAGAAATACAATCTGTTCCAGCTCAGCTTCCAGGATCTTCCTCTCAGGCTACAGAAGATGATAAGCAGCTAGCTGTCGTAACTGAAAGCTCAGAGGAAGCGATTTCCAATGTTATTACCCCAGCGGATTGCCATAGCAACGAATGTGATGCTCATGATGAACAAAATCTAATTGCAGATTTAACTCCAGAGGTTAGATATGCTGAGTCTTATTCTATTTTTCCCCCTTTTTGTTGTTTCCGTCCCTCTATCCTCGTTCGATTTAATTTGCACAGTTAATTACTTTATGTTTACTACTTCAGGAAGTTCCGCCATTGAACTGGGACATGTTTTATGAGCCAACAAATGAGCAATTGGAAGATAAATTATTCTCCCCAGTCCATGCGCATTTTCCACGGGAATTGTTCTATCAACCTAACAGTCAATTGGAACTTCAGTATGGTACAAATGAAATTAGTATTTCGGACTTTTTCAACTCTGTTGTTGATTGGGATCAGTTCTCGCCCGAGGACTCCAGCAGTCTTGACCTGAGCTCAACCTTAGTTAATGCTAAGGACAATGGATCGTGCAGCGACTCAGACATTGACATGGCCAATATGACAGTAAGTCGGCAGCATATCTAACCCTTGTTATCTTTCAGTTATTTTAGGTTTCTGCCATTAAATGCTTTTTTCCTCTCTCTCTCAAGTGACACGACAACTCGTAATACCTCAAATTGCAACTTGTAATATATCTGTTTATGTAGTATTTGTATTTTTAGCATGATTTGCTGATGCCACTTGTACAATGTTAATCTTATCGTATTCGCAGCATCTCCAATCGTTACATGCTACTAATCCTCAGGAGGCATTCGAACAGAACAACAACAATATAGCATTTTTCCAGAACAATTCTCGGATGCCTTTCTCAACAGGTGGTGGCAGCATGGGCGAAGTGTACAATGCGGTCAATGACTGTCAGCAATCAAGAAACTTCGACATGGTTGTTAATGGCGATACTGGAATCAGGATAAGGACTCGACAACCACAAACTGAACAGCCAAGCATGAACCCTACGACACCTTCCCAAGGTATTGCGCCAAGGAGAATAAGATTGGGAAGATTTGTGACGCGTCAGCCTGGTCCCAAAGAGGCGACAGAAGATGGAAATCGTGCACCAGAAGACCATGATTCAAAAACCATCACTGCCGGGGTAAGAAATTTGTTTATTATTAAACTTCTTTCTCTAACTCAGATATGTCTCCGCGTGTGTGGTGAGATTTATGTTCCTCTTTTGCAGGAGAAGAAAGCTTCAGAAGACCATTCCGACTGCAAGAGCGCCACCGACACTAACGACATGGAGGAACCAGAGGAGGCATCTCCCGAGCCAGCCGAATCAAGAAAGACTCACGAGCAGCATGTTGCAAGTGGAAAATCAATGTTGGGGCGGAAAAACCTTGTATTTGGAAGAAGGGTGCGTTACACGAGAAAGGTTTCATCCAATGTTGCAATGTGGAGTTGTGTTGTTGCAGTTTCTGCCATTGTAATGGTATCAGTAGTAGTGCTTGTTAATACATGGGAGTATGTTAGAATTTGAACAAGTGATTATTACTAGTAGGACATGGACATGGACATGATTCCTTTTGTTCGGAATTTGCCTCCATTGCTTTTTTTGGGCCAGTTAAGGAGGTGTGTAGTGTTGACTTGACTTCTTAGATTTGTTGATAACAACATACACGATATTATGTATTATATTATATATGTGTATATGTAGTTGTTGGAAACATATGGTAACCTAGCTAGTTAGATTCATAGTTTTCATTTTTGTTTTTTGGGGTTAATTTTTGTTTGCTCTCTTGGTTAAGGGTGATATTACAGTTTTATTATTATTATTATTAATTAAGTGAAAACGTGGGAAGAAAAACAGTTTAGTGAATGCTAGTAAACAGATCACAACTAACACCAGCTGCAATTATATTCCTTAGTAAATTCTATAATACGAGTTCTTCAACTTCAAGTGTTTAAATACCTTTAATCTGCACATGCATCTTCTATTTATCTATAGAATTAGTTGTAACAGAATTTAGTTATTCTGTTTTATCAGTTTTTCCAACTTTCCAACTAAGATCAGTTTCTTCCGCTGCTCTATCTTCAATCTCTGTATATAAGCTTCACAAAGATTCATTTGTAATGTGTGTTGATCAATCAAATATTCACTTGAGTTTCATTATGAGTCTCTCCTCTTCGAATTCGCTTATATGGTATTAGATGACAACTCTTCTCTCTGATTTTCTTCTCTGAGACTCGAAGCTCGTGATTCTTCTTTTGATCAACCATGGTGAACACTCGCAGCACCTCTGAGTCTAATCCAAACTCCACCAACGATCCCACCTACAACCCTATCATTGATCATTTGGTGAATCCTTCAAATCCTCTCTTCCTCCATCCAAATGAAAATCCAACTCTTATTCTGGTTCCCACTCTTCTCACAGAGAAAAATTGCAATTCCCGGTGCCACCATATGATAGCAATGCTGGAATCGAAGAATAAAGACAGATTCATTGATGGCTCTTTTCCATCGCCTCCTTCTACCGATATTCTTCGCGAACCATGGCGCAGATGCAATTGCATGGTGATGTCCTGGCTCATGCGATCCATGACACCTGCAATTGGTGAATCAGTAGTCTATTTCGAAACGGCAGCAGAAATTTGGAAAGATTTGCGCGAAAGGTTTTCGCATGGTGACGTATTCTGCATCGCTGATCTTCAAGAGGAACTCCACTTCGCAAAGCAAGGTGATTCCTCAGTTACTCAGTATTTTATTCGTTTAAAAATCCTTTGGAAAGAGTTGGAACAATTTCGAATTGTTCTTGTTTGTAACTGTCTTACTACTTGTTCTTGTGGAGTTTTACCCAAGATCATGAAAGAAAGGGAAAATGATTGTGTTATTAAATTTCTTCATGGCTTAAATGATGAGTTCTCACAAGCCAGATCACAAATAATGATGATATCTCCCCTACCTTCCATTGCTAAGACATTCTCTTTAATTCTACAACAAGAACGTGAGTTTGGTGGATCTGTTTCCACTCCTTCTGCCACCGAATCTACAACATATGCATCCCTCATTGAGGAACCTTCCAAACCTTCTTCTCGAGGTGGTTTCAATAATTCTAGAGGAGGCGGACGCAATGGTAATGGAAGAGGACGTGGCAACAAATTCTGTTCGCATTGTGGTCGCAGCAACCACACCATTGACACATGCTTTATCAAGCATGGATATCTTGCTGGTTACAAACAGAAGAGCAAGACCAATTCCACTACATCCAAAGCATCAGCTAGTTTGGTAGATGTAGATTCTGATACTGTCTTTAAGCCTAACTCCTCTGAGGATAGTCATGGCAAGGATCAATTCACTCTTTCAAAAGAGCAATACCAAGGAATCTTGGCACTCCTACAACAGTCCTCCTCACATTCTGTGAATCATGCTCATAACCTTACCTTAAATTCCTCAGGTGATATTCTTTCTCCTACCTCTTGGATTCTTGATAGTGATGCATCTGACCACATTTGCCCTTCTAAATCTCTTTTTAATTCTCTACATAGCATATCACCTATCCCTATAAAATTACCAAATCAAACCTATGGTTTTGCTAAATTCTCAGGTTCTATATGTGTTGGTAATCTTTCATTACATAATGTTCTCTATGTTCCTGAGTTTTCTGCTCACCTTATTCTGTTCCTCTATTGGTATCTATTGGATCCTATTGTGTTGTTTTTTGCCTTTCTGATTGTCTCATTTTGCAAAAAACTCCTTTGAAGCAGATTAGGGCAGCTAAAAAGCATCAAGGGCTTTTCCATCTCTTGGATTCTTCACATAAGGATAAACATTCTATTAGTAAATTTGCAAATTTTAATCACAATATTTCACACAATTGTATCAATTCTGTTACTTGTAACACTCCTTTGTTATGGCACCTTAAGCTTGGACATGTATCAAATTCTGTTTTACATCAGATTTGTAATCAGTATGCTTACATTCCAAACAATAAAATTCAGTGTTGTGATACTTGTCACTACTCTAAACAGAAAAGGTTACCCTATGCAACTAGTTCTTCCAAATCTTCTTCTTTCTTTGAACTTATACATGTTGACATTTGGGGACCACTTTCTGTTTCATCTTTTGAAGGTCATAGATATTTTCTAACAGTGGTTGATGACTTCAGCAGATTTACATGGATTCATCTTCTCAAACACAAGTCTGAGGTTAAAAACGTTTTACCAAGTTTCATTACCTTAATTGAAAACCAATTTCAAACTACTCTTAAAAGAATAAGATCTGACAATGGTAGGGAATTCATTCTCTCAGATTTTTACAATAATAAAGGCATTTTTCATGAGAAATCGTGTGTTGAATGCCCTCAACAAAATGACATTGTTGAGAGAAAACATCAACATATCTTAAACATAACAAAATCTCTTCTTTTTCAATCTAATCTCTCTAAGCAATTCTGGTCCTATGCAATTAAGCATGCTGTTCATATTATGAACAGACTACCCTCTCCTGTTTTGTCTCAAAAATCTCCCTACGAAATTGTTTTTCAAGCAAAACCTGATTTACAAGACTTGAGGGTATTTGATTGTCTTGCTTTTGTAAGTACCTTATCTGTATCCAGTACCTTATTTGTTTGCTATCTTGGTTAAGGGTGATATTACAGTTTTTTTTTTTTTTATTATTATTATTATTAATTAAGTGAAAACGTGGGAAGAAAAACAGTTTAGTGAATGCTAGTAAACAGATCACAACTAATACCAGCTGCAATTATATTCCTTAGTAAATTCTATAATACGAGTTCTTCAACTTCAAGTGTTTATGTTTATTAATGTTAAGAAAACATATTTGCGTACTCATGTTTTTCGTACTCACTTTATACTCATGGTTACATACGTTAAAATACCTGGTTATATACACAGAAGTTTTGTTGAATTTTTATTTTTACGTTGTAACCACATATTTTTACATGTGTAACCACCAAATTCGAAAAAACACTGTAACTAAAAAATAACTAATGTATATATTTTTTTTAACATACGTAACCAATGCACACTAACAAAAAAAAACTAATATAACCATTTTTTTTAACATACATAACCAATGAGTATATTGAGTACAGAAGACAAAAATCACGACTCTAATGGTAATATGTTAAAAGGGTAAGGTCTTGAAATCGTGTTCACGCGTCTAGACTAGTACAATCTATTTATGCCAAGTGGCAATTTTCATTAGTTTTGTACTCTTTTTGTTCCATTTTAAATATTCACTTAAAGAAATATTTACTTAAGCAGTAAAAATTTATTTTTATTTAAATGTTTAATTATATTTTTAATAAAATATTAATCATATTTTTATTTATTTTATTCTTATTTAATTGGTGTAGTGATTAGTGTTTTATTGTCTAATCAATAAAATAAGGTGAGATAAAAGATATTATATAAAGTTCAAAATTTATTTTAATAAAAATAAAAATAACGATTTATTAAAAAAAGAAAAATGATGGCAAGTGGCAACTTCTATTTTTTTGGTTAGATCAATGTTTCATTTGTTTGGATATATAGACAAATTGATAGGAGAAGGCGAGAAGCACTATATTTGTGAAGATTTGTATATTCACGCATAATGAATCAAAGTCAAAAGAAATTAAAAAAATATAAAAGAATAGGAAGAAATTGATAAGCAAAGCGTTATAATTGTTCAAGAGAATTGATGAACTTGTGTTGAATTACCACATAGAATTAATTTCTTTGATAAGACTCAAATTAGAGAATAACTTTCTAATCTGGTTGAAGGAAATCTATCCTCTCTAAAAAATTCTGATTCTATTTAAATAATTTAAAATTAAACTAAATTGTCTCATTTAATGAATAAATTTTTGTCCCTTTTAAGAAACTAAATATAATAAAAGAGTATCGAAAATTATAGACTTTTTTATTTCTAGGACACAGAATCTTGTACAATTATGATTAATTTTCTTAATCTAATAATTTTAACAAGTATTCTTTAGACATTGTTCGTAAGACCCAACTTTTCCACCAAAGCTAAGCCCAATAAAACAAACCACAAATTCTAATAAATGCTTAAAATTCCTAATATTTATTACAAATCAAATTTACAAAATAGGTTACAACATGCTCTAAAAGTGTATTTGGTAACACTAACTTATAGTTTATTTAGCAGTTTATAGCTTATAGCTCATAGCTTATTGTCAAGTAGAGATGTTTGGTAACTACAAACTTATAGTTATAGATTGTAAAAGCTATATTTTATAAGCTAGGTTATGAAAAGTTACTTGAAATAACTTATAGCTTGCAGGTCGTCACTTGTAGCTTATAACTAGCTTTCAATAATTTTTTCCGATTTTGCCCTTAGGTAATTTATTACATTTTACTTTTTCAAATTATTTATTATATGTAATTAATGCATGTTCTTTTTAGTTATTTATCACACTTTTAATTGGATTCAAATCAGGTGTCCCCAAATCATGTCCCACCAATAGAATATCGACACATCATTAAAAATATTTTCTTTAATTTTAATCTTTAATTTTTTAATAGAATTTTTTAATGACGTGGCGATATTCTATTGGTGGGACATGATTGGAGACATGATTTGGGGACACTTGATTTAGGGACATCGGATTTGAATCCCTTTTAATTTGTCATAAGTTAATTTTTTCAAACACCTTTACTTAACCATAAACTATAAGCTATAACTTACCACCTACAAATCACAAACCATAAGACTGTAAAATATTTTGTCCTATAAATAAAAAAAAATAGTTTGTCCTTATACATATAGGTCACAAATCCTTGAAAATTAAGGCAAGTGATGTGAGATTTATTTTTATCAGCCCTCTTCCAATAGAACCTATCAGGCCTACAAAAAATTAGACTTTAACACTGATATCATGTTAAAGTTTCATCACAAAACTAATTAATAAGATGTGAAATTTACTTTGAACGTGAACACGAATAATGCCGTGCAGAATGAATCAACTAATTTCATGTCAATTAGGAATAAATATATCTCTTAGGAGTCCTTAAATGTATCTCGTGTGGTCATGTTCTCTAACAAAACCATATGTATTTATGGGACAATGGATTTAATAGACTAAAATCACTTATATTTATGTTTTGATTGCTTTTTTTAAAGCAGCATTTTCCTGCATAAAAATAAATGACTAAATTAGAAAGACGTGACCAATAGCCTGTTAGTTCAGATGATACATATTTGATTTTCTTTAAACTAATGTGTGAGATTTGAGTCTTAAGTCTCAAAAAACCTCTTTTTTCAAGTGCCAAAAATGTAAAACTATATTGCGAAAATAATATTTTTGTTTCATTCAATTTATTAATTGCAAAAGAGAAACTTATCGTTCAAAGTTTGGTATTACTTGTTGTCCACATAGATTGCCACTATGGTTGCTCCAACAAGGAAAATTATGTGTGCAATAATTCACACATCAAATCTGAAAATTCTAACGAATGAACATATGCTTACTGGGCTGGACAGAAAAAGAAGTTGCAACAAAAACTTGAAGACTAGAAACTAAATAAACAATTCATATGTATTGACCAATCAAAAATGAGTTTGGTATTATTTCTCAATACCCAGTAGGTATCACTTCGAATTATCCATCAGCATATATATATATATATAGGGGTTTGTTAACGTACACCCACCTATTTTCTAGAAGGAGTGCGTTAGCAAGCTACACCTTTTAGGTGTATTTTAAAAAATTTAGTTATAACTTGCTAATACACTCCTTCTATATAAAAAACAAGTGGGTGTACGTTAGCAAGCCCCCCACTTGTTTTATAAAAGGAGTGCGTTAACAATCTACACCTTGTGGGTGTATTTTAAAATTTCAAGTTATAACTTGCTAACGCACTCCTTCTAAAGTGGGTGTACGTTAGCAAACTCATATATATATATATATATATATATATATATATATATATATATATATATATATATATATTATAGGGTGTGATTCACTTACTTCAAGAGTAAATCTTGGACACTTACTCCGCTTCATATCTCTTTAACCACTTTGAATTTTCCCAATTCAACCGTTCAATTACATGACGCTATTATGATAATTGTGTATATCAAATTTTAGAAAAATCTAACATCTCTAGATATGACATCTTGTAGGCAAAATTTACTTATGTTATAAAAAATGCTTTATTCGTTAAAATTAAGTAGATCGATGAAATATCAATGAGTCTTGAAATTCTATGAAATTTTGTATTGTTGATCTATCTACTAAGAACTTTATATTCAACGGTTGGATTGGTGAAATTCAAAGTGGGTGAAGAGATATGAAATAAAGTAAGTGTTTCGAGACTTACTTTTGGAGTAAGTGAATCCCCACTCATATATATATATATATATATATATATAATAATTGATAAGGATAATAACAATTAATTTTGAATTATATATATATATTGGACACTTTTCACTAAAAAATTGATTTTTTTTTTACCAAAATATTTCTCAACCAATACAAAAAACTAATTTATATGAGACAGAGAAATCACTGAGATGGGTAAGCCCACTAATTTTACTATACTCGCCATGAAAACAACATAATAAAATAAGTGTATGTTTAAATTCATTCAGAATTATTTCGCACAAAAAATTTATATTTGATAACTTTAGACTAGAATTGATTTTGGATAGAAAATCATGGATTAGTAAAAAACAATTAATTGTTACTTTTAATTTTGCTCAAAATCAATTTTGCTCATGATCAATTAATGAAATCAATTATGCTTAACATCAATTTTGAGAATACTTGGCTAAAATCATTTATGGGTCCACAAAATGACATGGAACAACCACCAACACAAATCCAAACTATTAAGTGCCTGTTTGGGCACCACTTTAGAAATTCCAAAAATATTTTTACTAAAAGTTATTTCGGATCTCAATGCACGTACTTCCTCTTTTTTTATTAGTATAAGATAAGAAAAAAATATGTTGATATACAATGTCCTTAAGACACTAGTTAAGGTTACTACAAGTAGAAAAACAATTATAAGTGCATACTATTTCGTCTCTTGAAAATATAAAAAATTATATTTTCCAAAACATTTTTATTATGTTTGGCTCCTTAAATAGTGTCCTTAGGATATTAAATATCATTTGTCAAGAAACAAAACCTAACTTTACACTTATCAAGAAATTAGTTAAAACCATTTAATTTTTATTAAATTCTATACAAAAGTTGATTGTATTTCCTAAATTAACCTTATTTAATATGGATGTTGAACTAATCCCTCTCTCAATTTTTAATACTTTGTCTAATAAATAGGAGTAGTAGTAGTCTAAGAGTTAAATGCTTATAAGAAATAGTAGTAAAAAAGTTATAATTAATATTAAGGATATTTTAGGTATTCTTTTTGTTGAATTTGATAAAATTAGTTAAAATTTCTTATACTCTCTACATCCTATTTTGATTGACCTTCTAGCAAAAAAATTTTGTTCTATTTTTATTGTCCTTTTATGATATCAATACAATATTTATTTTGTCTTTACAATTTTATTTTTATGTAATTATTGTTTTCTCACCAACTACTATCACTAATTCTCTCAAGTAATTAATAATTGGGTAGAGAACAAATAATTCAAGTATTTGATGAGTAAAATAGAAAAATATGTATTAATTTTGTAAGTTACAAGAACAATAATTAGATTTCTTAATCTATGTACAAAAATCTAAAAAGTCAATCAATATATAACGGAAGGAGTAATAAAAATTATGAAAAATTTTAAATTTTTTCTTATAATAAAAAATGAAGAGATTACAACACAAGTAAAAAATTATTATTTTCTCCACGTATATGGTGAGATATATGTTCTTCTTTTGCGTGAGAAGAAAATTTCAAAATGATTATTTCGATGCGAGAGCGCAACCGACACGAATGACATGAGGAACAAAAGAAGGTGTCTCCCTCACTCAAAGAAATGTACTTCCTCTGGTTTTAAATATAAGAAAAAATTACCTCTTTTTGTTTCATATATAAGCAAAAGCCACCTACTTTTGCTCTATTTAATGTCAAAATTCTCTTATTACCCTGATGTTAATTGCTTGTTTATTTCTCATAACTCATTTAATTTTAATTGTTAAGAAAACACTAGAATTAAGTTTAAAACACTACTCCATGTAACTCATTTAATTATTTTTTAAAATAAATATAACAAAGGGACAATTTAGGAAAGAAAAAATATTTCATTTTTGTGAAATTAAAAGAATTAAATGAGGTTAACTACTTGTGTTTTATTCCATCCGTTCTGAAATATTAGTCATTTTTGCCAAAAATATTTGTTCCAAAATATTTATCATTTTACAATACCAATATAACATTTATTGCTATTTTCCAAATTTATACTCCAACCGATCCTCAATATAAGTCACTTCTAACATAATTATCAAAACCAACAAATAGTAATTAGCTTATTAAAAAGAGAATCTATGCTAGTAAATGCTTAAGTTAATTAATATATCTCTCTCTTAATTCACTCTCTTTCTCACTCTATTATTAATTGAATCTTTGAAAATTGTAGAAGGGTAAAAAGAAAAAACATGCATTAATTAGTTAGTTACTCCCTCTGGTCCTTATTATAAGGCATAATATACCTAAATTACGCATACAAATAAACATAGTTGGTTGCATCAATTTTCTCAAAAAGTGAGATGATATATCAATTTTACCCTTCCTTAAATATTATGTTTAGTGATTGGTATAATAAAGTTAAGGCATTTAATAGGGGCAAATAAGGAAAATAACCATAAATACTTTATGAGATTTGTGCAATGTCTTATAAAAAGAACCACAAAATTCTTTCAAAATATGCCTTATAATAAGGATCAGAGGAAATAGTGACTTATACTAAAGACCAAATATTTCTTCCAGAAGGTGACATAGATATGGGACCAGAGAGAGTATCTTTTTAACTCATTTGTAGTCATTAATAAAAAATACTCCCTCTGTCCCAAAATGTAAGACCTCCTAGACCAATATTGCGGAAATTAAGAAAAGTTGTTAATTTAATTAAATGCATTAAATTTGTTTAACAAAAGCATTAATTTTTAAATTTACCCTTTTAATCTCTTTCTATTACCTCTCTCTCTTAATTAATGTTTTGGATTCATCAAGGGTATAAATGGTAAAAAAAAATGTGTACAAAGATTTTCAAAAGATTCTATAAAACGGGACATGTAAAAACTCTCTAGAGAGTCTTATATTTTGAAACGGAAGAAGTAATATTATTAGTAGTTTCAATTTTCAAGAGAAATAATAATGTGTTACTAACATTAATTTTCTAAATTTTAAAATAATCAGTATTTTTTTTAATACTCGTACTTTAACTGATGTAACTAATATTTTAAAAAAAATAATTATTTTTATTTATATTCAGAACCAAAGAAAGTATCCTCTAAATAAAATTTCAATTATATTTAAATGATTAAAAGTCAAGGCCGAATTGTCTTTATTACAAGTTTATATATATTGTCCCATACTCTCATTTAATGAATGAATTTTTTCACTAGTTCTAATAACCTTAAGTATCATTAATTGCCAGCAAGACCGATACCTTAAAATGATTGATTTAAGGTATGTTTAGATATGAATATTTTCTCGGATAACTGAATTTTGCACTTAAAATTATTTTTGTTATTTTTTTAATAAAAGAAATTTTTTTTTGTCATTTAGTAACAAAATTGACATTATTTTAAAAAGTTTTAAAATCGTTTTTCACACCTTAAAATTATGTTAAAAATCGTTTCTGACAACAAATATATCCAAACAAAAATTAATTATATCTCAGATAATTATTTTTTTCATAACTTATTTTCACAACTAATCACAGTTAATCCAAACACACTCTTATGTGAATAATTTTCACAAAGAATCGGTTATTTAATATCAACAATTAATAGTGCTCCTTCCATTCCTATTCATAAGCTCTACTATAAAAATGAATAGTATTTATTACATTTTTTTATTTCACCTTTAATTAATGAGTGATTTTAGTTTTAAAATGATATACTCCCTTCATTCTTATTTAACTTTCATTGAAAAAAAATCACAAGTATTAATAAGTACAATAATTATTATAGCTTTCTTTAAAATAAATTTTATACTCTCTATAATACTTTTTATCTCTCATTGTTTGATTGGTTAAATAATAAAATATTAATTAACATCAAATTAAATATAAAGTTATAATTAATTAAAATACAATTAATATTGTGGACCTACATCTCGGAATAGAGTGCTAACCCGAACTCCAGTGGTTACGTGGGTGGGCCCGACATTGGGTCGGCTCAATAATCCAGCACATCATAGTGCATCAGTCCCTCTCAAAGAAATAAATACATAACAATATGGACATATGTATGACATTCTTCTACCTCTCCAAGTCTCGACTAGGTACACATCAAATATTACATCAAAAATATAAATAAAGAAATAAATAAAATTTTTTTTCCCTCTTTTTGAACAAATAAAAACAGGCAGATGGAGTACAAAATAGAATTTGACTTAGAGATAAAATTATAAAAAAACCATTAATTGCCTAAAAATTAGAACATTTTATTAATATTAATACTTTTTTTAATATATACTATAATTTTTATTTTAAATGTTTATAAATAAAAAAACAGAAATATAATTTCATAATTCTATCATGAAGCTTCGCTATCACCAAGCCCCTTAAGAAGCGGAATACCTCAATAATTTCATTAATTGCATCATGGGTTCCAAACAACACTGACTTAGCCATGTTACTCCTTCAAATTCATCAAAAATATGTTTCAATTTTATTTTTCTTCTTTTTCCACGAGAAAAAATTATGGTGATATGGTGATACAGTCATCATTTAGCTTCTATGATCAGATAAGCACACTTTTGAGCTGCGTATGAATGACTGAACATACGATCTGATATTAAAAAAAAAAATTACTTATTTTCCGCTGTACCCAAAAAAATAATATTACTTACGTAATCATGCCACATTGAATCCTCAGAAACTAGGGCTGAAACTAACAACTGTTTTAGTTTATATTTTTATTTTCTGTTTTTATTTTCTTATTTTCAATTTGTTTTCTATTTTCTGAAATTTTACACGAGAAAAAATGAAAATGCTGAAAACAAAATTTTCAGTATTTATTTTATAAAATTTCAGAAAACAAGAAATAAAAAATAAAAACAGAAAATGAAAATGCAAATCAAACCTGAAAATGCTGAAAATAGTTTCTTTTGTAAAATTTTAGAAAAGAAGGAACATAAAATGAAAACAAAATGAAAATACAAACCAAACACCCCTAGAATTCTAATTTATGTACTGATTATTGGTGTTATAAATAAATTCAAATATTCAGTGACCATGTTTTAAAAATTCTCTTTTTCTTAAAGTTTAAAGAGCACAATTAACATATTTAAGAAGAACAAATTATATACCAAAAATTTAGATCTTAATCATGGAAGTAAAAAGATTTACACAATACATATCATTTTATTGTGTTATAAATCTACCTGTAATGTCCCTCCTAACATCACCCACTTTTAAAAACATTGTAGATCAAATATATACTAACTAGACAAGAAAATTCAATTAATAATTGAGACAATAACAGGAAGTAATATAACTAGTAACTAAACATAAGTAGATAATTGCAAAATAAACATAAACCCTCATTGAGCATATCGTATTTCAAAAACCAAATCTCTTCACAAAGTTGCACCCACTCCGCTTTTTGCTCGGGTTTGACGCCAATACACCGGAACTGAAATGATCAAATAAACACTAGCAAAACAAAATGATCAAAGCGAAATTCAAGCGATTATTATGTCTCTAGTCAAACCACACTACTTAATTAACAAGAAATTCAACCAAATTAACCCTCGACTCATTACAGACTTATTTGGCTGTAACCATAATATCAATTCCCCCAATAGTCTTTAGGCAAATCAGTACTTGTAGTCCTTAACATGAAGGCTCTCTGAGGCACCCTCGCCAAGTTGAGCATTACCCTTGTAAGTTCCCAAGGTTGCTTCTGAATTAGCCTTAGCCCTTGTGAGGAAAGCTTCTTGAGCCTTCTTCACATTTTCTTCCTTGCCAGCCCATGCCTTGAGAGTGCTCTGTTGAAGTGCCCTTCCGAAAGAGAAGGAGAGTGACCATGGCTTCTTCCCCTTAACCTGGTTGATGGCATTGAGGTTGACGGACGCCTCCTCCTCACTCTGCCCACCAGACAAGAAAACCACAGCGGGAACAGCAGCAGGTACAGTTCGCTGCAGAGCCCTAACAGTGTACTCGGCGACTACCTCAGGGGCAACCTTTGCAGAATCAGAGCCAGGGGTCACCATGTTAGGTTTCAAGAGGGTACCCTCAAGAAGGACATGGTGATCATTCAGAGCCTTGTAGCATGCTGCGAGCACACGCTCTGTCACAGCAGCACACTTCTGAATGTCATGAGGCCCATCGACAAGGATCTCAGGCTCAACAATAGGCACCAGCCCATTCTCCTGGCATATAACAGCATATCTAGCCAAACCATAGGCATTCTCGTGGATGGCTAGCTCAGATGGCTCGTTGGGGCCAATTTTCAGCACGGCACGCCATTTAGCAAAACGTGCACCGGCTTCATAGTACTTTGCACAACGCTGTCCAAGACCATCTAGACCCTGAGTGGTGGTTTCTCCATTAGTCCCAGCAAGTTCAACGGTGCCCTTGTCAACCTTGATACCAGGAAGCACACCAGCATCCTTCAAGACATCCACAAATGGCTTGCCTGAATAAAAATTCAGGCAACATGCCAGTGTAAGAACAATGCCATAGACAGATACAATACAGAACAAACCCACCCAAAGTAAAACCAATTACCCAAGTTAACCAAACTTAGAAGTAAAAATCTTTTTTGTTTTAATATAAATATAATAACAATGCTTGTAATGCTCATCAATTCATGAATCAAATTATTAAGATATAAAGATCCACAAAATTATTGAGTGCATACCTGCAGCGGTGCTTTGATAGAGGGTTTCCTCAAAGAGAATGACACCACTGAGGTACTGGAGAGCCCCAGGAGTGGTGAAAAGGAGCTCCCGAAGAGCACGCCTGTTGGATTCAACGTTCTCAACATTGATGCTTGCTAGACGCTTACCAATGGTTCCGGTTGACTCATCAGCAGCAAGAATACCCTTTCCAGGGGTGCCAATGTAAGCAGCATTGGCAATGAGTTCATCTGCAAAACCATATTAATTAACAACAGCACGCAAATATAAACCTCAAAGCCATTACAGGACGCCCAGAAACAAACGATCTGATACAAACAAATTCAAATTAAACAAAATAAATACATCAACACATGATGTCGAATTGAAAACGTAAATTGATTTAACGTATTCATTTACACTCCATCAATCATGATCAGAATAAGCCATGTAAGATTTTAGATTCTACAACTTAACAGAAAATCCCTAACAGTATCAGATGTAAACGCATAAAAGCAGAGAAACAAGCATTCAGGAAATACTTATTCATAATATCTTCCAAAGAAAGTCAGATCTGAAATTTTCAGATCAATTCAGTAGCAAGCACCGATTGACACAAAGAAAACAATACAAAAAAGCTAAATCAACAAACATCAAGCAGCTAAAAATTACAAGACACAAAAAACAGAAAAAAAAAGCGAGATCTAAAATGATGCTGTAGCTACAACAACAGATCGAAACAAAAAACAAGAAAAAACATAGAGAGAGAGAGAGGTACCATGGTACTTGCTCTTGAAGTTAGACATGATCGGAGAAAGCGAAGAAGAGAAAAAAGGTTTAGATTGGAGAGTGGTAGGTTAAAAGTTTGGTGAGAGTGAAGAAGAGAAGAACGAGGAAGAGAGAAAAGAGGGGTTTTCGGTTTTATAGTGAGAAAAAGAAGACAACAGAAATGACTAAAAGGGTCTAAGTTGGACGCGCACTCGACTCGCGAAACATCGAACTCGCCTTTTGTGTCTCTGTGGACCGCCGTTGGAAAGGCGGTTTCGGTTTCGGTTTCGGTTTGGCAAATCCACGTTCTTTGTTTCAACGGCCCACTTTATTGGGCCCAACGCCATTCTCCATCTCATCAATACCAACCCACACCATCCACGTATCTTCGGTAGCGTATAACAAACGTACTATTTGGTGTGTTTTTAAAAAAAATGTTGAGTGGGAGTAAAATTAGTTTTCAAGAGTCAAAATTAATTTTGGTTTACAAATTATTCCTTCCATTCTGAAATATTAATCACTTAGTAAAAATAATTTGTTCTAAAATATTTGTCACATTTATATTACCAATGTTATATTTATTAACTTTTTCCACTTCTATTATTATTTATAGTCAATAGTTATTGAGTAAACCTTAAAGTCAATGACTAATTTAGTTTACCTATTTATTTTTGTTAGATTCTATAGAAATTAAATATTCTTAATCAATGTGAAATCTTCTAAAGTGACTAATATTTCAAAACGGAGGGAGTAGTTGTTTGGTTATGAGTTAAGAAAAAATCAAAATTGATTTTGGATTGTCAAAATTAATTTTGGCTAAAGTAAGATAAGATTTGCTTTCATTTTGAGTTAAAAATTTTACACCATATTTTTACTCTAAACTTGCTTTTAATAAAAAAAATCAAAAAACATAAATCACGTTAATTTAAAATCAATTTTACACAAAATTAATTCTATAAAATTACGTTCATTCAAGATCAATTTTATCATTGTTAAATTGAACACACACTTGATACATTTGAAAAAAAACTCGTTAATTTTACATAAAAGTGTGATGTGATACCGGAGAAAATAGAATAAAACATAGACTAAAATTATTATTATTAATTTTAGTGAGTTATTTTATATTTAAAAATATATATATCTTAAATTTAAATTTTAAATTTGGCAGAAAATATTTTTAAAAATTCATTTTTCTCAAAACTTTATATAATAAAAAAATATATTCAACAAAAATTATATTTAGTAATTATTTTAAAAATTATATTTAATAGTTATATTTCTCGTACGAATTTCATATTTAATATAATAAAAATATTTTCATAAAATATTAATGTAAAAAATTAATAAATATAAAATTGTTATATAATTGTACAATTCGATTTTAACTCGGACATCTCTTAAAATAGTGAGTTTAACTAGGGAGTGAAAGTGCGTTATCAACGCCCTGAAGTAAATTCGCAATACGTTGTTCTCTGATATTTAAGATTAGATATTTTCTTATTTAGAATGCACCTAAATGCTAAGAATTTTCGAAGAATATTGCCAGAATAAATAGCCTCATTCCCTTAATTTATATCGTTAAGCTCACACTACAAATCAAAATTTTTATTAGAGTTTAAATAACAGAATAGCACCGTAGTAAGACTCGAGAGCTTTAGTGAATAGCTACCAAATATTACATCAATGAGGTAAGTAAACTACTATCTTAAAATTTCATATTACCAAATCAAATTAAATTATGTCGTTAATATTGATTATATTAAAAAACATTTAATATATCCTTTTCTAAATATTTTCTACGTACATTCACCTATTTAATATTTTTTTATCTGCCAATTAATTTTAACTGTTCACATGTATTTTTTCATTTAAAATATTATTATAAAATGAAAGTTATCCGAGAACAATGACTACCGGCTCCATAGAGCTACTATTTTCACCTCTTCCTTTTCTTCCTTTAACACACTTTTAGTATTAGTTCGGTTTTTAATTACTGAGCGTGTCTAATTTTTAATTACGGGTAGGCATTATTCACACTCGGTTTTCAATTACTGTACACGTCTAATTTTTAATAATTAGACACACTCAGTTTTTAAAAACTGTTAGTTTTTCGGAACACACTTACTAGTTGCTCATTTTTTTTAAAATATGGGCACACCCAGTTTTTAAATACTGGGCAAAAGATAATTTTGAAAAAAAAAAAAAATGTAGTAAAGACAGAAATGAAAGATGTGAAAATAGTAGCTCCCTATATCCTATGTAAATATTTTCTACGTACATTCCACCTTCAAGGGATGCTTGGCACAACCTTTGCTCCTCTATCACACTCATCGAAAATGACAGTTTTGTAGCAAAAAGAACGAAAATGAACAATTAAAGAACAACGAAGAAGAGGTGAAGAATGAAGAATAGGTTTTACAAGAAGAGGTGAAGAATGAAGAATAGATTTTACAATTATTGACTTTAATCTGGTTTACTTTTTTTTTCACCCAAACGCGTGTGTGGGGGCACAAAATTAGAGTTCTATTCTAACTTTATAGAGGGAATAAATTGACGTGTTTTTTACACTAATCAAAGTGATGTACATGTAAACTCCTATATATCTCATAATGTGCTGCATCCGTACTGCGTTAATAACAAATGATAAAAGGGGTTAAAATAATCTACAAAATAAAAAATAAAAAATCAATTTATGTTTTCTACTAAATTATCGACTAAGATGTCAGGTGATTACAAAATGAAATGATTTTTTAGTATATTACTCGTGAATAACACAACAATCATTCAAAAATGTTTAGACTTACATAAATTGAATAGATAAAATTACAAACTTTCCGCATTAATTTCCTAACGGCTTCTTACAAAATTTGGGGTTGAGGGCAACTTAAAAGTTTGATTAAAACTGAGGGCAAAGTTACACCCCATGTATATATTACACGAGTAAAATTTCATAAGCTAGTGGGGGCAATTGCCTCCCTGTGAGCATGTACGAGAGAACAAGCAGATTCACAAGCTCCAAAAATTTCTTGAGTTGAGATTCTCTAATCTAACGGACATACCATGGCTAGCATGTACGTATTCAGGCCTAAAGCTAATCAATCAATTAAAGAAAACAAAAACAGATCTAAAATAAACAAATAATGTTTGTCTGGAGTTGAATGAAATGAATAAGTTTCTCAAGGCAAGAGGATATGGAAAGGAAGGACCCTCAGCATTGTAAATTTAGAGCAAGGCAGCTTGAGTCTCCTTCCCAAGAACTTCTTGCATAAGCGTTATCTGGTATCTCCGTAGGAGGGTGAAAGAGTCCACGGCTTCTTTCCCTTGACCCGGTTCATATCATTGAGGACAAAAGTCTCGAACGCAGTCAGTTGCTTGAAAAACACAGCAGGAACAGCGACAGGAACAGTTCGCTGAAGAGCTATAACATTACTCTCAGCAATCACCTCAGAAGCATTGAGTCCAATTCCAAGGGTCACTATGTTAAGCCCCAATAGAGTACCTTCAAGCAGAACATGGTGATCTTCCAAAGCCTTGTAGAACATAGCAAGGGCACACTCAATCAATTCAGTACGCTTGTGAATGTCATGAGCTCCATCAATTAGGATCTCAAGGTCAACAATAGGAACCAGCCTATTCTTTTGACATATGGAAGCATGCCTGGCCAAAACATAGGCAGTCTCCTTGATAGGCAGCGCTAACTGAGATTGTTCACCAAGGCCGCCAAATTTGATCTCAGCATGGCATTTGGCAAAGCGTGCACCGGCTAGATAGAACTTCTTGCAATGCTGAATCGTATCTTGGTCAACCTTGACTCCAGGAAGTATATCATGTCCTTTCAAGATATCAGTAAAGGGCCTGCCTGAATTAAGAATATTTCCATTCATGATATATCAGTGTAAGAACATTCATGTTAATTCATTCAAACTTATTGGAAAGACAAAGCCTTTTGGCAACACAAACCGGGAAAGGAAAAAAAGATAACTTTTCATAAATGTTCAAAATTCAAAGCTGGATATACTAAAAAGACACTGCAAAGATGGTTGAGAGTACCTCCTGCCAAGCAGTGGTGCAATAAGTCATCCTTATTGAGTGTTACTGCCCTGAAATGCTGAAATGGTACAGGATACGCGGTGAAAAGGAGCTCCTGAAAAGCACATCCATTGTACCCAACATTCTCGGAACTCATGCTGGCTAGAATCTTTTGGGTGGTTGTGGTGGTTAACTCATCGGCATAAAGAATACCCTTTCCACTTGTCCCAAGATAGTTTGCATTTGCTATGAGCTCGTCTGCAAATTAAATAGCACACAATATAAACCTACCTTACTACAACCATAAGATGTCCAAAAATAATTAATGAGAGTACTCAAGAACTAAATGAACAGGCAAGAGTGATATCCAATAAAGAAGAAACAAAATATTAAATCACAGATGTCTCCTTAAAGGATCATTGGATTTACATGTAAAGCAATTTTTCTTTTCTAGCAAAGCAATTCAAAAAATTCAAAATGTTAAAAACTTATTAAAGATGAAGAAAAACAGTCTCTAGAGAACCAGCAGACAACACTCTGCATGTTTAGCAGGATCAACTAACAACAATTATGCCTATATTTCATACTTTTAAGTCTCATGTTCAGCTATCACCAGCACGTAGAGGTCTCATGGATACGAGCAATATATTTCAGTTATGATATTAAGTATTAACCTTAAACCTATAGGTTATTGATAATAACAATAGCATCAGAATTGCTAAGTCTAGTTACAACCAAACAAAATAAAATAACAAGAAAACATAATTAAGCCAAAAAGTACAAGTACACAAAGAAAAGGATAAGTCGATAACTAACAAGCTATTGGATAAATACTAAAGTTCCCTGCATCTGAATCTTATCTTGGGTACATTAGAACTTCACCATCATTTGCATCAAATTTCGGAAATCTGTGATAGTTCACTTCCTGATATAGCCAAGAAGCAGTTCCAAATTTATCCATTTCCAAATTAACCAGGTTAATTACAGAACTATAAAAAGATAAATGTTCCAATCCCACAATTGTGCACTTTTCCAGCAACAGATAGGACTCAAAACAGAACTTGTATCTGTTGATAAATCTTCTTACACCTTCTATATATGCTTTTAACCAATTCCAAGATCTGATTTGGATTAAGGCAGCGTTTTGCACAGAGCTTCTCTTTTCTCCCTTGTAAGAGAAGTAGATAATGCTCGAGTGTGGTGGTGGAGATGAATGAAGGAAACAAAAACTCATGGAAACCAATGGTGGAAACTCCAAGTGGTTTTAAGAGAAGTAAAAGCTCCAAATTCTAGCTACTCAAGAAGTTCTTATTGTTTTCAAGTTTTTGAAAAATTCTATTTATCCTACCATTTTACTTGTAAGGAAAAGTGAAGCTGAATAAACGCTACCTAAGTCCGCAATTAAATCCAGAAGAGAATTTCTGTCATTAAACACAATCTCATTCCACAATTGCAAGAATCTCCAAAACAGTTGCAAACCAGATAACATCCCAACTCTTTTTGGACCCATTAAGACTCCACAATCCCCTATTTTGTTGCAAGAAATACAAACCAAACCATCAAAAACAGATGACTTGAGGATTCAGGCTTCTCCTAGCAAAGAGGACAAAGATGTTCAGATGCACTGAGGTTCATTCCTCTCTTTTCATTTCCAGATTATATTTTGAGTGAATGGCATGCATCCGCAAAAAGCTAAGTGGGTTTCCCATTCAAATAAAGTTTTCTTGTCCAAAAAAATCACTCATTCTCCCAAAAACCCAACTCAGAGATATGAGCATTCAGCAACTTTTGTGGTTGATAAGCTGAAAAGTCTACCAAATTCTTCTTCCAAGTATCTATCACCTATCCAGTTCTCCTTCCAAAACAAGGTATTATCTCTATTCCCAACTGTCTTTCACACATTTGACATGCCTATTAAACCAGTTTTCATTATTCCTCCTCACATTTCCACACACTTACCAAAGATCTACCTACCATTGAGAACACTTCCTCTTATCCCAGGGATCATTAAAGACGGATCCCTGGGGATTCACGGAAAAACATTGCTTGGCTTTATTTAATGTGTTCAAGTGGGGCTATTGTGCTGTGGTGCTTGAACCGTGACAATCGATGAGACAAAAATCTTAAGTAACAGACGGTGAAAAATTTAGTTCTGATGTGTCATTTTTGTTGCATTCTCTTTAGCTTTATATATTATATATGATATATATGATATGATTATATGTGATATAGATATAGATTCCCAATTCTAAAGCACATACTAATAGCCAGTATTCAGGTCTCAAGCTAATTAAAGCATACAAATAAAAATCTAAACTATGAATAAATGTTTGTCTAGAGTTAAATGAAATGAAGTTTCTCAAGCCAAGAGGATACTAAGGGGGGATTCATACCATTGTAAATTCCTAAATCTGCGAGAAAGACTGCTAGTGTCTTCTTCCAATTTTCCTCCTTCCCATCCCATGCCTGAAGAATGTTCTGCAGAAGCTTCTCTCCATAAGAGCTTAAAAGAGCCCACGGCTTCTTTCCTTCGACCTGGTTCATACTATCGAGGATAAGAGTCTCATCCTCACTTAGACTAGCATGTTTAAAAAACACCCCAGGAACTGCAACTGGAACAGTTCTCTGAAGAGCTAAAACACTATCTGCAACAATCACCTCAAGGGAAACCCTTGGAGCATTAGGTCCAATTCTTGGGGTCACCATGTTTAGCGCCAACAAAGTACCCTCAAGAAGGACTTGATTTTCTTTCAGAGCCTGATACAATATTGGAAGGACATACTCTCTCACTTTAGCAAACTTGTGAATGTCATCAGATCCATCAACGAGAATCTCAGGTTCAATAACGGGAACCAACCCATTCTCTTGGCACCTCAAAGCATACCCAGCTATCCTCTTGGCATTCACTACAAGGCCAAACTTCATCACAACATGGCATTTGGCAAAGCGTGCACCAGCTTCATAGAACATATGTGAATGGCAATTCTGAAATGAGCCTTTGCCAACATTGACTCCAGTAAGCACACCAAGTTTTTTTAACATATCAGGAATCTGCATGGCTGCAGAAAATCCACATTCAATTACCCTAGATATTATCCAACTTAATTCATTCAAACTTACTGCAAAGACAATGCATTTTGGCAACCCAACAAGGATAAGAAAAAAAATACTTGGTATAATAACAACAATGCATTTTAAAAATTCAAAGTTATTGCTTGATGCAGAGTTCATCAATTCATTCCTGAATCAAACTGTAATAAGCCAAAAAAATAAAAAGCTCCAAAGACGGTTAAAAGTATATACCTCCTGCCACCATGCAGGGGAAAAATTCATCCTTATTGAGCATCACACCACTGAAATGTTGCTGAATAACTGTAGGACAAGCAGTGAAAAGGTACCCCAAAAAATCATGACTGTTGGAACTCTTGCTGGCTAGAAGCTTTTGCATGGATTTGTTGGCTAACTCATCAGCATTAAGAATACCCTTTCCCCAGCTGGCTAGATAGTTGGCATTAGCTATGAGCTCGTCTGCAAATTAAGTAGCACAAAATGAACCTACCTTACTACAATCATAAGATGTCCAAAAATAATTAATGAGAATACTCAAGAACTAAATGAACAGACAACAGAGATATTAAATAACAAAGAAAATGAAAATGAAATCACACAACACTCACACACATATATATATACGTCTTCTGAAATATTTACATGTAAAGCAATTCTAGGAACCGAAGAAGGGGGAAACCGTAGGAGCATGTGTGGGTTTAAAAACATTGGAAGCTGCAAGATTTTGTGAATTGAACAAAAATAGAAACCCAAGCATCCGTTCTGAACCAGGATAAATACTCAGGCTGAGACTTGGTTTTTATGAATCTTTCCAGGATAAACCCAAAGCATCTAAGCACCCAAAATTAAGTTAAAAACAGTGAGATAAATAGAAAAAACATTGCTATGGCAGCTGCGAAAATGAGACTTGCGGCACTTGCTATCAGGAATCTAAAGCAAATTAGCAAATAGGCCAATTAAAGTTAAAAACAACAGAGAAGCAAACTTAATCAAACTGAAAAGGAAATGAAAAATTCCAAGGAAACGAGAAATGGGGACGAGATGTTACTTACCCTTCAACCTTAAAGAAGACATGATGGAACGTTGATGGGAGAGCAAAAAGGTAGTTTTGACTAGAGAGAGAAAGGCACGGTTGTTGAGTGTGTGAAAAAGAGAGGACCAGAAGAAGAAAACAAGGGTTTTTGATACGCGACAGAGAGTGAGAGAGGACAACTGAACAGAATTTTAGGGCTTTTACAAGTACCAAGTATCAACAATGATTCTTTTGGAATCAAGCTGACACACGTGGCATCAGACACTGTTCTCTGTCTGGCAGAGTACAGTTGCCATTAAGAGAAGACTTCTATAGATTGTAAGAGTAATGACATGTGTTCATAAATACTATTTCAGGTGGATAATATAAATAAATAAAAATTGACCAAATTATGCTTATTAAAAAAAGTAGTTAGCTTTATTCAATTCTTTTGATTTAATAAAAAGTCTACTCTCTTAATTTTTTTTTGGATATTCTTACTCTCTTTATTAGTTAAACTAATTGTATCATCTTTTTAATTACTAAAACTAAATAATTTATTGGAAATGAAAAATGAAGAATTTTATTATTGAATAGAATAAAAATAATTAGCTTTTAATTATATTTAAAATAAAAAAAATATGTTAGAAGCAAAATTAGTACTATATATATATATATATATATATATATATATATATATATATATATATATATATATATATATATTACAATTAATCAGAATATGAACACACGTGTGTTTATAGACATGAATAATCAGAAGTTTGTAATAATATTAAAATAATTATAATATAAATTTTAAGGTTGATGTTATTAGTATTTTAATAGGAAAAATATTAGCTTACAACTCTGCCATTAGTAGTAGCAAAAAATACTTTTTTTGGTACAGTAATAACAAAAAATTTACTTTTTTAGAAGTGAAAGTTGTATAGGTATATAGTGGTATGCCCATCATTACTCAGTTTAATATCTCATTATTTTCTAATTAATAGTATCTATAGATACATGTCTTTATCCACAATTAATTGGACAATCTCAACGCCATTGATGTCTACCCCTCAAAAAAAAAAAACGCAGTCTTAACCTGAAAACGAAAATCATAAACTCAATATTTTTAATATTGGGGCAGTTTGTACCGGGTTGTTTTAACAGTTTATCTTTATCATTCTTGTTTACTTAAAGGAAAATGATATTGAGTCGTAGGATAAAAAAGAAAGAGAAAAAAAGGAGCAATTTGATAGAAAAAAAGATAGGGAAATAAATGAAAACATGGTGTAAAAATTAAATGTGGTAAAAAAATGAGATGCGAAAATATAATAATTATTAATTACATTCAAATTTAAATTTATTTGATAAAAAGTACTAACAATAGACATTAATTGTGATTTAAGAAAGTTGAAAAATAAATTATCGCTTGAGCCACCAATTCATCAGTAAGACAGTAACAATATTAAATGTTTGACGTTGATAATACACTCTTCTTTTTGATATAAACAATTTTAAATGCAATTAAGACTTAAGACTTAAGAGTGTCAAAATATCAAAATATACTATGAAAATGAACCCAAAAAAATATATATACTATGAAATTTGAATATATATTTAAAAAGTTCCATAATTATGTTACTTAATCTTGTGTTATTAGGGACCAATTTCATTTTTCCTCAAAATTGTAACAAAAGATATTCTTTCGCCAAAAATTGTCATATGATGGACAGTCATTTTTTAAATCAAAATGAATTGTTATCAAATACAGTGCTATTTGTTCAGTCATGTAGCTCAGTTGGTAAGCACATGGTGACATGCGTGTGTGGGCATGGGGTTCGAATCCCGGTTATAGTACTTTCCTATGAACGAAAAAAAATACAGTGTTATTTTTTCATAAAAAAAAAAAAAATAGTGCTATTTTGCACAGTATGAAAATATTTGGTGGGGATAATTTACAGCAAAAACAATATAAGCCTAATCTCATTAGAGGAGGTCAACTACATGAATCAATTGTACTCGATAAAAAAAACTGACACAAATAGTAAGCGAGTAACGTGCATTTTTCCTAATTACTTAATTACTTAATAGTTTTAATGGAAGAAGCACTCTGTAAGAAGTTAATCCTAAGTCTTTTTGTGGTGTTCATGTTTTTTTGCAATAAAACATGTGATTATAAGTTGAGGAAAAATTAAAAAGAGACTTAAGAACCTGATTGAAAGACAAAACAATCTCTGCTGCTCTCCCATCCACATTCCATCATGTCTAATGACAACCAAGTCCTGCTTGAGGGTACACTTTTGAGGCTAAAAACAGTGACCCCTGGATGCAATGCTAATGCTGCAAGGGTTTGCAATCCTGGCATGTTTTGAGATCCTTATACTCAATGCTATGAACCAGTCTCAACCAGATAAAGGTAAAGAAGCCACAGACTCTTTCACCCTCGCGACAGTCTTTGGCCATGGGCTGAGAAACATAAAATTATGAAAGAAAGATGGCTCAAGACAGCTTGCTCGCAATTTCAAAGGCAGCTTTGGAAATTATGGTTCTACTTCTGCATAAATGGTAATTCCCAGCGAGAAACAGAACCAAAAATGACCAAAGCATTGGCGGCATCATTCACATTTTCCTCTTTTGCAGCCTATGATTCAAGAATGTCTGTAGCTCTGCCTCTGTAAAAAGGTGAAAGTGTCGAATGTCTTATTATTTCCATTGTGTATAAGGATATCCTCCTCCTGTAATATTAGTATTTGGAGCATTGGATCCCGGGATCACCATGAAAGCCCCCCAACAGATTATCCTAAAGTAGAACATGGTTATCATTAGATGCTGCAAGGACATGCTCTGTCACTTTAGAATACTTGTAAATGCCTTGAGAGCCTTTGTCAATGTTACTGATTCTTTTAAGATGTCAATAAAGGACCCACCTAAAGAAAATCCATTCATTATGTCAACCTAAGAACAATGACCCATCATACATCTTCATTCAAATATATAACATTCAAATTTCAAACACATAACAACACAAATAGATGCAATATACAAAACAACCTCATACAAGAGAAGAGAAGTTTTGTAAACTACTGTTTTTATCTTATTAGTCACATAAATGATTCTCAAGTTAAAAATGAAAATGAAAAAGTATGTAAGGGCTGTTTACTCTGTATTTCTACTTTTTCTTGTTATCATTTCCTGTCTTTATGTTTTGTAAAATCTCTCTTTTCTACTTACAAACCAAACCCCAAAACACTACCTCCCCTTTCATCTCCTCCCTCCCTCCTTTGAACCAAACACCTACATAAAATAAAAAATGAAAATAGAGAATAAAAATACAAAGTAAACATGCCCAAATTTACTTGAATAAAGTTTTTATTGCATCAGAAACATGAATCTAATTCTATTCTTACTTTCTACCTTTCTTTTTCATTAAACAAATCTTTTTGTTCCTAAATTTTTAAGCTATGCAATTCAAATTTCAAACTTGGAGTTGGCATGATAAAAAAAAACAACATAAATCAAACTATAAGAGATTAAAAAGCTCCAAAGATGGTTGAGAGTACCTGCTAGCATGCAATGGCACAACTGCACAAGGCATTTCCATTGAGGATGTTTCTCCAGTATGAGCAGTGAAAATACCCTTTCCATTGGTGGCAATATGGTTAGCAATGGCTATGAATTAGTCTGCAAAGTAGCACAGCAATATAAACCTTACAGCTATAATCAAACGCTCAAAAACGAATGAGATTCAAGAACAAAATAAACGGGCAACATGGATATCAAACTAAAAAAAAATCAAAATCAAAATCAGCTATATTTTTTAAAGCTTCACTGTGCTTACACGTGAAGAACTTCTGAAGTTCTGGACCTGATTTTCAAAACAATGTCGAAACCGAAGGTGCATGTTCAAAAAAAAAAAAAAAGGAAGATGGAAGATATTGTGATATACTTGAAAAACTTGAAGCATTCAATTTTTCACACTGACTCTTGTCTCTCACAGGCGGGAATTCGGAAAGAGTTTATGTTACTAGTTAGGTCAAGAAAAGTAACGCTCTCCCTCGTGTTTCGGCCGCTGGAGCACAGAGTTGGGGTTGAGCTTTTTTGGTGAAGGATTGGGCTTGGGCTTAGAACAGTGCGAATTGGGCGCCCAATTTTCACAATCCCGTTTTGATTCATTCACCCCAATTTTTTTCTGACGGATATACCTTTCAAATGAGTCTCGTCTGAAAGCTCATACAAAAAAATATTTTATTGAAAGACCTAGTTTATACATATAAACTTATCTGAATTCATCCGAAGGATATATCTGTCAGGAAAAAAGAGGGGGTGAATGGATAAAGGGAGCAGATGAAAATTGGCGGCCTACGAATTGGTTAATAGAATAGAACTGTCTTTCAGCTTGACCAAAAAATTATTGGTAGTGTGTATGAAAAAAGCTTTGTTGTGAAAGGTTACACTCACTTCGATGATCTCTTTTTATCTTGAAGGTATTAGTCTTTGAATGATGACCGAGAAATAGTAAGCAACAAAAAGAAAAAAAAAAACCCTATTATTTTCAATATTTGCAAGTTACAAATATTTGTTGAATTATTTCAAAAATATATATTTCTTTGGTTTCTCGTGCATTTCTTAGTCTATTATTAGGGTAGAAAACTAATTTAAGAATTGAATCCTGGTTCTCCCACTAATACTATAACGTATATCTACTAGTATATCAACATCTACATTGGGCGGCTACTATTACCATGACACGCTCTTTTGGCTTAACTACAAAATGTTTTTTTAAAATAAATGTCCTCACTAACAAATTTGTTTTTCAAACGAGAGTTTTCACACACACACAACACTAAGCTGAAAACGGATTCAAGGATATGTGAATTCTAAAATCCATAAGCTAATTTCTTTGATTTTTTAAGTTTATAATTTTATCTTGCTTATGTAATGTTTATTTTAATATGTTATAAATTTATTAGTTTTATTTTTTATTGTAAAATAGTATTATAATAAATAATAATGTATCTACTGTTTAGATGATAACATAATTTTTTATATTAGTAATACACACCAATCCAACTAAAATTTGTAGGCTAAATTTAAAACTAGATTTGTAAAGTTAAGGAGAAATTAATGAAAATGATATATACTAAATTTTAATTAAATAAAAATCTTAAAGAATAAAATTTAAATTTGAAAACTTTGGCTCCAAAACTAGCATTCGAGCAAGGTTTTTTTTGGTTCTGAGTCAGGGATAGGAGATGAAGGAGGGATATTATCAGGTAAGGGAGCTGTGATTTCAGTTGGTGGAGGAAGGAGAGGGGTAGGTAGAGGTATTGTTGGTATAGAGGGAGGAAAAGTATGTATAGTGGAGATAATTGAAGCAGGTGGATATTGAGTAAAGAAAGATGGATTTGTTACCATAGGATATTGATTTTCATCAAAGATGACGTGTCGGGCAATATACTCCTTCCTAGAGCTTGTGATGCATTTATAACCTTTGTACTTTGTATTGTAGCCAAGGAAGATGCAAGGAGTGAAGCGATAGTCCAATTTTGTTTTATTGTAATGCCGCAAAAGTGGATAGAAAAGACACCCAAAAGACTTGAAAATAGAGTAGTCAGGAGTCTTGTGAAACGAGAATCTCAAAAGGAGACTTAAGACCAATTACCAGGGAGAGTATTATGTTGATGATGAATGTTGCAGTGCTAAATGTCTCGACCCAGAAATTTGATAAGAGAGAGGAAGCAACTAGCAATGTGTGGCCTGTCTCAGTCACATGCCTATGTTTCCCTTCTGGCACCCCATTCTACTCATGTGTATGAGGACATGAGATACAATGTTGTATACTATGATCTGCAAGATACTTAGTTAATGCAAGGTACTCCTTAGCACCATCAGATTGGAGAGCCTTGATCTTCCGATTTAGTTGGAGTTCCACCATCGTTTTGAATTGATGAAAAATTGAAGGGACTTTGGACCTGTTTTTGAGAAAATAAATCCAAGTAAATTTACTGTGAGCATCCAAAAATAGGACATAATATCGGTAACCGTCTTTGAAAGGTGTGGGAGATGGACCCAGACATCAGTATAAACCAGATCAAGAGGATAGTGATAAACAGAATCAGAAATAGAAAATGGCAACTTGTGAGACTTCCCAAGACAACAGGCCTAACAAACAGTTTTATTATTATTGGAAAAAGAGATATTACAATGATTCAAGACACATTTGACAACTTTATGAGAACAATGACCTAGTCTCCTATGCCAAGTGTTTATATTATTTTTCCTAACAGAAGAATTAACAACAGAAATAGGAAACTTTGAACTTGATGGAATGAATTGCAGATCTTCAAAGACATAAAAGTTATCTTTAAGCTGGCCTTTGAGAAAAACCTTATGGGTTTCCTGACATTTAACATTACACGTGTTAGTATAGAATTCAAAGAAAACTCTATTGTCCCGTGCAAATTGAGAAACACTTATGAGATTTTCGGTGATAGTAGGAACATGTAAGAGATTAGTCCGTGTAAAACGATGATTTGGATTTTTACAATAAAAGGAAGAATGACTAGTATGAGAAATGTGTAGACTATTACCATCACTCACGTCCCACGTGCATACGATCACCTCCATTATAATCATTTTTTAACAAGAGATTGTAAGATCATGAGTCAAGTGGTTTATGGAACCGGTGTCCGAGTACCAAGAATCATCCTGTGGATTTGAGGAGGCTGTAAGCAAGGCTTGAACAGAAGTGGCGGAGGAGTCACCACTAGGACTTTGAGTCGCAGAGAATGTTGGTTCAGTTAGATTCTCATCAAAGTGTACTAGTAGTGGAACGTAGAACGACTAACACGACCACAAAGTTGACACTAAAGTTTTGGACCACGACCTTGAGCGAAGGAAGTAGAATTGAAACGACCACCGCGTCCTCTGCTTGAAAACCTTTCCTAGACTGATGCTGACTATGAGCAATATTGGCTTGAATTGAAGTAGTGTCCTTCTGTTTGTCATGATCCAATCGTTCTCCTTGGTACATGAGAAGCGCCTCAATTTAAGGAACAATGAAAGATTCAAGTCTGGTGAGACACGAAGTTATAAATCCATCGTACTCATCAGAGAGATCGTAAAAAATGGCATCAATATGTTCTTCATCCATCAAGGGAGAGCCAATTGCGCCAAGTGTTTCAACAAGCTGCTTAATCTGGACCAAATAGTCACTGATTGATCCCTGTTTCTTGATATTTCGAAGCTGGATGCGAAGTTGCTTAAAACGAGCATTCGTTTGAGAAGAGAAGTACGTTTTTAAGATTCCCCAAATTTCATGCGACCAAACGCAACTAACAACACGCACACGAAACTGATTGTCTATCAATTCCAAAAGCCAGGATTTGAGAAGATTATCTTGTTGTTCAAAATTCTCATATGTAGGATTAACAGAACTTGTCGCCTCATCTTCTTTGCTGAGAAATTTCGAGGGAATCGCATCACTCCCAGCAATATGAATCTTCAGATGATAACCTTTAATGGTGGATTCGGCAAGCTGCATCCATGTGAGGAAGTTATCTTCTGTAAGCTTGCAAGAAATCGTTGAAGAGAAAGTTTGAGGGACGAAATTTGTTGAAGTGGAAGCCATGGATCGAATGGCATAATCCGATACCATGTAAGGAAATATCAGAATATTAGATTTTGTATTCTGTGAATTGAATTGTGTACAAATATGTGAAGATGAGACTTATTTAAAAACACCTAATTGTAACTGCCAACTTAAGTTATTTCTTATGGGAAGTTATTTCCCTTATCCTATGGGAAGTTATCCTATGGGAAGTTATTTCCCTCTATCCTTAACACTAAAAAATATAATATTTAGCGACGACTTTTAACTAACATAGCAACGGTTTTTAAAATCAGTTAAAATTATCACTAAATGTGACTTTGCATTAAAATACATAAAAGTATAAGAGATACAAATGCACGTTTTGAAAGTTTTGATACTAAAATATACAAAAGACAAAATTCTGAAGACTAAATTTTTTTAACTCAATTATTTATTATGATAGTTAATTTTCAAATTTTTATCTCTTTCATATCTTTCTGATATTTTGACAATCTTGATTGCATTTATTTGGTATGGAATTGAATTTTTAGTACCTTGATAAATACTAAACGATTTCGGATCGATGCGAAACTTTGAAGATATGATCTATATACTAAGAACTTTTAATCTATCCGTCGGTTTCGTAAGAAAATTATTAATTAATGAGTTATTTGCAGTGTAAGAGTTGGCGTCAACTTACACGGGTGTAAGTTGATCCCTCCCCACCCATATATATATATATATATATAGGGTAAATTGCAATAACCCTCCTTAAGGTTTCTAATAATAGCACTGCCCCCCAAATTATCTTTAAAATTGCACTCCCATCCTTTGTTTAAAACAGAAGTTAAAAGTAACAGAATATTCCAAAAGAATATACTAAATTTTAACTATGGTTAAGGTTTTTGGTTTTTTTTTTTTTTTTTCCAAATCAGCTAATGAAATTTCTCACGGTTGGGGGAATTGGTGTTTTAGCCTTTTAGGGATTAGGACTCCATCTCCTTGAAGGCAAGCTTTTGTTGTATCCACACCTACTGTCTTTCATTCTTCTTCCTCAACTCACCCCATATAATTAACAACACCAAGCTCTCATCCCACAACCACACCATAATGGAATCGTTGCTGTCCACTAAACCATCAAACTCAACCAACTCTGTGCAAAATTGGAATCACCAACACTCGGGCTCGAAGATGACGACCACCTATCACGTTGCATTTGGAAGCAGGGGTGGAAATCGCAGGACGAAAACCCATCCAAACACCGCGTGCATTCTCCATGTCTGAAACCATCGTCATCCATTGTTACTGATTGCCCCTTTTATTTGCCCCTGTTACACTTTTATTTTGTCACATAAAAACTTAGTTTTTTTAGATTGACATCGGCTTAAGCTTTCAATTGTGCTTCAATTTGTTTTTTTTTTTATTCTTTTGCATTTTTGGATACAATAGTCAACCAATGGTTGGTGGGAGAAGGTTTATCTCTGTGTAAATAAAAAGAGCGGAGGGCAAATTTGGAGATAGTTTGGGGGGCAGTGCTATTATTAGAAACTTCAGGGAGGGTTATTGCAATTTACCAATAAATTCGAATTGAGCTAATACTTAACTTTTTTTCACCATCTTTTTGTTTTAATTTCGTTAAAAAATCTTGTGCTTTATAAGCCATTAAAATTCGAGAAAGATACTGAAATGCAAGTGTTAAAGAAAATAATCAAGAGGATTGAAATCAAATTACGAGGAGAGTAATTATTATTACTGCAGAATGGAGAAATTAGAGAGGCAAACATGTGCAGGAAAAACTAAAGCCATAGAAGCAACTTTGTGTGTTGGAAGAGCATTACTCACAAATCTTTTGGAAAATGAAGAAATTTAATTGGGGACATTAGCAAAATCTCAGAGAATATTAATAATAATAATAATACAGTTCTCGAACACGAAACTCAAATGTTTAGTGGCAATTTTTTTTATTCGAAGTTGCTTTTATTACCCTGCTTGTATATTTTTCAAGTAGGTAGTATTCATTTATTTATTAACCATATATATTTCTACTTAATTATTTAATTAGGACTTTTTATATGATAAGTTCATCATTTTAACAAGTAAAGTTGCTTGGAGATTAGGTTGGAATCTTCAGCTCATTATAATTTTGTACTTAGTAATTATTATATTTTTTTTATTATATTGTCGGCTAAAATTAGAATTTTATCTCGATAACAAGTGTCGACTTTTAATACTATTTTTTTATACGATTTGCTAAAATGTCAGTGTATTGTATGTTACTTGAAACTCGAATTTCGATTAAAAAACAGAACAATAGTATATAAGAGGTTGTTTACTTTGTTTTTATTTTCTGTTTTCATTTACTATTTTTATGAGTAATTTCCATACAAAAAGTATCACATTATTTTTATTTTATTTTTTATTTTTGAGATTTATATATAAAACTTTAAAAACAACTAAAATAAATATAATCTATTTTCAATATTTTTTAAAATCTCTACATCTTCCCTTACAAGCTAAACAAAAATACATTATTTTTTAATAGCTTCCATTCTTTGAACTAAATATACACATAAAATAGAAAATAAAAACGCAAAGTAAAGAGGCCCTAAGCAATTATTTTAATCAAGTTTTTTCCTAATATCAAATAGGGTTAATTAAGTTTTTGGTGAGCGTACGTTTTTTTCTCTGAACTTTAAATTTTTTTTTAGTATTTGAACTTTAGTAAGAATACGTTTTTAGTCCCTGAAACTTTAAAAATATGTTTTGTAGTCTCTAAACTTGTGAGAGTACGTTTTTTATCCTTGAACTTTAGTTAGATGGAGAGAATAAAAATGAATTCTAATAAAGTTTAGGGACTAAAAATAAACTTTTCTTAAAGTTTAGGGACTAAAAAATATGTTTGTAAAGTTTTAAAACATCAAACCTATTTTAACTAAAGTACAAAGGCTATTCAAATTGTATGAATTTTTGCATATTTGATCTACGTCATACAAACTTTCAATTGATTGGTTAGATCGACTAAATTCATTTTTATAAAAAGTTATGCGCGATGTCATTTAAGAACTTTGACACTTTGATATCATTTGAATCCAACTCATATATATATATATATATAAAATAAGGTGAGACATACTTGTAAAGTAGACCATATTGACCTTACTCTAATTAGACAAGAAAGGCCATGTTCCTCACCAAGTAGTATATTCTCAACTTAGTGCGTGCCATGTCCTTAATTTTTGTAGATTGATTTTAAGGTTAAATGAACATATCACATTAATTAACCTTAACATTGACTAAAAGTGTATGTAAACCAATAATGATGTTCATATACTCACATTACTACTACAATGTTAGTTTCTTATTTAACATGTAGTTTGAGAGTGAAGTCTTAAATAAAAGTTTTTCGGTTTAAATTTTTGTTATTGCATTTCGCTTATAAAAAAATACTTTTAATTTCTTTACATAGATTAAACAAGTTTTGGAGGCTTCTTCTTCCATAAAAATTTTTGAAGCCATTTATAAAACATACATTTATTATTGACTCTTGAATGCAAATTATTATGCTTTATTAATGAACCCAAATGTATGAAAGATCAAAATTTAACAATTTTTTAAAAGATTTTAGAAAAATTCGATCAGATTATATCCTCTTACTTATCCTGCTAAAGTTTGCAAGAAATGTATTGCAAAAAGCTAACAAATGGGCTGCCAACTCTCAATAATTATTTCATGTTCCATTAGATTCTTCAATAATAATGTTTCTTGTATCTCTTATGCAATAATATATGATGTGCTAGTGTCTATGTTTTCAAAATTCAATTAATTTATTGCTCATGATTTGTACCTTACCTGAATATTTTTGGTCGTTGAGATTTCTGTCATGTAATCATACAAAAATTATTAGAGATCTTTGCTTCAAAAGCAATTCAAAGTTCACATGCTAAAAATTAGAGAGCAAACAAAAATAAATAAATTAAAAGTGCATCATAAAACCAGCAGACATTATGCATCTTGGTGGGACCAATAGAATGTGATATTATATCATATATGTTCTATGTTATTTAGTAGTATAATCACAGTTATTTAACTTTTCTTGCTTTATGAAGTATAATAAATACGAAAAAAAAAAAAGTAAATTTGTGAGTTATCAGGAGAGACCACATTGTAAATCACACTTATTTACTTTCCTTGCTTTATAATAGTTCAAATTTAAAGGTTAATTATAATTTACTTAGACAAAATTTAAATTAAAATGGTCGCTAATTTGACAAATCATTTTTAATTTAGACAAAACCGTCACTGAATGTAAACTTTGTAACAAATTGCATATCTAAAATGTACAATGAAATAGAACATATATTTTATATTTTAAAAAATTAAATACATGAGATAAAATGATGAGGGTTGATTATAATTAACCTTAGTTCCAAATGAAATTTCCATGTTGTTAGTTACTTTACTCACTAGGGGTGAACAAAATAAAGATTATAAAAGGGACAGACAAAGTTTATTTTATTTTTTTTATCAGTTAAACACACACATTCCACGCTATACTATTCCTAAATCCATTCTTAAATCTCTTCACCGAGGATTGAACCCTTCCTCTCAAGCTCCAAGAACTTTTCCTTATACCATTTAAATTACAAGCTCTTGCACAGACAAAATTTACTTGTTATACATGTAATAGTAGTTTAAATTTTGGTTAGATTTCTGGTTATGAACATATAAAAGACTTTATTTGAAGAGGTTTTGTTCAATTTTATTATCTCTTTTCTTCAGAAGGATTTGTCTTCGAAGGTCGGCCGAAGGATAAAATAGCACTTTAAATTCCAATAAAAAAGAAAAGGAAAATTAAGATTTTTGAAGAATTTATTGAAAAAACAAAAACAAAAACTAATGGCTACAATTCCATTATGTTGATTATCCCTTGAGTGTTGAGTCTGCCCTTTGACAAGATATTACCTTTAAAGCTTGATTAATCATTCTGCTTAGTTCCTTTTAGCTAAAAGAACAGAGTGGACACATGCAATTCTCTAACTAGGTAAATGTTTCACTAGATTGAGTAATTGTTGACTCTCATAATAAAAGCAATGTTTTCTGTTGAGCTAATGATATACAAGACTCCAAGAGTGCCAAACTCATAATGCAATTATGAAATGTTAATAGAAATTAAAGAAAAAGCAATCATCTAGATTCTTCTATCTTAACCGGCCAAGCTAACAATAGAAGGTCCCATATCCTTGATTGGGGTCCCTTAATTAGGCTTTTTTTTTATCCATGTAAAAAATCATGAGGTCATTGAGGTGTCCTCAAGTTCAAAGGGCCCAAGACTAATCCTGGTCACAATTTGTGGTTGCCACTAGTGCGAGGGAAATTAATATACAGTAAGATTCGAACACAAAATTTCTTATTAAATGGATCAATCATACATGTAAGAACACAATGGATTCTTAATTAGCATTTCTTTCAACACTACCCACCCGCATAATAAAAAAAAATGCTCTTTCATGTGAAAATTAATTCATGATATTTGTACAAATAAAATTAATAGATTCGAAAAAAAGTATCAAGTGAACAATTTACTTTTATTTTGTTTTTTAATTACTTATATGTATATATTGTCATGCTCTGACTTCTTTGTAACATTTTTTAATATTTTTTTCTAAAACAAAATTTTTATACTAGGCCAATTACCTAACTCGGCCCATTATGGCTCGGCCAAAAAACATATAAATCTGTCAAGCTCAGATTTGGGCTTAGATGCATGCAATCATGATGGTGGATGGGATTAGCACCATCTCTATTGGGAGTGGCACCATCCTTTTTAGTATATAAATTTATGATTCTTACATATAAAAAGGATAGTGTCACTTCCAATAGAGATGATGTTAATCCCATCCTCCAATCACGATCCTCATCTTATACTAGATAGAGCATTTAAGTAACTATCTAAAACAATATACCCTTACAAATCACGCAAGATTAATTGGTGATTAAGGACAATCAAAGATAAAATTACCAAAAGGAAAGTAGAAACTCATTTCTCCTCAACCCTAGATTATTTAGGTTTATTGTATACATTTGTGTATATTTTCATATTAAAATAGTACAACTATTACCTCTTTACGTGGCGGATTTATGTGCATAAATTCGAAGTTATTATTCATATTTCATATATAATTTGCACAAAATTAATTTAAAGTTTTTACTAAAATTTATTTGTGTTGTAAACTACCTGATGCTAGCTCCCAAGTACAGAGTATGTATGGCCAACTCAGGAGATGTTCCAAGCTACCAGATAGCGGTTATGGATGATGGAGGTATGTACCTGTAGGGACTTTAACGTTCTAGTTAGTATCCGACACAACATAATGGAATATAAAATTAAGACAAAATAATTACCTCTTTGGTACGAAGAGACACTCCTCATATAGTGTGACCCAAGGTTTAGGGTTTGGTGTCCCATTCTCCTTTTGGGCCCAAGGCACGAGTCCCCAAATGATACACTGGCCCCATGTGGTCCATAAAGTGTCAAGGTTTGAGGGAAGTGAAACATCGTCTAAGATGTCGGTGGGTGATCTCAAGGTAGATACCACTCTTGTCTCTCGTAGAGTGGATGTCAGTGAGGTCGAGCATCCCAGAGGGCATCGCAGTAAGTCGACCAGGGCACTGTAAAGGAAGTAAGGGTTGGTCCACAGTAGTGTGTATCCCCACAATTACTTTTTTTTAACATCAATGGTATCCTAGTTGACAGCTAAAGACTAATCACTTCAAAGCATAAAGATCGCCAAAGTGGACTATGTCTCTTTCAATCTATGCATACCGCTAAATTTTGAACCCTTGAAACATGTTTAAATGACCTAATTATCTAATAACTAAATACCAATATTTGTTGTTACATGTTAAAAATTTTAATCATAGATGACAGATCTAAAAATAAAAACAATACAAGAAGGCATGAGAAAAATTTAATTAACCTACTTTATACATAAAGTATTGTGGTGAGTTTTTAAAACAATAAAAAATTTTGTATGTATTTTGTTCTCAGAGTATAAAATTTGTGAATCCTTCATTTTCTTTAGATAATTTGGACCTTTGAAATATCATATACGAAATTTATGATTATAAACTATTTAAATTAAATCAATTTTCTCTAGGTTGAAGCCCATTTTGTCTGGCTTTGCTTGTCTTCGAATTTGATAGAAAATGTCTTGGTTATTGTAATTTATTAAGTTTTCTAATTTGGTGGTTGAGATCTCTCACCAAATTAACCATAGGGGTAGTAAAAGTATGATGAGTCATCTCCACGTGTTCCTACACATACTTGGAATTCTTCTTTCTTCATTGTTCCAAAAGGAAGTAGTAATCAAGTCAAAATCTTTTCTATTATGCTGTTTAGAAAAACCCTTGTTTAGAAAAGATTGCTTTTCATGTTTCCTTATAAAGGGTTATGATTGAGGATGAAATTCACCAATCCACATCCACCACAAGTTAGCATAGTTTGGTCAGAACTCTAACTTTAATGCTTAAAGGAAAGTTTGCCCCATCACTTTTTGTATATAGTATTTTGTTACTACATCCGATAGAGGAAGAACAAATTGATTGGTGTAGGATTAGGGATGGTAAAATGGATTAATTTAGTCTCTTTAGTCAGTTAAAAAGTGGGTTGAAGTGATCGGATTGTTATAATTATATGGGTTTATTTTTTTAGTTTGGCCTGTTTTGTGATTGGCTTGACGAGTCGTATGTTAGCCTGTTTAGCACATCAAAAATAGAAAAAATATATTTTTATATATAAAAAAGTATTTCTAAAAAATGTTTTTATTAAAAAAGTTATATATGTTTCTATTAAAAAAATATATTTTCATAAAAAAAATTAATTTTTAATTGTATTATTTTGAAAACTTTAACCTTTCTTTACATAAATAAAAGAATGTATTTATATAAGAAAAATAAGGAAAATGGGTTGACGTGCTAGTCCATCCCAGCCCGCCGTTGGCCCTTGCAGGTTGGGAGGATGGGCTAAGTGAGGTAGTGGCTTCTAATATACAACCTGGCCCAATGAGCCATGCCGATTTTGCCACCTCTAATTGGTAGGTAGTATAAGGAAAGAAAGAAGCATTTCACCATTCAATCATATTAACTACAGTTGCAAATAAGGTTTTAAATTGTGGTTGTGAACTTGTTATTAGAATTGTGCTTTTATTTTAATTACATAATAGGAGTATGTGATTTTGGGTATTTGTATTAGGGGCGTTAAAAATACTAGAAGAATGACACCAAATTGTTAATCAAATCGAATCACACTATTTAAAGGACGAATCATTTGATAGAAAATTTAACTATAATCAAATTTGAAAACTAGTTTCAAATTGGATCGAGAAAATAAAAACGCTTCATGCATGTTTGGTCTAAACTCGATTTAAACCGGTTCAGTTCGAACCAGCACCACTAGGATGAAGTTGAGATTTTTACATTAAAACAGTTTGAAATTAATTTGGGCCAAAATAATTTGGTTTAAAACCAATTTGATAACTATAAAACTGAATTGATCCTATAAACTGAATATTTTTTCTAATAAAGCGTAGTTCTAGAGATACGCAAACTATAACATAGAGACTTAAATAACAAAAATTACAATATTGCGACCATATCAAATTATGCAAACTGCAATTCAGATCCATAGTTACATAGGAAATGAAAAAGGTACCTAACAACTTTGCTAGACTGAATATTTTCTTCAAGTCATCTCATAGAAACTAGAAAAGTCACTAACATTGCACGTGTAGATCAAATTTACACGCAAAAAGTAAATACATTTCTCTCATCCCCATGTGTCATCCATCCCAATCATATGTCATGAAAATGAAAAATGCATTGCTTAAGCTCTAATCCTAATCTTTCATCAATTCATTAATCTATATAATGTGTGGACAAACTCTAGTTAAACAAAGTATTTAATATTTTCTCCGTTGCTTTATAATAAGAATTTTTAATTAAATTAAACGTATTAATAAAAGTAGTTAAGTTTAGTTAATTTTATTGATTTTTTAAAAAATTATATAATATACCAATTTTATCTTTCATCAAATATTATGCTAACCAATTACAATTAAAGAGTACAAATAGTCAATACATTTAATAAACACAAATAAGAAAACAAATAATAAATGTTTGACAAAATGACATTTTTGGTCCATTAACTCTTTACGTCAATTCACTTTGGTCCTTTAACTTTTTTTTATTCATTTTGGTCTCTTAACTTCTATTTTGGATTCAATTTGGTCCCTACCGTTAATTCCGTTAAGTCATAATACAAGTGTCCAAATTGAACGGTAAGGACCAAATTGAATCCAAAATATAAGTTAAGGACCAAAATGAATAAAAAAAAGTTAAGGGACCAAAGTGAATTGGCTCAAAAAGTTAAGGGACCAAAAGTTTCATTTTGCCTAAATGTTTCATAGAAACTATAAAACGTCTTATAAAAAGGAACATAAAAAACTTTTAAAAGACGTCTTATAAATAAGAACACTGAGAATATTGTTAAGTATCAATATTTTGACGTTTAAGATATATCAGTCCTGGACCATATGATACCATTCTAGTTTTGTTAACCAGGGTATAGGGTATAGTTAATAGGCCATAAGAGCACCACAATTTAATTGGGTCAAGCTAAGAGTCCAAACTCGATAGTGTCTTAAAGTACTTAAAGTGCGTATATCAAACCCTAAATACTCCATATAAACACATGTACATCTCATGCATAATATAAAGGTACGTAACTTTTTATTAATCTCACAGATTTTAATAATTCACTAACTTGAACATTAGAATCTCTATTAATAGAACCTCCACCACACTGGAACATCGTGTATATTGAAGGATTATGATTTATCTTGCACTCATAACTAGATCTTTTATAACTGTAATTTAACTCTCTAAATTAAATTAGAGCATATAAAATATAATTTTATCATGTAATTAAAATGTATCTATGGTTTCTTTTATGTCTAATCATCATAATTGACTGTACGCAAACCCAAGTTTAAGCTTGGGTTAGATAAATTAGATACTAAATAAATATGAACAATTCATTGTTTGAATCCACCCTTTTCAGGCATGGAAGTATCTTAATTTTCACTTAGGTGAGACCAAGAAATTTTTATTATAAACAAGCTTTAATTTAATGGGGGGAAATGCTTAATCAGGAAGAATAAAAAAGAACAATTTTTTAAAGGAGAAAAATAATGAGCCAATAGTTTAAAATATCTGCAGTCATGCTGCTAGCATGTAAAGATTCTCAATAATATTAAATTAATCAATTAAATGCAAATTCAAACTAATTCTGTTCTTGGACTTATGCTAAATTCAAATTCCAAAGCTTATGCCACCCCTGTAACTGCAGTATATACCTGAACCAAATCCGAATTTAATTAAGAGTAATCTAATAAATTCTTTTAAGAATTAATAATGCAAATAGACAGACAGAATCTTAGTTACTATACATGGTTAAATTGTTTTAGCTTAGGTGGTGGATTGTCATTTGCTCAACAATATAGTCATGTTTTAACTAAACATCAAGGTTTTAAATAATTGTAACACTAAAAAAAAATTATTATTTACTAATATTTTTTTTTGTTTCTGTTAAATTAATTATCGCTGATGAAGACTTTATCTAATAGAATTAATTCGTCAGTATTAATATATAATATTTATACTAATAGATAAATATATAATTATTAACAAATAAATATATTAATACAAGTAATTAATATATAATACTAATTTTTAAATTGTTAGTAAAGATTTTGAGGATTAATATAATTAAATTTTAATCTCATCTCTCCTTAATATACTCACATTTATAAAATCAAAGTTAGATATCGTAAACGGGACATATACACACACAAGTTTAAATTTCGAAAACAAACTTATTAAAAAAAGAAATAACTTTAATACTTTATTCTTTAAAATTAAAAGAATAATGTCTCTTATGATTTTAAAATATAATAAAAAAAACACTTAAAAAAACAAGAGAAAAGCCAAATTGATAAATGTACAGCTAAGTAGGTGTCCAGGTTGTCCTACACATAAGCCATGCATGTCTGACAGAATGACACTTCACCTTCTTCAGTCGGTGCACAATTGGAACTATTCTCTCTTTTTTCATACCTTTTTTTTTTTTTTCCTTTCTCTATAAATCTCCAAACTCTGATCCACTAATTCACCCTTCTACATTCAAAAAGAATTAATTAATTAATTAAACTTAAGAGGTTCCTTTTGTAGTTAGTGGCACTGCATGTGATCAGGAATCACACACTCACTTTCACTTTTAGTTTTAATTATATGCTAATAATAATCTCTCACGGCCCATCTATCATTCTTCTTTTTCTCCTTCTTTATATTATCACTCTCTTCACTCACTTCACCATTCTCCATCTTTTTTTCCTCCAAAAATCAGAATTCTAGTTAGTTTGATATTTAATTTCATCATTCTTTCTGTTCATAGACAAAATGGGAGAAGAAGCAAAACAGGTAATTAACATGACCATTCGTTAGCATTATCAATGTTTTAAATTGAGGTTACGACCACATTGAGTTAATAATGTAGCTAGTTCATTGCTATCAAGTGTGGTTATTCTACACCGCAATCACAGTCTGTTGTGATTTCTGCTACTGAATCTGTGATATTGTGGCATGATATTGCAAAACGGACCTTAATTTGGCCATTATGTTTTGTTAGTGATATTTTTCTTTTTGACATTTGGATGTGTATGAATTTTTATTTTTTTTATTTTTTTAGGAACAAGCCAAGGCAGAGGAGAAGAAGGAAGAAAAGGCAGAGGAGAAGAAAGAAGAAAAAGCAGAGGAAAAGAAAGAAGAGAAAACAGAGGAAAAGGCAGAGGAAGAGAAAAAAGAAGAGCCAAAACCACCATCTCCATGTGTGCTTTTTGTGGACATGCATTGTGTTGGATGTGCCAAGAAAATTGAAAGATCCATTATGAAAATGAGAGGTTCAAATCTTCCACATGTCTCCTTTTTGTTTCCAAATCTCATGCATAAGTAATTCTTATATTCTTATGATCACAAATTATAAGAAGTTTTACTAATATCTAAACAATAATTACACAAATTTTAAAGTCAAGATTTTAAATTAGGGCTCAAAACACAACATTATGCCAAAGCGTAAAGGTTTCACAGATTTTTGAAACTGTATTTAGCCGTAATTATGATCTGCAATGACTATACTCAATTACGTTTAAAGTTAAAGTTATTTTAATGTTAATATATTCTTAAATTTTGATTAGTTGTACTTATAGACACGGTGTTTTGACAGAATTTTTTTCTGTGATGCATGTATGTTCAATTTTTTTTTTGTCATAGGAGTTGAGGGAGTGGTAATTGACATGGCAAAAAATGAAGTGACCATAAAGGGTATAGTGGAGCCTCAAGCAATATGCAATAGAATTACCAAGAAAACAAAGAGGAGAGCCAATGTTATATCTCCATTGCCTGCAGCAGAAGGTGAACCTATTCCAGAAGTTGTCAATTCTCAGGTATCACTATATTTTTATTTTATTTATTTTCCAGTGTTAAGACAAAATAAACAAAGGAAAGTTAATAATTTTGTATAAACACTTAATAAAATATGGGTAATTGTTGGTTTTTCAGGTTAGTGGACCAGTCACTGTGGAACTTAATGTAAACATGCATTGTGAGGCATGTGCTGAGCAACTCAAGAGGAAGATCCTTCAAATGAGAGGTAACATTTTTCTTATGATTAATTGTATATTTAGTTTTCAGTTAGTCAAACGTGGATCGCATTTTAATAAAATATCAATAAATTTAATTTATTTGAACATAAATTTTAATTACGTTTAATAGACAAATAATTTATTATTTTATATAAAAATACTTTTATTTTCGGTTAACCGAAAACCTAACCTGCTATTAAATATGGTGATTATGCTGTTGTTTGTGATTAAGAAATGACATAATAAAGTTGATAAAATAAAAAAGAAATTACATGTTAAAAAAAAGGAAAAGAAATAGATATATGTTTTTATGATGATTACACTTTTTTGTGATTGTGAGAAAACAACTTTATGAATCCCATAAAGGATGAATCATCAATCTGAATTTTGGGCATTTCCATTTTTTCCATACATTGTATCCATCAGATTGCCAAGTCAGCAATTGATGGCTGGACCCTCTAATGTGGGCCCCATGCTCCATCTCCTGCATCAGATTTTACCTAAAAAATAGAAAGGAAATTGTAGGGGCTGGGAGCTAGTGAAATGATTTTAATGAAGTTTTTTTTTTTTTTCCTTTTACGGATTTAGATTTTTTAAATTTTTTTTATATGATTAACATATTATGAGAGAAATAAGTGCAATAAAATAATAATATGATCCATTATTATTTATTAAAAAATTTATTGTGTTTGTCTCTCTTTCATAATATGAAAAAAATGACAAAAAAATACATAAAAAGATCCAAATTCTTTTTTGTGTATTGTGGTGGCCAAATTTTGTGAACTAACAAGTGATGAAACAAATTTACCTCACACAAATACAATTAAGAAAGAAACATTTTTTAGAAAAATCATTCATTCCACTCACCTAACATTCTTTATTTTTAATACTTTCTTTCTTTCTAGTTATGTACTACATTCCATGCTTTGAAATTCAAGTAAATCTTTTTACTTTACTCTCTTTAGTCCTTCAACAAATTATGTGTCACTTATTTAGTACTGAATACTCAATCTAGTTTTTAAACTCAAATATTAGTCCTCAAATTAAAAATATTTTCACATTAGTTCTTGAAATTACAAATTGTCATGCATTTTAATTCTCAAGCTATTTATTAGAGATGTTAAATAAGACTAACATTCAAGGTAATTTATAATTTTGGAGGCTAATATATAAATTTCTCTGTTTTAAGAATTAATATGATGGTAATGTACAAGTTCGAAGACTAAATTAACTATTTACTATTTATTTTAGAATAACTTTTATGAAACTTCCATTGTAGCCTCTAACTTCTAAAATAACTTCTATATTCATTAATGCAGGAGTTCAAACAGCAACAACAGAGTTCAACACAGGCAAGGTTATGGTGACAGGAACCATGGATGCAAACAAGCTAGTTGATTATGTCTATAGACGCACGAAAAAGCAAGCCAAAATAGTTCCTCAGCCCGAACCCGAAGCGGAAAAGAAAGAAGAGGCTAAAGAAGCAGAGCAACCGGCGGCAGAGGAGGCGAGGCCGGAAGAGAACAAGAAAGAAGAGGAGAAACCACCAGAGGAAGCCAAGAAAGAAGAGGGTGGAGAAAATAAGAATAATGAAAATGAAGAAAAGGGTGATGAGGAATCAAAGAAAGAGGAAAATGTGATTAATCACATGGATGAAGGCATGATGAAGAGAATGATGTATTATCAACATTACCCTCCACTCTATGTCATTGAAAGAATTCCACCTCCTCAACTTTTTAGTGATGAAAACCCTAATGCATGTTGCATTTCATGAAATTACCAAATTAAGCTTAAATAAAAAATAGAGAGGAAGAGACGTAACAAAAAAAAAAAAGGCTCAAATCGACACAGATCGTCTCTAGTTTGAACAAGAGTTGTACATGTTGTTTTATCGTATAGTATCGATATTCTGCTTAAAATGATGATTAATTCATCATTGATAATAAAGTATCATTACTTTACGTTGAGACGACCGGTATAATTTCTCTCTAAATTGAAGAGGATCGGTGATCAAATTGAATCGTTTGTAAGTACAACCCATGTGGAATTTTTTCTTTGAGCATGGTTGGTGGAATGGAAGAAGTGTCACATGATGACAAGTTAATTAATTAATAATGGTAATATATCGTTCTGTCTTTTTTTAAATATGTACGATATATTATTACAATGATCACAGATTAATGTGTAAAAATGTTTGTGCAATATGAGGATCCTCGAGTTCTTTTTCTATTCCTTTTTCTTTTCTTTTTTGTTAATTAATTATAATTAATTTGGTTTGGTAGAAATTAAATTGATTTGATGTAATCAAGTGATGGTTGATTGATTCTCACATGATTATGAAAAGAGACTAGATGACATAGGATAACAGACAAAACCCATGAATGAAGAGAAAAAGATGCCTTCCCAAATTCAAATTAATACAATATTTATTATCTCTTAAATACTAAATAAATAATTGGGATGCAAAAGTAAAGAAGGGGAGTGTCACACAATTAGCCAACCATGCATGTCCCATAGTATTGAAATTGATTGAAAAAAAAAAAAAACTCGAGATTCAAATTGATTCCAAATCAATAGTGAATCTTATTTTAAGTATTACTATAATTTGAAGATAAATTGGCTTGTCCTCTTTTAAGACATATTTGAAGCTTATTTGCTCTTGATTGAAAAATTAGGTCTATATGAAAGTAAATGTGTGTCATGATAAATTGGCATTCGTAAGTTTATATTCTTAAGTCCCCAGGCTTGGGGGTTTGTGGACTCGACCAGAGAAATAGTTATTTGAGGATCTTTTCTTCGAACTATAGATATCCCTTGTTAAGGATCGGATGGCAACGACTTTTAGGTGTCAACCAATTAAACTCTATTTCGACTTATTGATTGAACTAATTTAGCTTCAGTTGACCTCAAGGTTTTTAGCTGAGTTAGAATAGGAAAGCAACCTGATTGTGAATAACTGTTAATAATTTTTTCAGTAAGACTTACTTATAAATATCTAGTCATTCTTGCAAAACAACCAGCTGTTAATGATCTTTTTTGTTGTAGTGCAACTTAACGTATTTACAATTGGCTTTTAGGGACTTAGAAAGGAGAAACATCCTCTTTTTGAGTTATAAGGACATGCTCGATATATGAGAATTATTTAAGAAATTACTTAAACTTTCGAGATAAGAGGAATTTCTTAAAGGAATTTTACTATTGAATAAGATTACGAGTTGCTAATATAAGCAACTCATAATTAACTCAAACTTGTGAATCGAACCTAAAATTACAGTTAATATAAGATAACTCATAGAGTTTATTTGATAGAATTTTTTAGCTATACAATTAGTTAAAGGGCCAAGTTATTTAAAATAGACGGTGACATTTATAGTACATCAATTGAGTTTTTGAAAAGAAAATTCAAAGGTAAAAAAAAACGTAATATAATATTAATGGTGTTATTTTTTATTAAATTAATAGTTACAAACACACTTTCATATTGGTACACAATTTATTTTTTTTGTAAATATAGAAAAGTGTTGATACCCATAAAAAGAAAATCTTCAGTAACTTCATATTTTCGAAAGAAAAAAAATCACTAAATTAAATTTTTACTTATCTCAACAAATAGTAAAGTATTAATATAGTCCAAAAATTTTACCTCTTTTAAATTTTAATATATTCACTCAACTAAACTCAAATGAGTTCGAATTCAAAATACTTTTTAGATACAAGAATGTGTTATTTTTCCACAATCATGTAATATTAAGACATTTTCTTTGACTCAATAATCCTTATAGCACTTTATGAAGAACATTTGAATTAATAGATTGAGTACCTTAAACATATTAATAAAATTAATATTTTAAAAATCATTCAGGAGATGCATATTCAATTAACTGAATTCTCAATAACTACTAGTATCTTCTTTGATAAGGAAATCAATCCACATGGGAGCCAAACTTCGAAACAATTCAATTTCCAATGACAAAAAGAAAAAATAAAAAATAGAAATGCAATGTATCCACTTTTGATTAACAAACAGAGTTGCTGACACAGCTTTCCACTCATCCATGTCACACCATCCAAACACCATTCAAAAACATGACTTCAACTTCCTTAAACAAAGGCACTATCTTTCAAACCCTAATTTGTTATTAATATAATCTTTTTAATCAAAACAAACTAGACAAGAACATATACTTTTTCTTTTGGTACAATTATATATAACTCTATTTTTTGGATGACACTAATCTCATTCGCGATGTGTGAATTATACTAACTCTTAAAAATTTAACATACATAACTGTGATTAAACAAAAATTCTCCTGTTATGAATTTTTCTCTCTTGAACTTAGCAAAAATCTCATGATTTGTTTGGTTTACATTTCTATTTTCTATTTCTTAAAATTTTACAAACAAAAAACTAAAAATTGAATTCAGTTGTCAGTATTTTCATTTTTTCCTTTATAAAATTTCAAAAACTAAAAAATAGAATAAAAATAGAACATAAAATTACAAATCAAACATAACCTTAAGTCTTAAGTTGCTAAGTCAACTTATAGGGTTAACTAGAGTGAGTTAATAGTAATACTAACAACATATCATAATGTAAAAGAAGAAAAGGGGAAAAGGCATGACATGGTAAAGGCTTCTTTTTAAGAGAATCTAAATAATATAATCTAATGGATAAAAATAATTAATAAGAGCCTAATTAACCAACCATATCCAGAACAAAAGATTATATATAAGGCTTGGAATCACATCCATAAGAAACCAATTGAAAACATTATTTTTGATTAATTAGTTATTGGATGGTGTGAGTTTTATTGAGGCAATTAAAGTTCAGAATGGCTAACATGCAAATTGTACCAGCTTACAAGAATAATGTGGAAGCACAGTATGTTGAAATGATGGTTCCATTGTATTCTTATGGATGCGAGAAGAAAATTAAGAAAGCATTATCTAGTCTTAAAGGTAAATTATATAACCCTTTAATTAATTTTGTGGTATATATAGTTTTTAATAAGAGTAAGATTATGGCTAATTTGAAATATCAATTTAGGTGATTCAATAGTTTTGTGTGGTTGTCTGGGGAATGGATCTCCTCATATTTTAAAATAATATAAAGTATTATGTTGGTGTTTTTGTGTATATCTCTCTCCTCATTAATGTTTATAGGAACTCACAAATTTAATATGCATTTAAGACATATTAGGAGAGAGATAGACACAAAAATACCAATATGATATATTATATTTTTTTGAACATGAGATGATCCATTACTAGTTAATTGTTTGGTAAGTGGTGTTTTTGCATTTTTTTTATGTGTGTTCTTTTGAGTTTCGTACCTTGTCTGGATAGTAGGTGTTTTATTGTAAACTTTTGAAGAGTACTTGTACTCTTTAATACATTTTGCTTTTAAAAAAAATTAGCGTCTAGCAAATTGTTTCACTCATTTTTTTGTCAGAGCAAATTGTTTTACTCTTGATATAAATAATTTTATTTTTTCATGTTTATATTCTCTGTTGAAAATTTGTTGTGTATGCTTTGTTTTGTGAGTCATTCTCTTCACATTTCGCTAGTGGGCGTTGCTTTTTGCACCCTCCTTTTTCACAAAATTGATTTTGAAAATTAGGATCTGTTTTGTTTTTAAATTTTTTTGGAACTGTACTATAAACTATTTTTAGGAACTATTTTAAAAAAAGATAAATAAATTTTTAATACAAATAAGTATACAAATTCAAAAAATTAAAACTAAAAATGAAATAAGTTTTAAGTGTTTTCAAAATTTAGTTTTTACAAAACTAAAATACACATACTATTTTTGAAAAGTGTTTTTGAAAACTAGTTTGCTGAACATATTTTTTAGTTTTCTGTTTTAAAATAGGAAATTGTTTTAAAAAACAGATAACAATACAAGCCCTTAATTTTTCAGAAATAATTTTTGAAGTTAAATTTTAAGAAGAGATGAAAAAATCTTTTCCGGAAATTACTTTAAGAAATTTGTTAAAATTTAGGCAGTGTGTAAAGAAAAGAAGAGGGAGTGCAAATAGTAACTACCATTGCTATGGGTGGATGGGATTAGCACCATCCCTATTGGGAGTGACACCATCTTTTTTAGTATATAAATTTATGATTCTTACGTATAAAAAGGATGGCCATTGAACACATTTATGTGACACTTACATTTTGGTCCAAAAAAGAATGTGACACTTACATTTCTTTTTTTTTTTTTTTGCTCACTAGTTATGTGAAGAAGAATATGGGTGAATATGTTGGGATTTTTTTATTGGCCTATAATTATTCAATTACATTCATACCCTCTTTTTAAGTTTTTGGGTAAAATACCCTCTTTTAATTTGATCTTCAATAAGATATATTTTAGAACAAAAATAACTAATTGTTTATCAGTAGAGATGTTCAAAATTGATCCAAACCAATCTAAATAGGAAAAAATTAAACCAAATAAACCAAAAATTAAAAAAATTGATTTTTTTATTAGATTGGTTCATATTTCAGATCTTCTTAGTCAAACCGAATCAAACCAATCTAAACTGAACTTATATACAATTTTTTTTTGAAAAATAATAATATAATACTACTCATACTTATAGTTTTATAATATAAATATAATTTTAATATTATATCTTTATAACTTTATGAATTCTTAATTAATTTAAAATTAGATTTCACCTCTTTTTATTCTATATATTTTTTTAGTCAAAGTTATTCTATATACTTTGTGAATTATCTTTTACATTTTATGTAAAGTATAATTTTTTTATTTAATTTTGTTTGTATTTGATATAAAACTTAAAATCAATCCAATCTAAATAAAAAAATTTAGATCAGATTTTTTTAAAATAAACATACCAATCCAAACTAAAGCTGTATAAATAAATCAGATCAAATGACTTCACTCTAGAATCCAATTTGCATAACTAACACTCCTACTTATCACCGTTTTCTTTTTCCCTTTTTTTCACACTTGTCACATTCCCTTGAATAGTAAGATATCAAATTTAAACCACAAATATTGGGTCCATATCACTTTAGGTGATACAATATTACTGTACATAAAGAGGTTCCACTATTTTTTCTTTAGAAAATTCTTTTCATAACTTCTTGATTTTTCTTTTAGCTGAAAAACATCACATATGTTGATTAAGTTGTAATTAATTTATTGATTATGACAGGCATATACTCGGTAAATGTGGATTATTGTCAACAAAAGGTGACTGTGTGGGGAATTTGCAACAAATATGATGTGCTAGAAACTGTAAGAAGCAAAAGGAAAGAAGCTAGGTTTTGGAACCAAGAAGAAAATGATGATGTGTTATTAGAGAATTCACAAGAATCACCCCTTCATCACAAGAAATTTAAGCCCTCTTTGGCTTTAACTAGGGTTAGGTCTTTTAGTTTGAAAGCATTGAAAAAGGTCTTTTCTAGATCATATTCTTTTTAAAAAGAACCAATAATTATCGGTAAAAAAGACTAATTTTCAGACTTACTTTTTTAACTAGTGCTTTTTACGTGTACCGAAATGAGAATAAAATAGGTTTAATGGCACATTATTTAGTCCTTTTTTGTTACAAGGGAAAAACATTATTTGGTCCATTGATATGGATAATGCATAATGCTTTCAGCTTCACGTTTCTGCAACTTTCAATTTTGTTGATTTCTTGAGTGATTTTCATGAATTCAATGATACATTGTATATCATTGTAATCCATCAGAAAAAACACTCAAAAAAACAATTAAAATTGATCGCTACAAAAATATGACTGACTGAAAAAATTATTAAAATCATGAGATGGAATCGCACAATATTCATACCTCATGGACCAAAAGGGTTTTTTAACCTCTATAACTATTATACAAAATAAGAATTCCAAAATAAAAAACAATGTAAGTAATAAATACATATTAAATATAAAACGTAATTAATTTTTGTCTTTTTCTATAAAAAATTCTCCTTTAAAATATTTAACCCGTGCAATATTACACACGTTAAAAAAACTGTTAAAAAAATTCAATTTGGCAAATCCAAGTGTAAGAAAAAACACATGAGTTGAGCAGATCATATCTCATATTTGATAAAGAAGCTAATAAGTACAGCGCCTAATAATCCAATAAATGCATCTAATATGCCAAACTACATGTGCAAAACTTGCAAGCTACTCCAAATGTTTTTTATTTCTTTTCCCAATAGAATCAAATCAAACCATATCAACTCTTCACAAGTTATGATGAGACCACACATTATATTCTCATTCAAAAACGTGATTCAAATAAATTCCCTATATAAAGAATTTGAATTTTTTCATGTTCTATTTTTATTATGCTCCTCATGTAATAAGAAAAAAAGATACAACAAAAAAATTAATAAATAATAGTAAGCTTATTTTTATTTAGTTATATTTACCTTTCTTGTCACATGAGCAACATAATTCAAAAAAAAAAAAACATCAGGAATCAAATCTCCAAATAAATAATATGTGAAAGATTTGAAATCAATAATCATCTATGTTGAATCTTGATTACTGTTTTTTTTTTACCCTCTTAACAGCTCATAAAATTATAGCTGAAATAAAAAGAGGATGTTAGTTTTAAGGAGAAATATAATTTTTTAAATACATATTTTTTTAAAAAAAAAATTGGAGGGCAACGAAAGGAATAGAAAATGGGAATAAGTGAATTTTCCAAGTTTAATCCATGTTTTTTTAAGTGTTTGGAATTTTATTGACAAAATTGATTATGACTTTCACTCAAAGTGCCTGTTATTGTTACCACACTTTTATTGGGTTCATCACACATTTATTATTTCTTTTTCTTTTTTTTTTCAAAACTACCCTCTCGATCAGACTTTCAAAATTAGAATCTATGCAAGTTTTTTTAATTGTATGTTGAATACAATCTTATTAAAATTTTATTTTTTTCAAACAAATCTCTCTCCTTTTGATCTCTCAATAAATGTAATATTCAAGTTAATTTTTTTTTTTAAAGGCATCAGTGCATCGCATTTTATTTCACTTTGACTGATCCTGATATTTTAGAATCTATTTTTTTTGGGATTTAAAAATCTGATAGAGTATATAGTTATTTTTGTAAGTTTTCACATTCAACCACATTCTTGAACCTCGGAGCAAATGAATTCTATAATCCAAATCAGTCAATAAAAAACAATTTGTGATGTCTTGAAATAAAAAACTTGTTCAGATTAATCTGAACGAGGGATAATTTTAAAATAGGTACTTGGTGTACCCATAAAGTCATGTGTGGCTATTAATAGCTGTCTTCATTCAAATAATTTTCTTTTCTCTATTTCATTCAATTGGATTAAAGTTATACTTTCCTTCATTTCCAATTTGAAGTTTTTTTTTTAAATTTCTTTGAGCTAGTTTATTTTCATTTAGTAATTTAAATATCATAACAAATTTTTGGTTTGCTTTCAAAGGCTTTCAATATAACTAAATTATGAGTTAAATATATTTTTTATTTTAGAACTTTAGCGAAATTCATCTTGAGTCCTTAAACTTTAAAAATGTTTTCTTTTAATTTAGTCCCTCCGTACTATTTTTTGTGGCGTGGCAAATAGATGGAACTTCAACAGATTCACGCGCCACAGATTCAAATCAGGTATCCCAAAATCATGTTTCATCAATAAAATATCGCCATGTCATTAAAAATATTTCCTTTAATTTTAATCTTTAATTTCCTAATTTTTTAATGACTGGCGATATTTTATTGGTGGGACACCTGATTTGAATCCACACGCCACTTGACCTATTTCCCATGTCAATAAAAAAAGTGTACGGATAAATTAAAAACAAACCTTTTCAAAATTTATGGACTAAAAATTAATGTTTTAAATCTCAAGGACTAAAAATCAATTCTCGCTAGAGTTCTTGGACTAAAAATATATATGAACTAAAAGTATTATTGTATCTTATTCTTATTATATAATATATACTAATCATCAAGGTAATTACCACGTAAAAAAATGCTAATCATTAGGTGCAAAATAAACTGTAAACATGTACTAGAAAGTGACAGAATTGTAATCCTTTATGCCTAACCACTTGTGCCTTTATATATCTCTCAGTTTTCTTCCCTTTTCCAACCCTACAATTCAAAAATCTATATGATCCTTACAAAAAGAGCCTTACATTTATAGGACCCTTATCCTCCCTTAAGGCTCCTCTTTCTCTCTAACAAATTCATTCAGAGCTTCCAAAGAAAGATGATAATGGTGGTGATTATGACAGAGATATTAGGAGAATACACAGCAGCACTCAGAAGAGTCACAGAGCACCTCCTTCCGCCACGTGGCATCAATTTTGGTGATCTAAGGAGGAACCTTGGTTTTGATTCTGCAACCTCTTCTTCAGATTTTTTTCTGGTTTACTTTTAATTTAGTCATCTTTGTTAATTTGTTACGAGTGTGTTTTTCCGTTGAATTGAACAACGGAACGGAACTTTAGGTTATGTTGTTGTTGTTGTCTGCTTTCACGTTTGAGGCTTTCGAAAGTGAAATTTGACATTTCAATGTACACAATCGAAACTTCAACGTGAAAACAAATGTATTAAGATTTAATTTTTCTTGTTTTAGGATGTTTAATTGTATTTATTTACTGCATAATAAATTGATTCTGTGAAGAGATTCAGAGGAATAGGCCATGTTATTAGACTCTGTTGCATTTGATGAATAATTATGATTTGGTTTATTTGACATTTATTTAGTGTTCCCTTTACTTGAAGTAGTTTCAGTTGCAGAAGCTTGAAGCATGCCCAATTTTTTTTTTTTTTTTAAAAAAAACAGAATGTACTAATATGGCATAAAAAAATTGATATTAATAATAGTAATAATTTCATTATCAAGAGAGTTTCAAAACAAAGCAATGAATATGCTTCTGGCCTTTCCTTTTCTTTTCCCTTTTGGTTATATCCAAAGTAGAGTAGCTGCATTTTTTGTTTTTCCCCTTTTTCTATGCCATAATTCTCTTCTTTCAGTAGTATATAAGTTAAGAAAAAACAATAATGCCGTCCCTTATATAGTGTGTATTTAATTTTTTTTTGGTTATGGAGGAAATTTAACGACACCAGAGGTCAAATCCTATGCCACATACTCACACATATGTCCTTGCCAGCCATGCTAACCTTACAGGATATAGTGTGTATTTAATTTACAATTAACTGAGAGTGAAAATATCTTTATTAGATATAAGAAATAAAAAATTATTTTGTTCATTAAATGTAATTGAGGTTTTTATCCAAACAAATTACAATCAGTAATATATTATTAAAACATGAATCACATTTTGACCAGCTGAAAACCAAACATGTTATTTTAACTTCTCTATTTGATGAAACAAAAAAGACATGAAATTTCCATAGTGATGGTGGCATATAATAATAATAATAATAATTATAATAATAATTATAATAATAATTAAGAAACAAAGAATGGAGAGTCAATTATAGGGTGTTGAGAGAGAGACATTGCACATTATTTATCAACAACAAGACAATTTCCTCCTTGGACCTTATCTTCTTCTCTTGGCATTTCCTCACTACAAGGATCACTATTGAAAATGACTTCTCCTTGTAATAATTGTTCATGTATCTTTGCAAAAAATAAGAAAAAAAAAACATATGAACATTATTGTGGAGGGTGTAAAATTGTGAATAATGGGAAACTATACTAAGGACATATAAACATTAGGGTATGTTTAATATGTGTTTTCCTTTCCTATTATATATTAAAATATAAATCAAACTTTAAGAGTTTATTTGGTTTGTATTTTCTGTTTTAAAAATAATTACAAAATTGTTATTTTTTTTTTGTTTTCAAATAATCTGTGGTAGAAAACATTTGAAACATATTTTTTTTTTTAATTTTCAATGTTCTTTTATATAAATTCAAAAAATATAAATAAAACAAAAAAATTGACAATTTTATAATTGTTTTAAAAATAAAAATATAAATCAATGGATCAATTATTAACAAGTGTCTGTATCTATTACTTTATTTTTTATCTTGACATGTGAATGTGCATTTTGTTTTCAAAAACAGTACTTTCTTGTAATCTTGTCCATATGAACAAACCAATAAATGCCATAAATCATAATGGTACTTTGGTACCATTAGTTACCCTGTTATTTCATGTGAAAAAGGTCCACTAGCTAGATTAAGACACTTTTTAAAGCTACTTTCACATTCAGTAGCACAAGATTCCTTTATCTTATTTTATTTATTTTTTTATTTTTTATTTTTATTATTATTATTATTATTATTATTATTATTATTTTGTGTCGGACAAACCTAGAAAAAAAAGTCCTTCATGCTCTTCTTGTTTAATTTTTTAATTTTATCCAATTATTCTCCTAAGAGAAAGATGGAAAAAAGAGGAAATGAAGCATATGACATGAGACTACCCAACCATCACCAAACTTCACAAAAAAGATAAAATAAAATAAAAATTCCAACCATCAACAAACTGATAGACAATAGTCAACACTAAACAATTGCACTTGAAATTTAATCTGGTCATCAATTCGATTAAAATTGAAATATTGTATAGGTTGATCAAAATTATTCTGATCTAACTCTTTCTTAATATCACAATGATTTGTATTTTTTTTAATCATAAAAGAAATATAAACTCATCAAACTGACTCTTTCAAGTTGGAAAAGGGAATTTGACTTTCTAAGGTTTAAAATAGAGGAAATTCAAATTTTCTTCATTTTTCATATAAAAAATCCTCTTCAACCAATATTTTATCAATCTATTATGCTTACTTTTTTTAGGACAATAGAAAAATAGAAAACTATGCACTAAATAATTAATTAATGAAATTATTGCTGGACGGTCTAGTAACTCAAAAGTCAAAACAATTCAAAATTATCTTGTAAACTCAAGACTCTAAAGTTTCTTAACAAAATAATGAAGAGATAAACTTTGGCTCAAGCAAACACAAAATTTACAAGCAAAGCAATTAGATTCCTGAACTTGGTACATTAATACATAGATGCATTTATGACCCACCATCACTTATTAATTATTATTATTATTTAATGGGAATATATGAGATCCAAATATTAAAGTATTAATCACTATTGTTTGGATATAAAACATGACATGTCAAGTGTTGATGATAGTGACAGGTGATGATGCTGGAGTTTTAATTTATGATTGCTTCAATGGACAGTCCTTCATTTTTTTAAAATATTGTTTAATGTTTAATGTTTTAGGATAGGTTTGAAAAATAGAATAGTACAACACAATTATTGATCTAGTGGAGTTCTAAAGGATGATGATTAAGAATATTTTGTGCCTTGTTCCAAACTTGCTTGTTTTGTTTTTCTTTTTCAATATCACAACTTCAAATGCTAAGAATATGGTAATAACTTATTTTATGAATAAAATATAGGAATGAGAGGCAACTGCAATATGTTTAAAAAAAAATTATTTATTAAAGGAATAATTAGATCAACCTCCCTTAAAATTTGTTTATAGTACTTATCACCATCCTCTAATTTTTAAAAATACAATTATCCCCCTAAAATTTTTACTTTCAATACAAAAATGATAAAATTAAAAAAAAAATGGTAAATCAAAATTATATTTTAAAATAAAAAATATGCAAAGTAACATCGTTTAAAAAAAAAAGTACACGTCAAGGGGGGTTTTTGTAATAAAAATAAAATTTTTAGGGAGTAAGTGTAATTTTGAAAACTAGAGAAAATAAGTGTAATATAGACAAACTTCTTTATTAAATTAAAATTAATTAATAAAATACCAACAAAATTTTGATTTATATAAAATTTTATATAGTTAATATATGTACTGTAAACTTTCGATTCAACATTTAAATTGATAAAATTTAATATCTTTTTATAAAGTTATTAAAGAGAGTAAGACATTTAACATTTATTTTAATAATAAATGGATCTCTCCTTTTTTATATATTATTATTATTATTATATATTTATATATTTATTTTTATATATAATAGATTTTCCTTTTTGAGGAATAATAATTACTTTATATAATTGGACATACATATGCACGTAAACCGCTGCCACCATTATAGAGGATATAGTTGAACATACAACAATAAATGCACGGTAATAATCACTATCTATGTACCAAATATACGCCCGGTCTTTTGCCCAAACAACTAAAATAAATATTTTAGGTCTTCAATATTTAGATAAAAAATAGATTTTTAATAAATTTTTATAAACAAATATTTAAAAATATATTTTATTTTTAGAATATATTGAATATAAATAAATATCATTTTAAAAAAATTATACTAATAAAAAATAATACACTAATTAATATATATAATTACATAATTAACCCTCGTTCTTTTCTTAACATATATATTTAAAAGGTTCTATGTTAAAAGTTTGCTTTAGGCCTCCAAATATGTTGAGTCGTCCCTAAAAATATTAGTATGAATTTTTTTAATTTGTACAATATTATATAGGTTAAAAAAATTTATTGTATGTTACACATAATCTTATTAAAGTTTTAATTTTTTCTATAAAAATCTTTCATCTTTAAATTCTTATTCTATACAATATTGCATGAGTTAAAAAAATCCTACTAGTATATATGTTTTTAGTTTTTTTTTTGTATATATATAGGTAAAAATATACTCTCATAAATTTAAATTGACGAGTTATTACTTAAAGTTTTACTCCATAACTACTATACTAGCATGTTGAGTGCATACTTTAAGTCTTCTAAAAATGTGCTATTTTTAAGTTGGTCTTTTAAAAAATTAAATTAGTCTAAGTCATTTTAAATATGAGATATTTTAAAATTGATCTTCTGAAAATAATTTAATTTAATTTCCTCTAAATTAGTCTTTATTTATCTTTGACTGAATTATAATTTTAGTCCAAAGATGAATAAAGACGCTAATTTGGAGACTTAAATTAATTTTTCCTTATTTACCTATTGCAAATTTATCTATGACAAATGGCGACAGCGATTAAAAAGTGCAATTTTACATTTAATGTATTTTTCTTTTTGATTAGGTAATATCTTAATAATTTTTGTATCATAATACTCATTAGAGGTGTAATATCTTTATAAAAATATAATTAATTATGCTATTCTTTTATTTTGGTCCATATAAAATTATCTTTACATTTAGGTTCCATTCATTTAGAAATTGAATTTTTTTTGTCCTTGTAGCAAAAAAATCTATTAACCGATAATAGTGTCGACATTTAGAAATTGTGTTGACGACAAATTGTGCTAATCACTACAAGAATTCAAGCAATTAGCGTGGACTTTTAGCCACCACTAAACTATATTTAGCATCGGCCACAAAGCCGACGGTATATAATGCAAAGCAAAAAGTTGGCTACTACAAAATTACCAACGCAAACTGCATAGCTAACTACTCCCTCCGTCCCATATTGTTTGGCCATTTAGGCTTTTTCACATAGATTAAGAAATCCAATCATTACTTTAAATTTCAGTAAATTTAAGATTGAATTTCCTATTTTGCCCATCAACTACCTAAATTATTTATATTCTCTCTTCCACCACTTTATTAATTACATTTATGGTAATTGTATCCCATTATACACCTTAACTACTCAAACTATCATCGTTTCAATTCTATTGGGAATAGTTATTAGCTTTACTTTGCACCGTCCACTGATTGAATTGCCACAAAGCCTCAAGGATTAAAAGCTGATAATACATTGTCAGTCAATCCACAAATAGCACTGATTTTATAAACCCATTTTTAAGCAAAAAAAAATCAGTTTGCCTCCAAAATTTTTATTGCTTACCTCCAAAATTTTCATTTTGTTTACGTGACTTACCTTTAAGATTTGAATTTAAAATTGGCTTCGTATATGAGTTTCACTATATATATAGGGATTCTTAGCTCAAAACAATCATTCAACTATCAGCATGGCTTCTAATCAAATATTTCCGGTTGATACAGATTTAAATATTCATTCCACAAATCCAAAAGTTAATAATGAGGGTGCTCAACAAGTTTGTCAAGAAGAAAATCAATCTTCATTGCCTGATCTAAATATTAGTGTTGCTAAAAGTTCTGTTCTTGACGTTGTTCCAAATTCTCCCACTCCCACCATGACATCATCTCAAAATGAAATTTTGCTTGATTTAAACCAAGTGCCATCTAACACAGGTTAGAAGTGCTATTACCAATTTTCTTAACGTCAATTTTTTGTTTGCTTTATATGCATATGTAACAAAATCATTGATTGGGTTCTTTAAATTTTTTGTCACCAACTTAATTCTCAAAGATTTAAAACTATCAAAAATTGAAACTCTATCAAATTAGTCCCTTAATTAAATTACACATAGTATGGACTAAATTGGTGATAAATAAAATTTTAGATACCAAATGAATTTTTTTCTCTTTTATAAATGTGCTCTATATAATTTTTTTTTTGAAATCTATGTTGATAATTCAGAGCAAGATGACGAGGTCAATAGGAATAATTTGGATCCCTTCATGCCTGAAATTTCTTCAAGTCAGAGTGATGAATCTCCAGAATTAAATCCAATTAGTGGTATAATTTTACTTATTTCATTTTAGTTTATTGATTTCAATTCCTTTACTGCAAGTATTGTTATTATTGTTTCTCATGTCTAATAGTGTGTCATGCATTGTATAATTATATTTTTCAACAATTTGCAGAAGATAATATTGATGATGATGTGATTGACAAGGAGCAACAAGTAAGAAACACAAGAGTGAAAAAAGTGTTGTCTAATGCAGAAAGAAGGATGTTGTATAAGGCTCTACTGGAGAGGAGTGTCAATGAAAAATTGAAAAAAGGGGTGAAAAGAATGGTTGCATCTCAATTTGGTGTTTCTATGAGAACCGTTCGACCTATTTGGAAAAAAGCAGACAATAAAGGTATATATGCTGATGTGTCTCACAATATGTCAAAAAATTGTGGCCGTAAGAGAATTGAAATTAACTTTGCTCGAGTTCCTGAGATTCCTTTGCATAAAAGGACAACTATCAGGTCTTTTGCTTGCACATTGAACACGAGTAAGAGCACATTGTTTCGGCGTCTAAAATCTGGAGTTATACGAAGGCACACGAATCCTATAAAGCCTTCTTTAAATGATGGGAATAAAAAAGCTAGATTGAGATTTTGTATTTCAATGCTTGATAGCGCTACCATACCACATGATCCGACCTTTTTGGGGATGTATAACATCATTCATATTGATGAGAAGTGGTTTTATATGACAAAGAAGTGTGAGAATTACTATTTGTGGCGGGAGGAAGAGGATCCAATACGCACTTGTAAAAGTAAAAATTTCATTGGAAAAGTTATGTTTTTAGCTGCCATAGCTCGACCAAGGTTTGATGCAAATGGAAATGAGCTCTTCTCTGGAAAGATTGGTGTGTTTCCCCTTGTCACAAAAGAGCCGACTAAAAGGAATAGTGTCAACAGACCTGCAGGAACACTAGAAACCAAACTTATAACTTCAGTTACAAAAGAAATTATTAAGACATACTTGCTAAATAAAGTCATACCGGCCATTAAATCAAAGTGGCCAAGAGAGGAGATGGGTTATCCAATATTTATTCAACAGGATAATGCAAGAACACACATTAGTTATGACGATGAAGAGTTTCGTAGAGTAGCTTCAGAAGATGGATTTGATATTCGTTTAATGTGTCAACCACCGAACTCTCTAGATTTAAATGTTCTAGATCTCAGATTTTTTAATGCTATTCAAAGCTTGCAACGTCAGGAGTCACCGAAATCTATCGACGAGCTTGTGAATGCGGTTGAGAAGTCATTTGAAACATTTCCTACAAAGACGTCAGACTATATATTTTTAACTTTGCAATCATGCATGATTGAAATCATGATAGTCCAAGGTTCTCACAAGTACAAGATTCCACATATGAAGAAATTAACTTTGGAAAGAGAAGCAAAATTGCCTAAACAACTCAAATGTGACCCAAAATTGGTTCAAGATGTTCTTCATGACTTAAATTAATTTTTTATTTCAGTTTCTATTAAATTTTATTGTTCTCCTTTATATTGGATTGATTAGAATTTACTTTCACTTCTACAAGTATTTTTAACTTTACATTGCTTGGAATTGAAACTAAAGAAAATACACTATTTTTGTTTTTTTTTTATCAGCACACATATGTAATAATAATAGGAGTAATGTACATAACCGCAACAAATTACAACTAAAAAGCCAAGAGAACAATTTCATCAAGTTTCCCAAGATTCTGAACAAAGCAACAAGCCTTATCGGAGCTTTGATAAGATTCTACTTGTAATTTGACTACCTGAAGACAATCACACACATAACACAACCAAAAGGGTCTCAACAACAAACCCCAGCAGCATCTATAGAAACACCGCATAACAAACCCAAGCAATCAGAGGTTAAGAGCTGCACTCATAAGTAAAAACAGAGTAGATGAGAACCAACCAACCATTACCAAATTCTACCAAAAATGAGAAAGCATCGTAGGACACACGGAGTATTGAATTGTGCAATGCATGAAATCTAATTACTCTACATCTTTAGTTTCAATAGAAGCGAAAGTAAGTAAAGAAAAATAAAGACTTAGAATTTGGGAAGTTAAAAATATAAAAGAAGTGAAATTAAAGAAGACACACAAAAAAATTCAAATAATTAGATATCATTGTGCTGATAAAACTCTTCTGGAAGATAATTTCTTAACATCACATCAACTACTTCATCAATTTCATTCCTAGCCAAATTTTCTTGTTCTCCCTCAATATTATTCTCAGCCAAATTTTCTTGTACCCCTTCAATGTCATTCTCATCCAAATTTTCTTGTTCTCCTTCAATTTCATTCTCAGCCAAGTTTTCTTGTTCCCCTTCAATGCCATTCTCAGCCAAATTTTGTAATTCTCCTTCAATGCTATTCTCAACCAAACTTTCTTGTTCCCCTTCAGTGTCATTCTCAGTCAAACTTTCATTTTTCCCTCAATTTCATTCTCAACCAAATTTTCTTCTTCCTCTTCAATGTCATTCTTAGCCAAATTTGACGGGGCTTTTTTCCTAAATAGAGGTTTATAATCTATAGAGATTTCATCATGCTCCTGTATCTGCGAATCCATAGAGTCTTCAACTGTTTCAAAACAAACAGAGTCTTCACAATTTTCTTGTGAATCTAAGAAATCTCTATCTATCTCCAATTTTCTATTTCTAAACAGGGGTGTATAGTCTATGGAGTTTTCATCATTTTCATGCCTCTCTGAATCTGTAGAATCTTCCACAACTATTTTTTCAATTTCATTGTCAGCCAAATTTTCCATGGGATTTTTTTCCTTGTGATAAAATGTTTTTTTTTGGTCTTGGTAGAAAGCACAGAGAGAAAATGGTGTAGAGATGAATGGATAGTGCTTGCACTGTACTATTGTGCATGAGGTTTAATAGTAGGAGTACTGGTTCCTTGTATAATAGCCTCGGAAATGAAAAAGTCAAAAAACTTGTTGGGAGAGTAAAGGTTAGTGGACGGTGATAATGTAGAAGTACATTTAATTAGTTAGGGGTAAAATTGTAAAAAAAAAATTAATGTTACATTGGTATGTTAAATGGACAATAAAATTGGGACAAATATTTTTTCCTAAATGGCCAAACAATATGGGACGGAGGGAGTAACATTTAAAAATTGGGCACCAAACCGACGCAAACTCCGTGCCATTTAGTGAGCGCCTATACCCATGTTAATTAGTCACAATTGTTTTCTTAAAAAAAAAATCCAAATTTCAAATTAACCCTAGCCATATTCCTAAATTTAGTTCTAACAATATTAAGCTGAGATTATTTTTCTCTGAATACATTGACATTCAATTAACAATATCCTTAATTACAAGCTACCCCTACTCCTATTCCTAATTCTAAATTGACCCTAGTCTTATTATTCCTAATTTCAATTCTAACAAACCCTAAAGATAACAATACCTACTCATTATAAGACTAACGACTAATCAATTAAAATAAAATAAACAAATAATAACTTACATAGAGTGATAGAGATAGAATGAGAAAGAAGATTAACTAGTGCGACCGCTATGATTAGTGGCGATGGCTTAGGGTGGATAACGGGTTCATTGACTCACGAACCCGAGCAATCTAAACCAAAACAAACCACTTTTTTGAATTGGGTTGAGTGATTGGATTGGTTTGGGTGTTTTTTAGTGAACCCGAACCAATTTAGGTTGGGTATTGAGTTTACATTTTAAAAACTCAATGAATCTAACCCAAACTAAATTTATAAATGACTAATTTTTATGTTGTTTTACTCTCTTTAAACTTCAGTCTAGACTCCAGTCCTAGTTCTCGACTAATCGACTTCTCCTTACTAATTACTTTCTTTCCAAAACAAGCATAATCAGATTCAGAACCCTAATAGTAGCTGTCACCTTGATCTCCTCGCTGCCAACATTGCTTCCTCCTATTATGACTAATTGACTATTTTATTTATGTTAAGACTATGTTATATTGTATAATTATATTATTAATGTTATGTATTTTAACGAATACAATCACTAAACTCGTGTAAAATTAATATTATATCACTATAAATTTTATAGTTATTTTTAAAATAAAATTTATGTTTTTATTTAATTAGGTAGACCTAATCACTCAACTCAACCCAATCAAGTTTGAGTTGGATTGGTTTGAGTCAAAGAGTAAAAATTACGTACAAAAATCGAATCAGCCCAACCCAAACCTTTGGGTTAGGCTTCAAAATAGTCAAAATTCACCCAACCCAGATCGAACCCACCCCTAGCGGTGGCGATGGTGACGGTGGAGAACAAGAGAGAGATAATGTTGTGAGTGGCAATGGTGGTGGTCAATCAAATGAGAGAGAGAGGGGACAAAGAAGAATGATGGTGGCAGTGGCAAGGGGTAGTGGTGACGGCGCTGAAACAGAGAGGGGAAGAGAGTGAAGAAGGAAAATTGATAAAAATGGCTAGTGGGTGTCACATTCTTCACTTGTTCAAGAGACGGGATGGTGAGAGAGGCCTTTGACAGTGTGTTAATGGTTAGAGTGACACTTGAGGTCATGGGAGAAGATGAGAGAAAAGAGAGAAAGAAAGAGAAACAAAAGAGGAAAATAAAGAAGAGAGTTTTAGATTTGCTTTAATTTATAAAGTAGCATAGGCCACACCCTCACAAAATGGTCGATGCTAATAAGTGGACATTTAGTGTTGGCTTGACCCACTCTAAATGTTGACTTTGACATAATTTCTTATGGGCTTAGCATTGGCCTAGCCGCTGCTAACATCCAACACTAGTTAGCGTGGGTCTGGCCCATGCTAATGGTTTTGATTTTAATTTTTGGTGAAATAATGTCGTATTTGGCGTTAGCCCCGCCACCCACCGCAATTTTCTAACCGTTATTAGTGTCGTCTTGCTGTTTTTAATTTTTTGTGAAAAAAATATTGTATTCAGCATCTGTCCAGCTGCCACAAACGGTCAACGCTAATTAGGCCCACACTATTGGTTCTAATTTCATTTTCAGAGGAAAAAATGTTGCATTTAATTATAGCATCGACCTAGATGACACAAAGTTCCTGCATGGCAAACTTTTCGTAGCTATTAGATCGAATTCTTGTGGTGTACCATTTAGAAATTGTGTTTTTAGACTCAAGTGGACTAGTTTATCCAACAAAATATTAGCATAGTTAGTAGTTAACATGCTTGATTTGACTGTAGGTCTAAAAATGTAATTTTTGAATGAATGAGGATTAAAAAGCAAAAAAGAAAACATATGAAAGATAAATAAAGATTAATTTGGAGGGATTTAATCCGACTTTTTTTTCGAATAACCAATTCTAAAACACTACATATTTAGGGTGTGTTTGGATTAGTTATGATTAATTGTGAAAATAAACAGTAAAAATAATCCATTGTCTGAGACATAATTGATTTTTGTTTGGATATAGTTGCTGTTAGAAGTGATTTTTAAGATAATTTTAAGCTGTAAAAAATGATTTTGAAGCTTTTTGAAATAATGCCCAATTTTTAGCTGAAGAACAAAAAACTTTTTCCCTTGTTAAAAGAATAATCAAAAACTTTTTTAAATACAAAATACAACTTATTACTAACAAAAAAAAAAATACAAAATTCAACTTTACGACATATGTTTGAAAAAAATCTAATCCAAGCATACTCTTAGAAGGACCTAAACTAAAAAAAAATTCAAAAAATCCAAATTTTAAAAAGTTTGGAATTAGGTAGAGAGCACCATACTCCCTTTCTATTTTTTGTAGTTAATAATTAAAATAATATAGTTATAATAATAAAATAAAATAAAATAAAATAATTTTATACTTAACTATACATATAGTACACCTAAATTTATATAGTGTATCCGATGACCCATTTTAAAATACTACTTTTTTTGAATCAAAATAAATACTACATATTTAAAAGGACAAATGATGAAAAGGGAGTATTTGGAAACAAGTCCAGGAGTTTCAGCTCATCGTTGTATTTTTTGGACAGTGATGGGCTGGGCTAAGAGCCTACAATTATTTTGGGCCCACTCACATGGCTCAATAGTTCTTTTTTTGAAACAAAATTATCATCCGACAAAAATAAGCAAAATTGTTTTTTGTCTATAAACAAAAAAAAAAAGACAAATGTTTCGAAGCTGCTTTTTATAAAAATATCTCTTTGAAGCGAAAAAAACCTATATTTCAGTTTGCATTTAGACTAAAAAAATGTTTGCATTAAGTTGACAAAAAAATTGCATTTAGTTAATTTTGCTTTAAGTTAGTTAATTTAATTAATATGAATATTTCATAAAAATAAAGTATTTCACCAACAAAATTAGTATTTCAACAATAAAATAAAATAAAATAGTATTTCATCGACAAATCAATTACTTACCGTTCCAGTCATATAGCTAGGGGCAAAGCCAGGATATAAACAAGGGGGCCAAAATTAAAGAGTAGTTTTTATATAAAAATAAATTTAATATTTAATTCTTTTATATAATTAATAAAAAATAATACTAAAATAATAATAACATAAATTTTAAGGTTAATTAAGGTTATTATCATTGATTGTACTTTTTTTTTTTTGGTGAAAATCATTGATTGTACTTTATAGACATAATGTTTATACAAAAGTTTTTTTAAACAAAAAATTAATCGGCATCTAAGTTTAATAAAATAAAAGTTGTTACCAAAAAAAATTTGAAAAACAAAAAAGAAAGTAAAATTGCTAATGCGTAAATCACTCAAATTGTACCTCCAAGATTCGTTAGAGTAAAAGAAACTTAATTATGTAATATGTAAATTCAAATTTTATTTATTTATCATAGCAGTTGTCATGTATAATTATTATTTTTGTCCACATATTATTATTTTATTTTGTTTTGTTTTTGATGTATCAAAAAAAATATTATTATTTTGTTTTTTGGCAAACGTCCATATACTATTGTTTTTAACACTACGTTGTTGTTTTTTTTACATAAGTTCTGAATTTTTGGAAGAACAAATTAAGGCCCAAAGCCTAGAACATCATAGAAGAGGAAAAAACAAGTGCAATACAACCTTAGACAATCATAAGTGCGTTTTCCAAAAAAAAATTAATTATAAGTGCAAATGTTGTCGACCCTTTATTACCCTTTCTTTGTTTTTTTTTTAAATTTTTTTTTGGACTTTAAAAAGATCAAAACAATAATTTTTTTTTATTTGGACAACTTTTTTTAAATATTGCTATTAGGTGGATGGGATTAATACCATCCCTATTGGGAGTGGCACCATCCTTTTTAGTATATAAATTTATGATTCTTACATATAAAAATGATAGTGTCACTCCCAATAGAGATGGTGCTAATCCCATCCTCCTTACTATTAGTTTTTGGTGTACTGTTTCAAAAAAGAATTCATTGCCACGGCCCAAATCCCTTTCAGGGATATTATTCGAAGCCCAAAGCCAAACCACCTAGAAGCTTCTATGCATTACATGCAAAGGATGGTGGATGAGATTAGCACCATCCTTATTAGGAGTGACACTATCATTTTTAGTATATAAATTTACGATTCTTACATATAAAAAGGATGGTGCCACTTCCAATAGAGATGGTGCTAATCCCATCCTCCCAAAGAATGAGTAGCTTTCCTCATTCTTATCTTGACTTCAATGTTGATGATAGTTTAGCTAATGGGTACACGAAAACATCATTTGTGAGTATCTAATTTCAATCTTATGTTGCTATACTATTTTATGAATAAAAAAATCAATTATTTATCGACATCCAACAATATGATAAGCCATTTAATTGATTGTATATAAATTATGTTGGTAAAAATATACTTTTTGATCCTTTAACACTATTCAAAGTTTTATTTTAATCTTCTAACAATTTTTTTATTCATTTTAGTTCTGTTTCTTTTTTTATTTTCAATTTGGTATATTTTTTTGTTAACTCAATTAAATAATGAATGGAAAAGGACGTAAAGACGTCATTTTAATTTAAGATTTCTTTGTTTTTTTGACAGTAAGATAACATCGTTTTGTCCTTTTCTATTAACTATTTAAGAGAGTTAGCCGAAGAAGACTAAATTGGACACATATAAAAAATTATAATATGACTAAATTAAAACTTTTAGTAGAGTTAAGGAAACAAAAATGTATTCTTTTCAATTATATTTCTTGCCAAATTATTTAAATATTTATTAATTGTTTTATATATATATATATATATATATATATAATGGTTAACTATATTTTTAAATTATTTAATTGATTATGTTATTATTTTGTTAGAAAAATATAAACTTGAATAACATGAAAAGAAAAATATTGAGATTCATATTTACTAAATACTTACAAATATTTTTTAATCAAACTTATATAATTATTAATATTCATCTTTAAATAAGTTAATTTTTTTATTTAAATTTAAAATACACCTAAAAATTTATTTTTTGATGTAGCCAGAAAAAGAAACACATCCAAAGACAACAATGAAATCAATAAAAAAAAGTATTCTTTATAATTAACTTACAACTTATTAATAACTAAACTTAGCATGATAGTATTGTTATCCATTCTCTTAAAAATGTTAGTAAGAAATTATTATTTTTTGCCAAAAATTATAAAAAAAATAATATTTTTTTTTAGTGATATTAGATGGAAATGGCATCGGATAACTCCTTTGCTAGGGTTTGCGATGGCGTGAATGCGAAGGAAGGTGGAGCAACGAAAGGGAGGCTTCCTTCAGTTTCATTCCAGGATAGGGTTCTTGAAGGAAATGATGTGTCTCATAAAGAACAATGTGACCTGCTCGGTGAGAAACTAGTAAGGCTTGAATTGGTTGATGGTAATCGTCTAAAACTGATGCTTCATCTTGATGCGAGGGTTGTCCAGAATATTTGCGCAGCATAGAGGAAGACACTGGTTTTGAAATTGTTAGGGAAAAACATTGACTTCCTTACGGTGAAGGAGAGACTCACTTTATTGTGAAAACTTTCGCGAGGATTCGAAATCTTGGATGTAGATAATGGGTTCTACATGACAACCTTTGATGTTGACATAGATAGAATAAAGGTAATAGAGAGAGAGGACCTTGGATGATATTCGATTACTATTTTGCAGTGAGTGAATGGACATCAGAATTCATCTCCTCGGTTATGAGGGTTGACAAAACATTGGTTTGGATTCGAGTTCTTGGACTTAATCTTGTATACTATGATGAGAGTACCTTATTGGCAATAGTTGTAAGAGTGGGATGTCCTATTAGGTTGACTCTAAAACATTGAATACTACAAGAGGGTATTTTGGAGAGTCTGTCATGAAATTGATCTCTCATAACCGGTGCCCAACAGTGGACAAAATTGGCTTGTTAGGGTATTGGCATAAGGTGGGTTATGAGGGCCTTCATATCATATGCTCTAAATGTGGATGCTATGATCATATGGAATGAAAATGTGTGGTGGGTAATCCTAAGGCCTCATAGGTAAATCAAGGTCATGAAAATTCCACTCAAGTCAATATTAAAGCTTCTACTAAGAATCTTAACAATTAGTCGTCATAAGTAACGAAAATGATTGTGACGGTAGATAGCCCAAATGCTATAAAAGTGACTGGATGATTGTATCAAGGAAAAAGAAAGTGGCAAAAGGCAAGAATCGTGACAAGGCAAAGTAGCCAAATCTAACAATGGGCTTGTCAAGTTAAAAAGGAACATTCGAGGTGAGCTATCTATTACGTCCGATAATGAAATAGAGAACTTTCACACAAGCACGCGCTATCAATGTTCTTTATTTTTTATGCACATGGGCCTTCTCAATGGTTGAGGCTTTTTGGAGACACTTCGGCTATTGGCCTGTTACAATTCAAGAGGCATAAGGCTATTTAGGTGGTTTATAGGTTTTAACAAACGATGCTACAAGCCAGGTTCAAGTGGTGGATATTTCTTCACATGCCATTACTTTTGAGATTAGAGGTGCTATGAACGTTTGGGCTTATACTGCTATTTATAGAACCCATCTCCATCACAAAGTGAGGATTTATTGAGGTATTTCAGGTCTATTAGGGACACCTTGACTATTCCTTAGGATTCAATAGATAACTTTAATGAAGTTCGTGCATCCTCTGAAATAAGGGATAGTAACTTTATTAGTTCAAGAGCATATAAATTTCTTGATATGATGCAATATTGCAACCTCGTTGATTTAGGCATATTGATGGATGATTCTACTGGGTTAGACTTATATGACAAAATGGGGTAAACCTAGCAAAAAGACTTGCTAGAGGATCGACATATGTAATTTGGAGGATGCTTTTTCTCGAAGGCTACTGTTACGATCTTGACACGACACTAGTCTGATCACCACCCACTTCCTCGAATACGGACCGAAGCCATTTCATTTTTCAGGTTGGTTAGTCTCAAAACTCAGAGTATGTATATGTTGTTAGAAGTCCTTGGTCAAGGCATGATGACATCACAACTAAATTGGTTAAGGTATGCGAAGAATCTTTGATGATTTTTCCAGACAGAAAAGGTACTTGGAGGTTTGTAGGCGTTCAAAAGACATTGGAATCTAATCCAACCTCGAATTTGGTTCTGTTTGAGAAATAATTGCAGAGAAATTACTTGGGTGTTTTAGCCAAGGAAGAAATGATCTGGCTCTAGAAGTGTTGCAAACAATGGATCAAATATGCTAGCAAGAACACACAGTTCTTCCATGCCCAAACAGTGATAAAAAGGAGACGCAATAAAATAGCAAGTCTAATTATCGATGATATGTGGTGCACCGATGAAGAAGTTTGACCACGAGAAGCCTTACATTTTTCAAAGGTCTTTTTGAAGCCACTAATGTGTGTCATCCCCATTAATTTAGAAGTGTTATGTGTCCTAATTTCAATGAGAGTTCGATACAAAGACTTACTAGTCTCATTAATGATAAAGAAGTGTGTTTGGAAATGCACCAAATGTGTTTCTAAAGACATGTTGGGATATTGTGTGGAAGGATATCATTGATACAATTCTTTTAGCTTTTGCTATGGGAAATATTGATGCTAATTGATAAGTTTGCTATGGTCCATCTATCTTTGATTGAGGAGAGGGTGGCTGATTGGAGGTGGTTTCCTGTTAGAGTCTCAAGAAGTGGCCCATTTATCTCTTATTTATTCTTTGTCGATGATTGTTTACTACTCTTCAAAGCAAAGGCAGCTGATTGTTGATAGATATTATTCACCATTTTTGCAACACTTCTAAATTGAAAATATACGTAAAGAAGTCAAATTTCTATGGCTCAGCTAATGTCTCGCGAACAAGAGAGATACATTTGCAAGTATCTCCTTAATACACTAAACTAATAAATTGGGTAAGTGTCTAAGCTTTTCCGTCTTTCATGAAAGGGTGTCATGTGGGCATTTCAATTATGTGTGGATAAGATTCAAACTAGATTGGCAACTTAGAAAGAAAATCTCCTAAACAAACCAAGAAGAGTAGTCTGGCCTCCTATGTGCTTTCGGCTCTACCTTAGTATTCTATGCAAGTTGCTTAGCTACCACGAGCTACCTATGATATTCTTAGGAATTTCATTTGGAAAATGAGTACATCTCCAAAGTGGATTTGACTTACCTCCTAATCAGGCTCTCCTTAACACCTCCTAAGCAACAAATAATAGTATTGTTTTGTTGTTTTTTAGATTTTACTAACTCAAACAATTGAAATTAAATACTAACGGAGGGTATAGATTTAATTTTAGAAAAGCATTCCTCCTTACGAGCTGCAGGAGATAATAATTGATTTATGACGTTGATCGTTTGATTTGGTAAAAATTAAAAAAACAACAAAACGATATTGTTATTGGTTGCTCATGAGGGGCTAAGAAGAGCTTGGTTAGGACATAAGCCAAATTCCTCCAAAGTCATCACGGAGTCATATGAATTAAAAGGTAGTTACCAAACCAAGGAAGAGTAGCGGGTTGGGCATAAGATTGGCAAGGTTAAGCAATACTACTCTATTCGAAAAAAAGATTTGGGACATCATTCACTCTCTGAACAAGTTATAGGTGCAGTTTATATCGAGAAAATATCTCAGTATTACTTCTATTCTTAATATCATCTATCAACCAAATAGTTCCCCACATCTACTTTATGCAAAACTGCAAGTGGGCTCAAGGGGAGATTTCAATTACGACTAAGAATTTTCATCGTGGTATGATAAATGGTCCTCCTTAGGCCCATTATGTGACCATGTCCCCTTTGTGAATATTCAAGTCATTAATTTAACTGTAGCCGAAGAGTACTCCAACAGCCAATTGCATTGGAATCGAGTGGCTTCACGTGTGGGGGATCATATAAAGCTAGCTCTTGAAAGTATCTTTGTTCTCGAATCAAGTGGTACACCAGATATATTGTGATGGTCTAATAGGACTGATGGTGTCTATACTTCAAAATCAACTTATACTTGGCTTTATCCCAAACTTCAAGACCAAAGAGAAGCGAAGAGTTTAGGTTGGATTTGGAAGCTGCATGTTCCTTAGAATATTTGATTCTTCTTCCGATTAATTGCATGCGATGCTCTACCTACTAACAAGATTTGTAATTTTAGACATGTAGCACCCTGCTCAACTTGACATGCTTGCCAACTTTATGAATCTGGGTCACATTGTCTCCGTGATTTCTCAAGAGTCTCAAAATAGAATGAGACTTTTACCAAATAATTATTTCTTTTCACTCAATAGTGAGAAGTGGCTGAAACATATCTCAGAGGACCAACAATTCAGTTTGTTTGCAGCTAGTTTGTGGAATGTTTGGAAGGCACACAATGCTAAGATACTTGATGGTGTGGCATCGAATGAATCTAGCATCTCCCATTAAATATTGTAACTCACCGAGGACACCAATCACACTACAAACAACAATATCACGCTAAGGAGTTAATGGGTTAGTTGGATTTTCAAGCTTTATTGGCATCTCTTACAATATACAAGTTGGGTTAATGGGCCTCTTGTATGAGGTGAAGCTAATCTGGGATAGAGGGTGGCGAGAGGTTGTCTGTCACTTGGATTCAACAGTAGCACTAAAGTCAATCTCCGAGCCTCCCGATTATGGGTGGCAAAATGGGTTTGGCCCGATGGTTCAACCCACTAGCCCACCTTAAATTGTTGGGCCGAGTTGCATATTGGAACCCGCCTCCCTGTTTTCCTTATAAAATTACATATTTTTATTTATTTAAAGAGAGGTTAAAAATCCCAAAACAAAATATTAAAAAATATTTTTTTTATGAAAATACATTTTCCTAATGAAAACATGTATATTTTTTCAATAAAAACACAATTTTTTTTGGAGAGAAACTCTTTTTATTTTATATAAAAAATATGTTTTTTTTTTGCGGGCTAAACGGGCCAACCCGCGACCTATTAGTCGAGTTAAAAATGGGTCAAGCTAGGAAAATGAGTTCGTATATCCATGGCGGGTTAGTCCGCCCCCAGCCAGCTTTTTGAGGTAAGAGGGATTGACACTATCCAACTTTGTAAGTTCCATCATCTCTTTATATATAAAAATCATAGATCTATATATTAAAAAGGATGGAGCCACTCCCAATAAGGATAATGTTAATCCATTCCACCGCTTTTTGGCCGGCTAAACGACCTGGGCTGACTCGTTTTGTTATCCCTACCCCTGATATGTGTCATCAATTTGCTCCTCTAACCAACCAAATTAGGTCTATTGTTGGAAGAAGTTGGGATGTTCAGTTTCAGCAGGATAAAAGATAGTTGCACAGACCTTTTGGCAAAGCATGGAGCTTCTAATGATCACCGTCTATGCATTTGAGAAACATTACTAACTAACTATGTTAAGTCCAAACTTCATCTGGAATAGAATGATTGTTTTATTTTCTAGATTTTAGTTTTATTGTCTTTATTTTTTATGTACAAATAAAAGCTATACTAATTTTTAATAATTTTTTTTTACATACACAGTGGTTAATAAAAACCTCTATGTTATATGAGGAATGTGAAATTGAGAAAATGAACTTCACATGTGTACACACTCTAATTTTGCTTTCAGCACCAGTCATATGTAAAGTGGGGTATATTAGATAAGTAACTCTTTTTTTTTTTTTAATAATTAGATAATAGATGAATAATTCTTATTTTTTATAATTAGATAATTAGATGAATAACTCTTTTACAAGCGCACACATTTATTTATTCATTATTAAACACATCTAATAAGAAGTGTTTTATTAATATTTAATATTTAAATAATAATAACAATAGCAACAATAAGAATAATAATAATAGTAGTAATAATAAAAATTTTAATTTTATTTTTTTTAACTATTTTAATATTTCTTCAATTTTTTATTGACATTGTGTCACAAATTTTGCTTATGTTATAGTTAGATTCAGTCTGGCTTATTTGATGTGTTTTTATCTCATTTGATTCAGTTTTTAATTTGTTAACATAATTAAATATTAATTTAACACATTAAATATTAAACTCATTTTTGTACTCATATTTAATTGCGTTAAATAAATATTTAATTATATTAACCAATCAAAATTAGACATGAGATAATAACACATGAGATAACATATATACTAAAATAGTCCCTCATTTTGCATTTTATAAGTCATTTTAATCACTCATAAAATCAGTCATTTTAGTCTATGACTTTCACTATCATCGATCATTTTAGTCCCTGACTTCAGGGACTAAAATGAATGATCGTATAGTTCAGGGACTAAAGTGACCTACAAAATGCAAAGTGAGAGACTAAAATGACTTATCCGCACAAAGTCAACGACTAAAGTGACTTATTAGTACATCACTCCACATGAGATAAGTTGTATTGTTTCGGTCTATACCATATGCTTCGGGGAATGTCACCATTCAAGTGGAATGAAAGGCACAACATAAATCTATTTATTGGAGGAAATCAAAGAATTGGTGGTGTTCCGAAATGATTAATTTTGACAAAATAATTTTTTTGAAAAATAATTGTTTATTTTTAAAAGTTAAATAACTAATTATTTTTTAAAATAAGCTAATTCAAACACACACTTAATAAGATTTTTTTTTAAAAAACATTACAACTTAATAAATATTGTGTTATTCTAAAAGGATTATTTTCGATATATTTTACAAGAGATAATTCTATTCAAGTGAAATAAAATTACTAAAAATAAGAGATGGCAAAGGAGTGGAGCGGGGACTAACCCGGTATGGCAGGTAGGTATTTTTTTGAATTAAAAAAATATTTTAAAATATTAAAAAATAATATCCAAAATTATATTTTAATATAATATTTATATTAAAAATTATATTAACTATTAGAATAAAAATTAAATGAAAAACATAATGTCTAAACAATATAGTTATCACTAAATGTTAAAATAAAATTCTTAAGTTAAAAATTATGTGAAAAATATTATATTTTAAAGATGTTTTACATTGAATAAAATTATAACACATTGTTCATATTAAATAAATAAATGTTTAGTATCGTGTTTAGTAATCAAAGAAAAACTCTTAAAATAATATAAATATACGTTTTTTTTTTATATTTTTAGCTGGTAACGAATATTCGCATGTACCAGCATAAATTATCCTCTATAGGTATTATCTGTGGGTATCCGCGAGCACACCTTTTTTTTCCACCTCTCCTATAAATAATAAATCCTTTTTGCAAATATCTAGACTTTGTTTAACCCGACTTTTATTTTTTTTAATTTAAAAGCTACTTATAAATAAAACATTATTGTAGGACAAGTTTGACAATTTTATTAGGTAACTTATTTTTTTAAGAGCTTTTATTCACTAAAAGAAGGTAAAAGCTAAAAGTAAAAGGAGAAGCTTTAAATTTGAGACTTATTTTTTAAGAGCTCTTCTTCACTAAAACAAAACTAATGTTTTATTTTAAGAGTTTCTACTAAAAATTGTATGACCCAACTTTTCTTTATAATTATGAAGAAAGAAGAAGCCAAAATTAAGCTAGATCAAACACGCACTTATAATTTTTGTTATTTACGACTTTAACTCAAAATCACTTATTAAGTTAAAATAATATCACGCATATTAATTCATAAATAATAGCTTATTTAAAAAGATTTGGTTCTATTAAAATTATAAAAATATAAAATAAGAAAGTAAAAATATATTCATGTTAATTTTATAAAAATTAAGTTTGTATTTATTTATTTTAATATATTTTAAATTATAATTACTTTTTTATTTGTCCAAAATATTTTTTTGGTATCATTTTAAGATATTTATAGTTAAAATAATTTTTAAAAGCATCATTTTTTTTATTAAGGATTTTTTCTAACTTGTGTAACTTTACATAAATTAAGAAACTAAAAGTGAAAGCATCTTTTTAGGAAAAATAAACATTCAATGAAATTAGAGTTTGTATTATAATAAATGCTTTGCTTTAATGAGGTAATTTTACTTTTAATTTTTTAATTAATACAAAATTGTAATGGCAAAAAAAATCCTTTTATTAAATAAAAAAGGAAAAACAAAAGGGAAAACTCATAGGAAAAAGGAAGGAAAAGAAAAGGCAAGTAGCAGGAAAAAAGGAGAGAGGTTAAGGCACCAAAAAGCCCTTCACTGTAAAAAACAAGAAAGACACACAAAACACACACACACTTGGTTTTGCTCCCCTTCTTCTCTCTCTCTCCCTCTCTCTCTCTCTCTCTCTCTCTGTCTCCTTATTTCTCCTACTTGAGAATTGAGATAGATCAATTCAAACCCCATTGAAAAATAGATCATAGTTTCTACCAATTCTCATTGAACTCTCTATGTTTCTTTAGTGCCCCCTTTTCATTTTTGCTTCCTCAATCAATCACTGACCCTTCTCCTTCCTTCCCTTTGTTTTCCTTCATTGCTCACATATTTTATTTTTGCAAAGTTTGCGACTTCGTATTGCAAAGATGAGCGGTGCTGGGTTTAGGGCTTCAATTCCGAGCGGTGTGAGGAAGACGATCCAGAACATCAAGGAGATCACAGGTAATCACAGTGATGAAGACATCTATGCAATGCTCAAGGAATGTTCTATGGATCCCAACGAGACCACTCAGAAGCTCCTTCTTCAGGGTATCGTTGCTTTTCTCCTCCTTTAACTCCCCTTTGATTCGATCTCGATCTTAATCCCTCTTTCCTTCTGATCCGTGTGTTTTCTCATCTGGGGTTCCCTTGCTTTGTTTTGAATTTGATTTTTCCTTTTGTGTTAGATGGAGTAGGGGCCTTTAATGGTTACGTTTGCTATGATTACTTTTTACTGTTTGATACACTTTTGTTAGGCTAAGATGGGATTTCCTTTAATGCCCCTTTTGGTTTCTGAGGGCTTTGTGTAGCTTGGCATAAAGAAAGTTCAGTTTTGGATGAAACTTTCAGAGGCTCCACTTTCATTCCCCTATGTATTTGGTTAATTTGTTTAGGTTATGAGCTTGGCTTGGCTTTGTGTCAGAATAGTGTATTGTTTCGGTCATGTTTAGCCTCCATTGTTTATTTGTCTATCTATAACTTAAGCTGCTGTTGTGTTTAAGCTTCTGCTGTCACTGAATCTCAACTCTTCGATATTTAATTGTTTTTGATGGTATTTTGTTAAAAAAAGTAGTAAAACATAATTGATAATCCCAGTATTTTAGAACCTTATACCGATAGGAAGAAAACAGTTTAATAACGGGGTCGATGGAGTAGAGGAAAAGTACAGGAATTACTTAATAAAAAAGAATGATAAGTTTAAATATTTCTCATTAGCATAGCAGTTGAAATGAAGTAATTTTATCATAGTTAATCAGTTATTACAAACACAGACAACTCCCCATAACCCACAAATAGGAGGAATGATAGAAGAGAGCAACAACATGGGAACAAGTACGAGAACACTGCTTTACAAGTTACAACTACAGTGATGGAGAGCTGCATGCATAATAGAGTTACTAATCTTTGTGCAATAGTGAAGGAATAGGTAAAGGCCAGAGCATGGTTTAAGGAAGCTTTGAAGTGATGCAAAATAGAGTTATTGAGCGGCCCTGAATTTGGATTCAATAGAACAAGATGCTATTTCTGACAAAATGTTTTATGATCCCATATTCAGTTTGTTGGTGTTAAAAGACCTCGAATCCCTAATTTGTTGTAGCCCATTGGTGAAGGTGGGTTAAGACTTAGGATGAAGTAAAATCAGGAAATTAGCTCCTTGTAGAATAGCAGCCATTATAGTCCTTATTGAACCCAGCTATATACTACTGTTGTGGTGCACCATGCCACAATGGTGAAGCTCTCTGCAACAAGCATTTAAGTGGCCAATAGCCATGCTGCCATGCTATGTCATACTATCCTTGAGACTCTCTATTCTTTTTAAAAGCATTAGGTTCCAGTGGAGTAATCTACTGCCACTAGTGCATGAAGTTTTCTATTGTGCACCAATTTTTTTAACCTTCGAATTAAAGTCTTTCTAGTTTTACATGTTTTACGTATTAGGTGAATTTTAAGCTATGATTTTTTTGTTAGAAACTATTGATGTTCAGTTTTGACATTTTGCACAGTTGTTTTTACATGTATTTGATGAGCTGTAGATCTGTGGTTAGATTCTCTTTGGTGATATCGTCTCTATATTTTCATTCTCATGCTCTTTTAATGGTTCCCCCCTTTTGAGTTATTGTTTGGAGTGCGAAGTTTCAAGTTGTTATCTAATTTTTGCATCAGTACCTATTTGTGTAGTGGATTTTATAATGACATTTTGAAGTAGCTTTGACATTATATTGTCTTCTGGGTTATTGATTCAATCTTCTATCCTTTTTTTTTGTATCCCTTTTTTCTTGTGTGATTTATATGGGCTTATTGGTTCAGAAGTTATTTCTAAATGAATTTATACTGTAAAAGTATTACATATTTATTATTCTTTCCAAATAAGTATCTTAACATGATTAATTTATTTTACAGACACATTTCACGAGGTGAAAAGGAAGAAGGACAGAAGAAAGGAGGTAAGATATTTATTGCAAGTCTGATGGACTTAAATATTTTACTAATTGGTTCTTGCGGTTGATTGTCCGCTGTTTCTTTTGCTCTAAATATTGACGGTTGTAGTACCTGAAAATAGAGAGTATGTTGGAATTTTGTGGCTTTGTGATAATCATACCACTCCAGGATATTATAGTAGTGGAAGTTTATTTAGAGTTATCACTAAATTAGTTATGAGAGGAATCAACTACTCAATTATCCTCCCTTTTTAATTAGAGCACTAGTTGAATATGGATTGAAAATCTCCCACTGAAGCTAGATTGTAAATAGCATATGAGAATTTTTCTTCTCTGCTAGAAGGGCATCTGGTACTCAATGCCAAACAGCAGGAGAGAGTGGACTATGGGAGTTTTAGAAGTTGTATCCCTTGTTGACTTATGTGTGCTGCTCTTTTCATTTACTCACACTTTGCTTATTTTCGAAATTACTGCTAATCATTCAGTTTAATATGCTGATTTTGTTAACCTGTTTTTGTTTCTCCCTTCATTCGTTTATGATTTTGCAGAATCTTAGCAACAGAGAATCTGTGGAGCCACGTTGGAGGCCTGGCACCCAAGGGCGGGGGCTTAGGGGGGGTCGGGGAAATTTTTCATCTCACAATGTGTCTCATGGTGAATAACTATTCTGAGCTACAGCATTTGAGGGTTTATTTATTTTTTCCCCTATTAGATATGCTTCTTTTTTTGTTGACTAAAATAGTATTTTGCTTTAACTACTTTAGGTTCTGTATGTCTAGCAATGTCAGAAATAGATAGACGAGTCTGAACATGGTATAGCATCATCTGGCTGTTTTCTTTCACCTTTTGTTTTCAAACCAATGGTCTTGCATCATATCTTTGAAGTTGCTACCTGGCCCTTTACATATTCCTTTTTGCTTAGAAGAAAAATAGTGGTTATAGCTGCATTCCATTCCACGTTATTACTCAAATTTAGATATTATGTTGGCCATTCAGAGTACCCCAATTATGATTATATTTTATGGACCTTCTATCAGATGCTGGTGGTAGCAAGAGTTCTGGTGCAGGCAAGGATAATGGAACCCATCAAGTCACTGAGAAAGTTGCGCCACCTTTGTCAACTACTCAAGAGACAGTAGCTAAAGAGAAAAGTTCTGGAACAAGGTAGTAATTTGTGTTGTTTTATAATGGTTGTTGCTATCTGCTGTACATTGTTTTATGGCAATATGAATTCAAAGTCCTGGCACATTTGGCTCAATTAACAAAGTTATACATGCTTTTTCAGCTCTGTCCCCGTTGTTGTCAATGGTCCCACAAGTGTGGCTTCTGGAACTACTAGTGGTGTGAGTCCTTCCCCTTCATCTGGCAGAAGTGGAGAGAGAACGGGCCCAACTGTTGGGGATAATAATTTGGGTAATACTTTGCCTTTTGGTAGTGCAAATAAAGCTACCGCAGCTGCTTCTGGAAGTGGACCTGCATCTTCCTCGCCTGTTTATTTCTCTTCTTCAGATCCAGTGCTGGTTCCATCAGATGATTCATGGTTTCCTGGTGCTGTTGGCGCAATCAAACGTGAAGTGGGAGGTCTACAACCTCCTGGGGAATTAGCCACTGTTAACTCTGCCGAGAGCAAATTAACTGCTGGTTAGGATATTTCATATTTTCTTACTTACATATTTTTTTTATTTATTTTTTATTTTTTATTTTTTGTGTTTTAAAGTTTCGAATGTAATTTAACGAAAAGTTATTCCCCCAATAACTGCCAGCCTCTGAGACGGGTAGCTCTTCTGTGCAAGCAAAGATTGAAGGCAAATCCCAGGGAGTTGCAAAGAATCATGTTATTGAGATGTCACCCTCTTCTTCAACTGTCAATCATGGGAGCCCTTCAGCTAGTCGACCTCCCTCAAATTACAGCAATCGATCTCAGCAATTAATTGGTTCTCAGAAAGGTAATTTATATCTCTGCAGTTCAAAAAGAGCATTTTTATCTCCTGCATAGTTCCTATGCATGGGCTTTTTCCTACTTCGTTAACTTCCTATCCTTACATGACACTGATGCATAAATATGTTTTGTATGTTATTCTTCCTCATCTTGTGAAACCTATGTATACACTAGCAAGGGCTTTTCAGTAATCAGTATTGATAGAAGAATAAGAAACTAAATTTATATGTGCAGAGGGATACATAACTGAACAGATTTTCTCCATTGATATTTTCTCTTTTTGTACATAGTCTTTATTTTTCCTCCTTCCATTACAGGAGATCTCTTATCCTCCACTTTTCCTGTAACTTTCACATTCGTCTTAGCAGATTTCTTCTTTTACGTGAAGAATATAGTTTTCTGGCTATTTTTTGCAAATTTAGAAGTCGTTTGTTATGGGAGCATTTCCTCTGCTCAATCCATGCAGTTGACTGAATAATTAATGAAACAAATGTATTTATGTATCTTGGAACTAACTTAGAATATTAACATTATTAGAATATCAACATTTATGTTGATTAGTTTAGAATAGTCAATTACTGATTATTAGGATAGATATTACTTTCTAATTTGATTGTAAATCAATGAATCAAAACTATAACATTTGTAGCATAACAAAAATTCGTTTAATAATTCTCCCTTTCAACATGGTATCATGAGCTATAATACTATCCTTCATGACTTAGTATATTCTGCTTCCAGGTTCCAATTTCTGGTAGCTGTCTTATTTTCTAATGATTTTCCCAATTGCTTATCCACGTCCAGCCATATTCTTGTCAAATTCTCTCACAATTGCGATGAGCAAGGTTATTAAGTTTGTGATGTTCCTAGTAGGATTTCACCATCTTATGCTTTTGCATGGGAGCTTTAATCCCAGTTATACACGCCAACTCAATTGAGTGTGATAACTTTAGGATCATTGGGCTGGCTTGTGACAAACTGCTTGCATTTGGATAGAGCACTAGATTGCTGTTGGATTCATGTACCTATCCTCATATTGTGGAAAAAGGCTTGGTGGTTGTTTGCTGTTGTAGAAATAGTATCATGATATTATAATAGCATGATTTTATTTAGGTGGAAAATCTCCCATACATTATATGTATTGCGTACGTGACAAATACTATTGTTTGCGTATTATTATGCAAGTTTTTATGTGATGGTGAATATTGTCTTTGCTTGTTATCTAGTTAATAACTGTATTGGATTTAGATGTCTAGATGTATGGTTTGTATTTTATGATATTTGTAGGGTTCATGTTTGTATAGATTTGCATGGATATGCAGCTATGTGTGAATGGACTTATATTTTCCCCCAGCTTTAGCCATCTATGATGACTGGTTGACCTGTTCTCCTGGTGGTGCCATTTAATCCATGTAGCGAAACACATTTAGTGGGATAAGGCTTATTTGGTAGAGGTTGTTGGATTTGCTTGCACAAGATTTGTAATTAGTTTCTGTTTCCAACAGCTGGTTCTAATAAGGAGTGGAAACCAAAGCCAACGAATACAACTACTATTCAGGTTTCTGGACCAGCAAATGCATCTGAGGCTCCTGTTTCAGCTGAAGTAACTAGGAAGCTACAGTCTGCATCTAGTGTCCTTGACTCTGAAGAAGCTACTTCGAAACTGCAGCGGAAGCTGGAGGATTTTCATCTTCCACAGCGTCAACATGTTATACTTCCAAACCATATCATTGTGCCAGACTCTGAGAAGAACAAGTTTAGCTTTGGAAGTTTGGGAGTCACTTTGGGAGTTAAAACTAGCTGTGTTAGTGGCCCTGAAAGTGAAAAGAGTTCTACACCTGTTTCTGAAACATCTCAGGCTATTGACGAAACTGTGGAGGAGCAGGACTCAAGGTTGTAATTTTTAATGTAATTTGTCTGAGTTAGTATCTGATTTTAATGAATTATATTAATCATTTGAAAAAAGTATAAATATTGAACTAGAATAAACATTTTAAATACCTTTCATTGCTGGTTATGTGACTTTATGAATAGGTGATATGACTAGCCTGTCATTCTCAAAGCTATTTTCAAACTTTCGATAAATGGTTCTTTGCCCTGGATAATGATGGTACCTACAATTGACTGGCACAAATAAATTGTTTTTCTTTCCATTCCTATATTTCATTTTCACACCAAAATGTTTTTGGCTGTAACAAGCATCTCTGATTTCCATTCTCATTTCCAGCTGTATATACCTCTTGTATGCTATATTAATGTCTTAGTGGGTAGCAATTCAACTTAATGCCCAGTGGCTTTCTGTTTCGTCCTTCTGACAAATTATGTCTTTCAATTCAACAGTCAAAATGCTGTGGTTACTTCTGAGGTGGGAGATTATCCTGACCATCCACAATCACCCACTAATGAACCAGAGAATCCATCGAATGAGGTTGATGGGTCATCCAGTGCTATTCAGGAGTATAATGAGTCCAAGCAAGACAGTGCTTTGCCGTCTGGAGGTCATCAGTACTCAGGGGTGCCCCCTTCTCCAAATTACAATTTTGGTTTTGTGCCCCCAATGCTGGGTACTCAGCTTACACCATTTGACAATTCTGAGTCTCAAACACGCGATGCTTCTAGGCTTCCAAGCTTTATTGTGAGCCCTGCCACCTATGTGTTTTTGTTTATTGGTATAGTTTAGTATGTTTTTTTCTTGCTTATAAAGTTAACTTTGATTGCTATCTTACTATAGGTCCATCAACAATTGGATCCAACTAGTTATTATGCCCAGTTTTACCGCTCGGGAGCTGATACTGATGGTCGTCTTTCTCCTTTTCCTTCTGCTGGGGCTACCACCAAGTACAATGGCAATGTTACAGCGCTGCCTGTACCAAATACTCAGTCTCCTCAAGAGGTTTGCATCGATATTTCTGCTGTTCAAATTTATTTATTAACCAACCATATAAAATGTTATGTTTCAAATTTGAAATTAAGTCTGTCGTGTTTATTTTATTTCCCCTTTGTTTTTCTGTCTGTTTCTTGAATTATAAAATTCTGTTTTACACTTTCATTTCTAATTTTTATTTTTTCTTGTATGATGCTTATTTGGCGGCATAGTTTGATTATTTGTGAAAGGTTATCATGTCTTGTATTGGCATAATTTGGTCGATTTCTAAATGATATTTCAGTATAAATTTGATCCATTTATTCAGTGCCTTTTAAGTTCTGACTGTTGAAAGCATGGTTGCACCTCTATTTGAATTTGCTGGGTTTTTGTGACTGTTCATAATCTTAAGCTAAGCCATTCATGGACCTGTTCATTTTCTAGAGTTTCTTTCCAACTGTTGTTCTAAAATGTTGGGTGGAAATGGAAATCATCGCAGGTGTAGGAGTGAAGCTGTGAAGTTGGGGGAATTGTGAATCAGGGAATCAAAATTTACAATGTAGAACCTGTTTATTTCTAGAGTTTTTGTCAGACACTTAATTTGAAATTATGTTTTAGGTATTCATTTTTTGGGGTCAAATGTTAGGTATTGATCATAGGCATAGGAGTGAAATTGGGAAGTGTTAAGGATATGAAGTCACAAGATAAAGGGGGTCTGTTCTATGCACATAATGCTTCAAACCCAAATGGCTCCTACATTATGGGTTGTGTTAGAGATAAAAAGCCATTGATGAACCCCCAACAACTCAAGCTTTCGGGAGAGTTAGCTTTTGACAAGATGCATAACCAATCAGGGATAAATAGTCAGAGTGAGAATGTGATCATTTTTCATTGGATGTTATGTTGCACTCAAAATGATGCTTCTATTATTTGTTAGATGATGTAGCAGCAATATGATATAACTGTATTTTGCAGTCATTCTACCCCATTTTTAACTTGAATAAATGTATCTGTCTGTACATGTGCACTCCTCTTTTTGTTGGCTGTCTGTGCATCCTTTCTAAATAATGATTTTCTTGAAGTAAGATAGTATCATTTTGTAAAGTATGTGGAAGAGATCCAATGTTGAATACTTCAGCGCTTTATGTAATTTGGACCATCTGAGTGAACCAGAGACACGAGTTTCTGAAAAATTTATGCTTTTTGTTATTTGCAGGGAGGAGTCTTGACCACTGCAGGTCCAACACCACTTGTGACCCAAGCTGCTGGGCTGATGCAAAGTTCAATAGCTGTTACACAGCAACCTGTTCCCGTTTTTCGACCAAGTGGGGTTCATATATCCCATTACCCTCCTAACTACATTCCTTATGGTCACTATTTTTCCCCATTTTATGTCCCACCTCCAGCAATCCACCAATTTCTGGGTAATGGTGCGTTTCCTCAACAACCTCAGGCCAGCACTGTATATCCACCTCCCCCTGCTGTGGCTGCCACAGGAATGAAATATCCTCTACCGCAATTCAAACCAGGAGCAAATGCAGCAAACCCAACTCACCTCGTAATGCCAGGTGCCTATGGAGTATATGGCTCCTCTCCTGCTGGTTACAATCAAAATTCTGCAGCAACTGCTGGGAATTCAACCTCTAATGAGGACCTCGGTTCCTCCCAATTCAAGGAAAGCAATGTATACATGAGTGGACAGCAGGTTTTTCCTTTTGACTTTTGCTTCTACAGTAGTACAATTTGTTAATTTGGTAAATAACTTCAATTGCCTTTTATTTGTACGGCCAAAGAAAGACCACATTCACATATAGAAGTTTAATTAAATTTAGAAGGTTTAACTTAAGCTCCTGCAAGAATGTCATGAAAATCACATGCAATAAAATTTACCACTACCTGTTATTGATGATGATTGTGTTCCGTATTTCCACTGCAGAGCGAAGGTTCAGCAGTGTGGATGGCTGCACCTGGCCGAGACATTACAAGTTTGCCCACTAGTACATTTTACAGCCTTCCACCTCAAGGTCAGCATGTGACTTTTGCCCCGACTCAGGCTGGCCATGGCACTTATGCAGGCATCTATCACCCTGCGCAAGCAGTGACAGCTGCAACAGTTCATCCTCTGCTACAACAATCCCAGACAATGGCTGGAGCAGTTGATATGGTAGGACCTGGAGGCAATGTTTATCAGCAGCCTCAGCATGCGCAGATCAATTGGCCGAGCAACTACTGAGGCCGGTGTCTTCCTGACAGCTATAGTTAGATAATTGGACTCTTTCTGGGGAATTTTTTTGGGGAAACGCCAAAAAATGGTTGGATTTCCATGAGGGCAAGGTGGCAAAAAATTGGCTACATTTGAGTGTAAGAAGCTGGAAAATTTGCCAATATGATCTTCTGATTGCTTGGGTTGAGGACATGAAAGGTAGGACACCTGTAACCGATATTGACCATTAAAGTTAGACAAGGTAGAAACATATGAGGGCCTTCTCTTTTTACTCCTGCTATTTTGTGTTACCATTAATACCTTTTCCCTATAAGCATTTTCCCCTCCCTTTTTCTTTTTATTGAGGTCCTGGAACTCTATTAAGAGTATTGTTGAGTGATGAGAAATGTCAATTCTTTTTAGTTTGAGTTTATAGAGTTTGGAAGGTTTAGGTTGGTGGGGAAATCTTTTCTGTTGCCCCTTGTCTTACATGTAAAGTGAATTTTGATAGCAAGAAAATTATTTACTTAAGCTGTTGTATTGCAATGGGCAAAGTGGTAGTGTCAATTGGTTTCAGCTAACTAATGCATTAATTGTTATATTGCTTGTTCACTGAAAAGTTTGGTTATGAATTATGACATAGGAATACTTGTGCAATTGGTGCTAATTGCATATCCTTGGAACTTTCTTTATTTCTTGGCCATGTTTTGATTCCCAGACTCAGAATGTGTATGATCGTGTTATTCCAAGTGTATTAAGTCATTAGATGCCAGTTTCGTTTCATGTCAAATAAGGCTAAACGTCAATCTAAAATTTGGAACTTCTCAGTCATGTTGAAATGGATTCACGTTTTTCCCTTTTAAATGGGAGATCTAACATACGCTAATGCACCCAGAGGTTTTGATATTTTGGGTTTGCTTGGTGTAAAAGTGAAGGGAATCCACTTGCCGGTTACCTAGCCAATCTCTCATTCTTACTCTAGAGAGTTGCATGTGTTGGATATCCCTCTCCGAAGTCACGTTTTTATTTTTGTTGACTTTGTAGGAGCATCGTTCCCTCATAGAATTTGTGTAGTTTTAGGTTTTTACCTCTTTTCTTGCCGAAATAAAAAATGTATTGCAATGTGACTAGTTACTACCATATATGAAAAGGACTAACGTTGCCTTGATAATTGGAATATCACATTGACCATCAATAATAATAATGGTGAAACATTTAAAAAACAATGGTAACAATATACTGTCATAAAGATAGAAATAATTCTCAAAATTATATGATTTAAGAGCTTTTGTCAAATATTTTATTATCTTTCAAACAATGAATAATGTTATTCACACATATCATATGATAAAAGAGGATTGTTTGCAAGTAATATAGGGTTTAAGCTTTAATAAATAAGAAATAAAAAAATATAAAATAATATTTAATTAATGGTTGAGATTATTCATGTACGAGATTATTTAATAGAAGTAATTATTTTAACTTTAGTTAAAAATAATTTTAATGAAAGTGAAATTGAAAACAAACAAACCATAGTACAGGAGAATCTAAATTGTTTACCGAACAATGACACGTGCCATTTGGGGGCAAACTTGATATGAAGATGGATGATTTGTAAACGTATCATTAGTTACATGTTGAAATCATACTCTTAGTATTTAGTTTTTTTTTTTTTTTCTGTTATTATATCATGTGTTCAAACATCATGAAGATGAAAAGAATTATTAAATAATGATATGATTCATAAACTCCTGATTATGAATAATGTTATCTACACATCATAAGATAAAAAAAGATGGTTCACAAGTAATTATTCAACAAAGAAAATTGTTTGTCAAATAATGACACGTGTATTTCATGTAGACAAGTCTACTATAAAGTTAGATGATAAATGATTTGGAAACACAGTTTGATTATAACAGAAATTCTCTTGCATTGGTAGTATGTTAACATTAAACTCTTAGTATAGAGGATACTTTTTTTTTCATCATTATATCATGCTTTGATACATCATTAAGATAGAAAGAAATCCAAAACCAAAATAATGGTATGATTTATGGAGTCCTAATTATGGTTGTCTAATTATTATACTTTATATCATTCAAACAATAAAATAATATTATATACTCACAATTCATTTCGTGTTTATACAAATTTTATTGCATGACTATAGTTAGCTTTTTTTTATAAAAAAAAATAAAAATTCTGCACACCAAAAATTTGACTTTTCAAAAAATAAGTGAATGTCACATTCATGAAAAACCAAACATACTACTATTATATTTGTAAATCACCACAAATAAATTATAGATGATAAAATCAAAATTTTGTTATTTTAAAATGTTAAAATTTTATTTTATGAGTTACTGAACGTCAAAGTAAGATTGACCTTTTCTTTTTTTCTATTTGAGCTTCACAAGTATTCAAACATGTAATGTTACATATATTAAGTAACGATGTAAATTTTAAGTAAAATTAAGCTAACGTAAAGAAAATGGTCCAAATTTTTTCCTAATGTTTGCATTCATTAAAAATGTAATTTAAATAGTTTAAAATATAACTTTAGAGGTCTTTTATGTTTTGTGAAATTTTTATTTTAGTTCTTTGTTTTTTATTTTTTTGTCAATTTAATTTTTTATGTATATTTTTTGGACCACATTAATCATTCTGCATTAACATCATAATATAATTAACAGAAAATACTCAAAATGACGTTATTTTGCACTTAAAATTTCCTCTTCTTCCCCACTTCCGGTGCTCCACCACCACTATTGTCGGCACCACCATCACTGTTTCCTTCCCCTTCTTCTCCTCTATTTATGTTCTTTTCTCAATTCATCTTCCTCCTATTCCTAAATCATTTCTTTTTCTTCACTAATCCCTCACCACTCACCTTCTCCTTGGTACTCGTAAACATTAACACCAATCTACAACTCACAATCATCACCAACATCCATTCTTCTTTCTCTCCCCTAATCACTTTGCACCACCCCACCTACCACCCTTCATCACCACCCTTACGATTCTTGAAAGTGGAGGGAAAAAAAGAAGAACAAGAGAGAGAAGAAATTGTAAGAGCATAAATATAACTAAAAAAGAAGGAAAGGAAAGACTTTACAAGAAAAAGAAAAAGAATGTTGGTGGCGAGTAGCGACGACAACTTGAGATGGAGAAAAAGAAAAAGAAATCCCTAAATTTTAAAATGACGTGGTTTTGAGCAGTGTTATCAGACTCGGGTCACTAATTGACTCGGTCGAGGTACTAGGTCATTGGGTCACTGGATCGACTCGGGTTGATTCGGGGGTCAATGTTAACTCAGATATTTATATTAAATTAAAAAATATATATAAAGAACCTCATTTATACTTTAAATTTTACATGTTCAAATCAAACATAAACAAAATTCCTAAAATAAATATATTAACCAACAAATTAATTTCATGTTTATACTTGATAAGTCAAATTTAGAGAGTATAAAAAAAATGTCATATTAAATTTGTAACTTTAAACAAAATTTACAAACCAAATTTCATATTATTGATTAAATCATTAAAGCATATCAATATTTTAAAATTGAATCACATATATGAAATATTTTTAAATAGTATATGAATATTATTATTGGTATTTATATTATAAATATAGAATAATTTTAAATTTAAAAGTTTCGTAATTATATAATAATTATTAATTTTTGAACTTATACTAGTACTTGGTTTGTGGCTTAGTGGTATGTTGCTGCTTTATTAAACATAGGGTGTGTGGTTCGAATTCCACTTCTAATTAAACAAGACAATTCTTGACCGGGTCGATTGCATGTCCGATCTAATAGATGAACCGGACCGGTCCTATGACCGGTTCACGGGTCAACCGGTCGAACCGGCCGGATTGACCCGGGTTTAATAACATTGGTTTTGAACGTTTTCGTTGAGCATTTAAAATAAGTAATGTTGTAAGATGTCTGATATAAAAAAAGTAAATATTTTGTAAAATATAAAAGCCATACAAAAAGGATCAAATTAAAAAAACAAAAATAAAGAACAAAGGTAGAAATTTTGTAAAATATAAAACTCAAAAGTCATATTTTAAGTTTTAACCTAATTTTTAAGTATAACACTATTCTTTAAAAATGCCTTATAATAACATTTTTAAGTAGTTTTTTTAATAAGTAAAACATATATTATTATAGAAAGTATAAGAGGTACTTCAACCCGTTTACAAATCAAGCAAAAATAATAGAAAAATCAGCTAAACATAGAAATAATTAAATACAAATGGATGGATTCAAATACCAATCATGTAAAAAAAATGAACTCCTAGAGACAAAGCTGTAAATCCATTTTCAAGATCGCAGTTTAACTGAATCCAATAATTTTTGACGATCTACCAGACCTTGATTAAAAACAATATTATTTCGATGAAGCCATATGGACCAAAGCATACATTCCTAGATAACTGCATAACATTGAGAACCTTTTTTAAAGTGCCTCATTCCTGACCAACACAAAAAGTGCAATTCAATTGAGTTTGGAGGAACAGCATCAATATCAAGCCACTTGAGCAGATCCATCCAAGTGGAATAAGCAATTGGACAGGAAATAAATAGATGAGTAGTTTCCTCAATATCAAGAGAACAAAGGAAACATTTATGCGATGGTAAGAGAACACCACGCCTTTGAAGCAAAGTCTTGTAAGAAAATGAATTTAAGAAAACTTGCCATCAAAATACCAAACATTTAATTAGTGCTTTACATTTTCATAGGCGACGCATGATTTCATAGAACAGAAAACTTCGCTCTTGAATACCTCCATTTAGCAAGCTTGTCAAATATTCATAAGCACTCTTAACAAAATAAAATTCAGATTTATCACACAACCATTTCCAAAAATCTTCTTTTCTCATATCAATCTTTTGGTCCTTCACCAAATTTAGAAAATTTTCAATAGTAGGTATCTTGTAAGCAAATGATTCTCTACGTCAAGTGATATTCCAACACCAAATTTCATCCTCCCACCACCCATTTTGAGCAATCATAGAGTTTGAGTCACGAGCAAAAGAGTGCAATCTAAGATAAACATCCTTTAACATCACCCCTTCAATCTATTTATCATCTCAAAAACGAGTACAAGAACCATCACCAATTTCACACACTAACTTCTCATCCATCCAGTTATTAAATTATTGCTACATTAAAACTAAATCCCTCCACCAGCATGAAGCTTTTCTATCAATATAAGTCACCTTAGGAAATTCAAAAAAGTGACCATACCTTGCTTGAAAAATTATAGAAAATAAAGCATTTGGAATTGTAATACGACATCACACCTATTTATCAATAAAAAACTAACACGTGTAAAATACTCCCTCTATTTTTTAATAAGAGTCATTTTAAAAATTTACACAGTACTTTAGGAAATCAATAAAAGTTTAAAATATTGTAAAAAAATATGAAAAGTATGGGAAATCATTTAGATTTTTGCATGTAAAATTGTGTAATTAATGTGAAAGCGGCAAAAAGAGGAGAAAGAGAGAAAAATACAAGGGTTGAAGATAATTGAGAATGAATAGAAAAATATACGAAGTTGTTGCTAATAAATAGGAAAGATATAGAGAAAGCTAAAATGACTTTTATTTTTAAAAAAATTATAAAAGTTTAAAACAACTCTTGTTAAAAAAAGAGGGAGTATGTTTTAGCTCTTTTCTTAACCACTCCACAAGTTTGTTTTTTTTTTATTTTGAGCATAAAACCTCTAATAATTTGATGTGAATTAAGAATAGATCTCTATAGGTTTGTTGAGTTGCTTTCAATTAACAATCTTGCATATAGGTATAGGACTAAAGGTATAATGTCAATGTAGAAAAAAAAGAAAATAACCACACATGCCATGCACGTGTTAATCCAAAAAATATATACTAAACGTTTTTTCAGCTCAAGATAATAAATAAATAAATAAACATCAAAGAGTATAGAGTGATATTTTGTCGTAACTCGTAAAGATCGGCATTTTCAGTTAGGGGTGAGAAATTGGGAGCAGCTCAGAAGAGTGTGGAGAGAGAGAGAGAGAGAGAGAGAGAGAGAGAGAGAGAGAGAGAGAGAGAAAGAGAGAGGGAGAGAGAGGGAGGGAGGGAGAGAGATGGGAGAGGGAGAGGTAGTAGAAGTAGAAGTGGAAGCAGAAGCGACGGAGAGTGAGAGATCAAGAACAGTAACAACATATGGGAAGAAACAGAGCGAAATCATAGTGGAGTTGTCGGAGAAGCTGATGAATGGGAACCTGAACTCTAAGATTGAAGCTGCCAGAGAAATCAGAAAGCTCGTTCGAAAATCTTCATCGAAGATACGCTCATCGCTCGCCGCTGCAGGTGTGATTCAACCGCTTGTCTTCATGCTCTCTTCTTCCAACCTCGATGCTCGTCAATCCTCTCTCCTCGCTCTCCTCAACCTCGCTGTTCGTAACGAACGGTACTTTCCGCAATTTCTCAATTACCTCCAACCTTTCAATTCCTGGATCTTCATTCAAATCTAGTTTGATTCTCCAGTTTTATTGCTAACCTTGTGGTCTAGATAACTGTTATATTAGTATTATGCAATTATTTGTATTTATGTGATGATGCATTCCTTTCAACATAAGTTATCAAAGATCAATCCCAAGCATGCACACCATCGGCATCTTTGTGATGAAGCGGATAAATTTCCTTGAATTAATCGTGTTGTATTGGCTTATTTCATTTTAAAAATGCTACAAAATAACTTTCGGGTTAAATGATGGTTTTACATAAAAAAAAATAAGTGAAGCGCTTAGTGTCCTGAAGATCTTCCGTTGTGAAAATCACCATTGCAACCATCTATCCTTTATCAAAGATAGATGCCACATTATTATAGGGTGTGTTTCAATTTCCGAATTTCATTGCTTTGATATTCATCCTTTTGACAATTTGAGAGTCTCAATATCATAATATATGTAGTTCCTGTTTTATCTTGAGCTGTTTTCACAACACAAAGTGGCATTTATGACTGAATTTCTGAATTTCTTTACTACAGAAGTACAGATAGTATTGAGCGAGATTAGATAGTAAATGCAATAATTGCTGACCACAAAAAAAAGATAGTAAATACAATAGATGTTTCGGGGTGGTTGGAATCATGCCGGAATGCCTGAAGGTTGATTCGGTGGTCAGTACCTGCAAATTACAGCCTAACGCTAGAGTTAGTGTTTGGATGAGGTGCGTTTAGGCTTAGGTTAGAGATGAACACACATGGGATCTATTTGTTGCCACGTATTTATATTCGTCCAAGGTGGTAATTTTACTTAGCTTGTGTGTACTACACCTGCTAACGATTATTGTGATGAATTGGAAAATTCTGTTACTTGTCTGGCCAACACCTTTATGACATGTCACACGTGTCGCAGATCGGCTGCAGGGTTGTCGGATTGGATTTATCAGTCAAATGCGATTAATATTGAATTGGGCCTTTCTAGTGGATGGACATGTGGGCTCAATCCGATTAATTGGGTCGTAGGTTTTCCATATGGAATTCAGCCCATCACTTTGATACAGTCTAGTACCCAAACAACCGATAAAGAAAATTGCATAAGCAGTTTGTAAGGTTTGCTAACCTTCATAACAAAAGTGGATACTATATTATACATTATACATATACATAAATTGCTGGGCAGTTTTCGGCCCAAACAAAACACAATTAAGCAACAGCAACTACGCGGGGACAAACAGCCCCATAACCATCCTCCCTCAGAAAAGGAACAACAGAAACGGGGGGATCATGAAAAATTACAACACCCAAAGGATACCCATGACCCAAACTAGCTAAATGATCAGCCGTCCTGTTTGATGTTACTACAGATAGTATTGAGCGAGATTAGATAGTAAATGCAATAATTGCTGACCAAAAAAAAGATAGTAAATACAATAGATGTTCTGGGGTGGTTGAAATCATGCCGGAACGCCTGAAGGTTGATTCGGTGGTCAGTAACTGCAAATTACAGCCTAACGCTTGAGTTAGTGTTTGGAAAAGGTATGTTTAGGCTTAGGTTAGAGATGAACACACGTGGGATCTACTTGCTGACTAGTATTTATATTTGTCCAAGGTGGCAATTTTACGTAGCTTGTGTGTACTACACGTGCTAATGATTATTGTGATGAATTGGAAAATTCTGTTACTTGTCTGACCAACACCTTTATGACACGTCACATGTGTCGCATTTATCATCAGAGTTTCTGTTCAGGTCGGCTGCAGGGTTGTCAGATTGGATTTATCAGTCAAATGCGAGTAATATTGAATTGGGCCTTTCTAGTGGGTGGACATGTGGGCTCAATCTGATTAATTGGGTCGTAACCGGGGTAGGTTTTCCATATGGAATTCAGCCCATCACTTTGATACAGTCCAGTACCCAAACAACTGATAAAGAAAATTGCATAAGCAGTTTGTAAGGTTTGCTAACCTTCGTAACAAAAGTGGATACTATATTATACATTATACATATACATAAGTTGCTGGGCAGTTTTCATTGTTGCATCACATCTTCCTGCCCAAAAGTTATGTCCTTGCTGAACCTGCAGCTTTGATGTTACTAAGCTGAGGGTGAGAAGTTGGCCATTGTTGAGATATAATCTGATTAGATAAGATTGGATAATATTCAGATTGTTGCGATTGTCAGAATTGGATTAGACCTAACTCAACCCCAAGAGCTATCCTAGAGGGAGAGGTTTGCCTAAGTCTCATTAAGAATATTTTAGTCATATTCCTTGTTGATGTTGGATCTTACACACTAAAAGTGTTAACTTATTATTATTATTTCCTGTGAACGAAGTGCATTATCTATTATTATTTCCAAAACCGTGTACATTGACAACAGATTACCTACTAAAAGTATTATCTAAAGCATATATGCTGTTTCCACTGTTCTCTACTGTGGGATTGTTATCAATTCCAGATAGCGGCTTGTAGCGGCCAGCCATGAAAACGCTATAGCGGGATGGCCGCTACTGCAAAATTTTAGGAATGAGGTATAAAGAATTATGTTATACGTATACAAAGACAGTAAAACCTAAACATAACCAAAATTAAAGATACGTTGATATTATAGAAGTCATTGTATGAAGATGCCATGGTTAGGTGAAGCATGAATTTTATTAGTATAAAAGGGTAAGTGTGCTTTGTTAACATGTTAACTGAATATGTCAGAATGAGGAATATCAGAACTGAGACAGTTTCACATTAGTAGCAATGGGTCAATGGGAAAGTTTTGTTTTTTTGAAGTGCTTAAAAGGGGAAGAAATCCCCACTCTGTCCCCAAAAGCCCTTAAAATAGCCTTGTTATTGGGGTAAAAATGAGTTTTTTGGCTTTTCAACATAGTTGCACCGCTATAGCGGCTTCTGTGACCGCTGTTTTGGCAGCTATTGCGACCGCTATTCAAAAATGCTCTGCTATAAAGATCCCGTAGCGGCTTAGGGCCGCTCCGCTCCGCTATGTCGCTATTTCCCGCTATTGAGTACTATGGATCTTAATCATGCTTCTCAATTTTAGATAATGTGATTTTAGATATGGTATTTCTGTAGGTTGAAACAGAAATGCCCAATGTTGAGCAACTTCATATGTATGCAATGTTAGTATCCGATGTCTCCTGTATTGGGTTAGTTAAACTAGCCAGAGAGTGGCGTGAAGCCTTTCCAAATAGACAAATGTGTGGTAAAAAGTGTGGGTTAATGAAGGCAAATGAAACAAAGTATTCGGGAAGAATCTGAGAGATTTCTATTGCTGAAAAAGGACAGTGATGAATTTACAAATCTTAGCAATAGATTTCAGAGATACATTGTTACATCGAGAATTAGGGAGGGAACCGTTTGTGCAACTATGTAATTGCTTGACTACCTAACAGCTGTGGTAACAGCTTATTTGTCTCGACACAAGCCTGGTACTGTCTAGACTAATAAGTTAGCGCAGAAGTAGATGCTCTAATAATGATAATACCAAATATTTGGATTGGGTGGTTAAGTTGTCTCATTGTGTAGGATGCTTTCTCCATTGCCTAGTTAAAATGAAGATGCTGGTGATATTAATCTTTTCAATGAGTGTTTGTACTCTTAGTATGAAATGAATGTCGATTTTATGGTGATACTGTACTGATGATTGAAAGAACCAATTAATTGTTGACCTGATCTGGTCATTAATATGTGTGCTTCTTCCTAACTCTGACTACCAACCTGCCTGATTTGGTGATGACTGAGGAACATGATTTGGGGTGTGGCATATCTTAATCATTATTTTTCTGTTTGAATTCTAGAAAATGCATATATGCTGGATAAATTGTGCCTAATGAGGGTGGAGGATTCCGTATTATTAGTTTGTAATTTAATGCTTGGATCTGTCTTTGTTCTTTACTTTTCTTTTCAGTTATGTTTCTTGTAAATAGGGAATTTATTCTTTGTATAACATTTTGGAATTTATATATGTCAGAAACAAGGTCAAAATAGTGACAGATGGTGCCATGCCTCCTCTTGTGGACCTCCTCAAGATGCAAAATAGTAGTAGTATAAGAGAATTGGCTACAGCAGCAATCTTGACACTCTCAGCTGCTGACTCCAACAAGCCCATTATTGTTGCGTCTGGAACTGCACCTCTCCTCGTTCAGATTCTCAAATCTGGAAGTGTCCAAGGCAAAGTTGATGCTGTTACGGCCCTCCATAATCTTTCCACTAGCATTGAGAATTCCACCGAACGGCTCGATGCTAGTGCTGTTTACCCTCTTATCAACCTCCTTAAAGAGTGTAAGAAGTATTCCAAGTTTGCAGAAAAAGCTACAGCACTACTTGAAATCCTTTCCAACTCTGAAGAGGGGCGAATCGCAATCTCAAAAGCAGACGGTGGAATTCTAACCCTGGTAGAGACAGTTGAAGATGGGTCACTTATCAGCATGGAGCACGCTGTTGGAACTTTGCTATCATTATGTCTAAGCTGCCGTGATAAATACCGGGAACTAATCCTTAACGAAGGAGCAATCCCGGGTCTGTTACGACTGACAGTGGAAGGTACAGCTGAAGCTCAAGATAGAGCTCGCATGCTTCTGGATTTGCTCAGAGATTCTCCCCCAGAAAAAAGACTAGCCTCCTCAGTTTTGGAGAAAATTGTCTATGACATTGCTGAAAGGGTAGATGGAGCAGATAAAGCTGCTGAAACTGCAAAACAGTTATTACAAGATATGGTTCAAAGGAGTATGGAACACAGCATGAACTCCATCCAGCATAGGGCAGCATCCTGTACTCCTTCTGTGATTCCATCTACTTGATCTATACCTTTTTTTGCTTAACTCTGCACAATTGAGTTTTGACTTGTATATATGTGTTTCTTTTTTTTCTCTTTGAGCAAGTTAGATTTTTAGCTAGATCACCATCCAAAGCAAGTTTCTAAACTAGTGTAATGATGTTTAACAAGACTAACTTGGTTTTGTTGTTGACCTCTTAACTCATAATTACATTGTATACCTTAACCAGGATACTGTGCACAGATAAAGGAATCTTCCCTTGCATTTTCTTTCTTTTTTCCCAAGTGAGTCATGAACTAATGAAATATTTTTACTTTTACGCCAGTTATGCAGCCTAAATCTAATCTAAATCAATGAGTATATCTTGATTAAGCGTATGTAGTCTTTGGTTAGTGATGGTGGCTATCAATATCCAATGTTCTCACAAAATTGTTGAGCTAATAACTTTGTGAGAAGAGGTCTTCCTAATTGACGTTGACAAGTTTTAATGAAAACAATTTGCTTTATGCTTTTGGAATATCTTGAGGCTGTGTATGGTGTGCTATTGGCACTCATGTGTCACTTAGTTTTTAACCTTTAAATCTTAATTTTGTAAGTAAAATGATAATTTTATTTTATATATAGTGATATTTTTATCTTTGTTTTGTGAGAGGACACATCGTTGTGTCAAATTCTGTTGATATATTCTATAATCTACAGTTTTACGTTTTCTATGATCCATCATCTTTTAAATGCATGTTTGTGTACGAAATATTTGCATAATCTCTTAATACCTAAAGAAAAAAACTAACTAGTGTTTCTTTAAAAGAAAACCCAATGAAGCCCTTATTTACTACTCATTCTCATTTACAAAGGCAAAGAAGATAGAAAATCAGTTTAGTAGTTTAAACATGTGTTGAGGAAGTCATTGAAGGCATTAGAGATGAGAGTTGATAGCATGGTTTTATCCTTATTAAAAGGGGTAAAGAGAAAGTAATAAAAAAAAAGGTAGAGACCCAAACGTAACAGGAAAATTTATTAAATACGATCACTTGGTAAATACTCTTTTATGTCTTATTTATATAAGTATCTAAAACAAAAATTACACCTACCAAAAAAAATCTTAATTTTAATAAGATGTATTATTTTTTAGACAAATAATGACTTCTTTATAATTTTATCCTTACGTAAATTAAACTTCACTATTTATATCATTTAGAAGTAAACGTAATTACTCTCATTAGTTAAGTATAAAATTGAAAACATGTTATTAATGCTTTTCATTTTTGTAGTAGGTGTTTATAAAAAGGAACATTATATTTTTTGTTTAGGTGCTTATATATAAAAACGGAGGAGTAGAGGTGAAAATGAGCTGAACTATTCGCTAAAGCTCGTTCATTTAACTAAACAAACTAGTAATTTTAAGTTGAACTCGAATATTTAAATGAACTAAACACAACTTTATAAACTTGACATTAATAACATGTGTTCGTTTATATATATATATATATATATATATATATATATATATATATATAAACCTTTTAGCTTATTAAATCAGAATAGTAAATTATTTATTAAATATACAATTAGTAAACTTAAATTCCCAGGAACTATTCGTAAAAAAATAATGAAAAAAAAACAAGTTTAATAAATTAAGTTTAAACTTCTTCTTTTTCTTGCCAAGTAAAAGTTTATAATTTGACCCATTTAAATAAATAAGTTAAATTTAAGTCTTTGATTTTTTTCGCAAGTCAAACCTAAATTTTAGATACTCGGCTTGATTAGTTGTCAACTCTAAAAAAAAGAGTATTGTTTATGAAAATTTGATCTTTTTCAAGCACAATAACACTGTGATTCAAGGAGTCAACTTTCACCTAGTAAGATTAAGGTGCTTATTGTTGTTTTACTCTATTATTCTTCTAGTATCAATTGACGTAGAAAAGAAAATTATTATTAATTCAAATTGTTACACATTTTTTTATATTAAAAGTTATGCATGACTTACTAAATGGTATAAAAAAGTTTCAACAATTTTTTAAGTTATTTTATATTTGAATAAATAATTAAAGAGATTTTAAGAATATTTTATTATTTTTTCTAATTTAAATTATATGAGCAAGAAATTTTGTGAAAAGGAAAGGAACCAAAACTTAAATAATTTTAAAATATATAATCACTAAAACTAAAACATTACGAAAGTAATTTTTTTTAGAAGAAAAAAACAATTTAATTTCCAAATGATGTCTTCCAAAACCAGAACCAAAACCAAGTTAGTGTATGTTTGTTTAATATTTTGATTTAATCAAAATTATTTTTAATTAAAACTAAAAATATTTATTTTTATTGTATCGATTCGATTTTTGTGTATTAATAATTTTAATTATTAACTTTTATTTTAATTTATATGTTTTTTACTTGTCATTCAACTAGAACCAAAATAAAATAATCCGTTAATCAATAATCGAGAAAGCAGAAAGCATCATACTACGTGGCAGCTTCCCAGTAGTGTAATATTCACTAATTGTACCATAAGTTTGCTCATAAATGATAATACTTCTTTCTAAATTACCTTTTTGCCATTGTCGGTGACCATATCCATATCATAGGGGTAGAAGCAAATGCCATAAAACAATATCCATCCCATTAACAACAAATATTGAGTAATCATTAAGTGATTTTTTTAATTTTTTTTAATCCGTACAATATTATATTGATTAAAAAATTAAAAATAAAAAGATTTTTTAAAATTTTTTTTTAATGAGATTGTGTTTAACATATTATTAATAAGTATTTTTTTTTATTTTTAATTTCTTAACATGTGTAACATTGCAAAAGTTAAAAAAACTCATCATATAAAAGTTTAAAAAAATATCTTCGTCCTAGATATATAACCTAGTTGGTGAACATATAAGACACGTACGTGGAATATTCAGGTTCAATTTTTAATTAATAAAGTTTCCTATAAAACCAAAAATATATATATATACTTCTCTTCTTAAAATATATATTCCTATATATAAGTCACTTCTAACCGAATCAACAAAATCAAGAAATGATAGTTAGCTCATTAAATTTGTCTAAAAAATGAGGTTTTTTTCAACTATATTCTCAACTTAAATGTGCAAATAAATGCTTTGGAAATTAATATCCCTTTCTCTTTCTTATTCCACTCTCTTTCTCACTCCATCATTAATTAAATCTTTGAAAATGGTAGAAGGGGTAAAAGAGGAAAACTCAATTAATGAGTTAGTTAGTGACTTATATTTAGGACCAATGATTTCTTCTAGAAGATGACCTATATATAGGACCGGAGGGAGTAACGTATTTTAGTTTTAATTCCTAAAAATATTTTGTTATTGGTTACATTTTTTAAAATTAAATTTTTTTTATTTAAGTTATTATCATTAGATTTCTCTGTTAATTAGTATCTTGTTAGTCATATTAAAATTTCTATGTTGGCAATATTTTTTTATTTTTAATAATTATAATTATTTTAAAATTTAAAATAGAAAATATTTTAAAAATTTTATTACTGGAGTAAATATTTTAATATAACTTAACAATATCCTATTGGCAGAGGTTAGTGTTTAAATGGAGGGGTCTCAGCCCCTCATTGAGAATTTTTTTAAATAGTATGTATGTATAATTTTTTATAAGGCTCCTTCCCCCCAAATTTTTTTTATAATGCCCCCTTGAAAGTTTTTTGTTAGCTGTGTACCAAACATATTTCACAACAAAAATTAATTTTTTCAAAATGTAAAGATCATCAAAAACTACTATAATAACATAGATGTGTTTTATATTTAGAAAAATATTATATAATAATATAATATATAATAGCATAAAAACTTGCCAAAATAATTTTAGGTGATGTTTCAGATTTAGAAAATATTATATATAATATAATATATAATAGTAATATATAATTGAAAAAATATGTCTAAAATAACTTTTGAAGATTTATTTTAGATTTAAAAATTATTATATAATAATATAATATATAATATAATATATTATTATTGCTAAAATTTACTTAAAAAGTTATTTCTTTTACAATTTTCACTTTGTCTCTCACACGGTAACAAAGTGTCTTTTTCCCTTTTCTCTCTATATGTGAATTTTTAAAATGCTAAAATCAAATCTCTCAAAATCACCACTTGATATTAATTTGTGCTCTCTAACCTTGGAACATACTACTCCCTTTATTTTTTTTATACTACCTCAGGTTTTGAGAAAATTTGTTGGTCCTCCTTACAAAGGAAGAAGTAATTATTAATTTTTTCTTTGTCTACTTTTGTAATAAATGAAGGGATATTGAGTATAATTAATGCATTTGCTGAAAATTTTGACTTTGAATGAGGGTAAATTTGGTAGATTATATTATTTTTTTGAAAAATAAGACATTTAACAAGGTTATTAGTAGTTTTCTTAATCTGTGTGAATTGGTTAGAGGATCCTATAAAAAGGACCAGAGGTAGTACTAGTCTTTTAAGGTTATGCACATGGATTAAGAAAATGATTAGATGTTAAAAGTTTTAGGAGTATTTATTACATAATTTCTTTTTATACCTTTATTTATAGATGGTGAATCATAAATGTTTAGTAGAAACATATATTTATTATAAGGGTATAAGTGAAAAAATAGCATTAATTGTTCATTGATATTCTAAATAGACTATCAAAAGTAAACAAATCAAAAATGCTAAAGAGACTAACATAAAAAAACAAAGGGAGTAACATAGTGCGCTTGTAAATCATAGATCCTCACTTTGGTCAGTTAGTAAGTTTTTATTGCTCTTCTAATTTTCTAATTTGTTTATCACTTTAAAGTTTCAACATTACAACAATATTGTGTCTTTGTCTCTTTGTTGACACTAAGTTTTGCAATTTTAATATCTTTTAGCTATAACTTATAAAGTTTGTTCCTTTTTTGTGTTATTGTTTGAACTAATAAAGTGTTATGCATTATTATTAATTAACAACTTGCTCATGTTAGTAATATATTGCGTCTTTCTCATGTTAATTTTCTTTGTGGTTACCAAGTGACTAAAATTAGATTATGATTTTTCAATAATAATGTATTTTATGTATTGTAATTATGAGTAAAATGAAACAATTGATAAATTTTTTAAAAGAATACAATTGAGGAAATTGTTTTATTCTTGCAGATAACTTAACTCTTTATATTGAAAAAGAAATTACTAATTATTTTACTACTAAATCAATCATAAATGAATTCAAAACTAGAAAGCACCATCAAATTCAATTTTTTTAGGTGAAAATTGTAAGTTTTTCATCCTTATTTTCTTTTTTTTACTTCTACTTTATGTTTTATATAAGTATTAATTATTATAAACCATTTTAATTATTAATTATTTTTAATATGTTAATTATATAAATAAACTTAATTTAAACTATTATATTTGACCCCCCAACAAAAATGGACTAATTCCATCCCGACAATATCCAATTAACATGATATATATTGATGTGTCATCATACCTGTCACGTCGTTAAAATTTTTACATAAAACAAAGACTTAGATTAAACTTTTAAACTTTAAATAATACAATTAATATGAAAATATTTTAGAAAATAAAATCAAAATACACTGTATTTTTAATAATAAAAGACATATTTATGTCTTATTAAAAAAACATACAGACTATTTTTTAAAAATAAATATGACATGTGCAAATGCAATGTGTTGCTTTATTTATATTCTTTATCCATATTTTATTTATAATGTTGCTATTTTTTAAGTAGAATACAATATTCATTCTAAATTAGCCGAATATGGAACATAAAATCTAAACAAATGAGAGAGTAAATACTCATCCCATGTATAATCACCAAATACGAGTATACTTTAAATCGCATCAGCTATTAAATTATTAGATCTCCCAATAGATAACAATTGAAATCTTGTTAAGAGCTCTTAACATTCGTAATTATATATTTCAATATTCTAAACTTAAAAATAAGATTTTTTTTTTTGTATTTACTATTTCCTATTTATAAACAGATATCCAAACATATTCTAAGATATCAAAGTTCGTAAAAGAACAAAATTTAAAAACATATTAATGTGACTGATGTATTGTTAAACTACTAAAACATAACTCAATGTGCAAAGCATAAATTAAATTGTTAAAATCACAAGGCAAATTAATTTAATTTTTAAAATTATAAAAAAATGAAAATTTTAACCCAAAAATTAACTTTCGCTAATCAATTTAGTTCTCATATATAATTTGAGGAATAAAATGATGTGTTTTTAAAAAATTTGTGAGACTAAATTGAAATACTTTTAAATAGTTTAAGAACCAAAATATTAAAAAGACTGAATCGATTGTCAAGGCTAATATTTGTTTATAATTTTAGAGGTTAAATTGGTCAATAATTATATTTTTAAGAACAAATATTTTAATTAGTTTTAAGTTGTCAGAAATTTTTAAGAAGGCAAACAACAATTTTTTTTATTAATGAGTAGTTAATTCAAATAGTACTTATTTAATTCTCATTTATTAAAATCTTAAATTGAAGTTTTATGAATGAAAAAGTTATCGCCTATATAATTAATCATAATATTCATGCCTTGAATATAATTGCTTCTGTTCTGTCCTCTGCAAAAGACCATTTTATTTACATCTTTTTAATTATTTTATTTCTTTTTATTTTGTTACTGTTTTTATAATTATTTTATTTATTTTATCTGTTAAAGAAAACTAATTCATTTTAAAATTGTCAATTTTTTTATTTCAGTCTAACTTAATTTAAAATTTTTGTTTATAGTCTATACAAAATTAATATTTTTTTTATCTTAGTCCTTACAAAATATTTTATTTTATTTTGATCTAACTTAATTTAAAAATTTTAATCTAAGATGTTAAGTTTTTTTATCACATTCTTTAAGAGGAAAGAATAAAAAAATTGAAATTCTATCAAACTAAATAAAAAGAAACAAATTTACAAACACGGAAAATATAATTCTAATAACTATAAAGACTAGTGTAATTATTGTAATTTTTTTTTGCAGAAACTAACTATAAAAATTTTAAATTAAGATGTATCAAAATAAAAAAATATATCATAAAAACTAAAATAAAAAAAGGTTTTGATAAACAATGTTTCTATGACACTTAAGAATTAAAAAAATAATCATCAATACATATTAATCTGTCTCTCAGAAATATAAAAAATTACATTTTAACAATTTTTTACTCATTTTGTAACAATTTTTACTATATTTAAACTCCTTAAAAGTGTCATTAAGAAATTAAATATTATTTACTAATAAAAAATATAATTCTTTTTTGTGTTCATCTAGTTAAAGACTAATCCTTTAAAAGTCAAGAATAAAAAAAAAAAATTCTATCAAACTAAATAAAAAGAAATAAAGTTACAAACACTGAAAATATAATTCTAATAACTATAAAGACTAGTGTACTTATTGTAAATTTTTTTTTTTCAGAAACTAACAATAAAAATTCTAAATTAAGATGTATCAAAATAAAAAAATATATCATAAAAACTAAAATAAAAAAAAAGGTTTTGATAAACAATGTTTCTATGACACTTGTTAAGGTTGTTAGATTTAAAAAAAATAATCATTAATACATATTAATCCGTCTTTCAAAAATATAAAAAATTACATTTTAACAATTTTTTACTCATTTTTTGTAACAATTTTTACTATATTTAAGCTACTTAAAAAGTGTCATTAAGATATTAAATATTATTTATTAATAATTTTTTTTTTTTGTGTGGACGGTATCTTCTTGTTGGCAGTTGAAGACTAATCTCTATATGCATGACCAAAATTCAAACTTATGTCAGCATCCGAGCTTAGCTACTCCTTCCGTTTTTGTTTACAAGCAAAATTTAGGAGAATCCTATGTCATTGATTATAAATAAATTTAATTACTTTTGATTGCATTTAATGAAAAGATATTTAAAATACTCTTAATAATAAATTTATTTACTACTTCTAATAAACATATTTCTCTCTCTAATAAACTTGATTGAGGATAATCTAGACAAACATGTTACTTTTTACCTGAAATTAACACTATTAAATGAATTTAACTAATATCTTTAATAAGTGTAAAATTAATTATTTTTGGCAGAGAGTATCTACTAACTTTGTTAAGTTTTGTTGGTAAAAATATAAAATTTATAGGAACTATAGAAAATATAACAGCATGCAGGAGAATAATGGGTACACATTCCGCCAAGCTATTCCTTCATTCCCACGTCACTCTCGTCGCTTTGCTCTGTCTCTAATCTCTATCCCATTCTCATTTCTTTCTTTTTCATTTTTATTTTAATTTACTAATATTTCTTTTGGATACTAATTTACTAATATTTATTAATTACTTAATTAATTAGTAATTAAGGAACAAAACCCCTTTTTTTCGTCCTTGGGTTGACAGCTTGCAATGTTTGCATTACAATGAGGCACAGCACAGACAAAGACTTTCTGTGAGTGAGAGAGAGAGAGGTGTCAGTGACGCCCTTTTCCTTGATTCTTCATCTGTCAAGATAACAGGTTAGTAACCAATTCTGCATTCAGATCTTGCACTTTGGATCAATGAGTATTCGTTCATTCTCTTAGATTTACCTTCTTCTACTCCCTTCATTTCCAGATCTTCAAATTTCCGATACTTGTTCTCTCTCCCCAATTCGCAAAACATAAAATAAAATGAATAAAAATCGGAACTTTGGAGCTATTTTCGCTATTATATTCAATTTTTGTTTACTGGGTCTCATTGTTTGTTCGTGTTTATGTAGGATACATATCTTGGGCATCATCTAATAGACAATAGAAATGTTGGGTCGGTCTGCGTTTTCCAGAACTGGAACTTTCCGGCCAGAGAATTTAGGTCAGAATGCCATGGCCATGATTGGGAATGTTTGCTTCTCTGTGTTTGTTATTGGTGTTTTGGTGTTTACCATTATCGCTGCCACTTATGAACCAGAGGATCCCCTGTTTCACCCTTCAACCAAGATCAACACATTCCTCACTTCCAAATCCAATGCCACTTTTAACTCTGATAACTCTGTTGTTAGAACTGGGGAGGATTTCATGGCTGCTAATGAAACTGTGTTTGGCTCTATTATTAACACCACTGATGTTGAGAACTTGGCCGAATCCGAATCCGGTGATGCTGCCCCCGCTCATTGTGAGGCCAATGCTGGTGACCCTATTGATTGTAAGGACCCTGAGGTGTTTCATTTGATGATGAGGGCTACCATTGAGAAGTTTCAGGATATCCATTTTTACAGATTTGGGAAACCTGTTCGCGGATCCAATGATAGTACTTGCGATATGGCGTGGCGGTTTAGGCCTAAGGAAGGGAAGGCTGCTGCTTTCTATAAGGATTATAGGAGGTTTGTGATCGAAAGGTCCGAGAATTGTACTCTAAGTGTTATTAGCATTGGGGAATACCATACTGGTGTTAATGCAAGGAAGAGGAAAAAGCATCTGAAAGCTGGGCTAGATAAGACGTCGCCAAAGCTGGATCAGGTGAATTTGTTACCTGTTGTTGGAGAGCTTGTTAATGACAGCCTCCCCGTAGTTGAGTCTGAAAGTTCGTTTAGTCGCGGTAAATACTTGATTTATGAGGGTGGTGGAGATAGGTGCAAGAGCATGAATCATTACTTGTGGAGTTTCTTGTGTGCCATGGGGGAAGCTCAGTACCTAAACCGAACATTGGTTATGGATTTGAGCATATGTCTATCTTCGATTTACACTTCATCAAAGCAGGACGAGGAAGGCAAAGATTTCAGGTTTTACTTCGATTTCGAGCACTTAAAGGAGGCAGCATCAGTGTTGGACAAGGAGCAGTTTTGGGCGGATTGGAACAAGTGGCAACAAAAAGATGGGATGAATCTTCATCTTGTGGAGGATTTCAGGGTCACCCCTATGAAGCTTAAGGAAGTGAATGATGCTTTAATCATGAGAAAGTTTGGATCAGTCGAGCCAGATAACTATTGGTATAGAGTATGTGAAGGAGAGACCGAATCTGTTGTTCAGAGGCCATGGCATTTGATATGGAAATCAAGGCGGTTGATGGATATAGTTTCTGCAATAGCATCAAAGTTAAACTGGGACTATGATTCTGTTCATGTAGTGAGAGGCGAAAAGGCGAGGAACAAGGAGCTTTGGCCTAATCTTGACGCGGATACCTCTCCCGATACACTTCTTTCAACCTTAAGGGACAAAATTGATGAAGGAAGAAACCTGTATATAGCAACAAATGAACCTGATACTTCTTTCTTTGATCCTCTGAAAGACAAGTACACCACTCACTTTCTCGAGGAGTACAAGGATCTTTGGGATGAAAATAGCGAGTGGTACTTGGAGACAACTAAACTCAACAACGGCGTTTCTGTTGAATTTGATGGTTACATGAGAGTATCCATTGATACAGAAGTGTTCTTGAGAGGTAAAAAGCAGCTTGAAACTTTCAACGATTTGACCAGTGATTGCAAAGATGGTATTAATACATGTAATGTTGCAGCAAACTGATGTGAGACTTGAAATTCCTATGGTTGATATGTTGAAATATACTTACGTGTACTTTTAGCTGTTATATGTGCTGGATTTGAGAATTTGTAACGTTTTAGACTTTTAGTATTAGAAATGAGGAGTGAATTCCTTTAGTTTTGTATTGTAAGAGTAGCATCTACTTGGAAGTTTTGGAGTTCTTAATTAAAATTTGTTTCGTGCTTAAACCTCATATATCTATTTATTAGATGTCACTTAAAAAAACTGCATTTGCTGACCTCATTTTTTCTCAGTGAACTCTGAGTTTAGTCTTTAAGATTGAATGGTTGGTTAGTTTAGTATCCGACTTTGCAAAATCTCTTTCAGTTTTTGACTTTTGCAAATGTTATCTATGCTAGCCTTTTTTATGAACTAACCTTAATGATGGTTTTACAAAACAAGGACTACAGTGAAGAATTTTATATAATTGAGAACTAACGTGAAGTTTTTATAAAGACGTGAATTAAAATGACAGACACATAATTTAAAGGATTACTGGATTAAAGTGAAGGTTTACTGTTATTTTTCATACTAATTTTCCTCTTGTGCTTTTCAAACTAATTAATTTGAAGTCAGAAGGCATTACTATATATTAATAGCTTTTTCAATATTCAGTTGTACGAGGTGCAGGCTATGTTATTTTTGCAACTTGTTTTGGTTTCCTATGTTGAGACATGCTTAACAGTGTGAGGGCTAAGAGATAATATTTTTGTGAAGAAAAAGAAGAGACATTTTCCAAATATAAACGAGCTTTTTTCATTACCATAATAACAATATGACAATGATGTTTATTAGGGAGGTTTTAATTTGATTCTGAAGTTGTTGGGGGGTAGGTTAAACATTTAAGTAGAAATCAGAAAGTGTTAGTTAGGCTTTCACTAGATCCAAAAAAAAACTAAGAGGGACAGAAACAAGCTTTATCACAATCCTTTCAGAGTTTTCACAGTGGACGTCATTTCCTTTTATCAGAGTAGTTAAGCTACTGTTCTGTAATGTCACTTAAACTTTATGATGGTGTTAATTACTCGTTCTTTTTGACAAATTAATTGTTTTTGGTAGCAGTCTTTTGGCTTTCATAAATGGCAATTTACTTCTTTGCAGAAATAAACACTAGACAACCAGTTTTGACAAGAATTATGTGAGCTATCAGCAACTAAATGCTTACCCGAAACAGGGTATTGTACTTGTAATTTGTTAGAGAAATGATACTTAGCCGGAATGAACAAAGAGAGGGGTAGAAAGAGAAAAGGAAAAGAGGAGTGAAAAAAAAAAAGAGATGTAATCGTAAACCAAGAAATAGATAGTAATGTAAGACAAATTGAGTGTAAGAGTATAGATTTTGTTAATATATTGTAAACTTGGCCTATGGTCACATGTCGCAAATTTTAATAAAGGAAGAGAGTTATCTTAGGCTCTCAACAACGTAAAAACTGGCCACATGTCATAAGTTCAAATGAAGGAAGAGAGTTGTGTTAAACTCTCAACAACAACGTAAAACTCATTGAATCTTAATCATGGTCAATCATATAAAATCTTTCTAGTAGAATAAGACTTATTGCAGTTAATTGAAACACTTAAAGGGATATGGATAAAAAGCTCATATCTATTGAGAAAAGAGTTTCGAGTGAGAGGGATAAATCTAAACTATACAATTTTACATAGATAATCATGATTAAAAGTTTTTAAAAATTTTAATGAGTTCAAGTGACTTTATAAAAAACTCAAATCACTTATTTGCTTTAATATCAATTTAAAAACATTTAATCATAACTATACATGTAAGATTATATGGTCTAGATTTATTCCTCTCACTCTCACGTAAAAAAATCTCTTTTTCACTATATATGCCTTCTATGGGTGAGTATAGGTGAGATAAAATATAAGAATCAAAGAAAAGCTCTATTGTTACCCAAAAAATAGGGGTAGCTCTATTGTCACAAACTCATATAGGAGTTATACAAAAAGCACAAAAGCCATTGAATTGGCAGCCTTTGCATGGATCATGCTACTGTTTTTTTTTTTTTCAATGACATTAGCAATTTAGCATTATGCTTAAAAGCTACTTGTTTTCCCAAGCTCAGACTAGAAGCCAAACTTTCCATAATTGATGTACTTTGCTACTTTAGAGAATGATTGCTCTGGCAAAATACCCGATGACTGCTATACAACACCAATTTCTCTTCTTAACTTGGTCGTCATATCTCTAGTCGAATGAGATCTCAACAATGTATTTATATTGATAGGGACTTGAATAAAATGTGAAACCTGCTACTTGTAATCACTTGGTAAAAAGTGCCATTCTTTACAAAAAATTGCTCATTGTGACAAGTTTTGGAAGGTATTTATCCGCCTAAAAGCTATACCATTAACAGCCTGATTCTTAGACTCTCAAAAGTGAAACCAGATTATTTTTGCTCTTCCACCCTGTGACCCTAGTTTTTCTCCCTAAGCCATCATGTATGGCATTAACAAAATTCATGTGTGCCAAATGGGACAGTCCTATTTCAAGAAATAACCATCTATTTTCCCCTACCCTTTGATTTTTTCACTTGAACAAGAGTCAGATTTTGGCTAAGTTTTTTGGTTCTGGCCTCTGAGGATCTTAACATTGAAATGGCAACTTGATGTTGGTTTTTTTCCGCTTTGTCGTCCGTAAATGGTTTGACCTCAAATGCTCCCCTAGTGAACCCTCTAGCAACCTGAAGAATTGAAAACAGCCAGTCAGTGCTCAGCAATGCTGGATTTGAAAATTATGAGCTACTGTGAATTAATTGATGCGTCATTTTTGTAGCAATGCTTTATGAATTCAAGAAATGACATGATATATGGCAGAAGAAATCATTAGATTACAATTTAGTGACCATTGAAGAAGCAAGCCTATAGTGACCATTAAGTGACTCTACTCACTAATTATCTCATTTGTTTCGACAAGGATTGTAGTTTTTTAGCAGCAAGGTAGCTGACACTTGAAGACTAACCCTTTCCAACAAAGTCTTTGATACGGGAATTGGACCCAAAATGCAGCACCACCATAGTCAAAGATTTCAAGCTATCATAATCAATAACTCAGCCACCAATGCAAGCTGTCAGATTTGAAATTCTAGCACACACCATATGCAGCTAGAGCACCATTCGGTGGAGCCTCCAAAATCATATTGGTTTCACACTTTTTTGTAATTTTTAAATTTTATTTTTCCTCTGTTTATTGCCTATAAAAGGGCACTTCTTGTGAGTTTGAGAGAGAGAGAGTGTATTTGGAGAATGAATTAGTAACTCATTGTGAGTTTTTGTCTCTTTGAGACTACCTCTTGTTTTTCTGTGCCAATCTTAAAATAATTTCAAATGTTGTATACGCAAAGTGCAATGGCAATTGTATAAGAATAGCAACAATCATTAAAGCAGAATACCCATTGGTCAGTTTTACCTTTAAGAGAATCCAGACTTTGAGAGAACTGCTCAATATTGCAAGTCTTGTCTTTTTCCCTGAAGTCAAGTACTCGCACATATGATGGTCAACCCTTAGAACAAATTTTGGCCAGGACTTGGGGTTTTCGGGGTTTGCCTTGCGGTCCATTGTTGCCTATGATATGAATGAACATAAACAAGAGATCAGACTCACTACGATGAGTAACAATACTAAGGGAAGTTTACAGAAAACTATTATGATATACAGAAATAAGTAACAAATAACTAAGATGAGAAACGGAAGAAAATTTTATATTGCGGCAGGTAATATGCACTAAGGCAAGCCAAAAGGGAGACCCTAAAGTACATCACGCAGAATACATATACATTCTTGATTCTAGGTGCTTAATGAAATGTCAGATAGTGCTTTTCAAATGTCCTTGACTCTTGGGTTCCAGATTATTTTTTGTCTGTGATCCTATGGCTGAAACAAAATTGAGATTAGGGATGTACTTACAAGTAACCGACAGATTTGTTGTTCAATTTTTGAGAAGGACGTCTCCAAGGCTTCAACCCTGCCTGTGGCATGGCAATGAGCACATGGTTCACTAATCATGAATGTCACACTTGGCCGAACCTGTCAAACATTGGTAAAACATTCATAATGTTAGAAGTCCCACATCGGCTAGTGATATGGCCATTGTTGAGTTTATAAGGATGTGGCAATCCTCATCCTACAAGCTAGCTTTTGGGAGTGAGTTAGGCCCAAACCCAAATTGTAAGACATAATTTACTTTAATGAATCATACTAAATTTGAACTTGTCTTCCATGCATTGTTCCTTTCAATCTTTAGCCATTTTAGTGTCACTGTGAGTTAAGGCAAGCATGAAGAACAATGATTGATATAATTAACAGAAAACGAAGTAAAAATGCATACTATTTGAGAAGTTATAGCCAAAAAAACAAAGAAAAAGGTCCTAATTTTTCATATTGAACACATCCATCTATTTCCAAATTATTCTCCGTTCAACATTTCAACAAATCCAAATGTAGTAGGAATAGTTGTTATATCAATGTACCACCAGTGGAATTTTGCGCAATAGTCAGTTATAATGAGCAAATGTATAGCTAATATATTCATCAATGACAAGAAACATACCCTCTTTCTTGTTATTTCCATGAGTCCGTGTCTTGACAATTCAGAGACCTTCACCATCGATCTGTCTCTCTCAATGGCTTTCTTTACTTCTTCGTAGACCAATCTTTTATTTGCTGATCAAAATCCAAATTTAATAAATAAATATACTAATAAGGACTTTACAAATTACAACACCAATGCAGATGCGTCATTTCAGAGTAGCATAAAATTATTAAGACCTATTTCATCCCTAAGCTAAATATCAATGCATAAACTTCAACTTATCAACTTAACATTAAAAAAAAGTTGGCTGCAGGTGAGCTCCAAAATATTTTGCATCCAAATACAGATTGGTTAGGCAGATTACAATTCTTCTGACTTCTGAGAACATGAATGAGATAGAACTGGTTAAGAAGGAAGTAAATTGAGTCTTTGTTGATGAATAATCCTCTCCTAATCAGTAGCAAATGGCAATGTGACACTAATCAGGATCAAAATGTACAACCACCAATCTGTAAAATATTCGAGAGACTTGGCCCCCTCCTCACTCACAAACCAAATCACTTCTAATCTACCCATTCCTAAAATGACTTGCCCTTTTTATACATTTAGTTCCCTCAATTCATTAATAAACTAACTGAGAAAGTTTTATATTCACATTTAAGTCCATAGGTTCCTACCGGAATGCTATCATTACTGTGCAAAGAGTCATGGTGAGACTCATTAAATAAAAAATGGACATGGAATACAGAAATAGGTAAACTTTTGAAAAATTGTCATGAAAACTATCAAGTAGGATTACTTATAGGTTATAACTCTAGTCAGTGATGTTAAAAAGTATATATGAGAAATGCCTTCTTCGCACAACTCATAATACTTATTATGTTAATACATTCTTTATTAGCACAAACACGTAGGCAATATCTATTTACCTTCATCTGTCATATCAATGAAATCTACCACGATGATGCCACCAATATCCCGTAATCGCAACTCCCTTGCAATCTGCAACACATGTGTGAAATAAATAAATAAATAAATAGAACTACTTGTCAGCACAAATAAGATAACTGGGCCTGTGCTATGTGCAAATGAATGATCATAAATAGTGCAGCATCTAACATACTTGTTTTGCAGCTGCAAGATTGACTTCTAGAATAGCTTTCTGCTGTGAATTTCCATGACCAAGCATCCCATGTCCTCCATTTACATCAATAGAAACTAATGCCTCCGTTTGTTCGATGATTAGAGAACCTCCATTAGTAAGTGGAACCCTATAAATTGATCAACATAAAGAAAGCTAGCAAGTTAAACAATGAATAAACAAAGCTTGATACTTGTACGCATTTCATTCCATATAACACTTTTAGTAAATAAATAAATCTTAGGTAAACCATGGCTAAAAATCTATACAACCCAGTTGCCAGCCAGTTGTTAGAGATGCCAAAGTGCTCATGGCTTACATATGACAGTCTTTTGGGCAGATTTAATTCTTATCATGATTACAGAGCCTTTGTGATCAAGTACAGTCAAGAGTCAAATCTTTTCATCCCTATTCTACTAATAAAATTATAATTTCGTCATAAGATTTGAGGGGACATCTGCTTTGTCCGTGATATAAGTTCAAACATTAAGGGGATTTTGCATCAGTGTGTTTAATAGAGATTGATAAAAACTAAAGTTAGGTTTGCGCTGCATCTAACAGCCTAAGCTTTTTGTTTGATTTCACTCTAGACAAACTCAAATAAATTTTTTTTTTCAAATAACTACAAAATTATAAGTATTTTCTGTCAATAGCTTTAAATATTTACAAATAATCCTCATTGAATTTCCTATTACATTTTAGATCACTAAGCTAGTTTCATACAAGCAGTCTACAGGAAATATAAAATTTAGGTAAGGAAGTAGTAATAGAGAGAAATAAGCTAATCTGAGATTGATATTGATTTGACGTGTGCTATTTTGTTTTTTACAAAATCCTACGTATACTTGTATTATTTTAAGTACTATGGTAGTATCCTAGTATCATTAGTAAGTCAAACCCGCTAATACAATAAGACTAACTACCCTAATTAAACAACGAAATATAATAAAACTAGGATGTAATTAATAAATATATTCAGAAGATCTTTTAAGGTGTTCTTAAATATTGTAAGATTCACTAAAGCTATTCTTTTATACTTTGAGCGAGGATATTCTAACACAATCTAACATACTTTAAGGTGTTCTTAAAGAAAATAACAAGAACAAGGATAATACAAACATAAAATTATATAAGGATGGTTAATAAATAAACAAGTAACAGAATTTCACCTTTTGCTGAGGATATTGTCAATTTCTCCTTCAATGTTGTATTCATCAAAAAGAGGAACTTTTTTATCATATAGTTCAACTCGGTCACAAAGATCAGGAGCAATTTCCTGAAGGTAATTAGTCACCTGAAGATTGAATGAAAAGGATGAAATCACCAAAAAAGAAGTATCATGTCAGTTAGTAAATTGAATCTTAAATTAGCTGCTGATAGAAGTTTCACAATTGCAAAAAATAATTATACTACTCAGACAGCACTATTTGCCTACAAATAACTGGATCAGCAGCACAGCATGCTAACCATAAATCATAATTAAGTCATGTGCACATGTAAAATAAGATTTAGTTCACTATTTTCAGGCTTGGGCTGACATTTGCTAACAGAAAACGGTAAAAGCATGTTACAGCCTAACCTACAGCTGGGTACAAACCAATTCTCACAGTGAATTACATACTCTTCAGGATTAAATCTCTCTTAAGTTTTTGTTTCTTTTTTGAGTGTGTTTAGTACTGGGGGAGGGGGTAGAAACAGATATGATCCAGTCCTAATCCTAACAATGTAACTTAGCCATCCGAAATCAGCTGATAACATACCTCATGAAATGTCCTTGGAGAGTCAACCACCAGTTTCTTAACCTGAAGTATATCATGATAAATTAAAATCAGGAGAAGACAGAATGTAACCTGGATTTTCTATTTAATATAAATAGACAATATCAAGTTAAACATTCTAGAGAACTGGGCAGCCTAATGCACAAGCCTCCCACCTGGTGGGGGTTTAGAGAGGGTCAGTAACAGAACTAACATTTTCATTGAAATAATCCTGGACCACTGAGAGAGTTTGACCCATTGCCCTGTGTAAAATTACAGGAATAGCTCCTTCCACACCTTCATCAGCAGCAAGAGCTGCAGATTTTGCATGTTCCATTATATTTTTCCAAGTCGAAAGTAAACCTTCTAAGTCTTTCTGCAATTCCTCTAAAGAATGACCAGCAGCAACAGTTCTTACAGTAAGTCCAAAACCCTCAGGCTGCAATGTCTTTGCTATTAGTTTCAACCTAGTGCGCTCGACACCAGAAATCTTTTTGGAGACTCCAATTTTATCACAACGTGCAATCAAAACCTGTAGGTCAGTCAGAGAGTCTAATTCAGATGAAACATAGTATAGATATTTTATGAGATACACCAAGAATGATATACAATCAAACTTTATGAAAGGTGCAAGCATAAAAGAGCACATACCCAGAATCTACTTCTTAGTTTAGGATAAGCAGTCAAAGTGGGACCCTTACTACCGAGGCCCTCTTTAACAACTTGGACAATTACTTTGGTCCCCTTGCGAACTTGGGTCCATTTATTTTCACCGGAAAGCATGTGGTTTGCTCTTTTTGTATCTTTTGTTTGCAAATTATGAGAGTTGACAGACCCATTCACACCAAAAGGTAGAGAACTGTCAATTGTTTCCCCTTCTATATGGACATCATTTCCCTCTATATCATCTTCAAAGTCAGCTTCTACTTCATCATCAACTATGCTTCCATTCACATTTTCCTTAAGAACTTCTGAAATATCAAAATCATCCTCTCCTTCATGCTCATCATAGTCATTATGTACAGATTTTAAACAGCCATCCTCAGAATGTATGTCTAATATCCCATCAGAGATGTCAGTAGCATGAGACATGTGATAATTTTTTCCCTTGAGATCAATTTCTTGTTTTTTTGTCGTTTGACGAAATGGAGGGAATATAAATGGCTCCTTGTTTTGCTTGATGTCCATAAGAGCAGGTCTAGAATTCCCAATATTAACAAAAGCCCCACCCATATGGGGGACAAGTTTTGTGACTATCCCAACGTATACACTATCACATTGCACATTACTCTTGACTGGTTCCAATAATAACTCAACCAGTTTTTCATCCTCCAGTACTGCAATTCTTTGCATGGTACATATTGATGAGTTGATGAGTATAACGGTGGAAACAGGGTCTTTTGAAATTGTATTACTACTTTCTTCAGGTAACAAATTTTCCGTATCTACCAGCTTCACCTGCTCTTGTACAGAGTCATCAGTTTCAGATTCATTTGATTCCATTTTATCCTTAGAGACAGCAGAAGAGGGTGAATAGAGTAGCCAGGGTTCCTCAACAGGCTGGTAATTCTCAGAAAGAAAATCAGTAGAATGGGGATCCTTATCATTTGCAATCATCATGTCCTCATCGTCATAAAATAATTGATCGTCCAAACTGATTGTCTCAGAGTTTAGGACATCATTTTCAAGGAGACTCAAAATACTTCCTTCATCTGTCAAACCACTGGAAGCATTTGAGTGTTCAGAAACAAATATTAATAAAGTACAAAAATTTATGCAGTAATGTAAAAACACTAAGTAATACCTTTGATAGGGAAAGATATAGAGGGTTGGTCTAGAAGATAAGTTTCCTCTGTGCAGTGGCTCCATGCATGAGTTGAAGAAACCTGGGAATCAGACCTAATCCATATATCCCTCACCACAATTCTATTGTCTTCAAGGACTGCAAAAGGTACTGAGAGAGAATACACTGGTCCAGGCTTCCAAAGAATGTCACTTGAGGACCTTGATTTTTTCTTAATGAAATAATTATATTTAAAGTTCAAGCCAAAAGCAATCTGCGAATATAAAATTATATCTGAGTCACTCAATTCATTACAGTATTTTCATATAAGAATCTGAACTTCAATGAAAGGAAAATATTGAACTGGAGGATGCAAAGAAAACTTTGTTGCATTTGCTTAGGGCCCCCTATCCTTTACTATAGATTACCATTCTTAATGACAGGAACTGCAGAATTTTAAAGGGATAGGATTTTCTTTTCAAGGGTATTCATGTTTAGGTTTCCCAAGATAGGAAGGCCTTAGAGATATAACTTGTCTCAATTGGGTGGGTCGGGGGGGGGGGGGAGGCTTCTTTTCACTGTTCCTCATATTTTGTGAGTTTGCTTTATATGTTTCTCATTGCGTTTAAGAAACCTTTCCACCTAAACTCAGGTAGCAAGACAGATACAAAAATTAATCTTAATATAGAAACATCAGCTCATTTAAACTTTTCTTTCTATGCAACTAAATTAATCACAACATTAAATAACCTGAAATTCAGCTTTCCATATGTTAGCATGCTCTGTAGGAGACATTAGTACAGCCATGTTTGGTTCCCAGCAGCCTAACACAGTAGGATCACCAGTTATGTACAGAAGGTGACCTTCTTCTACATCAGCTTCTACAATCCAAACAATCTTGCATAACTCGTCAACGCTAGTGGTTAGCTCTCCTGAGAAATCAGACTTCCCAGATTCATCATTCATTCTCAACTGGACGAAAATACATTGAGAAAACTGGTTTTGAACATTAATGCCAAAAGGCAGATTTTGCATACACACAAAATTCATCTGACTGAGACATGCCTTAGTTGAAAGGTAGCAAGAATACAGAACAAGAAACCCTTAAATGACATAGAATGGTGAAGAGGAACATGAAGCCAGCTCCAAAGCGTTTATTGATTTTTTAATTTTTTTAAAAAATGTATCTAATACCAAGAACAAGGTTTTAAAGTTGTAGAGTTCATCTAAGCCTACTTACCGCTTCGTTTAATAAAAAAATGCTCTCTATTCATAAAGTTAGTTCCAACATCTAGTAAACATTGAAAAATTTAAGGAGCATGCAGCGTTGCTGATTATGAACATATTCACACAAACTTAATAAATATGATCAATAGGGATGGATTCAGAAAGGTAAATATATCACTACAGGATATCAAGAGCCAAATATTATAATGTGAAGATCCTCTGAATTCTGATGCTCTGACTAGCCAAGTTTGAACTAGATTCTACTAATAAATAATTCAAAATTATAAAATTGATGTTAATACTTGAACTAAAGTTACGATGAGGATTCAACAACTACAAAACAAATTAAAGCAAAAACTCTATAGCCTAAAGAAAGGAGATAACTGTACACTTAAAAAATGAACTCATAAAAATTAAACAAATATAGTAAGAGGTTAGCTGAGAGAATGATGCTCAATTACCTTTCTCTGTTGACAGCGCAGCTAAGCTTCTGACTGATTTATGGGTCTTCATGCAGCACGTGACTGTGAATACACCGCCCAGTTTACCATGATGGCATATGTGCCTGTCCGAATATTAGAATACATAAGTCCGACCAAGACCCAAGAAAAAGGGGGAAACAAAGAACTAGGTAAAGAATGTGTCAACATGACGATACACACGGTAAAGGGGGAAACAATTAATTAATTATGCATTTGATACCTTTAATCATCTTGTCAATACATATTTAGCGCTTAATGAAAGGCATAACTTCTCAGTAAGCAAGAATACTGCCTTGTTTAATACATCAACTAAAGACTTTCAAATTCAAGAATTGACAACTATAATTGTGTAGAATCCAAAAAATTCAGCCAGGCAAGAAGGAACTAGTTAAGCTGATCACTTGGCTATCGAGGTCAGATAATCTATCCAATACAATTTTTCGCATATCTAAATGATACCATAAACATTAAGAATGTTTGAGTATGTAGAAAATGGCAAGGTCAAAAATCACTTTATAGTTGCTTCATACTACAAAAAAAAGTGCGAAGGTTGAAGGGAAGTGCAAGTCATTACAAATTTTGGCTACCAACATTACATGGAACCTAGTTCAAAGTAATTTCGCGCTCTATACCAAGCATTAAGCAACAATGGGAGAAAACCAAAACCTTTTCATCTACAACTCCATTTCTGAAACAAGTCAACCTAACCTAAATAAAGGGGTTGAAAAGGGGGAATTTCCCCTCTCAAGAAACTAGCTTATAAACATTTTGTCAAACAGCTTGAAAGCACAAAAGGCACAGCCACACGAATTGGGTATACATCAAAATTCAATTTTTCTTTCTGGGCAACAGCAGAACCATCCAATAGAATTAAGGGAAATTCAAAACATACAGTGAGAGGAACCTCTTCGGTGGAAGTAAGAGAGGATTAGAGAAGACGCTGTTGAAGCGAAAGAGGTGATTGGGATGGAGGTGCATGAAAGCAGGTTCGGCAATGAGCTCCATGAGGAAGAACAGCAGAAGAAGAAACAGCTATGGAGGGTACAGGTTCATCACTTCACTTTCAGTGCTAAAAAAGTGCAAAAGGCTACGGATAGAATATGGATAGATGGTAAGGGAAGAGGTGCTGGCACTTCACAGAGAGAGCCACAAGTTAGATAATGGTTTTGCTTGGCGCCTTCTGTAAATATTACCAAATCCATGAAATTGTGCACACGGAATTCCTACTTCAGTAAATTCAATAAAATGAGCCAATGAGCTTGGCAGAAGTGGGCATTAGCCATTAGGGATCCGCTGTAAGTTTGTAACCCTTTGTTTAGAAGCGAAAAAGGAAAATGAGGACTAGAGAAGAAAAGGATGCAAGGAAATCTTTAAATTGGAGTGTCGTCCATATTAGTGTCTGAAATTTTAAAAACCTTAAAATAGTCTCTGACTTTACAAAACAACATTCACTTTAATCATTTTACCTATTAAACGACATTAAAAAAATAAATAGAAAAAAAATAAAATGAATGATTTTTTGCAAAGTCAACGACTAATTTAAAGTTTCTGTAACCAATTTAGGAGTTTACTCATACATTTTTTTTTATTTGGTCGGAGAAAATAAAATTTTTTTTATAAAAAAATATATTAACCGTGAATTGAATTCGTATACTTACACGTATATTTATGTGTTCACTAATTAAACTACATAACTAAAATGTAAGTTCGAAATTTTCTTTGCGAGCAAACCTCTTTAATAAAATTTTTTAGTATTTAAGAGCTAATTGATCAAACACATATATAGTCAGTTTTAACGGCCTTAACATGTCATTGTCTAGATGTCATTTCCTTGTTACCATTTTTACTTGACAAAAAAAAATCAACAAATAAAAAAAAGGGAAAATTGTAACAAGCGTTCTAAGGACACTTTTTAAAGAGTCAAATGTGATAAAATATTGTTGAAAAGAATAATTTTTATTAATCTCGAAAAATAAAAAAATGTACACCTATAATTAATTTACTAATAGTAATAACCTTAACAAGTGTCTTAAGGACACTTGTTATCAAAATCCTAAAAGAAATTATATAATTGATTGAAAACTTGAAAATAGGATTTTAGAAATTGGGAGAACTTTCTCCCTTTTTGTAAGTGGTCATTTTAGATGTAGTTTAATGTAAAAAATAATAATTAAGAACTCTTTAAGAAAATGTTCCAATAAATCATTCTACATACCCTACATATTATATAAAAATAAAATGTAGTATTTAATACGCTTTACAATTCCAAAATATAAAATGTATTTATTTTACTATTTAAAGTTTAATGGTTTATTTTATAAGTAATATCAGGATAAATAAAAAAATTGCAAAGTATATTTATTTTCTGATTTAAAGTTTAATGATTTATTTTATAAGTAATGCATTTATTTTTATTTTACTTCTGTAAATCAGATCATTTAAATTCATTTTTGAAAACGAATTTTCAAAATTTAATTTTTAAATTATTTTCAAAAACTAATTTTACAATTGGGATGGTGTATTATTTAGTAAACAAGGTAATGAAAGAGCAAGGCGTTTTTTTTTTTTCATTTGGTGTGTTTGGTCTTTTACCACATGGGCCACAAGTTTTTAAGTCCATTTTAATTTCTGTTTGATTGTCAAAGTGGACTCTGTTAATGGCATCGCCTTTTATTTTTGCTTCATAAAAATAACGAAATTATTCTCTCCAGAAAATGACAATAAAAGTTTGCCACCTCGTGTTATTATATATTATAATAATTTTGTAACAAAATAATAATTTGACTTTTAGCAATACAAATTTATAATTTCCTTTTATAAGCAAAAACATATTATTAAACAAGAAAACAAGTAGAGTGTAAGGAATACTCTAGGGTAGCAAAAGGGTCAGTCCGACCCGTTTAGCACGTGGCCCACTCAGCTAAACAAGAAAGGGTTGGCCGGGTCCCAAGGCTTTATGGGCTAACTTTGCTAGCCCGGCCTACTACTCTATAAATTAGGCGGGCTGGCTCGGCTGGTGTTCTAATTAAAAATTAATAAAAAATTTGGACTTTTTTTTTCCACCAGACAAAAAATACCATTTTTTTTCAAGAAAAAACTTTCATTTTTATTATTTTTAACTTTGGTCCTAAGTTGTTTTTTATGGTTAGTTTAGACAATTTTTTTGTTAGGCTTATCATTTTTTTAAAAAGAACTCTTACCCTCTAACTATTAACCTACAATAAAGAAAGAGACACTAGTCTGGCCTGCCACCTTTGTAGCCTAACGAGGGAGGATGGGATTAGCACCATCTCTATTGGGAGTGGCACCATCTTTTTTATATGTAAGAATCATAAATTTATATACTAAAAAGGATGGTGCCACTCCCAATAGGGATTGAGCTAATCTCATCCACCCCTAGCGGATTGGCAGGTTAGGCGAGATAAGTCACATTAGTTAGCGGATCAAAATTTTTAGCCCAACTCACCTATTTTTTGCGGACCAACTAGCATTGTCATCCATGAAGTACTCTAACATATTACAAACTATCCAACCTCATGAATACAAAACAAAGGCTCATTAAGCCAATTCACAAATAAAACCTGGCCCTGCTTTAACCCCCAAACAACCACTTCCAAGATCTATATTTCATAGTAGAATTACACCAACATCAAGCACAACATTGTTAAATTAAGAGATACACTTAAAAAATAATATATTTTTTAAAATAAAAATAAAAGCGTGTTTTTAAAATTAACTATATTATTTGAAGCTTTTTAAAGACATATTCATTTTGAAGTTTCTGACTTAATTTACATGACTTTTTTTATATTTTAAAAATTACAACAAGTTTTTAGAGATCTTATACTGTACAATTAAATAATAGGGTATTTTTTAAAAGATGAAAACACATTTTTTGAATTACTAAAATTATTCAAAGTTTTTCTAAGAATAATGTGTTATTAACTTTAAAATTCTTATCTCAATTCACTTAATTTTCAAGAGATCGAGTATTAAAGAATAGGATTTTTTTGAAAAAAAAAAATTGTTTTAAGTTTCTTAGATTATTTGAAGGTTTTTTAAGATAATGTATTATTCACTTTGAAGTTTCTTGTTCAATTCACATTTTTTTTATTTTAAAAACTGCAACATTTTTTTAAAGAAATCATGTATTATCACTTGTAGAATATGGTGTTTTTCGACAAAAATAAAATAAAATAAAATAAAATGCATTTTTTGAATTACTAAAATTATTCAAAAAAATTTAAAACAATATATTATTAACTTTGAAGTTTCTAGCTCATACTTAACTTTTAATAATTTTAAAATTACAACAGTTTTTTATGAAGTATTGTACTATGCATTTGAAGAATAGAGTGTTATTCTAGAAGAAAAAAAACGCATTTTTCAAATTACCTAAATTATTTTAAGGTTTTTGAAGACAATATATTATTCACTTTGTAGTTTCTAGCTCAGTTTACATAATTTTTTAATATTTTTTAAAATTACAACAATTTTTTAAGAAATCATAAACTATATATTTGAAGAATGGAGTTTTTTCGAAATAAAAATAAAAACCTATTTTTTTAATTACCTAAACTATTTAAATTTTTTTGAAGATTATGTATTATTAACTTTGAATATTCTATCTCAATTTAAATGATTTTTTAAAAAATTTACACTTGAAGAATAAGGTATTTTTTGAGAGATAAAAATCAAAGGCATTTTTTAAATTACTAAAATTATTCATAGTGTTTTTAGAACAATGTATTATTAACTTTGAATTTTCTATCTCAATTTACTTAATTTTTAATTTTTTAAAATTACAACAATTTTTTAAAAGATCGTGTACTATACACCTGAAGAATAGAGTGTTTTTTAAAATAAAAATGAAAATATGTTTTTCAAATAACTAAAATAATTCTAAGTTTTTTTCAGAATAATGTATTATTAACTTTTAAGTTTCTTGCTCAATTTACGTAAGTTTTAATATCTTCAAATTTCAACAATTTTTTTAAGAGAACTTGTATTATACACTTGAAAAATAAGGTACTTTTCAAAAAATGTTCCTAAATCATTTGATGGTTTTTTAAGACCATGTATTATTCACTTTGAAGTTTCTAGCTCAATTTAAATAATTTTAAATATTTTTAAAAGAGCTATAATTTTTTAAGAAATCGTGTACTATCCACTTGATGAATATGGTGATTTTGAAAAAAAGGATTTTTTTTAAATTATTAAAATTATTTATAGTTTTTTATAACAATTTATTATTAATTTTTAATTTTCTAGCTCAATTTACATAACTTTTAATATTTTCAATATTGCAACAATTTGTTAAGAGATCGTGTACTACACTTGAAAAATATAATATTTTTCGAAATAAAAATAAAAAATGTGCCTTTTAAATTACCTACCTTATTTGAATATTTTTTAATTCAATGTATTATTCACTTTGAATTTTGAAGTTTATAGCTCAATTTATATGATTTTGTATATTTTTAAAATTATAACAAGTGTTTTAGAGATTGTGTACTATACACTGGAAGAATAAGGTGTTATTTGAAAAAAATGAAAAATTATTTTTTAAATTACTAAAATTATTCGAAGATTTTTTAGAATAATGTATTTTTTATTTTGAATTTTCTATCTGAATTTACCTAATTTTTAATATTTTTTAAAATTGCAAAAATGTTTTAAGAGATCTTGTGCTTATATACTTCAAGAATATTTGTATCAAAAAAAAAAAATACTTCAAGAATATGGTGTTTTTCAAAAAAATATGAAAAAACGTTATTTAAATTACCTAAATTATTTAAGATTTTTGAAGATAATATATTATTCACTTTAAAGTTTCTTACTCAATTTACATACTTTTTAATATTTTTAAATTGCAACAATTTTTTAAGAAATCTTATACTATACACTTGAAGAATGGGGTATTTTTGAAAAAATATAAAAACAGGTCTTTTAAATTACATAAATTGTTTTATGGTTTTTTAAGACCATGTATTATTCACTTTGAAGTTTCTAACTCAATTTACATAATTTTTTATATTTTTAAATTTATGACACTTTTTTAGGAAATCATGTACTATTATTTGATGTATAGGGTGTTTTTCGAGAAAAAATTGAAAGAGTTTTTTAAATTACTAAAATTCTTTGTAGTTTTTTTATAACAACTTATTATTAATTTTTAAGTTTTTAACTCAATTTACATATTTTTTTATATTTCCAGCATTGCAACAATTTTTTAAGAGACCATGTACTACACTTGAAAATTATAGTGTTTTTCAAAATAAAAATGATAGTTGAAGATTTTTTAAGACAAAGTATTATTCACTTTAAATTTTGTAGCTATATTTACATGATTTTTTTTTAAATTTTTAAAATTACAGCAAATTTTTTAGAGAATTTGTACTATACACATGAAGAATAAGACGTTATTTGAAAATAAAAAATGAAAACCTACTTTTAAATTACTAAAGTTATCCGAAGTTTTTTAAAAGAAAGTCTTTTTAACTTTAAAGTTTCTAACTCAATTTACTTAATTTTTAATATTTTTTAAAATTGCAAAAAAAAATTTAAGAGATCTTGCACGTGAAGAATAGGGTATTTTTAAAAAAAATATAAAAACATATTTTTTAAATTACCTATATTATTTTAGATTTTTGAAGATAATGTATTATTCACTTTGAACTTTCTTGCTCAATTTACAGAATTCTCAATATTTTTAAATTGAAATAATTTTTTAAGAAATCTTATACTATGCAGTTGAAAAATATGGTAATGTTCAAAAAAAAATCAAAACACATTTTTAAATTACCTAAATTATTTAATGGTATTTTAAGACCGTATATTATTCACTTTAAAGTTTGTAGCCCAATTTATATAATTTTTATATTTTTAAAATAGTAACACTTTTTTAAGAAATCGTGTATATCACTTGATGAATAAGGTTTTTTTGAAAACAAATGAAAAGAAGTTTTTTAAATTACTAAAATTATTTGTAGTTCTTTTTATAAAAAAGTATTATTAATTTTTAAGTTTTTAGCTCAATTTGCATAAATTTTTATATTTTCAGCATTGCAACAATTTTCAACATTTTAAAAATTTAGGTAATATAATAATGCACTTTCATTTTTTTCGAAAACATCATATTCTTTTAGTGTATAGTACAATATCTCTTAAAAAACTTGTTGCAATTTTAAAAATATTAAAAATTATGTAAATTGAGCTAGAAACTTCAAAGTTAATAATACATTGTTCTCAAAACAACTTCTTATAATTTTAGCAATTTAAAAAAAAAAATTTCAATTTTTTCAAAAAACACCTTATTTTTCAAATGTATAGTACAAGATCTTTTAAAAAATATTTGCAATTTGAAAAATATTAAAAATTATATAAGTTGAGAAAGAAACTTAAAGTTAATAATACATCTTTCTCAAAAAATAAAACTTCAAATAATTTTAGTAATTTAAAAATATTTTTTCATTTTTATTTTCAAAAAATACTATACGCGAAGTCTAAAAAACTTTTTTCAATTTTAAAAATATAAAAAATTTAGCTAGAATCCTCAAAGTGAATAATTAATTTAGGTGATTTAAAAAACGTGTCTTAATTTTTATTTCAAAAAACACAGAATTCTTGAAGTGTATTATACTCGATCTCTTAAAAAATTATCGTAATTTTAAAAATATAAAAAAATATATAAATTGAGTTATAAACTCTAAAAATTAACAAGAAAATGTCCTCAAAGATCTTTGAATAATTTTAGAAATTTTTAAAAAATTTATTATTTTTTCAAAAAATACCTTATTCTTTAAGTTATAGTACACAAACTCTTAATAAATTGTTGCAATTTTAAAGATGTAAAATTTTTTATAAACTAAGTTAGAAAATTCAAAGTGAATAATATATTGTCTTCAAAAAATTTTTAATTATTAAGATAATTTTATAAAATCATTTTCAATTTTTCTTTTAAATAACACAATTTCCTTCAAGTGTTATATTACCCACTCTCTTAAAAAGTTATTATAATTTTAAAAATATTAAAAATTATGTAAACTGGGCTAAAAACTTTAAAGTTTATAATACGTTGATCTAAAAAAAACTTCAAATGATTTTTGTAATTTAAAAATGCATTTTCATTTTTTTCGAAAACACCATATTTTTCAAGTATAGAGTACACAATCTCTAAAAAACTTGTTTTAATTTTAAAAATATAACAAATTGTGTAAATTGAGAAAGAAACATCAAAGTTCAAAAAGCTTAAAGTAATTTTGATAATTTAAAAAATGTGTTTTTATTTTTATTTCAAAAAACATCGGTCTTCAAGTGTGTTGTACACGATCTCTTAAGAAACTGTTGCAATTTTAAAAATATAAAAAAAAAATTGAGCTATAAACTTCAAAGTGAATAATATATTTTCTTCAAAAATAAACTTCAAATAATTTATATAATTTAAAAGATGTGTTTTAATCTTTATTTCAAATAACACCCTATTTTTCAAGTGTAGCACACGATCTCTTGAAACATAGTTGCAGTTTTGAAAATATTAAAAAAATGTAAATTGAGCAAGAAAATAAAAAGTTAATAATACATTATTTTCAAAAAAAATATTTAAATAGTTTTAGTAATTTAAAAAATATATTTTATTTTTTATTTCGAAAAACACTCTATTCTTCAAGTGTATATAGTACACGATCTATTTAAATTTAAAAAATAATTATATGAATTGAGATAAAAAATTTAAAGTTAATAATCAATTGTTCTAAAAAATCTTTGAATAACTTTATTAATTTAAATTTTTTATTTATTTATTTTTTTTGAAAAATACCCTATTCTTTATGTGTATAGTAGTAGAGTACACAACCTTTTAAAAAATCATTACAAATTTACAACAATTAAACTTTATAAAATTTGAGCTTTATATTTCAACGTTAATAATACATTGTTATAAAAAAACTTTGAATAATTTTAGTTATTTAAAAAACACATTTTTTATATTTTTCCCTAATAACACCCAATTCTTTAAGTGTATAATACACGATCTCTAAAAAAACTTTTGAAATTTTAAAAATATAAATAATCATGTAAATTGAGCTAGAAAATTCAAGGTGAATAATATACTGTTTTCAAAAGGCTTCAAATAATTTAGGTAATTTAAAAAATGTGTTTTTATTTTTATTTCGAAAAACACTCTATTCTTCAAGTGTATATTACACAATCTTTTAAAAAATTGTTAAAATTTTTAAAAATATAAAATATTAGGTAAATTGAGCTAAAAACTAAAAAAGTTAACATCAAATTGTCCTAAAAAAATCTTCTAATAAGTTTAGAAATTTAAAAATTGCATTTTCATTTTTTTTTGAAAAATATCCTATTCATCAAGTATATAGTACAAGATTTCTTTGAAAATTGTTGAATTTTAAAAAGGTAAAACTTATGTAAATTGAAATAAAAAATTAAAAGTCAATAATACATTGTCTTCAAAAAATTTAGGTAATATTCACAATGCATTTTTATTTTTTTCCCCAAAAAACACCATATTCTTCAAGTGTATAGTACAAGATCTCTTAAAAATTTGTTGTAATTTTTAAATATTAAAAATTAACTAAATTGAGATAGAAACTTCAAAGTTAATAATACATTGCTCTTAAAAAAATCTTATAATTTTATCAATTTAAAAAAAAACCATTTTTTCCCGAAAAGTACCATATTCTTCAAGTGTACAGTATAAGATCTTTTAAAAAGTGATGACGGATAATTATTGAATTATTTTGTGGTTAATTCGAATATATTTTAAAAGATATTATGTTTATCTTTTAATTAAATTCTCCTAAATTTAGTAAATTCAATACTTATCTTAATTTGAGAGAGAATTTGTTGATTTGAGTTTCATCCCTATCTTATGGGTTGATTTAGATAAGATTTGATCCCTCAATTATTATTGGATTGCAGATAAATAGATAAAAGCACAGCAGAAGATGAGGGCGAAGAAAAAGGAAAAAAGATCTGAAGAAACCTTATCTAATATTATTTTATCTTGAGCAAAAATAAACCACTTGGATCTCTTTAAAAAGCCTCATTCACTAAGAGTTAAGGGAGCCATCTCTGCATGGAATTTAGGATTTTAGGGAGAGAAAGTGAGAAATTGAGAGATGGTAGCTTAAAACCCTTTACTTGGGATTAGATGTAATTTGCTGTGTGAATTCTCAAACTCAGGTATTGATTATTGGTTTTCTTTGTTGAAAGCTTCATCACCTTCCTTCTCTCCTTCTAAAAAGAGAATTCTTATTGAGGGATATTTATTTTTTCACTATATTGAAACGAGTTAGTATTTTAGTTCTCTAAAATACTTAACAAAAAGTAGTTGCAATTTTAAAAATATTAAAAATTATGTAAGTTGAGAAACAAACTTAAATGTTAATAATAATTTTTTCACAAAAAAAGCCTCATATGATTTTAGTAATTTTCAAAAATATGTTTTCATTTTTATTTTCAAAAAATACTATTCTTCAAGTGTACAGTACACGAATTCTAAGAAACTTGTTTCAATTAAAAAAATATAACAGCCGAGAGCTTGTAACTCAAGTGGCATAAGGAGGAGCTCTTGGAACTCAAGGAGAGGGGTTCGATCCATTTATTTTGAAAACACCTAATTTTTTAAGTGTATTCTCGATTTCTTAAAAAATTGTCGTAATTTTGAAAATATAAAAAAAAATGTAAATTAAGTTAGCAACTTCAAAAGTTAAAAAGAAAATATCCTGAAAAGAACTTTGAATAATTTTAGAATTTTTAAAAAAAAATTCTTATTTTCTAAAAAATATCATATTCTTCAAGTTATAGTACACAATCTCTTAATAAATTATTGCAATTTTAAAAATATAAATAAATTTATAAATTAAGCTATAAAGTTCAAAGTGAATAATACATTGTCTTCAAAAATTTTAAATTATTTAGGTAATTTAGAAAAATCATTTTAATTTTTTTAAAAAACACCATATCCTTCAAGGGTTGTATTACCTAATCTCTTAAAAAATTATTCCAACATTAAAAATATGAAAATTATGTAAATTGGGCTAGAAAATTCAAAATAAATAATACATTATTCTAAAAAAATTCGTCAAATAATTTTGGTATTTTAAAAAATGCGTTTTTTTTTAATTCGAAACTCACCATATTCTTCAAATGTATTGTAATATCTTAAAAAACTGTTGCAATTTTAAAGATATAAAAAAACTTAAATTGAGCTGTAAATTTCAAAGTGAATAATACATTTTCTTCAAAATTTTCAAATAATTTACATAATTTTAAAATGAACTTTTATTTTTAGTTCAAAAAAGACCTTATTTTTTAAGTGTATAGTACACGATCTCTTAAAACATTGTTGCAATTTTAAAATTATATAAACTGAGAACGAAACTTCAAAGTTAATAATAATTTGTTCTAAAAAAACTTTTAATAATTTTATTAATTTAAAATACAAGTTTTCATATATATTTTTTTCGAAAAACACCTTATTTTTCAAGTGGATAGTATAGATCTCTTTAAAAATTGATATAATTTTAAAATATTAAAAATTATGTAAATTATGCTACTAATTTCAAAGTTAATAGTAAATTTTCTTAAAAAAATTAGGTAATTTTAAAACTAGTTTTCATTTTTTTTAAAAAAACCCTATCTTTTACGTGTTATACCTATTCTTCCCGTGTATAGTATATGGTCTTAAAAAACTTGTTGTAATTTGAAAAAACTAAAAAAAAATTAAATTGAACTATAAAATCTAGAGTGAATAATTTATTGTCTTCAAAAAGTTTCAAATAATTTAGGTGCTTTAAAAATCAGTTTTCCATTTTATTCTGAAAAATACCTTATTCTTCGAGTGTAATGTACACGATCTCGTAAACATTGTTGCAATTTAAACATATTAAAAAATATTTAAATTGCACTACAAATTTTAAATTGAATAATAAATTATTCTAATAAAAACTTTGAATAATTTTAGTAATTTATAAAACTGTCTTCTTTTTTTTTCTGACATACACCCTATTCTACAAGCATCTTTAAAAAATTGAGGAAATTTTAAAAAATAAAACTTATGTAAATTGTACTAGAAACTTCAAAGTTAGTAATACATTCTCCTAAAAAACAGCTCAAATAATTTTAGTTATTTAAAAAACTTGTTTCTATTTTTATTTCAAAAAATATCCTATTCATACACGATCTCTTAAAAAATTGTTTTAATTTTAAAAATATAAAAAATTATGTAAATATTTAAATTGCACTACAAATTTTAAATTGAATAATAAATTATTCTAATAAAAACTTTGAATAATTTTAGTAATTTATAAAACTGTCTTCTTTTTTTTTCTGACATACACCCTATTCTACAAGCATCTTTAAAAAATTGAATTGCACTACAAATTTTAAATTGAATAATAAATTATTCTAATAAAAACTTTGAATAATTTTAGTAATTTATAAAACTGTCTTCTTTTTTAAATTGAATAATAAATTAAGCTAAAAACTTTAAAGTGAATAATAAATACCGTATACTAGAAATTTCAAAGTGAATAATAAACACCGTTTACTTGAAGTGTATAGTACACGATTTTTTAAAAAATAGTTGCAACTTTAAAAATATTAAAATCATGTAGATAGATCTAGAAACTTCGAAGTTAATAATAATTGTTCTACAAAATACTTGGAACAATTTTAGTAATTTAAAAATACGTATTCAATTAATTTCAAAAAACACCTTATTTCGAAGTGTAATACACGATCTCTAAAAACAAATTATTGCATTTTTAAAAATATAAAAATTATGTAAAATGAGTTACAAACTTTAAAGTTAATAATATATTGTTCTAAAAAACACTTAGAATAATTTTAGTAATTTAAAAAACATGTTTCATTTTATTTCGTAAAACACCTTATTTTTCAAGGGATAGTACACGTTCTCTTAAAAAATTGTTATAATTTTAAAAATATTAAAAATTAGGTAAATTAAGATAGAAACTAAAAAGTTGATAACAAAATATATTAAAAAAATTACATATAATTTTGCTAATTTAAAATAAGTTTTTTCAAAAAAACACTCTATTAAGTGTAGAGTATAAAATCTCTTAAAAAATTATAGCAAATTTTAAAATATTAAATATTATGTAAATTGAGCTAGAAATTTCAAAGTTAATAATACATTGTTTTAAAAATACTTTGAATAGTTTTAGAAATTTAAAAATGTGTTTTCATTTTTTTTTCTCGAAAAACACCTTATTCATCACGTGTAAAGTACACGATCTCTTAAAAACTCGAAGCAATTATAAAAATATAAAAAATATGTAAAATGATCTGAAAATTTCAAATTTAATAATACATTCTTCTAAAGAAATTGAATAATGTTAGTAATTTAAAAATTGCTTTTTGATTTTTTTAAAAACACCTTATTCTTCAAGTTTATAGTACATGATCTCTTCAAAATTTGTTTCGATTTTAAAAATATTAAAAAATTTCTTAATTAAGCTAAAAACTTTCAATTGAATAATACATTGTTCTAAAAAAACATTGAATAGTTTTAAAAATTTTAAAAATATATTTTCTCTAATAAATTGCTGGAATTTTAAAAATATAAAAAAAATTTATAAATTAAGCTAAAAACTTTAAAGTTAATAATATATTATTCTCAAAAAGATCTTGATTATTTTTAGTAATTAAAAAATATATTTTCATTTTCTTTAAAAAACACTCTATTCTTCAGGTGTACAGTAGATGATCTCTTAAAAAATTGTTGTAATTTTAAAAAATAAAAAATTGTGTATATTAAGCTAGAAACTTCAAATTTAATAGTACATTGACTTAAAAAAAAGTTAAATAATTTAGGTAATTTAAAAAATATCTATTCATTTTTATTTTGAAAAATACCTTATTTTTCAAGTGAATTATACGACCACTTAAAACTTTGTTGCAATTTTATAAATATAAAAAATCATGTAAGTTCAGCTAGAAACTTCAAAGTGAATACTACATTGTTTTTAACATAGTTTTTAATGTTTTTAAAAAATGTTACAAATTTTTAAGAAATCTAGTATTATACACTTGAAAAATATGGCGTTTTTCGAAATAAATATGAAAACGTGTTTTTTAAATCACCTAAATTATTTGAAGCTTTTGGAAGAAAATGTATTATTTACTTTAAGTATTATAACTCAATTTACGTGATTTTTTTATATTTTTAAAATTGCAACAATTTTTTTGTGATCGTGTACTATATACTTGAAGAATAAGATGTTTTAAAAAAATTATTTTTTAAATTACAAAAATTATTTGAAGTTTTTTTTGAGATCAATGTATTTTTAACTTTGGAGTTTTTAGCTCAATTTACATAGTTTTTAATAGTTTTAAAATTGTAAAATTTTTTAAGATATCGTGTATATACACTCGAAGAATAATGTGTTTTTTTAAATAAAAATGAAATCAATTTTTTGGAGACAATGTATTATTTACTTTTAAGTTTATTGTTTAATTTACATAATCAAAGTGTTTTTTTAATAATGTATCATTAACTTTGAAGTTTCTTGCTAAATTTACATTACTTTAAATATTTTAAGTGTGAAATATTTGTTTTGAGATCGTGTACTATACACTTGAGTAATAGGGTATTTTTTTAAAAAAAAACACATTTTTTAAATTACTAAAATTATCAAAAGCATTTTTTGTATTATTAACTTTGAAGTTTCCGTCTCAATTTAAATAATTCTTTATATTTCCAACATTGCAACAATTTTCTTAAGAGATCATGTACTATACACTTGAAATATAGAGTACTTTTTTTAAATATAAATGAAAATACATTTTTTAAATTACTTATATTATTTGATGGTTTGTTAAGACAATGTATTATTTACTATGAAGTTTTTACCTCAATTTACATGATTTTTTATATTTTTAAAATTACAAAAAAAATTAGAGATCGTATACTATACATTTGAAGAATTGGATGTTTTTCAAAAATAAATAAATTAAAAGGAGTTTTTAAAATTACTAAAATTATTCAAATTTTTTTTGAAGAACAATGTATTATTAATTTTGAAGTTTTTGTCTCAATTTACTTAATTTTTAATATTTTTAAAATTACTACATTTTGTCAAGAAATATTGTACTATACACCTGAAGAATAGGGTGCTTTTTGAAAAAAATATGAAAACATATTTTTTAAATTACTTAAACTATTTGAAGGTTTTTGAAGAAAATATATTATTAAAATTCCTAGCTCAATTTACTTAGTTTTTTATATTTTTTAAATTGCAATAATTGTTTATGAGATCATATACTATGCAATTAAAGAATAGAGTATTTTTCGAAAAGAATGAAAAAGCATACAATTTTTAAGAGATCTGAATTATTTTTCGAAATAAATATGATGTTTTTCGAAATAAATATGAAAACATGTTTTTTAAATTATCTGAATTATTTGAAGTTTTTTGAAAATAATGTATTATTTACTTTAAGGATTATAACTCAATTTACATATTTTTTGTACTTTTAAAATTGCAACATTTTTTTTACGACGTGTACTATACAGTTGAAGAATATGACGTATTTCAAAAAAAAATGAAAAAAAAACTTTTTTTAAATTACCAAATATTTAAAGTTTTTTTGGGATCAATGTATTTTTAACTTTGAAGTTTTTATCACAATTTATCTAGTTTTTAATAATTTTAAAATTGTAACAATTTTTTAAGATATCATGTATGAAAACATGTTTTTTAAATTACCTAAATTACTTGAAACTTTTTGAAGACAACGTATTATTCACTTTGATGATTCTAATTCAATTTACATGATTTTTTATATTTTTAAAATACAATATTCATTTTATTTTATATACTATACACTTGAATAATATGATATTTTTCGAAAAAAAATTAAAAAAAGCATTTTTTAAATTGCCAAATTATTTTAAGTTTTTTTTAGATCAATGTATTTTTAACTTTGAAGTTTTTAGCTCAATTTATATAGTTTTTAATAATTTTAAAATTGTAATAATTTTTTAAAATATCGTGTACTATACACTTGAAGAATATGGTGTTTTTCAAAATAAAATTTAAAATGCAATTCTTAAATTACTTAAATTGTTTGAAGCTTTTGAAGACAATTTATTTTTCACTTCAAGGTTTCTAACTCAATTTATATTATTTTGTATATTTTAAAAATTGCAATAAATTTGTTAGAGATAGTGTAATATAGGGTGTCACTTTGCGCACCATCCACTTCTCTAGACACACCACACAATTTTTTTTTCTCATTTTTAACCTTCTCTTAGAATTTATGTTCCGATTTTTAGTAAAAATACTTGTTTTTTTTTCGTATACTGAAATGGAATATATCTTCCGTCTTTTGTTCGCTCGGAGTATATGTTTTGTTTTAGAAAAAAAAACAAATAATATACTTTGTATGGAATTTCGCCACGTAAATATATTCCATTTGAGAATATGCTTTTTCATAATAAAATGAATGATATGTTTTATATTGTAGCTCGCTCAATACATAAATTCCGTTTTGGAATATGTTCTATTTCATAATAAATAATGGATGATATGTTCTGTATGATGGCTCATTACACAAGTTCCGTTTTTGAAAGAACCAGCAAGATAAGGGAAAGAGGAGGGTGGGTGGCACAACCAAACAACATCGGTGGAGCAAATCCGGAGAAAAGAGGGGAAGGGAATATGAGAAAGTGAGAAAAAAATGTGTGGTGTGCACTGTTTTTGTCCCACCAGGAGTTCAAATTATGTGCCCCCAATCATATCCCACTAATAGAATATCGTCATGTCATTGAAAATATTTCATAATAAATTTTTCAATGACATGACAATATTCTATTGGTAGGACATAATTAGGGACATAATTTGGGAGACACATGATTTGAATCCCCACACACATCCTATTCTTTGAGTGAAAATTTGATATAGTACATATCATCCCTTTTATGCTCCTAAACATAACATATACTCCCAGTGAGTAAAAAAAATGAAGGATATAGTCCTTTTCAATGTGTTAAAAAAAGTATTTTTATTAAAAACGGAACATAAGTTCTAAGCAAAGGTTAAATATGGAAAAAAAAAGTTTGCATTGTACGCCTAGAAAGGAGGGTGATGCGCAAAGTGTCACCTTATACACTTGAAAAATAGGATTCTTTCGAATAATTTTAGTAAATTATTTCAAATCATTTTACAAATTTATAGTTTTATCCTTAAAGTGGATGATAAATTTAATTTATTAATTAAAAAATATTGTTAAATATATTTTATAAGTTACCAATTTTTTCATATTCCAAAACAAATCTTTTTAGGATCCGACTTTAAATCAGATCTTACATATCTTTTTTTAATGTTCGTCAGTTAAATAAACAATATAATATATTTTTCGGCTTTGAACAATACTCTATTAACAAAATTCCGGAGATTCCGGCTGTCTTAGAATAAAATAGAGTATGAGTATGATTGACAATAAACTTTAGTCAACAGTCAATTACTTTTTCAACCATATTCATTATTCAACATTCAACCGTAGTTTTCTTTTTTATTATGATAAAAGATTAATTCTTTGATTAAATATAAAATTACACTCTTAATTAGTATTCTCCTCAGACAAGATTTGTTTTATGTGGATTATACCAACCGGTGGATTAAAATTACACTATATAATATAATAGACATTTAAAAAGAAACGAAATGAGTAGTTTAATAAGTAACTAATACTCCTTTTATTTGATAAGATTCTTTTGAAATAATATTAGCGACTTAATATAAGACTCTACAAGTTTTATTTTTTTTTTTCACGTTTATTCTCTATAATTAATGAAATTTCTCAAAGTAATAGCAAATACAATTAATGAAATAATGAAAAAGAATAAAGGTAATTAAAAAACTTATATATATATTTTTAAAATGTTGATATATTAATTATTATTTTTATATGTCTTTTCAATGAACACATGAAAAAATATGGAGTAATAACCTATTGATAAAAAGTGGGTAAATTTGGTGGCCAATAAGGAGAAAACAAGTGTAGAACATAGCCGTTTTAGGTTTGTAATGAGTGTGTCTGCATCAGGCAGGTAGTTGAGTTGTTGTGTGTCGAATACCACAAATGTGGCATCTTTCCACTAATATTAACAAATCAAAACAAAACAATTACTCATTCTTTATCAAAAAAACACAAAAAAAAAACAAACCAATTATGGTCCAACTCACCTCTCTTTCTATTATTGTCACCCATCTTCCTCTCTTACTAATTGCCACGTATTGAATTTTGCATAATTGTTTGATCAATCAAGTTATTTCCAAAATTAAATGGAGTCCCCAATAAAGTATCATACTAATAATTAATTATTTTAGATAAAAAACTCTTAAGATAATCTTTTTACAACATACTTTCTTTCACAAAATGCATACATATACACATACGTAAAGAATTGTCGATAAGGGGTTGATATTATAGTAAAAACGTGTTAAAATTTAGTAGAGAACTTGGATTTGAGCCATGACAAAAAGTGAAAAATGATAAATAAAAGAAAAATGATTAATTGTGATCAATGATGATTGAAGGTAATGCTAATAGTCTAAAAGGAGAAAGTGGTTGGTGATGGTGGTGGCAATGTGTTAGTGATAGTTGATCGTGGTGGTAATACTGATAATTTGCCATGATGATTGCATGTTAAAGGTGGGGAAGAAGGTAAGTAATGTCGTTTTGAGGTGTTTTTCGTTAGTTATTTAACAGTGTTGATGTATGCGGACTAAAGTGGTAAAGAAATAAAATAAAGGGTTAAATTAAATGCTTCAACATAAAGATAAAGGAAATAGATGTGCGGATTATTTGGTCAATTTGGTTCAAGATAGTTCTTTAATGTCTTTGTGTTTTGATGTTTTTCCGTCTTCTCTTAGTTGGTTTCTTTGAAATGTTGTTTATGGGGTGTCTTTTTCCGCTTGATTGTGTAGTCTCAGTTGTCTTTGGGCCTTAGAGCCCCGTTTATTATCAAAAAATAAAAAAAAATAAAAGAATTAAGATTTCCGCAAAATATAAAGAATGAAAGTTGTATTTAGATCCCCTAAAAAGAACGTACTAAAAGATAAAATTACATCAAGCTGTTTGCCGGAAATTATGTCCAACTTGTCTTAAACCTAAATCTTTCTTATTTATGTTTAGGATATAACATTTTTAAAAGTCTATGTAACTAAAGAGGCCAAGTTTTAGTTTTTTAAATAGGCTATTTGGCATAGCTAATTAACTATATACCAGTACAGATATAAATTTAAAGACCCAGATAAATTGATGTATTGAGAGACAATCAAGTTAAAATTTGTGACCTTATATGCATATTTATTATTTTTTAATTTAAAATTATATTATACTTCACTTTAAGTTTAATTTAATACTACCTCCGGTTTTACTTATAAGGAAAAAAATTTGAAACTTCTTGGTCTAAAATATAAGCAAATCTCAACCCCTATCTTCTTATTTAATGTTAATTTCAAGCACTTTTTCCGTATTCAATATCATTTAACTTATCTAAATGAGAGATGAAGTACTTTTTTATAATTAAAATTTATTTTTTTGAATGAAATCGAGAGAATTAAATCGAGAGAATTAAATACAAGTAATTAACTTTTTTAATATGTGCAAATTATATATATTTTTTTTGTTTATAACCAGGACCGAAAGTAATAGCTATATCATTTATTAATTCACTTAAGAATGTGGGCCAGTTGGCATAAAGAGGAGCAAGTTTATTAATATGGTGTAGATTTCAAATACAAAGTAATATTTTTTTTTTCTCTTTATTCAATGGGACATTAAAGCCTAAACTAACTAATTATATGAGAAAAAATGATCTCATAAACATCTTCTATGGGAACTAATCATACAAAGTATCTCTTTAATAATTTGCAATCATTTATGTTTTTCACTTTATAGAAATTGTACTTTAATGATAAATTTTATTAAATTATTTATATTAGTTCTATGAGGACCGATTTGAATAACATTTATAAAAGTGAAGAACTAAGGTAAAGTTTTAAAATTCAAGTAAAAAATAATTAATAAAATCTAGAAAGAAAAAAAACTATTTTCACTCAGTTAACTAAGTCAAACTCAAACTTAGTATTTTAGAGGTACATTAGATTCAACTTAACAAAGCCCAACATAACTAATTTCCACGGCTACAAAGTAATATTAAAAAAAAAATGTTAAATTCTACAAAAAAAAAAAAATTCTATGAATATATACAAATACTTCACATATATTATTTACCCCAAAATGAATGGTGCTATATATAACAAATTTTTATTCGTATATCTTTCATGAATCTACGTGTGTCAATATAAATGTCTGTTAAAGTATAAATTAAATAAAATTTAAAGTTGAAACAAGTCCACAAATTATAAGAGAGGAAAATGTTAAATCCTAAGAAATAGAATCCCGCAAATTTATATGAATACTTCACACACACTATTTACCCCATAATTTGTGGGCATGTCATAGATTTGTGAAATGTATACTAATAAAAAATTATTATATTTAAGCCTTAATGTCCTGTTTAATATAAAAAAAATTGTTATATATGACACGGCTATGAAAAAAAAAAGAGGAAAAGAATGCCAAAGATTTACTTTTGTTTCAAATAATTCTCTTTGACGACAAATTTAAAGAACAAGCTATGCTCTTTACCTTTTTTCATTTTTTTAAGTTTTTTTGGTCAAGACCTATGCTGCCTCTTTACATCACATGTACACAGCTTACAATTATTAAAGTTAAATCAATTGAAATAATGATAATTACTACTTTACTTGACGAATTGATCAACTAATCTATGTAACTTATTAAATTGGTAAAGTACCAGAATTGGTATAATTTATTAAATAGTTAACAAATAAAGAACAAATCTCACGTTGATTTCCCTTATTTAGAAGACCATGATTAATTAGAGTAGTGGAATCATAGCATCACAAATTGAAGTCCTACACGGATTTACTTTCTTAATTGTGCTAATAAGTGTCATGCAATTGAGTGGTCACTTCTCACATTAGGGTTTGACCAAATCAACAACCAAATTACCTCCTACGATTGGCTGTATAGTTCAAACTACATTATTGTGGATTCATTTGGTTTAGATTTTATTAGAATGAGAAATGAAAAATACAAAATTGAAACAAAAATCAATGGTTGAGATTACTGATACACAATAACCAAGACAATCCAATAGAAGTAAATAATTTTAACTTTGATCAAAAATTTTGATCCAAACCAAATTTAAAACAAGCCGGCCCCATGTTGTTTTTTAAAAAAAAAATTAAGGGTAAGGTTTAGGTTGTGTTTCCCTTTTTTTTTTTGAAATTTGTGTAGAGATATTAGTAACACGAAAAAGATTTTCTAGTCTTGTCTTTCAGTGTTTTTTATACTATCTTTGGATTGGACTTAAATATAAGAATTTTTTTTTATTTCTTAATTTAAAATATAAACAAATTTTAGCTTCTTTTCTCCTATATAATGTTACATTTTCTAATATATAATTCATTTAATGCTATTATTTTTACTACTTTGTAATAAATATTATGGAGGACATTCAAGTAATTAAAGTTTATCTTTAAAATAATTTTTTTTAATGCAACTAACTTATTTTCTTTATAGGCGTAAAATAGTTACTATTTTTTTTTTATATATGAGTTCGAAATTAGTATAAATTTCAAAAATTGAAAACAAAGTTAAGAAAGCACTGAATTCGGAGGTAGATAATAGCATGTTTGGTTTCTCGCTGCAACGGGCTTTTAGAACTTTAAAATGAAAAATTACGAATTCCTATGAAATGAACGTAAAAGTAAAAAAAAAAATTTACTTTTACGTTGCGTTGAACCCCAACGCTAAGAGAATTCCGAGACAAGTAAGTAGTTTACCGTTTAATTACTAGAGTTGAGAAAACAAAATGAGGATCCTCTCCTTCCCCAAGTTAGTTCTAAATCATTGATTTTGTTTCTATCATGTTCTTCTTCACCTCGATCAACATGCTAAAATGAATTAATAGTCAGGATAATATTACATGTGAATTGAATAGAGCTAAAACTAAAGAGAATCTAAATCCAAAAACACATATCGGCCTTGTATTACAAGAAAATCAACAAGAGATGTATCAAAAATTGATTGAGATGAAATGTCGGGCCACAGGTGAATTATCATTGAAGATTGGGTCCTTCAAGAGTAGACCTTTGATTGACCTTTTGACTTTTTTCTCTTTGTTTGGTTTTGTTTTTTGTTTCTCTTCTTTTTGTCATGCTTATGTACTATTTGTTTTCTTAGCACTCCTAGTGCTACTTAATAAACTTTTCTCTGAGTGCTGAATAAAAAAACTGAAAGCAAGATGACCTAGTTTTATAATTATTTATGAAAATCAGAAAAAAAAAAGAATGTCCAAAAAAAGCCCTAGTTTTTCAGTTCTACAAGAAGAGAGTAATGATTCAAGCACCACTACTGTTCATGTTTACAACCCACAACTAATTCGAAAATTTTGTTTTTTTAATGAACTAGTTGCGAGATATAAACTATAAGAGAGTAGTTGTATGTTTAACATTTATGTAAGATAAAAAATAAGGCAACATATACATGGTATATACCATAATAATATATAGCAAAAACAGAACACTAGTGATAATATGCATTGCTATGTGAAAACTGAAACCTATTGACAACAAACTGAAATTTACACACTACATGACTACACTATTATATATACAAGGTGACATGAAAGTATAAAAAAGATTCTAAAATTCATGCTTCCACATCAGGATCAAATGCCCAATAATTAAAGAGTTCAAAGCTCTAAACAAGTTGGGCATTATGAACAACCATAATTAGCAACCAAAAAGTATACATATACATAATTATATATATATCCCTCATTTGTGCTAAAGAGCACATACAGAAAGAAAGGACAAAACAAAACCCTCCACAAGCTCTAGATCATAAAAGCCAAAGGGTTAAAAGGTTTGAGGAACTCAGATGCATAAAACATCAAAACTCTCAAAAATATGTACAAAACTACACTGTACATGAAACTTTTCTCTTATCACACTCACTTGTTGCTTCTTACTAAAAGCAAGAAGCATCATCTTCAGGCATTAAGGGAGTCCTGCAAAGTGGACAAGTGACATTCCAGTAATCCAGCCACTTCTCCAAGCACACTTTATGGAAGAGATGGCCGCACGATAAGCGGTTAATCTCGGATTCGGGTTCAAACTGAGTGAGACACACAGTGCAGTCATGTTCAGGTCTTTTGCAGCAACACACGCTGTCGAACCGGAGTGTAGGTGTTCTGCTTCGGAACTCCTCGATGTAACTCTCGGAGGGACTGAGATGGAATTCGAGCGACTCGGGTTGGTGTTGTTGAGTGGTATCTGGCGAAGCGGATGATGAAAGATGGATGCCAACAATGTGCAAGATGGTCCTAACAATGCCTTTGAATATGGAAATTGATAAGACAGTGTTCACCAGAAGAACACATAGAACTCCTTCAGATGGTGCTGGGAGACTTGAAAGGCCCATTTTGAATAAAAAAGAAAAATTAGAGTCTCTTGCAACTTTGAAGATCAAAACTAAGAAAATTGGATAACAGATTGAGTTTGAATCAAAAAGTTGATCAGGATTGTCAAGTTGATCTGTCAGGGAGGGAGAACCAAGTATGGAAACTCTGTTGGTGACTTCTTAATATCTGAACTGCAAACATATTAAAGGAAAGATTAGAACAATAAATAGCAAAACAAAAGCAAAATTGAAAGAGCATTTAAGACAGTGAACAATCATTTCTAGGTTGAAAGAATAAACAGACTAGGGTTCAATCCTGACTAAATAGCAGTTATAATGTCTGGTTTTCACTACTTATTCATACCATAAATTGAAAAAAAAAAAAAAACCATAAAAGTGAGTGACAGAACAATTTGCAAGAAATACAGAATTAGGATATATAGACAAATCAGGAAAGTTTAGTTAGAGCTCGCATCCCCATAAGCATGAAATAAAGAGAAATCAAACAAATATACAAATAAACAAGCTAAAATCCCAAGTACTAGAATGTAATTTGATGCCAAATTTTCCAGATAACAAATTGAGGAAATGAAATTCAATAATAAGCATTTGAGAAGCTTCTTCATCAACCGGATCTAACACAGAGTAGAGCTTCATGAAAGAGAATTTTGATCATAATTACACAATCAAAAAACAGCAAAAGAGGAAAAAAGAAATAAAACAAAAATCAGAACTTTACAAGTCCATAGAACACTAACCAAATTCACGATCTAGAATTTTTCAACAAAACACAGATTCCCTAGATGACCCAGAGAAGAAAACTCAAAACCCAAAAGAAAAAGAATGCATTTTGAAGAGACTTACGAAGAGGGGTTTGAAGATTACGGTTCTGGAATGATGGGAAGTCCTCTATTTCTTCTCTCTTTGCTTTATAGATAGGAGGAACCCCACCATCTCAGGATTCATTATTGACAATAGTACCCTAACCATGGTTCCAATCTAACCATGGTTAACATATTTTTTGGGTCTGGGGTTAACAATTTTTAATCCTTAAAGAATTGGAAGTTTTCCATTTTGTATTTTTCATACATTATCCTTATTCACAGCCTGAATTTTTGCGCAAAGCATCAAAATCCTTTATACGGTGACATACTGTTCAATAAATTACAAATATAAATTTTTTTTTTCTTTGATTAAGATATTCTTACATGTTGTGGAATTACCCTCGGGATATTTTATCAGCTGAGTCTCTTTCAAAATTGTTTCATTTTGCAAAATAAAAAATAAAAAGTTTCATTTCATTTTTCAGAAAAAAAATGTTTTATTCAATTCTGTATTTTCCCGACTTGTTACTTTTAATCTAGGATATCTATTCGCAAAACGATAAATCTATACTATGCTAAATGCTTTATTATAAAAAGTTGCGATGATATTTACTTGTATTTACATAAAAATATTTTCATGAACCCTGCTAAATAAAAAGTAAAAAAATAAAAAATAAAAGAAAAAAGAATCGATAACCGGCTGGCACACAATTAATGAAATAAAAAATCCTTGCATGAATAATATTGTAGTGCCAATGGATGAAGAAACACAAATTAATACATCATACTTTGATCAAACTTTTTTTTAATTCCTAATTTGATCAACATCGAATAAAGCATAATGAATATTACATATAAATTACAAATTACGCAAATGTAACTGATTGATTTTTTTTTTAAGAAAAAAAAGCTAAACATCAAAACAGGCCATAATGGTTTTCTGTGCTCTCAATCTAATGAAATAAACCAAAAAATAAAAAAAAGAAGAGGAAACCTCAAAAAAAGTTAGTCATGCAAAATAATATTATAACAAATATTGAATGAAGATAAAAAACAAAAGTAAATAAATTATTACACTTCAAGATCTTTGACACATCCATCCATTTCTTATATAATATAATAATCCCATAAGGTTCTCCTTTAACAGTCTTTTTTAGGAGTGACTTACAATTGAAGAAAATAATAATAATAAGCCATGTAATTTAAGAGTAGTAATCATGGCAACCAAATAAAATACAAACAAAACTTGTATGGATACATGATGATACATGTCCAACATAAACCGTTTCCTGTCATCAGCATAATAAATAGCATCATCCTATTCTATACACATAGACTTAGAATTTACAATTTGTCATACCTAAGGAACTGTTTGGGAAATTACACCTCTAATTGCATATAATTCTGTACTATTACTATACATGGCAAAGCAAAGAGAGGCAAAATATTACACCCATCAAGAACTATCAAATTGAGCCACTTATCATGCCAAACAAAGGCATTTCCATTACATGTGACAAACTATGAGCAGGATCAAGGCCAAGGACTTCAAAAAAAAAAAAAAAACAAAAACAAAAACCAAAAAAAAAAAGAAAGAATTTTTGCATTAGATTAGAATTAAGGAGGAGGATTTGCCAAGTTAGACAGAAAGGCAACCAAAATTCAAGACATTTCATGTCAGCAGAAATCAGAACTCAGACATCGTTTGCAAGTTCCTGAGCTTACAGTATTTCATCGGCATACGGCCTGGTTAAAACCTTCTTGCCCTTGAAGAGAATCTAGGACCCTGTGATAAAATCAGAGAGCTTGTCATTGCCAGAAGAAAGAATGCATCAATTTTCATCCATTTTTCAGGTAAGAGATACTGTTTTTCTTTTTGCAACTATATTGAGTGTTTCTTTCCTTTTAGAGAACATGGTTAAAAGTTGTACACTCAATAGCTTCTGGTTGGGCTCAAAGGGTCGTAATCATAGACATCACCGGCTTTGACAAACCGGCCCTTCACACGCCTTCGTACATCGGCCCTGGCCTTGCGAGAGGCATACCTTACTCTCTTATCAAACCTAAAAAGATAATCATAACTGATGTTAAATCACTTGTAGAGCAACTAAGCTTTGAAAGCTAGAAATGAATCAAGTTCAATTATTAGCAAATAGTTATATTGCTCATCAACAAAGATAACAACCCAAAGGTAAGACATGCATATAACAGGGTATCCCTAACTGGCTTACCAAATGATGGCAGATTATTATTCATTCTAGCCATTGATCCAATACCACAGCATATGCGGCACAATAATATACAAAAACGTGCTGAAGTTTGAGCACCAAAACAATAACCATTCGTGTAACTATTTTATCCATCGCTACCACCTATCAGTTCAGTGATAATAGAAACCTTCATTCTATTAAGTGAACTGGAAACTGTGTAGAAGGTAATGGTATAACTTGGTTTACTAAGTTGGTCAACCAGATAATAAGATCAATATATTCTGTGTTAATGAATGTTAGGCATGGAGTGCCAAGTGCCAACAAAAGCTAAAAAGAATAGAAATCAGGAAGAAAAAAAAAAAAAACCAAAATATGTGTAGCAGAGAAGTGGTTGAGATTATTTTACAAGCAAAACAAAACATAAGAACACTTTTTAAGTTATTTTGAGTCATTTGGATAAGATTTTACAAATATCAGAATCTTATAACCAAAAAATAAAATAAAATCAGAATCGATTAAAAATCTCTAAAATGAAAAACACTTTATGCATTATGTATAATTTTAAAATAACATTTTTAAAAGCTTGAGCAGATCCAAATAACATCTAGGGGGCAAAAGTAAACAAAGTTTGACATGCATAACTCTATCAGTCAGTCAGAACTCAGAAGACTGTGCGTATAAATATAAACCTACAGTCTACATATATATTTCTTTTCAAAACAATATCGAGTAGGGTGGCCACGCCTCACACTTGCACCCCTCAATCCATCCCCGAATAGAGACTCATGTAAGAAGATAGTATGATTACAACTTACAAGGGGTAGAAAGGGGAAAATATAAACATATTAAGAGAAACTATTAAAAATGACCTTGCTCTACATGAGTACATGTTTTTACTAAAAATGGCTTTTAGTAGAACACAGTGGCGTTGACTGGATGTAACCAACTGGACCTGAGCACGTTTGGATACCTGTTTGGAAACGTGAAATGACAAACACAAGAATCTTGCTTTAACGTTTGGAGCATTGGAATCCGTAATCACAAATTCGAAGAGGTTCCAACGGGATCTCAACGGGTATACAAACATACCCTTAGTAGGATAAGGCTTGGTTGCTATTATTGTTGTAAACAATGAGAAGGTAAAATGAACAAATGATAAGAAACAACTATTCAAATTAAGTCACATGTTGAGACTAAGCTCCGATCCTCTCCATTTCTAAGTTAGCTGCACCTTTTATATCTCCTACTTCTCATTAAATGGTTTCTCCTATCACTACATAACTTCTGTTAATCCCACCCACACTCACCTTTTATATTTCAACGGCTGAGATTGTTTTCATTATGAAAAAGATCACCACCCATTGAGACCAAAACAAAGACACTAGTGGATGATGGCTTGCATTTGTTACTTTTACGTCAACTAAAGTAGTAATAGATCAACAAATAGTATAACTACTATCAACTTACTTCCGCGTCTTTTTCTTTTCCTTATAACGCATGACAGCATTGCTGCGGTTGGCAGATTGCAGAGAACTCTCGGGACAAGGAGGACACCAGGGAGGCTCTCCCATGAGAAGCATTGAAGAAGCACCACAGTCTTGAATCTCTTGATAGTCACCAGCATTATCTTTTCCAACTCCAGAAAACGAAATGTTTGAGCATTGCCTTCCAAAGCAAAGAATTGGTTCGGTCTTAGTACTTAACATTGAATCAGCAGATGCTGCATTGCTGCATGCTGGTTGTATAGCATTGACCAACCCAACGGAAGAACCCTGTAAAACAACGTTCAGATATGATATTTAGTATGTAACATGAGATGCAAAAACATTTAATTCAGACACCACAAACTGACTGTCTAATTTGACTTCCACATTACATCCATTGCCTAATACCATTACTCATGCTTAAATGCATGCACCAGCACCATAAGTGGGTGAATAAAATATAAGTAAAACTTCAAATAAAAATAAGAGGCTTAAGGAATTGAGATAAGCTGATATACTCTATGCAAAAATAAAAGAAATATACTGATATTTTTATTATTTCTAGTGCAACATTTTGTGCAAATTTCAGAGTACAGCAAATCAGAACTAAACACCAGCACTTTGGTTGTTTCCATTTGTCAGTTTGGCCATCATCCAGATGAATTTAATAGTTTTACAATATGGTGATAGAAAAATTTTGCAGACAATGACGCACCAAACTGACCCCACCTTCCAATTGTCTTCCTTCCACTTTTAACCACTAAGATCTTACACTATTTGATTAAATGAGACAAATCACAAATGCTAGTGCTTATTTGGCTATGAAGGTGTGTGATACAGCATTTCAAACAAACTCACGTACTGGAAAAACCCTGTTACGATTGTGTAAAGGCTCTGTATCTTTTTTAACGCATGATTCAAGATATTCATTGCCACCAGATGATCGCAAAGATAACAAGAAATACTGTACACAAATGAACAGAATAGAAGTTCATCTTATTGTGTACAACTTAACTGCACTAAAATTCACAGATATGTACAAATGACAGATGATGTTTAATAATGAAAAAAGTATACCAAGTTTATCACAGACAAAGGATGATGAGATTTGAGTACCTCAGCAGCAACAGCACCATGACTTTGGGAATCACCAGCACTAGCAGACATCTCCTTAGTCCCAAATAAGCTATCAATTCCCCCATTTTCAAAAAGCTCTTCAGAATGACTGAGAGCCACACCAAAAAGTTCCGCATAATTTTCAAGCTCTAGATCCACTTCATCCATGTTGAAATCATCATATAGATTATCATCTTCACATATTCCAGGAGCTTTTTTACCAGGGTAGTATAACTGCAGATTCGTCATGAGAGATTAACCAAGTAATTTGATGAAACCATGAGATTAACATAAAAACTGAGCAAGACATTTCAGTTAAAACTTAAAAGATACAAGTTAACAAAATCATGTATAATGGCATTGTAGTTAACATGTAACCATCAATGCATATAAGCAACAAGGCTTATCTTTGCAAGCATATCAATAATTCAGTACTCCATCTGCTTTCATCAAGTTTTGTTGTGCAGGTCAAAATTTAACACTTATTAAGACTAGCAAAGAGAAAATATTTCAATACTCAACCCTTGTAGATAAGTTGGCATTATCCGTTAAATAAGTTACGAGGGAAAATTCATATCTTCTATAATTTCAGCTATCACCAAAGTCCATGGACCAAAATTTCAGATAACAATCAATAATACCCATGAAAACAGAGAGCATCTCGGTACCTCATAATGTAGAAATGAGGAAGACTAGTTAGAATTACTGCATTGGCCTAACTGAATACGTGTATAGATTGAAGCATTGAATTTATTCAGTCATAATCAGCCATAAATTCGCAAATCCCCTCCGCAATAAAAAAAATCAAATTAAAAAACCTCCTCTCACATGCACTAAAGGTATCTAAATGATAGGAGATACCAGGGTCACCCGTTTCTGCTTTGAGTTCAAGGCTTCAAGCTAGTAATAAATCTGAAAAAATTATGAACACAAAATACAATTTTGACCAAGAAACATTGAATGGGCAGAGAAAAAGCAAACCAATTTTGAATCCTGCATTAGTCATCCAGGAAATTAATTATAAATCAATCACAAAACTTGGTAAATTATTTGGTCAAAAGAAGCAGTTGATCAGGAACTACTTCAGAAATTAGCTACCAGATAGTTTTGCTATTACTCTCACAGTCATGAGTATTAAATATTTTACAAAAAATAAAAAAATGAAACCATTAGTAATTGACTCAAAGAAAAAACTCATTCCTAATGAGTTGCAGTTTCCTTCAAGCTTGCAATTTCATTCACTATTCTGTTTTTAGAATTTCCACACACCTAGTATGGTTAACATTTCCCAGTAGTTTTACTATTACCCTGTGGCTTCTATAAAGAGATAAAAAGACTAATCTACACAAATAATTCATTCCCTGCAACCTTGCAATTTCATTCACTGTGCAGTTGTTAGAATGCCCATCAAGCTTAATGCAGTATTAAACTTGAGATTAAAAAGTGAATACATGAAGCTGTACCTTAGGGATACATTCATTGGCAGGTCCAAGCGGCTGGTCCAGAATACAAGGTTCAGAGCTTGACTCAGGCATTGAAGATGTGCCAACCCAAGATTTATCCTTGCCGGGTGGATCAGTCACCTGAGCTGAACTTGACACATTCTGGCTTTCTGAAGGAACCCAATCACTCTTGTCGCTGTTCTCATTAATACTCATTAAGCTGAGTTCCTGCTCACATGCTTCACCCATAGAGGGGATATCTAAGAAAAAGGACCATATTGAAGAAAATTCTGCAGCAGAAGGACAGCCAGAGTAGCAATTGATCGGTTGCCTCTTGTGTGTTGAAGAAGATGGCGAAGTACCGTGACCCAGCCAATCACAGTTCTGACAAAGTGAAATTTTCTCTTCAGCACACCTCACAAATGCAGGCTGTGAATTACATCTCTCGCATACAAGGGTTCTTGAATGACGCCGAGAAAGTGCATTAGCAGAGTGAACATTTCGATCACATGACAAACATAAGCAGGCAGCATCGGAGCGGCAGTAAACCAAGGACCTTTGGTCTCCGCAAAAATCACATAAATAACCCATCTTTGAACTGATTCTTTGCTTGCTCCTTAATCTAAATAAACAATTCTCCGATTAGTAATCATCTATCCAAACAATTGTAAAAGTTCCTTCGTATCTTAAGATGCCGAAGAAGCCGGGCTCTGTTGTAGAACTTACAAGTTGTTAGACAATGTGATAAAGGAACAGATAATTTAGTTCTGCAAATTCAACTGCTGCCAAGAGATGATAAGTTAGAATTTTCAGAAGAACATATATTTGCTTAGTAATATGAAAAGAAGAGAAAAAAGAAATGGGTATTCAAATGCAAACTCCAAAACTATTTCACCTCGGTAATTAACTATCCAACAGCACACGAATCTTTATGAAGAAGAATGATAAATGATAAATTGAAACCATAATTAGAACATCATTAGCTAATACTATTTTGAGAAGAACTTCCAAAGGAATATCCTAGTTTAGATTTGGAAAATAAAAATTATTTTGTATAACTGAATTATCATTTTCAGGCAAAGGAAGCAGACCTCTTTATTACTTTTTTAAAAAAAACATTTCTATCATAAACAAATTGTAGTAGAAGATTTACCAAGTAAAATTTAACTGGAATTTTATTGCAACCATAAAAAACTTGTATATTGAACGAATCACGAGTAGCAGATCAATTCTTCATAAACAAAAAGTCAGAAACATCTCTAACACAACCTTAAATCCCCACATAAGAAAACACAAAAAGGAAACATAAACAAGAGTAACAAACAACAAATCCAATCCAATCACAACAGAGACCGAAACAGTTACCCGTTTAAAAAAAAAATCTCAACTTTTCCTTACCTTAAGCTCCCAGAAAAGGCTTCACGCCCAGAAAAACACGAGCTTCATGAAAAAAATATTTTTTTCTAAAACTGAACACATGTATACGTATGGAAGATAAAACAGAGAGAAAAGGGAGAGATCAGAAGGAAAGAAAATTACCATACGGCAAGAAAGACAGAGAGGACAAGATCGGTAAGGAAAAGGTTTCTGTTACTTTTTTCAGAAAATTCGTATAAAATATTTATTTTTATGCAAAAATTGGAAGCAAAGGAACCCTAGAGGTAGAAGCAGGACTTTTCAAGAGTACAAACACTGACCTTTTCTTTTTTGTTGCTTGGTGTTTCTCTCTCCTCCAGTGCTGTGCTGAGATAGATAGGAAGAGGTAGATTGTAGATTAGATATGGGGAGGGTTGGTGTAGGTGTGTGTGATGAGAATAATGCAATGGGGGTTTTTGTTTGATGTGTGTATGTAGGTAGTAATGTGACATGGGCAAAGCAGATAAAAAGTGCAAAGAAAAAGAGTAAAAAATTTGGTAATGCAAGTGGGTCCATGTCCTTTTCCTAGTGAAAGCAATTCCCTTTTTCTTGGTCCAAAAAAACACTTGCTAGCCTACTACTCTTCTCTACCACAGTACTATACTACTACTATTGCTTTGCTTATTTTTATTATAATAATAAATAATAATTTTTTTATTATAACAATAAATAGTAATAATAATAATAAATTAAACAATAGTTAAATAATAATAATTATATGAATTTTCTCTCTCTTTTCTTTCCAGTTTGGTTCCATGTGCGTGTCCGTGTGAATGTTATTTATTGTGATAAATACTAGAAGGACATTATTAATTTAATTGTCGTAGTTAGGTTGAACTTTTTGGCTAAAAAGTGCATCACATGTTGGGTGAGGTGGACAAATGGGAGGTTATTTGTTTTGTGACCTTTTTCACAATCTGGTTTTCCTTTTTCAGTTGGCTTTTCACACTTCGCTTTTCTCTGTTCCCCATGGGTGCTCCGTTTCGTGTCCTCACAGCAGTTACCCCCTCGGTTAATCCATTTCGATTTAGATGACTAGTCTAATGATTTATCATGCACCACTTTTTTTTTATTGGTATTCAAATAAAAAGATATATTTTTTGAAAAATGCTAAAGTGTTCTTATGACACTTTTTAAGAAATTAAGTATAATAAAATATCATTGAAATATTTAGTTTTTTATATTTTTGAGACACGAAATAATGTGTACTTATAATTGATTTTTCCATCTTAGTTTAGCAAGGCTCATATTTCTTTTATCATCTTGATATTTTAAATCGACACTGGTTACTTTGAACTAGACACTTGTATATAATTCTCTAAACATTTTCAACACACTTTTCATAATTCAATTTTTTTAAAATGATCATGTATTAAATAAAATAAAAATTATGGTTAGAAAAAATGTCAAGCCTACATTGTATTTTTTGTGTGTAAGATATTTTAAGGTAGAAATTGAAAAAAAATATGAAGCTTATATAGATGCTACGAAAGACAAAATATTGATTTTATTGATGTCTTTTTTAATTTTTTAGCCTCGTCTATTAAATAAAATTATAAAGTTTAACTAATTATTTTGAAAAGATAAATATTAATTTTATTTCTCTACTTATATATAATTATTTTAAGTTTATTATATATATTTTTTAAAATTTTTTAATATATGTATGCTAATATACGCCTATTTATTTTATTGAAAGAGTACATTAGTACTTTATATCTTTTGAGTGTATTTTAAAAAATCAAGTTATAACTTGGTAATGTACTCTTTTAATAAAAGAAATGAGTGTACATTAACAAACCTCTCTAGAAGGTGTATTTTGGTAACCTTGTGGGTGTATTTTAAAAAAAGTAAATGTAAACATAATCTATGCGATAAGTAGTGTGTGTTTGGTTTTACGTTAGTAAAACTTAGTTTGGTTGAAAGTAAGTTTGGTGAAAGTAAGTTGAGTTAAAAGTTAGTTTGGTTCAACAGAATTTATGTTTGGATATTTTTAGCTAAAGGTAAGTTTGACAAACTGAATATTGTTTTGATATGTAGGTAAAAATACTTTTAATGCTTGTAATATTGCCCAACCAAATTTTTCTCAACCAAAAAGAGACTCAAGACTTCCTTCCACCAAACAAGCTTTCAAAGCCAGTTTAACTTGAGCCAACTTATGCAAACTGAAAACCAAACAACTTGAACATTGTTACATGCACCCAAAAGTACTTTCGCTCAACCAAATTGAAAACCAAACACACACATAGTTTCAATCCAACCGTGGGTTTCGTGAAAAAAAAAATTAACGAATAGTTATTAACCTGTGTAAGAGTTTGTGTAAGTTACATTAGTGTCATTTAATCCCTCTCCATATATGTATAAATTACCATGTTTTAATCTCAACCATTCATTTTAGGATCTAAAGACCTAGATTCACTCCTCTCACTCATATAAAATCACATTTCTTATATGAGTTATTCCCATATAGATTTTTCTCATTCAAGTTTGGACTTCACTTCTAAGTTTCATAAGATGGGCTCTGGCTGAAAACCTAGGAAAAAGTGGGTCGAGTGGACATACATCACCAACTTTAAGAAAAATCCCATTCTTCCTAAATGTCTACCCATGATCCTTCCACTAGGTGGTTGGTATCACTCGAGAATAAGGCACTACTTAAGCCTTATAAGCCAAAACTCACCATATATCTAATTTTGATTACTATAATTAAGGATACTAATTATTTTTGCATAATTAGTAGACTTTCATGAGTCTACAATTTGATACTACGAGTTAAGTTTACAGACCACTCACGAGTTAGACAACCTCGCTCCCTGCTCCCTCAATTTGATTAGAACGTCCTATTTAATCATATTGTTGTTGCTATCCAACTCCCTAGTGACAAGCCTCCTCTACAACTTGTTTAAGTATAAGAAAAATTACTCCCCCACTAAATACCACAATTTTTTCTATACTTACTAACCCTTCCTTCATCAAAAGGAGATCCACACTTAACCAATTATCATAAATATTCGATTCTTTTTTTAATTTGTCATTTAAGATTAACTCACCAGCTATAAGTCTGATCTCATATAAATGCTTATCACCTATGGCTATACAATCAAAGCAAAGGGAAGCAACATCATTAAACAATAGCGGATCAAAGACCCTAAAATTAAGGGGTGCAACTTAATTAAAAAAATAATAAATAGATATTTTAAAAGAGTTTAGAATAAATTTTAGTTATATTTAGTTTTAATTATATTAATTTTAGTTATAAAAAACTTACAATAAAAAATAACCAAAAAGTAATCACTACTTACTTTGAAATGGAGCGTTCATCATAAATTACATTATATCAATGGTCCACGTTTTGATGTGCATCCATGTCAAAAATTTCCCTAGTGCATGTTAACGCATCCGGCACTGTTGACACAACAACATAGAAAAAAGGATCAGTGGGAAAAGTGACATCCCCATAACAAAGGAATTAAGAAATTAGCAAGAACGAGGCCCAAGAATCCATAGTCCGTTTAGCTATTGACCAAAGACACATCTACCCTTTGCTTAGAGTATAATAGAAAGTGTGAAGAAAAAAAGAAAGAAATTTATAATAATAAAAAAAAAGAGAGTAAAGAGAAAATTAAAAAATCATTAATGTTATTTGGTTTAATAGAAAATAAAGAAGAGAGAAAGTGATAATTTTTTCTCTTTATATTTGAATAGAGAGAAAAGTGAGAAAAAATAAAATTTATTTATAAAATACTAAATTAGTCCTTTAATTATATAAGAGAGTGAAAATTTAAGGAAATATTTTAGATGTCAAGAGCTTTTTCAAATTTCAAAAAACTCTCTCTATTTACGAAAAGAAAGTTTTAGTGTGGAACACATATATGCTAAACTTTTCTATCTCCTCACTTTTCTTCTCTCTATCAAACAATGGAAAACCCCATTTTCTAGTCTCTTTTTCCTTTTCTTTTTCTTTGTTCTCACTTTCACCCAACCAAACAAAAGATCATGGTCTAAATTATTAGGTTCAACATTATTAGTGTATATTTTAGTTTTAAATTTTTACTTGCTTAAGTATAACTCGTTTTTAAATAATATATTAATAATTATAATAATTTATTTGAACATAAATCTCAATTATATTCAATAAACTCAAAAAAATACTTTCACTCTTAGTGCATTGTAAACCAAATTTGCAAACACAATTAATTTGTTGGCTACTTTTCACAGTAACTTTACAATGAAAAAATAATTGAAATTGGAAGAGGTTACTCAATCTCAAAATATAGTTGTAATCATATTTCAAAGGTGGTTATATTCTATTATAGAAAATATTTTTTACTAATTTTAAATATTATTTTCAAACACTTTTTTAATTATTTAATTAATTCTTTTAAAATCAGATCTAGCATCTATTGCAGCTTATTAAGATTGTTGAACCAATCGGAAAGATTTGACTTTCCAATGGTCCACATTTGTTTTTTGTGTATTGCCCAGGCAATTCAGGCTAGCACTCCAGATTGATTATCAACATTTTCATTTTTTTTTATAAGCAACAAAGAATTTTCCTTTACTGCCATCATCAAACAAAGTTTTCAAAGAAAAACACACGAGTAGTTAAAATTTAAATCAAACAACAAAATTTTCCTAAAATCCGTGACCAAAACAGGAAATTATAGAATTAAATTGAAAAAGTGAAGGCATTGTAGTAAAAAAAAAAGAAATCCAAATTTCATTACTGTAAATAATATAGAGGTGATTGCTAACATACTAAGAATCTAACCCTGTGTTTGAATGAATCAATTGAAAAACTTTAAGGAGTTTGACATTCTAAAGAATTTTGGAAATATCTTCTAAATGAATAAAATTTTTCAAAGATTCTAAATTATTGTATCGATACCACTCTAAATTATTTAAAATTCACTCACAAAATGAATTCTTCATTTAAAACTTTTGTAAAGAAAACGGGTTAAAGTTTAAACTTTTAAACTATATATGATATATGATATGAGGGCCCTGGCTGCTTAATTAATAAATATTGACAAATAGATATCACCAAACAAACAACCAGATTATTCATTTGTGGCGAAAACAACAGTTAAAACTACCAGCAAGTGAAAACATTAAAGGTAAAGATCTATGGCAAAATGGAACAAAATCCTAAAATTACCAATAATGGATAGCAAACATGGAAAAAATGTTAATCATAAGCTTAGTGCAAGACTGAAATGCCTGGGAAATTAACATAAAAAGCCAAAAAATTCTCTGAACACAAAACTCACACACCTGGCAGCGGTCATTGTTTCAGCTAAAAAGCGACGAGGACTTGAGCTCCCCACTTGCAGGATCTTATATCAGATATGGAAGGGTATCTACAGGATATGCCCCACTTTTCCAAAACCATTTGTCAAATCAATCAGTGTCCTTCACAACTCAACCTTATCCTATTCAAGATAGCACTGTGACCTCAAATATTAGTAAAAACGGTAACCAATTTAATTTCATCATATACACTGTGCGCATTTGGCTAGACTTTGTTAAGGAAATTCTAATGTGAAAATAAAAGAAAATAAATCAAAGTTAGGGAAAATAATTTCACAAGTACTAGTATCGATAAAAAATCCAAAATTAGCCAGAATAATCTTCCAAAATATTAGTGATTCTAATGTGAATATTTATAAACACAACTAATTTAATTAAATCGATCATTTGATTCTTGAATATATCATTCATTTTTGTTTTAGCTTATATACCTAAAAAACGTGTTTTATAGTCCTTATACATGCCAATTTTTTCGGATTGATCCTTATCGTCAATTGAGATGTCAACGGCATAATTTAACTCCATCATATGTGACTAATAGAACCTCTATAAACTAATCAATAGTATACATAAACAAATGACTTTATTCTTTTTAATCCTTATATTTGTATTAATTAAATGTTTTAGTTTCAACACATAGATTTTTTGTTATTATCCCTGCACATAGACTATTTTTTTGTTTGTCTCTATGTTTTTCCTTTTACCCTTCTCATATCAGTATTTGTTTAACTCAAAAATTACAATGAAAATATATAAAGACTAAAAGAAGAATGAATGGAGAAACTAATTCGACTAACAGACACATGTAAAAATACTAGAATTGAAGGAATGCTAATAAGTATAGGGACTAAAATAAAAATGAGTGAAAAGTGAAGGAATTAAATATCAATTTAACCTAAAAAATTTAAAAGTTAAAATATTTGATTTCTTGTACGCACGGTTCAATCCCAAAAATTGTTCTCTTGAAAAGATGGAACATCGTCAGAGTGAAGTTATAAACTTAAAGAATTGATAAACAATGCGTAAATGAGGGTGGATGGTCCATAGGAAATAAGAATAATTGAAGCAAGCGAGAAAGCATGGGTGTCACTTTTGGCATAGCATGCTCTGTTGGAAAAATTATATTTTTATTTTGCCGGCTAGCTTTCACAAACAGTATCTAGTATTTAGTTTTGAGGAGTTTAAATTTTATCTAGTAACTAATTTTTTATAGTTCAAATTTCAAACGAAAACTAATTACAGAGCAAATGATTTTGTATGATGAACCCAACTGAGTGTGTGGTGCCAATAATTTTACCTGAAATGCATCTAATACAAATTTGTTGCGGTAACTTATTTCCATAATTACTGCACTCACTTAACCCTACACAATTAACCCACCAAGTAAAGTGAAAAGTGTAGCATTAAATGACTATAATGATGGTAGGAATAAGTGACTATGGCAAATCTGGATCGAAACACGTCAAACATGGTAATAGCAAAGAAGCAATGGAACAGAACATTTTAAAGTTGAAGAAAACATATAGCAAAAAAATGTGGAGGGCTTTACGCCTTTACCGTCTCAAGCAGGTCATATCAAGAGTCATTTTCACCTTCGTGGCAGCACCAAAGTCAATGAAAGATAGCAGCAAATAAAGCTCCCAACTGCAAAACCAGAGTGCATTAACATTAGAGTGAAACTCCACTTTTGTCCTTATTAATATCTGACAAAAATAGCGATCACATTATGAAAGACTTAATTATGCAATATAAAACTTATCTTTTAAAACTATGATACACAAATATCACCTTATACACGCATAAGTTTCAATTTTTCATTATATCATTACAGTTGGCCTATCTTATTTTCTGCGCAACAACCCTCTTAATTTTAGTTGCTCAGAAAATGTGAGATGTGACCCCCCAGCAGATGTGTCCAAGCATCAAAATAATTGGAAAAATCCTTGAGTTGTAGAGCAGCTCTATCTACTCTGTGGACTGAGACTTTCTCTCCCTCTCTCCTCGCCATTTCAATCTTCCCTCACCCTGTGTATTCTGTATTGTTTTTCTCTTTTCCTTTTTCACTACCCAAACATTCTATGTTGCTTCATTCTGTGTTGAAGCTTCTTTTCGTTTTGTCCAAGCACTCTACTTTTTTCAATGGCTTAGTATGTGTTTGGTTTAAATTTTAACAAGATGAGAAGTAAAAAAATACATAAACTGAGACAAATATCAATAGTTCAGATTATTAAGGCACATATACCGAGATCATCTGGAAGTAAGTATTCTAGCTTTGGTCAAAAGCCATTCTGACCAAAGTAGAAACTTATATAGACAGGTTCTTAGCAGTTCTAACATGATTCCGTGAAACAGATGTTTGATACTTGGTGTGTGTTTGATTGTGCATTTTTCACTAACCAAACTCACTTCCATAAATCAAAAATTGATTCTAATGCTTTTTATTGATGATTGGTAAAATGTTAGGGCAAAATTTGAACATGAAAATTAAGGATGAAAGTGATTTTGGCAAAAGTGTGTATCTTGTTGCTTTCTAAGGCGAACTGAAAATTTATCTCTAACTTTTTATTTCAAACTTACTTTTAAGATAAAAGTATCCAAACACAAATCACATTGGGTGTGGCCTAGAACAAAATCCATGCAGAACTATAAGAAACCAAGAATTAATCTAAGAGTCAGAAAGTGCCGGGCATCAACAGCTTTTGGAAGAATTTTCAATGTATAGAACTCCAAGGCACAAAGCAATTATTTAAGTACTGAAGAAATTTGTTTACCTGAATGAGAACAGAACTTTACCAGAACTAAATTTCTAATCTCTATACGAGCTAGCTGAACTTTCCTAACCACATTTAACAAAACAGTTAGAAGATGTTACCTGCTAGAACAGCATAACACTGTCACCAACATGTTGGAAAACACAATATTTTATTTAACTATTCATTTTATTTGCAACTTCACAAGATTTGCAAGATGAGGCTGTAAAAGAAAGTATTTAGCCAATAAATACTAAACAAAAGCAAAATAAAACTGTAAAATCCAGGTAGAAGTAGGTAATTACATTTTGGGGGAAATCTCAAGAACCACAGCCAATTCCTGCAACAGAATGAGCTCCTAATAATTTTCGTAGTAAACATTGATCAACAATGGGACTATTATATAGATTAGAAAATATAACAAAACAAACTTATTTTTTCTTGTGCAAACAATTCTAAAATCAAACAATAATGCATGTAAACTCTGTCATTTTTAAATAACAATTAAGATAAAAGAAAAGCACAGAACAAATATCTTCGAGAAGTTTCTACTTATAAAATTAGCCAGAATCCGAGTTCTCAGAAAACTATTGTTCTGTCCTCTGGTTTATAAACAGAGTTACACAAATAGAGAAGGGCTCACTTCCAAATTTAAAATTAAATTTATTTTTCTTTTCCAGATATATCTAAGGAAGTAGACTTAGCAAGAAGCCATGGCTTGAATTATGTGGCCAAATATATCATGTTTAAATGTGATAAGGAAATGCATAGTATAAAATATATGCTATATACTATGCAGATGTAAAACAATAGCATTAGCAAGTGCTGGAGGTAAGCTGAGTCGTATTTCCAAGGGGAGGATCAAAGTTCACACCCTCGAGAAGGCAATTGTTAGAATTTAGAAAGGTCACTAAGCACTAAAGCACCTGAGGGACTAGTCCTACAACAGTGTCTAAGGGGATACTGTAGTCAAAGACCAAAAAAAATGTAAAACAACTGTGAGGCTGAAAATTAATAATGATATATGGACAAGATAGCCTGGAAAATAGTGACAACAAAAAGAAATATAGAATTTGTTATTGATTATCCTTAAAACGTGCATTTCCTTTCATTTTCATAGAAGAGGTGTTAACCATCTAAGGTTCGGTAGAAAATCTTTCATGATGAATATCTTCCTACATATATTTCATAATACTTCAAAAGCATTCAAGCTTCTAATATTGAGAAATTCTCCACTAAATCTAAAGTTAAGATGCTCAATACTCTATAAAAAAAGGGATACTTCTTCAACAACCATCATCAGTTCCCCTACCCTTTCTTAACTACTTTCCACCCCTTTCCTTCAAAACTCTGCAAGACTACTTCGCTAGTAAGTGTTTTTTAATAGTTCAATAAAACAGATCAATCGTTCACCAAAAGACCTTCACAATTTTCAAGTAATTCAATTCATATAAAATTATTATGCTTGGTGGACCAGCATCTACTGTGATCTTACATTCCATCAAAACAAAATAGGCACATGCACATTTAGTGATGTCATATCCTAAATGATATATATACTTAAGCTGCAGCACACAGATTAGTAAGGAAACAAAAGATCTATCTAACCTCTGAGTAACAACGATAAAAGTTTAGAAGAACTTGGTGACAATTGTCCTTACGCTCTAAATTGTAAATATCCACAGCTAAATAAAAAATAAAATAAAAAGAAGAGACAAAGAGAATGTATTTCTTAGAATTTAGAACCTCACTAGCAGCATCATCACCCAAAATGCTAACGCTCTAAATCGTAAATATCCACAACTAAATAAAAAATAATAATAATAAAAGAGACAAAGAGAATCTCTCTCTTAGAAGTTAGAACCTCACTAGCTGCATCATCACCCTAAATGCTAACACAGATCATTGCCACTTATAATGGTCTAACTCGGCTTGAATCAGTTTAATCGGGTGTCCAATGTGATGTCTGGATAGTGGATACCAGGGTCTTAGACTCCAAAAAAAGAAAGAGGATATCAATCAGAAAATGATATTTTATCTTATACATAGTTACAATGTCACATACACAAGAACTACATGAAAATTCAAGAAACCTGCCAGTTCTGGAATGTACATTAGTAAGATATCCCCTTCTTCAAATAATAATGATTAATGAACAAATCTTATGTTGTCAGCAAAGCTGTGATCTCCTTCCATCTTGCAGTATGTATGAAACAAGTTACTGAAGGCTTTTTTTTTTCAATCTAAAGTTTCAAGCTCCTTCATCATTGTGGTAAGTACTTTTTTAATGAGAAACAGCATTCTCCATTACAAGGTAGCCGATTGAACATGCAATGGCACAACATATCAAACCTTTCATAATCCAATTGCAACAACCAACTAGAAATAGAACTATGAACAGCATGAAATGGAAAAATATCACGCATCCGAGAAAGAATTCAGGCATGATATATAGAAGACAACTGCATGTTAAGTCAATTGTTTCTTAAATTGATATGTCCAGCAGAAAGATCTATATGATTCCTATAAACTCCAAGATATTGATGCCACGCTGTCAAGCACAATGACCATCATGAGAAACGAGATTAAATATGAATGAATAATCATATTACTGGCTGAGTAAATTTATTTATGGAGATAATAGAAAGTAAGCCACAAAATCCATAATTAAATTTGAAGTTTTGAACGATAATATTTTCTAATTTTACATGTACACCGATGTATTATCGTTTCAATAGAACTCGCAAATTCAAAATATCAAGTGAATAGTGATTAACCTAACCATTGAAATAAAATAGTGATCATACATCAGCTAAATTTTCTAATTACTGATCTACCAGCCTTTGTCTTTCGCTTGTTCATCACGTTGCTTTAGAGATAAATGAATTTGAAGAAAAGCAAAGAATCGGAACTTGCCATCGTCGGCGCAGAAATTTCAGTGTTGACCGAAGCATCCATTGTAGTTGCTGCAGGAGGAGGAGAAGTGAACCTCTGTGCCCTCTCTCTCTCTCTCTCTCGAAAATGCTTCAAAATTCAAATGTTCGGTTACTTCTGGAAATTTTTGCGGGAAAATGCAAGTTTCACTCGGCGTCCTCTGCAAGTTTCAAATATTATACGGTCTCAGCTTGCGTCAGTGATTAAGGGCAACACTTAATCTTCTTACTAAATTATCTTAATTTTATTTATTTATTTTAAGACACATGTCAAAAATAATGGGTATAGGCTTAGCAATTTGGCGGGATGGGGTAAGGAATACTACCCGCTCTGTCCTCTGTTCTCGTCCCCGATCTCTTCCATGGGGAATTTTTTTTCTCGTCCTTGATTCTCATTCCCCACGGGTCCTCGCGGGAATTTCCCGAGTTATAATAATTTTTTAAAAAAAACCTGAAAAAATATATTAAAAATAATTTTATTCTCTTTTGAAATTTCAATTATCAAAAACAATTTTTTCTATTCAAGTTTAAATTCCACAATATAAAAGAAAATTATAAATTTAAATCACACAACCACAATCAAAATGGAAAAATGAAGAAGAGAGGAAGATGACACAGTTGCTTTGAGCAAGGTGTGAGGATTGACCTATTGAGGAGCAGAGAAAGACGACGGCGGACAGCTCAAAATTGCAAAAGAAGACTGGAAGAGGATGACGCAACAACAGCGCATATGGAATTTGTTTATTTGGAGAGTGTAGTGTGTGTAAGGTTAGGGTTTCATGAATAGAAAAGGCTTAAATACACTTTTGGTCCCTTACGTTGTTAAAAAGTCTCAGTTTGGTCCCTTATGTATTAAAAGTTTCAATTTGGTCCCTTATATTTAGAAAATTTCACTTTGATCTCTTATGTATTTTTCGAATCGTTTTGGTCCTTTATATTGTATTTTTGAATCATTTTGCGCCCTTACTTGAAAAAAAAATATAACATAAGGGACGAAAGTGATTCATAAACACAACGTAAAGGATCAAACTGAAACTTTTAAAACATAAGGGACTAAATTGAAATATTTAAAAGATAAGGGACCAAACTGAGACTTTTCAACAACGTAAGGGATTAAAACTGCATTTTAGCCAATAGAAAATTGTCTTAAAGCAAAAAGACATTAAAGCCCTTAAAATTAAAACATATATATGTTAATAAATTAAGAGTACTTTAGTAATTTCCTATGACCTCGGGGATTCGGGACCCCGCGGGTTGGGAAATGTGATCTCTGTCCCCGTCCCCATTCTTGTCACGGGGAGACTTTTGACCTCATCCCAGCCCCCACGAGGAAAAATTCCCCGAGTTTGGGGCCCCATTCGGAGCGTTCCCTACGCGGATCCGCTACTTGCGGAAAAAATTGTCAGGCCTAAGTGGGTAGGAGGATTTAGTATCAAGATTTAGCATTTTTCTCTTGATTAATCATTTATTTAGGGTCTGTTTGATTTGCTAAATTTCATGGTACAACACAGCACAAATTTGTTAATTCATTGTTTGATTAAAAAATGACTAAGAGACCACACAAAAGTGGAGTTAGTGGACAACACAAAAAGTTAAATTTTTGTACCACACTAAACCATGGGAGAACTTTTTGTCCCATAGCACAACTATCTAAAAGTCATAAATATCCTTATTCTCTCTCATTATTAAGTAACCACCTTACCTCACTTTCTCTCTCACAGTCTATAAATACCAAGCCATATATATATAATTTTTAGTGAAAAATAAAGATAATTTTTTTAAAAATAATTAAGAAAATCATATTTTTTTATGTAAAATAATATGTAATATAAAAGGTATTATTGTAAAATTTGTATTGTATTTTTTGTTCCGTGTATTGGTTATCAAACACTAAACAATATAATAAGTTATGTTGTGCTTTGTGGACTTGTACTGTCTAGTCATCGCATCAAACGCATCCTTAAGGTATTTTAATATAACAAGACAATTTGTACGGTTTCTAGTATCTTATTTGGTATATTAATCAACCGAAACAGAACAAGACACTGGAACAAATGAACGAGACAGATTGATTCTATTAAAAATGGTGGAATAGAAGAGAAGAGAACACACAGAAGAATTATTATTATTTTCATAGAGTCATTTTTTATTAACAAATAATATATATTTAAATTTCTTAAACCTTATAATATTTTTTCCAACCAAAAAATATTTTTAAAAAAATACTTTTTTAAAAAATTTATATAATAAAAATATATTTAATATAATTTATATTTAATAATTTTATTTACGGAGAGAAGTTTGTATTCAATAATTTTTTTCCATAAAATATTAATACAAAAATTAATATATTTTCTATATTTAAATTTGCACTAAATACAAAATAATATATATGATCATATTATGTTCCACGACTACGAAACATAATACACAATTCTATTCTTTTCTATTCCGTTCTATATGCCAAACACTACCTAAAACTTTATTCGTGAATGCTTCTTACAAAACAAAATAATATATAGGTGTTGTGTTTGATTTGTTAAGGCTTTGTTTCTTGGTTTAGTTTGGTTTTATAATTCTCAATCTAGTCTTGATGTTTTTATTTTTTCTTGTCATGTTGGTTTGGCTTTATTAATTCTTGACTTGTCTTGATGATTTTATTGTATTATTTCTAGTGTATTGTTTATACTCATAATAATATGTTTTAGATTATTAAAAAAACTACTGAAGTTATTAAATAAGAGCGTTTAAGTCGACAGTTAAGAAGTTGTAACCATTAATAATTTTTTAATTTCTCTGGAAAAAATTTAAATAACAATGGTTTTAAAATGGTGGGAGTAATTTGTAAAATTACCGAATGAGAGGGCATTCCTTCTGCTCCTTGTCTTTCGGGCACATCTTGTTCCTAGCCTCTAGATGGAGATTTTTTCTCCAAACACAATTTAAAGAAAAAAGAAAAAGAGATTAAAAAAAATAAAAAACTTTTTGTCGGATCCTCTCTTCCCATTTCTTAGCCCATTCTTCTGAAATTCCCAACACCATTTTCACCATTGCAGGTTCACATTGCCGTCAACCCATTTGATCATAAGTCACCGCACAACTATTCAATTCCCCTTTTGAAAATTTCTACGTGTTTGATAGTGTTGAATCATTCTTCAAAAATTCTACAATGCTTCTTCAAAGGGTTATCTAAGGTGAGGCCCACATTTTCATCTTTTTCATTCATCACATCAAAAAAAAAAAAATGAAAACGATCTGAGACACCAACATGAATTTAGGACCTGAATCCTTCATTTGATGCAAAAGGGTGTTTGAAAGTTGAATCCTTTTATAAAAACACAATGGCTTTCCATCGTTCATTAAGAACACAACCAATTTCAACTCAAGTTTCATCATTACCTGAGAAAACAACAGAGGAGCCATTACCATGCAAAGTTTCACACAGCACCGTGACATGTTTCTACCAAACAAACATCGCCGGATTCTGGCGAAACGTCTCGGTTTTGTGGTCTAAAAACCTCATGAACCATTCCTTACACGTAACTGTTGATAGTGTAGGAGGAGACTTGCATTACACCTGCAAGATTGATGTGAAGCCTTGGCACTTTTGGAGCAAAAAAGGGTACAAAACATTTGAGGTTGATGGAAACCAGGTTGAGCTCTATTGGGATCTCCGGTCGGCTAAATTCGCCGGCTCCCCCGAGCCGTGCAGCGACTTCTACGTTGCCTTGGTCTCCAACGAAGAGATCGTGTTGTTGTTGGGGGATTACAAGAAAAAAGCTTGCAAGAGGACAAAATCCAAACCTGCCCTTGTTGAGGCAATGCTATTGGTCAAGAAAGAAAACGTGCTCGCCAAGAAAAGTTTTGCTACAAAAGCTAGATTTGATGAGAAGAGAAAAGACAGTGAAATTGTTGTTGATAGCTCAACTAGTGGTCCTAATGATCCTGAGATGTGGATTAGCATAGATGGGATTGTGTTGATTCATGTCAAGAATTTGCAATGGAAGTTTAGGGGAAATCAAACTGTTATGGTGAACAAGCAACCTGTTCAAGTGTTTTGGGATGTTCATGATTGGTTGTTTAGCGGATCGGGTCCGGGTCCGGGCCTTTTTATCTTCAAGCCAGGTCCTCCTGAATCTGAGAGTGAAAAGGAAGGTAGTGCTGTTGAAGGTAATGAAAGTGATGATGGAAGCGTTGGGTATTATTCTACTCTTAATATGGCTACCTTTGAGTTTTGCCTTGTTCTCTATGCTTACAAAATTGAGTAATAGAAAAGAAGGACTAATATGTATGGTAGTTGCAAGGTTTTAAACTACAGTTATATTCTTGTTGTGTTAAATGCAGTTCAGAAAGATTACGGAGATCGCTAAAACTATGATATCGTGACGTGATGTCGCGATCCTGACTTTAATTTGAAACCTTGGAAAAAAGAGTAGCAACGTTGTAAAATTAGTTATATTTGGTGGATATATTATTACTATTGTGAAGCCAATTGAATTGGAAGACCTGGTTATTGGAAAGCAGGACACAAGGATTGATATTTGCTTGAAGACTTTTTTGTCGTTTTTTAGGTATCAATGTTTTCATGCTATTCTTGGTTGCATGCAATGTGTTCATTTTTCTGAGACTTTGTCACAGGTAGTTTAGTAATGAGCATCATAATTTTCAGCAAATCCAAGATTGAGTTAATAAATTTCTAGTTCTGGTATTTCCTGTCAGAAAAGGAGTTTGCAACAAGTTTAGTCAATAGATAATAGAATGATATATGTTTTTCATTGACATCAACTTTGTTGAATTGAAGGTATGTTTCATTCTACTCAAACATCAATACACAAATGATGCAATAACAGCATAAGTCCTATCCCAAACCAAATGACAGAAGTACATTAATTGATACAACTAACCTAAGAATAAAATCAATTGAAAGGAAAAAATAATATTTTCTAAATACTGTTTATTTAAAAGGTGAATTATCTGATAAATCAAATGTCCCTTGATTACAAATATATCATCCAACACTGAAATTTCGCCTGATAAGTTATAAGCACCCACTCTGTCACCAAAAAGAAATTGCCTACTTAATTAAATCAACACAATTGTTCACAAACACAAACTTTGTACTACTGCACATGGATTAACATGTCAATAGGGTGGTTCCAGTTTAACTAGTGGTCTTCTACACCTGAGTACACAAATGTGTTAAATATTTGAAAGAAGAGTTTTACCAAACCTGTCCAACTCAAGTAGAATTGTTTCCTGAAGAGACAATTTCTTTTTGTTTTATTTTATTTTTCCAACCTATCCAGTATCCAACCCCCTTTACTCAAGTTGCCAGAATGTGGCATATAAACAATTGAAATCTTTTGTCACTCTCATACCTGATACCAATCACTACATTTTATCATAATGGTACCAAAAATATAATCATATTGAAGCCAATATGGCATAACACCAAAACTGACACCATCTGAACAAACATTGAACAAATTTTATGAATGAATGTGATTAGGTACAGAGACAAATTTGTAGTTGTCATCATCTTCAATACCAAAATCTATATGCTTATTCTTTTCTCTTTGAGGAAAATCTGCTGAGTGGTGAGAAGGAAGTGGAGGGTGAGAAATGGCTTCATCTCTAAAAGTTTTCCGGATGCCCCATAGAACTTCTGCACAAGTCTTCATAGGCGGTCGCGATTGTCTTGAAGGCGCAACGCATTCGAAAGCTAGCTGAAGAACTTTTTTCACTGCCTTGATGGAGGCTGGATTTCTTCTAAGTCTTGGATCCATGGCAAATACAGCATCCCCTTGTTTCAGCATTTTCATTGCCTGCATAATTCAAATTAAGCTTTGTCTAGTCAATTCAGCCAATCTTTGGAATGTATTTCTACCATTTTCAATATCATATCATTATAAGATACAAGGAAAGTATAACCTATGCATTGGATTACATAGGAGAGAGGGATTAACAAGGCCTTATATAGGCCTCTTTTGTCGTCATATCTCTAGTTAATGTGGACTTTAACATAGCGTCCACATCTAGGGCATGAAGTTTGCAGGACTGAACATCTTTAGGTGAACCTGATTCAATATTGGATATGCTCTAATATCTTATTAGAAATGGCTTATGCCTTACTCAACCCTCAAAAGCTAAAAGAAGTTATTATCACAAAGTCAACCAAAATCAATAAATCATAGCACCGAGGAAAGTCAGGAATCAATGCTAATTCCATTTAGCAAGGAAGATGATTTGGATAATTGGATCTAATTTTAACTCTTGGTTCAGCAAAAATGCTGATATATATTCTATACCAATTTTCTTTAGAAAGGGAAACTGAATTTCACTTCACTTGCCAGTAGATCAATCTTATCTCTGATCTATGAATTTAATGACTGTACATTTTAAAATACAAGCTAAAATGTTAACACATCAAAATGAAGCTTGGGTCACTTATACACTATATCTTTCAAAACATGGAGGAAACTAAATGTCAATCAACCTGAGATATGACCTTTCTTAAATAATCCAGTAAGTACAATGAGCATGCTAAGAAATATAACCTGGATACTTCACAAAGTTCACTCTATACGTTTTGAATTTATCTAAAGTGATGTGCACATCCAGAGAAAAAAAATACACTATTTTAGTTCTTTAGTGATGTTTTTGGGGGAGGTTTTACATACTTACCCATCTGATTGTGACTCTCTCATCAAGGGGTCTCTTAGGTTCTATTGGATGCCTTCCTGTCACCATTTCAACAAGCAATACACCAAAAGAATAAACATCACTCTTTTCAGTGAGTTGATAAGTTCTCAAGTACTCAGGATCCATATATCCAGCTGTTCCTTTAACTTGTGTTGAAATATGTGTTGCACTTGGATCATCAGACAACCTTGCAAAACCAAAGTCTGCCACTTTTGCCCTTAGGTTCTCTGTGAGTAGGATGTTTGATGCTTTTATGTCTCTATGGATAATTGGATTATCTGTCAATTAAGAAATACAGATTCAAGCATAGGATATTGAGCAATACAAATTCAATGCTCTTATCTTCCCCTTAAGTAGTTTCACTTTATTCTTTGACTTTTGAAATATTATTTTTGTTGTCCTTAGCTCTTGACTCTATAAAATAATTAGTCACATTAGTCCAATAAAGGACTAAAGTAAAATAAACTTAAAGAATGGGGGGCTAAAGTTAAACTTCTTAAATGATAAGGACCGAAGTGAAATAACCTTAAAAGAGTTGGGGACTTAAGTGATAGTTTATTCGTTTGTTTCCTTTGGCACTGCTTTTTAAATAATTTTGATTTGAAATTTGTTTTAGTTAATCAAGCTATTAGGTAGATACATTACATATGCTCTAACAGATTTTTCTGTTTGATATCTAATCAGTTCTGTGGACATACCTGTGTACATATGAAGGTAAGTTATTGCATGAGCAACATCAATTGCTATGTCTAGACGCTCACCAATTTCTAGTCCATCTCCTCGAACACCTGCATTTTTTTTAATTGATTGCTTTAAGTCAGTACTGCACTATATCAATATTATAAAGTCATGCATCTTAGATTGTATGCATCAATTATTTTGGTCCTTGTTTTTATGAAAATTTCTTTTTAGTCCTTGACTTTATAAATTAAACTCGTCAAATTAATTCTTGATTTTATAAAAAATTTAGTCGCATTAGTCCCTACAAATGACTAAAATGAAAGGCTTTTGTAAACTTCAAAGAATGAGTAAGTTTTTGTAATATCAAGACTAAAATGACAAATATGGCGACATATATAATCATAAGGACTAAAGTGGTGGTTTACTCCAAAAAGTGTAGTAGGATGAAATTTCGATGGAATTGAAGCACATATGAAAAGACTTGGGACCCTTAAGATAATATGATTAGTGAATTTGGCAACATATGAATTAAAGATCAGATATGATTAATGCAAAGAGGTATATTTCTGCTTGTTATTGAACTTAGAATAGAAGATACCAAATTGTGAAATCTAACTAATTTCTTTTGCATGCAATAGATCATTATCAAAGCATGACTCACCATCTAGGTGTTCTCTAAGTGTTCCATTACCAACATATTCAACAACAATAATCTTCTCATCTGCATGCTCCACAAATCCATATAACCTCACAAGATTCATATGCTCAATTTGTGACAAGGTGTATATTTCATTCTTGAACTCATACAAGTGATTGTGTAGAACATCCTGCCAAGAAACTTCATTACATTAGCCTCATAAAGCTGTGTTTCAAAATATTTAAGGAAAGTGCTTTTGAAAACTTTCTAGTATCTGATGAACTTGCTGCTCTCTGATCATCTCAAGTCACAATTGAACAAGTTCTAGAGATGGGAAATGGTCAAAAACACAAAATTCAAAACTAAAAGATGAACATTATGTTGTGTACCTTCTTCGCACGCTTCACGGCCACAAGAGATCCATCATTCAGCTTTCCCATATATACTTTTCCAAATCCACCTTCCCCAATCTGATTATCCGGAGAGAATTTTGCAGTTGACTTGTAAATTTCTTCAAAGGAGAAGTTGCCAATTCCAAGCTGTCCACTTGCAGTGCTTGAAGAAGCATAAGAATTAGAAAACTTCCACTTTGATGAATTCCTGGTGTTACTTTCTGATGATAAATCAGTTGAAGCTGCAAATCATGATATATCTCACTCAATTATCATAAAATCTCACTAGCGCGTGTTTGGTTTAATTTATTTCATAAAACTAATCATCTACTTTTTCCTGTTAAAAGATTTTTTAAAAAATAAACGATTATTTAAAATGCTGCAAGAGGATTCATCACTACATACTGAGTGACATAGCATCCAAACATATTTTGCCACAAAAATTTCCCATGATCTGAACCCTAGTTTACAAAATGGGTTGACCATGATCAATCAAGCACAATAAACCATTGCAAGACACCCAAAAAGGAAAAGAATTCATTTCTACTTTCACCAACTTACATGAAACCACCCCTCTGACTTTTGAGGTGTTCTTTCTGTCATCACTTCCACTAACTTTTGAGGCTGATTTTCTTTTGCCAGAGAGAATCACTCCAAAAACAGTTAAACATTTCTTGACAGCAGATTTGAAAGATTCAAGTGCAGGATGAGTCTTAGGGTTCTGCCTCTTAGGGTTCTGCCTCTGTGTGTCACTACGTTGGAGAAGATTATCAGCATTCTGTTTCCTTCGGCTAGATTGATTCAAATTGGGGACTGGTGTTTTCTTCATAGTTCAAGGTCAAGATCATTTCTTAGTAGCTAAAATTCAAAAGGGGTGGTCTCATTATATGCCTTCATTTCATCTGTTATTTTCTTAGGTTATAATTTATTTCTCTAAGACCATTTCTTCAAACATTTTTGTTCCAGTCCAATGAATATGAACTGCCAGCAGGAGTAATTTTGGTTTTTCAAGTTAACATTTTAAAAGAGAAGAAGTCATACCAATTCTTGTAACTATGCTACCACGTCAAAGGATCAGAAACCAAGTCAATGGGGTTTTTTTTTTTGTGATACCAAGTCAATAGGTCACTGGAGTTGGATAACAGCAAGTTGGCCGGCCTTTATTAGTTCTAATTTCCATTTTTACTGGGATTCTTTTCTCCATTATTTTGAAATGGACTAGTAATAGATTGTTTGTTTACACTTTTACTATAACTAAAAGGCTTTTTTAAAGGAAGTAAAAATTTCTTATTTCCGTCAAAACTATGTTAAAATTTAAAATCACTATAAATAAAAAAATCTTTTACACTGTTTTAACTTATAATGAAACAGGCTTTAAAACAATCAGTATAATTAAATGTATACATATTGATCCTAAAACTAAACAGCAGACAAATAAGTATCCATCTCCTACTTTCTTAATTTTTGTCATATTAAGACGGTGTTGTTTTGATATTTTTAACGTGATTTCAATCTCAAAATCATATTAAAACATGTTTGTCTAGAAATCAAAAGCACAAAGACAATTTTTCACTTGAAACGAGCCAAACGTGAACTCAACTTTTTTTAGTTTATGGATCTATGTTTACCAACGCCAATCCAACCCCACACTAAAATAAAAAAATATAAAATGCATATAATGAAATCAATCACTATACTGCATATACAAGTACATATAGACTCAATGATTTTATCATATGATATTATCATATTGCTAACTAATTACTACTACTATATAAACAATTTAAATTTAAAAATACCCGTATTCCAAAATATATGCTCCCTGGAGGATGAAGACTCCAACTCTGCAACACTCCAGATCACTATAAATGTAAGTCAATTATTATTATGGATGGTTGGTACCAATAAATTTGTTGTGACTTGTCAAGCAGTCAAGCTGAGACTCTCTCAGCAAAGAATACGTGGAACATTGTTAGAGCCTGAAAAGACTAAATGGGAAAACAATGCTTCTATCAGCTTTTTCAATGAATAATCAGCTCTTGGTTTCAAGAGTGAAACGGGGTAAATTCCCTGGTGTATTTTCTCTGTCTCTTATTAAACTCTTTTTATGGCATGTCATTTTGACTTGTGACTAATGTTAGGCAATGACAAAAACATTTAACAGATGATGATAATGAAAAGGGATAAAAACAGATGGACTAGATGTACAATTCAGGAACAGGAACAATTAAAACTCAACGGTGTTCATTACCTAAACAAAATAAAAACAACACCTCGGATGTTAAAAATCCAAACATTGTACCAGGAGCTCAAATGATTATTCCATCAACAATCACAATTGAGACTTCAATAGCAAGCACCCACTTAGAATTTGTAAGTTTCAAACGCAAGTCACTCCGCTCATGACTTGCAAACACAAAACAACAACAAACCGAGTTGTTGTAAGAGAACAAATCCCCCGAGTCTAGGTTCAAAATTCAACGCTGCTAATAAATTCAAACAGGGAAGAAAGCAAATTGATTTATATCATTCATCACAATTTTAACCTTTACTTTCAGCTAAGACAAGACAATTAATTTGTCTTTTCATAAATGAAACCCAAGAACAACCAAAATCAGCTGGAAAATAGTAGCTCAGCTTAATTGAAAATCACAAACACAATTTCAAAAAGATTTTACCCAACCCATAAAAAATTCAGTCAGATACCCAAAGTTGTATACAAATCAAAGAGAAAACAATCTAAAGAGATAGTAAGAACAGAAGAAGTCACAGAAGAAACTTGAGTATTCTTTCATTACGAAGCACAATAAAATCCAAGTACAAGAAGATTCAACAAAGATCCATTAGGCATTAACCAAAACACAAACTTTTTCCATTTACAAAAAAAACCTAGAACTAAACCAATCTTCAACCTCCGAAACCGTAGAGGGTCCTTCCCTGCCTCTTGAGGGCATAAACGACGTCCATCGCCGTAACAGTCTTCCTCCTAGCATGCTCAGTGTAAGTAACAGCGTCGCGAATCACATTCTCAAGAAAGATCTTGAGAACACCTCTGGTTTCTTCATAGATCAAGCCACTGATCCTCTTGACGCCACCTCTTCTCGCCAATCTACGAATCGCGGGTTTTGTGATTCCCTGAATGTTATCGCGAAGAACCTTGCGATGCCTCTTCGCTCCTCCCTTTCCCAAACCCTTTCCTCCCTTTCCGCGACCAGACATTTTCACTCAAAGATCGAAACGGAATTGAAACTGAAATTGAAAACTACTGAAAGTGAAATGGGGAATTAGGTATTTCGATGACAGGGATGAAGAATGGCGTGGATATTTATTTGGAGCGGGAAGAGTGGGAGCTTATGAATCTTTGTGCCTTTCTTTTTATATTGACCGTTCGATGCATTGTTAATCGACGGCTACAGATTACGATCCGTGGCTTGCTGCAAGGATCGGTTTAGAACGTTGATAGATGCATCTGGACGGTCAGGTTGTTTTATGTAAAGCAACTGCCGATCGCGAATTCTATTTCCTTTGGGACACGTGACTAGCAAGCTCGGTGGCTGGACTACATTACCACTTTCGTCTTTCGTTATTTTCATAAGATTATTTTATTGTTTTATTGAATAATAAATACTGAGTAAATGCTATATTTTTTTAATGTTTAAATATGTTTTTGGTTCCTATAAAATAGGGTTGTTTTGGTTTTTACCTCTAAAAAAATTTAAGTTAAGTCCTCAACAATAATTTAATTATTAGTTTTAGTTCTTAAAATGAAAAAAATGAGTTTTATACCAAACACACATTTGATTAATCAATAATTTAATTAATTTAATTCATCAAATCAAATGATAAAAATAGTAAAAATAAAAGAAAAGAAAACAAATTATAAAAAACAAAGAAAAAAAACCAAAAAAAAAACAAGTTTTGGTCCCTATAAAATAAAAAAACGAGTTTTGTGTCAAATACACCTTTGATTAATCAATTATTTAATTAATTTAATTCATTAAATTAAATGATAAAAATAGTAAAAATAAAAGAAAATAAAAAAATTATAAAAATCAAAGAAAAAAACTAAAAAAACAAGTTTTGGTCCCTGTAAAGTGAAAAAACGAGTTTTATGCCAAACATACATTCGATTAATTAATTATTTAATTAATTTAATTTATTAAATTAAATAATAAAATATTTAAAGAAAGAAAAGAAATTATAAAAAACAAAAAAAATGAGTTTTGGTCCCAATAAATATGTTTTTTCTTTGTTTTTTATTTTTTTTCATTCTTTTTTTTTATTTTTATCATTTAATTTAATAAATTAAATTAAATAATTAATTGATTAATCAAAGGTGTGTTTGGCACAAAACTTTTTTTTTTTTACTTTAGCGACTAAAACCAATAATTAAATTATTGTTGAGAACTTAAATAAAAAAAAATTTATAGAGACCAAAACTAAAAGAATCCTATTTTATAAGGACTAAAATTATATTTAAGTCTTTTTTAATCAAAAAATTTATACTGTGTCTTTTTATTAATTCTACTATAAGGTGATATAAGAATTTTTTTTTTATCTTATTTGATGTGTGTTAGTGCAATTTATTTTAAAGTTGTTATTAATTTTTTTATCAATCTTTGGTGTAGTAATTGTATCAAACCATTTTGGTAGAACATAAATTTGGAGCTGAAGTTGAACCCAAGTGACAGCTTGAACTCGGAGAAAGGCTAAAACCCAATTTAATTACACGTGTGAGAGTGGAAAAGAGTGTGTTTGACATAATTAGGGCTTGTTTGGAATAGTTTTGATTTTTAGTTTTTAAAAATTGTATTATAAAACAGTTTTCAGAAATAGTTTTTAAAAAAAGTAAGAGGAGTTTTCAATAAAAGTTTGTGTGTAAATTCAGAAAACTGAAAACTGAAAACCAAAACATGTTTTAATGTTTTCATATTTTAGTTTTTAAATACTGAAAAACAAAAATTGTTCTCGAAAAGAAATATCAAACGGGCCCTTAGATTTTGGTTCTTTTTGGTAACACTAGTTTATAATTTATGACTTATAATTTATAGTTTATAAATTGTGACTTGTATTTGAGTAGAGGTGTTTGGTAAAATTAGCTTACTTATATTTGTTAAATGACTTAAAAGGACAAGTAATAATTACATGTAATAAATTATATGATAGAGTAAACATATAAGAGTAAACCCTCAAATTGGTCACTGAGATCATGCAGGTTAATCCCTGAGATTTTAAAAACCTCAAAATAGTCCCTGACTTTGCAAAACAACATACATCTTTTACCTATTAAACGACACTAAAAAGCTAAATAGAAAACAACTAAAATGAATGACTTTTTGCAAAGTCAGGAACTAATTTGAGGGTTTCATAATCTCAATGACTAATCTGCATGGCACCTACATTCTCAGGGACTAATTTGGGGGGTTTAAGGAATGTAATAAATGACCATAGGGTGAAATAGGAAAGAATTATTAAAGACTATTTTTCATAAACTATAAGCTATTTTTCATAAGCTATAAGCTTGTTGTCACCAAACACCTCTACTTACCCATAAACTATAAACTATAAGTTATAAGCTCCTAAATAAGCAATAAGCTAGTTGTGCCAAATGCACTCTATAGCTTATTTAGGAGCTTATAACTTATGGCTTATGGATAAGTATACGTGTTTGGTGACAACTAGCTTATAGTTTGTAGCTTATAAAAACTAGCTTGTAAAAACTAGCTTATGAAAAGCTACTTTAGTAACTTATAACTTATTAATAGTAGCTTTTAATAATTATTTTTAATTCTATCTTTATCCTTTTTTAATAATCGTATATATTATCCCTAATTAATTGGACTTCTCTTTAATATATTATAATTATGTCATTTTAAGTCATTTTACATAATTTTAACTTTTCATAAGCTAGTTTTACCAAACACATCCACGTATTCATAAGTTTTAAGCTATAAGCTAATGTTATCAAACAGAGCTGAAATAGAGTGAGATGTTGGAAAAAAGTCTCACATTGCCTATGATAAGAGCTATGATAGCTTTTATAAGGCCCTAGGCAACCCTCTCCTTGTGAACTAGCTTTGAAGGAGAGTTGGGCCTATGTCATTCTTAAGATGGTATCAGAGCCTATTAAAAAAAAACACGTAGGGAAAAATAAAAATTCAAGAAAAAAAGAGCACAAAGACTAAGAAAAAAAAAGAGAAACCTGAAACATATACTCATAATTTGAAAAAAACAAACAAGCCTATTAAAAAAAAAAAAAAAAAGAGACAAGTCACAACTAGACTAAAAAAAAATAAAAAAATCAGTTGAACGAAACAGGGGCACGATGAGAGACCGTTAACATTTCATACTCAGACTCAACTTTTTCGCTTATGATTGACACCATTTGTGGAAAAACATAAAAAATATTTTCCTAACCACTTACTTCATCCATCAAAATCTATGGACTTTCATGTTCTTGACCACGAGATCATCCATCATCCACAAGAATGACCCTTGTTCCTAACAATGAAGAGGATTAACCTCCACCCTCAAATTCCATAACATATCCAAACAAAAAATACATACCGACCACGCAACCTCCTGAACAAGTACACCACAATGCTAACGGGTTTTGGGAACAAAAACATGAGTGGACCATTTGAGGTCACCCCTTCACTGATCAAATTATTAACATATCCTTCTTTAGCTATATGAAAAATTTTCCTATGATTAGGGACAGAGCCAACGTTTAACTCAAGGAGAGCCAAAATCAAAGAATAATGTGAACACAAACCTAATGTTTGATAATAATTCTTAGATATAATTTATAAATATTTTTAATAATTTTAAAATAATAATAACACAAATTTTAAGGTTAAAGTTGTTATTAATTTAATTTTTTAATTTTTTATTGATTTTACTTATCGTTCCAAAGTCCATACATGTATCATTTAAAAGCTAAGATTATCTACATCTAGTACGATCAAATTTTAAGCTAACAAAAACAAAGGAAAAGTGAAACCAATGTTGGAAAAAATATCCGAAGTGGTGGTAGATCTTTGAAATTTAAAAGAAAAGCATAAGAAGAAAAAGAGAAAAGTGGGCACAATGTTTTTTCAAGGCAAGTTCTGAAGCATTTTCCTTTATGCTTAATTCGCACCGACCAATTCCAACTCTTGAGTGCAATAAGGGTAGCGTGACAAATTTCCTACACGATACAAGGAAGATTCGTATGTTTCGCACTTTCGAAATTCAAGTCGCAATAACAATGACATTTATAAAGTGATATTTAGCACATATCTCACATGCACCAAAAACATAAGCAAATGAATTCAAATCAAAGATGCTTTGAGAAATTTGAGTCTTTTATCATGTGTCTCTTTCATGATGGGCTTCTCTTGATGTATGAATATCATGAACACTCTATCCTTGTGCAACAAATGTATTTTTATATAGACACCTTGTGTCTATTCATGAATAGTTGCTTTACTCAAAGTGATGTCAATTCATTTATGAGTCACATGACTTTATTTAAGACTCATGTTTATAACCCTTAAAATTAAATTAATTTCAAACTAGACAACTCTTAATCTTACGTGAAACAACATAACTCTTCAAATAATTAGTAAATTTTCTCACAACTACTCATCCATAAATCACTCCAATTGGTATATGTGAGTATTCTCGATAGAGTAAGTTTAGTTTTACATTAGGACATAGAAAAGTGAATCTAAAATACAAAATCTATACTAATTAATTACTTTAATGAATACCTCGTCTAAATGCTAAATAAAGCACGCAATAGTACATATTTAGTTTAATGTTAAGTTATATTTGAATTCAATGCTAAATAAAACACGCAATAGTGCATAATTAGTTTTTAGTTTTAAATTTATGAGTGATCTATTCCTACATATTATGCTAAATTTATGTTTATTTTATCTTAACATAAAATTAAGAGTAGCATTTGATAGTTGAACAGAAAAGAACAAAATGAAATAGAATCGAATGCGATAGAATAGAACAGAATGTATGTTTTGTTTGATGATAGAACAAAGGGTAAATTGCACTAATACACTTTAAGTTTGGTAGAATTCCGCTCCATCCCAAATTTAACATAAATAAGCAGTCCGCCCCAGTTTTTTAACGGTGGTCAAGTTCCTCCAACAGATGCTAACTATGGTTAAGTCTAACCAATAGTCAGTTAAAGTTAAAAAAAAAAGGAGAACGACATTCCATTTCATCCTTTTAATGCGAATCCGTGTCCAACGCAACCTGCAATCTAATCCTCACCTTTCCTTTAACCACATTAACAATTTAATTCATTTCAAAATAACATTACTTAAAGCCCCATTTGAAAACTTGTTAGGATCATGTTCTTTTGTAAATCTAATACAAAACTATCAAGCCCAAACCCAACCTAAGCTTACACTTATAGAAGAACTGGGATGCTTAGAAACAAATATCTGGTTAGCACAAAGTAATAGAAAAACCTGAGAATAAGGTCGTTTTAGAGAAAGAAATCAAAATTAAAAGTTAAAAGAGAGAAGAACTCACTTAACATAGAGAGAACGAGAAAAAGGCGATGAGAAAGGAGAAACAACGAATAGAAAAGAACACAAATGAATCCACGACGATGACGCTAAAAAAGAAGGAGAGGGCCGTAAAAAATCACAGCCACACGAACCACGCCGGCAAGGTTTGTGAACACCACCGCAAAAGTAGAAGACCACATCAACATGAGATAGGGATTTGATTTTTGATTTATTTATTTTATTACTATTTGATTTAATTTTTATTTTGTTTTACTAAGCTAGTTACAAAACGGAATATTCCGTAAGCATTTGTTAGAGCAACTTAAACACTGTTAAAAAAAATAGGGTGAACGGCTAATTTATTGTCAAATTTGGGGTGAAACTCAATTTTACCAAACCTTAAGTAAAATAAATACAATTTATTCTAGAATAAAAGAAGATCATATGTTCTATTTTGCGCTTAATACTAGTTGATAAATAAAACACTATATATAGTGCATATTTAACCCCACTTTACTTAATAAAACAAAAAAAATAAAACAATAATTTTTTAATATTTTTTTCTGACTATAATTATATATTCTATCTGATTTCAACCGGAGAATCTTATGTTATTAATTAGAGTTAATCATTAAATTAGTCCTCTAAAAATTATTTTTGTCACTAATTTGGTCTACAACTTTGTCACCAACTTAAGTGAACAAAAAAATAAAACTTTGTCACCAATTTAAACCCTTAATTATGTTTTTGGTCTCTACAAAGTTAGGATCCTTTGGTTTTGCTCCATATAGAATTTTTTTTTTTTTAATCCAACACTTTGTTTAAATATTTAGTTTTAGTCCCTCAAGCCAAAAATTAGATTTTGTGTCAAACATGTCTTTATTTAATTGTTTATTTAATTATAAAATTTGATATTAAAATATAAAAAAATTTAAAAAATAAAAAATCCTTCTTCATGTTCTTCCTAACTCCACCACCACTTCCACTTTTCATCCGTCCACGGTTGCCATCCTTCTCCTCCTCCAACCCTTACCGTAATTCACCCACTTATACAGAATCCCAGCAACCCTGCCGGCAACGCCACCGCTATTGTCGCCGGTGAACACCTTGGAATCCCTAGGCTTGAGAATGACATCCTCCTGGTCGTGATTCAAAGCAGTAGAAGACGCCTTAACGGAATTGCCGCCGTGCGAGGAATCCTGAGTGGAGAAGCTTGATTTGGAAATGTAGTTAACAGTTCTGACGGCGAAATCAACCCCTAACTGATAGTGAGCGGGCGATTTGGGTGCAATGGGGTTAGCCCGGTCCCGATCGATGGAAACTGAAGCAATGTAGCAGAGAGGATTCATGGTTCAGTCAAAGCAAGACAAGGCGGAAACTTAATCCAAAGTTTAAATCATCCGCTTTAGTTATATACTATTATTGCATGAAATGAAGAACTAGGGCATTAATTGCTGGCTTGCCAATGAACGCAGGGTATTAAATGGAACATCTGTAATTGATGCACACACATTACTTTTGCATTTTCAAGCAAACATGATGGAGAGAAGAAAAGTGGAAGTGGTGGTGGAGTTAAGAAGAAGAAGAATTTTTTTAAATTTTTTTTTATATTTTAACATCAAATTTAATGATTAAATAAACAATTAAATAAAGAAATATTTGACACAAAATCTATTTGTGATTAAGGTTGGGGTGAAAAAATGTGCTTTCAAGCTAAACACTTTGGGCAATCATAGAATAATTTAACTGATGATTATTATAAAAAGGCATAAAAACTAAAGAACTATTAGCTGAGCAGAAACAAGAACAATTCAAACATAATGGAACGATTATTGCATCATCTATGCGAGAGTTTCAAACGAAAATCACTCTAGTCATGACTTCAGCAGAAATAACGAGATAAAAAATTCAAAATTGAAAGAAAACAAATTTGATTATGTTTGTTGTGATCTAACCTGACACAGATGTAGGACGAGTTGGTTAGTCTCCTTGATCAGTAGAGGGCAACGGGATTGCTTCTCGGTCCTGAGCTCCGGCGGCGGTGGTGTGCACCTGCAAGCACTCCGACGCTCCAGTCAGTGAGTGAATTAGGGTTTATGTGTATGATAATATATCTTACGTACCTTGCATGGTGCATTATGATAATATTTATAGAGTGAGATAAATGACCTAATGCGGTCCGTATTGGGCCTGGATCTTTGCCTGGGCCCAATCCTCATCATCTGGAACTGAAGAATATCTGGGGAATGTTGTGGGTTCCCTGGGATATCATCCGGGAGGAGTGCTCGGTAAAAGATGGTCTCCGACTTAGGAGAGTGGAGAAACACTGGAGGAAGTGCTTTCACTATGGGCCTAATACTCCCGGGACTGACGTCAAAGCCGATCCTTCTTCGAACCATAAGTTGGTTATTCCGAATAGGAGGGAGAGGATTTGCACTCCAGCATCTGAGGGTGAAGTTTCCTATATCATGATGCTGGAGTCTTTATGGCACCAGCTAAAAATTAGGTTCCCTTTTTCTCACCTCCAGATTGAAGTTCTGCACCACCTCCATCTCGCTCCTACGCAACTCCATCCCAACGGTTGGGGATTCCTCCAAACCTTCGAGGTCTTCTGTTGGGCTCAAGGCTGGCATTGCTCTTCAACCCTATTCTTATACATCTTTGGAGTTTATTGTGGCCCCACGAAGAAGAATTGGGTGTCCCTCCGCCATCGTTCCGGGATTCCTCAACTATTTGTCCCCTATGAAGAGTCCTTCAAAGCTCATAGGGACATTTATGTCAAGGTCGTCCCACGGACCAAAGATTGCACCCCTTTCTGGATGGGGAAGGATAAGCAGCCCCTGTTTCCCCTCTATTGGACGGAAGATCACTTTCGGAGGGTGCTGTCCTTGAAGGAATTAGAAATTGGCTTCCTAGAAGAGGAAGACCAACTAACCTTCAGGAATCTTTGCGTCTTTGTCGAGCGAGGTGGAATTCCCATTCATTGCAAAGATGTAATAGGAGTATCCCGTCGCGACCAGGCGACCTGCTTATGTAGGGATTTTTCGTTATTATGCACTGTTGTTGTGTCTTTTCCTTGTTTTAGTTATTTTGCCTTAACTGACAAATGTATCTTTTTCTGCAGCCGAGATCATGGCCAACTATGCCATCCGTTCTCAGAAACGAGATGCCAAAGGAAAAGGTAAGGTTGGTACTTCTGGTCCACCTCCTTCTCCCGCTCCAGTTTTTGCTCCTATCCCGGTAGTTCCTACTGGGATTAGAATCTTGGACGCGGTTCCCGCCAGGGGAGCTTCTCCTGCTAAGAAGTCGGTTCCTCCCTCCTCTGGAGCCAAGATGGCTAATGTGCAGCCAAAGCGTTGACGGCTTACTAAGTCCGGTATGCTTTTATCCTTTGGGGTTTGTAGTTTGGCAGGAGCCGTGTGTTGCTTTCTTATTATATTATTTAGTTCGATTTGTAGGTGACCAGCCTGTGAATGCCCATGGGGCTTCTGTCGGGATGAATCCGGTTTTGATGGCGCCTTTCTCTACTCCCTCTTCTGCCTGGGAAGGATTCCAGTCGCCCCTGATTAAGTTCCAGCATGGGGACTTTTTCACAAAGGGTGGAACCACTACTGTGAAGGTATGTGTCCTGTCATTTGATCTCGTTAACTTTATGATGATTAATCTCGGTAGATATATATTTAATTTCTTCTTGTTGTTTTTGGCTTTTGTAGGAGCAAGCCAAATCCCTCATGGGCTGGACCGCTATGAGCATGGCCATGCTCCAACATGTTCACGACCATGCAGAAGACATGGGCCAATCCTCTTCTTTGAAGGCTCAGCTTCGAGACCTCCGAGATGATATGGAGCTGAAAGACGCCCTTATTGCTAGTGTCAAAGAATCAGAGTCCCGCACTGGGAAGAAACTTGCTTCCTTGAAGGAGAAGTTTGCCCGAATGGAGGAGGATCTCGCCAGGGAGAGGGAGCGGACTTCCTGCTTGGAATTGGAAAAATCCAAGTTAAAGGAAGAAGTTTGCGGGCTGAAGGCTAAAGCAGATGAAGATGATTATGCTCTTAAGCTTCTTCAGTACGAGCTCTTGGGGTCGGCTTCCAAGTTTCATGAGGTTCAAGTGGAGCTACGGGAGACTCAAGAGAAATTGGAGGAGGCTTATCAAGATATGGATACTACGGTGGATGATTCCTACCGTGATTGTGTGAAGACCCTCCTCTTCTTGAATCCCGATGTTGAGCTGAACACTCGTGGACTTTGCAAGTATCACGGCATGAAGGATGGGGTGTTCATGGATTTTCATGACCCTCACAATCCCGTGCCACTCGACCCTTCTGATCCTAGATTGGAGCCGTTCGACTGCAGCACTCCTCCTCCTTCTTCAGATCCTGTGTCGGAGCCCGAAGTTGCAAATGCTGGAGGGGCTGCATGATTTGCTTTTTCATTTTTATATTTCTTCTGTTTTGTAAAGCGTTGGACAAAAATCCAGCTAGTTGTAAACTTTATCATCCCGGCCTTCCAGGTTAATTTTAATGCATTATGGTTTACGCGTATTTTGCTTCTTTTGCTTTATTCATTGTGTTTCTGCATGTCGTAGAGGTGTGACCGCTCAAGACATCTCTTTGCTTCTCTCCGGACATGGAAATTTCTCATGTCTCTGTAATTGTTAGGACACATTAATGATGTCGTCATTTTAACTTCTCAATAAGAGGGAAAGTAGTTTGAACTTTCTCTAACTTTTATTGAAGTATGGCTTCGGTTTATGCCTCCTTCATGTGTTGGAGTTCTTTCTTTCTGTTGCATTTCTGTATGTCGTTGAGGCGTGGCCATTTCAAGGTGCCTCTAAATCATGCTTGACATGGAGTTTTTCCGTGTCGTTTGAATTGTTAGGGAAACATTCGCGATGTCGCCCTTTTAGCTCCTCAACAGGAGGGAAAGTAGTTTGTACTTTCTATAAGTTTAAGTTGATGTGTAACCTTGATGTTGCTTCGTGCTTCTTTTTGGCCAGGGTTAATCCGTTTAGGATCCCTATTGAGTCTGTAGCAGAGAATTACCCACGATGGTATCTCGACTCATTATTGGCCTTGCATGTATGTCGGTTTCTGTTTGTTGCCGACGTCTCGATCTCGGATTATTTGTATTTCTCATACTTTCTTCCAATCTACTTGCTATTAAGAATTGAACTAACTTGTTTATGTCAGAATGAATGGAATGCAACTTTATTAATAAGAAGAAGCAAATAACAAATGGGGGCCTCGTTATAACCTCTAGCAGTAAAACCCTCCTTAGGGATAAAACCTACTACAGGAAAGAGTACTCCTTTATTACAAAAGACTGTAAATTACATAGCTTAGCTATAATAGCGCCTTAAGTCTGCGACATTAAGCGTTCTGGGAATCTCTTTGCCTTTGAGAGTTTCTAAGTGGTACGCTCCGTTAACTGCGATGGTCTTGACCCGGAATGGGCCCTCCCAATTCGCTTTAAGCTTCCCGTCTTTAGCATTGCGATTTCCAATACTGGCTCTTCTTAGGACTAAATCACCTATTTGGAATCTTCTTGGGACAACCCTCAAATTGTATCTCTGTGCTACTTGTTTCCGGGATAACTCTTTGATTCTGGCGGCTTCTCGGTTTCCTCGACCATGTCGGAATCTTCTTTGAGGAGCTGCTCGTTTTCTTGAGCGGGGTACATAACCCTCCAGGATGGGTGCCCGATTTCTACCGAGATTACGGAATCTGATCCGTATACCATTCGAAATGAAGTTTCTCCGGTGGAGCTATGGTGAGTAGTTCTGTAACTCCAGAGTACTTGATAAAGATCTTCTACCCAACTAGTTCCAGCATTCTGGCACCTCTTTTTCAAGTCATTAAGTATGACTTTGTTGGCGGACTCTACCTGTCCGTTCAATTGTGGGTGCTCTACACTGGCAAAGTATTGCTTGATGCGGAGACCTGCTAGCATTTCTCGGAATTCTTTGTCGGTGAATTGGGTCCCATTATCACAGACAACTTCTGCCGGGATACCAAACCGGCATATTATTTGCCGGAAGATAAAATTCTGGGCTTTGACGGATGCTATGCTGGCTAAGGGTTCCAGTTCAATCCATTTAGTTTAATAGTCAACAGCAACAATGAGATGTTTGAACTGGCCTGTGGTTGGAGTAAAAGGTCCCAAGAGGTCCAGGCCCCAAGTGTGGAAAGGCCAGGGGGCGGAGATGCTGTGCAGATCTTCAGCCGGGATGTGGGACAATGGACTGTGCTCTTGGCGCTTTTGGCACTTCTTCACGTGATCAGCTGCATCTTTATTCATGGTTGGCCAGAAGTATCTTGCCCGCAAGGACTTTCTTGCCAACAATTTTCCACCAATGTGATGACCGCACTTCCTTCATGCACTTCAGTAAGAACATACCATGTTTCAGATGGTCTAATGCATTTAAGCAAAGGAGTTGATAGTCCTCTCCTGAATAATTGTCCTTCTATCACAGAATACCGGGAGGCATTTTGTACAAGCCGTCTTGCTTCCCGGGTATCTGCCGGGATGGCGCCTTTAGTGATATACTCTATTATGGGAGTTCTCCAATCGTCATTTTCAACCTGCAAAATGGCACAAGGAGAAGGGAGAACTTCTTCTATCACTGACTTCAAAGTTGAGGATGACTTGGTACTGGCCAATTTGGAGAGTAAATGAGCGCGACTGTTCTCTTCTCTTGGAATGTGCTTAATCTCAAATTTAGAGAGACCAAGTAGACTTTCTTTAACCTTTGTCAGGTATCTCTGCAACAATGGCTCTCTTGCCTGGTATTCCCCTTTTATCTGGGATACCACCAATTGGGAATCTGAACATAAAGTAATCGCGGTAGCCCCTAGTTCTTTTGTCGCGCGTATCCCGGCTAGACAGGCTTCATATTCTACTTGATTATTGGAGATTGGGAATTCAAATTTCAGAGAATATTCTACCGTTATCCCTTCGTCATTTTCGATTAGTAAGCCTGCGCCTGCTCCTTTGGGGTTTGAGGATCCATCCACATAGATAGTCCAGGATCCTTTTGGCTCCTCCCCGGGATGTGTCATCTCGGCCACAAAATCAGCCAACGCCTGTGCTTTGATCGCTTGCCGTGGTTCGTAGGAAATATCGTATTGTGATAATTCTACTACCCAGGTCATCATCCTTCCTGCCAAGTCAGGTTTGTGCAAGATTTGTCTGATGGGTTGATTAGTTCTTACCATGATGGGATGACATTGGAAGTATGGCCTCAGCCGCCGAGATGCAAATAGCAGGGCATTAGAGACAAAATATACCGGACTCTGGTTCCGGGATTCTTCCTTTACTAAAGCCGCACTGATTGCTTCATTGGTGACGGCTAAATATAGATATAGGATCTGCCCAGGATCTGGGCGAGACAGGACTGGTGGGCTTGAGAGGATTTTCTTTAGCTCCCGGAAAGCTTCTTCGCAATCTGCATTCCATTGGAAGTCTTCCTTACGTCGTAAGGTTCTGAAAAAGGGTAAGCATTTCCTGGCTGAATCTGGAAGGAATCTCGTCAATGCAGCGACCCTTCCAGTTAGCTGTTGGACCTCCTTAATAGTTCTGGGACTCTGCATATTTAACACAGCACTACACTTGTCGGGGTTGACTTCAATCACTCGATTGGTTAGCATAAAGCCTAAGAACTTTCCAGCTTCGACCCCAATACCGGCATTCTTTAAACCGAACGGCATCATGGTGTAGCAGTAAACACCCATGTCGGTGACAAAAGCCATTTTCTCTCGATCTTCAGGGTACATGGGGATCTGGGGAATGGATCTTTGGGGCATGCTTTCTGTGTAATCTGTGCATTCTCCATTTCCTCTCCATAAACCCTACATCTAGCAGCTCCTTAACCCAGCATGTAAGCGTATATACAAAATGTCATTATTCTAATCCACAACAATGTTATTCTTCCCAATTTTCAACTTCACTTTTAGCTAAAACAAGCTATTAAGTTGCCCTTCCAAAACAGACACTCAAGAAAAAGCCATATCAGTTGGAAAAGACTGTCTCGAGCTAATTAAAATTTCATTCAAAAATTAAAAAAGATTTTACCCAATTCAATTGAAATTAATCAGATACGAAAAATTATAAACGAATCTAAACGATGAAAACTCTCAAGAATTAGTTACAGAAGAAGAAAATCACAGAAGAAACATGAGTATTCTTTCATTATGAAGCACAAGAAAATTCAAGTACAAGACGATTCAACAAAGAATCATTACACAAAACACAAGCTTCTTTGATTTACAGAATACCCAAACCCTACCCAATCTTCAACCTCCGAAACCGTAGAGGGTCCTCCCCTGCCTCTTGAGGGCATAAACGACGTCCATCGCCGTAACAGTCTTCCTCCTAGCATGCTCGGTGTAAGTAACAGCGTCGCGAATCACATTCTCAAGGAAGATCTTGAGGACACCTCTGGTTTCTTCATAGATCAGGCCACTGATCCTCTTGACGCCACCTCTTCTCGCCAATCTACGAATCGCGGGCTTTGTGATTCCCTGAATGTTATCGCGAAGAACCTTGCGATGCCTCTTCGCTCCTCCCTTTCCCAAACCCTTTCCTCCCTTTCCGCGACCAGACATTTTCGCTCAGAGATCGAAACGGAATTGAAATTGAAATTGAAAACTACTGAAAGTGAAATGGGGAATTAGGGATTTCGATGACAGGGATGAAGAATGGCGTGGATATTTATTTGGAGCGGGAAGAGTGGGAGCTTATGAAACTTTGTACCCTTCTTTTGATATTGACCGTTCGATGTTTTGTTAATCGACGGCTAGAGATTACGATCCCTGGCTTGCTGCAAGGATCGCTTAGAACGTTGATAGATGCATCTGGACGGTCAGGATGTTTTATGTAAAGCAACTGCGGATCGGAAATTCTATTGCCTTTGGGACACGTGACTGGCAAGCTCGGTGGGTGGACTACATTAGCACTTTCGTCTTTCGTATATTTTCATAAGATTATTTTATTAGATAATTTTTTTTACTATTTCATAGAAAAGTAATGAATATTAAAAATAAATACTATATATTTTAATAAAAAAATTATATATCTTTCTATTAATTCAACTATAAGATGATATATGTTACCAAAAAAACTATAAGATGATATAAGATTTTTTTTATCTTATTTGATGTGTGCTACTGCAATTTATTTTAAAGTTGTAATTAATTTTTTATTAATCTTTGGTGTAGTGATTTTTAAAAAAAAAATATATAATTGTATAAAATCATTTTGTAGAGCTTAAATTTGGAGCTGAACTTGAACCCGAGTCTAAGCTTGAACTCAGAGAAAGGCTTAAACCCAATTCAATTGCACGTAGCTCGTGGATGGGCTTCAACTAGATAATAAGACAACCTTGTTGGCTATCGAGTGTTAAGAAGGGGACAGTTGAAGAGTGTGCTTGACACAAATTTATATTTTATTTAAAAACTTATAATTTATGGTTTGTAAATAAGTAAAGGTATTTAGTGATAATTGTAACTTATAAAAGTTAGCTTATAAAAAATTACTTAAAGTAGTTTATAGCCTATAAAAAGGGTCTTGATATACAGTGCCCTTAGGGCACTAGAATAGAAAAATAATCACAACAGCACATTGTTCCGTCTCTCAAAAATATAAAAAATTATACATTTTAATTCTTTTTTACTACATTTAGGCTCTTAAATAATGTCCTTAAGATATTAAATATTATTTGTCTATAAAAAATATATCTAAATATTCTCGATACAATAAAGTTAGTTTCACATTAGGACATAGAAAAGTGAAACTAAAATATGAAAGCTATGCTTAATTACCTTAATGGATATCTTAATGCTAAATAAAGCATGCAATAATACATCTATTCCTACACGAGATTAATTATTTTAAATATATTATGATAAATTTATGTTTATTTTACCTTAAGATAAAATTAAAAGTAATGTTTAGTAGTTGAATAGAAAATAACAAAATAGACGAGAATGAAATGAGGTAGAATAAAACATAATATGTGCTGTGTTCGGTGATAATAGAACTAAACATGGCTATATGTTTTATTTTGCATTTAATTCTAGTTAAAATAAAGACTTAATTGCACTTTTGGTCTCTTAACTTTCTTAATTGTGCGATTTAATTTCTCTACTTTTAATTGTGCGATTTTAATCCCCTAACTTGAATTGTGCAATTTTGATTCTAAAACTTTTCAATTGTATGATTTTGATTTTTTCACTATCTCTCACTTGTTAAAAAGCTAATGGTCAACGAGATTAAATCCATATAATGAGTTTTCATTTGTGCGATTTTTGTTTGAAATTTTTCTAATTGCACAATTTTTATGCTCTTACACACTTTATTTTATTAGTTTGATTGAGTTAATCGTTAGTTTTTTTAACGAAATATAGGTTAATTGAGAAAAATTGCACAATTTTATAAAGTTGAGAGGACTAAAATCACACAATTGACAAAGTTGAAAGACTAAAATTACACAATTAAAAGTTGGAGAACCAAAATCGCACAATTGAAAAAGTTGAAGGACTAAAATCGCCAAACTAAAAGTTAGAGGACCAAAATCGCACAATTGATAAAATTAAGAGACCAAAACTACAATTAAGCCTAAAATAAATAAAACACTATGTATAATACATATAATTATTTAATACTATAATTTTAAAAATAATTACGAAATATAATTTGAATATAATTTAATTATATAAAATTTAAAGAAAGATATACTACTTTTAAAATTTTTTTGTCAAATAAAAAATATCAAATTCAGTTTCACCTTTTTAAGTTGAACCAAAATATTCCGTCATACAGTATTTCAGTGTTCTATAAGCTCATTTAAGACCTGTGTGGTGGTTCAACATTGATGTGGTACTCTATCCCCCACCCATAAGCTCATTTAGACTTTGTGGCCAAATTCCAAGAACTGTTTGCCACTAACAGGGTTTCGTACCTCTGGTTGCTTGACTACTTGTGAGCAAGGAGAAGAAAACCCGATAGAATTCATGGCTAGATTCAGAAAAGAAGCAATGGATATTTAAGATCTCAACCAAGTCATAGATTTACACATAATGACCACGGGACTCCAACCCCAAAGACAATAAGCAAAGAAAACACGGGTGAAAAGGCTGTGGCCTGTGAGAGAAAACAATGCTTCTGTTATAACACTTCCAATGAAAAATCTTACGACTTGTGTAGCTCTTGGTTAAGACTGAAGCAGTGTAAATCCTCTATCTTTGGCATGTAATTTGTGATCAATGTTGGGGTGAAAAAATGTGCTTTCAAGCTGAACACTTTGGGCAATCGTAGAAGAATTTAATTGATGATGATTATGAAAAGGGATAAAAAGTAATGAACTAGATGTCTAACTATTCAGAAACAAGAACAATTCAAACCCAATGGAACGAAACATTAGCTGAACAGAAAATAACACTTCTGACTGTCAGGAACCAAAACTGATAAAAAAGATTGAATGACTAAAGAAGAACAAAACAATTAACACCATGAATGATTATTGCATCATCTATCTTCAATTGAGAGTCTATGCGAGGGTTTCAAACGAAATTTACTATATTCATGACTTAAGCAAAAACAACGAGCTAAAAAAATTCAAATTAGAAAGAAAACAAATCGTTCTTCCCAATTTTTAATTTCACTTTTAGCTAAAACAAGCTATAATAAGTTTCCCTTCCAAAACAGACAATCAAGAAAAACCTAAATCAGTTGAAAAGACTGCCTCAAGTTAATCAAAAATCTCAAATTAAAAAATTAAAAAGATTTTACCCAATTCAAAGAAAATTAATCAGATACGAAAAATTGTAAACGAATCAAAACCATGAAGAATCTCAAGAATTAGTAACAGCAGAAGAAAGTCACAGAAGAAACTTGAGTATTCTTTCATTACGAAGCACAACAAGATTCAAGTAGAAGACGATTCAACACAGAGTCATTACACAAAACACAAGCTTCTTCGTTTTACAGAATACCCAAACCCTACCCAATCTTCAACCACCGAAACCGTAGAGGGTCCTTCCCTGCCTCTTGAGGGCGTAAACAACGTCCATCGCCGTAACAGTCTTCCTCCTAGCATGCTCGGTGTAAGTAACAGCGTCGCGAATCACATTCTCAAGGAAGATCTTGAGAACACCTCTGGTTTCTTCATAGATCAGGCCACTGATCCTCTTGACGCCTCCTCTTCTCGCCAATCTACGAATCGCGGGCTTCGTGATTCCCTGAATGTTATCGCGAAGAACCTTGCGATGCCTCTTCGCTCCTCCCTTTCCCAAACCCTTTCCTCCCTTTCCGCGACCAGACATTTTCGCTCAAAGTTCGAAACGGAATTGAAACTGAAATTGAGATTTTCTTAGAGTGAATTGGGGATTAGGGATTTCGATGACGGGGATGAAGAAGGGCGTGGATATTTATTTGGAGCGGGAAGAGTGAGCTTATGAATCTTTGTGCCTCTATCTATGATACTGACCGTTCGATTTCTTTTTATCGACGGTTTGGATCCACGATCCATGGCTTACTGCGAGGATCGTTTCTGAACGTTGATGGATAAATCTGGACGGTCAGATTTCATTAAATAAAGCAGATTCGGATCAGTAGTTCTACTAGTACCTTGGAATGGAGAATGGAGACACGTGACCGGCAAGTTCTATGGCTGGACACTGCTTTTCTATGATAGACTCCGACACGCATACTGAGCGTGTAATTGAAAATATATCTTAATACCAAGAAAGTCTGGCACAGTTGGTATATAACTGGGTCCTTTAAATATTCTGACAGGGGTTCGATTCTTGGCGATGCGTATAAAGAAGGCTTTGTTGGAAGAGGCAATGCCCACTTCGATGATCTCTATGCCTCGAGGGGATTAGTCTTCGGCTATCAGTCAGGAGATACCCTTGGTTTAAAAAAAAAATATATATCTTAATTAAATATTTGCATAATAAATAATACATTTTTTAAAAAATGTAGTTTTTTAGAGTTAAAATTATGAAATTTGTTTTTTTTAACAAAAATTATGAAATTTATTTAAATAAAAAAAAAACTTATTCTACTAAATTATTATAAAAAGCTTATAAAAATAAGTTTAAAATCACTTATTTAGATATATAGAGCATGTTTGGATTTGATTATATATTGGATAGTTATATTTTGTATAAGCTTTTTTATTATTTTTTTAACAATGAAAAATGTTTTTTTTTATCCTTCAGCTGAAATTTGGATATTATTTAAAAAATCTTCAAAAAAAATTTTTACAGCTTAAAATTATCTTAAAAATCGCTTTTGACGGCAAATATATCTAGGCTCTGTTTGGAAGGGCTTATGCGCAGCTTATGAAAATAGCTTATGTGTTCCTATAAGTTGTTTTCAGCTTATTTTCATAAGCTTCTTGAAGTAGCTTATTATAATAAGTTGTTTTTAGCTTATTGAAGTAAGTTTTACAATTTTTTTTACGAAAAAACTATAATTTAAAAATAGCTTATTGATTTAATACTCATTTTGTAAAATACTCATTTTTTTAATAAAAAAAGTTTTTTTATTAGCAATACATACTCACACTAAAATTAACTTATAGATTATAGCGTATGACTTATGACTGATAACTTAAAATTTTGTAGAGGTGTTTAGTAAAATTAAGTTATAAAAAGCCAAAAATATATTAGATGACCTAAAAGGACATCTAATAGTATGTTATTATGATATTAGTGTATTTTAATTTTATTTATATAATTTATACTAATACTTTAGTAAATTTCACATAAAATTTATTTATGATTACTTCTTGTACTAATATAATATTTATAAAAATATTTAAAATGACTTTAATATATAAACTCATGACAAATTTTCTTATTATGTTAATATATAATATTAAATATTTTTATAATCTTAAATTTCTAATATATAAGAAATAAAAAAAGAAAATGAAAAGTTAGGGATAAACGATGTAATTACCTAAAAAAATAGGATAAAACTGGAAGGAATGATTGAAAGTAACTTTTCATAAGTTATAAGATCGTAATCACTAAACACCTTGTAAGTCATATTTTATATTTTATTCACACATATTAACTTTATTTAGTTACTATTATGTGATGATGATGCCAAATTAATTTGATTTAATATATTTTTAGAGTTTAAATACAATGGGTCAACGATCCATGGTAGAATGGATGTCGGCGCGTAATAGAACGTCACATCGTACATAAGGTAGTTTTTTCGATAACTAGTTTCTATTTAGGTTTTGATTTTTTTTCAAATAATTTAATAAAATTGCCTTGTATTTAAACTCTTAATTTTATTAGATTGAGTTAAATTAGGTTATTATTCATTATTGAGTTGAATTGGATTTTATTAGCCTAATTAAGTTGCTATTATCTTTTAGGATATTATTGGGCATTGGAAATAATTATTGGATTTGAAGAAATTGAAAAGGATCGGAACATATCTAGTGAATCGTGTTAGGATTTTTATTTTTTAAATGTAATTGATTGAATTTCTATTTTTAACTCATTAGATATTTATGAGATTTTTTTTATTAGTTTAAATTAGGAAAGTCTCACCTTAGGAGTTTTAGTAGATAACATTAAAAAGGAAAAGTAGCAACAACCCTAGACCTTCCTATATATATTTCGTATTTTTCACTTGAACCATGAACACTTCACATTTTTATCTCTTCTTCTTCTATTTTTATTTTTTTTCTTCTAATTAATGGAAGGCTAAACTCTTTTGATTAGGTTCTATTTATATATTTTCAGTTTTAATTCCTTATTCTTTATATCCTACTATTTTATTACATTCTCATAATTCTTAAATTGAGTTCTAAATTTGCATGATTTATGGGATTTAGTTTCTACTTTATTGAATTAATATGATATTCATAGGTTGCTTTAGTCTATGTTATGTTGATTAGGAGATGTTTATCAAGCTTTTTGATTTGAGTTTAGTTGAATCTCAAGTTTTTAAAAGTCTATTTAAGATTCTAGACGCTTGTTCAATGAACGTATAATAGATAAATATGTATGTTGCTTAATGTAAATAAGAGATTCATAATTTAATTGATGTTTGTTTGATTAACTTCAAACTTAACTAGGAATTCGGGTTAAAATTGATTTATCTTTTGCTACTAGCAACTGTAATAAATCAAGAAACTAATCTATTTCTCATCAGTTTAATATTTTGATATTTAATATTTCTTACTTGCTATTAACTCCCCTTAAGTGTGTGTTTACGTTCTTGAATCTTAATTTGGTTTTTAGTCCTTGAGAAATGACATAGGTTTGCTACTATATTTTAATTACTTTTGTTTGACTGAATATGACTTCAATCACACCACTATATGATTATAAGTTATACGTCATAAGCTCTTAAATAAGCTAGAAGTTACCTTTGATAAACACAACCTAAATCTACACCGTCAAATGGAAGCCATGATCTTCGATCTCTAAACTTTAAAAACTTAGTATATAACTTTCTTGCTTGATTGGTTGTAGTGAAAATTAGGAAAAGGACAACATAAACAATAGTAGCAGTGTAGCAATGAAAAGGACGGTGCTAATAACAACAAGTGCAACCACAACTATTTGGCTCCTCCTACTCATGATATGATCAATGTTTGATAGTGATGGATTGAAGAACAAATTTTTATTCAATACATATTTATTATAAAAAATAGTAAATATTAATAAAATTTAGATAAAATACATGTATTTAGTTTGTTTATATTGTGTAAATTTTCAGAATATCTACACACAAACACACATGTGTACGCACACGCACACACTCAAAGACATTATTTAAACTTTTAAGAAGAATTTACCTTATATATAATTTTTATTTTTTTTTTATAAATATAGGTTAACAAAAGGCCATTTGTTTATATTCACCAACTCTCTACCCAATGCATATTCTCTTCAAGAATGTTTTTCTAACGTTCATTTCCTTCATTGCCTCTTTTATGGGAAGGTGAGAATACTTCTTCACATCTTCAAATTCCAATGCAATATTGGATCACACCCTCTTCTTTTTAGTACTGCTATTATTAAGAAGAGAAATTTTAAATTTTTCTTTTTCATATTCTTACGAATCTTCATATTTGTTTATTAAATAATAGTTTTAATATTTTTATGTTTTTAAGATACTAAGTGCATTTAATTTTTCAGTTAATATTCATCTTTTAAGGTAGAATAATTCTAAACCCTCCTACAATTTTCTTTTATAAATTCTCATACTTAATTAATTAAAAATATATTAATTCTATTGTTTATATTTTTAAGATACAATATACATTTAATTTTTCATTTAATTCTTACTTTATATAATAATAAAAGATATATTAGAGGATGAGTATCAAGACAAAATAATGCTCTTTAAGGTAATAATAAAATGATAACTAAGAAGAATATTAAGAGAATATAGCAATAGCCATTTCAGAATTCTCCTAATATATAGTAAAGTAGTATATGATACGAAATACCTGACTTAATTTTAAGTATTTTTCATCTTGGTATCCATGGATACAAATAAAGAATTTATTTTCCATCTTAGTATCCACGAATACAATTAAAGAAGGTGAGAGAGGAAATGCTTATTATGTATATTATGTCAATATGTGATTGAGGAAAATGCTTTTAGGCATTAGGATTGTGAGAGAAAGGGATAAATATTTAAACAGTTAATGGAGGACAAATACATATATAAGAAGGGAAGGTGATGTAGCTTGGGAAATATCTTATCATTATCATCATATTTTTACTGTTCTTTTTTACTTGTTTATATAGATAAAAAAATTATTCTTATTTATTTGTTAATTTATGTTTTTAAGATAATATTAATTGTATTTTTATTTATTTTATTCTTATGTTCAATTGGATACTAATTAATGCTCAATTATTGAACAAATAAACAATGAGAGATAAATGATAATTTAAAGACTTTAAAAGTTATTTCGATAGAAATAAAAATAATAATTATATTTTTTAATAAGCATATTTTACTTTCAAATGGACAGATAATTAAGAACAAATAGAGTATCATAGAAAGTTGATAAGACTTGTAAGGAAATAAGAAAAACTTCTCTCAATTTATGGTAGGTCATTACTTCTAAATCCATCACTTGTTTGATAGATTTAGTACCACCACTTTTAGACCAACAAAAAGTAGCCACGTCACTTTCCACTAAAACTGTTTTCAAAATTAGAAAAAAATCATATTAATACTTTATGTTTCACACTTTAACCCCAGAAATCTAATGTTCAGCATCTACCCAAGTTGGGTTACTGTTTCTCTTATCTTTTCACTCTTCCATTGAAACCCACACTTAAATATGTTTAGATTAACATTGATAAATTTGAGTTTAAATTGACGTAATTTTGTAAAATTGATTTTGAGTAAACGTAAGTTTAAGATAACATGGTTTTTGTTTGGATATCATAATTTAAAGCACGATTTTAGCAAATAATAATGTATGAATACTTTCATCATAATTGATTTTAATTATATACAATTACTAAGATCCCTCCTCCGAGAACAAAATCAGAGGACCGCAAAGAGGAAGTGGAGAGAGTGAAGAAGTAATGGCTCCCCTCGAATCGATTGTAATACATCTCGAAATTTAGGGTTTTCATTTTTCAAAGAATAAAAAAGTTAAGTCTTTTGATTATAAAACTTAATATGGTTCTAAGGAATCTGGGGTAAAGGGTTATCGATGAAGGGAAAGAGTCTCGCTAATGAGAACTCCGGTAATGGCGAGAAGCTTCCTTATGTCCATGTTCGTGTTCGTCGAGGTCAAGCTACTGAGGGGGTATTTGGCATTAGTTATGTTTTCTTCTTTCACGACAATCTCACTTAAACCTATACTTATCAATGTTTAGAAAACCAGACCGGTCACTGAACCGGTCAAGACACTAGTTCAAAGTTCAATGGTCGGACTGCGGTCGAATATATTAAAATTTATTATTATCATGCCTTATAAAATTATTTAGCAAAATAATATATAAGTAATGTTACCAGTTAATACATCCAATTATTCAACATAACAAAATAGTTGTCCAACAAAGCAACAAAACATCCTAGATTAAGTTTAGGGATGAACGAAGAACAAGAATTAGGTTTAGCGAAGAGTGAAGATGGGTTATTGTCATTTTGGTTTGTTTTTTTATAGAGTTAAAGATGAACTAGGTAAACCGCTTCAACCCCGTTTTTTACTTGATTTTTTTGATTTAGGTTCGGTTTTACTGGCTTAAGACCGATTCCATTTAAGACTGGTTTTCTGCTTCCTTCAGACCGTTTTGCCTCCAATTTCTGGTCCGACCGGTTCAATCGTCAAGTCCGATTCTCTTATCATTGATACTTACCAATATTTGGTAGAAGACATGCAAATGTATTCCTAGTTAAGTAAATATTCACAAGAAACTAAAATGTGAGCAACTTAAAATTTTAACATTCTCACCTTATTAGGTGAATATCTTAAACTTACTCACTAACATTAATATTTTGACCAAATTATCCATAACACTATTGGGTAAGTTCCATTGATACCAAACATATGAATTAAAAATGATAAAACTTACATAAATATCACTTTTCCATGAAACAAATTTCGAGAAAAAAAACTAAAAACATACCTAATTCCAAATACCCCTGAGTGTCCTAGCTTGGCAAAAAGGGTATCCACTTGATGAATCACTTACTAATAATTTTAATATAGATAACATTTGCATTTTATCATGATTTAATGTTTTGTAATTTACTAATTATGAATTTGTGTTGTAGTTGATCATAACGGAATGAACGGTTGTGGTGTTCTATTTGTTATATAGATTTTCACATCAAAGTGCTACAGATTTATGGTTTTAGAAAAAATTGTATGGAAAACATTGCATGTTTGCATTTACATAATTGTATAATTCATTTGAATTTGGATAAACATAGGGTTTGAACCCTATAGAAGGTACAACAATCGACTAACAAAGGTTGCGATTCTGATGTTAAAATGTGTCCGACTAAGAACGAATTCCAACGATTTTATGGTAGTGGATGACAATGACAAACAGCTATTCAAATTCGACACTTATTGGCTGCTATAAAGTAGAGTCGACAAAATGGGTTCCAGTTCGCAGCTCAACTCGTAGGAGGGTGCTACTTTTGGCACCACACCAACTTCTGCCTGCGCTACACTCCTTTTCAAAATCACCCTTTGCTCGGTAATTAGAAACTGAGCATGTAAAGTATATGTTTGGTAAAGTATATAATAAAAAAATAACTGTCCTTAGACATGGTAAGAAAAACTTTATTATATCCTCATACAATTTTATTTTCCCCTTATTTTCCATCTGCTGAAACCAAAAACAGCATGTAACCACCAAAAAAAACACAAAAACAGCCAAAATGTAAAAGGAAAGAAAAGGAAGCAGAGTAATAATGACTTTAGTTAGTAGCTGTTAAGTGAGCCAGCTATTACTAGACACTTGCCAGCGATTCCAGTGAGAATGTTTACTATGGCTGGTGAAGTGAAAGAAGCATATTGAAGATAAAGTGATGCTAAGTAGCAAAAGGATTCCACGAGCAGCAAGGGAAAAGAGAAACCCCATTACTGTACCCTCTCTTCTTTGGTGTGTACCAAGGGTATTCTTCGCCGACAGCCGAAGACTAATCCCTTCGAGTGTAGAGATCACCGAAGTGAGTTTTGCCTCTACCAACAAACTTATCTTTTTATTCTTGTTCTTGTTCTATTCACTTTGAGTATATTTTCCACACAGAAAATCTAAATTTCCAAATGCATCTGAAACAGAGACCTTCGATGCATATGAGAGAGCAAAAAACAAACTATACAATTTCACACCGATAGACAGTTAGTGTATCTTTTACAGAACATGACAATAGGAAAATGTAACTAACTCTGCCATTCTTCAGCTAATCTCCTTTCATATACAAGGAACGGAACTGTACAGTACACTGTAGTTTCCGGCACTCATCAGCCAACTGTCCAGAGTTATCAGCAATTCAGAAATTAACAGAAATGCAAAATTTACTAAAACGGGAATTAGAAATTAGAAATTAGAAATCCATAAAAAGTAATTTTAACATGACATGAATATTCAAATATGCGCAAGGATGCACATATACATGGAACATAAATAGTAAGAGAAGTGATTTATTATGAGAGGGAGGTGATAATCTTGACCATAACGGTCAAAGTTAGGAGTTATTTAAAGGTTACATGACATGATTGAATCTCCAACCAGTCATGTAAGATCCAATATAATGGTCCATATTTGTTTCTCACACTCTCACAATAAACCACTCTTTCTCAGACATATTTTAAAATAAATTCTTTAGAAGTTGTTGAGCACAGTTTTGCAAGACTATACACCAAACACCAAGGATGCCATCATCGACAAAAGCAAGGATTGCATGTCAGGAGTAAGTTCTAGATAAATCTGTAAGTTGAAAAATAAACATACAAAATTTTTACTCACCAGGATCATCAAAATTTACTCTTTCTCCTGTAGAGAATTGGCAGTAGAAAATAGCAGCAAGAAAATAAAGGAATGACGTAAGAAACAGAAATCCCGAGAAGGAACCCACTAACTCAACGAAAAAACCAGCTCCAACTGTTCCAAGTATTGCGGCCAATGTTCCAGCAGTATTTGACAATCCTAGAACAAGAGATAGGCTCTTAATTTCAATTCTTCCACTAACCAAAGGAGTTAGCTAATTGTAGACCAAAGAACACAGCTAACAATTTAGCAGTTACCATTACCAAACGCCAACCATAGACATAAGTAACATAACATGATACAGGCTTTAAACCATTTCAAATGTATTTACTGATGACTTGATCTATAAATCTCAACAACTTCACAAGATAAAGATGAAATCATACCATGTAAAACACCAGAGTACTGTGGAGCAATCTCCTGTGACATAAAGAAAATTATACTAAATTAGTGTGAGAAGACATCTAACCAGAAAGAATATTTGTTTTTAACGTGACTGAAATCAGAAACCTGAAGGTTCACAAGAAAACCAGAGTGACTGAAAGATTTCAGGCCAAAGGCTAAGGTAAGCCAAGCAGAACCAATTGAGGGGTTTTTGGCTGTCGCTAAACCGATGAGGCAAACTCCAGGACCAACAAAACCAATGGACTGCAGGGAAATTGCAAAATAAGCATTATCCATTAAAACCAATACACAGTGAGAAGAACCAAATCCAAACTCTTGTATGAGCAGAGTTAAATAATAAAGAAAACTACAACAACAATAACCAAAGCCTTTTCCCGCTAGGTGGATCATCTATATGAATCAAATGATGCCATTGAGTACTGTCGAGAACCAAATCAACCACTTAAAATACACAATCCCAATTAAAAAATACACCATAAAGTACTTTCGTGAATCAGATGCACCTAATTCCCATTGCTTCAAGTCTCCAACAGCAAAGACAAACAGGTTTAACAGCTTATTTCTCAATGCTCTTACAAAGATGACAGTTAAGCATAGACAAAATTAAAAATTTGATGGATTGAGAAAGAAGAAAGATATTGGAAGAATTTGAGATAAGGACCAGCCAGGCAAGATATTTATGCAGTAGGACTGATTATAATTCATTTTAGTTATTTATTTCCTAATCCATAAATAGATACAAAGGTTGGCCTCTATAGCTCTATCTCAAATTCTCCCAGTGATACTCCTGGAGCTGTTTGTCACATTACTACAGTAACTAAAATAATCTAGTCCACTCTTCCATAAAATGTCACATGCCTCTCCTCTTTTTACATATGACATACCTGCATAATCTTCCGGGTCAAAGTGACACTTGTACCACTTTGTATCATCATATCTGACCACATGCCAGCAACGTAATTCATGATGGCCATCACAGCCCATGGAACAGCACTAAACCATGCTGCGTGCCTGAGATCCACATGATATACCTATAATGAAAAATCATATATGTATGGTTTATGTATTGATTATTGCTTCAATTTGAAAATTATAAAGCTAAATATGGTAAGCCTTACAGAGTTGAAGTATATGGGCATCCAAGAAAGAACAACAAAAAAACCCTGTAAAATAAGGGAGAAAAAAGTTAAAATCGGAAGCAAATATGAATTTGCACAAATAATAATTACAACACTGCATGATATGTGCTCCTGAGCCGCATTTAAGAAACGTCTATTATATTTCTCAATTAGGGAAAGGGAATAGAAGGTGAGAAATCCGTAATACAATAAGATACAAGTCAATCCAGTTGGGGCACAATAAAATGACAACTTGCTATCAAATATGACAATTATCACACCCAATTTAAGAACACCAGGAACAAAAAATAGAAAAATGCTATAAATGTGAAATATTACCCAGCTGTGCATAGCATTTGCAACAATTAAAGACCATGTTGGGAGCTTTGAAAGCAAGCGTCTAAAAGGAGGGATCACTTTAGCTTTCTTGGGTTTTGTTGTTTCCACCGGAAAAGCCTTTTTCCTTTTATTCAATATATACTCCAGCTCATATTTTGATATTTGAGGACTTCGGTCAGGAGTGCTTGACGTTGCAGACAACCACACCAACACCCAAAGAAACCCAGACAATCCAAAAATCACAAATGGACCAAATATACCACCTTGCGACATGAGAATGGGAGAAAGTGTGAGCCCTATTGCGCATCCAAGCTGAAATCCAGCCATTGAAATCCCAACAGCCCTTGCCCGTTCAGTTTGAGGAAACCATCTACAGGGAAGAACCAAGAATCAGTCAATACTCAATACCAATATCAACCCTTTCTTGCTCCAGCAACTTCACACCATCATCACAAAGTGGTCATCAAAGTGCATGTCATAAAATAAAAACTTAGAAGTCATAAGCACAAAATTGTGACATTCATTATAGTTACCATCTGAAAAGGAAAAGATGAGCAAACCAAACCATGGAACAAGCAATTCCTGCGTGAACATAATGTCTACAGGCATAACTAATCACAAGACCCAAATAAAATTAAACTAACAATAGCCCAGGTTTCAAATTATACTCTAATTTTATTATTGTTTCAATACTTTCTTTAACTCATGATTGGTTGTGTCTATAAACAATGTTCTCATGCAGGAATTACTCCCATGAAACACATTGAAATATAATACCTGGCAACCATGTTATTCATGGAAGGAAGGGCAACTCCTTCAGCCACCCCAAGCAAGGCACGCACGGCAAGTAGAGCCAAAAGGGAGGTCTCAGCAGCCCAGGGAGTGAGAAAAGTAGCGAGCGACCACAAGGCCACACCCCAAGCCATGACCACTTTGCCACCATAGTTATCCACAAGCACCCCTCCAGCAATAGGTGAAGCCAAATACCCCCACAGAAAAGATGACTGCGCCATCATAACCCACCAAATCAATCATCAACCAATAACCAACCCAATTCCAACACAGTCAATTCTTCAAACACTTGGTGTGCGCGCGCGTACCTGAACAATTCCAGCAAAAGCCCGTGTCCAACCGTTAGCGAGCGACAAGGGGACGATGGCGACGGACATCACAACGCGATCGGCGTTGCACAGAGCGAGGGCGAGAGCGAGCATAGCCACCACTTTGACCCTTTCAGAAGTGATGAACTCTATGAAACTCGGTTGTTGTTGGTGCTGTTGCTGTTGAAGCTGGTTCTCCTCTGGAACTGAATTGAACTGAGCGTCATTGGAAGATACCCGAAGGCGTGGAATGGAACGGAGAGAATCTGAACCATTGGAAAATTCGATTCTGTTATGGGGTACACAAGAGGTATAGTGGGGTTTCGGTGAGAGGAACTTGACCGGTTTGTTTCGGTGCTTTTGGGGTAATGAAAGGGGTTTAGCGGCGGTTGCTCCACCGAGAAGGATGGAGGAGGACAACGACATGGTGGCGGCAACGGAGTTAGTTCCGACGGTGGATGTTTTTCCAGTGAGCGGGTTGGTGGGTGGTGTGCTGGTTGTGAATTACCGAAATGACCTCATCATTTGCTGACTGTGTAGAATGATTTTGGCAGTTCAAATCCTAAGAAGGCAGGAGTTTTGTTCTGAGAGGAAGGACATATCTGGCAATTGGCACACAAGTTGAAAGTTTATCTGTTTTAGTACTCTGAAGGTTTTCTATTTTAAAAAAGTATGGTTACTCGTGATATGCCCGTATAATTGTTATGAATCATTATTTTTAAATGAAAAAATAAGCTGAAATGAATATAATTATGGGTTTTTCTACCTCATCAGCACAAGTTAACAATAATTGGATTAAATTTTTTAATGGTTTGATTTGATTCATTTTATTATACCCTGTGAACAACCACTAAACTCCATAACACTCATTACTTGATAACTTTCCCTTAATAAAATTCTATTAGTTGTTAACTTGTACCCATGAACACAAGTTTAAAAAATCCTATAATTATTTAGAATAAAGTGTTATACAAGTATAAAAATTTTAACTAAATATTTTTTATCACATGTAAATATTTGCATATATATACAAATGTTTAATAACAGTCTTTTAAAAAATATTATTATTTTATTCAAAAGAATGACAACTAATTTTTGCCAATATCATATAAATATAAAAATTATTACTAATTCTTTTTTAATATCTAACATAATGTTGAAATTGACTTGCTAATAAATTTTGCATAATAAAATAAATTTAAAAATTAAAATAAGTCTTTAGGCTAATAAATAGATAATGTCAATCCTATCAATAAAGTAACTAAAAGTAAAATTTTAAAAATATATTATTGAAATCAAATAACTAAATCATTTTTTTTGATGTATCAAAAAAAAAATAGCTAAATCATAAATTCTAAATTTAAAGCCTAACAACATTTTAATATATTCAATAATTTCATGAGATGCTGCACTTATTCTTGACTTGTTCTGTTTCTTTGGAGCTTTGGTATAATATTTGTAAATGACTTGGTGTTTTTGGATGCCTCCCAAGTCATTTATCAAATATGTTTTTCAGCTTTTGTGGTTTTGTAGCAAGGCAATCAAAATAGAGGTATATGGTTTGTATTTGGTTAGCGGCAATCTAGAGTTTATAGCTGCACTGAAACAATTAGTTTTCAATAATATTGTGCATGATATGAGAAATTTGATTGATGATATCATATATAAATCTTGGAAATGGATAAGGGGTAGTTTGAAACGGGTTTCTTTGTTACTATATGTCAATTGGATTCAAGATCCTTTAATGTGTATTAAATTTTTGCCATAATTTGTAAATGGGTTAAAGTATTCCTTGTACTCACATTTCTTAATAATATGTTTTGCTTTTAAAAGTAAATAATTACAGGAATTGTTATGTATCAAAATTAAGAACTCAATTATATTTATATATATTATAGATTATAGATAGACATATTATATTGTCGAGCACAAAATCTTCTAAAAATAAAGTCAAAATTATCATACTAACACAATTTTATCCTAGATAAATTTTATTATAAATATTCAAACTACCCTAAAAATATAGTAATTATAGTGTATAGTAGTGAAGTATTAATGAAATTCTTCAATATGATTATTTATCATACATTTTCTTGGAACATGATACATTTTAATATTATTTGTCATCATTAAGTTCCTCTAATTTGAATATATCTTATCATTAAAATTAAAATACATAAGTAAACGCAAATTTACAGAACTCATCCCAAATTGTAAGTTATTTACATGCCATGACATAATTTTATTGTTTGTTGTATTTTGATGAGCTTATCTTATCTTCGATAAAAAAAATTTAACTGTTGGTCTGTTGCCGTGGTGCTGTTAAACTGAAATAATAACTTGTAATGTGTAGCATTTGAATAATGTGATTATTATTTCTTTAAGAATGTCTTTTCTTAATTGTTAAAATAAATGTCATCTTTAAATATTTATTGAATTCATATGATCTATTTTGCAATTGTGCATTTCAGTTTGAAAAAAAATATCATGGTCTAAATCCTTATCAAAAGGAATTATAATTGCACCAAAAAAATAAAATCTTATCAAAGCTAATCATAATTTGCATTTCGCCATATATAAAAAGCTCAACCCATGCTCTAATTTTACCCAAAAACTTGGTTGTTCTTTCTTCTTTTCTTCACTTTCCTTACCAATTACCATCACAAGGGAACTAAAAACTTTGAAAAATTATTGTAGTGTCTACAATCTAGTCAAAAATTGGAATACCATTGTATCCGATAACATGTTCCAAAAAGACCATCAACTTCAAATATGGTCTTTTAGGGTCCAATATAAGCTATATTTTCTATTGAACAAACTTTGAATCTATACAATACAGTACCTTATCTTCAGTTTGTTTTGTTTTCTCATTTTGTAATTTGAAAAAATAAAAAAATAAAGGCATATCAAATGCAATAATAATAATATAAAAAGTTATCTTTATTAGCAATTGGATTGCAAACTGATTAGCTCAATAAGGATGCAATAGTTAGTAAACAACGTATCTTACTATCGTGTAGTTTTCACAATGATAAATCTGTGTTGAGAAATGGGATACAAATGAATTTTATTTTTTATTTTTTCTTGAATGCGTTGTACGTAGAAAAAATGATCCACAATATCATAGAACTTTTTTTTGGAGTAACTATACAAATGTACCATTTTGTTGATGTTATTTGCCTTAAATAACTTTATTCTATAGTCATTGAGTTAATTAATCTATCTAGTAGTATCTTCTATGTATATTATATTCTTTATTTGAGAAATAGCATTAATGATAGTGTAAATAAATATATTTTTTTCAATTTAAAATTTAAATATTATTTTTAAATTTATAATACACATTTTAAAATATAAAATAGGGTTACAAATAAGAAAAATGAAAGAGAAAATGCCTGGTCAGTTCTAAAAGTGAGAATAACAATAAGTCAAATTCAAAGCAATAATCTGTACATTTACTGCTCCACTAAAAGCGTTTGCAGGTTTATTAATTTTATATTGTAATGTAATTTCAACTCAATTTAAATCTTTTCTAATGTGTACAATTCTCTGCTAGTGTAGTAATACTATTTAATGTTTTATAATCACTATAAAATATATTTAATGTTTTTATAATCATACAAACGATCACAACTTAGATTAACCTACAAATTACAAAATACATCAATTAATTATGACAAAAATAATAGCAACATATTCTTTTGTATAGGTTTAAATTTATAACTTAATTCACATTTTTATCTGAATTTAATATTTAACTATCATTAAAATTATACATTTTATTAAAACCAGTTTGACCACAGTTCAACCACGATCTAACCATTAAAACGTGAACCAGTGCTATCACCAATTCAATGATCGGTCCGATTTTCAAAACATTGATTTTTTAATTAAGTAGAAAGGGTTTTTATAGCCTGTGCAACTTTTACACATGATAAGAAACCCGAAATAGAAAAAAAAAATATATAAGTAATAAGTGAATGTTAAATACAATACTCAATTAATTTTGGTCTTTCTATATGAAAAACTTCTCCTATGAGATGCTTAACCTGTATCCCGTGCAAGACAAACCATTTTTTTTCTTTATGTTACATGTATAGAGAAAAATGCATCTCCTCCTTTCCCATTCTAAGGGCGGCCTATGAGCCATCTCTGCTGTTTCCACACGCATAAACCATATTGAATTACATTTTGCTGTTATGTCTGCCAAATAGTGAATGCCGACCTTCTGCTATCAATTCACCAGTTGCTTTATTTTTTAGGAGAACAATTGTTCCAGAATAACCTCCCTTTCTTCCCAACAGCCTAGAAGTAATTTCTAGTTCATCCTGCAATAAAATATACATGTAAAAGATATAATACGCATAGTATATGAAAAAGAAAATAGTGTAACATCACATCCTAAAGATCAAGTTTCATATTGTAAAATCTTGTTGACGCAAGCAGCAAAAGAGAAGTAAAACGAGAAAGGAAATTGAGAACTAGGTTTTGCTGCACAATGCAAAGAACCGAGTTGCAGTCTAGCAGATAAGTTTGAACCAAAAATATTTCAGTAAGAAGTAAGAACTAACAAATGACCAAAAACAATAAGTGCTTGTTTATTTAAGCTTCTCATTACTGCAAACGGTTTTTGCAATGAAGCTAAAAAGACCTGCTAAAGCTAAACACATTCGAGATACGTGCAGCAAATAATCACAACCACTAATTCTACTTTGTAACGCGTGTCATGTTGAATGCAAGCTTAAACGAAAGGAAAGACTACTAGGTCTGAAGTCTGAACATTAACAAAACGGCAGAACCAATTTTCACATAAGTGAGGCTAAGAACAGTTTGGCAGGAAATAACTGGAATGTTGTACAGCAAATAGCGTTAAAATGCAACAAGCTATAATTAATCAATCATTCAATCTGGATACATCTAGTAAGACAGAGAAAGACACGTCTTGCAGGACTTGCTTGATACGCGAATCTCATAAGGCACATGTATTTTTCTCTCTTCTACTGTATGTGTGCACTGTGAAGAGGAGTTGAACTTCATACAATGGGCAAAAACTAATGATGTACTCAGATAAAAAGCAAGGTTTGATATTTTTATACTCTTACTCATAGCTTTAGCTCAAAGTATCAAAATAACATAACCAATTCAACACTACAAGAATCAAATTGAAAGGCACATAGAAATTAAGGAAGGAGATGTTGTGACTTACACCAGCATGAGCAGTTGAAAAAATCGAAATAGACATGTCAACTGAAACATTCATGGGGAGACCCTCTACATGTACCACAGCACCTCCTACCTCATCCACAAGATTTGCTATTGTTCCATTAGCCAATTTCCCATCTCTGTCCTGTTAAGAGAAGAAAATCTAAAATCTTTCACAAAAACTCCAAAAATTATGACTATTCTAGCATACATGGAAAGTAAAAATTTGATTATACTTGAATTTAAGCTTTCACACTCTCCAATTTCACCATTACATACTCACCGGATACTCTCAAGTCTCACCAAGATTTTTTTGTTTTTTTTTTCTATAAGCATACTCTCACTAATTCATTATTACATACAATATAAGAATTTAACACTGGAACATTTGAAGGTTGAGGGCCTGTTTCGTTACACTTTTACTGCAAGACTTTCTTATTTCTGTGTTGGGATTCGAAATTATTACTAGTAACAGTACCTTTGTATTCTTCAGTAGTAAAAACAAACAGGCCTTGAATCATGGCTAAAACAAAGTTATAAACAATAATAAAACTTAATTAAGAAGTTATTACTTAATTTCTTTAAATATTGTCCCGGTCATGTAGCTCAGTTGGTGAGCGCATGAGGACATGCGTGTATGGGTACGGGTTCGAATCCCGGTTGTACTACTTTCCTATGAACCAAAAAAATTTCTTTAAATATTATGAATCCTTTTAGACTACTGCAAAAACTAGAGTAATACCCTATGAACTCCAAACTTCACACCACCTATTCATGTCCAAACTTTAAAAAATTCCTCACAAACCCCTGAATTCACAATTCCCTGAGCATATTAGTCCCAAAACCATGCAAATTGCGATGTCTTACACTCTATCAATTGCAAGTGTAATGACTAATACAAGAGTTTCTTCACTTTCTGCAGTCTAAGAATTAAAGTATATTTACTGCTATACGGAATAAACTATCTTCTGATAGAATAATCTGAATAAAATTAAAAGTAAAAGGTCAAATGAAAGAACATCAGAACTTTTAAAAGAATAATAAAATTAGAGGCCAGATAAAAGAAATCAATCATTCTAAGAAAATAAAACAAAATTGATGATAATTAAGAAGAACGGTAGTTACAGTGAGGCGAGGAGGGACTTTGAACGAGCAAGAAACGAGACCGGGTTGGACTCGGTCAACTCGGATACCAGTAAGGATGAAGTGTTCGTAGAAGGAGGATTCATCGCCGCCATGCCTCAGGGAAGGAACAGAGCAGAGTCGTGACATAGCATCGGATTCTTCTCGCCGGAGCTGCAGTTCCAACATCTCCCTTGCCTTTTCCATCTTTCTTCGCTTTTCTCGATTTTCAACTCAATCCAATTTACGCAGTCGCAGTGTATAGTTACCAAAATTTTATGCAGTGAATTTTTTTTGGTCAACTTTTTTTTTGGAAACCTTTTTTTGGTCAACTTATACAGTGTGTGATTAAGGCAGTGTTGCAATTTGGATCGTGGGCTTATTTTGGCTTAATGGGCTTTGAGATCTCACTTCTTTTTTTTCCGTTAATATCGTGGCCAACATTTTTGGCACCACTCATATTTTTAAGGGTACCGCACGTTCGCTTAGGTTCTCAAAATTCGAGTGAAAGTTGGTGGATGAGATTAGCACCATCTTTATTGGGAGTGACATCATCATTTTTAGTATATAAATTTATGATTCTTACATATGAAAAGGATGGTGACACTCCCAATAGAGATGATGCTAATCTCATTCTCCGTGAAAGTTTTGTGAAACAGGTTTTCAAAATTCGATATTATAATGTGTAGTACTATAAAAAGTGTGTGAGGTGCTAAAGGTGTTGTCCCAATATTATTGGCAGGATCAATTCAATGTGGTGTCACGCTTCTTCATTTGAATATATTTTTTCATAAATGAAAGTGATACCATACTAAATGTTTGGTTTCAAGTTGGAATCATTCAAAAACAATTTTAAAGTGAGAAAAATGAGTTATTGAGTAGTGTTTTTATTTTACGTAAAACAAAAAAACAAGTAATGAAATGTAAATTAATTCCCAATTGAAAAAAAAAGTCAATTTTATAAGAAGCAACTATTACTAGCTTCTGCTTTTCACTTTTGCAACCTAAAATGCAAAATTACATTGGTGCGCCTAAAAGTGTTTACAACCCCTCTTTTATCCATTTCTCACTTTTTATTTTATGATAATTTTATTTCCAAAAATGATTATGTCTTATTTCATTCAAACAAAATTAATTTTTTAAAACCCAATTTTATACTATCATTTTCAAATGCAAATTCATACTATTAAAATGAATTCTATCTAAATCAATTTGATCTACCAAAAAAACTTTAAATTGGTGTGATCATCGCTAACCCTATTGACGTGCATTTTTGTGCTTTAATCAACTTTATGAATCACCTTTTACATATAGAATTTAATTTATTTCTTGACATCTAAAAGGCAGTTTGAATACCTGTACATAAACTCTAAAAGTACTTTTACTCTTAATAATCTTAAATTTTAATGTAAATATGATGCAAATAAAAAATTTTCATTTCCTTTAAAAATACTTTTATTTGTAATAAAAGTATAAACAAATTAACTTTAAATAGAGTGAGGTAAGTAATAAAAAGTAGAAAATGGAATTTCGTACTCATTTGTACTCATGGTTCCATACATTAAAATATCTTGTTACACACGTAGAAGTTTTGTTGAATTTTTATTTTTACGTCGTAACCACATATTTCTATATGTATAACTACCAAATCCGAAAAACACTGTAACATAAAAAATAACTAATGTAACCACTTTTTTCAATATACGTAACCAATGAATATATTGAGTACGAAAAATTACGAATAGAAGACTCTAAAAAGTATATGTGACAAAATGAACTATTTGACTAGAGTAGGGTTGGCCCATTTGTGTATCAAACTCTCTAAATTAGGTTTAAAAAATTATTGGCTTAACATTTGCATAAAAGAAAGATGTCCAAGCTTAGTCTTATGCGGATTTTGGGCTTTTGAGGGTCGGTCCACATAATTTTTTAAATAACTTTTTAATTATTTTAATTAATTTTAATCAAATTTTTAAGGCTAAATTGACAATTTAGTCCTTTAATTTTTTTTCTGTTTTAATTTGGTCTTGTAATTAATAAATATTTTAACTTAGTCCTGTAACTTATTTTTCTATTCCAATTTGGTCCTATAACTATTAAATGTTTCGATTTGGTCATGTAACTTATTTTTCTGTTTCAATTTGGTCCTATAACTTTTTGTTTTTGTTTGAATTTGGTCTCGATAGAAAGGACGAATTTGTTAGATGAAAAATAAGTTACAAGATCAAATCGAAACAAGAACATATATTATAGGACCAAGTTAGAACGTTTAATAGTTACATGACTAAATCGAAATAGAAAAATAAATTATAGGACCAAATTCAAACATTTAATAGTTACATGACCAAATCAAAACAAAAAAAAAGTTATTAGACCAAACTATTAATTTGGCTAATTTTTAAAATCCCTTGCAATACTTTTGTTAGTTTTTTTGTTAAAAATAAAATGCTTTTCTGTAAAAGATAACTGTTTAACATGACATGACATATATTGCCCATAAACCTGGTACAGTGGTACTGGTGCGTACTGGCCTTATAACACCTTCTGATGTACAGAAAATTCCTTTGACAGAAAAAAATGGAAACTTTTTTAAAAAAAAGAAAAAAGGTATTAGATGACAAAAATAAACCTTATTTTTATTTTCTTTATATTTTATTCCAGTCTCTTCCTCTCTTATCTGTTTATTGAGCCTTTTCTATTTATTTTTATATTGAGCTCTCTCCTTCTGATACCATAAAGGAAGTACAAGAGATGTGTTTGTGTGTTGTGAAAAAAATAAATTGTGTTGCATTTAGAGAAATCCTAGTGGGTTCATATACAAAGTGAACGTGGGTCTAAGAGGGAGAGAACTAGTTTATAAATTTGTCTATTTATTTAAAATTATATGTATTTGTCTATTTATTTATTTATTGAGTTAGTTTATGAATCAAACTGATCAAATTGTATTTAGTTCAAATTTAGCTCTATTGTAGACCCATCTCGTGCTTACCCCTAAAATAAGGAATGCTATCTGTCTCGCCATAGATCCCAGCTTGCAGTGAGGGGTCTATCACATGAAGATTTCATAGGATGGTTGCTTTCACCAGAAAGCTGTTACAACTTCTACGTGAGTTAGTTACAGAACATTTAGGGATTTGAGCTTAGCCAAATCCTACACTATTGAACTGTCATTCTTGAACAAAAGCTATAAATACATGGATCTCAATGAAGGAAAGGTAGGCAACTTAACTGAATAACTACATTACGAGATTCTCTCTGACTTAAGTTTCAGAGTCTTACAGATAAATCACTATCAACTATGAACTCAAACACATCATATTTATTTAATTAACAAACATAATTTTTAACTTAAATTTAACTTATGTAATATATAAATCAAACTCACAAAATTAATTAACGAATTACATATTAAATATAAATCAAGTCACCTCCTCAATAGCTTTATCTACACTTCACTTGGAGACCCATAACATCCTTAATTTTTTTATTTTTTTTAAATCAGACCATCCTTAATTAGAGATTCATCATCATTAAAATGTGTATTCGCCCCGGCATATGTATCTTCAGACTATCTCACATCATTTTCATTTGAATATCATATCAAAGAAAGTACTAGTAGTATATAGTATAGTATGAATAAAAAATCTGATTTGACCCTCAGAGTTTGTCCAATTTTCAAAGTCAACCCCAATGAAACTTTAACAGATACAGCACTGTATGCTTGGCTTGGCATGAAGTATGGGAATCTACGAGATTGCGCATTCCCAAATTAACATTTCAATATAGCATAGCATACTTGCAAAAAAGGACTAGAGGATGTATTTTTTGAGTCCAAACTAGTACGATCGTTATTTTTGTTGTTATTGTTATGCAGATGTAATTTGTTTAATAAATATTTATAAAAGAGATAAAATATAACATATATGGTTAATTTATATGTATCTTTTATATACATTTTATTTTGATTTTATATTTTTTTTGGTACATTTGGTCATGTATCTCTTATAAAGATTTTATTTTGTTCCAGTCCGTCAACACCGTCACCTAATTATAAGGTAATTAATTTGACTCTGTTCTTATTAGGGAATAAAATGAGCGTAACAAACAGGATCAAAAAGTACATATGACCTTTATATAAATATATGAATTATATAAAGATTTATCCCGAACAAAATTTGTTTTTTATATTACTTTAACAAAATTTAATATTAAGTGTTGAAGGCATATATTATGTATCAATTGTCAACGATTGTTATTGCCTAGGTCATTGTGTGAACGTCATTGTATAAGAATTTATAAATTTATATGTGATTTTGTAATTCAAGATAATATTTATGTTAATTTTTGTAGGTTAAATTATAGTTTTGGTCTTTTATATTGTCAAAAAGTAGTTTCAATTTAGTTCTTTATGTTTTAAAAATTTTAATATGGTTCCTTATGTTTAAAAAGTTTTAGTTTTGTAGTATTTATGAATTACTTTTGTCTTTATGTTATATTTTTTACTAAGTAAGGAACCAAAGTGTTGGGTGACCAAAATAATTTTAAAATTTAACATAATAGATCAAAGTGATTATTCAAAAAATATAATATAAGAGATCAAATAAAACCTTTTAAACATAAAGAATCATATTGAAACTTTTAAAATATAAAAGACAAATTAAATTTTTGTTGTATGTAAAGGAAGACATAGGACCATATTATATTATCCGGGATATGTGTGCACCAACACACACATTTATATAGTTTCTTCTTTCTTTTTGGCTTGAACAATCCAGCCAATTTTTTAAGAATCCAATGCATACAACAGTGTTGGAGGTGATGATGTCCACCTAATTAATTCACAAAGGAATCCTTGGTCTTTTCTCTTGCAAAGCTTTCTACTTATGTTAAAATATAAAACCTCATTTTTTTTTTCTCTAAAGATTTATGTATTTAATAAAATTTTCAAATTTTTTTTTAATCAAGATTAAGTAGGGAGAGCTCTTAGAGCTTAAGGAGAGAGATTTGATTCCCGGTAGATAAATTTATGAGTAGTGTAGTGTAGGGGTGTGTATATGTGTTTGGCCAATCAAAAAAAAATAAGGGTAGATTTGGTTGGGTTGGTTCGGGTTTGGAGGGATTTGAAATTTGAACCAATAAAATTTAATTGGGTTGGGCTGGTTTGATTTTGTCAAAAAAAAAATTGAACCAACCCAATCCAACCTAGTCCGATTTGAGTTATGTTGGATCTCGAGTTAGTTAGCGTGAAAACAATTTATGATTTTTTTTAAAAAAAATCTTAGAAGTTATATTTTAATTCTTATAAATATGGCATCATTTGTCTATTTTATTTTAGCTATTTTATTGACACAAATACAACATAAATCATGCATAGAAAATATGAGAGATGGGGAAAGAATAAAGAACTTAGAGTACGGAAAAATAACAAAATGACATAGGATAGTATAAATTCGAGTTAGGTTAAGTTGGGTTGAGAAATAAGTAATCCAAGAACCGAACCGAAAGTAATTGGATTGGTTCGGTTTAGTGATAAGTTGGGTTAGTTTGGGTTGGATTGGATCAAAAAAAAGTTTAGATTAATTCAGTTTGATCGGGTCATCGAGTTGATCCAACCCAAAATTTATCCTTAAAATTAAGAATGGTGGTCTTCAATTCCATTGTAATAATGCAACCAAGTAGGTAATATTTTTTATATTTCGAGGACTAAATGACAAAAAAAGTTAGTTCTTGAAGCTAAGTTTGAAAGTATAATCAAATTAATCGTTGCTAACTCCTTTGATTAACGAAGAATTGATTTTGTGATGGTTTTGTATTCAAGTATTAAAATCATAACAAAAATAGGTAATATAGGAAAATGGTTCTCCACTATGTAATGATAACAAATTTTATTCCTTGACTTTATAAAATATTTGGTTAGTTTTAATTTAGTTATTAATAAATTGTTTTGGTTTTTGACATTAACAATCATTAACAGAATCCATGTAATCACTAAAAACGACATACTTTGATTTAGTTGAGAAAAATTTGTTGTTATTCATCCTTAAAGTTTGAAAATCAATCATTTCTAAAAGCCAAGAGTTATCTCTACTGGTTGATTTTCCAACTTATTAGGGACGAAAATGACTGATTTTTCTAACTAAATCAAATGATGTCATTTTAAGTTATTATATGAACTCAAATATGTCATTTAACGTGCAATATATGCATTCTCTTAATAGTTGTTAACATTAGGAAATAAAATGACTTACTAATAATTAAGTCAGTGATTAACAGAGTATTTTTACAAATTTAGAGACTAAGACACCGTTTACTTGACTTGTTTTGAGCTTATCTTTTACTTATAAGTAAAAGTAGGGCCAAACAGAAATATTGATAAGTGTTTAAAATTTTAAATGGCTTTTTTTTTTAATTAAGGAAAGATAGAAAAGAGCTTTAAAATAAGTCACACATAAGAGTTTTTGCTTATTTTCTAACCTCTTGTTTTCATTAAACATCCACCAACAACCCTAACCAAGGCCGGATCGCCACCTGCGGCCACCCTCCACCACCCTTCGCTGCCCGCCGTCGCCAGTCAAATTTTTTTTAAAATGAAATTGCAAAACAACTTATGAATTTTTTTAAGTCTTTTATTTGTAACTTTAACTTAAAAGTGTCTTTTAAAAGAAAAATAAACTAGTTCAAATGGTACCTAAAACATCAACTACAACATAATTCACTTTAAACAACAAATTTTTTATATATAACATTTGCAAAAAAAAAAAAAATTATTGCAAATACAAAAAAAAAAGTTTTAACAATATGCCAATATTTTTGAAATGTTGTTAAAAACTTCTTGTAATATAGACTATATAAAACATTTACCAAAAATGTTGCAAATATAAAAAGGTAACATTTTTAATAATTTAACTTGACAGTATTTTTTAGTAATTTAACAAAATTTTTTTTCTAGAAAAGTACTAAAAATTAATTATGTAATAATAATCATGTAACTATAAAGTCGAGGGTTATTTTAAAATAGGGTAAATTACACTTACTTTCTTTAAACTTTTAGAGTATTACATTGTCTCCCTGCATGTTTCCAAACATAACACATACCTCCCTTACATGTTTTCAAAACTATGCATCCCTCCCTTAAATGATAACGGTGTTAACTTTTGTAAATCTTATTTATGAATTGACAATTTTATCCTTTATTAAAAAAGAGAATAACTCTCTACCTCATCTCAAACCTTCTTAGCCTGGTGTGAAACCTTGCAACTTTGCACCCCTTCTTCAATCTGCGACCTCTTCAACCTTGCCTCTGTTCTTCAAGCTATGACCTCGCCACCGTTTCTGAAGCTCGCGACCCTTCTTCAACCCTACGACCTTCAAAACACTTTCTCAACCCTGCGACCTTCCCAAACCCTTCTTCGATTTCCTTCATCTTCACCTCTTAAGATTTCTAATTTGAGATCACTTCATCCTCACCTTGTCCAATAGACATTCTTTAAGTGATCTTTTGACATTTTAGGTATGCTTTATTAATTAAACATTTTTTATTTTTAAGCCTCAATCACTCATTTTTGAAGTGAAAGTCAGAATACTTATTTGATTTAATGTAACTTTCCCAATTAAGGGTAAAATTATCTTTTCATAACTATGAGACCATGTGCAAATTACATGTTTGTTAAAAATTTAACTGAAAGGGTGTCAATGTAACGTAAACATACTTCAGTAAAGGTCTGTGTTATGTTTAGAAATATGCAGGAGACGTTGTAATACTTCAAAAGTTTAGGGGGGTCAGTGTAATTTACCCTAATAATTTCTTTTAATAGAAATCATTCAAAATTGAAGTTAATGACATATTCCTTTGAAAATATAAAAGTAAATATGAAAATAATAAAGTATAGACAGAAAAGATGATCTATAAGGGTGATTTTAAGGTGAAATTTTTTATGAAGTCACTTTATTAAAAATGGAAAATATAGAATATTTTTAAAAAGAATAGATTTTTTAGAAATATTCTATATTTTTTAAAAATATACCATATTTTTTATTTTTAATAAAGTAACTGCATGATCTCCAAATTTTTTTCCACCTTAAAACCACTCATTCAACAAAGTTCACAAATTTATAGACCATCCGCATCACATAGTTACAGATAGTTTGATCATCATCCTGTTCTCATAAAATTTAGGAGATAATTTTTTTAATTTACTAATACTTATTAGTGTCCAAAATAAATTTATTTGATAATACAAATTAAAAACTTAATTCTTTAAAAAACTATTTAACTGAAAAACACAGAAATAATTTAATGTATATTTTATTACTTCATTAAACAATTTAGAGTGGTATTAATATATTTATATTGCACCTTGACCCATCTTACTATTTGGATAGCCGGAGTTAAGGGAAAAAAAGATTTTAGTGATATATATATAAGAAGTTAAGTTCAATTATAATATTTCAATGATACATTTAATTTTATTAATCACTTATGTTACCAAGAATTTATTAATCACTTTTATTTCACCTAATTAATACATTAAATAAAGTTTTCAATCACTATTATTATTTCACCTAAAGTTAAGTGTTCAGTCCATTTATGCAAGTGCCGGGGATACAAGTGCCGGGGATAGTTGGATTTAAGCTAACATTTTTGTGTGGAGGAGGGGAAATGGATCGCTCGTATTAAAAAAATAATATAATTAAAAAATAACATGATGTGGAGTGTTATCATTTTTTATTTATTTTTTTTTTATTTTCTCCTTTTTATATTAAGATCTTGTTTTAGATAATATTAATATTTTATAATGTAAGACCCTATATAATTTTTTAGGAGAATTTATTATTATTATTATTTTATATTTCCCCTTATAAATAATGAAATTTTATTAAGAGATAGTATAATGTAATTTTAAATATAATTTTTTTAAGAGACTTAATAATACGCAGTTATTATTATTATGTCTATCTCTCTTTCGATAAGTATTAAATGTATATTAATTATATAAAAATTATAATTATGTATCTAATCTATATTTAGAAAATTAATACATCTTATTGTCTTTCTTATTTATATAATTATATTTATAAAAAATTGTAAAAAGCTACAAAAATAAGTTATGTGAATGTTTGCGGGCTATCTGCGAACATGCACGCGGATATGAACCTAAAAATATATTGATCAATTTAAAATGTAGGTTTAAACAGACAAGCGTATGAGAACAAACGTGTGTGAGTATGGGATTCGAATCCCGATTATATTATTTTCTTATGAATCAAAAAATAAGATAAACAATCCGTTTAACCCTGCGAATTCATATGGAGCAAGACAAAGCAGGATGGACCATCTGTATACGCACCTCTACTTTCCATAATATCTTTTCATAACCTTATAATAAAGCTACTACTTTAGCTTCATATGATAAAGTTCTATTAAGACAATTTCCCTTATTAACAAAATTAATATGTAATGATGCATTAATTTTTAAAAAAATCATACTATCTTTCAAATATATTTGCATTTTCTTTTATCAGTTTTTCTAGCCTATGTAATATTACACATACTAAAAAACTAAAAGTGAAAATATTTTATAGAGAAGAACAAAGATTTAATAATAAACTATTGATAATTTACTATAATAAAAAATTAACAAATGATATTTAGTGTCTTAAGGGCACTATTTAAGAACTAATAAAAATATATTGAAATATGTAATTTTTTTGTATTCCCGAAAAACGGAACAATGTGCTCTTATGATTATTTTTCTACTTTTAGTAACCTTAACTAGTGCCATAACGGTACTGTATATCAAGACCCTAAAAAATTAAGAAAAATGCTAAATAGTGCCCTAAGGACACTTGTTAATAATACAAAGTAAAAATGTTTTATTGGAATTAATAATATTTATTGTTTCAAAAGTTGAAATCTTACTTAAATGTTATCAATCCCAATAAAATATTTCAACTTTTATATTATTAACAAGTACCCTTTAACGAAACCCAAAAATTAATACTCCATAATTTATCAAATTTAACCTTATTTACTATAAATCTTTTAATTAATACATTAATTATATTTCATTACTTTCTTTATAAAATATTAGAAGTAAATATAAAAAATAATAAATGCTCTTTAAATTTTATAAATAACTTTGTATAAAGAAAAATATTTATAGTGTCTTGCATATATAGAGGACGGAGGAAGTATAATGTAGAGCTGTAGACACTCATAAAAAAGACACCACAGTAGATACACACTCTCACAGCTCACTCATCTTCTTCCGGTTACTTGCACTCATGACATCCAAACCGCACCGCTCTGCCTGTTACCGCCACCCTTCCGTGCCCGTCACCGGCTTCTGCGCCTCCTGCCTCCGCGAGCGCCTCGCCGGCATGGACTCTAACGATTCCCCTCCCTCGCCGGACCTCCGCCGCTCCAAATCTTGCTCCGGCACCGGCGACGCCGATGCTCCCTCTGAACCCCGCCGCCACTCCTGCGAGGTCCGACCACGGAGCACGCTTTCGGATCTCTTCACACTCGACGACAACCGGAGATGCCGGAGGAACCTCAAGGCGGCGACTGTATCGGAGAACTCAGGCTTCGAAACCGTGGAAGAGATTAGGGTTTGTAGCGGAAGCGACGAAGTTTTCGAAGAAACGAAGACGATGAAGGAGTTCATAGATCTCGAATTGCAGAGCAGGAAGAATGCGGGGAGAGATTCGAGGAGTTTTTGGGACGCAGCTGGTGAGAGATTCAAGAAATGGAAATGGAAACACAAGTTGAAGAAGAATCGCAACGGAAATGGAGATAGAAGCAGCGTTGGTTCCACTAGAATAGAGGATGAGAAGCGGAAAGGGAGGCGATTGCGGGAAACTCAATCTGAGGTTGGGGAATACGGTTTGGGGAGAAGATCTTGTGACACTGATCCGAGGTTGTCAATCGACGCTGGAAGAATCTCAGTGGATTTGCCTCGAACATCCTGGGATGGATGTTTGATTGGCAAAGCATGTTCAAGGCTTTCCCCAGTGGTTTCACTTGTGGAAGATGCTAATAATAGTAGCAATGCATGTTTGGAAGGTGTAGGAGAGTGTAGTTCTACTAGTGGTTGTGGGTATTCTGAGTCTCTGAGCAGGAGGAGTTTTGATGTTGAGAGTTCAAGCTCCTATAGGAGACCGTCAATGGCAGAGATTGATGAATTGAAAGTAATGTCAAATGCTAAGGTATCTCCTACTACCACAGAGTTGTTCAATGGGGCCAAGTTGCTCATTGATGAGCAAGACTTGAGGGATAGTAGTGTGAAGTCTTCTAGTGATGTTGTTCAGTCTGATTGTGTTCTTGAATCTGCTTCAACTGGGGTTAGAAAAAAGGGTTTTAGAAAGTTACACAAGTGGCGCGTTGTGTGGAATAAATTGGGATTAGTTCATAGAAGGGAAGATAAGTTGGGAGAAGAAGAAGAAGGGTGTGTTGCAGGGGATACGGGTAATAAGCCAATTACAGACTCTTGGCAAAAGATGAGGAGGGTAGTTAGTGTGCGAGCAAGTGAGCCTGTTAACCAGAATCTTATTCGTAGTTATAGTGTTAGGTGTAGGAACCCTTGTAGAATGAATGGTTCGGTCAACGGCTTGGGGACTTCAGAGACCAAAGGAAATGTCTTGAATGGAAGGCAAGAGTTTACGCTTCAAAGGAACCGGAGTGTTAGGTATTCACCAAATAATGTTGAAAGTGGCTTGTTAAGGTTCTATTTGACACCACTGAGAAGCTATAGAAGAAGCAAGTCTGGAAAGAGTGGCATTAAGGATTTGCATCCAATTGCCAGAAGTGTCTTGTAAAGCTGTATTGACTGTTGAAAAGTATATCTAGTTGTATAAACATATATAATGTAATTTTTGTTGTCCACGGGATGAAGACGTCACATTGTTAGATTCTAGTTGCAATTTTTCTAATGATGTTGATAATGGAAATAAAGTATTCTTTCCATGATGTTTTTTACTTGGTAAATTTCTGATTTCAGTAGTCCTAGGACTAGGAGTAGCACTTAATATTGCAAGGATTTATGGCAAGGATATATTATTTAATCATTTTATACTTGGGCAAGATGAAGATTTATCTCTCTAAATGCAGCATGAAAGGCACAGCTAATCCATGCTTTACTCACATTTCAGATAGTAAGCTTTACCTTCCAATTTCTGGTTAAGCTATGCTGTTAGTTACAGATGCCCCCAATTATAAAATGTGAACTTTTTTCAGTTTATTTAAAACCAGAACCAACATTTATTTTTAAATATGTAGCTTTTTTTTTCCCTTTATTCTGAACTAATTCTACCCTCATAGCATTTATGATGTTTTTCACTTATTATGTTATTCCTGTTATAATCGTTAATTTATTTTTTCAAATTTGTGGGTGTTGCTGTTATGAGGCTTTGTTTGGCGCATGTTGCTGATTTCATCTAATGGGAATGAAACAGTGAGCTATGCTTAAGAGAGTTTCTGGGTTTCTATTTTATTGGTACAGGAGCAATAGTGAAGGGCAGGATGATGGAGTTATGTAATCAATACTAACTTGCAGTGCAGAAATCAGAAACAGAATTTTGAATAACCTTTCTCCTATCTCATACTCATAGTGTGCAGATATGCAGTAAAGGACCCAAAACATTTTGGTAGTTGTAGTGGGGGTAAGTGTAGTAAAGATAGGCCAGATTTCAAATTCTCTTTAGGGTTAACTTTCTCATCCAGATTATGGGAGAAAAGTTTGAAACATAATGGAGGCAAAAATGGCCTATCATTACTATGGTAATAATTGATTTATTTTATTTTTTTAAATGCAGTGGGACATGTGCCCCCATTGTCAACCACTTGGCATCTTAGATTTCTCCCTGCTGATGTGTCAACTTGCTTTCTAAAAAGGCATGGTAATACCTTCCATTGATATTGTAGATATTTTACAGGTTTTATGAGCAACATATTCTGATTATGGGTTAAAAGCCTTTTGAAGTCAAGAATCTTTGACATCAAGGTATCTGCTTCAATGGCTGCTATAGTTGTACTTGCTTCATATTTTGACTTTTGCTGGAGGCTTGCGGGCATTCGCAGACAAAGGAAGAGTGATATTATGAATTTTAAGCTCGTCATTACTCGTTGATGGTAAATTGCTTGCTTAGCAAGAGCTCGTGAACAATTTAATTTGCACATTTCATTTTCCGGGACTGTATATTGCAGTTATAATGTTTCACTAACTTCTGCTATGGAAAAAGCAGATCGCTAGTTATTGAACAAATCGGGAAAAAAGTACAATTTCAGCTATTGCTACTGTTATATCATATTTTCTGCGTGTCTTGCTTTTTTCAACCTAAAATTTATCATCTGTCCTGCTTTCTGTTGGTACCTTGATGACCCATTTATTTTGAAGTACATCTGTTGTCTATTTACTCATCCGGTTGGCTTGCAACAGGGGATGAGAGTATAGAATTTAGTTTACCTCCATTCAGATATTATATTTCTATTTTGGTGCTTAGTTTCTTTGGTTATTGTTAAACATCTGTTTCTCACTGAATTTGTAAGATACTTGGGTTTTGGAAGTATGGCCATAAACTTTACACACTTGTTGAATGTTGATTTTAGGCTAACTCAGCTAGTTCACTAGTAATTCTACATTTTCTACTGTTAATTCTGGTTTGGGGTTTACTCTGTATATCTACTGTTAATTCTGTTATTTATCTATCTATCAGTGAAGCACGAATTTTGATCTTCTGTCACTATTCTCTGATATAATAGCTTGTGGTAAAAAAAGTCCAGTTAATTTCAATCAAATTTATTTTAGGATACGTTTAATTGACTATACTTTCTTACTTCGACTTCATGTTTTGTTCAAAATAATCGCAGTAGATTTTGCTGACTAATTAGACGATGTGCTTCAGTTGTTAACCATGAAGAGAAAAGATTTCTAACTGGTAACCTTGGTGAGTTGATACTCTGATTACTTTCCATAAACTGCATGAACTTTTGGCTCGTGTGCCAGTGATGTTGTGGAAAGAAAAAACAAAGATTAATGCTGTGGCCATACATATTGAATTAGAAAACGAAATGTCTGAATAGTGAAAGTGCTTTAGAATTGGAAGCCCCACCTTGCACCTTCGACTTTAATTTCTGTGTACAGAAAATATGAGATATCGGAGCTCTGGAATTTCTTTAATCCATCATTCAGCTTTAAATAAACTGCCACAGGGACTAGTGTTTCTGCTTTTCTTGTTTGGATTCAGCTAACATAATCTTCACGCGGAATGTTAACGTTTTTTCCCCCTTAAGCACGTACTTTGAGTTTTGTGTTTGGATCCACTCATATGCAAACCCTTTTTACGGAGGATGGTATTAGCACCATCCCTATTGGGAGTGACACCATCCTTTTTATATGTAAGAATCATAAATTTATATATTAAAATTGATGGTGCCACTCCCAATACGGATGGTGCTAATCCCATCCACCTTTTGCAGCGACTATCCAGTTAAATTTAAGCTTTTGATTGATCCAAGCTCACAAACCAAGGAGGAGAGAGAGTAATGTGCCGCTCGGATTTACACTGGAGAGAAAATGATGTATAGGCTAGAGAGGATTTGAATCCGTGTTGTGTTTCTTGACTTGTATATCAGTACTAAATGTAAATTAATGTCTGTTGCATTGAGCAAGTGGCAAAATATAGCTTTTAACTTATTTCAAAATTTATACAGCTTATAATTTATTGTCCTTTAGAAAACTTTGGTGATTACAAATTCTATGGTGCTCTTAGAAGTTAGAATGAGCTGTAAAGGGAAGTAACTTATAATTCCAAAAAGAGATTGTTAACTTTCTTTTACAACAACCTATGTTTATAAACTGAAATAAATTTTGAAAAGATAAAATGCAGCCAAGTTTTAAGGACTTTGCTCTGAAAACCAAACTCAATGAACTAGAAAAATGAAACTACTGGTACGACTGAGATACAAAACTAGTAAATTCTCAATTTTAGCTCCTCTAATCCCTAAACTGAACACGATTTTAGGTTCTATACCAAACTTTATAAAAGTGAAAATTTACTAGTAATCTTCTCATCCTTCTATAACTTTGAGTTTGGAAAGATGAAGGTAAGAAATCAAAATGAAGCCTAATGATGCATCAAGAGAATTGGCAGGTAAGACCGAAAAAATCACATTTAAACACACATCTACAAGGAACAACAGACCGATTAGTCTCTCGATCTACCATGATTTATTGAAATCATAAGATTCAAACACAGAAAACTGCAAAGTGCAAACTTAGTACTGTATTTACCACCAATAGTAGTTTCCCCCAAAACATGATGCACGTGTCCTTAGTCGAGCACCGCAAACATTTACATACATTTAGGCTTCTCCAAGGTGAGAAAGTAAGCGTGCACATAGCTTTGGTTTAAAGTGGATTAAAGTTATGAGATACTCCAATTCAAATCAAAGTCGGATGCAACCTTAATTCCTTACCAAATCCAATGTAATATCGCAGCACTCATTCGACTTCAAAACCCTTCTCCTGAAGCTCAGCAATGACCTCATTCCTCATCCTCATCCACAGTTTCTGAGCCTCCTGATTAAACTTCTTATCCTTCAGCTCTTTCTTGTAATCACTCTCATCCTTGTCACCCTCAACCATCCCTTTTGGCCCAATGGTGGTTCCAATCATCCCACCCTTCCGAATGAACTCCTCCATCGCCTCTTCATCGCCCGGGTAAGGAAACCGCCGGCGCTCGTACAAGTGAGCCAGCTCTCGCTCTTCCTTAGGCCGCGGCTTCAGCGTCCACCATCCCAGTGGTGATGTCTCGTTGTATAGCCATGCCGCTCCTATCACTGCGTAAGTACAAAGCAATGCCTTCCCAATTTGTTTCCAGAAGTAGTAGTTCTCTTTTCCTAACCCTATTTTCCTCAGGAAATCTTGGGTATAGTCTAGACCTGCAAAATGGTGCGAGATTTTCAATGAAAGATATAACATGGTTCTCTGAAACATTTCATCAAACACCTCGCATGCAAGCTTGGATACTACAATAACAGATACGGTATGCTATATAATTGGTTTATTTTAACACTTGTGAATCCATCTTTCGATAATAACCTGTGAATCTATCTGTTCTTATATTGTCAACATATATTTTTCACTTTTTTTTTTATGAAAACATATATTTTTCACTATTGATTTAAATTTACATTAACATGAATTTCATTTTTTTGGCGAACTTACATTAATTGAATAATAACGCGAGTTTCATTTTTGTTTAGGTATGAAAAGAGAAGGATAAAAAGAGCTGGTAGCATTCTTATAACTCTGGTACCTGTTTTGGGTTCTGGTGCCCGAAAGCGCTTGCGAACCATTGCAGAAGAATGAACTATGATCGGTGGCTCCTTGCCGTGACTGGTTAGTGGTGACTACATTGTTTAATTGTTTTTTTTTTTTGGGTTTCTGCGTGTGAATTTTTTGTTAATTAAAAAAATGTGTGTGCCAAGTTCTTTTTTTTTTTTTTTTGGAATTCGCCAAGTTCTTTTTTGGTGTAGTCAGTAGAATCTTTTTTTTGTTTGTCTGAGTGTGCTAACTGCTATGTTCTTTTTTGGACCAACCTTTACATATTGGATAGTTACTGTTTACACCACCTTTTGTAAAAATACACCATATTTCTTATTTCACTTTCAAGAGTTATTTTTCAGTTTGACCAAATAGAATTATATTTTAGAAGCATTTTTTTCATTACTTTTAAGTATTAAATTTTGTTTTTTTTTAAATGATAAAATAATACTCTCTTCGTTTCATAATATAAGCACCTAACCATATTTCACTAATTTTAAGAGCATTCCTTATATTATTCTAATTCTACCTCTAAACTTTATTATCACCAATTGGTTGTGTTACTTTAAAAACATCAAATAAATAAGGATATAGTATTTGCTAAAATGTACTCCATCAGTTCTTATTTATAAGACATTTTTTAGAAGATTTTGATGTTCTTTTTTATAAGACATTTTATAATTTCTATAGAACATTTATTACTAGTTTTCTTATTTATCCCTATTAAATGCATTGACTTTTTGTACTATTTAATTGTGATTGGTTAGCATAATATTTAATGACGGATAAAATTGGTATGTTATATAATTTTTTAAAAAACCAATAAAATTAACTAAACTTAACTACTTTTATTGGTATGTATAATATTAATTAAAAACGTCTTATAATAAGAAACTGAAGAAGTAATTTATAATTTTGTGTGTAAGAGTTTATGTTATGAAATACATTTTTATTGTTAGGGTTTATATTATGAAACTGAAAAAGTAGTTTTTGAAAAATAATGGCACATTATAATGATGTACTATAATAAAGTACTATAATTTTGCCAACATCTATATACTATATGTTAAAAGATTTAAGTAAAGATAGAAATAAAGTATAATTTTGCATTCATAAAGATGCCACTACATCAAGAATACACCAAAAGAGAAATATAAAATCTGCAATTTGAATACCACTACACCAATGTTACAACAAACCCATTTTATCAGCGTAGAGTTCCTACTGGTTTTTTATATGTATAAAGCCTTGACACAAAAAGAAAAGCAACAAAATTCAACACACTCAACACTGTCAACAAGCAGAAAAAATAATCAAGACGACCATAATTCAGATTATCAGGCAACCATCCAGGACTTCCATTTCTAGCAGTGACCTTTGTCACAATTGTCACAAGCAGAGAACTCAAGTACTGTCCAAGTGCAACAGTTAGAAGACTCAGAGCAGAACACATGCTTCTCATAGCATCTGGAGCTTGTTCATAAAAAAACTCCAACTGACCAATGAATGTAAAAACCTCAGCACAACCAATGATGAAATATGGTGGAACCTGCCAGAATATTGACATAGGAACCTCTTCGAGTTCATAGTAGTTGTGTCTTCTCACCATTCTGAGTCTCAGGAACTCTAAGAATAGTGCATATATCATAGAGAATACTGATATGAAGAGGCCTGTTCCCATTCTCTGGAGCTGAGTTAGGCCATTTTTGTGGTTAGTGAATTTTCTAGCGACTGGCACAATGATCCCGTCGTAGACCGGGACCCAGAAGATTACACTTAAGGTGTCAAAGATTGAGAGAGAAGCTGGTGGGATTTGGAAGTTGGAGTTTCCTACATGAGTGTCCATTGTTTCACCTTGTAAAATGAAGTAGTTGCTCATTTGACCATAAACTGTGGCAAATATTATGCCAGTTGCCCATATAGGAAGTAATCTTATAATGGCTTTTAGCTCTTCCACTTGTGTTACTGTGCATAGTCTCCAAGGGTTTATTGAGTCATTGTCTTTGTCTGAATCTGCTTTCACTGCTGCTTTGTCAAAGAATCTATTGACACAAGAAAAAAGTGTAGATAATTAGATATAAACTAGATAAAACAATAGGACATGGCAGTTTTCTTTTTTCATTTTTTTCCCTTATTTCTCCCTTTTATGCCTCAAAATTAGGCAATTGTCCAATAGGTTAAAAAAATGAAATTTTTTACAACCTGTTAACGTACTTTCACTTTGGTTATCTATAGTTATAATTGATTTGGACATAAATCTCAATCACACTTAACGGAAAAAACAATTTTTAACTTCTAGTAAAAATACTTTTATTTTCGGTCAACTGAAAACCAAACACACACTTAGCAGTAAGGATAGAAGGGAAGAAAAATTAGTATGAGTGGAGAATTATAGAAGTTAGTTAGTTCAACATAACTATGAACCTATAAATGGGAATTATGATAGTAATAAGGGGGAAACCCTTGAGGGAGAATAACTTCCTCTTTCTGGTGCACTATGTTCATTCAAGAAGTCAGTTTTTCCTTTGTCTTTCTTTCTATTTCTCTTTCTGTTCAAAGCAAATCCAACAATCTACTTGAGAACTCACCAAGGTTCCTAATGCAGCCTTTTTATGATTTTAAAGAATTATAATTCCACTTAAACACTTGGAAGACCTATGATTGAAAATTTTAGAAGATTGTCATATTTTGATTTCACAGCAAAGATGGCATGAATTTTTTTTAAAGCTTTTACCTTATGTCTAGAAATCAAGTATAACATCAAAATTGATTCTGTTTTCTGAAAAAGAGTAGTACTAGCAAGTAGCATCACAATTTTTTGATGCTGTTTTCAATATACATTCTGTTATCATTGGATGAAATTTCACAAGGAATTTATCAAATAACCTGAAACCATTACTTGAAACTTTACCTAATAGTAAGTTTCAAAGAGTGATTCACCACTTGCTATCATTTCTCAATGAAGAGGAATTATAAGCATAAATTGGTCATTAAGTAAAGCACAAAACTTATATGCATTTAGTGCTGTTCTCCAGTTAAAATTAGAGTTTCACCTTGGTAACCAGTGTAATAAAAGTTAGTATGAAAGGATGACACAATTATTAAAACTCTAATTTTGATCGAAGAACTACACCAGAAACAATAATTTTTGTCTTTAAGAAAAATGTGTTAGTAATGGTTTATTACCTTAATCCACTTGAGTGATCAAGCTTGCGGCTCCCTTGGATAGCAGACTCTGACTCTTCAATCTCATACAAGAGAGACTTATCTTTAGGCACTTCAACATCACACTTCCTTATGGATGCAACTATCACCTGACACATTCTTGTGAGGGGGCTGCCGCCCGGCTTCTGATTCCGATACAACTTCGTACCCGAAAAGAAACTCACCACAGCAATTGCCATGGCTGCTGCTGGAATGCCAAAGCCTAATCCCCAGCTGACATTGTCCTGAACATAAACCAACAAAGAAGCAGCAATGAGAGCACCAATGTTGATTGAGAAATAGAACCAGTTGAAGAAAGAACTCTTGTGTTCTTTCTCAACTTCATCTGCATCATCAAATTGGTCTGCACCATATGATGAAACACATGGCTTGATCCCACCAGTGCCAAGAGCTATGAGGTACAGAGCTACAAAGCACACTGCACTTTGTCCATGAGTAGCATGGCAATCATCTTTGGAGTAACAGGTTGGTTTTATGCCAGGAACTGATGCAGATAATGTCAACAGTGTCATTCCCTGTGCATGAAGAGAAATGATTTTTAGATATTGTTTATCAGTGAACAGCATAGAATTTGATTTTTAGATATTGTTTTTCAATGAAGAGCATAAAATTTGTAGTAAGTCATCACTTTGGTCCCCTATTAAGTGAGGTTATTTCATTTTAGTCCATGTATTTCAAGAAATTTCATTTTAGTTCTTGTCTCTGCAAGTTAATTTTCGTTTTAGTCCTTTGTTGGACTAATACAAATAATTTTTTTATAAAATGAAGGACTAATATAACTAATTTTTTATAGAGCCGAGGACTAACATAAATAAAAAAAAAACTAAAAAAATAATTTTACGAGAATCAAGGACTAAAGTAAAACTCTTTAAAATATATAAATTATCTTCTCAACGGGAGAAATCTTTTTCTACCTACTTGTCGAGCTTCAAAATTGGGTAAGCAATAGCTTTGATCCCTACATGTTGAAAGTAGTTCACTTTTATCTTTTAAAGAGTTTCACTTTAGTTATTAACTTTTAAAATTGTTCATATTAATTCCTAATTGTATGGAAAAATCATTTACATCAATGTTTGACTTTATTAAGAAAAAATCATTCACATTAGTTTTAATAGGACTAATGTGAAAGCCAGATGACAAAATTAATGGCGAAAGTGAAATTTCTTAAAAGATAATAATTAAAGTAAAATAATGATATAAAGTTAGGGATCAAAATGATGGTTAATTGTGTCATCTGCAAGCTAATAATCAAGGTAAATATTGAAGATACTACTATATATACTGCTTACAATAACATAAACTATTGAAAAACACAGAATGGTCAAATATCTTCCAAGATAGGCATCAGCTACAAATGCTCCAATCAATGGAGTGATGTAGCATGTTCCACCCCAATCTGCAACATTCTTGGAAGCAGTAGCACTGTGTTGATGTAGTTGATACTTGAAATAACGCACCAAATTTGTACTCATCCCATAGAAAGCTAATCTCTCACAACATTCATTTCCTGTGAATCAGATAAGTATTATACTATTATTTCCTTTTCAGTATATTAAAGAGTGCAAATTTGTCCATTAACTTTAAATGTGTGCAAATCACTCCCTAAGATATTTGCAAATTGCAACTTACACACCTCCTCGTACAGAATATTTGATGTGAAGTTCACAGGAGTAGACATTTGTTGGTGAGTCACATCGAGACGAACTAGCCTATGATATCATTTTAGATTTTGGTCTAACTTACTCCTAGAAACTTACTCATAGGAAGAGAATTGTCACAATATTAATATATTCTGGTGGCTATATTCCTAGCCAATGTGAGACTTTTTGACATCTTAACAGTTAAGTTACAGAGATAAAAAAGAAAAAGAAAAAAAAAATGAAGAGAGATGAGATAGAAAAGCAAGAGAGATTGAAAGAAAAAAGGGGCATAGATGTGATTAGGAGAAAAATAGTGTAAGAGTATAATTATTATTGAATTTGAACTGTTTGCAACTATTTATATGCATGGTTGAATAGTGGAGATTCTTAATTAGTTACTACCTAAAATAAAGGGGCATGCTCTCCAGGTTCCAGTTTTCCTTTTATCAGCTGGATTTCCAAGGTAATCTACTGTTCCATCTTTTGTGTAAACATCTTCCTGATCAGCCATTGTAACCTATGAAATGATCATGTTAAAAGGCAATGAACAAAAGAATCATGAAATAAATTTGGCCATCATTTTTGACAAATGAAATTAAGCAAAGTATTAAAGGTTAAAATGAGACTCGGTTGAACATATATATACCAATTCTAGAGACTCTGTCTGGGTTTTATATTTTCTGATTTTTCCTAATTTTGGTAATGAAAGATGCATACAATCTTGAGTTTCTCATTTGGGGATATATTGCTTGTCTAATTTGGCAAGTTATCCCTTACATTGCAACTGAAGTATTGTCTACTTTAGCTTAGTGAGCCTCACTGTTTTGGTATGAAAAGGTGTATTATGGATAAAGGAAGAGTATGACTTATAAAGTGTCTGTTGTCTCAACTCGGGACTTGAATATCACTGAAAAAACTTTTACACAAAAAAATCTGATATATTCTTAGATAGGAGACTAAAAATGAGTGAACAGAATACATGAAGTTGCATACATTCTTCGTGTAATTTTTCACCAAAATAGAAGAGAATGCAAATTTTTTGGTTTTCAAGTATCTTCACACTCTATTATCAAGGTAGAAGACTAATCTTTCACGCATAAATAGACTTATCCTCTCAATTGGTGATCTCTCTAAGATTCGAACCATAATGTGATTCTACTGCTACGGCAACCCCTTATCGGTAGAAGAGAATGCAAATAAAACTACTAACATTCATTTTCAACCCTTTCCTCTTATTCAAAGAATAGCCAATTAAATACAACTTATTACAACCTTTACCTTTGGTGAAATTGTACAATTTGTATGGTTATTTGCCACAGCAGAACAGAATTGAGCTTCCCTTATATTCCCAGTTCAAATAATGAATGGAAAATGTTAGAATAAAAATGAGAGTGAGAAAACACAGTTGTATTATAATATTGTACTTGTGTGAGACAAAGATAACGGTGTGTTCAAGAACATTTTACCTCTGCTTACAAGTTGTCTTGTCCCTGCATTGCTGCTTCTGCTAATCCAATCATATAGTGTTCCAAAGTTTCAAGACAAAGTTAAATTGCACAATAAAAAAGTTAAATTAATAGAATTTGATAATTTGGTTTGTGTTCATCATTTGCGTGACGTTGGGTTTATCATCGCTGAAAAATGGACATGTATAACATTGCTAAGGACAATTAGAAACCAACAATTTCTTAGTTTTGTAAACAATGACAACATTCAAATTAGGACTAGTGGAGCAGGAGCGTATTTGAATTAATTATAAAAATAGATTATTTTAAAAATAAATTATAATATAATTTGTTTTTGTTTGAGTATATTTTTAAAAAGTAATTTTGAAGATAATGTTTTATGTTTGTAGGATATAAAAATTATTTTTTATAGCATAAATTTGACTTGTAAAAAAGAAAAGATATTAAAAAAAAAACTTTAATAGAAAAGCTTCAATTTTAACGTATTTTTTTAAAAAAGCCTTTTTTAGGTATAACAAAATAATTAAAAACTTTAATTTGATTTAATTTTTCTTTTCTTCCCAAATATCTTCTAAAAAAGCTTTGGGAAAAAAGTGTTCCAAACACCACCAAGTACTAAGATGAAATGGTGCATGTGCACAACATTCAAATAATAATGAAATATTGATGCACCGCACACTTTTATTTTATTTTTAATTTTTGTTCGGAATTGAACTTCCGCATAATAAAACTACTAGATATTAATATTTATTTCATATCTTAAAAAGATGAGAAAGATATTAGTCTCTTCGCTCGGAAGTTAATATTCAAATATAAACTAAAACGAAATAAAATACGAAAGTTAACTTTCGTTTTAATGGTTTGCTCAGAAGTTAATATCTTGTTGTGGTTTGGTAGGGATGAAGCATTTTAGATCCCTTCGAGCACAAAATGAAAGTTAATATTCTATAGTATTTGTATGATATTAGTATTTGTATGATACATGCACAAATGACATCATTATTACCGAACAAAACTAACAACATAAAAATTCCAGTAGTTTATTTTTCTATTTCATGGACAAATGATATTTTTGGTAAGAAGCAAAATCAAAACTTAATAATAGTAAAGAAGCTTCACCAATCCGTGTCTTTCAGTTTTTCCATCTAACTTATGTGTATGATCCTGACAATGATCTCCTGTTAAATTAATTTATTTTTTAAGTTTGTTGTGCCTCAAAGTAATCCTCCAAAAAATACTTGTCACAACCAAATTTAAAATTAGATTCAATTTGCTTACTCTGTTAGAGTCGTTGAAAGTTTTTCCAATTAGTCCTTATATAAATCAATCAAATAAGATTACATCACATCGTGCAAATCACATTTTCTTTAAGGAAGGGAGAGATTAAGGCATAGAAAACAAAGACAAAAAATAAAATAAAATGAATGCTCATTTAAGTATGATCAAACTAGCTTTGTTGCTATTAATATCATCCTGTGTCAGAGCTCAACCTGGCTTGTTCAATGTAAAAAAATATGGTGTAGCACCGCCAAATGGAGATCTAACCATGGTGAGATCATATTAATTAACTTAACCTTTTAATAACTAAAAACACAATTCCTTTTTTATATATTGTATCAAAAGATTTGTAATTTATTATTAGACATGTCTTATGTCCTGCTTTTCATAGTTTTTTATTTGGTTTGTTCTTTAAGGCTTTGAAAAAGGCTTGGAAAGATGCATGCGAATCAACAACTAAAAGCAAAGTTGTTGTTCCTAGTGGAACATACAAGTTGAATGCAATAGATCTTAGAGGACCTTGTAAGGCTCCTATAGAGGTTAGGGTTCGTGGAACAATTGAAGCTCCAAAAAATCCATTCCACCTCAATGGAGAATCTCAATGGATTAGATTTGGATACCTTAATTTCTTTACCTTAGCTGGTAGGGGAATTTTCGATGGCAAAGGTGAAATGGCTTGGAAACAAAATCAATTTGGAAAGAACAATGTCAAGAACCTAGCCATGGTAATTAATGAATTGAAGTACTGATTTATCATATAATATTGGTCAAATGCAATTTTTGGTTATGCATTTATGATGTGCATTTCGTTTCGGTTCTATATGTTTTTTGGGTTACATTTTGGTGTTGTAAATCTTATAAAGGTTCCATTTTGATCCGGTCCGTCAACTCAGTCACCCCATTAACAAAATTGATTTAATAACAACAGAGTCAAATTACACCATTTATCTTTAAACCTAGAAAAACCATAACATACACGTGAATTTTAATAAAACCATAGTAAAATTACCTTGTAATGGGATGACAGAGTTGACAAACTGTATCAAAATGAAACATTTATAAGAGATAAAAGACCAAAATGTAACCCAAAAATGATATAAGACCAAAATGAAATATGCATAAGAGATATAGGACCAAAAGGTACATTTAGCCTATAATATTATAATGCATTTTCATCAAATTTACTAACAAGATGTGTTTAAATTTTTTTTGCAGAATTTTGGGTTTTATTTTCTCAACAATTCAGTGATCCGGGACATAACTTCAAAGGATAGCAAATATTTTCATGTGAATGTGTTTGGATGTAAGAATGTTACATTTAAGAACTTCAACATCAATGCACCTGCAACCAGTCCTAACACTGATGGAATTCACATCGGAAAATCAACTCAAGTGAAAATTATTAACTCGAAAATCGGCACAGGGGATGATTGCGTATCTCTAGGCGATGGTAGCAGGCAAGTGACTATCCTAAATGTGACATGTGGACCTGGACATGGTATCAGTGTGGGAAGCTTAGGAAAATACCCAAATGAAGAACCAGTAGAGGATTTTACTGTCAAGAATTGCACACTAAATAACACAGACAATGGTTTGAGGATCAAGACATGGCCTGGTACACAAATAACTTCTCTTGCATCTGATCTGCATTTTGAAAATATTGTAATGATTAATGTCAGCAACCCTGTGATTATAGACCAAGAGTATTGCCCATGGAATCAGTGCACAAAAAAGGTAACTAAATAAAAAGACACTTCTGCAACTAAAACAAGAAATTATATATGATTAACCTACCTCTAACTTTTTTTTCAATGATCTCAGAGTCCATCAAAAATTAAGATAAGCAAAGTGACATTCAAAAACATTAGAGGAACTTCTGCAACTCAACATGGAATTGCACTAGTTTGTAGCAGTGGAATGCCCTGTGAAACTGTGGAGCTCAGTGACATAGATCTTAGTTTTAATGGAACTATAGCAACTGCCAAATGTGCAAATGTCAAGCCCAAATTTGGAGGAAAAGCACCAAGTTGTTCAACTTAGATGACTATGAGATATTAAGGTTTTCCTTTGTATAGACTACCTAGTTAATTTTCTCCTAAGTGGCTATAATTGCTTTTTGCTATGTATATTATATTTCTATTTTATTAATGGTATAATTAAATAGATTTGGTATTGCCAGGTACATTCTCTTTAAATTAATGAATAGTTTCATTTTATGAAAATACTCACTTATAACTTAAAATAACATTTTTTTTACCTAGTTGCTTGGTTACTTATGTATTTGGATATATGATTCTACCGCGCGTTATACTATTTAACTCAACATTATTTATAACTAGGGCTGGCCCAAGGTGCAACTAAAGTAATAATTTTGGACTCTTAATAAAAAATAGGTCTTTAAATAATATTTTTTATAAATAGAAATAAAAAAATATTTATTTTTAATAATATATTAAATATAAATAAATATTTAAAAAAATTATACTAATAAAAAATTATACATTAATTGTATAAATAAAAAAATATTTATTTTTAACAATATAATTGATATAAAATTGTTGCCGGTAAATCAATTTAAAAACTGATAAGATCAAAACTTCTATAATTCATCGTCACAGCTTTAACACTCAATATTGTCAAAAAAAGACAACAAATCTAAACAACCTAAACATATAATGATATAATAAATAAAAATTAATAAAGCACAGGATTATCCAGGAAATTTTACTGTTTTAAAAATTAATTTCTAAATTGGGTTCCTAAAAAAAGTATTTATTAAAATGGATATTTTTTTTATAAACACGGGTTTTCACACCTTTAGGATGTGACTAATCCAGTTTGCGCTGTGTGGCTGGTGTTGGCCCCGGGAATTTGGCATAGGTGAGATTCGAACATGGGACCTCCCGCTGTGGATCGTTCCTCCTACTTAGTGGGACCTTACGCCGTTAAGCCAACCTTCGAGATTTCTAAAATGAATCTTTTTTACTTTTAAACAATTCTTAAAAAAAAAACAAAAAAAAATTTCCACTTGTGGTAACACCAAGTTTTGTTTATAAAAAAACAAAAATAAACTTTTTATTTTTATAAAAAAAAGACGAAAATCCCGGGATCAGTGATAGGGCGCAACGTGGTGCAGCCTTAGGTGTTGCGCCACTAGGCGCAACACCAAAAAAAGTAAATAAAAATATTTTAAATATATTTAAAAAATAATATAAAATAAAAAATAATTTTAAATTATAAAAAATATTTAGAAAATAATTTTAAATTATAAAAAATATTAAATATTTAAAAATTTATTTTAATTAACAAAAAATATTTTACAATATTACAATAATTTTACAATATTCTAAAAATATTCAAATATTGTTAAAATAAAGAAAAAAATTAAAAAATACTTTTAAGTATTAAAAAATAAGATAATAATACTAAAAAATATTTTAATATATTTTAGATATTTTTAAAATATTTTTAAATATTTTTTTAAAAGAATATATTTTAAATCAATACTTAAAAATTGCTGAGAACAATAATCATTTCTCATACCTCAATTGTAAGAAACTAAATTCAATCTATATATATCGATGTGGAACAACTTACCCTTGAATCTATTATCCAATATTAAAATAATTTTTTTTATTTTTTATAATTTAAAAGTATTTTCTATATATTTAAATATATTTTTGGAATAATTAATAATATTTTAAAATATTTTTTAATATTATTTTTTTATAATTTAAAACTATTGTTATTTAATATTGTTCTATATTTTAACAATATTTAAAATATTGTAAAAAACTTTTTAGTATTATTTTTTTTATTTTTTATAATCTAAAAGTATTGTTTTTGAATATTTTTCTTTGTTTTAACAATATTTTTTTCATAGAAAAGTAGTACAGAGGATCGACTCCGCACGCGCATGTTCCCGTGCGCTAACTAACTGAGCTATATGTTTGGGACATATTTTAACAATATTTGAAATATTTTAAAATGTTTTTTAGTTTTTAAATATTGAATATTATTTTTTTATAATTTAAAAGTAATTTCTGAATATTTTATATTATTTTTTTGTCATTTAAAAATATTTTTTAAATATATTTAAAATATTTTTTTTATTTTTTTTGAATTGTGCCTCACACTAGTTGCAACACCCAAGGGCAATAAATATTTTAAATTTTCTTTTAAGAAAATAATTTTTTTTTTATTCATAGGAAAGTAGTACAATCGGGATTCTAATCCCGTACCCACACACGCATATTCCCATGAGCTCACCAACTGAGCTATATGACTGGGACAAAATAATAATCTATTTCAACTTTATTTTTTTAAATTGATTACTTGATTAATTAAGGAGAGAAATAAATTGATCATTAAATAATGTGGTAAAAAAGGACAATAAATTTAAAATATTCAAAATTTTGAATTTCATTTTTAAAATAAATGAATTCAAATTCATTTTATATAAAATTTTTATTTTAAAAAATAAATAAATTTATAAAAGTATGATATAAAAAATTTTGTGTATCGAAAATAAATAAAATTTTTATATTTGGTATTGATTATTCTGAATGAGTGGCGTAATGTTCTTCAGCAAGTCCAAATCCCCTTCGCAAAATTATTCCCTTGCATTTTCAGGATTGGTGCTGTCCCCATGGTATATTATCTTTTAAATCAGCACTTTGGTCAAACTGGTCACTTAATAAATGACATTGTTGGCTTATACTTTATACATTTGGTTAAAGACCCTGTGATGGCAACTTAATTCATGTAAAGGAGTAGATTTAATTTTCATCGGATGGTGGAAGATATTAAGTTTAAATCTTCACAGCATTTAGCAATTTATTCTAATTCTTCATGTTTTTCTTTTGTTGCTTGGTGTTTTGATCCTTTGGAAAGTTTAAATGAATAGTACTTATTAGTAGTTGCATAACTAGATTAGATAAGAATAGGAATGAATATATATGACATGATCTTGATGTAGTGCCTACTGAGACATTGACGACAAAAAAACAGGTTAAGATGGTTTTGGTATGTGTAGAGAAGGCCGTTAGAAGTACATGTGAGAAGAGTCGATAACATGATAGTTAGTATGATAAAACGGGTAGATATGATTTTTGATAGAGCATAGTGGCGTCGTGTGATCCATGTAACCAACTCCACATAGTGAAATAAAGACTTGTCGTTGTTGTTGTAATGGAATTATTAGTAACTATTAAGAATTATTATAATCAAATTGCATTTTTTACATTTAGTTGTAATCTTACTCTTGTCCCCAGTTACAATTTCATGAGATGGTATTTGAATGAGTGATGAAATAAGGTACAAAGGAATACAAATATTATAACAAATTTCACTCCATATCCAAAGTTTCAAACAATGGAATGGGAAAATAATTCTGCATTGATCTTAACATATCCAAACAATGACATGGAACACTCATTCGGTTTCGCTCCATTCCACTTAACTCCATTTCACTTTGTTCCGTTCCACTCCATTCCGTTTTATCACGCTGCTCCATGAGTTATCCAAACAAGGTCTTATGACTCTGCAATTCTTTTTCCATCCATTTTCCTTTGTCACTTTTTGAATTTCACAGTTCACATTCAAATATTTTAGTCTCACTAAGAAACAAATGGTGATTCCTTTTCTCTCTCTTTTTTCCTTATACGGTTCTGTCGTTGATCTCACGCTACAGTTTCTGTTATTTTCTTGTGAAACGAGATCAAAAGGATTTTTAACACTAAGCATTCTTCTTGTTATATATATATATATATTCATGTTCTGTTTTCTGAGTATATCTCTGGTGAAGTACATGGGGCTTTAATTTGTTCTCTTTGTATATTCTACCACAATGGAGGTAGCTTTTATGGTCAGAAACTCAAATATTCACTTGGTTGTACTTTGTACTGCCACTTCTATATCCACTTCTGCTCATGTGTTATGTGCTGTGAGTTAATATAAATTAAAATAATGCAAATAGACAGGTAGTAATTATGATAAAATTTAGTATACTTACAGAGTTTACAAAAGGATGGAGAAAATTGGTTCAATACAACAAGCTCAACAGAGGTGACACTTGCATATTTGAACTTGAAGGCAGCAACCATATATATTTGTTTTGGATTTTGTTTTGTCCAAAATTACTTTTAATTAAAGCTAAAAATATTTATTTCTATTGGATAATTTTAATTTTTGTATATTAATACTCTCAATCATTAATATTTACAGATACTTTTTACCTCTTATTCTACTGAAGTTTAAACCAAACAAGACCCTTAGTTTCAAGCATTTACATCATGCTAGTGATCTCAGCTACCTTAGCTGGTAGGAATTGTATATTTGTTATATACAACTCATTTTTTTTGATGTTTAACTAATTTCTTAATGTAAAAAGGTTGAAAAGTAAAATAAAAAGCTTGATTTGATCGATGTTAAGTAAGTTGTAAATATGTTGCATATGCTAATGGTTGTATATCAATTAGGGGTGTTCGTGAGATGGGTTGGAATGAGTTATGCTCGTCCCTCACCTGGCCCTAAAAATAAGCCGAGCCAACTTTTGAGCCCGGACCTGACCCTAAACTTGAAAAAATCCAAAGATATATATGTCCAAATAAGACCGGATTAAGAGAGGACAAGACCGGATCAACCTGGATAGACAATTTAATATGAATATATTATAATGATCAAATATGATAATATTAAAATTTTAAAATTAATTTACTATTATTTATAATTCGTTATAAAATTAATACTTAAGATTAACAATACTAGCATAATAGTACAACTTAGACTTGATAAGATATTTAATGATTAAGATTTCTAATTTAAGAAAAAATAGACAATACATATATAAGAATATAACTCATTGTGGTTGATTTAAAAAAAAAAGTAATTGTTGACTACTTGGTAAAAATTTATTTAATTTCATAATATTTAGCACATTATAAATTATATTGTTGAAATAAATATTTAGAAAAAAAAATGTTAAGTAACAATAGAAAATAATAAAGTATAAGATAAAAAAATTTGAACATCGAATCACAAATAGAACCCAAAACTAGGCCTTAATGTTCAAAATGGACAGTTTTAGGAATAGCTCGAACGGCTCGAGCCTGGACAGGTCATGGGACAAGAACGAGTTATGAAGACCCCTAATATCAATCATTAATAATGTATATATATCCCTTGAATTGAACCACTCATAAACGTTTACTTTAATTTCAGTTATAATTAATCTGTCATTGGCTTCTTTTAACAACCAAGCCCTGCATTCAATAGATTTGTCTAATAATTGGAAAGTGAAATTTTGAATAAGAATTTCTTAATTTAAACTTTTGTGTGGGCCCTTTGGCTTATAAAAAAAGAGTTTTTTTTAACTTGTGTAATTTTGCACAGGTTAAACATTTCAAAGGAAAAGTTTTTTATAGAAAAAGATAAAAAATTAATTGATTTATATTTTAATCTGCATTTATTATTTAGTATTTTTTTTTATTTTGAGATTCTTATAACATGCAATATTGCGCAGGTTAAGACCAAGGACATTAGTCTAAATGGTCATGTAAGTCAAAAGTTCAAATATTGACAAAAGAAAATACTGTAGATTATAGGAGATTCACTTTCAGTTGTGTGCTTGTATATTTGTCTATAAAAAAAATTGCAAAGTTTAAAAAAAAACATAAAAAAATAAGAGTCTTGATATACAGTGCCTTAGTTAAGGTTATTAGAAGTAGAAAAATAATCATAAGAACATATTATTTTGTTTCTCGAAAATACAAATAATTATACATTTCAATATATTTTTATTATATTTAAATTCTTAAATAATGTCCTTAAGACATTAAAAATCATTTGGAAAAAAACAAAGAAGCCCTACCTAATGTACCTTGAGTTTTGTAAATTACAGTATTTGCTTTACTGTTGGTCCTTATAAAAAGGAAGGAGAGAGTAGTATACTTACTAGTATTGTCTTAAAATCAGTGTCCAATTGAATGTTAAACGTGTTTATGTAAGTTTATTCTCACTGTCTTGTCACATCCAAAGTTGAAAGTAACAACAAGAATAGTTAAAAAGGAAATCTCTTCATAGGTTCCAAGTAAAGTGTAACTTTACATAATTAGAAGATCATTGGAAAAGTAACCATTAAATTAAAGTTGCTATGCGTTATATAAACTTGCATTGTACAAAAGACAATTTTTAAGTCTTCATGGATCGTGTTAGAGTGCGCACAATGAGTTATGGCACACTCATACGCCCCAAAAATGGTATTTAGGATAGCCAGTTTTTCGGTTACCACAAGTCTGAACTTGCATGCCAGCAACTTGAACAGCAGAGGAGTCACCTTTTATTTTTGCTTTAATTGGAAGAGAACGTGCGTGAAAAATTAACGGTGGCGAAGCCGACAGTGATAGCAATGGTTATTCAGCTATGGTTCTAGAATTTTTCAACACTTCTCTGCATTTGTTCACTTTCTTCCTTGTCCCTCTCAAAAACATCAAGAACTCTTTAGTTGCAATCACCCTCATGTTCTTCCCCAACAAACTCTTCCTTACCGGTATGGTGGCAGCGGCATAGGTGGCGCCATGGCGGTTGTGAAATTTTATCAACCATGCTACTTTTTTCCACTTTTTCATGATCGTTTTCGCTTTATATTTTCGATTGACATTTCTTTGATCAGCTTTCATTAGTCTTGTCAGTGACGATACATAGAAGTAACAGTTGCGGCACTGATTGCTACCGCAGGGGAGACAAATCGGAGAAGGAAAATGAGGTAACGGTTGCGGCTTTGGTTTACTGAAGCAACAACACAGTAACAACTATTGCAGAAGCAATCGTGTCTACCTTCTTGTGAAGCGATGAATTGTGCTGGTTTCAAAGTCGGCTCTCAGCTTGCAATGACAGAGGAGTGGATGACGAATGATTGTTTGACGTAAAAGGAAGTTGTTTTTTAGACAAGTTTAGCCGATTTCCAATGGCATATATGTGTCATTGAATAAAATATTATACATCTAATAGTTTCATATTATTAGGCGCTTTTGTGCGCTATTTCATAGAAGGTGCATCCTAGACACAGCCTTGAAACATAAATAAAGTATCCATGGCTGCCTTCTTTTACCCAGGATAATAATAAATAGAGAAGAGAAAAATAGAATGAGATGAAGTTATGAAAATAGAGAAATAAGAAGGAAGGAAGTGTTTTAATTTTTTTTTTTGATGTTAACTTTCTTTTCTTTAAATAAATAAAAAGTTACATGTATTATTTATGTTTTTCTTTTTTATTTCTATATTTTTCCTGCTAACCAACCAAACAGTCTTAAGGAGACTGGATCCTTGAAATTGGTCAAGTTCTCGGAGTTGCTTTGTTTTTTTTCTTGTAATAATTATCCTTGTAAGAAGCTTGCATCATTTTCTTTATTTCTTGACTGAGTTCCATGTCAGGCTCATCCTCCAACATCATCAGATACTTTTCCAACAAGGCAACCTTATTTGTCAAACCCTTTTCCTGCAATTTAGTAGGATCATATATATCAAATGCTAATGCTATCTATTATTAAGACACTTTTTATATAGATAAATATAATAAAAAATTATTGAGAAAAAGTAATTTTTGTATTTTTAAAGATGAAAGCACATTGTTTATTAAGATTTATACGTAAGCAACTATTATTATGAGGAAGCTTTTACCTTTGCAAAAAAATTATTAATTTGTATATAATTTTTTAAAATATGAGTAAAAATTACTAAAATTATATCTAATCGCCTTTTTCCCAAAAAAATTTGAATCTATTTTGTCTTTTACATTGTCCCCCCTTAAAATTTTGAACTGGTTCTACGTTCAGACTTATATCATATTAGTATCACCTTGAACCATTAATTAATAATTCACTCCTCATTGTTGACTTATATGTTGGTTCCTATTGCGGTAGTCATGTTGTAATTTTAATTATAATATACTGTCTGTAATGCACTAGGTGCTATGGTTTGTTTATAATATATTTTATTTGTTGATAAAAAAAATAATTCACTACTCATCAATAGATATGATAGTATAAGAGTCTGTTTATTTGTACTTATTTAAAATATGCATGTATTTTAATAAAAAAAACATTTTTAAAAGTTTTTAATATATTTATTTATATTTCTTAAAATAATTAATTATAGTAAAAGAGAAAAAATTAAAGAAATGCTTATTTTTATTTTAATCAAACATAAATAACCGATTTCCACCGTAATCTATTAAAAAAGATAATTTCTCCACTTGTCTTCGAAATCAATTATTTCTATAAGTTTAAACAAACTTGTCCTTGTCCTGATACTAGTAGATCTACAAACTACTCTGTAGTATTAACAATTAATTTATTAATTAATGACAAAGAAAGAAAAATGAAATTTTCACATTAAATTAAAGTGTAAACATCCTGCAATTTTCACATTAATCTTAAGTAACTTTCAAAAGATTAAGTACTCCAAATCCAACGAGAACGTTATTATTTGGTGTAAAGTTCATGAATGTTATATTATGCTCGTACCTTGACATTAAGGATGAGTGATCCCAAGCTCTGAATTTTTCTTTGAGGCCATATTCTAATACCAAACTGTCTGCACATTTTCTTTAAAAATGTCAATCCCACGTTCATTTCCTTCGCCGCGCATATATTCATAGTAAACTTTACAAACCGTGTGGTCCTTCAATGTGAATGCAATTTTTCCTTTTGGTAAAAAATGTGAATGGATTTTAATCTTGATGCGTACATGAGATTCACATACGATGTTGTATACCAGTTGATCCAATGCTCTGATATGCTCTATCGTAAAGCAGGTGATATCTGCAAAGACTCTGATGATCAAGTAAGTATGGGCTAGGATTTCTGAGTGTTTAGGTTAGGAATGTTATATCTGTGCTCATGTAGTTGTTATGTATTTATATCTTTGGGAAGGACTTGTGCGTTGTAATGAGCCTGAATATTGGGCCAACCCGACATCGAGCCCATTTGACTGCTGAGGTTCAGATCTGCATCCTATCCCGGGATATAGGTCTACGACAAATCTTAATGCTTAAGTTCCTTATTACTAATGTTAGAACAACATTATAGTAATACACTAGAACAGAGCTGTTGTGGACCAGAATAACAGTATTCCGGATGTGCGTATGCATGTCGGTCCAGTAGCCACCAATTACCGTGGGCATCCCAGTAAGTTTGGCGCGGCTTACGATCAAGGCTCACCTAATGAGGATTGGGCCCAAGCACAGATTCTGGCCCAATACGGACCGCATTTAGGTCACTTACCTCACTCTATAAATATTATCATAATGCATCATGCAAGGTACGTCAGATATATAAACTCTAATATACTCATTGACTTGGGCGTCGGAGTACTTGCAGGTGCACACCACCGCCGTTGGAGCTCAGGACCAGGAAGCAATCCTAAGCCCTTTGCTGATCAAGGAAACTCTCCTGGTCGTCCTACATACTCGTCAGATTAGATCACAACAAGAGCAAAATTTTCTCTTGGAATTAATTCATCCAGTGCACAGTGTCAAACAACAGTATCGGTTTGATTTAGATTTTAGTAAAATAAAAAGTAAAAAAAATCACATAAATCAAAATTCAATATATAACTAAAATTATTAATGCATAAATCACTAGATTATTATTTAATAAAAAAAAACTATTTCTGGTTAAAAGAAATGTTTACCAAAGTAAATTGTAAACAAAGATGCCCTTACTATTTATATTCTCCAGTTGCTGCTGCCTACAAATGGACATTGATACGCGTAACACTATTTTAGTGTGTACCATTTATAATTTTTTAGTGACAAAACATAATTTCTTTCTATTTTTTATTAGGTGTTCCAACAAAATTCTCAAACCCAACAAATTCCCTCAAGGCGTAGAGATTATCGAAGTTGGCTTTGCCTCTTCCAATAAAGTTTTTTCTATACACATCGTCAGGATTCAAATTCCTATCAGAATATTTAAAATACCCAACTACTACTATCTGCTAATGGTACCGGACTTCGTTGCTACAAAATTTTATTACTGTGTACTTAATTTGCCATGAAGAAATTTTCAACCCATCATAATACATCAATTGTAATTTGTATACCTAGAATATATATTTGGTGGAGCGAGTTATGGTGTGGTGGGAAATATTATTAATTGAAATGGGTAAAATTAATTAATTGGTTGAGTCAGTATATAAAATTCAAAATTCACGCTTTTCTCTTCCCTTTGCTGTGCTACTTTCTCTTGCTATTTATTACTCTCTTTGTCTCAAAATTATAGTTACTTTATTTTTAAATTTTTATTTTAAAACAATTATCACTTTAAAATTTTAAAATACAATAAATTATATATTTTAATATTTTTCTCTCATCATATCATTCATTCACTAATCATCATCTATTTTTTTAATTATCTTGTCAACCACTCTAGTTACTGATTATGACACCTTATTTCACTCATATTAAAAACTTGTCACAATAGTTTTAGAATGGAGGGAATACAAAAAATTTCCTTGTAAATTGCAATTAACAAATCATAGAGAAATTGTGTGAGTGAATCAATGTTATTAAACTCAGTCCGATCATTTACTCGGCTGAGGTACTAAGTCAGAGTCAATGGATCACTCGCTGAACACCTTAACCGAGTAATTTATACATAATTATATATATATATATATATATATATATATATATATATATAATTCTAAGATTAAAAAAATGTAAGAAATTGACATCTCCATTTTTTTAGTTTAGAAAAAATAATCATCACATCAATTCGAAATCACAAAACTACAATTTTTTAAAGATATTTTTGATAAATTTTAGGAATTATGATTTTTTTTTTGAAAATTAGGATTAATTTTTAATTAGGAATTTTTTATGATTATTTTCAATTAAGATCTAAGTTTTTTTGGACAGTGAATTTTTTTTATAGTGAATTAAGTTTTATTTTTAACTAATAACTAATCTTTACGGAGAATGGGATTAACACCATCTCTATTGGGAGTAGCACCATCCTTTTTATATGTAAGAATCATAAATTTATATACTAAAAAGGATGGTGCCACTCCCAATAGGAATGATGTTAATCCCATCCACCATCTTTACATGTGATGACCCAAGAAAATAATGCCCCCAAGTCCAACAACAATTAACGAACAAGCCCAAAAGAAAATCCTAGTTCCTTAGAAGCCTCCATGTAAATTAAAGATTTAGTCTCATGGTATGCACTACTCATTCAACAAGATTTAGTCTCTCATGCGTAGGGATCGGCGCATTGTGCTCCAACACACGTTTTCTGAAGGTAACACTCTAGCTGATTAGTTAGCAAAGGAAGGATCGAAGTCGGGTTCTCCTCCTCAGGTTGTTCATATATTTCAAATGTACCAAAAAAAAAATTTGAAGATGTTAACCCTTGGTCTCCCTAGTACATCCGCACACCCACTCTAACTTTCATGTCTATGTGTATCTTCTTTGCAATAACTCACGAGGACACCAACTATGATGATGTTAGCACGGCCAAGGAAGGTTGAGGAACAATGGGTTTTACACTACTGGTCGATCCAATAAAACACAAAATTGCAACTAGGTGAACTTGAACCAAGTCCTCGAGATTTGACAAAACAAACTTTGCCAACTAAGCTATTTGGAAACTCATATATAACATGTTTTTTGTATGTATGTATGTATTGCGTCAAGTGATAGGAATATTTCATGTGGCGTTGTTTTTTTTTTTTTGAAAAAGGGGCTGCCACGCAGTGACGCCCTTGTTTTTTTTTTTTTACACCATGAGCAATAGATTATTTCAATTTGATACATATTTTTGTAACACTAATTTAATAAGTAATTTTTAAAATTGCATTATTTTGGTCAAATTGCCATATTTTTACCCTTGTGCTTAAATGCAAGCATTTTCGTGTTTTTTTTTTGTTGTGTATAAAAAGAGACACTACTGTCTCTCAATTTGATTTCTGACACATACACTCATATGAGAAAAACTCTGTAGTGCTCCTGTATACTATAACTTAACTTTAAAAAAAGTCCATAAAAACTTATTTTTACTTAAGGGTATAATTTTATTTTTAAAAAAAATGCATAAAAAGGATTAAAAACTTACATAAAATGTTTTTGAAAAAGTGCATAATATGTTTAACATCTTAGACTTTAGGGTTTTCTTCTTTTTCTTCTTTTTTTTTTTCTTTTGACAAAAGGGAAGTTTCTTTTTGGATCACTAATATTTGGGGTTTCTTTTTTTCCAAAATCTTAGGCATATATGTTTCATTACAAAAAAAGGACATCCGTTTAACCTGCGAGGTCCACGAATTTGTCCGTTTAGCCCACATGTTAATAGGCATATTCGCCTAAGCCCACAAGTTTTATGGTCCTCATCTTTAGAAGCTCAAATCCGCCTAACCCGTTTACCCACACACCGGTCTGCGGGCCCCAATCCATCTACCCAATGCTAATTATACATGGGTCGACCACTAACTAAATATATGAAAGGGAGTATATATTACAAGAGTACTAAAAATATGTTGTTTGTTATATCTTCCTATATATTATCTTATTATCTTGTATAGTAAAGATTAAATAAAAAAATAAATGTTCTCTGCCTTGAAACTATGAAAAGTAATTAATACGTTCTCTACTTAGTAGGAATATTTAATAGGAAAATTTATAAGTATATTTAGTAGGAAGATTTGTAGGAATGTACAGTAGGCATATTTGTAGAAATAAGAAATATTTAGTAGGAAGATTTGTAAAAATATTTAGTAGGAAGATTTGTAAAACAGAGGATTTGTAATTATTCAACAAAAAATTCAATTTTTTTTTCTTATTATTCCTCTTCTCACTTTTTTCTCCTCTTATTTTTTCTGCTCATATTTTCTATTCTTCCATACAATAGGTTAAAATAATTAACAAAGAGAGTTAACATTGTATTCCTACTTACAACAAAGGGAGTTAATGTTGTATTCCTAACAAAATTCATCTAAAAAAATCGAATAGGCTTGACGGAAGCATGTTAGGGTCACTTTTACAACAGAGAGAGAGTTAACGTTGTATTCCTACTTACAAAATTCATCCAAAAAAAATTAATTAGGTTTGATCGAATAAAAGTGTGTTAAGTCTACATAATTTTAGAATTTGTATAAGACCCTGGTTTGATTCATACAAAAAAAAAATTTTTTTTGAAAAAGAAATTTATTTATATCCTTCTAATTTTCAAAATTGCGAAATTTTCACTCCACAGTTCCTGTACCAAAAAAAAGATCACTCAGAAAAGGGGCATATTGGCTCACTCACCTGAAGAACAAATATTACTTCCTTCCTTTTGTTTTATCTATTTTAATTACTTACATTATAAGAGATGATTATATTTAATTGTTTTTATTATTTCTGTTTCTAAATCAAAATATTTCATCACATATTCGCACATATTAAAAACTGATTGATAAATTTAGTAGTATTAAATATTAATTGCACCATGCCATTTCAGTTACGTTATATACTAGTTAGCATGACGGCAGGTTATTACTTAAGTAAGTTCTTTGGCTATTTTTTAATAGAATTTTGCTATTCATTATCTTAAGGACAATGATTAAGCAACTCATGAATAAAAACTTAGTGTTAAAAAGTGTAGAGCAATAAATAACAAAACCCAATATATTATACTTATAAGATCTAATTTATAAGAATTTCAATTAATAAAACTAATTTATGTTAATTATTAATTGTAAATAAAGAAAAGTGTCATAAATAATCACAGTCAGAGAGTTCATTGAACACTTTACTATAAACTACAACTTTAGAGTAGTTTGAATTTTTCTTATCAATGTAGATAGCTTCGATCGAATAACTTTATTGTATGTTTCTTTTTTTTTTTTTTTTGCTTATTTAATAATAGGTGACATCTTTTATGCTATATCTTTAGGTCTCTAATGTTAATTAAGCTCTTCTCTAATGAGTCTGTTATCCACGACTTTTATTGTATAGTTGTTTAGAATAGGCAGTTCATAAAAGTCGGATAACTCTTTTCCACTTCGAATAAATATGTTGTCAATTTCAACCAAACAATATGACTAAATTTGATCATCACTAAGTTGTAAATCATAATGTCGAAAATATCTCATTTGATCTATATAATACAATGTCTCGAGAATAGAAGTTAAAATTATGAAAATACCCTTGTTACACACACTATTATTCAAAATAATTATTTTTATTTCTATAATTAGTACTAACAAATAAATTCTAATTGATTATTATATTTATAATATTAAATGTTTTTATAGTATTTATTTAAATAAAATCTACGTGTATTTATAAGTATATATATATATTATTAAATATTTTGATTGATTTTTTTCTTTTGAAAAAATATATTGAAGTTAAAAATATGTTGACAGCTTAAATTAAATAAAAAAAAATTATTGAGAGTTTACAAATATATATATCATTAAAGTAAGAAGCTTTGGTCTGTAACTAAAAAATAACAAAATAAGAAAATATTTGTCATTTTAAATCTATGATGTTCAAGGAAGGAAATGGACTTACGTTAACTGAAAAAATGGAAAAAAAAAGTTTAAAGCAATGTCTAGTGAGCATTTTTGTTAGTAAAGTGTAAAATTTTAATTATGAATGTATGCATGCAATGATCTTTTATTAACCTACTTAATTCTGTTTTTTTTTTTTTGAGTATTTTATGGAAGCCTCGTGCACTAACTTTACCGTAGGCGCATGTCAGTAATCCGCAATTGAGCTCAAACTAGGATCACAACAAACGTCCCTACCGTGATCAATTGATTGTCGGGCTATCTTGACCCCACATCAATGGGATAGTCTTTTCCTTCGGGCCATGATTCTCTATTACAGGGCACTCTAGTAGTTCAGGTCATCTGACCACATTTTTGGAAGATCCTATGTCTTGCATGTTTAATTATCTGTCCACTTACCTAGTATACTACCGGTGAAAAATCATCCCGCTTACTCAACATCTGCTGATGTGGAAGCATTTTCATCATTTTCAATTCATCAATGTAATCATCACGTACATGGTAATCATCATCAAATTCATTCATCATTTCAATGTCATTCTAATTAAAATCATCACAATTATCACTCTTCACAAAATCATAACAATCAACTAACATCTCAAAGCAACTTCACACTTTCAACATGGATTATTCTTTTCATAGCATTAATGTATTCATACAATGGTTATATTTTCACTTGTAAAATACCAAGTAATTTGAGAGAATTGGATTTTTCTAAATAATGTATAACTTTCGTTACTTAGTTTTTCCAGCATGTGACATGTCTCATTGTGAAAATTTTATAAAATCACCCACATATCTAAAATTTATAAAATTTAACCAGAAACTAAAAGACATGTGGGAGAGTAACTATACAAATTTTCACTTTAAAGTACCAAGTAACCAGAGAGAAATTAATTTACAAAATAACTGTATAAATCACGGTTACTTGTTTCTCACATGCATGTAACATGCCTCATTGTAAGACTTTTATAAAATCACAAACATATCCAAAAATTGTGAAATTTTACTAGAAGCTAATAGACATATGGTGGAATAGCTATACAAAGTTTCACATTAAGATTCTAAGTAACCATAGAGAAATAAATTTTCGAAATATAACTGTATAAATTCTGGTTACTTATTTCTCACGGCAGGTGACATGTCTCATTATACGAATTTTATAAAATCAAATACAACTCTAAAAATCATGAAAACTTATAAAATAACCTTAAACACATAAATAAGTAACTATAAAAAGTTTCACTTTGTAACACTTAGTAACATGTGAGAAATAAATTTTCGAAAAAAAGTTTGCATGTTCATATTTTTACAAAATTTTTAGCAATGACATGGAGCATTCAGAAATTCACCAAAAATCATGCAAGACTCCAAAAATCATAAAATTAAATTCTGGAACTCTACAAACATAAAATCATCACCATAAAAAATTTCAAATCAATTCATTTAGAGAATTCAGAGATAAAAATTTTCCAATAGCATAACCTAATTTCTAATTGGGGTTTTTGTGTTACCTTGTCTCCAAAGCTTTCAAATCTTCCCTAATAATGTTTGGAGCAAGTAGAATGGAAGTGAATTTAGAGAGTGAAAGAGGACAGATGAGACGCTGGAGATTGGTTTGAGATTAAGGTATTTTGCATGTATATGTTTTTGTGTGTTTGTGTTTGTGTGCGCAGCATGAGAAGATGGCCTAAATGGCCGATTAACTCATGTCTTCTTCTCCATTGCCTTGTCATTATTCACTATAACATTGGGGTTTTTTCCTTGTTAGTGAGTGTGTGGGTGTCGTGAATAAGTGGTGTGAGCATAAGACATTTTATTAAAACTTGCATCTAAGTCTTTGACTATATAGAATTTAATAAAAGACCTAATTAATTTAAAATGGAATAAACTACAAGGAGTATGTTACAATTAAGATTGAGAGGCCAATTGAGATCTACATCCTATGTGAAATCTCAATTTTTGGGATGTTACATAAAGATTTAAAATACTATCAAATTTGTCTCTCAAAACATCAAATTGATATTTTTATTTCTGATAAATTATTAAATTAATCTTTTAAAGATGTAAAATTCTACAAAATTAATCCATTAACGATTTAAAATAATATCAAATTATCCTTGAAACACCAAATTGTTTTCTTTTCTTTAGTAATGGAGAAAAATTATTAAAATTCAAGGGTTCAATTTGGTTTGTCACGTGAAATTAGATCCTCATAGATTTCATATTTTATTAAGTTAGTTTTAAAAAATTTAAAATAGTACCAAATTAATCTCTTAAAGATTTTAAATACTATCAAATTAATAACTTCAAAATTTTAAATACTATCAAACTAATAACTTAAAGATTAAAAAACTACAAAATTAGTCCCTTTAAAACTTGAGACAATATCAAATTAGTCTCTCAAAACATCAAACATGATATTTTCTTTTTTAAAACATTATTAAATTAGTCTTTTAAAGTTTTAAAATACTACCAAATTAGTCCGTTAAAGATTTTAAATAATATCCAAATAGTCCTTAAAAACACCAAATTGTTTTTTTTTCAAAAAAAAAAGAGAAAATTAATATAAATGATGTTAGTAATAACTGGAGTAAATAATATACAACAACTGATTTTATTAAATTATTTTAGAAAACTTTAAATACTACCAAACTAATCTCTTAAATATTTAAAATACAATTAAATTAGTCCCTTAAAGATTTAAAATACTATAAAATTAGCCCTTTAAAAATTTGAGACAATATCAAATTAGTTCTCAAAACATCAAATTGATATTTTTATTCTATAAAATATTATTAAATTAGTCTTTTAAAGATTTAAAATAATATCAAATTAACCCTAACAACATCAAATTATTTTCTTTTCTTTATTAATGGAGAAAAATTATTAAAATTCAAGGGTTGATATTTTTTTTTGAGTAAATGTTCAAGGGTTGAATTTGGTTTGTCATGTCAAATTCGTTCCTCATAGATTTAATATTAGGTTAAATATGTTTTTGATCCCTAAACTTTAGCGAGAATTTGTTTTTAGGCTCCGAACTTTAAAATATCAATATTTAGTCACTAAACTTTCAAAAAGTTCACTTTTAGTCCCTCCATACATATTTTTGACGTGGCAAACTGAACGTCCTTAATCAAGTTCACGTGTCTGTAGATCAGTTTGCCACTTCACCAAAAAATGTATGAAGTGACTAAAACTAAACTTTTTCAAAGTTTAGGGACTAAAAATTAACATTTTAAAGTTCAAAGATTAAAAATAGATTCTCGCAAAAGTTTAATGATCAAAATCATATTTAACCTTTTAATATTTTACTAAATTAGTTAAAAAAATTTAAAATACTACTAAATTAATATTTTAAAGATTTAAAATACTGCCAAAATGTTTTTTCTTTCTTTTTTTAAAAAGGAGAAAATTAATATAGACAAGATACCTTTTGGCCAATCTTAAAGATCCCTGGCTATGATGGTTGGTAGATGTTCAATGAAAATAACACACTGAAAACATAAGCAAAATGTCCTATTTGGAGATTATTTTAAACTTCTTTTTTCTCCCTTTACTCCATTAAAAGAAAGCCACTTAAAATTTTAAGAGATCATAAATATTTATGTTTCACCCGACCTTTACTTATAAGTAGAAGATATGCCTAAAGTAAGCCAGGAGTAACGGTGCCGAAGTTAGAAATCGGGATTAAATAATATACAACCACTGATTTTAAAATATTTGTAGCTTGCAATTGCAATTTATGTATCTATGCAATTAAACTTCATAGGAATAATTTTATGAAAACTTTTAAAAGATGAATAACTTCAATGGAAGAATGGAGGAGTGACAATTTATTGTTATTACATATAAATATATATTTTTTAAGGAAAAAAACCAAGCATATAGATTATGTTTTATTATGAGGAAAATTTTAGGCCTCATCTTCATCTTCACCATCAGAAGGAGGAAGTTCATTGAGGTCAAAGTTCAAAATCTTCCTTGCGCTCTCAGCAGCAGCATTCGAGTTTACCTCTTCAGAAGAGGGTTCCACTTCATCCTTCTTTGCAGATTTTTTCTCTGCAGAGTCTTCAATTTTTTCCACTTCTTTAATTTTCCCATCAACAGTGGGCTCCACCGCAGTCTCAGATGCAGCGGTAGCAGCAGATATCTTCTCTGTCTCTATGATATGTTGATCATTTGATTCCATATCATTAAGTCCTTCAGTTGGTGGATTTTTGTTCTTAATTTGTTTTGCTTTCTCACTAATAGCTTCAGCTTCCACCACTTAACACACAGACATAAATTATAAATTAAAGATTTTCAGCATACAAATAATCAAATAATTTTCATCCCAGGTACAATTAATAAAGTCTAGAAGTTTAAAATCAATGTAATCAAATCCCGTCTATATATATAAGCACCAACAATTAATTGGTGTATGTCTTTATTTTATATAGAAAGACGACATATGTTTTTTATTTCTTGTGTTTCTGAAGATATTTTCATTTAGATACATAGATGTTATGATGCAGATTAAGAAATGTCATTGTATTCAATAAAAATTTTCATATTATGGATTACCTTCATCAAGAGGGAGACTATTTAGGTCAAAATCAAGGACAACAACATTTCTCTGTTCAATGGGAAGAACAACCCGCTGGTTGTTTTCTTCATCTGCATCTACCGCCTGTGCTTCATTATTTCCCTGTGTAGTAGCATTATCATCAAGCGGTGAGAGGCTCCGCTTGCTTGTTGCCTCACTAGTGACCTCATCGTCCCCTAAAACTATAAACATAAATAACAACACACATTATCATTAAATAAATTATAGATATATAGTAAACAAAATTATGTGTGCCACAAAGTGAACCAAATTAACATAGCTTCTATGCAAGTAACAATGAGAATATCTAGCACAAGCATAATAGTTGGGGTCTTCACTTGTATTTTATGTTTAGAAGAGTTAAATAATTTTAGATAGAAATCCTCTCTTGTTACATGAGCGTCATTTTATATGAGAAGATCATAATTTAATAATTATTTGTTTAAGTCAAACAAATATATATTATTGTATACTGCAATACTGTTTGGTCAAACTATTTAAGTCTATCATCTTTTAGTCATTGGAATTTTCTTCCTAACCTAATAAATTCAGCTTTTAAAACAATTTAAAAGTAATTGTGTCTTAAATAAGTTGGTCATGTAAACAAAATGAATGAGGATTCTTTTTATTTTCATTAAGAGATGAAGAACATTTTCACAATTAAACTTATATTTATGAATTATAAAATACAATAATTAAATAAAGGATTAAATTGTTATATTGTAAAACTCAAATTATCCGATTATTTTCTAAACCGGAGATGAACTTGACCCAAATTCAACCATATTCCAACACAATCATATCTCACCTCTTTCTGTGTAGTTAAGATCCTCTCCAGTTTCCAGTCAATTGGACAATTCTAGTCGATTTGAAGGCTCATAAACATTCATTGAATATTATAATTTATTTTATATAAAAATAAAATAAAATTTAAAAAATCAGATTGTGTCCTATACTTTTTAGGATTCAAGAGGATTCTATCCCCTTGTTGTTTTTCGGGTTCCATTTTCTTCTTTTCTTTATTCAATTTTTCTTGGTCCCATTTGAACTTACCTTGTTTTTTTCAGATCTGGAATCAAATAAAAAAAATTTGACGTTTGCCTCATAATAAGATTTTTAATCTTGAGAAGTTGACGAAAATTCAACGAAAAGAGTAGTAAAAAAAAAACCCCGAAATATAAAAATTGGCTCCGAATTACAAATAGTGATTTGGGCATAACATTCACAGATCAGAAATGGTTAATTAAATGTTGAATTGATATCCAAAATTGTTGATTTAAGGTTTTGTAATGAAATATAAATGGTCATGGAATATAAATGTGACTAGACTCATGAAGGGGTCATAGACCTAAGAGTAAGGGTAGTGTACCTTCCGAAAATTTTCACTCGTGACCAATAATTTCAGCACCAACTGAATCTGAGCCCTTTGAGGAATCCTAATCAACAATAGTGACCTCAAATGAATCAATCCCAGCCATTGGATTTGAAGAAGGTTGATTGATGCTCCCACTCTTAGGACTCGTGACTTTGAGCACTTTCTTCAATTCTAATAGTCACATCAACTTCAATAGTGCTACTGTTGGTGCCTTTGGCCTTATATTGAGTTGGTAAAGGGGACACCTTGGAGGTATAATCCCCTGTAACGTTTTCCATGAGTGAAAAGGGTACTTAAGCTAAGAAAATATCACATGAATCAAATGAACGGACTAGGATTAGGGTCATATGTTTCATGTAAAAGGATTCCCTTTACCATTGGGATCCTGCGACAATTGTGTTGATTAAATCATAAGCACACGTTATACTTTGTTGCTCTCTCAAATCTCAAACTTTATTATGATAAACTAACGACTGAGATGTTGTTCGAGAGGTATTGGAGGGGTTCGGTAGAAAAATAAGGATTGGTTTCAAGTTGCAAGTGAAAAACATGCTAAGGATATAGGTTTAGAATGTGATAAATGCAATTAAGGAACTACCATTATCATGTTTTATTGTTATTAATAATGCTTTCCTTAAGGAGATACTATTATAATTTTAAGATTGTAATAAATGTTGGCCAATTATTTATTAGTATTTTCTTGTTAAGTTATTGCCATATGTCATCTTAGCTTATGAGGAAAAGGTTTATATATATATTAATTGATAGGATTTTTTTTGTGAGAATTGATAGAATTTTTTATTTTTGATATTTTAATTGATAGAATTCTTGGCCATGACATAAGTAGAAGTAATTACTTTTAGTTGAGAACTCTTAGAAATGATGGAGGCCTAACTCTCCTCAAAAGCTAGCTCTCAAGGAGAGGGTTGCCTAGGGCCTTATAAAGCTTATCATAGCTCTTATCCTAGGCAATGTGAGACCTTTTCCCAACACTCCCTCTCAAGTCCAATTGGTTTTTTTAGTCTAATTGTGACTTGCTTTTTTTTTCTTAATGGGCCCTTTTTATTTTTCAAGTTATGGGCATCTGTCTCAGGTCTCTCTTTTTTTTTTCTTTGTTGACTTTGCGTTCTTTTTTTTTTCTTGAATTCTTTATTTTTCGGATAGGCTCTGATACCATCTTAAAAACGATATAGGTCAAACTCTCTTCAAAAGCTAGCTCACAAGGAGAGGGTTGCTTAGGGCCTTATAAAGACTATCATAGCTCTTATTCTAGGCAATGTGGGATTTTCCCCTAACACTCCCCCTCAAGTCCAACTCGTTTTTTTTTCTTTTTAGCCTAGTTGATACCATCTTAGAAATGACATAGGCCTAACTCTCCTCAAAAGATAGCTCACAAGGAGAGGGTTTCATAAGACCTTCTTATCCTAGGCAATATGGGAATTCTTCTCCCAACAATCCCCCTCAAGTCCAAGTGGCTTTTTTTCTTAGCCTAGTTGTTACTTGTCTTGCCTTTTTTTATTTTTCAAGTTATGGGCATTTGTCTTAAGTTTGTTATGCAAGGGTTTTATTGTATAGTTGTTTGGAAGAGGCAGTTCACTGAAGTCAGATAACTCTTTTCCGCTTCGAATCATTATGTATGTTGTCAATTTCAACCAAACAATATGACTGAATTTGATCACCACTAAGTTGTAAATCATAATATTGAAAAATATCTCATTTGATCTATATAATGCAATGTCTCTAGAAATAGAAGTTAAAATTATGAAAATACCTTTTTTACACACACTATTATTCAAAATAATTAATTTTATTTCTATAATTAGTAACAAATAAGTTCTAATAGATTATTATATTTATAATATTAAATGTTTTTATAGTATTTATTTAAATAAATTTTACGTGTATTTATAAGTATATATATTATTAAATATTTTGATTGATTTTTTCCTTTGGAGAAAATACATTAAAGTTAAATATATATGTTGACAGCTTAAATTAAATAAAAAACTTTATTGAGAGTTTACAAATATATGTATCATTAAAGTAAAAAGCTTTGGTCTATAACCAAGAAATAACAAAATAAGAAACCATTTGTCATTTTAAATCTATCATGTTCAAAAAAGGAAATGGACTTAACGCTAACCAAAAAAATGGAAAAAAAAAGTTTAAAGCAATGTCTAGTGAGCATTTTTGTTAGTAAAGTGTAAAATTTTAATTTTTGTCTCACATCTTGTAGTTGCACAATCTTCGTATTATTTATTTCTCCATTAATTGTCTTATGCTAGTTAGGGTTCACATTTTTTATAACCCCAATAATATCTATTTGCAAAAATATATTATTTTGGGTAAATATTTACAAAAATATTTTGATTAAGAGAAATGTGCTGTGATTTTAATTATAAATTTATGATAATGACTTTTTAAAAAATGATTATCGATAAGACTTTCTATCAATGTTATGGGTTACCAGCATCATGACCGTTATATTGACCTTTTTTTTTTTTCAGATCTAGAATCAAATAAAAAATATTGACGTTTCCCTCATAACAAGATTTTTAATTTTGAGAAGTTGACGAAAATTCCACTGTAAGAGTGGACAAAAAAAATCCCCCCGAAAAATAAAAAATTGGCTTAGAATTGCAAATAGTGATTTGGGCGTAACCTTCACAAATCAGAAATGGTTAATTAAATGTTGAATTGAAGTCAGAAATTGTTGATTTAAGGTTTTGACATGAAATATAAATGGTCATGGAATATAAATGTGACTAGACCCATGAAGGGGTCATAGACCTGAGAGTAAGGGTAGTGTACCTTCCGAAAATTTTCGCTTGTGACCAATAATTTCTGCACCAACTGAATCTGAGCCCTTTGAGGAATCCTCATCAACGGCCGTGACCTCAAATGAATCAATCCTAGCCATTGGATTTGAAAAAGGTTGATTGATGCTCCCACTCTCAGGACTAGTGACTTTGAGCACTTTCTTCAATTCTGATAGTCACATCAACTTCAATGGTGCTACTGTTGGTGCCTTTGGCCTTATATTGAGTTGGTAAAGGGGACACCTTGGAGGTAGAATCCCCTGTAACGTTTTCCATGAGTAAAAATGACACTTAAGCTAAGAAAATATCATATGAACCAAATGAATGGACTAGGATTAAGGTCATATGTTTCACTTAAAAGGATTTCCTTTACCATTGGATCCTGCGACAATTGTGTTGATTAAATCATAACAACACGTTATGCTTTGTTGCTCTCTCAAATCTCAAACTTTATAATGATGAACTAATGGCTGAGATGTTGTTCGAGAGGTATTGGAGGGGTTCGGCAGAAAAATAAGGATTGGTTTCAGGTTGCAAGTCAAAAACATTGCAAGGATACAGGTTTAGAATGTGATAAATACAATTAAGGAACTACCATTATCATTTTTTATTTTTATTAGTAATGCTTTCCTTAACAAAATACTACTATTAGTTTAAGCTTATAATAAATGTTGTGCAATTATTTATTAGTATTTTCTTATTAAGTTATTGCCATATATTATCTTAGCTTATGGAGAAAAGGTTTTTAAATATATTAATTGATAAAACTTTTTATGGTGAGAATTGATAGGATTTTTATTTTTGATATATTAATTGATAGAATTCTTTGTCATGGCATAAGTAGAAGTAATTACGCTTAGTTGAGAACTTCTATATCATGATTAGACTAATTTTCAAGAGAAGTTTTATTCACAAGATTCAAATTTGAAATCGTTTTTTAAGGGGACTATTTTTTTTTCATTTTATTCAACCAATAATACTTTTATTTTATTTTTCGTTATTGGGATTTTATTTGTTTGTTATTAATGCTATTTGACATTAGTGCTCAGATTCAAAGAAGTTACTAATGTAATTTATTATAAGAATTAAATGCTTTTAAATTTGAAATTAATTTTGTTAAAGGATATGAGTGTAAAATTGAGAGACTATATTAAATGAAATATCAAATATACTATTTTTTTTTTCATTTTATTCAAGCAATAAATACTTTTATTTTATTTTTTATTTTGGGATTTTATTTGTTTGTTATTAATGCTATTTGACATTAGTGCTCAAATTCAAAGAAGTTACTAATGCAATTTATTATAAGAATTAAATGCTTTTAAATTTTATATTAATTTTGTTAAAGGATATGAGTGTAAAATTGAGAGACTATATTAAATGAAATACCAAATATATTTATTTTTTATATTTAATTTTAATGTTAGAAAGTTATAAAATTGACACAATTTTTTATGCTTAATTTTGGAAAACAATAACAGTTGGAGTTAAGGACAAAATAAGTAATCAAACAACTTTCAACGTCTGTAGCATTTAACAAAAAAAAATTTGGGACTTTTTTTTCTAGGCTTTATTAGTCTTTTTTATAAACTGTCACCACAATCTTTAATCTACATAGAAAATCTGCTCGACAGAAAAATAGGTGAGGTGAGCTGAACAATATGGCCCACCAATCTGTCAGCCCCCATCAACTAACAACAATCACCCACAATATTCAACCCATCATTCCTTTTTTCATTTCTCACATCAGTGTTATTAAACTCGGGTTGAACCAGCTGATCCAAGTGGTTGACCTGGGAGTGGCCCGGTCCAGGAATTGGATTTATTTTGCATTTGACTCAAAATTTTGGTAAAATTGTCATAATTTTATCCTTGCACAAAAATGGTAGCATTTTCTTGTTTTTTTTTGTGGTGTATAGAAGGAGGCACTAGTGTCTCTCAATTTGATTTCTAACACATGCACTCGTATATGAGAAAAATTCTATAGTGCTCCTGTAGTACATATAACATTATCTTAAAAATTGACAAGTGTCATGTATTTTGAATAAATTCAAATAATTAAAAATTATACCAATCACCCAACCATGTATTGTATGTAGAGCTAGGTACGCAGACGGTCGATCCCATTGAGCCTTGGTTCGTTGACTTAACCGGCAATCCGTCTAAGCCCATGTTATAAATCAGCCAACAAAAATGAAGCCCAAGTCCGCCAACAATGTTCGTGGGCATCCGCATATATTTTTTTACAGACTTTTTTTTTACCATGTTTTTTGGCTTTACACTATAACTAGACTTTTAAAAAAGTCCATAAAAACTTTTTTTACTTTATACTATAACTTTATTTTTTAAAAAAAAGTGCATAAAATGTTTAACATTTTAGACTTTAGGGTCTTCTTCTTGTTTTTTTTTTTTTGACAAAAGGTAATTTTTTTGGATCACTAATGTTTGGGCTTTCTTTTTTTTTTGAATTCTTAGGCCTATATATTTCATTACAAAAAAATAATAATAAATAAACGGACATCCGTTTAGCCCACGTGATCCACGAATTTGTCCATTTAGCCCACGAGTTAATGGGCATATTCGTCTAACCCCGCAAATGATATGGTCCTCATGTTTAGAAGCCCAAGTCCGTCCAACCTATTTACCCATGGACCAGTCCGTGGGCCTCAGCCCACCTACCAGCGCTAATTGTACGTGGACCCACCACTAACTAAATATTCTCTCCGTCCCTAAATGTAAGACCCTCTCTACAAATCATTTTTTTGTCCCTTTTTATAAGATCCTCTTACAAATTTTGTGCCAAAGTGAATGTTGTTTTACCCAAATACCTTTAACATTTAATAATACTAAAAAAGTTAGAATCATTAATTAGGTAGAGAGATAATGGAGTTATAAGTTTCAATAAAATAAAAGGGGTATTTTAGGAAGCTAATACAAAATTTTAGACATAATTAATGAGTTTAATTATACTCCTTATTCCTGTGTATTTTTTTAAAGGGTCTTACATTTAGGGACGAAGGGAGTATATGAAGAGGAGTATGTACTACAGGAGTACTAAAAATTTGCTCTTTATTATATCTTTCTATTCATCCTCCTATATATCATCTTATTAAATGTATAGAAAAGCATGTTAAGTCTGCATAATTTTAGAATTTGTATAAGACCCTGGTTTGAGTCATACAAAAAAACAATTCTTTTGAGAAAGAGATTTATCTATATCCTTCTAATTTTTGAAATTGTGAAATTTTTACTTCACATTTCCTTGTACCAGAAAAAAAAGATCACTCAAAAAAGGGGCATAGTCGCTCACTCACCCGAAGAACAAATATTACTTCCTTCCTTTTATTTTATCTATTTTAATTACTTACATTTCTTAAAGAGATGTTTATATTTAATCGTTATTATTATTTCCGTTTCTAAATCAAAATATTTTATCACATATTCGCACATATTAAAAACTGATTGTCTCAGCAGTCATGTACTTAGCTCAATTGGTGAGCGCATGAGGACATGCATGTGTGGGTACGGGGTTCGATCCCCAGTTGTACTATTTTTCTATAAAATCAAAACAAATATTAAAAACTAATTGATAAATTTAGTAGTATTAAGTATTAATTGCACCATGCCATTTTAGGTATATACTCCCTTCGGTCCTATATATATGTCGCCTTCTAGAAGAAATCTTTAGTTTTTAATATGAGTCATTAACTCATTAATGCATGTTTTCTCTCTTTACCCTTCTACAATTTTCAAAGATTCAATTAATGATGGAATGAGAAAGAGAGTGAATTAAGAGAGAGAAAACTTAAGCATTTACTAGAATATTTAAATTAAGGGTATAGTTGGAAAAAGTTTTTCTTTTTAGACAAATTTAATAAGCTAACTATCATTTCTTGATTTTGATAATTCGGTTAGAAGTGACTTATATTTAGGACCAGAGGGAGTACTAGTTATCATCCCCGTGCGTTGCAAGGGTTATTAAATAAATTGAAAATAATTTCGTAGCATTAAATATTCTACACTTTTCAACACCAAGTTTCCATTCATGGGTAATATATCTGTTAGTAATTAATTGTAAATAAAGAAAAGTGTTATAAATAATTACACTCAGAGAGTTCACTGAACACCTTACTATAAACTATAATTTTAGTGTAGTTTGAATTTTCTTATCAATGTAGATAGCTTGGATCGGATAACGTTACTATATATTTCTTTTTGTTGCTTATTTGATAACATGTGACATCTTTTATGCTCTATCTTTAGGTCTCTAATGTTAATTAAGCTCTTCCCTAATGAAATAACTCTTTTCCACTTCGAATCAATATGTATGTCGTTAATTTCAACCAAACAATATGACTAAATTTGATCACCACTAAGTTGTAAATCATAATGTCAAAAATATCTCATTTGATCTATATAATACAATCTCTCTAGATGTAGAAGTTAAAATTATGAAAATACCCTTATTACACATACTATTATTCAAAATAATTATTTTTATTTCTATAATTAGTAACAAATAAATTTTAATTGATTATTATATTTATAATATTAAATGTTTTTATAGTATTTATTTAAATAAATTCTACGTGTATTTATAAGTATATATATTATTACATATTTTGATTGATTTTTTTCTTTTGAGAAAATATATTGAAATTAAAAATATATGTTGACAGGTTAAACTAAATAAAAAACTTTATTGAGAGTTTACAAACATATATCATTAAAGTAAGAAGCTTTGGTATATAACCAAGAAATAACAAAATAAGAAATCATTTGTCATTTTAAATCTATCATGTTCAAGGAAGGAAATGGACTTAACGCTAAATCAAAAAATGAAAAAAAGAAGAAGTTTAAAGCAATGTCTAGTGAGAATTTTTGTTAGTAAAGTGTAAAATTTAAATTTTTGCCTCACATCTTGTAGTTGCACAGTCATCATATTATTTTTTTCTCCATTAACTGTCTTCTGCTAGTTTGGGCTCACATTCTTGATAACCCCAATAATGTCTATTTGCAAAATTAAATTTTTTTTGGGGTAAATATTTGCAAAATTTGATTAAGAGAAATGTGTGATTTTAATTATAAATTTGTGATAATTACTTTTTAAAAAATGATTACCTATAAGACTTTCTTGTCCAATCTTTTTTCCAAATTTTCAAAGTCTGTAAACTCAAAAATATGATGAGGAATTTGTTTGTCATCATTGATCAAATCTACAATGGTGGAAACATAAAAATTTATCCTTATTATTTTTTTAAAATCACAGCAATTGTTTCCATGTTTTTTGTCAGCTCAAATTTTTTAATGTTGTATATCTTTCTTTTTTTTAATAGACTTGAATTTATGAGCAATATTCTTACCCGATGGAAGCACATATATAATTGTTCCAAGAAAAAAACTAATTAATACATAACAATATAACATAAATAATTAACAATAATTTCATAAATTAAATTAGCAATGGACAATGTTTAAAAATTTAATCAAGAATACATTCTCATCAATTAAAACCATATATTTGCTAATCAACACTTTTTTTTGTTGGAGATACCGAATAGTGTCCTATATCCATGAAATTCCCACCTTGATTTTCCAATAATCCATTGTTGCCTTGAGATCCTTCAAGACTGTATATATTTGTCTTCACTGTGAGCCATTTTTTTCTAAAATAATGATTTATAAAGATCTAAGTTAGTATAATGTAGTTTAATATAAATGTAAATAATACAAATATAAGTACTATATATACGTACTTATTTATACAACTCTTTAGAGTAAACACCAAAATCAAGAATCAAGAATTTCAAAACACATGAAAAAAAATCTATGAATTAGGGTGGATGAAGACAAATGTTGTATATTCTTATATAGTGGATAGATTTTATGCTCTATTGAAAGAGTAGTCATAATGCCAATTTATGAATTATGCTATGGACGCGTTAAATTAAAATTGACAGAACATTTACATGTAGCATATGCCATTATGATATTATTTTTTTAATGATTAAATTAACGTTTCAAAGAATGACTGTTGAACATTTATGAATAAGCATTGGAAATGGTTCGTATATTTCAACTTTTTCAATTCTAAACGTATATGAAATCATTATAGGCGTTTTTTCTTGTTCAATAGTATTTAATCCATAGTCATAAAATTATTTTAGGTTTCATTTGTTAAGCTTCTGAGTTGAAATAACGTGAACAATACTAAATAATAAAAGGATATAAATTAGTGAATAATTATTCTCAATTTCTATTCCTATATATATTATTATTATTATTTAATATATATTAAAATCATGCCCCGCCTGGGGTAAATGGAGCACTAACTACCCACTCTTTCTACTACACAAGGAAGTGGTTTTTTTTTTTCATGATCACCTAAGGATTAACCAATGAACCTAGATTGTTTATAAAAAAATACTTTAAAAAATTTTTAAGCTCAATTTTTATAAAAGCAAATGTTAATTATAGATTCATTTACCAAAAGTTGCAAATGTTATCCTTCCATCCATCTCTGTTAATTATTTAACCGTCAAAACGGTCAACTCATTTAAAAAAATCATTTAAATTATTTTAAAAAAAATGAAAATGTATTTTTTAAATTACTTAAATTATTTGAAGTTTTGTTAAAAAATAATGTGTTATTCATTTTTAAGTTTTTACCTAAACCGGATGTGGAAATTATTTTTTTCTTTTTGATATTTCTTTTATTTTTTAATCAAAAATAACTTAAATGATTTTTTTAAATGAGTTGACCGCTTTGATGGTTAAATAATTAACAAAGATGGATGAAATGGTAACATTTGCAACTTTTCGTAACATTGGAGATCCAATTCACGAAATTGAAAACATGAGGGACCAAAAGTGCAAATAAGTCTATTTTTATTATGAGGCAAATTTTAAGCCCCATCTTCATCTTCACCATCAGAAGGAGGAAGTTCATTGACGTCAAATTTCAAAATCATCCTTGCGCCCTCAACAGTAGCATTCGAGTTTACCTCTTCAGAAGAGGATTCCACTTCATCCTTCTTTGTAGATTTTTTCTTTGTAGGGTCTTTATTTTTTTCCACTTCTTTTGTTTTCCCATCAACAGTGGGCTCCATTGCAGTCTCAAATGCAGCAGCGGCAACGGCAGATAACTTTTTTGTCTCTATGATATGTTGATCATTAGATTCCATATCATTAAATCCTTCAGTTGATGGATTTTTGTTCTTAATTAGTTTTTCTTTCTCATGAATAGCTTCAGCTTCCATCCCTTAACACAGACTGAAATTCTAAGTTAAAGACTTGTCTGCATACAAATCATCAAATAATTTTCATCCCACGTACAATTAATAAAATTTAGAAGTTTAAACATCAATGTAATCAAATCCAGTCTATATATATCAGCACCAACTATTATTAATTAGTGTATGTCTTTAATTTATATAGAAAGACAACAGATGTTTTTATTTCTTGTGTTTCTGAAGATATTTTCATATAGATACATAGATGTTATGATGCATATTAAGAAATGTCATTGTATTGAATAAAAACTTTCATATTAAGGCTTACATTCATCAAGAGGTGGACAATTTAGGTTAAAATCAAGGACAACAATATTTCTCTGTTCAGTTGGAAGAACAACCAGATGGTTGTTTTCTTCATCTGCATATGCCTCCTTTGCTTCATTATTTCCCTGTGCAGAATCATCATCATCAAGCGGTGAGAGCATCCGCTTGCTTGTTGCCTCACAAGTGACCTCATCGTCCCCAAAAACTATATACATAAATAACAACACACATTATCATTAACTAAATGATAAGATATATAGTAAACAAAATTGTGTGTGCCACAAAGTGAACTAAATTAACATAGCTTCTATGCAAGCAACAATGGAATGTCTAGCACAAGCATAATAGTTGGGGTCTTCACTTGTATTTTATGTTTAGAAGAATTAAATAATTATAGATACGAATACTCTCATATTACATGAGAGTCATTTTATATGAGAGGATCATAACTTAATAATTATTTGTTTCAGTCAAACAAATATTACTTTATATATTTATACATATATTATTGTATACTGCAATACTGTTTGGTCAAACTATTTAAGTCTATCATCTTTTAGTCATTGGAGTTTTCTTCCTAACTGAATAAATTTTGCTTTAAAACAATTTAAAAGTAATTGTGTGTTAAATAAGTTGGTCATGTAAACCAAAAGAATGGGGATTCTCATTATTTTCATTAAGTGATGAAGAACATTTTCGCCATTAAATTTATATTTATAAATTATAAAATAAAATAATGAAATAAAATTAGAAATTGTTATATTACAACCATTATGTAAAACTCTAATTATCTGATTATTTTCTAAACCGGAGAAGAACTTGACCCAAATCAGTTTTCCACATCACCAAAAAAATGTATGAAAGGACTAAAAGTAAACTTTTTCAAAGTTGAAGGACTAAAATCCGACATTTTAAAATTTAAGGACTAAAAATAAATTCTCGCAAAAGTTCAATGACCAAAATCATATTTAACCTTTTAATATTTTACTAAATTAGTTTAAAAAAATTTAAAATACTATCAAATTAATCTTTTAAAGATTTAAAATACTATCAAATTGTTTTTTCTTTCTTTTTTAAAAAAAGAGAAAATTAATATAGACGCAGGTACCATTTGACCCATCTTATTTTTCTCTTAAGAGTCACTTTTAAGCTCAAGCTACAAATAAGAGACTTAAAAAAAGCCATAAGTTGTTTGTTAATTTAATTTTTTTTTAATTTAGTACAAGCTACTTACTTTGAAACTTTTTTATTTATAATAATAAAAAGTAGTGTATATTATATTTTATATTATTTTTCAAAAAAAAATTGTTGACCGGCGGCGGAGGACATCGGTCCGGTGGCAGAGGACAGTGGTCCGGCCATGACTTTGGTGGTTGGTGGATTTTCAATGAATTTTAAAATATTTGCAGCTTGCAATTGCATAATGTATCTATATCATTAAACTTCATAGGAATAATTTTATGAAAACTTTTAAAAGATGAATAACTTCAATGAAAGAATAGAGGAGTGATAATGACTACATTTAAGCTTTTAATATCAGAGAAGATTACATATTGATATAGATTTTTAAGGAAAAAAACTATGAATATAGATTATTTTTTATTATAAGGAAAATTTTAGGCCTCATCTTCATCTTCCCCATCCGAAGGAGGAAGTTCATTGAGGTCAAAGTTCAAAATCATCCTTGCACCCTCAGCAGCAATCGAGTTTACCTCTTTAGAAGAGGATTCTACTTCATCCTTCTTTGCATTTTTTTTATTTGTAGGGTCTTTAATTTTTTCAACTTTTTCTGTTTTCCCCTCAACAGTGGGCTCCACGACAGTCTCAGATGCAGCAGCGGCAACCGCAGATAACTTCTCTGTCTCTATGATATGTTGATCATTAGAGTCTATATCATTAAGTCCTTCAGTTGGTGGATTCTTGTTCTTAATTTGAGTTTCTTCCTCCGGAAGAGCTTCAACTGCCATCCCTTAACACATAGACAGAACTTCTAAATTAAAGACTTGTCTGCATACAAATAATCAAATAATTTTCATCCCACATACATTTAATAAAATCTAGAATTTTAAACATCAATGTAATCAAATCCAGACTATATATATCAGTACCAACTATTAATTAGTGTATGTCTTTAATTTATATAGAAAGACGACAGATGTTTTTATTTCTTGTGTTTCTAAAGATATTTTCATATAGATAATAGATGTTATGATGCAGATTAAGAAATGTCATTGTATTAAATAAAATATTTCATATTAAGGCTTACCTTCATCAAGAGGTGGACAATTTAGGTCAAAATCAAGGACAACAACATTTCTATGTTCAATCGGAAGAACAACCTGATGGTTGTTTTCTTCATCTGCATCTGCCTCCTCCTGTGCTTCATTATTTCCCGGTGTAGCAGCATCATCATCAAGCGGTGAGAGCCTCCGCTTGCTTGTTGCCTCACTAGTGACCTCGTCGTCCCCTGAAACTATGTACATAAATAACAACACACATTATAATTAAATAAATGATAAGATATATTGTAAACAAAATTATGTGTGCCACAAAGCGAACCAAATTAACATAGCTTCTAGCAAGCAACCGTGAGAATATCTTGCACAAGCATAATAGTTGGGGTTTTCACTTGTATTTTATGTTTAGAAGAATTAAATAATTATAGATAAAAATCCTCTCATGTTACATGAGAGTAATTTTATATGAGAGGATCATAATTTAATAATTATTTGCTTCAGTCAAATAAATATTACTTTATATATTTATACATATATTATTGTATCTGCAATACTGTTTGGTCAAACAATTTAAGTCTATCATCTTTTAGTCATTGGAGTTTTCTTCCTAACCAATAAATTCTGCTTTAAAAACAATTTAAAATTAATTGTGTCTTAAATAAGTTGGTCATCTAAAGCAAACCAATGGGGATTCACTTTATTTTTATTAAAAGATGAAAAACATTTTCACCATTAAATTTATATTTATAAATTATAAAATAAAATAATGAAATAAAATTAGAAATTGTTATTCTACAACCATTATGTAAAACTCAAATTATCTGATTATTTTCTAAACTGGAGAAGAACTTAACCCAAATTCAACCATATTCTAACACAATCAGATCTTATCTCTTTCTATTGAGTTAAGATCCTCTCCAATTTCTAGTCGATTGGACAATTCTAATCTATTTGAAGGCTCATAAACTTTTTAGGATCGAAGAGGATTATATCCCCTTGTTGTTTTCAGGGTCCCATCTTCTTCTTCTTTTTTCAGATTTTCTTGGTTCTATTTGAACTTACCCCTAACAGTACCATTTACTTAAGTTGGGCCATTCTCTGTCGTAGGTATGACCAAATTTTTTCTATCAAAATTATGGGTTACCAGTATCATGATTGTTATCGATCTTTTTTCTCAGATCTGGAATCAAATAAAAAATGTTGATGTCTGCCTCATAATAAGATTTTTAATCTTGAGAAGTTGACGAAAATTCAACGGAAAGAGTAGACAAACCGACCACCCCCCCCCCCCACCAAAATAAAAATTGGCTCACAATTGCAAATAGTGATTTGGGCGTAACCTTCACAAATCAGAAATGGTTAATTAATTGTTGAATTGAAGTAAGAAATCGTTGATTTAAGGTTTTGACATGGAATATAAATATGACTAGACCCATGAAGGGGTCATAGACCTAAGTATGGGTTGTGTACCTTCCGAAAATGTTCGCTTGTGACCAATAATTTTAGCACCAACTGAATCTGAGCCCTTTGAGGAATCCTCATCAACAGTAGTGACCTCAAAGGAATCAATCTCAGCCATTGGATTTGAAGAATGTTGATTGATGCTCCCACTCTCAGGACTAGTGACTTTGAGCACTTTCTTCTATTCTATTAGTCACATCAATTTCAATGGTACTATTGTTGGTGCCTTTGGCCTTATATTGAGTTGGTAAAAGGGACACCTTGGGGGTATAATCCCCTGTAATGTTTTCCATGAGCAAAAAGGGCACTTATGCTAAGAAAATACCACATGAACCAAATGAACGGACTAGGATTAGGGTCATATATTTCATGTAAAAGGATTCCCTTTACCATTGGATTCTGTGACAATTGTGTTGATTAAATCATAACCACACGTTATACTTTGTTACTCTCTTTAATCTCAAACTTTATATTGATGAACTAACGGCTGAGACGTTGTTCGAGAGGTATTGGAGGGGTTCGGCAGAAAAATAAGGATTGGTTTTAGGTTGCAAGTCAAAAACAGCATGCCAAGGATACATGATTAGAATGTGATAAATGCAATTAAGGAACTACCATTATCATATTTTATTTTTATTAGTAATGCTTTCCTTAACAATATACTGCTATAATTTTAAGCTTGTAATAAATGTTGCACAATTATTTATTAGTATTTTCTTATTAAGTTATTGCCATATATCATGTTAGCTTATGAGGAAAAGGTTTTTAAATATATTAATTGATTAATTGATAGGACTTTTTATGGTGATAATTGATAGAATTTTTATTTTTGATATTTTAATTGATAGAATTCTTGGCCATGCCATAAGTAGAAGTAATTACGTTTAGTTGAGAATATCGATATCATGATTAGATTAATTTCCAAGAGAGATTTTTTTCATTCACAAGATTCAAATTTGAAATTGTATTTAAAGGTTACTAATTTTTTCATTTTTGTCAAGCAATAAATACTTTTATTTTATTTTTTATTTTGGGATTTTATTTATTTGTTATTAATGCTATTTGACATTAGTGTTCAGATTCAAAGAAGTTACTAATGCAATTTATTATAAGAATTAAATCCTTTTAAATGTTATATTAATTTTGTTAAAGGATATGAGTGTAAATTGAGAGACTATATTAAATGAAATATCAAATATATTTATTTTTTTATATTTAATTTTAATATTAGAAAGTGATAAAATTGCCACATTTGTTTTTTTTTTTGCTTAATTTTGGAAAACAGTGACGGTTGAAGTTAAGGACAAAATAAGTAATCAAACAACTTGCAACTAAAACCTGCAGCACTTAACAAAAATTCCGGATATTGAACTTTACACATGTATAACCTTTGCTGATTCTAGTCTTTTATATGGATCAACTAAGATTCCTCTTACTTTGGTGCCTCTTCACTCATAAGATTTGAGCTATCAGTAATCTGTGAATAAAATTTAAAGCTAGAAATAGATGTCATAGTCTAAGAAATGAAAAATCTTGCTTATATCTATCTCAATTTAAGGTGAAAAGTGGAGATTAAAATCTATAACCTATTAAATATGAGATAATGTCATGATCTTCACTATATTAACTACTTATTATTTTTCGAAGATATTTCCTTTTATTTAAGGATTGGACCTCACACATGCTAACAAAGAATGAAGTGTATTTGTTTATTTTGTATTTTTATTTCTTATTTTCTTATTTTAGATTTTATTGCTAATATTAGAAATAAGAGACAACAACAACAAGCCTTATCCTACTATGTGAGGTTGGTTAATGGGCCACACGACGTTATTGTGCCCAATCAAAAATTAGATTTTCAGAAGTTTTAACGAGCAAAAAGTCTTGTTTAATGAGTTCTCATAGTGCCCTTTAAAGTCTTTAGCCTATGCTTGACATTCATATAAAGCTACAAAGGTTGCTCCTTGTAATTCAAAACGACATTCCACTTTGTCAAAGAGAAAATAGAAATAAAAAGAAGTAAAAATATAGAACTTTATAGCTTGATAAGATTTTCTTTCTATTTCAAGTGTTCTCTCTTGTTGAGCAAGCGTAAACTGTTTATTTGTTGAAACGTTGTTTCGCTTTTTGGGATTGTAAATCTATTTGTAAGCGTTGTTTGGGTTGGCTTATTACATTAAAAATACTAAACCCCAAATTAGATTTTTTGGGGCTGTATTGATATTCAAATAATTGTTGGATGGAACACTAATCATACATCATACATGAGACATCCCAATGAGATTTACAAGGGAAAAACTTAGTTTTTTCAAAATAAAGTAAATTAGTTCACACAACATCCTAGCGTTTCGAATTTAACAACTAGTTTCTCATGTCCTTCACACATGCCAAATCAATAATTATTATGGAGTCATAAAAATCAACAATTACCAATCAATTTAAATGAATAGTTTATAGAATAGTATATAATAAGGTAACGTTTGGCTCAGCTTATTTCCCTCTTAAAAGTCACTTTTAAGCTAAAGTTACAAATAAGAGGCTTAAAAAAAGTCATAAGTTGTTTTGCAATTTCATTTTTTTTATAAAGAAATAAAAAATTTGATCGGAGAAGGGTGGCCGCGGACGGTGACGGGTGGTGGTGGGTGACAGTCCGGCCTTGGTTATGGTGGTTGTGGATGTTTAATGAAAATAAGAGGTTGGAAAATAAGAAAAAGCTCCAATTTGTGGCTTATTTTAAAGCTCTTTTTTCTCTGTTTCCTTCATAAAAAAAGCCACTTAAAATTTTAAGAACGTATTAATATTTTAATATTTTTGTTTGGCTTGCCTTTTACTTATAAGTAGAAGATAAGCTCAAAATAAGTTGGGCCAAACATAGCCTAATTGTATAAAAATCAATCCACTTGAAAACATTCAAGGTTAGGAGCTGCACCTAAAACTAGTTCTAACTATAGAGTACTCCCTCCGTTCCTATTTAACTGTCCGGAGAGAAAAAAAAAATCTTTGTTCCTGTTTATCTGCCCACTTATATTTTTAATGTAACATAATTGTACTTTTACTCATTCTAACCTTATATTTCAGGCTAATCAATGCTCCACTATCTAACCAATCAAACAACAAGGGATAAAGGGTATTATGGAGAGTTTAAAATTTATTTTGAGGAAAACCTTAACAATTATTATACTCCCTCCGTTCTTTTTTATCTGTGTTCATTTTGAAAAAAAAAATTGTTTCTTTTTATCTGTCTCTTTAGGAATTCAAGAAAATATTTATAGCTTGTTTTCCTATTATACCCTTTCTCATTTATTATTTTATACTTATACTAAGTAGTAGATAATTAATAATTGTAGAGTTTCAACAAGGGTACAATAGAGAATTACCTCATAATTTTGATAATTACAAGAGCATTAAATAAATTTCTTAATCTGTGTGTTTTAACCTTAAAAGACAGATAAAAAGGAAATGAGTGAGTATTTCTTAATATGTGTGTTTTTCTCTCTCCGGACAGTTAAATAGGAATGGAGGGAGTATGTAAACAGAGAGGGTGGGAGAAAGGAAGAGCACAGCGCAATGTATATAACCTACACAATTTTAGCTCTCTAACCACTATAATTTGGGGAGATCTCTGATTTTATTCAAATATCCAACAAGGGACTTGAACGCTACTGATTTCAAAGTGACCAACCTTGATCTTGACAGGGAGGAAATTCATGAAAGGAATTCGCCAATATTGTCTGCTACTAACCAGAGTTCCCCAGAAGCCGTTCAACATCTACATGAACATTCCCCGATGTGACAATAAGAGCCCTTATGTTCTCTTGTGTGTCAAAGAATCCCATCTCTTGAAGCTGTGTAAGTTGGGTGGCATACAATTGATCTTGTGTAAGTTGGGTGGCATACAATTGATCTTGTGGTTCTGAGAAGACAAATAATTCAGTGAGAACAATAAAAATCTAGGTTACATTAATACGCCAGGCTCCATGTTTGGGGATTTTTTACTAAGTCCCATGTTTCTAAAAATATTAATACTATGCTCTAGTACCAAGAAAAAATTTAGAAATGTTTGAAACTACTGGGACCAAATTATAAACCTTAGTTTCCAGAGGTTCATAATTATTAATAGGTTCCTGAGTTCAGATTGCTGTTAGTAACCTTAATTAGAAATATTTTAAATTAGAGACCCAATTACAAATTTTTAATACATAGGGACCTAATGAAAATTCACTCATAGTAAAAGGGAACTAAAAATTAGTATAATCTAAAACTTAACCATAATAAGTAGAAGACAACAAGAATGCTAACCATTTGATCTGTTGGAACAGCTAGGCTATCGGCTCCAAGTCCGCCAAACATGCTCGATAACATCTCAAGTCCCAAGTTGTTCAATGGTCCTAGTTTGATAGAAATTTCTAACATGTTACAATTTCTATTTGCAATTAAATGGTAGTTACAACTTGCAATCTAATTAGCCACCCCCTAACATAAAACTTCCCTGGTTGCCCCATTCAGTGAACGGGGATACAATCAACTTATAAGACATGCTTAATGCAAAAGGCCCTTCAAAAGGATGTCAGTGGTCAAAGGATTTAATAGAAGCTTAGATTTGGTTAGAAAGGATGCATGAAACACTACAAGAATGCATTAAAATTGCCACAGAAAGTTTTCCACGGCTCGAATCCGTGGCAAAAAAACCACGGAAGGCAAACAATTTGCCACGGCTTAGACCGTGGCAAAATTAGCCACGGTTAAGACCGTGGTAAAACAAGAAGGAAACAATTTATTTTTTGTAACTTATAATTGTGGAAACACTTTGTCACGGCTAGGACCGTGGCTAATTTAACCACGGCCTAGTCCATGGCTTTTTCTTTGTAGGATAGTTTCTTTTTTTATATATGAAAACATAATTTGCCACGGCTTTGACCGTGGCTAATATTTCCACGTCCTTGACCGTGGCTACGTGACTATTTTATTTAATTTTTTTCCAAAATCTTTTAAAGTGGGTTATAGATTTTTTTTTAACTGGATAATTTGTTTGCTACGGCTGTGACCGTGGCTATTCATTCTATTTTATTTATTTTTTTTCAAAAATATTTTTAAGTGGAAATAGAGATTTTTTTTTAACTGAAAAATAAGTTTGCCACGGCTAGGACCGTGGCTAATTTTGCCACGGCCTATACCATGGCTATGTGTCTCTATTTTATTTTGTTTTTTCGAAAATCTTTTTAATTGGAAATAGATTTTTTTTACTGGAATATTACTTTTCCACGGCTAGGACCGTGGCTAATTTTGCCACGGCCTAGACCGTGGCTCCCTTTAAGGATCAATTATTTTATTATTATTTTTTAAGTTGGCCATTTTGCCACGGTTATAGCCGTGGAAAAAAACTTGATTCCCTGATATCTTCCCTCATCTCTTCCTTATCTCTTCATCACATATGTATGCTGCGCTGTCTCGTTCATCTCCTCTCCCTCATTCTTCATCTCCATACACAATAATTGGAATTACATATTAGAAATATTGATCGAATAACGTAACGATAAATCCAACTGAAAGTGAAAAATGAGAATAATTGTAAATATATATATATCTACTTCCATACGTCATTAACAGGGACATATGTGTTTGTATGTGCAACTAGTAATATTTATGTAACAAAAATAGACAAAAAGAAATACAGAGACATAAAATATTTATTAATCGACCAAATGGAATTTCTAGAAAGTAAACAATAGGGGTGGGTCTATTTTCCTTTCTTTTTATTCTTTGGTCTTTTTTTTTTTCCTTTGGTCTAAGTGAGTGTGTCTTGAAAAGGAAAATTAACAGCTCTTTTTTAATTCAAAAAGAAAGAAGAAAAATCTGTTCTTAAAATAATATTTTTGACATTAAAAAGCCACTAATGCAAACAAAGCCCTATAACACCGGCTACAAAAGACTTTTAACACCTAAGAGTTAACTTGTGTAGAATAATTTGTCATGATGAAAATTACTGTATTACATTTCAATTGTCTGTGATTAATTAGTTCAGGTGGCTCAGTATCAAATTGGTGGGGGAGGGGAAAATAGGTGGAAATTAAATTATATATATATATGAGAAATTAGGTAATATGTAAAATTAAAGAAAAGATTAGATTAGATGAGATCTAAAGTTGAAAGTAAATAAATTAAAGATTCATATTATATATGCATATTATATCTATCTTTTGGAAGATATTGCTAGAATGTATGTCAGGATTGCTTTTAGTTAATTAGGGCATGTTTGTTACAGATTGTGTACACTTTTTGCTCAGAGGTTATGCGGTTCTTTTGGATTTTGCTTGGTGCTTACGCTCTTGGAGTTTGTGGTAGGTAACAACTAATTATCTTAATTTGTAATTAGTGTTGAACTTAGCATATTGTATGTTGTTTGTTAGTGGATAGAGGAGACCCTGATGAAAATACTGGAGTACCAGGGTGCTGATTTGTATGCTTTTTTTTATGTGAGTGTTTGTTAGTGGATAGGTGAGACCCTGATGAAAATACTGGAGTACCAGGGTGCTGGTTTGTATTTTATTTTTGTTATGTTGGTGCATGTGTTTGTTGTTTGTTAGTGGATAGGGGAGACCCTGATGAAAATACTGGAGTACCAGGGTGCTGGTTTGTATTTTTTATGTTATGTTGGTGCATGTGTTTGTTGTTTGTTAGTGGATAGGTGAGACCCTGATGAAAATACCTTGGTTTATGTTGTTTTAAATTTTCTGTCTATTTGAAATGTGGAAATGATTGTATTATAGGGGTTACGCTGCTGAAATTTTTCTAATTAGTCACCATGGATCGTAGTTGGATGTATGAAAGATTGAATTTTACTCGGACTCAATTGAGACCTGAATTTATTCTTGGAGTAGACAAGTTTGTTGAGACAGTCGTGAACTCTAATTATTATTCATCAGGTGGAATGATTAGGTGTCCTTATGTGAAGTGTAGAAACATGAAACTGTTTGATGGTCGTGTTGTGAAGATTCACTTGTATAAACATGGCTTTAAGGAAGATTACTGGATTTGGACAGAACATGGTGAACAGAGGCCGATAGAATCAGACTTAGGAGGTGATTCTAGCAATACTGTTGTAGAGTTGGATGATGATAGCAATGAGTTTGATATGATGCATCAAATGGTATCCGATGCATTCGGGCTATTTGTTCATGACGCTTCTAATAAGGTCAATGAGACTGTAAATATGGAGGAGCCGCCAAACCCGGAATGTCAAAGGTTTTATGATATGTTGATGGAAGCTAACCAACCTATTTATGAAGGGTCTACCCAATCTACCTTGTCTCTTTCAGTAAAATTGTTGGCTGCTAAATCGAAATGGAAAGTTACTCAGAAGTGTATAGATTATTTTGCAGAGATGCTTATGGATGTATCCCCTTCAATAGAGCATGTGCCAAAAAACTGTTACCAAGCAACCAGGTTGGCTTCTAAGCTGGGAATGCAGGTTGACACGATTGATTGTTGTGAGGAAGGTTGCATGTTGTACTACAAGGAAGATAGTAATTTAACTGCATGCAAGTTTTGTAATAAGTCCAGATTTGAAGCTAACCGACACGGGGTGGGTAGGTTTAAAAATGTTCCAAAGAAGAGAATGTTTTATTTTCCTATCACTCCAAGGTTGCAACGCTTATATGCTTCAACTAAAACTGCAAGTCAAATGAGATGACATCATGAGAATCAGAGGGTTGATGGTGTTTTGCGTCATCCATCTGATGGGGAAGCATGGAAGCATTTCAATGACTGTTATCCTGATTTTGCCAATGAGCCAAGAAATGTGAGACTTGGTCTCTGCGCGGATGGGTTCACACCATACATTCAAGCATCGGCACACTCATATTCATGTTGGCCCATAATCATCGTGCCTTACAATCTTCCTCCTGAATTGTGCATGACCAAACCTTACATGTTCTTGAATTGTCTCATTCCTGGCCCAAAGAATCCCACCTCCAGAATAGATGTGTATTTGCAACCATTGATTGATGAGCTTCAACAGTTGTGGAGTCATGGTGCATTAACGTATGATATATCCACAAAACAGAATTTCATAATGAGAGCATGCTTAATGTGGACTATAAATGATTTTCCAGCATACGGGATGTTATCTTGATGGAGCACACATGGCAAGTCAGCTTGCCCCTATTGTATAGATGAAACAAATGCCTTCTGGTTGAAATTTGAAAGAAAACATTCATGGTTTGATTGTCATCGCCGGTTCTTACTGCCTAATCATTCAAAAAGAGTAGAAAGACGTTTAAAAAGGACACAGTTGAGGAGCAGCATCCTCCAATCATTTTGGATGGAGATTCTGTATGGCAATTTGTGAAAGATTTTCCTAAGGTCATTGAGTCAGGCCCTACTAAGTTGTTGGGATTTGGTAACCTTCAAAATTGGACTAAAAAGAGCATTTTTTGGGATCTTCCTTATTGGAAAGACAATTTGTTGAGGCATAACCTAGATGTCATGCATATCAAGAAGAATTTCTTTGACAATATCTTCAATACTGTTATGAATGTCAAAGATAAAACAAAAGATAACGAGAAGGCAAGGATGGATATACAAAGAGAGTGTAAACGAGGGGACTTGGAATTGGTTCCATTAGGAAATGGGAAGATGGGAATGCCAAAGGCAAAGTATTCATTGACGTCAGTCGATGCAAAATCAATTTGTAAGTGGGCAATCGAGTTGAAAATGCCAAATGGTTATGCATCAAATCTAGCTCGATGCACTGATGTAAATAAGGGTGTCATGCATGGGATGAAAAGCTATGATTGTCATATTTTCATGCAGAATCTACTCCCAATTGCATTCTGTTCACTACCCGATGAGGTGTGGAAACCGTTGACTGAGATTAGTCAATTTTTCAAGGATATTTGTTGCAATTCACTTAAAGTTAGTGACTTGGAAAGAATCGAAGATAACATTCCAATTATTCTATGCAAGTTAGAAAGAATTTTTCCCCCCGGATTCTTTGATTCCATGGAACATCTTCCAATTCATTTGCCTAAAGAAGCACGATTAGGCGGCCCAGTGCACTATCGATGGATGTATCCGTTTGAAAGGTATACAAATCACCTTATCTTATTTATTTACTTGTTCGAAAGTAGTATTAATTACATATATACATCATAAGTTACTAAAACTTTTAAAACTTGCATAGGATGATGGGTGCGTATAAGAGGGCCGTTACCCAGAAAGCCAGAGTTGAGGGATCTATCAGCACCGACTATATTGGTCGTGAGATTACTTATTTCTGTTCTCACTATTTTAAGAGTCAGAATTTAGTCTCATGTTCTCGTTTGAGGAATGACCCTGAAAATGAAAGTGTGCCAAGTAGTTCATTGTCAATATGTAAAAATTCCGGTCATTCAAGTGGGCAATGTCAAGGTCAACCTTGGCTGAACGAAGATGAATATAATTCTGCTCGTGTGCATATACTCATCAATTGTGTTGAAGTGAAGCCGTATTTGGAGTAAGTTCTAGTTTCATATAAGAAATATCTCAAAGTTACTCATCAATTATGTATATTGAACACAAGACATTTTTGCAGCATGTTCTTACGTACGCATGAAGATGGTGAAAGTCGCATGCATGCAGAGTTTTCTGGCTGGTTCAAGTCATATGTAAGTCTTTACTAACCGTTGCGCATACCAAGTAATTCACTGTAAACTTAAGATTTACACATTATCTTCCGTTACAGGTGTATGATGATCGAAATGGGGTCACTAATAGAGAATTAAGGGCATTGGCTTGGGGTCCTAAGATAAAATTTTCATCATGGAACATGTGGTTCATCAATGGATATAAGTTTCACACAAAAGGTTGGAGTGAAGCTAAAAGAACTACCAATTGTGGTGTATGTGTAAAAGGTGTTACACAAGGTGGTGAAGATGATTTTTATGGCTTCATCAAGTACATATATGAGTTGGAATATACTGGATTGCCGAAGATTCCTCTTTTTTATTGTCAGTGGTATGATCCAACAAGTAGAGGCACAAGGGTCCATCCGCAATATAAGATTGTGCAAATTAACAAGCGTAGACGATATAGATTTTATGATCCTTTTATTATAGATCAAAAAGCTAGGCAAGTTTACTTTGTTGACTATCCCAATACTTGTAAGGACTTGCGTGATTGGTGTGTGGCTATTGCCACAAAGCCAAGAGGCCATTTAGAGGTAGATGAAATCATTCATGAAACACAAGCAGATGAATCACCTTTTCAAGCTGATGAATCTATTGTTCCTATGGTGGACATTGAGATGGTAAATGGCTTGGCTGATGAAACTATTGAAGGTTGGGATCGTGAGGTTGATCCAATACCTGTGGGTGCACCTAGTGTCGTGTTTGAAGAATATGAACGAGATACCAATGATGATGATGAGAGTGAAATGTATGTTGTGGAGGAAAATGTTAACACCGACGATGACGATGATGATGACTGGGGTTATCCAGACATTGATTAAATTCATTTTATTATTAGGTTAGCACAATTATAATATTGTATGCTTACTAGTTTAATTAGTATATGCAATATATATTTAATGTCTTTCAATTATTTACTTATCATGTTTTATATATATATATATATATATATATATATATATATATATATATATATTCTTGAACGGATGTCTTCACAGAGGCCCGAGAAGGCACAGCTTGTAGGTGGCAAAGGTAGGGGGAAATCTGTCCAGAGAGGTTCCATGCAGATTCAACTTGATCATCAACGCCACCATCCTTTAGGACCACAACATTCCGTGAAGGTGCCACGGCCATGTAGACCATCCCAGGACTCAGGTTCACATCATCAGTATTCCCCACCAGGGATCACGATGATTCCAACGCCTGGATTTATGCCTTCACTTGATTCTGATCAGCGTTATGAGGGACATATGGATAACGTACCTGGTGATGATGACATTAATCCTGAGGTGGAGGAGCTAGAGAGAGATGAGGAGGTCGTCGAGGAGATCGCAGAGGAGGCGGCACGAGCTGCTAACCCCCGTGGGGAGTTAGCACAGTTTGTGCATGCGGTCCCTCGAAGTCAATGGCCTCGAGACAGTAACGGAAAGTATTTTCTCGAGTGGGTAAATGGGATGTAAGTTACAAACTTCAGGAATTTCATTGTTTCTTAATAAATATCCATTTTTTATATAATATCTTATAAGACATGCTATTCGTAACCAGGTGGTATCCACCTCAGCCTGGTGTGGAGACAATTATGAGTTCTGTCAAGTCCCAGTTCACAGAGCCATGGCCTACTTGGACCTCAGTCGATGAACAAGTCCGCAACCATTGATGGAGGGAATTTCAGGTTTAAATCGTGAACTTAATTACATGCATACTATGTGTCTTATCAAATTAAAGTTTGATTAATTTCAGTTTTAACTAGGTATTTGATTAATGTGTTGGGTTGCAGGATAAGTGCAGTTGGGAACCTTGCTTCACAACTGAAATCTGAAAGAAATTTGACCACAAAGGTTCGGACTTGTTTAGAACTATGATGAACAAGGCGAGGAAAGAATATGCACAAAAAGGTAAAATTAAAAAATGGTGTCCCCCTACCATATGGAATCAGCTGCTTGCAATTTGGGCCAAATCTGATTTCAAGGACATTGAAGAGCAAAATAAGAAGAACAGGGCTTCTTCTAAGGGTGGTGTATTACACACTTCTGGCCGCGTCTCTCATTCTGAGATAGCACTGCAGGTGGTATGCATTTTGATTTTAAAATTGATATCAAAGTTTAGTCACAATTTAATGGAATCTATATATATTAAATTATGTTTGTAATTGTCTAGGCACGAGCTCAAGGAGAACCGGTGGATGTTGACAAACTCTTCATTGCCACTCATATGAAGCGAAATGGGGATTGGGTCGATAAACGCTCAAAGGAGACCATGGTAAGTCTTTATTATTGAGAATGCTTTTTAATTGATTAAATATTAGTTTTATGCCATTAATTACTGTTTGAAATGTGTTACATGTTTTGTTTTGCAGTCTTAGTTTACTATCACTTAGGAGAAGAAGAAGGCGGCCAGCCAATTTGACACGCTTACTCCCGAGCAATCACAGCAGGATGATAGAGAGGCTAAGGCAACTAGTTGGGTAGAAACAGTTGGAGGGATGAACCGTGGCCGCCTTTATGGTACAGGTGATATGTCTTCTCATTTTTCTCATGGGGCATATGAAGGATACTATTACTCTCAGATTCCTGCATCATCGAGTACTGGTGGATCGATGACCTCTTCAGATGCCGTCCTACAGCACGTCAGGAGTGAGTTGGAGAAGGAGAAACAGGAGCGGCAGAGGGAATACGAGGAGCAAAACAGGCGGATCGAGGAGCAGAAGAGGGAATACGAGGAGCAGAATAGGCGGATCGAGGAGCAAAAGAGGCTGATGGAGGCCCGTGACAGAGAGATTCTTTCACTACGTCAGTCTCAGATTGACATGCAAAACAACTTGACTTCAATGATGGAGATGATTAAAAATATAAATGCAAGTCAGTCCCAACAGCCCGGTATCGAGTCATCTAGGCAGCAGCGTACTCATCCAGATTATATTGAAGATGATTGAAACATGGGTTTTGTTAGTGACAATGTTGTAGTATTTGTATTCGTATTAGTATTGACATGTTTTACGTTGTGTGGTATTTATTTATGTTGTTTTATGTACTTTTTTATTATGGTTACTTGTTATAAATATTTATTATGAAATGCTTTGATTGGAATATTATGTTTTCTTGAATTATTATATATCAGGTTTTGTAATTATAAAAAAAATTAATAAATAAATATACTGTTTGCCACGGCCTATTCCGTGGCAAAACTAAAAAAAAACGAAAATGACAAATTTGCCACGGATATTACCGTGAAAAATTTGCCACGGATATTTCCGTGGCAAATTTTCCACGGAAACATCTGTGGCAAATTTTCCACGGAAATATCCGTGACAAATTTTTCACGGATATTTCCGTGACAAAAATTTGCCACGCTCATTTTGGCCACGGCTCGACGGTCGTGGCTAAACCGTGGCAAACATTGATTTTGTCACGGATTTGGTAATTTTGCCACGGTTAGGCAAAACAGTGACATTCTTGTAGTGAGATTAAAGCAAGCAAGCAATACAAATCCTGTCTCAATACCAAAATAAAAATTTACTAGCGAATACTTGTGCGCTGTCTTTTTATTTATTTATTTATTTATTATTATTATTATTATTATTATTATTATTATTATTATTATTTTTATTTGTATTTCGATATTCTTCTACTATTTTATTTTAATATTGAGATTTAATTTTTAAAAAGTAAAATCTATGAGCCTATTAAAATTTAAATTAGATTTGAATAATAAAAAAAAAAGAGATATAATCAAATTGGATATTTCTTTAAAATTTGTAGTAGCTGATCTCATAAATCAAATGAAGACGCTTCATATTATTACCTATCAATATGAAATCATTGAAAATTAAAATGAGAGGTTATGAATTTGAATCAACTAAAAACAAAGGAAATTAAACATTTTTATATATTATTATAATAATTTGAATAAAATCTATAAAATACATATTTAATTTTTATTATTATTAATAAGAAAAAACAACCAGAAACTTAAAATGATTTTATTATTAATAAGGGTTTTTAAACAATGATAAAGCTGATTATTTAAACATTTCAGGGATCTATTATGACTCCAATATATTTATTGTTTCTCATATTTAATAATTTTAATTATATTTATATTTATACTTAATTTCATCAGCTAAAAAATAATTTTAAATCAAAAAATATTTTTAAATGAGTGAATATAGATATATTGTAGTAGCAATAGTCTCACTCCATATTCAAATACATTAATAAAATAAGATGAATTTATTTACACTACATCATATCAATTTAATAATATAAAACATGTCTGCTAAAAAAAAGTATTAAAAGAAGACTTAATCTAGTAAAATTTTAAATTATATTTTTTGTCTATCATCTATCTAAATAAAAAAAATGTAAAATAGGAGTTGTTTAAGGGATTCAAATTATATTTTGTTAAAGGTTAAAATTATTTCTCATATTATATGTCCAAATAATGAAAAAATAAAGTAAAATGTGTTCAAGAGAATTTCAAGTATATTTGGTTAAAAGGTAAAAAATATTTGATTAGCAACTAATTCAATTATCTAATAAGATGAGCATTCAAGCTCTAAATTATGGTTTGATCCAAGAAGACTAATAAGATGAACATTTTTTAGGTTCAAAAGGGCTTAATAATCTTAAACAATAGTTGTTAAAAAATATGAATAGTTCTATTAGGAAGATCTAAAAAAGAAAGATCAAAAGCTTTGATATTTATAATAAGCAAATAAAACTCCATAAATAAAATTCCATAACTGAAACACCCTTTCTCAAACTCCATAAGCAATAAATTTAAGAAATAACATTTTTATTAGTATTTGATCAATAGGATTGATTTTTGTTGGTTTTTTATTACTGCTGGGGAACAATAGAGAATGGCTGAAAAAGGCTTCCGTAGTAGCTGCAGGTAGCACTAAACCACACATTTTTATTAGTATTGTAACAATGTTAAAACACAAAAAATAATATTTTTATACCTTAAAAGTTGATCTTAACCCAAACCTATAAGAACTTAAAAAGAAAAGGTGTTTGATATAATATTATTATTTTCTTTAGCTTATAATCTGCATTTAAGTAAGAAGTTATTTCTTCAGAAAAAAAATTTAGAGCCTTTTTCCCACTAAAAAGCCTTTTAAAGTAAAAAAAATTTAAAATAAAAAAAGCAAAAGCTCAATAATTTAACTTATAATTTTAGAGTTTTTCTTAAGTAAAGATAAAGGAAGATCTAAAAAAGATTGAGGAAGATCAAAAGCTTTGATAATTATAATAAGCAAATAAAACTCCATAACTAAAACACCAATTTCTCAAACTCCATAAGCAAAACATTTAGGAAATAACATTTTTATTAGTATTTGATTGATAGGATTGACTTTTGTTGGTTTTTTTGTTAATGCTACTGAAGAATAGAGAATGGCCGAAAAAGGTTTCCGCATCAGCTGCAGGTAGCACCAAACAACACATTTTATTAATATTGTAATAATATTGAAACACACAAAATAATATTTTTCTATCTTAAAAGTTGATTTTAACTCAAACCTGTAAATAAGAACTTAAAAAGAAAAGGTGTTTGATATAATTTTATTATTTTTTTTAGCTTGTAATTCGCTTTTAAGTAAAAAGTTATTTCATCAAAAATTATTTTAGATCTTTTCTTCACTAAAAAGCCTTTTATAAGTAAAAAAATTAAAATAAGAAAAGCAAAATCTCAATAGTTTGACTTATATTTTTTATTTTAGAGCCTATTATTTGAAGAGCAAAGCAATAAATAAATAAATAAACTGGGTCAAACATACACTAACCAGAGTAACTATAAATAGATACTTGAAGCATATGATCAATAATATACACTTATTATTTTTATATTTTAAAAAAAATATTTCATATGTATGAAGAATACATTTTTTTCAAAAGACAATAATATAATTTAAAAAATATTGAACAATTTATAATATATACATATCTATTGTAATTATGAATTTCATCAATTAAATCGTTGAATTGAAAGTTCTCAATAAATAGATTAACCATACAAATTTATACGTCATCCCGAGACATGTTGATATTTCATCGATATACCTCAATTTAACGAATAGTTCACATTTTAAAATATAAGTAAATGTTGCTATTCTGATGACATATCTAGAAATGTTCAACTTTTTTTGAAATTTGATGATAAAAACTTTCAACTCAACGATTTCATTGGTGAAATTCAATGTTGGTGTTGAGTTATGAAGTAGAGTAAGTATCCCAAGACTTATTACTCTGGAATAAATGGATCTCCACCCATATATCTAAGATGTTATTGATAAATTTTAGGAATTAATTAGATTTGTTTCTAGAAGTTAGGATTTTCAATTTTCATCGCGTTAGTGATAGATTTTAGGAATTAGGAATTTTTTTTATTTTTAAAAATTAGGATTCATTTTTAATTAGGAATTTTTAATGATTATTTTTAATTAAGATCTAATTTTTTTTGGACATTTTTTTATAGTGAAGTAAGTTTTATTTTTAACTAATAACTAATATTTACATGTGACAGCCCAAGAAAATAAAACTTCCAAGTCTAACAACAACTAACGAACAAGCCCAAAACAAAATCCTAGTTCCTCATAAGCCTCCATTTAAATTGAAGATTCAATCTCATGTGTGCACTCATTCAACAAGATTCAGTTTCTTATGCGTAGGGATTGGCGCGTTGTGCTTCAACACACGTTTTGTGAAAATAACACTCTAGCTGACTGGTTAGAAAAGGAAGGATCGAAGTCGGGTTTTTCTCCTCAGGTTGTTCATGATTGCACTAATCTATTGCATGCCCTTGTGTTGGTTAATGCTAAGGGCTCCCTTGTTGTATGGTCCAAGGCCCTTGTTTTAAATTTTAGATGTACCAAATAAATTGGTCCAGAAAAAGAAAAGAAGATGTACCAAAGAAAAAATTGAAGATTTTAAACCTAGGTCTCGTTAGTACATCCACACACCCACTCTAACATTCATGTCTCAGTGTATCTTCTTAGCGATAAATAACTCACTAGGATGCTAACTGTGATGATGGTAGCATGGCCAAGGAAGGGGGAGGAATAATAGGTTTTACACCGGCTGATCCAATAAGTACAAAATTGCAGCTAGGGGAACTTGAACAAGTCCTTGAAATTTGACAAAACAAACTTTGCCTCTGAGCCATTTAGAAGCTCATATATAACATGTTTTTTGTATTATATATATATATATATATATATATATATATATATATTGCACCTTGTGATAGGTGTTACTGTTGATTTTTTTAAAAAAAAGGGGCTGCCACGTGATGGCACCCTTGTCTTTCTTTTTTAAGGCATGAACAGTAGATATAAACTTTTACCCCAATTTGATACATATTTTTTTTAACACTAATTTAATAAGTAATTAAAAATTGCATTATTTTAGTAAAATTGCCATATTTTTATCCTTGTGCTGAAATGAAGATTTTCTTGTGTTTTTTTTTTTTGTATAGAGGAAGGCACTAGTATCTCTCAATTTGATTTTTGACACACGCACTCTTATATGGGAAAAACTCTATAGTGCTCCTGTAGTACATACAAATAATCATCTATCATCTCCAATAAAAAAAAGAAACCTCTTCTTGGACCCAAGCAACATTTAATGCCATGTGTCATCCTCACATGCATTCAATTTCCCTCATATTTTTTGTTTATTATTATTTTATTGTTGTGCTCTGTTTTTTTTGTTGCTTCTAAGTTATCTTACTTGATACATGTCATTATAAGAATGGTTCAATTTCCCTCAATTTTTGCTTACTTTGATATAAAAAAAATTAAAATTAAAAATTTTAATAATAAAATTAAATTTGATTATTAAACTTTTTTTTCTCTAACTTCTTTTTTTCCTCTTTCTTTTTCTTTCTTCTCTCTCCATTTTCCTTCATTTCACGTTTCTTTTACTATCCTTTTTTATTTCTTTTTCTCTATTTTCCATTTGTTCCTTTCTCTGTTTTTTTACTATACATCAACTTTTTTGTAAAGAATACATGTTAAAACCCCCTTGAAACCTATTGGAATTCGTGATTACAAATTTCAATGTTCTAAAGTGAAAGCAAGATTTTATTGCGTTTGTCATTTGCAAACGGGTATCCAAACATGCTCTACACGTGTGAGTAGAGCCTTCGAAAGAGCTAGCTCGCCTCAACTTGCTTTGTTTTCGAGCTAAAAAATATATAACTGTACTCGTGCGAGCTGACTTGCATTAATATTAAAAATATAAAAATACTAAAAAACTGACATTTTCACTAGTATAAAATTATAATTCATTGAAAAAGCAAATCATTCATGATTCACCAACTCGACTCGACTCACAATTATTGCAAGCTAAACTAAGTTGAGCTAATTTTGAATCAAAATTTTTTGAACTAATATTTTTGCAACTCAACCCACTTACGAGTCGAGTTGAGTAGAGTTGGCTCGTGAGCCAAGACTAGTTGACGGCTCTAAGTGTGAGCGACTAAAAATAACATTTTTTACACAATATAGACTAAAACGAAAAATAAATACATGTATAAAAACTAAATAATTAATTCAAATGAGAGAAATTAATATAACAGCAAGTACTGAAACTCATAATGGCGTCATATGTAGGGTTTAAAAGAAGTTTTTTTATGTATAAAGAGGAAAACAAAATGAAAGACGTGTAATGGGGATAAATAGTTAGTTATTTAACTTTCAGTAATTGTTAAAGAAAAATAAAAATGTTAAATTGTGCTACTAAATTTTTTTATTTACTTAATTATGATAAATATTTTTTATTTTTTATTAAGTATTTAATGATGGACATACTTATTACAATTAAACGAGTAGAAAAAATTTATAGGAGAATTTAGGTGTGGATTTAGAATTAGTGAAAGCAGAATTAAGGAGCAGAGTGTTACTGATTCTGTAGTTTGCGACGTTTCGTTTCCAGAATACAGAGGAAGGAACAATTTGCAGGGCCTTTTCATTTTCGCGATTGCATTCCAATGGCTCCTTCTTCTCCTCAGAAAAGAAGAATTCGTTCATCTTCTATCTTTTCTGATGAACTCGTTGCTGTGGATTTTGCTCCGGAGAATTTAGCCCCTCCGTTATCTTCAAAGACTCATCGCGCGCCGTTTTTAGATCCGAATAATGAGCCTAATTCTGCTGCTGCTGCTGCTCTTGTCGCCATTTCCAGCAGTTCCATTGAAGTTGAAGATGAAGAAGAAGAAGAAATACCTTTTGCTGCCATACGCGTGGATGACGAAGAATCTAAAGACAAAACGGAGCAATTACGACCTTCCGGTTTCGGGAAGAAGAAGTTTCGCAAAGTGATCGACTGCTTAAAGCCTTCAGGAACTACGTCCAATTCGTCAAAGATTTTCAAGCAGCAATCGTGGAAGGTATAATACCTTGTAATTTCAATTGCACCATATCTCAGTAGTCAGTACTAATTCCTTTGCAGAAGTTAATTAATTTGGTTAAGTACATTATAATAATTACTTATATGTTCTAAACTTGAAGATAAGTTGAGAGGTTGATATTTACAACTACAGGGGAATTAAAATGGATCTAGCTGTTTTAATTAGTTGGAATAGATAGTTCATAGTTTAATTAGTTGGGGGATATGCTTATTAGTGATTGTTTGTTCCATTTACAAATACTATCTTTTTCTTAGTTAATTTGTTGCATGAAAGATTGGATTCATAGAAGCAACATAACTAATGCATTCCCAACACTTGTTATAATTTATGCCATGTTAGAATTGGATAATGTGGTTTCAGTTTGCCTCCTTAATTTCCTTGGTAACATTCTATTGGATTAATGACAACTGACAAGCTTTGCTTCTAAATCTATCTCTGATAACCAATTTAGCTTTTTGATTATACTACTGTTTGATTTGATTCTGATACATGTCTGGAAACCAAAACTTGTTATTTTTGGAATTTTAAATTTGTTCTTTTCAATGCTTTGAATTGCATTAAGAATTACACAATGTCATTATTCTCAGAACTACTTATCATCAATGCCAAACATGGACGAGGATTGTGATTTGGATAAAGTTAACCAGATGCTTCTAGAGGATCCTTTTGGTGCCATGAATTTGTTGGCTGCAGCAGGGGAAGTCTCCGAAATTCAACAACAACATTCATCTATCCAACAAGCAGCAGCAGGAGCTGGTTTCATCAAGGATCTGAAGGAAACAATTTTCGGAAAGAGATCATCAAACAATAATCTACTTTCTTTACTCAGGGATGATGTTTCTCAAGACAAGATCAACAATGCTCTCTCTGAACTCATCAAAATCCAAAACAACTTGCCTGCAACCATTGCCCCTTTCATCACTAGGACCAAGTTGATCGTGGACACCGTGAACAACCTTCTTTGCCAGCGCGATCAACAGCATATTGATCTCGATACTTCGGGTGCAACCTATGGGAACTTGTTAGGGGAAAGACAAAAGTTGGAAAAATATTACAAAAGGCTAGCTGATTCAACCAAAAGACTAGTGGAAAAAAAAATTCAGACTTTGTGTTATTGATTTTTTTTTTTTTATATCGAGGCGTCTATATAATAATATTGAACTACTATGATGATAATAGAGTAAGAAGATACTCTTACAACGATAAAAATTTGCACATCAATATTGCTAAAAGAATAACAATATATATATATATATATATATATATATATATTGATTAATTTTTAGTAAGGGTAATGTATTAAAAAGAGAACATTTTTTTAATCAATGTATTTTTTTAGTGTTTTTACTTTTTTTAATATGAACATCTAAATAATACTTCTTCTGTTTCAAAATAGTTGTCGTTTAAGATTTTTACACACCAATTAAAAAAACCATTTAACACTCCAATTTTACAAAAATAGTTACCTAATTTTTTATTGTAGTGGACCAAAGTCCTACGGTACAGAAATCATTGAGGGATTAAAGTGAGACGATGAATGTAATTAGGTATAAAATAAGAATTATTTAAAAAGGACGTGAAAAGGAATTGAAGTTGAATTTGCGTCATCATATCATATTATATTCCATAAATTTTATTGGGTGATAATATCCTCACTCTTTTTTTTTTTTAATCTATTGACACACCTATTTTTTCTAATAACTAACCTGTTTGATATTGTAGGTAATTTAAAAAACGTATTTTATTTTTATTTTAAAAATATCGTATTGTTCCAGTGTATAGTTCACGATTTTTAAAAAATTGTTGCAAATTTAAAAGTATAAAAAGTGAATTAATTGAATTATATTCTTCAAAGTGAAAAATGTTATTTTCATAAAGTTTGAAATAATTTAATTATTTTTAAAATGGTGTTTTATTTTTTATTTTGAAAAATATCATATTCTTTAAGTGTACCACACGATCTTTAAAAAGCCTGTTGTAATTTTAAATTATTAACCGATTATATAATTTGAGCTAGAAATTTAAAGTCATTCAGATATCATTTTCAAAAAGCTAATTTAAAGCACCTTATTTTTCAAATGTATAGTATACGATCTCTTAACAAATTGTTGCAATTTTAAAAATATAAAATTATTTAATTTGAACTAGAAATTTTAAAGTGAATAATACATTGTTTTTTCTAAAAAAAGTTTAAATAATTTAGATATTTTAAAGAGTGTATACAATCTCTAAAAGAAACTCTTGAAATTTTAAAAGTTTAACATATTACATAATTTCACCAAAAGCCTTAGTAAAGATTACTTTAATTGAAGTGAAAAATGTTATTTTTTTAGAGCTTCAAATAATTTAGCTATTTTAAAAATTGCATTTTTTTTATTTTCAAAATCACTCTATTTTCAAAATCACTCTATTTTGAAAATTTTAAAATATTAAAAATTATTTAAATTTAACTAGAAGATTCGAAATAAATAATACATTATTTTCAAAACTAAATTCAAATAATTTAACTAATTTTAAAAACACATTTTCACTTACCTTGTGGTTAAGGGCCACACGCCTTAGCCAATAGTGAATTTATTGTTTGAGTGAGCCTACCAATTAGAAACCGGAGCAATTAAAAAAAATACTCAACAATTTTTGTAAACAATTTGCTATAAACATAATACCTCTACCTCCGTTCATTTCTAATAATGCTCCATTAATTAACAAATAAAATAATGAGAAAAAAAAGATATTGTTGAGAATTCAAAAATTATTTTAACGAAAACCATATATGTAATTGTGGGTTCTAAACTTTTGAGAGAATTCAGTTTTAATTACTATTCAAGAAATGACCATTTGCACAGAAGCTTCGAGGAAGAAGAGAAACAGTGAACAAAAGAAACAAGGTAACTTTTACGGTAGACCCCAAAAAATGGGAATTACCAGTGGTCCCGTAATTTAAGTCCATCAGATATAATATAAAATAATGAATGGCTTAGATTCACTACTGAAAACCTGTAAGACTAGTTTAATGGTTAATCAAAATTGGCATCCACAATTTCAACACTACCCCTTCTTCTCAGACCAGTTGCGGTGGCTAGAGAATTGAACATGAACCACCATAGCTATGCAACCCGCCAACCCCTCGCCGGAGAACAAGCAGTCGACGATGGAGATCATCGTCGCCGCCACCGGAATCAGCACCAATCCAGCTAGCTTTCCTCCCCCTTCCTCTCTGTCTGCAGATCTTGCTTTTTTTTTTCAAACAGATCTGGTGGCGAATCGAACACATCTAACTTTCTTCGAACAGATCTGACACAAGGCACTACGGCGGCGACGAAGGAGGTTCCAATTTGCGGGTAGTTCAAGTTTTCAGTCAGTTTGTAATTTTAATCTTAGATGTAATTAAAGTTTTCTGCAATTATCCTCCATCGCAACCATAGTAGCGAACCTCTCGCCGAACACGAGACCACCACCGCGACCAAAACCCCGAACCACCGCCGTGCCTCACCGAGCGTGAATCACATCCCCACATCCTTGCCACCAGACCAATACACTGACGTCGTCTCTTTCCACCTCAATTAGCGAACGATTGGGGCTTGCTGCAAGGCGAATCTTGGCAGCGAATCAATTAGCGAACAATACAATTACTAAATTATTATTTTAAATTAAAATATGATTAGAGCTTTGTTAAATTTTAAACAAAATATTAATGATAAACCCAATTGGATTGGAACAATTTTAAAAATGATGAAGAGATTTACATTTAAAAAAACAAAATTTTTAATTTTATTATTTTAAATAAGAAATTTGTCACTTATATGACAAAATGAATCCAATTGAACAATTTCAAAAATGAGATCAAAATTACACAACTAAAAATAAAGGAGTTAAATTTGTGCAATAGACATGCTATGGAATAAAAAAATTATTTATTATTTTTTATAATATATAAAAAAGCCTAAAAGAAAATTAAATAAATACTATTTTTTTTGATGTGGCAGAAATTTTAAAATACCAAAAAGGAATGCATAAATACTGGTTCCTTCTATCGTACACCACATCACAAGTGATGTATGGTACACCACATAAAAATGTATACAATACTCAATCGAAAATATTTAATATAATAATAAATTATGTATTTTGTATGTATGACACTTCTTTGATTTTTTTTAATTTTAAATGGATTATAATCAATTAATGATACATTTAATTTAAAATCAAATTTAGTTTATATTTTCTAATTGGTATATAGTACACCACTTTAAGAGAGAGAGTAAGTGAAAAATGTAAGGTGTATGTTTAGTTATTTGTTTGTTACCATTCAAAAGGTCGTTCCCATTTGTAATTTTCTAAAGCATCAAAAAGCGAAATGGAAAGTAGTGCCTGATTTAGGCTATGTTTGTATTTGCGTTCGAATACAACACAACGTGAAAGTCGTATTCTTTTGCTTTGACGTTATGTGTCTAGGAATCTGAAATTTAAGATTTCAGTGCACCTCAATGCAAATGCAACAAGAAACAAATATACTATTAAGATTTTGGAATTAGGTATGCAACTTTTAAATTTTGAAGGTGCACATGTCAATTACATATACCAGAATCCACGCATGAGTCAGAAAGTACAAGAAACATGTGTTTTGATGGTAATGTTCACGTTGGAAGTGATGGTTTAACAAACACAGCGGTAAGAAGTAATGTACGAAACAAAATGGGATAAAAAAAAGTTATAAATACGCTGTAAGATTAAAAAATGAACAAAATTTAAAAACTGAAAGGTTTAGCTTACATAATTGAGCGTTTACTTAAAAATATAACAAAATGAATTATCAACTAGGAAGTAGGAACACTTAAAGACTACCTCTGCAAACCTTCGCACTTTATTCAACATTTTCTGCTTTCATTTGCTGATAATTGATTATCTCTGGAAAACATTAAATAACAAAGTGAACACCAGTGTAATATATACAAGCAAGAAAAGAAAATAAACAATAAATTCACCCACAAAAAAACCAAATAAATAAATAAATAATTCACCCACAAAAAAACTAAATAAATAAATAAAAATTGAACTTCATGTAGAAAATAAATTATTACGTACCAATTGTCGTTCTTCCTTCCTCTGTTTTCTTGTCAATAATTCAGGATCTAGTTGTTTAGGTAAGTATACATGATATTCAACCTGTCAAAAATCACAGTTATTCCATAGTAGATTGATAGAGGCGTGGAACATTATTCTCTTTGGAGCTTGACTTAAACTCAAATAAATCATGTAAGAGCTCATTTACCTATTTTAGCAATGAAAAATAATTCAAACATTAGAAATGGACCATTTTAATTGATTAACCTTTTCAAGAAAATACATGAATAAGATCTAACCAGCATATGTTCTAAAAATACTTCTTCACCAACAAAATTCTTCAAGAAATTCAGCTGCCAGGGGTGAAAAATGATGTAAAATATGCATAATAAGATTCAAATAACATGAACACTAACATTTGAAATGATTAAATCAACCAATTCACCCTCAAATCGGTTTTCGAGAAAGCGTGGATTGCACAATTTAATCCTTGAGATTTTAAGAAATTATTTGTTATTATCTGGTTCTGTAAAACGATAGTCACATCAGTCCTTTTTAATTTTATTTTCTCACTATCATTTTGAAACTTTTTAGTTTTGTACTAAATAGGACAGAAGTGATAATCGCTTTACAATGCCGAAGATTAACAAAAAATTTCAAAAAGCTCATAAATAAATTATCCACCCCTACAATCTCGAAGATGAATTTGTATATTTGCCCAAATTTTTTTACCTGAATGACTGAGGACCATGAAGAAATTTCTAATTTATGTCCTTTGATTCTTTGAAAAGTTTGTGGATATTGACCCTCTTTGAAATACTTGAAGACATTCCAATCAGCTTTAGCAGCATTACAAAACATTTGTTGCAGGGAAGTTCCACCACTCCTTGTTTATGAAACTTTCTCTATTTGCTTTAGAACAGTCTCTTTAATAAGTTTCTTCTTTTCTGAATATGTTATTGGAGTTGAATTATTAGTATTAAGATTCTCAATAACTTCATCAGTGAATTTGTCTATATTATCACGATCAAATATAACAGCCAATGCTTCACCAGCAGCAACACAAACAGAATCATCATCCGATTCTAACATCTTCAACAAATGAGAAATTGCCCTGCAATATCATATCCACAATAAACAATTAAAGTTAGTTAATTAATATTAATCAAAAGACTATTAGAAGAAAATTGACGTATATATAAATGAATACCCTTGCCAATGGTTGTAAGTAAGTTCCCATCCAGCAACACTTGTGATGAGGAATGACCAAGCAGAAATTGTTGTTGCTATAATGACAGGTGGCACGTGCTTATTATCTGATGTAGAGTTGGATTTAGGAAGAATAATCTCCCAAAATATTTGCATTGCTGATTGCTTCTCTACTGAATTATTAGCACAGAAGAAACTAATTATCGCCAATGTCTGCAACAGGATAACTAAGTCCCAATGCTTCATCCCCTGCATCAAATAATTAAACATTCTCTTTCTCATCACTTTCCAAACCACTTCAATCAAACTAATTAACATAAATTAAAATAAATGGTACCTTTGAAGTAAGTACTTCTGTCAATGCAGGGACTGATTCTTTATACAACTCTTGTGCATCATCAGTACCACAGAACGTTATTGCCATCAGCCCTACATTTGATTTGCATATATTATTGAAAAACTTAATTTAGATAAAATTTCAAATATATGTGTATGCTAAAAAAATATAAAAATAAAAACTAAGGGTAAAAGTTTTACTTTAAATAGGCAAATAAAACAAAACAAAACAAAATTGGACAAACCTAAAACTTGAGCAGCTAAACGCTTCTCATTGGTAGAACCTCTTTTGATCGAACCCAAAATGTGATATAAAAAAGTAGCAAAACTGCAAATAAATAAATAAATCTTGCATCAAATTATGTATGTGCTATATGTAGAAAATCTCAATATCAATTAATAAATAGCTTAAGAACTTTATTAGTATAACATATGGCCTTACTATTGTTCCAAGCTATGATCCCTGGTTCTAGAGTTCAAAATCCAAATAATTGAGGATAGTGCATTCTCTCTAATAACAGACCTATAATAAATAAATGAAAAAAACAAATATTAGAAACAATTCAGAATGATGAAACAATAGCGTCATCTTTAAAGGACTAAATTCACATGGTATATCATCAGTGTTATCACTATTGTTATTACTATCATTATTATTAAGGACATCATTAGTATCATCTTGGTCATATTCCATGGTAGCTTTCTGGATACGAGCTTGTTGTCCACCTGTAAAATAACATATTTATTAAAAAGAGAAGTGAAAAATACATAAATCAAAGCAAAAATTAATGATTGAGATTATTGATGCACAAAAATCAAGAAGGTCCAATTGAAATAAATAATTTTAGCTTTGATCATATTTTGACCAAAATAAAATTTAAAACAAACTGACCTTAAATTCCACATTTTTAGAGTCTGGTTTGTTTTCAATTCAAAAAGTGTAAAAGCACTTTTCGGATTTACATATAAATTTTGCAGGAAATTAGAAAAACTATTTTCTTTAAAATATTGACTTATAGACCTTTACACTATGATTGGTTTGAGGGAATTGGAGGGGAGAAGAGTGATTTTGATCCATTTTCTTTTTCCTCCAGTTTGGAGGGAAGGGGCTTTTAACACTTAAAATCTCTTTTCTCCTCCTCCAACCAAACACAAAAATATTATTTTTTCTCTCTTTCCCTTCATTTTTTTATTTGAACCAATGACACTACATTTTTTTTATTTTCTCTTCTCTCCCCTCCCCTCTATGAAAATCCCTTCCCTCCTTTTGAACCAATCAGACAATTAGGTAGTAGCTCCTTCTGTCAAGTGTTTGTTAATTCATCGCTGCCCTAAGTTAAAACCTAACCTTTAACGTATATTAAACTTGGACCATTGATTGAATAAATTATAGAAAAGTAGTGTAGTATAGTATTGTATTTGTTTGAATCATTAATAATCCTAGAAAACAAAAAATAAGATAAAACAATTCGCGAAAACCTAATTAAATAGGTCTAAGTTTCCCAAAAAAAATCTGAAAAAACAAATGGAAAACAGATCGTATCATTAATGCAGGCGTTCCTCCTTCATCGATCGGTTTGTTTTTTTCTTTTTGTTTTCAAAATAGCAATATAATATTAAAGAGAAACAACGTAACAACTACGATGCTACAAATCATACTTAGGAGAAAATTAGAGTGTCATAAATAAATAACGTTAGGTCTAAAATAAAAAGAAAATTTAAAATTACAATACTTACGCCTTGTAGTCATACTCGTATAACTTGTCTGATCTCTAGCTGCAGCTTGATGTTTCACTTAGTTAGCAAAACCCAAGTGATCACGACACAGATCAAACCGCGTGAAATATATATTGTGAGAAAAATTTACAAAACAGAAAGAGTTGTGTTGTTTCATGAAAAGTTGTATTGTTTCATTTATGGTTGAACAGTTATAAATTTCAAGGGCTACAAATATAACTTTTGTTTTCAAAATAGCAATATAATATTAAAGAGAAACAACGTAACAACTACCATGCTACAAATCATACTTAGGAGAAAATTAGAGTGTAATAAATAAATAACGTTAGGTCTAAAATAAAAAGAAAATTTAAAATTACAATACTTACGTCTTGTAGTCATACTCGTATAACTTGTCTGATCTCTAGCTATAACTTGTATTATGATCTCTAGCTGCTGCTTGATGTTTCACTTAGTTAGCAAAACCCAAGTGATCACGACACAGATCAAACCGCGTGAAATATATATTGTGAGAAAAATTTACAAAACAGGAAGAGTTGTGTTGTTTCATGAAAAGTTGTATTGTTTCATTTATGGTTGAACAATTATAAATTTCAAGGGCTACAAATATAACTCTTCAATTAAATGGATGTGACTTTGGAGTGAAAAGACATTACATGAAAAGATATGACTCTTCGTGAAGAAACACGAAGTGTCTAAATAAATAGAAGTGCACTTGATGTACAAGGAAATGAAATTTATAACTCATATAACTTTCACATATTAATGAGAAGTGAATTATAGAATAAAGACAAATGATGAAATACTCAAATTTCTGAGAGCATCTTCAAATACATTTTCCTATATCTTTTGGTTCACAAAAGATATATTATTATCATTAATCCCTTTATAATTTACCTTATCTGAACCAACAAAGATATTATATATTGCCTGTATTTTTTAAATATCTTAGTTAAATTTAAATATAATTTTAGTAGTAATAATTAATGAGAGGGAGCAGGCACACAAAGACACTTTTGTTGTAATTATCTTTATGAGAAGGTTGCATCATTTTCCTTATTTCTTGACTGAGTTTCATATCTGGCTCTTTCTCCATCATTAGCAAATATTTCTCCAGCAAGGAAATCCCGCTGCTCAAATCCTTTTCCGGCAATGTAGTAGTTTCACATAACAAATTATCACCCTGAACCATTAATTAATTCATTACTCATCACTATATAGGATTCAAATCAGGTGTTTCTAAATCATATTCTTAATCATGTCCCACCAATAAAATATCGTCATGTTAGTATAATTCTTTACATTTAACCAGTTGTAGAAGTTGTACACAAACAAGAGTTGTAAACGAACAATTACGCTTTATTCATCTACAAACAGTGACAATGTTTTGGCCACTCTTTTATGAATATTTCAATAATATTTAAATGACAATACTTTCATTTTATTGGTTGAAAAATGTATTTTAAAAAAAAGTAATAATAATTAAAAAGGTAGTTTCACCCATTTACAAAACTCAAATTACATCTGTGATTTGTTATATATATATATATATATATTACTCTATTTGATAGCTCCCAATCTACGTACAATTTCATCAATCAACTGTTTGATTAAAAATTCGTAACATATAAATATAAATTTTGGATTAATTTCAAAACTTGTAGATATTTCATCCATTAACTTTAATTTAACGAATAATAAATTTTATAAAACATAAGTAAATGTCACATATATGTTAAAGTACCCAGAGATGTTAGAATTTTCTATAAGGTAGAGTAAATCTCTTGAGTCAACATATCCCCACTATATATATATATATTACTTGTTCTACTTGTACTACAAAAATTGTGGGAAACTGTAGGGTTTATGCATTCATTTTGCTTACTCCCTATGGGGAGATAAGAGAGATGAAGATTAATATTCTTTTTAGTTTATATTTTCATGTATTATTTTTATTTTGTTTGTTATTTAAAATTTTATAAAGAAAAACCTAAAAAATACTAGAAACATATATGTTATTAGTAATTTTAGTTTTTTTTTGTTTAATTATAGTTTTGATCTCTTTTATTTTTATTCTGAGTGAGTTTGGTCCCTCAAGTTTTAAATGAGCGATTGTAGTTTCTATTTGTTTCAAAACAGACAATTTTGATTCTTCCATTAGTTTTTTTTTCAAATTAGCTATGATTTGTAGTTAATTTAGTGCCAGGATGAATTAAAATCGTTTACTAATATAATGTATTTTCAATAACTCTTAACTAGCTACAATTTTTTTTCCTAATTATTTTTAATAAAAGATTTGAAACTTGTCACTAATTTAAAGTAAAGTTGTCAATAAATCAATATTTTTTAGAAAATTTTTATTTGTAAATGATTTTGATCTCTACGACGACATTAATTTGGAATAAAATTGTCACTAAATTGATTAAAAACTGCGATTAGTTTGATAGAAAAACTAACAGAGGGACCAAAATCTCCTGTTTTAAAAACAAGAGGTGTCAAAATCGCTCCTTTAAAATTTGAGAGACCAAAATCAACTAAAATTAGAATTAAACCTTTTCTTTTTTTAAATTTCAAAAAACAAATCATATCATAAGCAGTTTAATTTAAAAAGGCGGCAGAGGTTAGAAAAAAGAAAGAAGGGACAACAGTGGTCAGCAACAATACATGGAGTAGAGTAGTTTAATGAGATGAACTGCTACCAACTCCTTCAAATCTTTGCCTTTCAAGAAAGAAACTTCTGTTCATCAAATTAATAATTAATAATAATAAATATAATTAAATCTCCACTACTACTGCCAACAATTCCTGAAAACCATTCTTTACCAATTAATTAATAATTATTTTTAATTTGTTGGGCTAACTAATTAATTTAACATCCCAGCACATGAGCCACCTGTCACATACCCACCTTCTCCACTAAAGTATTTTCCTCAAACACTTAACTCAGCCACCTGATCCAAAATACTACTAAGTACTGTATCAGAGTAGTTTTTACTTTCAATTAAAGAGTACTATAGTACATTAAAAATAAGTCTATTTTTTTATACAAAATTTAGGTTGATGAATGATGTGTCTATGTTTAAGACAAAGAAATTATTGGGTTCAAAAAGTAGAGAAATTTATATTTACTTTATTTAAGGTGACAAATAAGGATTTGATTATGTAAGTCATATATAAAAGTTTGTCACTAGTGGCAGATTTATGATCTTAATTGGGCTAGTGAAGACAACTCATAAAAAAATTAAAAAAATAAGAGAAGAGGTAGTCTCACACTGGTGTAAGTTAAAATTAACTATTATATCACCCATAATTTTCTATTTAATAATTTTTTTACAAAATCCACCGTTAGATAAGAAATTATCATCCTATAGGTTATTGGTACAAAATTTCATGTAAATCCGAACTTATTTAGTACTCTATTAAACGATTGTTATTTTTATACTATTTATGAAAATATTACGTTAAGAGTAAACCCTTAAATTGGTTCCTGAAATTGTAGGTGTCGTACAGATTAGTTAAAAAATTAAATAAAAAATTACTAAAATTAATGATTTTTACAAAATCGGGGACTAATTTGAGATTTTTATAATTTCAGAGACTTATCTACATGATACTCACAATTTCAAGAACCAATTTAAAGGTTTACTCATTATGTTAATCTTTTAGTACATTAATAAAGTACTATATGATTTTGGAAATTTTGTATATATATGATGTGTAGGATGAAAACTTCTTATTTAACTGTGGGTTTTGCAAAAAAAAAAATTATTTGATAAAAAATTACGAGCGATGTAAGAGTTTATATCAATTTATACCGGTGTGAGATGATTCCTCCCAAAAATAATTAGAGTTTAAAGTAATTATTATGATATAAAGTTAAAGAAAGAAAAATAAAAAAAAAATACTCAAAAGTATAGAAAATATTTTAGATGAGTTTAAGATGAATTTGAATTTGAACTCACGGTTAGGTCGCATGATTTGAGAATACGTACAAGAAGATTTTTAGTTCGATTTCTATAAAAAATATTCCTTTAAAAAGGAGGTTTATTCGTGTCATTCTATCGAGACAGTAAGTTTCTCTCTTCACATACAGTTCTAAGAGGAAAAAAATTATAAGAGCAATTTTAAAAATTTAGGTTTATTACATTAAGTTTCTTGATGTTAGCGTTAATTACATCTGTGTCCTCGTAGTTTTGAAAATTATACGCACATATATACATCAATTCAACACTCTTACTTTGTTAGAGTACTATTTTAAGGACATTATGTGTATATAAAATAAAGAAAATACATAAAATATTTTAAAACTAATTAAGTTGAGAAATATTTTAAATATTATAAAATTAAGAGGAACTGACACATAAAAATAATACGAGTACATAAATTAAGGGTATAGTGTGTGTAATTTTTGAAAAGAAAGAGGTTGCAATTAAGAATAGGGGAGTAAAATAGTACTAAAGTTTTATAATAATATCATTTGTAAATTGTTAATCGTAATTGTCTTCACTTGAGGGAGTGTATTTACCCACCTTAAAATGTACTTGGGTCTGCCACTACATGTAATGTTCCACTTTAGAGATTTCTTGAGATTACGTACTCTCTCCGGTCTTTAGTTATAAATAATTTTTAAAATAATCTTATGTTTTTAAATATAAGAAAATTTAATTATTTTAATTATATTTAATGAAAATATGCTTAAAGTGTCCCTGATAATTAATTTAATTATTAGTTTCAATAAACATATTTCTCTCTTTATAATAAGACGGATGTAATTTAAAAAAATATATATTATTTTTTATATAAAATTGAGCAAATTAAGTAAAATTAATTAAATTTTTGAGTAAATTGCAATACTCCCTTGAGGTTTGGAAAAATTGCACTCCACCCCAAACTTTATCAAAATTAGCACTCCACCTCATTTTGTTCAGTTAACTAGCATTTTTGGCCCGTCAATCTATCACATAAGTATTAAAAAATAATTTTTAATGTTAATGGAGAATCTAGAACTTGCATATGTGACAAACTGGTATGATAGAAACGTCAGCATTATAGCAACTAATTAACGTTTTTGCCTCGCCAGTTTGCTACATCAGTCTTAAAAATAATTTTTAAAGTTAACAAATGGACATCTTTGTAGATGTGACAGATAAGAATGACAGAAACGTTAGCTAGGTCAGCAATCAACAGAGAACGGTTAAAGAAATGGGGTGGAGTGTAATTTCTCCAAATCTCAAAGGAGGTTATTATAATTTACCCTAAATTTTTTTAAGGCGTGAGATATGTACTTGCTACCTATACTCTGTCTATTTCATAAGTATTTAGCTACTTTTCACCCGGTTTAAAAAATAGTCACTATTTTGATTTTTAAAAAGTCAATTACTCTATTTTAATTTTATCCTTAAATAAATAAGGACTATATTAACCCACTATCTTGAAATTAAAAATAATAGTAATTGGTTACTTTAATAAATAATGATAAAATTTGAGAAATATAGTAAATATATTTTGTGTTTTGTTTAAATGCTTATAATATGAAATCTAAACATTTTACACTAGATAATTATATTATGAAACAGATATTAGAGTACCCTCCCTTTCATAAGATTTATTTGGATAATTACGCTTATTAAGAAAACATGTAATAAACTTAATTAAAATATTGATTTTTTTAAAAAATATACAATCTTTCAAATATACCATTATTCTCTCTCATCAAAACATGTCTTATAATATAAAATTGAGGATATAACTTTTCTCAACACAAAGCAGCATTGAAGAGATTATGGGTTTTACACCCACCGTTTTCTTTTGTTAGTCATTTAAGATAATGTATAAGAATTAAGAAAATGATTAGTGTGTGTTTGGTAACACTAGCTTATAGCTTATTTAGGAGTTTATAGCTTACATCTTGTAGTTTATTGTTAAGTGGAAGTGTTTGGTAATAACTAGCTTATGAAAAATTACTTCAAGTAGCTTATAGCTTATGAAAAGTAGCTTTCAATAATTTTTTTCTATTTTACTCTCTAGTCATTTATTATGTTTACTTTATCAAATAATTTATTACATGTAATTATTACTTGTCCTTTTAAGTCATTTAACAAATATAAGCTACTTAATAAGCTAATTTTACCAAACATCTCTACTCAATTATAAGTCACAAGTCATAAACTATAACTACAAGCTATAAATCATAAGTTATAAGCTATTTTACCAAACAGAGCCTAGGTGTTCTAGTTTTTATGAGCATTTATTGCATAATTTTTAATTATACCCCTCATCTATAGTTAGTGACATAAATGTTGAGTGGAATCATGTATTAATTATAAAGGCTAAAATAAAAAAATAGCATTAAATGTTTGTTTATTTCCTAGAGTGACTATTAAAAATGAACATGACCAAAAAGTTAAGAAGACTAACATAAAAAATATTCTCTCATTTTAAAATAGGGTATTGATATACAATGCCCTTAGGGCATTAGTTAAAGTTACTAAAAGTAGAAAAATAATCATAAGAGCACATTGTTCCGTTTCTCGAGAATACAAAAAATCTACACATTTCAATATCTTTTTACTATATTTGGATTCTTAAATAGTACCCTGCACTAAATATCATTTGTCTTTATAATATTATAGAAGTATTTAGCCACTTTTTTTACCATTTTAAAAAATTAATTAATACATTGATTTTAAGCAAAGAGAAATACTGAATTGCTACTTCATATTCCTACAAATTATTCTACTTGCATAATTATTTTAAAAAAAAATTCAATACTTTTATGTTTTTAAGATATAAAGTGCATTTAAATTTTTAATAAATATTTACATTTTAAGGTAATAGAAGGATAAATAAGAAGGTTATTAAAAGGATATAATAGCAATGCTCATAAAAAAATTAATCACTTTATTTTAGTTTTAACTCTAAATAAATGTAAACTCATTATCTTAAGAATTAATATTATTAATAATGAGTTACTTTAATAAACCAGAGTGAAATTAAAAAACATTATAAATGCATCTTGTATTTTTTATATATAAACACTTATAATATAAAACATGGAAATAATTATCACATAGATCCCTAACTTTACAATGAAAGTTCACTTGAGTTCCTGACTTTCATAAGAGTTCACATAGATTTTTGACTTTATCCAACATTGTTCACCTAGATCCCTGACGTTAAGCACCGTTTTAACACCGCTAACAAAAATAACATAGGGACTTATTTGAACTTTTAATAAAAAACATAAGAACTTATTTGAACTTTTGATACATAACTTAGGGACTTATTTGAACTTTTATTAATAAACATAGAGACGAATTTGAACTTCTGATTCAAACACATGAACTAATTTGAATTTCTGTTAACGGTGTTAAAAATGTGGTTAATATTAGGGACCTAACTGAACAACGTTAGACAAAGTCATGAACCTAAATGAACTCCCACAAAAGTCAAAAAAATAATGTGAACTTTTCTAACAAAGCTTAGGATTTATGTGATGCTTTACTCTTAAATCATTATTATTTTACTTTAACTGCTTATATTAGGGAGTAAGAAGATAAATAAACAAATGCACATTAAATTATTAAAAGAAATCATGCCATATATATGATGGCTTAAATTTTATAGGACAATTGATTTGTTAGAATGATGATGTAAAGGTCTCCCTGACCCATTTATCTGGGCTCTGGAGATCTCTGTCAAATTAAAGCCTCACTTTTTGATGATTTTTTTTTTTTTTTGCATTAATTTTATTTCTAGACCAGTTTTATGTTTTTTACCCATCTGGACAAGAAGAGAAGCACGCAGACCACACCTGAATTTATCATGCCGTACACAAATTAAATGATCCATTTTCAAAAGTTGGACTTTGTGAGAATTTTAAAAATTAGGTTTCTAACAACCAATTACCAAAAGCTCCAATGACAAACTTAAAGTTACAGTTGTTCTAAACATACAGTTTCACATTTAGTTAGTTGTGCCGTATATGTCATCTCCTTGACTTAAATAAGGCATTAAAAATCATAAAGTTTGTAACGTGATGATAAATCATTTCGTCTCTTAATTATATGAATAGAGATTTGAGTTTTTGTTGATGGAAATTAAGCGACACTTCAGGACTATCTGATACCTGTTTTCTGTGAACTTTTTAAAGAAACAATTAGTCACAACTTTTGACGGTGAATATCATAAAAATGAAATAAAATAAAAATACTAAGGTATTAGGGAAAAAAAAAAAACAGTGTGTATCTATTCCACCAATCGGTTGTGTTAGCTGGGAATCGTTGTACTTCACCCAATATGGTTAGACCAAATCGACTAGTATTTGATGTGACCACCTAGTCCAACACAAACAAAAATAATTTAATTGCACTTATACCCTTTTTATTTCAAAAATTAAGCATACTTCCTTTTAGTCCTCTTAGTTTTTTTATTAGGTATTGGATTTGGATATATATTAAAACATAAAATAAGAGGCAGTCAAAATGTTATGAAATTAAACATAAATATATATATGATACACAAGAAAGAAAAAAAAAAGAATTTTCTGGCTAGTTTCTTTTTTTTTTTTTTCTTGTACACAAAATTATTGTTATATTGTTTACGTGTACTTATAATGTCAGAGTATTATTTTTTGTAAACCAACTAATTAAAAGGACATGACAACAGAGTACCACTACTACCACCACCATCTCTTTATAAGGTTGTAGGCTTCTCCTCTGTTTTTGCATTGTGAATTCTAAGATAGAAAAATAATATAGAATCTCTGTTTTGTGGAATTAAAAACAGAGAGAAATCAAAGAGGAATTCATTAATTCATATATGGCAATAATTTGGATCCGAATTTTGTTGCTTGTAGCAACTTGTTTGCTTCCTCTATCAGCAGAAGCCATAATTCGTCACTACAAGTTCAATGTAGGTGCATTATTATGTTATTCTCTCTGTTTTATTCTAATCTCATGTTTTTTTTTCCTTAATATTCTAATGTCATGTTATTAGCATTTAGCATTATTATTTCATGCATACCATACGTATATATGTTTACATAATTTTAGAGATCTTTAAAGAGTTTATTGAGAGTTTTTGTGCATGTTTGAGAATGTTTTGATTCAGAGAAATAATCTCTGACACTTCAAAAGTTCTCTTAAGAGAAAGCAAAAATAAGTAATTAATTATTTCTATAAAATAAGTGAAATTAAACATATATGTCGAATTTTAAATATAATTTATATTCCTTATGAACTCTTTAATTTATTCTCATAATTTTTCAAAGTCATATATATATAAAAGAGGTTGTAAAATCTACTGTATTTAAAATTCTAATTTTGTTGCCTTAAAATATTACAAATGTTAAGCACATGATTATTGTTCATAACTTACAATTTATACTTAGTTCATCTAAAATAAATTAATTTTTAGATGAATTAATTTTACGTTGTAAATTTGAATAATAATTATGCTTGAATCATTATTCATAACAAATAAGTGTACCATTATATGCAATTAGTTTTTGGGAATAGTTTAAATTTTAAATCGTACAGTAATTAGTTACTGTTTGCAAACGAGAACTAATTACATAACAAATGTTTTTTTTATAATAAATCTAGTAGATTATGTGGTGTTAATAGTTTTAGCTTCCAAAAATATTTGAACCATCGCGTGTGTATATATATATATATATATATGGGATAAGATCATTGACACCAAATTTACACCAATTCTTACACCTATTTAATTGAAGTTGCTTTTTACGAAATCCACCATTAGATTGAAACTAATCATCTTATAGATCACGTCTACCAAATTTCACATCAATCTAAAATCTTTTAGTACTCCATCAATACACTTGTTATTTTCATGTATTTGAAAACTATATTTTACGTTAATTTTTTAGTATGTTGATGGAGTACTAAATGATTTCGGATTGATGTGAAATTTGATAGAGGTGATCTATAAGATGTTTAGTTTCAATCTAACGGTGAATTTTACGAAAAACAACTTAGACGGAATGTTATAAAGAGATGTAAGAATTGATGTATGTGTAGTTGGTGTCAATGGATCCTAACTATATATATGTAAGAATTTTCTAGAAAGAGTGTGTTAGCAAGCTACACCTTTTGGATGTATTTTAAAAAATTTAGTTATAACTTACTAATGCACTTCTTTTATAAAACAAGTGAGTGTGCGTTAGCAAGCTACACCTTGTGGGTTTATTTTAAAATTTCAAGTTATAATTTGCTAACGCACTTCTTTGGGTGTACGCTAGCAAACCCATATATATATATATATATATATATATATCTTTTTTTTATTTATTTTCCATGATATATATCTTTATGAAACAGCAAAATTGTAGAGGTATAGTTGAGCAATCCAAGGCACTCAAGTTTGGTTGATGTAGCAGAACAACTAAACTACACTTAATTTTGTTCTTGTTGGTAAACATAGTTTCATTAAGGGTGACGCTATAGTTGACCCTATTAATTAATTGGCTAAAATAATATAATATTTAATTTAAATTTGTGAATTAATAAATACAGGTGGTGATGAAAAATGCTACAAGATTGTGTTCAACCAAGCCTATAGTAACCGTCAATGGCAAGTTCCCTGGCCCCACCATCTATGCTAGAGAAGACGACACCGTTTTGGTCAAAGTGGTTAACCATGTCAAATATAATGTTAGCATCCACTGGTAGGTCTCCTACAATTCCAACTAATATATAATACTATTCTCAAAATTTTCCTTTTAGCTTTTTTGAACCGTGATTGTGATCATGTTATTATAATTGCACTGAATTAAATATAATAACGGTAGATTATATTTGAAGTGATCACAGTTTAAGTTGATCTGACCTACTTAATAAATTAATTTAATTCAATTTGTTTAAGTCGGTTTGGGTTATGTTATTGGGTCTAACCTAAAGTAATCCAATCAGACCTCATCTCTATCAGTTTCGATAGGTAGATGGAATTAGCATCATCCTTATTGAAAGTGGCACCATCCTTTTTAGTATATAAATTTATGATTTTTACCTATAAAAAGATGGTGAGATTTCCAAAATTGAGTGGTCTCAATCCATCCCACCGTTTTGATATTTCAAACCTAGTGACTCAATACTAATTTAATGACCCGTTGACTTATTGATTTTTACTTATTTATTTATTACATGCATAAAACTCAATTCATATATATCTAAGTTACACTATTTATTAATTTTATGTTTTATTTTTTTGTATAAATTAAAAGAAAGACTTTATTAGAATTTAATTATGTATTTTATGATGTGTATTTGAAATATTTAATTAGTATAATATTAGTCATTATTGAATATTTGATGTAGTTAAAATGTAATAATAATAATCTTTTAATTAGATAACCTGATGACTCGAGCCTAACCAACTCGTTCTTATTTGGTTGGTTTGTTTTTTTTTTTTTCCATGTACCCAAATCAAACTAAACAAATTTGATTGGTTCGGAATTTTTTATATATATAACACCCGAACCAACTCAACCCATAAACACCTCTAATAATAATAATGGTCTAACACTATATTAGTCACGGTAAAAAAATTGAAACCTTAGCCTTTTGTCATCATTTTTCCTTTTACTCCTTCCGTCCCAAATTGTTTGACCTTTTAGGAAAATTTTTTTGTCCCAATTTGATTGTCTCTTTAAGATACCAATGCAGTATTAATTTTTTCTTTATAATTTTACCTTTAACTAATTAAACATATTCATACTTTATCACCAACCATTAACCTTTAGACTTTACTCTCCCAAGTAAATTTTTTCATTTTTGATGCATTAATTATAGTAGTTTACACTCAAGAGACTACTAGTATTAATTACTAGTTGAAAAAGTAGTACTCCAATAAAATTAGTTGATGGGAAAAATAAAAATTCAATCTAAAATTTACTAAAATTTAAATTAATTATTATATTCCTTAATCCATGTGCAAAGATCTAAAAGGCCAAACAATTTGGGATAGAGAGAATATCTTTTTTTAGATTTTAAATTGTGATTGTGATTACACTCGTATTGCATTGAATACATTTAAAATACAGTCAGTCCAAATTTCAATAACAGTTTGCTTCAAATTTGATAATGGTCAAAACCATAATATTTCAGCGTAACATTAACACTGAGTAGACCTTATTTAAAACTTTGTCCCTTTTTACTTTTTTTTGTTTAATGCTACTTTTTTGTCAACTTAACGATGAAATAAAAAATTTTAGGCATGGGGTGAGACAACTGAGGACGGGCTGGGCCGACGGGCCAGCATACATAACCCAATGCCCAATTCAACCAGGACAAGTGTATGTGTACAACTTCACTCTCGCAGGGCAAAGAGGGACACTTTGGTGGCATGCACATATCTTGTGGCTTAGGGCAACTGTCCATGGTGCT